>CM076579.1:941767972-943148765 GCA_034641835.2 Pinus albicaulis | reverse complement strand
AAAAGAACTTTTTGTTAGTTTAGTCAATGTAAAAATTAAAAATCAAACTATCACAATTCATCTCATGCAAAACAAAAAAAATATCATTTTGAATTTTTATTATTACCTGATATATTTCTAGCTAGCTCATAAGTTGTTTTATCTTCTCTTCTGTTCATGTGTTTGAGGCGCGTCTATCAAAGTATTAAATTCTGACCTTGCATCTCGTGCCTTTTTTCGCAACAAGAACACTGGAGATAGGGATGAAGAAAGCTCTTCCTCAAAGAGGGAATCATCAGGCGTACCATGGCTAGGTGTCTGCATATTTGAAAAAAATTAATATTATTTCAATTATGTAAATAACTAAAATACTTGAAGATAGAGCAATGCTGGCACTTTACATGTTCTTCCGCTGGCCTCTTTCTGCGATCATCCCGTCTCTGGGTTGTTCCTGCACTGCTCTCATCAGTCTGCCACATTGCAATAAAATTATAAATGTAACAACTTGAAAACAATATCTAACTTAAAAACACAAAATGAAAGATGAAATAATTTCTAATAAGACACCGGACGACAGAGTTAGAGTTTCAAATATGCCTTGCATTGAATTCAGTCCTGGAAACATGTCATTGCACATTAAGGCACCCAAACAAGAGACGAGTTGACAATGAAGACCTTATTGAATATATTGTTGGAGCAACTTCTAATAAACTTGTTGTGAAGACCTTGAGGACATTTTTGGAGCAACATTGTTGAAGCTGATGGTATAGCATTGTTGGAGACGATCTTGAAGGGCCTTGAAGTGAAGCTTTTGGAGCAAATATTGAAAAATCCTTAGAGCATTTAAGTAAGGCACTTTCTATCTTCCATCACCTTTTTCCTTTCAATATCCTTTAAACGATTTTGTTGATATTTAATGTTTGAAATCACGTTATAATTCCTTGATTATATGTGTTTGGGGACTAGAATAATTTCACACTAAACCCTGCAAACTTAAAAGTAACTTAACAGATCCATAAAGTAATAATAATCATAATTCCTAATTTCCTATTGTACGATATGATGCAAATTATTCAAACATGAAGCAATGAAGACATGCAATGTCTGAATTTCAAGATTGATGAACCAATACAAGAAGTTAGAAACTACAACTTTGATTCAACACTCTGTGTCCTAACTCCAGGAAGGAATCTAGTTTGTAGTACAGAACATGCATCGTGTATTATCAATTCTTAATTGACAACAACTAAAGGTCATTTACCTCATCAATTCCTTCCCGTTTTGTGTTTTTATGTTATATTCCTTATAAAAGTGTCAAATTTCTCTCAAAGTAAGAAACCACTGAATAAAATAAAAAATAGTTGAGATATGATTGAGAAATGGTCATTTATTTCTTAAAAGGATCTTCACGATTTCTTTGGTTGTTTTTCATCTCAAGAAACAAGAAATGACCTAAGAAACTATCGTGCTAAAATATAAGAAACAACACAGTGAAATGGCCATTTTCAAAGCCAAATGATGTACATTGAGGACATGGCCTTTATTTGGTTCATGTTTCATAGGAGTTTCGGGTAGAAATGGAACTTTTTTGTACCATTTCCAGTAGTAAAAAGGGAAAACCTTCTTTTTCCATGGGAAATAATTTACCTTTCCTTTTTCAAGATAATCTAAATCACAAAAAATATGAACTATAATGCACACATTCTTGGATAATGTGAAAGTGGAAAAGAAATACCCTACACAAGTGATGCACACATGTACACTTGAACACTAATAGATTTTTGTAGTTGAAATGCAATGCTTGTTTTCATTTAAATGTAGGGTTTTTAAAGCGGGGAGAAATAATGGCTGCCAATTTAATAAGCGTTTCTTTGGGAAAAATTTAAATCTTGTATTGGGTGATGAAGATAATAGAGGGTATTGAATCTTGATTCTTGACATTGTGTTTAACTTGAATAACTCAAATGATTATAAATATCAGTCAATGAGTTCTTTTTTCAAGTATGTCACTCAAAACTCTTATGTAAAAGCATTGTATGATGCTAGAATTTGCTTGTTTCCCTTTCTTCAGTTCAATGTAAAAATTATATTAATATATTGGAGCATGAATGATAACTAAAATTGTTTTCTCTGCAGTATACCCAGCCCCAAGATTATGAAATTTTTTCTCAAGTGGAGCTATTTGGTTAGGCTGTAGGGTCAACCCTCTATAGGAGGAAGGGCCTGCAGTAAGAACTTACCATTTTGCAAGAGATGAGGGCGAATGTTGTTCTGCAAGAGCTGAGGGAGAATGTTGTTCTGCAAGAGCTGAGGGTGAATGCAGGGCGAATGTTGTTCTGCAAGAGCTGAGGGCGAATGCTGTTCTGCAAGAGCTGAGGGCGAATGCTGAGGGCGAATGTTGTTCTGCAAGAGCGTAGGGCGAATGCACGCGTGATATCAGACGTTAATGTAGCACACATGTACATTTGAACACTAATATATTTTTGTAGTTGAAATGCAATGCTTGTTTTCATTTAAATGTAGGGTTTTTAAAGCAGGGAGAAATAATGGCTGCCAAATTAAGAAGCGTTTCTTTGGGAAAAATTTAAATCTTGTATTGGGTGATGAATATAATAGAGGGTATTGAATCTTGATTCTTGAAATCTACAAAGAACCCTACAGCCTAACACAATCCAATGGAATTGACCAAAAAAACCCAAATAGAGTCAACCCTACTATAGGAGGAAGGGCTTGCAGTAAGAACTTACCATTTTGCAAGTGCTGAGGGCGAATGCTGTTCTGCAAGAGCTGAGGGCGAACGTTGAGAGCGAATGCTGAGGGAAAATTCTGTTCTGCAAGAGTTGAGGGCGAATGCTGTTGTGCAAGAGCGGACGGCGAATGTGCGCGTGATATCAGACGTTAATGTAGCTATTACGATGGATACGAAACAATAAAATCATTTTTATGTAGCATGCATATCAGTTTCATATTTGTATTTAGCGCGCATATAAGTGTCGTTATACTGATGGCAGAAAAGGCATCACTATTGCGACGAAGGCCTCCAAACGTCACAATTACGACACTTAGACATTGTGTCACACTTGCAGTCGTCGCAATAGCGACGCATTGGGCCATAGTGTCGCAAGTGCGACGTATTCCTCCAAACGTCGCAATTGCGACACTTTTCTAAGTGTCGTTATTGCGACACTTTTCTATAAACATCAGTATAGCGACGGTTTCGGGCGGGATGGAAAAAAATTGGGGAAATTTCCGACATTTGGTTAAAAGCATCAGAACCAAGTGTCGGAATTTCCGCCAAATGTAGTAGTGTGATACTCTTGATGGTTATGAATATCTGTCTTAGCCAATAAGCCATTGCATAATATAAATCCTCCAATTTCCTGTTGTTGGATAAGGCATCACCATTTCATTAGCTAGTATTTAAGTTATATTACATTCATTCATTGTATGTTTCCCATTTACATTCACATTCACATACAAGGATCAACAACATAATTAATTATAATTACAATATCAATGAGGATTAGAAAAGGGGATGTTACACTTGAAGAAACCATCAGAGGCCAAAGTCCCTTTTCCACTCAAAAGTAGATAGTACAATGTTCAATGATTTTTGTTGTCAATGTGGGGAGTGGTTTGGATGAGATTTTTTGACATCAACTTTGGGAAGCAATTTGGATGAGATTTGTTTCTTCATTAACATCGATAATGGATTATTTTTATGAGGTAGCAAATACCATTCTAAATTTCCAATTTATTTGGCTAAATCACTCCCTTTTAGCTTCGTTGCATTGATATGAGCAAGGGATTTTTTTTATGAGTTAACAAATACCATTATAAATTTCCATTTATTTTGGCTAAAACACTTCCTTGTAGATTTATTGCAATTTCACTATGAGGCACACTATGGAGAGATTACTGCAATGTCTAAAGACTAATGGAGCTAGAGAAACTAGATGATCTGTATATGAAACTGCTTGAGAATTATGTAAAGTTTTGCAAGTGAATAAATTAGGTTTTTAAGATTCTTATGCCAAATTATTAAACACATAAACGTGAATTAAAAGTTCAGTTTTTGTAGAAAATATGAGATAACATCACCATAACACAATACAACAAACACAATACAGCAAATGATGAAGGATTTCACCCCTCCTGGGCTACATCTCCTGGTCCGGCTTCCAATGGTTGGGCCTCTTTCATTATGCTAAAAAAAATGGTGTTTAGATCATGTTACAGTGATCAAATGGCTTCAACAATAGCTCCAATGGCTTCAGAACTGTCAAAAACCCCTGTCTAGCCTCTTTTTTTCTCCCAAAAAGGATAAAATTTGAAAACGTTATGCTCTCCCCAAGCTTCCGCACTATCTATCCTTAAAATCACACCTTATACAATCTGTCCTACAAATTCGGGCTTTTTTGACCATGTGAGGAGTACCGGCGGGATTCCCACCACGCCGGGTGAAAATTTTCTCTTGGTTAATTGGGCTCGTGAACCCACTATATGGCTAAAAACTCGCCAAGTGGCATCATGGCAGTCGTTGATCTCAGGGTCTTAATATCTTTTCCCACCAAAATTTTGACCTAACCTGGGTTCCGGGTGGTGACCAGTGGTTTATTTGGGTTGGGTTAGTGAAACCTTGCCCCCGACGAGTTTCGCTACCCTCGTGTTCATACTCCACTGGTGGCATGAAACGTAACTAGGACATGTGAATGGGTTCCCCAGTGGTTAACGCTACAACAACTGCTTCACATTTTTAACTGTGGATTAATATGTTGAACCCCCGATGTGTGAACACATGCTCGACTCCCAACATAATGGTTATGTTATAAGGTTTGTGGTGTATCAGCTATGTCGGTTCTGAAACTTTGGAATAGTGGGTTTGTTAACGTATTAACTTTTTCTCCACCATATTAAAATATCCCATGCCAAAAATTTGGTTATGTGGGTTGTTGCGTTAACCATATATTTCGAGCTAGGGTTAGCCCCTAACCCTGGTCTGTGGACTGGGGTTGGCGGTTAACCCCGACCCCAACCCTCACTTGAGATTTCAACAAACCTTAAATAACGCTCTTGACCCATAAGGTTAAGAAACACCTGCAGGCATGATGGTAGAAGGTCTTGGTTGTTTGAAGGTTAGTTGTGCGTTTGATTCTCGGGGTTGTTGTTTAGCCTTAACAAAATTTTACATAGCCACCAGGAGGCCACATGGAAGCCTTTGTTTGTCCCACATGGTCCCTCCTCGTTGGTCCAACAAATCAACCTAAAAACCAATGAAACTCCACCATTTCAGAGCCGATAATAAACTAACAAGTGTCAAAATGTGATGGGTCAAAAAAGACAATTCAACATGTACAATCATAGTCCAATCAACAATATGGACCATTGACTATGCACCTGCAAACCCTGCAAACAATTTTTTTTTGTTTCCAAAAACTAACAGAACTTGATTACAGGAGAATACGACATTAATTTTGAGTGAAACAAACTGCACCAGATTCAGAACGACTAGATATATGCAGTCATTCTAGTTTTGATCCATTCCAACAACTTTGAATTTTGAGCATAAAATTGAACCACCAGGTCATTCCTCCCCACTAGAAGCTTTTGGACCTCCAAAATTTCTTTATCCATCAACAAATAGATGAGAGTACATGTCCCTCACCCTTCGAGTCTCAGTCCACTAAAATTTACTTCAATGAAACAATTTGATCTTTTCATGAAAAATGATAATTTCCTTGATTTTGGAGACCCTATCTTGCTATTATAAATACCATCTTACTACAATTTCCCAGAATATGCAGAACAACAATATGTCCTTGAAGGAATAAACACATTCCCTCAGTTTTCAATCAAATGAAACTTAAACAAATTTAAATTCTTCTCACCTTGAACATTGTGACCATGCTTGACATGTCTAGTCTTGCACTGGGCTCGACCTTTGACCAAATGTGATCGACATCACCATACAACATCCCTCTTCAAAGAAAAAATATTGTGAAACCCACAACAATAAATTTTGGTCCCAATGCCCTCTTTTTCAAATTTATTTGGCACTTTCTCTTTGAAGTTTTCACTCTCTAGCATTGGCATCTTGTTCACATCACTAGTCAACAATGATGCTTGCTGCTGCAATTTTACCTCATCTTGTTTACCTCTTTTAGGAGAAATGTTAGATTCCAAAAACATATTATCACACCCATTAGCAACCTCAATGAAATCAAAATTTTCATTTGATGCATCTTCTTGGAAGGCCTCATTCACAACATCCTTATGCTTGAACATTAACAAAGCAAAATTTTGACTAACATTCATAATTCTCTTCATTTGTCCATAATCAATAAGAGAGAAACTCATCTTCTTAATATGTGCTCTAACAACGTACTCAATCCCATTCTTGAACAAGTGATACTTATTCTTATGGTGATGAAAAAGTTCTCTTCAATCATAAAGATATGGGTTTCCCAAAAATATACCACAAATATCAAGCGGAATTACATCAAGTTCAACTTCATCAAGAAATTTTGCAGTGATTGCAAATATAAGGATGCACCTCCTTGTAACCTGAATTTTTTCATTCTCACATACCAAACCTAAAGGATAGGGTCTATAATGTGGAATGGTATCTAAATTTAACTTCTTGACAATGTCCTCTAAAATAATATTTGATTGTGAACCACTATCAAACAATGTGTCAATATTGGTATGTTTTGAAAAAAAATTAATATGCAAATGCTCAATTCTTGTTTCTTCATCTTGAGTATCATTTAGGCAACTTGA
Organism: Pinus albicaulis; assembly: GCA_034641835.2. Lineage (NCBI taxonomy): Eukaryota > Viridiplantae > Streptophyta > Pinopsida > Pinales > Pinaceae > Pinus > Pinus albicaulis. Next base: position 943,142,006 of record CM076579.1, on the reverse strand, counting down.
ATAACTAGTATTTTCTATGTTCTTACCTTTCAAACCCATCGTTGTGATCTTTGTTTCATCTCCGAAATCAGAACTTATACCATGTTGTATTGTTGCAGTTGTCTTCTCCTTCTCCTTTTTTTTCAACTTCTTGGGTCTCATTTTTGGATGAAGTTTCCAGCAATGATCTTCATCATGTCCATATTTGGAACAATGTTTGCATGTGAGTTTTTATTTCTCCAACTTTATGGATGCATTCTTCTTTCCTTTTCCCTTGAAGTTACCCTTTCCTTTCTCTCCATACTCAAAGTTACTCTCACTTGCCTCATCTAAAACATGTTTCCCTCTTGCCTCTAGATGTGTGGCATGTACACAAACTTCATCTAAACTTGTAGGTTTAAACATGACAATTTTATGTCTTAGGTAACTATGCAAACCTTCAATTTATTTCAACAAATTTTATTGATATGTAAAATCCACACACAATATTAGTGCTCTTCTCCTATACTCTTGAGTATACTTTGCACACTTTGTCCCCTTCCTTGCCTAAAGTATTTCCAATCCATTATAGCTTATGAAAGTATGCTAATGGATAAAATTTTCTTCTCAAGACAACAACAAAATCCAAGAAGTTAAGACCTTACCATGTTCTTCATGTCCTCTTGAGTTTTGGCATCCCACCAAATAAGATTTTCACTTTCCAATATTAATGAATCAATTTGAATCTTGGTATCATCATCCTTGATCCTTTATATCCTGCAATACACTTCAAGCTGAAAAACCCAATTATCTAATCTTTCAGCATTTACCTCTCCATCATACATAGGAAAATGAAACATTATGTCAAGTTTTAGAAATAGAGTTTTACCATGAACTTTTGGAGAATTTCAAGGTGTATGTGAAGGGTTTTTTGTGGAATAAGATGATAGTGAAGATGGTGGTGAGGATGGAGGTGAAGTGAATGGTGGTGTCAAAAGTAGTTTATCACCATTCCCTACATTAAATTTTGGAGTCTTGTCTCCATCTCCCCCATCTCCTTTTGAAGGCTTATCTCCCTTTGGAGGATTGGAGATCTCACCTTGCAACCTTGTGTTTCTCTCCTCATAGAGAACTTTCACCATTTGTTTCATATCAAAGAATGCTCTTCTGAAATAATTTTCATCCCCTGACATATTGTCAGGCTCTCCTTCATGTGACATACTTGCTGAAGCTTCAGGTACAACTTGAGGTGAAATTTGTGGTGGAGATTATGGAAAACATGGTCTCCTTGTCCTTGAACTAACTTGAGTACTTGCAACCACAAGCTCTCCTTCTCATCTCTTAAGCTTCAACCTTGTAAGCATCAGAAACACTTGAAAAAAAATTAAACCCCCACAAAATCAAAGAACTCTAGTTCTGATACCAAATTGATCTGTATATGAAATTGCTTGAGGATTATGTAAAGTTTTTCAAGTGAATAAATCAGGTTTTTAACCCTCTTATGTCAAATTATTAAACATAAAAACATGAATTAAAAGTTCAGATTTTGCAGAAAATATGAGACAACATTAGCATAACGACAAAAAAAATACAACAAATGATGGAGTTCAACCCTCCTGGGCTACATCTCCTGGTCTAGCTTCCAATGGTTGGGCCTCTTTCATTATGCTAAAAAAATGGTGTTTACATCTAGTTAAAGTGATCAAATGGATTCAAAAATAGCTTCAATGCCTTCAAAATTGTCAAAACCCCCTGTCTAGCCTCTTTCTGCTCCCAAAAAGGATTAAAATTGAAAAACTTATGATCTCCCCAAGTTTCTGCACTATCTGTCCCAAAAATCACACCTTCTGCAATCTGTCCTACAAATTTGGGCTTTGTCGGCCACATGGGGCGACAAATGTTCCCCGCATTGGGTGTAATTTTTCACCTAGTTAATCAGCCGAATGAGCCCACTATCCGAATAAAAATCCGCCAAGTGACATCATGGCAGTCGTTGATCTCTGGCCGTTGTACATTTTCCCGTAGGGCTGTTGACCTGACCTGGGTTCTGGGCAGTGACCTATGGTTGATTTGGGTTGGGTTAGCAGAACCCTACCCTCGATAGCTTCTACTACCCTCCTGGTGATACTCCAGCGGCGGCATCAAACATAACCGAGACATGTGAACGGGTTCCCAGTGGTTAACATTACCACAACCACTTCAAAATTTTAATTATGGCTTAATCTGTTGAGCCCCCATCTTGTGAACACATGCCCGACTGTCAACATAACGGTTATGTTATAAGGTTTGTGGTGTATCAACTCCGTCGGTTCCGAAACTTTGGAATAGTGGGTTTGTTAACATATTAACGTTTGGTCTACTATATTACAATATGCCATGCCAAAACTTTGGTCATGTGGGTTCTTGTGTTAAACATATATTTTGGGCTGGGGTTATCCCCTAACCCTGGTCTATGGACCGTGGTCTGGGGTTAAACCTGGTCCCAACCCCCGCTTGAGATTTCAACAAGCCTTAAATAATGCTCTTGACCCATAAGGTTAAGAAACACCTGCAGGCACGATGGTAGAAGGTCTTGGTTGTGTGGAGCTTGGTTGTGCGTTCGATTCCCGGGGTTGTTGTTAAGCCTTACATAAATTTTACATGCCCACCAGGAGGCCACGTGGCAGCCTATGGTTGGTCCATGTGGTCCCTCCTGGTTGGTCCTACAAACCAACCTGAAAACCAATGAAATTCCACCATTTCGCAGCTAATAAGAAACTGACAAGTGTCAAAATGTCATGGGTCGAAAAAGAAAATTCAACCTGTACAATCAGGGTCCATTCAGCATTACGAACTGCTAAAGGCTGTGTAGCCCTACAAACCCAAAAACAAAACTTTTTGTTATTTCAAAAAACGAACAAAACTTGATTATATGAGAATACAATGTTGGTTTTGAGTGAAATGAGTTGCGCTTGATTCAGAATGACACGATCTATGTGGTTGTTCAGGGTTCGAGCCACTCTGAAAAATTTGAATTTTGAGCATAAAATTGATCCACCGAATCACTAGATTATGGGCTCACATAAAAGATAAGAAAATCAAATTAAATGAGGCTTAATACAGGATTTTCCTCAATTAATAATCTCACTATTTTTTTAACCAAAATTGTGTACTAGAAAAAATATGACTCAATGCATATGAAATAGCTCATGCAAAAATTTGTTATGTGTTAATGATATTTCAAGACTTTTTTTATTTTCAAATTAGGGTAATCCACAACAACTAGATGACTACCCTACAATATCGAATATCCCTTTGTTATTTCATAAAACTCAATCCCATGCTTTGGGAGAGCTTAACTCTAGAAATGTTTGTGTAGTAAGAAGGGGCTATACTTGTTGGAATCACGATTGTCGTTAGACCAAAACCCGCAGGCATTAGTCTCAGCTACAATCACCAGAGTTAGGATTCATGAGAGGCAGTTATTCCATGTTGAGAAACACACGGGGAGTGTTTAACCCAATTTCCAACAATCTCCCCCCCAACGCGAGCTGGGTGAGTTTTGAACTCGAGACCTATCACTCTAATACCAATTGTTGGAATCATGATTTTCGTTAGACCAAAACTTGCAGGCATTATTCTCTACTACAATTTCCAGAGTAAGGTGTAGAAATTTGCTGAATAATAATTAATTATCCACCGAGACTATCCTGGTCACATACTATTTGAACTTCATACACAACACATAATCTCTTCCACTCAGATCAACTCAGATCATCACACATGCGGAAATAAAATCAAGCGATAACATATCAAATCATCATACACATTAACACAATATGTATGGGGAAAGCTTATAGCTGAAAACCCCGCAGCTATTGTGTATATTATAATGGAGAAATCAAGTAACTAACTCAGTACAATACTCCTCACAAGTACGCAGTACTTTCTCATACAGTTACTCACAATCTAGCTCAGTTTTGAACAGGTTACTGGTTCAAAACTCACCGCCAATTGCCTTGCCTCTATTGCGTAATCCAGGCATGTCTATATAGAGATACAAGGTTCGAATATCCTTGGCTTGACTGCGCAATTGTCATGGACAAATCCTCCAAGTGTGGTGCAAATCTCATGCACAACTGATGTCGCCACTGATAGCTAACTCCACCCTTTCATCTACCTCTTTCACTAGTCTCCACTGAACTGATCATGCACTATAGTGAACTGATGTGTTCTTGAGTTGAATAATGAGTTACTAATTAATGAATTAAATAATATTTAATTCACTCCACTCATAAGTAATTGATTAGCTAGATAAACTAATCTCAACTAGTTCAACTAAAATAAACAGAACACAACTCCACTAGCTGTCTCATTAACTCCACCAAACTTCTGCCACTGAAGTCCTAACTGAAGTCAACCATGTACGATGCCATCAAACCCTTGGGAACCACGTGATTCCTCCGTCAGATGCATGAGCCACTTCTGTAGCTCGAACTGAAGTGCTCCAAGAGAGTAAACTGTTGTTTAGAGTCCAAATATTATTAAGGGTAAATAATATTTGACTTCCCTATTTTTAGGAGAGGCAGTCTAAAAATAGATTCCGCCCAATATGTCTAAAAATAGAAGTCCATCTATTTTTCCAACTTGACCAATGCTCCAAGAATCTCAAATCGGAATCCCCGAAACTGGAATCCCCGAACCATGCTCCATATGTCTAAAAATAGACATAGTCTAAAAATAGACTTTGCGCCAGAATTCGCCTGCGGGCCCACTTGGTGAAGGCGACTTCATTCCACCAAGCTCCATCATCTTGCTGCATTCTCAACATAAGGATCTATGAGAGGTGGTTAGTCGATGTCGTGAAACACACGAGGAGCGTTGAACCCTGTGTCCAACAATACTTGGGATGAAGAATATTTTTAAAAATATTTTTCCCATACTTGCGATATTCATAGCCATCCTCCAAAATATCAGTGTTTGATCTAGTTTTAAAGGCATGTCTAGGAAAGGATGGATAATATTAAACAACCAATCATAATAGATTCTCTTTTCGGCTACTTGAACTCTGTAATTTTCCTCTGTCTTAATATATTTCTTATAAATAAAAGTCTTTGCATGTATAAAGTTTATATGAATTACATTTTGAGATAATAAAGTTGATTATATATTTTCCCATAAGTCAATTGCAGCATCTTCACGAGTACAAATATTTATGTTAGATTCAATTTTTCTCTATCATACCTCCCCTGATAAATTTGTATATTGAGTATTTTATATGAAAGTGTATGATCGCTGGAATATTATTCCAATATGTCTTCTTCCATTAAATTTTTAAACATTAGTTTACTATTTCATGCTTTACAATACATATATTCCTAATTTTGAAAATCATGCCTTTTACATATATAAATGTCTATTATGGATGAAAAACAACGAGTTGACTTGTCTATTTAAATTTATTATTCTATAACTTTCATAATAAATACAAATCTCTATTCATTCATTCATTAAAAACAAAACATAATTTGGTGCCTTGGCATAGTTTGCTAACTGGGAATAATCTCAAGAAAGACAAGGTGGGTGAGATTATTCAAATATTTTGAACTAATAACTTTAACATAAAAAATACAATAAATCTATTAAAAATGAAATAAACTACTCATGTTAAATTAGCATATAAAACATTTTATCTATAATATAAAAAATTTAATATAATAATAATAAGGTGGGAGGGTTAGCTCAATTGGTCGAGGTCCCTGTTGTAGCATAATTTGACTCAGCTAAAAGCCAAGAGAGTTTTTGAGCATTTCAAGGTTGTTGAGGAACAGTTGTTAAAATTTCAAGAAGAACTACAACATCCTCAAAAGGATAACCACTAGCTCAATGAGGATTCATCATCACATGGGAACTGGAACCAAAATCAAGGAAGCAACAACATTGGAGGTGTAATCTAAGCCAGAGGAGCAGCAAAGAAGAAAAGCATGCAACAAGGGTCAAGTCGGGCTTATTCATGTGCAGAACAGTTCAGGAGTCAGGCCGATTGATGCGTTCAGAACATTAAACACACATCAGGGTTGAGTCGTTTAAATATACGTGCAGAACAACGTTCAGAGGCTTAATCGCAATCGCATGTGGAAGGCCTAATCAGATATCGCAAATCACAATTGCAAAGCTCAAGAGCAATACACCAAGGTTAAAATCACCGAAATGTGAAATGCGATACGAGGACCAGATGCGATATAGTTCGAAGCTCGAGTCTAAATTATTTAAAGTCCGTCCGTGGGACCCTCTCGCGCATTGCACGTCGCACATCACAAGCTCAGGAGGAATGGTGCTACGGAATATGTTATAAAGACCGAAATGCAAAGTGCGACAAGGTTTCATATTACCGATTGTGATTTCTGATTGACCCCATATCCATTTGGCACGTCATCCCTATAGTTATCGCACATCGCACATTGCAAGCTCAGGAGGAATGGCGCTTATGAATCTGTTATGAATGCCGAAATGCGAAATGAGATAACGAAGCGGAAGCGATGGAAGTTATTTCTAAAGTATAAAGGTTTTTAAGTCTGGGTACATGGGTTTTTCCTTTGTAAAAATCACAGCGGAGGGAAAAAGTGGATTGTAACGTAGAACGTTAGAATGCTGAAATGCGACAGAGAAGTGGGCACAATACAATTTTTCAAAGGTAATGGAATATCTTTCAAAGTCCAATCTTACAACAATTATAAAGGAAATTCTGAATGTTGGGCAGAATCAGGTAAGAAAATACCCTATGCTACGTGCAGAACAACGATATGCATTTGTGGTAGTTTATTAATCAAAGACTAAATGTTGCAGGCACGAGCGAAAGAGGAAGAGTCGGGTAGTAGGTGACATGATGACAATGTTCTAAACACAAAAGCATGGGAAGAGTCAGGTAGAGATGTTTTTATGCAGACTATTAGGATATCATAGCAAAAACGAAAGGATACACATCAAAAACAAATCAGATTCAACAAAAGGATTATATTTCAATTTTTATTTTTTTTCTTTGTTAATATCGAAGCTACAATGGTGTCCTTGATTGCAATGTAATAAGTAGTTTAACAGTTTAGACAGTCTAGGAGTTTCAAGAAGCTCGAGAAGTTACAAAATGCTTTTCTTTATTTAAGGAAGAGATAAAGAGAGAGGAAGGGTTCCGAGTTTTGGACCTCTGGAATACTAAAACTTTGGTACTTACTTTTCTAAGGAATTAATGAAAGAAGCATCAAGTTTCCAGCAACTGTTGATGGTGATTCATTTTTCCTGTGTCATTTTGTGTCCCTTCTTCCCAGAATGAAGTGAAGTAAAGTAATTGTCAGTCTCTTAGTTACATCTATGAGTAAGAGTTAAATAACCTTAATTTTTTCTCCTTCACTCCAACTCCTCTCCCTTCAGAAATTATATCTGGAACTTAAAAGTAATAGATTATGTGTTTACAACATATTATTTTGAGTTTCCTCTCTCTCCATAAATTAATTATGAAATTTAAAGTGGTAGATTCTGTGTTACAACATGTCATTTTGAGTTTCTTCTACAATTATTCTTTTCCATTCAGATATCAGCAGTTAATGGCATTGTAGAGTCTTTCATTATACCATATTATTAAGAGTTTTAAAGAATTAGTTTCCAAATGGATTGAATGAAGACCACCTGATATAATTACTTCTGTAACACATTATTAAAAAATGTTGTAAGCATTGATTCCTTTTCACAGCCAAGGAATTGCTCTTAAGCTATAACATTTTCTGCCGTTGTTGTCAGGACGAAGGCACACAATTATTTTTTCCTGGGTATTGAGATCTGTTTCTTGATGGTGAACAAGATTTAGATATAAAATTTGGTTGTTAATTATTCACCCGGTGACTCCAATGATGAAGATTTCATTAGATAAGGAATTTTGCTGGCAAGAAAATGGGAAAGCATCATGGAAAAAATGGGTAGCATAGTTTGAATCTGTTAAAGGAAGTATTATTTTTCAATATCAGTTCAGTAGTCTATTTTCCCTTACATATCAAGAAGATTGTTTCATGATTTATATTCTCAAAATATCATAAGGCCCAAAAAGTACATCCTTTATTAGAGAAAGACGATTTTTCTTCTGCTTGTATTATTGATCCTGACACAAATTTATCTCCTAGATATGAGAGGAGAGATGATTGATGCATTACAATTCCTGAAGATAATCAGTGAAATTCCAGGCATAAAGGTGTTGATTCATCATATTTGGGTGATAATATTCTGTCTCACAATAAATCGACTTCTTTTCAGCTAAAAAACAAATAAATCTTTAAATCCCTGAAGCTGCCCACAATTCTCCATCAATATCCTTCAAAAGGATTCAAATTTTTGCCAAGTTTCTCTAGAGTGGAGGAGGATATTTCATCTAAACAACATATATTGGAATTTGAGTACTTTCTGGACAAATTTCAAATTATTTATGAATATGTGGCTTTAAGGATGTTTTGTCATTCATTAAAGCAGGGTGCTCAGCAATGGTTCCAGTGTTTGGAAGCAAGTTCAATTAGTTCATGGAAAGGTTTTAAAGATATATTTCTTAGATATTGGGGCAAGCGTAAGTCATATGAAAAACACCTTTGGGAATTATATTCTATCCAGAGGCAGAGAAATGAATCAATTATTGAGTTTAATAGGAGGTTTCAAAAAGTTTATTTCAGCATGCCAAAATAAATTTGACCTCCTAAAGCTACAACTATGGTTTCCTATTTGAGGGCTCTTTCTATTGTCTTGCCTTTTTATCTCAAGGAGAGAAAGCCTTTCACTCTAGAGCTGATGTTTCTTTATGCACATGAAATCGAAGATATTGTGTGGGCTTGTAGAAATTTTTCCTGTCATGTTGAAAGAACAAGTTTTTTTGAAGACAAGAGGGCCTGTCAAGAAAAAATTGGGACTGCTTTACAAGAGAATGAAAATTTAGAGATGAAGAAGGATTTTCAAAAGGTGCTAGAGGATTCTTGTATTGTTGAAACACAAGAATTTAAGCATTCTGAAGATTCTGGTAAAAAATTCATTGCAACAACTAAGCTACATGTTGAAATCTTGGAAGATCATTACAATTTTCATAATTTAAATGATTTTGTGAATAGAGGGGAGACTAGTGGAGCTCCTCAGGTGTGTTTGTAGGAGGGGGAATATTTTTATCAAGAATTGGCACTATACGAAGAACATTATCATTATGAGAAACAAACCTTAGATTTCTCTTTTTGGCCTAAATGTTTGTTAGCTAAAAAAAAAAAAATCTCCTCACATACAACCTCAAATTAAGGAGTCAAACAGTGAAGGAAGCTGCCTTGTTCAAAGAAATCTAAATCAGCAAGATGTTCAAGAAAAGGAGGCAACAGAAAATTGGTCTCATCAGTTCTATGATACTATAGCCGACTATATGAAAAAATTATTTTGTCAGCAATAAGAATTTATGCAAAGGTATGTGCAAATCTTTGTATCTAGAAAATTTTCATGGTACCTCCCTATTGTGATCTTCAAATTTCAACAGTATGGAGGCATTAGGTCTAACATGCAGATGTTGGATTGGTGTCATTGGAAGGCTGACTTTACCTGATTAAGTTTAGGCATAAATACATATGTAGGAGTTGTGCATAAATAAGCTCAGAAGTTGAGCACTTTTAGTTGTAGTATTTCTAATTCGGCATTTTCAGCTTAATAATAAATAAAGAAATCCAAAGTGTAGCAGGTTTCGGGAGGATTTCATACTGGATCAACTCCCATTCGGGATTGACTCCACGCCCAATAATGGCTACTGATCTACAAGTGCTCTTTGACTCCATGCCCAATAAAGGCTACTGATATACAAGTTCTCATCACTTTGCTCCCAAAGTGTTGTCCCCAATTGGAGCTAGATGTTGTAGCATAATTTGATTCAACTAAAATTCAAGAGAGGTTCTGAGCAATTCAAGGTTGTTGAGGAACAATTGTTAAAATTTTAAGAAGACCTGCAACATGCTCGAAAGGATAACCACAAGCTCAACGAGGATTCATCATCACATGGGAACTGGAACCAAAATTAGGGAAGCAACAACATTGGAGGTGTAATCTAAGCTACAGGAGCAGCAAAGAAGAAAATTGTGCAGCAAGGGTTAAGTCGGGTTTATTCGCATGCAGAACAGTTCAGGAGTCGAGCCAATTGATGCATTCAAAACATTTCACATAGGTCAGGTTCGAGTCGTGCAAATATATGTCCAGAACAATGTCCGGAGGCTTAATCACAATTTCATGTGGAAGGCCTGATCACATATCGCAAATCACAATTGCAAAGCTCAGGAGGAATATAACAAGGTTAAAACCGCCGAAATGCGAAATGCAATATGAGGACTGGATGAGATATAGTTTGAAGCTTGATTCTAAAGTATTTAAAGTCCAGCCATGGGACCCTCTCGTGCATTGCACATTGCACATCGCAAGCTCAGGAGGAATGGCGCTAAGGAATATGTTATAAAGGTCGAAAGGCTAAGTGCGACAAGGTTTCATATCGCTGATTGTGATTTGCGATCGACCCCACTTCCACTTGCCACATCATCCCTACTGTTATCGCACATCACACATTTCAAGCTAAGGAGGAATGGTGCTTATGAGTTTGTTATGAATGCCAAAATGAGAAATGCGATGACGATGCAAATGTGATGGAAGTTATCTAAAGGTTTTTAAGTCTAGGTACATGGGTTTTTCCTTTGTAAAAATCACATTGAAGGGAAAAAGAAGATTATAACGTAGAATGTTGGAATGTTGAAATGCGACAGAGAAGCGGATGTGATACAATTTTTCAAAGGTAATGGAATATCTTTCAAAGTCCAGTCTTATGGCAGTTACAAAATAAAGTATGAACGCAGGGCAGACTTGGGTAAGAAAAGACCCGACACTACGTGCAAAACAACAGTATGCGTTTGTGGCCGTTTTTAAATCAAAGAATAAACGTTGCGGGCACTAGTGGAAGAGGGAAAGTCGGGTAGTAGGTGACATGATGAAAGTGTTCGAAACGCAAAAGCATGGGCAGAGTCAGGTAGAGATGTGTTTATGCAGACTGTTAGGATATCACAACAAAAACGAAAGGAGCCACATCAACAACAAATCAGATTCAGAAAAAGGATTATATTTCAATTTTTTTTTTTTTTTTCTTTGTTAAGATCAAAGCTACAATGATGTCCTCGATTGCAATGTAATAAGTAGTTTAACAGTTTAGGCAATCTAGGAGTTTCAAGAAGCTCGAGCAGTTACAAACTGCTTTTGTTTGTATTTAAGGAAGAGAGAAAGAGAGAGGAAGGGTTCTGAGTTTTGAACCTCTGGAAGACTAAAACTTTGGTACTTACTCTTTTGAGAAATTAGTGAAAGAAGCATCAAGTTTCCTGCAACTGTTGATGGTGATTCGTTTTTCTGTCATTTTTTGTCCCTTCTTCCCAGAATGAAGTGAAGTAAAGTAGTTGTCGGTCTCTTAATTGCATATGTGAGTAAGAGTTAAATAACCTTAATTTGTGCTCCTTCACTCCAACTCCTCTCCCTTGACAAATTCTCTCTAGAACTTAAAAGTAATAGATTCTGTGTTTACAACATATTATTTTGAGTTTCCTCTCTCTCCATATATTCATTCTGAAATTTAAAGTGGTAGATTCTGTGTCACAACATGTCATTTTGAGTTTCTTCTACATTTCTTCTTTTCCATTTAGATATCAACAGTTAATGGCATTGTAGAGTCTTTCATTATACCAGGGTATTAAGAGTTTTAAAGAATTAGTTTCAAAAGGGATTGAACGAAGACCACATGATATAATTACTTTTGTCACACATTGTTAAAAAATGTCTTAAGCATTGATTCCTTTTCATAGCCAAAGAATTCTCTTAAGATAAAACAGACCCAATGTTAAAGCACTTTGTCATTGGGAGGTTGCGGGGTCAATCCTCCTTGACACCTGAAGATTATGCTCTGAATAGATTGGTGGGCAAAATGTGATCCCTTCAAATAAATCTGCACAATTAAACTCGTCACACACACACACACAGAGATATATATAATATAACCCAAAAAAAACCTATAATCTCAAATATCACATATATATAATTTAAAATATAATCCAAAAAAACCTATAATCTCAAATAAGTGATCTCTTCAAATAAATCTACATAATCAAACTCGTCACATATAAAATTTAAATATATATATTTTACACCTTTAAATTTAAAATATAACCCAATAAAAAACCTATAATCTCAAATAAGAACACATTTGCAAATATCAATATCATTACTTACCACCACAAAAAAAAAAACAAACTTTTTTCATTAAAAATATAAAGATATAGATTTTTGGTGCAAATGTACAATCAGATCCATAAAAAGGCACGGTGGAGCTTTGAAATTTTCTTGAAAAATAATAATAAAAGCTAACATGAAATGATGGTTGCTTCTTAATGAGAGTTGTGTAGGTAGGTGGCCTGAATGTCCGTGTCTTACCTACCACATGGGGGTGAAGACAAATGGAAAGAGTGGACTTCGCTGCTGGTGTGGTTGAAATGTCATGCAAGTGAAGGTGTAACATCACCAATTTGGATATTTCCTTTCCTTGTCCTTGAAATGTCCTTGTCTACCTAAACAAAAGTAAATAGGATGGAGCCTTCCAAAAAAATTATAATTATCGCTTTATAATAAAATATAATATATATAATATATATTGAATTACATAAATATCAATATAATTATTAAATAAATAGTGTTATTTTATATTAAATTAATATATATGTAATTTAATATAATTATTAAATAAATAATGTTGTTTTATATTAAATTAATATAATATTTTATATAATAATATAATAATAATAAATAATTTTTAATTTTTTTCATTTTTTTTAATTTACATTGTTAAAGTTCTGTTATTTTTTTAATGTAATGATGGTAACCATTAATATTAAAAAAAAAAATAGAAATAAAAAATTGTTTGCAATTTTTAAAAATTTTATTTTTATGTAAAAGGTGAAGTGTTTCAAAATTATTATGGGTTTTTAAAAAGTTTAGTAGTGTAATATATATTTTGAAATTTAGATATCATTTTAGTATAGGATGGATAATGGAAGAAAAAATGTTTTTCATTTTCAACTTTCTTAATGTCACAAAGACATTGGACTTTTTCATTCTAATGGATTTCCTTTTCCTTGCTAAATTCATACATTAAATTAAATTCATCTTCTTTCGATCTTTTAAATATGTAATCATGACAAGACTACATCATTATCGTGTCCAATATATCACCTTGGTCGGGGTGAAGAATTGAATAGATGACTTCACATCAAAGATTAAGGTAGGGAATTGAACTGATGACTTCAAATCCTGCCTTAACAGAGCACCCAACCACCGTCTATTCAAGACCCATAGACAAATAAATATATATAATTAAATAAATTACTTTTAAAAATTTTAAATTTAGAAATCAGCAACCACAAATGTTTAATTCTAAAGTTTTTAAAATTTTCTTGAGTAATAATCACATGTGCAAAAACATCGTCAACACGTTAACACTAGCAACGTGTTCCAAAGGGGTTGGCAATGTTCTTGCACATATAATTATTACCAAAAAAAAATTCTAAATATTTACATAGATCACAAAATCCTAAATTTTGAAAAATTTTAAAATATAAAATTGAAAAAAATAATTATGCTTTAAGAAATCCAAGTCTATCATGACATTCTCCGTTCCTTACCTCTATCATGATATGTAGGTGTCGAGATGCAACATACTATGAAGCCGGGGGAGATTTGCAAGCTCGCTTTAGCGCAGGATCTTCTACTGGTCAATTCCACGAGAAAATTTTGGATTATATCCAAAAAGAATTCCAAGAAGTTAAACCAGAAATAGTTAGGGAAAAATGAGGTCTCTCATACATAGATATTGCAAAAGAAGTGACATTAGCCACACCTGAATAGTCCCTATAGACTTATATGGAAAAATGAAAATACTATTGGAAGTGACACCAACAATGACTCGATGTTGTTCATGATGGATGAGTTTCAATTATAAATGAATGACATGGATCTCACAAGATTGAAGCTCGTTTAACTTCAGAGAACTCCATGCAATAAGGTGAAGAACCTATTGACGCGTGTCCATCTGAATCTACTTAATCTGAATCCACTTAATCTCTATGTTTCTCCCCCAGCCTTCTAGTTTTTTTTTTTTCAAATATCTTCTCTTTATCACTGTGAATATGCTAGTTTAAAGATGTTTTCTGTTTTGAACATAGATTTGATAAAAAAAACTCAATCTAATTTTCTTTTAAGACTTTCTTAGTTAAGAGTTTAATGCATTGTTATTGATCTAATTTCCCTAGTATCAAAGTGGGACTTTCACTATCTAAATTTATAATTTCCAATTCAGGATAAAAAGCAAATTAGCTTTATTGAAAATTTAATATAACAAATTGCATCATAATTTTCTAAAGCTTCCTATCTATCGAATTTCCTTTTATTATAAATAAACAATAAAAAGTTAAATTGTTTTATTTTTATATAATAGCTTTCATCATTGTTTTTAGAGGAGCTCTCCAACCTAATATGGTAGAGATGTTGTAATGTCCTATCCCGTTTAACATTTCGACTTTGTGAAATTACATAAAATTAAAATTAGCAATTGCACCATATGTTGCAAAGGAAACGCTGTAAAGAAGTAACATAGGAAAGAGTAGCATAGAGAAAATTGCCGAGCAAGGACGCCATGAATGGTGAAATGTTTCTCAGAATGTGGTGAAAAAAAATTCAAAAAATCTAATCTTTCTTGTGTTTCTGAAGAATAGTAGTTATGTTTAATGGTAGAAATATACTTATACCATGTTTCAAAAATCTATCCTGTGATATATGTATCTAGATTTCTCAAAAAAAATATTAAAACTTGATAGTTGTAAGTGAAATTTTCCAAAATTTCTGCTAAATTATCTTAAAATACTACCAAAATTTCCATTGTTTTCATGTAAAATTGTGACCATGTATGCATAGAATCGTCGTGTAGATATAGAATCATCGTGTAGATATAGAAATGGAAGATAAGATTAGGGTTTAATGAAAATTAGAGTTTAATGAAGAAGAGAATTACTTTTCATGGTTTCCAATCGCTATCATGTATGGAAGTCGCGAAACAATTGCATTAATTAACTACAGAAAGTGGTCCCACTCAACCAAGAAACCTGTAGCATAGCTAAGGTCTCCAATATGGAAACTGAATCCACCTCTCCCTCCAACACTTTCTCTTTTATGGCTTCTATTACCCCAAGTGACCTTGGTTGACCATATCAATCACATGAGCTATTCAAGCATAGCACAGACGAGCTATTCAAAATACTTTGACAGGATTTCTTTTTCAATTATGGCTTCAAAATTCATTGAGAAGAAATAATCTATTGAAAGAGCTCCTCAATCCTGAAGCTATTAATTTTTTTTTACTTAAAATAGATCAATATTAATTAATTAATATTAAATTTAAAATATTTCGAAAGTATTTAAAACTTACTTCTTATTTTAATAATTCATACATATATCCCAATAATTCATATATATCTCCCTCACAACGTCCCTCTCGTCTCTGTGTCTGCTCTTTAAGCAGGGATAAGATTTACCCAATACCAACACCATCAAAGCAAATGCAAATGAACAAATTAAGATAATCTAAACAAACTCTGTAATTGAGGGCTCATTATCTAAACGAACTGTTTAATTGATCAATAAACACAAATTGCATGATGAAGAAGTATGTAAAAGATACTAGATTGTATGTATACCCTGCTTATTATTTAATAATCAGAAAACTGTCAATAAATGACCAGATTATCAAAAGGAAGATATGAATTATCCATAATAAATATTTTGATGTCAATTCCATTATGAGGTCCAACTTGCCCCTTCATAATTCTGACTATTTCCAGAATGCAAAGAGATATTTTGAATAAAGGTCCAATCTGCCCATTCATGATTCTGACTTGTTGCAGAATGCAAAGAAATATTTTGATGCCAATTCTATTATGAAGGTCCAATCTACCCCTTCATGATTTTGACTACTTCCATTACGCAACGGAATAGATCTTCAAATTTCAGTAAAATTATTTCTACATATTTAATTAAGGTAAAAATAAAAATAATCAAATTATAAAACATACAAACATTTTTTTTCGTATCATGAAAAACAGAGCACTTTAAAAATAGGGTGCTTATAATATATATATATATATAAGCAAAAAAAGTAAAAGGCTAGCTAACTTATATCTCACCAGGAAATTCCAATAAACCTACTACTCAAAACTTGGGTGCCACGAAAACTGATTTTTTATTTTAAGTGCCACCTCACTTCTGATTGGCTTCCATATCTTGCTGGGATGGCCACCTACCTCATGAAAATATTTCATGTTTGTGGTTCAGATTTAATGTTTCAGTCACTCAAAGTAATCAAATGAGTTGAGTTGGCTTGAATAAGAGGTGACATGGATGGCAATATATTTCACAGAATAGCTTGCTTACACCGTAATACCTCTCTGTTTATGGTTCATTAGTGTGAAACGGGAATTCCATGAAGTTTCAGACAGTTAAAATTGAAGCCAAAACGAAATAGAACTCTCATTAGAAAGTTCTACAAAGGTTTTGTGTGTGGTGGTGCACGAACCCAAAGTTTGTGAAATTGTCGAGCAGGGACGCCATGAATGGGGGAATGTTTCCCCGAATGTGGTGAAAAAAAATTCAAAAAATATAATCTTTCTTGTGTTTTTGAAGAATAGTAATTATTTTTAATGGTAGAAATATACTCATACCATGTTTCAAAAATCTATCTTGTGATATATCTATCTGGATTTTTCAAAAAAAAATCTTAAAACTCGATAGTTGTAAGTCAAATTTTCCAAATTTTCTACTAAATTATCTCAAAATACTACAAAAATTTCCATTGTTTTCGAGTAAAATTGGACTATGTATGCATAGTATCATCGATATAGAATCATTGTGTAGATATAGAAATGGAAGATAAGATTAGGGTTTAATGAAGAAGAAATTTACCTTTCATGGTTTCCAATGGCTGTCATGTATGGCACTCGCATAGCAATTGGATTGATTAACTACAAAAAGTAGTCCCACTCAACCAAGAAACTTGTAGCATAGCTAATGTCTCCAATATGAAAGCTGAATCCACCTCTCCCTCCAGCACTCTATTTTATAACTTCTATTATCCCAAGTGACCCTGGCTTTTCTCTTTTATGACTTCTATTATCCCAAGTGACCCTCGCTAACTATATCAATCACACGAGCTATTCAAGCATAGCACACACGAGCTATTCAAACTACTTTGACAGGATTTATTTTTTGGTTATGGCTTCAAAATTCATTGAGAAGAAATAATCTATTGAATTTTTTTTTACTTAAAATACATCATTATTAATTAATCAATATTAAATTTAAAATATTTCAAAAGTATTTAAAACTTACTTCTTATTTTAATAATTCATACATATTACATATATTCCAATAATTAATCCATATCTCCCTCACAACGTTCACAACGTTCCTCTCGTCTCTGTGTCTATGCTCTTTAGCAAGGAATAATATTTACCCAATACCAACTATGCTCTTTACCAAGGAATAAGATTTACCCAATACCAACATGATGAAAGCAAATGCATATGAACAAATTAAGATAATCTGAACAAACTCTGTAATTGAGGGCCCATTATCTGAACACACTGTTTAATTGACCAATAAACACAAATTGCACAATGAAAAAGTATGTAAAAAATACTGGATTGTATATATACCCGGCTTATTATTTAATAATAAGCAAACTGTTAATAAATGTTAATAAATGACCAGATGATCAAGAGAAGGATATGAATTATCCATAATAAATATTTTGATGCCAATTCGATTATGAGGTCCAACTTGCCCAATCATGATTCTGGCTAGTTCCATAATGCAGAGGAATATTTTGAATGAAGGTCCAATTTTCCCATTCATGACTCTAGCTTGTTGCAGAATGCAAAGAAATATCTTGATGCCAATTCTATTATGAAGGTCCAATCTGCCCCTTCATGATTCTGGCTACTTCCATTATGCAACGGAATAAAATTTAATCTTCACGTTTCAGTAACAATATCTAACTTGCCATTCATAATTCTGGCCAGCTCCACTATGAAAAGCAATAGAGGTTAATCTCCACCATTTTTTCTAACAAATATAAAACATTTGTGTTGTTATGTGTATTCTTTTAACATCATTAAAAGGTATTGATCTAGGAAGTAAATTGGAACTTGATAAAGCTCCAGAACCATGAACACGTCCAGTGCAACATTAAGCGTACGTTAAGTGTATTTGGATAACCCATCAAGAGAATGCAAAAAAATACAAATGAATAATTTAACAATAAAATATTGGTACTAGATTTTGTAGCCAATGCATATCACAGAATCTTCCAATTGTGATCTTACTAGCTACTTCTAAGCTCTAAAACTCAAGGACCTAAATTCAAGCCGTATATGTAACCAGAATCACAGATATTATGCAGACTACAAAATCTTGGAGTGATAAAAAAACTCCTTTGTACTCAGATCTCTCTACATTTTGTGAGAATTAATGTTCCAATAGAATGAAATGATTTTGAAGGGAAAATAACCAGCCTCTCCACGCTTCTGAATCGTAGATTTTATCTCTGAGAATTCACTTCCAAACCCAAAATCTCCATTGCAAAAAAGCGTTCAGACTTGAAATCATCCATTCGATTGGGCTTTAAATTGCTATGATAAGCAGCATTCTTGCCACAAACAATAATGCAGGTAGAAGATTAATTATGATCTAAAAAATTTTATAGATAGAAAAAAGAGTAAGGTCAAAAAAAAATTGAACTAAAATCAAAATTATGGCTCTCAATTGCAACTGAGCGTTATAAAATATTTCGATTCTCTAAATCCGAGATAGGAAACTTTAAATCGTCTAAGGGCAGACAAATTTAGCACCTGTTAACTGCTTCTAGCCCAATTATGCTCTGTGGAAATGAAAATGAAATGCACTGGCCCCTGACTGATTGAATACCATGGTTTGAAACCCAATTTGGGCATCCTACCATTTCTACTACCTAGTGAGATTCGTCGCCTCCTGCTGCAGAATTTCAAGGCACAACTTGTGCTCCAAAACCATGACCACGTCCAGTGCAACATTAAGCGTACGTTAAGTGTATTCGGATAACCCATCAAGAGAATGCAAAAAATACAAATGAATAATTTACCAATAAAATATTGGTACTAGATTTTGCAGCCAATGCGTATCACAGAATCTTCCAATTGTGATCTTATTAGCTACTTCTAAGCTCTAAAACTCAAGGACATAAATTCAAGTCGTATATGTAACCAGAATCATAGATATCATGCAGACTACAAAATCTTGGAGTGATAAAAAAACTCCTTTGTACTCAGATCTCTCTACATTTTGTGAGAATTAATGTTCCGATAGAATGAAATGATTTTGAAGGGAAAATAACCAGCCTCTCCACGCTTCTGAATCATAGATTTTATCTCTGAGAATTCACTTCCAAACCCAAAATCTCCATTGCAAAAAAGCGTTCAGACTTGAAATCATCCATTCGATTGGGCTTTAAATTGCTATGATAAGCAGCATTCTTGCCACAAACAATAATGCAGGTAGAAGATTAATTATGATCTAAAAATTTTTATAGATAGAAAAAAGAGTAAGGTCAAAAAAAATTGAACTAAAATCAAAATTATGGCTCTCAATTGCAACTGAGCATTATAAAATATTTTGATTCTCTAAATCCGAGATAGGAAACTTTAAATCGTCTAAGGGCAGACAAATTTAGCACCTGTTAACTGCTTCTAGCCCAATTATGCTCTGTGGAAATGACAATGAAATGCACTGGCCCCTAACTGATTGAATACCATGGTTTGAAACCTAATTTGGGCATCCTACCATTTCTGCTACCTGGTGAGATTCGTTGTCTCCTGCTGCAGAATTTCAAGGCATAGCTTGTCCCTGACTGATTGAATACCATGGTTTGAAACCCATTTTGGGCATCCTACCATTTCTGCTACCCGATGAGATTCGTCACCTCCTGCTGCAGAATTTCAAGGCACATCTTTTCTCATGAATCGAAGAGCCCTACAGCGTAAGCAACAGAAGCGTGCGACTGGACCTACACAATGGGATGGGTTAATCCATTGCCAATGGCTAGTCCATCCAGTCGCAATGGCAACGCCCTGCCCTCCTCCCCTGTTTCATTGTCCAACTTGTTAAGCATATACATGCCCAGAGAGGGAACATACTTTCCTGCATAGCTCTCGCCTGCTACATGAAATGGGCACCCACGAAACAGGGGTTTCAAATTGAAAAACCCTTGTAGGACCGCGTACAAGTCCTCGAAAGTGGCAATACTGAATTTGCTTCCAATGGGACTGTCCAAGAAAAGTAAGCCAAACACACGATTCCAAGGTGCAGTATTCTGATGCAAATGCAGATCTGGTCATTCGATTGTCGAGGTACTTAATTGGAAGAAATTTCTGATCATACCAAAGCAGCGGAGATCTCTTTCCAGCCAAGCAGAATCGGAATTTCAGACTTTTGCTGCTCAGTTGGGGTGAGATGGCCTCGTAGTATGCATAAAATATTCGAGCGCCTTTATTTCCCTCTATACTCAGTTATCCAAACTCCGTCGGCATCGCCTCCCTGGGAAATTCCACACCGGCCACACCCACAACATCCCAACATATTATTGCTACTATCTGTGCAACCACCACAATTACTACTGCAACCGCAATAGAATTTCTTCCACTCTTACCTTGAATTCCTATTGCTTTCTTCTTGCAATTTCTGTGTATTCATCGACAGTGTTTGGTTTCTGCAACTGCAATAGAATTTATTCCGCTCTTACCTCGAATTCCTATTGCTTTCTGCTTGCAATTTCTGCGTATTGATCGACAGTGTTTCATTTCTTCTGGGCAGCTTCAGTATTTGGTTTCCCCTGAGCGGCTTCAGGGTTTCTTGAGAAATTAGGGCGTTATCTTTCATCTTTCATCATATTTTTTT
The DNA here is from genome assembly GCA_034641835.2 of Pinus albicaulis. Taxonomy (NCBI): domain Eukaryota; kingdom Viridiplantae; phylum Streptophyta; class Pinopsida; order Pinales; family Pinaceae; genus Pinus; species Pinus albicaulis. Next base: position 943,120,964 of record CM076579.1, on the reverse strand, counting down.
CTGTAACTGTATTTAATCCTAAGGTTCAAATGGTTTCAATCGTCTAACATCCATATCAATGGTGTATAATGGTACACGTAGCAATTTAGGAAAGTTGTTTTCAAATAAGAACGCTTTATAGCGTAATTAAAATTAAATAATAATTAACGTAAAATAGTGAATTTAGCTTTGGTGGAGAATATAATATTTTACAATACAACATTTTAAAATATAATATAATATTTTTCATTTTTTTTAAATAAAATTACACATTTCTTATTGGGCTAAGAGTTGCTCTCCAACCCACAAACAATTTGATATGTGTGTGTGTGTGTGTGTGTGTGCGCTCGCAGCTTAATGTAACGTAATATAATGTAAACATTTAAACTCAATTAAAATAAAATAAAAATAACCCTATAAAAAAAATACCCCATGGTATTAGGAACTTGTGGTATTGACCCATAGTTTTCATGTGAAATATAACCTATTTAAAGGTGAAATTAAACTAACCTAGATTCATTTTAGTTTGATGTTATATTTAGATACGTAATTAGCTGTAGAAGATATTAAATTGGAGAGATCAGCCATTCCACAAAAATAACATACAATAATTAATTGTATTACTCACATACATAAGAGATACATATAGTTGGAGTGAGCTCCAACTGATTCTAATCTTGGAGAGAGGTTGAGACAATCCCTCAACAACTTCAACAAACCCAATCCAAGATATAACATATAATAATTAATCACAATTACAACACTTTGAACTTTCGTCTCTTTGTCTGATCTGGTCTTCATTAAAATTTGTACCCACTCTGAGATCTCATAGACAACGCTCTTTTCTCCACCATTTTCGAGCTACCATTCAACCCATTTAAAATACATTTGTTTCTGACCAGCAATGTTAAATTTGTAAGATCAAAGATTCTTGACACCCCCGAAGAAGAGTCTCGACATTGAACTATCCTATGGAAATATTTCCATCTGTGAAATAACCCCGAAAAATAAATTTCAACAGTCCATAGGAAAATATTCTAGGTACAGAATATGATCAACAATCAATTCTACAAAGTGACCTTTACACACAAGGATCTCATTGTATAACCTGTAACCGATGCTCTTGAAGCCCGAAACACAACAAGATCCATCAGCATATAACAAATTCACACAATCAAATTAGCCAATTTTTCTCTCGGCACCGAAGAACATTGAGAACGACTAATTTAAATTGTGTAAATCTATTCAATAATTGGTTCTTCTTCAATAATTTACAAACAAAATAATAATAACTATGCACACCACTCAATTATCAAAATTAACAAACTTAATAACCATTCTATTACATTAACCACGGTCTTCAAAGCGGATTTTCCCACTAACCAAGCTAAATATGAGCCTGTCCTACCAAACCTCTACGGCATTGAATCCTTTGATAGTTGATTCAAAACTTTGGTAACTTATTCGTTGAGCTTATACACTGGTAACGTATCAGACGAAGATATTTGATCTCAGTTGCAGGGAATTTAGGGCTTTCTTAGCGCAAAATTTATTCATATATATCACAAAATTTGTTTCCTGAGTATCTTGGAAGTTCTTTGGTATGTGCTAACTAGCAGCCCTAACCCAAGACACATCCCAAGACCAAATCCAATACCAAACCTTAACCCCGTATCTATCCATGATTCTTCCAGCTCCTCTGCTTCCACACTGGATTCCCAATCACAGTCAGCGTCACAGCCACTTTTTGATTCAAGGAAACTGCTTTCAGAATCATTCGAATCCGGTTGACTTAAGTCCAACCAGATTTCGGTAATCTCGTTTTCTTCTGGAATAACATCCAAAGTGCAATGTCGGACGCGTTCCTTTTTGGGAAGGAGTTGCAGAGTGTGAGTAAGAATTATCAGGAAGCCAGAGATCCGACCAGAGACGTATAGGTCTACAGTCGGGACAGACATTGTGTCCAAATTTTATCAGCTAAGACGACCTTCCCTAATTTCCAGCAAGTGATGACATAAATTTGGCTCTTCGGCTGGATATACGTTCCAATACCTTGGCGATATCAGAGAATCGGTCTATCCATGCACATAACAGCGGCGTCTTCTTGCACACCAAACAGATCACACGATTCTAACATAGAGATACACACACAACACTCTCACAAACAAACGAATTCAACACTCATAATCTACGTATCTATAGAGAATCTCTCCAAAACTATGTCATTTTCCTGGGCATTCCTGTGAGGGATTAAGCCCAGCTAGGCTCTGATACCATATTAAAATTGGAGAGATCAGCCATTCCACAAAAATTACATACAATAATTAATTGTATTACTCACATACACAAGAGATACATATAGTTGGAGTGAGATCCAACTGATTCTAATCTTGGAGAGAGGTTGAGACAATCCCTCAACAACTTCAACAAACCCAATCCAAGATATACTAAAGTAAGCATAATCCTAACTAATTCTAATAGAAAATGGTGGCGTTGAATCTGTAGAAAATATAACAACAAGATTCAAATTGATCTTGTAATGTACTAAAACAAGATACTGACAATTTATGGAAACAACTACTAGATTCAAACTAATCTTGTAATGTATTAAAACAAGATACTAACAATTTGTGGAAACGTGGAAACAACAACAAGATTCAAACTGATCTTGTAATGTACTAAAACAAGATACTGACAATTTGTGGAAACAAAACATGATTTCACAATCACATAACAAGTAAGAAAAAGAGGCAATTTGTGGAAACAAAACACAATAGCACAATCACATAACAAATAAGAGAAAGAGACAATCAATCACACAACACAAGATGTATATGGGGAAAGCACACTTCCTAAAACCCCGCTATTTGTATATTGTATAAAGTCAAAATCATGAAACAATACAATGCTTTTCTCTCTCAGAGAAACTCCTACACTCTGTCATCTGTCTCACTCTGATCTAAGCAAAATCAGGCAATTACTTAACCAATTCACAGCCTTTGCTAAGTCTTCCTTGCTCATGTATTCTTGGAGGAATTTTCGCCCCATTAAATAGGAAATTCCCTTGAATTAATTGGGCAATGCATCTTTGGCCTCCACATGACTCTATAACTGACCTGTACAATTTTCTAATTATACAACTGATAGTTATCATCTCTTTAACCTTAGTCTCAATTGGGTCTTCCTTATAACTGACATGCAACACTTATTTATAGTGAATTATCACTTGATTGATTTATCACTATGTGAATTAAACCTCTCACTAGCTCATCTCTCACTTAGAACTAGTTAAACTAATTTTAACTCAATTTTTTGAGTTAACTAATTACACCTCACAAATAATTGTAACTGACCCCCTTAAATCATGGGAGAACTCTACATGGCTCAACTCAAATTTCCTAACCTAACTTAGTCATTCTAACTTAGTTAACTAATATAACCTATCATGAGATGAAATTACAATTTCTCTTCCAAGTTAATTAAAGGAAAATTAAATTAGAATCCATGTAGATTGTAAAGGAAAAACATATTTATGGATGACATTTGTTTGGATTTGTTCGGTGGCCCTATGTCTTTTTGTACGTTTTTTTTCTATGGTTGAATGGATGAATACATGATGTGTATATATGGGTAGAAGCTTTAGAGCTTAGTGATTCAAGAAGGTGTTTTTAAGAAGAGTAGGGTTAAGTAGGATTGCACCGAGTACACAACAATAGTTATTTATTCATTTTAATGGCTTCTTTGATAATCACTTTAATATAATATATCTGTAATATATTATCCTAATTTATATGTAATAATGTACTATATGTAATATATTTTCTCGATTCATGTGTAAATATGTACTATAGAAATAGAGTTATGATAGATCTAGGATGGTAAGTTTAGAAATGAATAAGCTTAATTAGGTGAAATATATTATTACATTTTATTTAATATCTATGCCTAACTTCATCCACTTTTTACTAGCTTGTGAGAAATATTTAGTAAAATATAATACTATAATATTATATTTTACCCAATATTTCGCCTCAATTGGTCCATTTTTTATTGTATAGGGGGAGGGGAAATATTGAGTTAAATGTAATCTTTAGGTTTGGGTTGATGGGAAATATTAGGTAAAATGTAATAATATTACAGTTTAAGTGAAAATTCACCCCACCCATGACCATTTTTTATTGGGTGGGAATGGCAATAAATATCTAGTAAAATATAATACTATAATATTATATTTTATCGAAGATTTTATCTTGCTCAATCCACTTTTTATATTTGAGGTTTATAAATAAAATTGACTACTATGTAAGCATTTGATTCGAGTATTGTAGAGATGTAATGTTTAACATTTTGACTTAGTCAAAATAAAATATAAATTAAAAAAAAAAACTTAATAATTATATTTATATTTATTATTATAATTGCGTCCAATATAGGGTATAGCGAGAAATGTAATGTAAGTAAACATTTGAAATGCCAGAGTATATTTACTAACACTCAAAAAAAGAGGTATGGTAAATAAATAAAAATATAAATAAACTGAAAGTATGGTAAATAAAAAATAAAACCTCTTTTTATACTTACTCTTACTTGAGAGGTATGGTAAGTAAATAAAATATAAATAAATTGGAGGTATGGTAAATAAATAAAAATATAAATAAATTAGAGGTATGGTAAATAAATAAAACCTCTTTTACACTTACTCTAGAGGTATGGTAAAGGTATGGTAAATAAATGAAAAAATAAGGTATGGTAAATAAAAAATAAAACCTCTTTTTATACTTACTCTAGAGGTATGGTAAGTAAATAAAATTTAAATAAATTGGAGGTATGATAAATAAATAAAAATATAAATAAATAGGAGGTATCCTAAATAAAAAATAAAACCTCATTTTATACTTACTCCAAAGGTATGGTAAGTAAAGAAAATATAAATAAATTGGAGGTATGGTAAATAAATAAAAATATAAATAAATTGGAGGTATGGTAAATAAATAAAACCTCTTTTTATACTTACTCTAGAGGTATGCTAAATAAATAAAACTTCTTTTTATATTTCTCCATAAACCTGTTTATATTTATGAAAAAAAATGAGGTTTTATTTAGGTGAAGCCTATGGGCCAAATACCATGGCCCAATACCATGGAAAAAATTTAATACCATGGGCTAAATACTATGGGTTAATTAAGATATTTATAAAATAGATATGGGAAATAAATATAAATATAAATAAACGAGATGTATGGTATAAAATAAAACCTCCTTTTATATTTACTCTATACTCCTCTTTATATTTATGAACACTCAGAAAATATGTTTTATTTAGGTGAAGCCTAAGGGCCAAATACCCTAACATTAATATTAAAAGATTAATACTAATATTACTATTAATTATAATATTAAAAAAATGTATTTGGGATTAATCACATTATTAAGGTTTGGTCTCTAAGTTTAGAACCATTTAATGTGGTTCATCCTCACAACAAGGTGAGAAATATAACTAATGAGAAAATTAGTTAGTTAATGAGTTAAAATATTAATTGTTAAAATTAAAATGATGAAAATGTTATTAATAATATAGTCGAGTAATAAAAGAAATTAGTAATAAATATTTCACTCAAATCAAAGGGTTAAGAAAATTATTTTAATTTATTATATATATAGAAAGAAAAATTAATAAAGAAGATAAAAGATTTTTTTTAACACAAGAATATGAAATGAAACAAAAAGGGGGGAAAAACAATCAAGACCAAAAGCTACTAAAAAATCAGTAACAGGGGAAGAAATCACCTAGAGAGAGCTGAGGTCCAGCTCTTACTTAATTTCCACCCATCATCCATGTTGAGATTCTTAGCATGCTTCTCAATCTCAATAGCTTCCACACAACCTTGGCAAGGACTTTGGAATCCTCAATAAAAACATGGTGACACAGTTTTTATTTTTCTGCATGTTCTACTAGGGCAAAGGTTACTTAATTTCCACCCATCATCATTGCTAAGATTCTTATCTCAATTTCAAGAGCTTCCCTAAGCGTCCTGTGGTGGAAGTGATCAACCTTGGCAAGGACTTTGGAATCCTAAATACAAACATGGTGACACAATTTTTCCCCAATATTAGATAGTTCAAAAAGTCGACCAAATCCTAATGATGTGATTAATCCGAAAGACATTTTTCTAAATTATGGATTACAAAATTCTTAGATCTAATATAATATTCTTATTTTTTTTTTGTAAATTTCGTAGGCCCTGTCTATTTTATATTTTGTAAAGAGCAAGTTGCTATACAAATTTTGCAGTTATTGGTAGCCTCAACCTGCCCGAAGGAAACCAGGGCTGTTGGCCACCTCAGAGAGTTATAAGCCAACCAAAATCGGTATTGTTTTTTCCTTCTACTAATAGCTAATAACCCTTTACTATTTCCATAAAAACTACAAATAAAACAGAGACTTAATATCTTCAAAAAACATACAAAACTGAGTTTGTCAAAGAGTTAGCCATCTGATGAATCAACAGGTGCCGGGTCTTTTGCAGTTGACCCTGGCATCTCATTTTGCTGCATATTGAGGAGTTGTTGTTCAATCCTTGTTATTCGCGCATTTACTTGTATTTGCGCCTTTGTCATTTCCCTCATATCCTGTTTAATCTGTTGAAGCTCAAAAAGCATTGAAGAATTGACTTTCTTTTCCTGCATACTGGACAACATATTTGCTAAAACACATTTGATTTTCCAATATGTCTTGACATATTTTTGGAATAAATAAACTCGTCCTCTTGTATTACATGGGTCAGAAATAAAATCTATTCTTTCCTTTGGTTCTTGAATATCATCATCTTCATCATCACTATCCCTTTCCCAACCCTGTATAGTTTTCTGAATATCCTTTGGAATCCTAGTTTCATAAATGTTTGCTATATTTTATAGAATCTGTTGATTTCTCTTTCTTTCTCTTTTGCTTGAACCAGCTACCTGGGGTGATTGTAACTTCCTTCCTTTACCTTTTTTCATTCTGCCCTGAATGCCACTCTATGAACTTTTGACTGAAAGGAACCCTGTATATCGAACAGTAGCAACTATGTAAAACTTAGGATCAATATGAAATTCCAAAAGTTTTTGATTTACCGGAACCTTGGGGTATGGACTGCAATTTTCCATCATTCGGATTTTGACATACTGTGTCTTCTCCTTGCCATAATACTTCCTCAGTTGACTTATCAAAAGAATGGTTTTCTGTGTGGCTAAAACAATATTCGCAGAGCGGCTAGATATTCGATTAACTCCACGAAATTGAGAATTCAGATAAAGATTATTTGAAATTTGAAGAGGCTTCTCTTTACCCACACAAGAAAGATGTATATAACAACTAGAAAGAAAATTGTAGTCGGAGTTCCTTTTAATAAGGGGTTGAGGATTGAAATGGAAAAAGACAGAGAGGCACCAAACAACTACTTTACCCTGAATCGTACGCTTAGGAAGATCATTCTTAACCATGCAATTCAGAAGGCAGAGAACCAAATTCCAAAGCAGACCTTCGTAAATCTTTACAAAACATAGCTTTGACCTATACTCCCGGACTTGACTGCAGTACTGGAAAATCATATCAAGAGAAATACCCAAAACTAGACTATCCCAAACATAACGTAAGAAGTAACTAAACCCATAGCTTTTGAAAATACTGAGACTTAAATGGAGATGGTATCCAGGACTGTGAAAACAAGGTGGGATTTTTAAGTGAACCCCCTCTATCATGACATGCAAACCAAAGAAACCAAAAAGCTAACCCAAAACAACAACAACTTTGCATGGCCAGTAAGAGCTTCTGAGCTCATTGACTGTATACGAACATGTAAACTTAAAATTGAAGCCAGAGTAATTAGAACCAGAACATACCTAGTAAGGCTGCGCTTCCTATCCTGAAACTTATGCTCTTGCAAATATCCTGTTGCTTTTCTTGTCCTACCTTCAACTCCTGTATGTATAAACGATTTGCAAGAACAGGTTAACCTTTTCAATCCCCTACCCCGTGTCCGATGGCCTGTCAGGATTTCTGCCATGCATTTATGGTAAGAAGTCACTTGCATTATGATGATAAGAGAGGTGCGTGCGAATTGATCCCACCATGCAGTTTCATTGATAAACTTAGTGGTCAGCTGACATGCCTACCATGTGGAGTCGTCATGTTGTCGTCTCCCATTCGGTGGCACCCCGATCGGGGATCTTCACTGCCACTTAAATCTTTGTCTAGAATAAGCTGGAGAGAAAGTAATTCAATATTCCGGATTCTATCCTTTGGCATGACATCCAAATATCTCTCATTATTTCTACAACCCCAATTTGCTATGCCGCCTCATTACCTTTTCTGCGAATATTCATTGGTATCAAATACTGGACTTATTTGATCAATATGCTTTTTTCCTAAATGAGATTCACCATTCTCCAAATTTTACTTATCTTTTCCCAAGCTGAGCCTTGTTGTAATTTGCATAAAACGCCAGTGACCATTTCCGAGTCTCCTTCTACAATTAGTCGCTGATAGTTTTCTCTTTTGGCTATCAGTAACCCTTGTTTTACTGCCGTCAATTCTGCTTCATTATTAGTTGCAAAACCCAAATCCAAAGCATAGACTCGATAGAATTCCCCTCGATAATTTCTAAAAATCCCTTCAACTCCTGCTTGGCCTCGATTTCCTTTTGATGCTCCATCATAATTAAGCTTAATAAACCCATTCTGAGGTACCTTCCACCTATCTTGTATATTTTGGGATGGAGGTTTATATTTCCAAAGATTTTTATATAACATTTCAGGTTTCAAATTTAAACTTGCAAGAATTTGAGTTTCTATACCTTCCGTCTTCCAATCTTCCTCTAACCATATTTCCACTAAAATTGTTTCTTGTATTTTCTCAATCGTTTTCTGCCATATTTGGTTAATTGTTTGTTCTTATTCTCTGAATATACGGTGGTTCCGTTCTTTCCATATGCCCCATAAAATAAATCCAATGTATAACTTCCATTCTCAGTTCAATACTTCACATTTAAATCCTCCTTTTCGCCAATTATTAATTGTTTCATTTATATTTGTATTATCTCTGTCAGTTTGCCTGAAAATCTTTACAATACTACTCCAGAGGGTCTCCAAAATTGGGCAGTTGTTTAGAAGGTGTTCTATTGTTTCATTTTCTGTTCTATGCATATAACAAAAGGATGGTCCATGCATTCCTTGCTTTTGCAGATTGTCCCATGTAAGAATTTTCTGATGACTTAATAGCCAAATAAAATATTCTAATTTTGGCCAATGTTTTAATGCCCATATTTTCCTCCATATCGATCTTTAATTGTTAATAATATTCTTAGACTGAATATGATATCCCTCTTGTATAGTGAACATTCCTTTGCTTTGATAACCCCATCTTAGAATATCGCTTCCTATTGCATTGACGATTTTCCTTGTTTTCAATTCTTTCTCAAAGTTAATCCATTGATGTGTTTCTGGAGCTTTTGGCCAGTGGGTTTTTTCTTTCCATCTTCTCCACTGGCTATTCTATTGTTGACACCAATAATTGTTAATTATTCTGCAATTTGGAGTATTGGTAATAGAAATATTTGTCCTAAATCAAGTCTACTAAATAATTTTTCTCTTTGTTGCCATGAATCTTCCCAAAAGAGTGTCATTCTACCTTCCCTCACTTCCCAGAAGTTATGATATCAAATTAAATTCTTGTTGATTGCTACAAGATTCCAGATTGAGGACCCTTTTGGTACTATATCTACTTTTATTTTACCTGTTACAGATTGAGGCATACCATATTTTGTTTCCCATATATTCTTCCAGAGATCATGCCCTCCTTGGATCCATCTCCACAACAATTTGGCTCCCATAACTTGGTTTAAAACAAATGGGTCACACAGTCCCAGTCCCCCTACAGATTTGGGTTTAATACGTTTTTCCCATGAAATTAAAGCTCATTTCTTGTTAGCCTGTGCACCTTGCCAGAGAAACTTCTTAAACATATTAACTAATTGGTTGCAAATAATTTTTGGACAAGCTCTCCCTGATAATTGATAGAGAGGGAGAGATTGAAGAACTGATTTTAACATGATGAGTCTACCTGGAGCATTTAGAACTCGAAATGCCCAATTATGCAATCTTTTCTCCACTCTTGAAATAAGATCCTTCCAATCTGCAATTCTTAATGGGGCAATATTTAAAGGTATTCCCAAATACTTCATTGGAAAATAACCTATTTTGAAACCAAGCGTTCTGGCTAAAAAATTTCGAGTTGCAGTATTAGAATTGAAAAAATAAACATTTGATTTATCGGTATTGGCAAGAGTACCTGATGCCTCCATGAAGATTTCGAGGATCTTTAAAATAGTTTTTGCCTCTTTCACCGAAGCCTAAAAAAATAAGAGAATATCATCAACAAACTATTGGTGCGTCAAGGAAAGATCTGGTCCCCATAAAGTTAAACCTTTTATCTATCCTTCTACGAGATGAGCCTTGATTAACCTTCCCAATCCTTCCACAACTAATATAAATAGAAATGGAGATAAAGGATCTCCCTGACGGAGAACTTGAGTTATATTAAATGGCTGGGACAAAATTCCGTTAAGTATGATAGAAAAATTAGAAGATGAGATAAATGACTGAAGCCACTGCAACCATCTATCATCAAATCCAAACGCCTTCAAAACAGATATCAAATAATGCCAGTTAATATGGTCATATGCTTTAGAAAGATCCAATTTAATGAGCATTCTTTTCATTTTCAACGTCTTTAACGAGTGAATTGTTTCTTGGGAAGTTACAATTCCATCTAAGATTTGTCTTCCTTTAACAAAACCAGTCTATTCCGGAGAAGTCAACCTTGGCAAGAGAGGTTTGAGTCTATTTACCATGATTGTAGATAGGATTTTGTAAATTACATTACAGAGGGCTATTAGTCTAAAACCAATAGGGGTGTCCGAATTTTCCTGTTTCGGTGTAAGAGTTAAGAAGGTTGCATTGAGAGTAGGATAAACATTTCGATTTCTCCTAGATTCCTCTACCAATTCCAAAATATCACAACCCATAAAATTCCAGGTGGCTTTAAATAATTCAGCCGTAAGTCCATCTGGCCCAGGAGCTTTATTCCTAAGCATATTCATGACAACTTCTTCAACTTCTTCCATACTGATTTCCTGTAGCAAGGCTAAGTTCTGCTCTCTGGTGACCACTGATGGAATGAGACAAGTTATTTTGTCAATAGCTGCCTGTCTATTATGATTTGCTTCAGTAAGAAAATTTCTAAAATGATCTACAAGCTCCTTTTCCATTTCCTCATGTTGAAGCAGTCGGTTTCCATTTTGATCTTTTAATGAGAAAATTCTATTGTGTTGCCTTCTTTGTAGCATTGTTTTGTGGAAAAAATTAGTATTTCTCTCTCCTTCCTTTAACCACTGGATCCTTGATTTCTGCTTCCACAAAATCTCTTCTTGTTTTCTACATTCTTCTTGTAAACTGAGTGTATTTCCTTCTTCAATTGCTAGTGCTTCTGTCCTACCATGAAGGATCATTCCTTGCTGAATCTCTTTCATTTTCTCTTTTAATCGAATCTAATCTTGTTGGATATTTCCAAATTCTATTATGTTCCATCTTTTTATTTATGTCTTCAATTGCTTTAATCTAAGCTGAAAAGAATGCATCTTATTTCTAACTGTAATCTGATTAGATTCCCACCAGTGTTTGGCGTTTTCCAGAAATCTTGGATCTCTTAACCAAAATAATTTGAACTGAAAAGGTCTATTCTTCGGAATTTCTTTTACATCTATATTTATTTGTATCGACCAATGATATGATCCAAGCGTAGGTAGAATCACCGCTTCATAGTAGACATTTAGGCTTACAAGAGATTCCGAGGCTATAAAGCGATCCAACCGTGATGCTATTTGGTGTCTTTCTCCACGTTTGTTATTCCAAGTAAACTTCCCATTCACCGTGGGAATGTCTACTAGGTGCAGATCCATCAACAGGTCTCTGAAAAGTTCCATCTTTGGATCTTCTCTTCATATACCTTCTTTTTTTCTATCAAATTTAGAATCATATTAAAATCTCTGCCAATAAGCCAATATTTTTCTTGATGCATATTTTTTAAAGCCCTTATACTTTGTAAGAACTCCTCTCTTTCTCCTGGAATTGGAGGACCATAAACAACCGATATAATAATCCTTTCTTCTGATCCAATTTGTCTAAAATTTCCAATTAGAATTCTTGGAAGACCCATCCATCCTTCTACTACTATTTATGCTGGATTCCATAAAATAGCTATTCCCCCTGCTGTACCTATGGAATCAATTGCCATCACCTCAAAATAGGGTTTGAAAGATTAAAGAATATGTTAAAGCTTCTGTCCCGAAACTTTCTTTTCTTGGATTAACATTACCTGAGGTTTCTCGATTTTCAATCTTTCTTTTAGATATCTTTGTTTGCCTTTACTATTAAGGCCTCTAATATTCCAAGAGATTACTTTCATTATGTAACTTTGGGTAGTTGTTGAAATACTGTTGTTAACGGTATTATCTTTCCTGTATTAATCAACATTTCTCCCACAAGTTGTATGGATTCCTACAATGTCCTTCTACCTCTTTTTTTTGTTGGTTTGGGCTGGATTAGGATTTTTTGAGGCAGATTGTTCTATTTCTTGAACTTCCTTGTGTGCTTGAGATGTCAAATAGTGTTCGAAAGTTTCTTTTGATCTGCTAGAATGAACCTATCATCTAGATTCCTCCATTCATACAAAAGGTGTTTCAATACTCTTTCTTCAACACTTAAGTCCTATTTATTCTGTTCTACATCCATAGCTATCAATTCTAACATACTACTTTCTTCAGTCTCGGAATTTTCCCGAACTATTTTTCGTTTTATTGACAGAGTTTTCTGAGTCGCAACCCCTTGACCAGGCCCTGTGCCATCTTCCTCTGCCTCCGCAATTGATGGTTCGCCTTCTTCCTACAAGATTTCATAACGGTTTTCTGAAGGTTTTTGAACTGGTGGGTTTTGCAAACTAACCTGATTCTGCACATTGTTCGAAAATTTATTATTGCGTTTTTTGTTTGTCACCTTGATGAATCCATCTTCTCGCTAGAGGCTTTGTTCAGCATTAGAAGATTGACGAAAAGGTTGCTGTTCATTTGCATTTAAAGGGCATGATTTATAAAGATGCCCATACTCATGGCATCTCCGGCATCTAAAAGGGATATGTTCATAGTCAAGAAGCTGAGGCCAGATTTTCCATTCATATTCTAACTCAATCATATTAGGCAGTGGCTCAGAAATATTCATATATACACAGATTATAGCAAAAGAAGTATAATGGCCACGACGAGTATTTTCTGCTATCTTAAAAGTTTCCTATACCTTCCAATATGTCCGGATCCCAGAAATCCATTGGGAGGCCAAATAGTCGAACCCATACTGGTGCTGCAAGAAACTGTTCTTGGTCTGGATTATAACATTCCTCCCATTGTCTAAGAAAGAGCCCTGCATTGTTATAAAAATATGGCCCTCCCTCAAAAATTCGTTCCTTGTCTAACAAATTAGTAAAAATTATTGTAAAAAAACCCCTAGCCCCAGTTTTAGATCAATATGACCCTTAGGCTGCCATTTTATTTGTATCCATTTTAACGAATCTTTTTCTGTAGGCCAAATACCAATAAACTTACAAATTAGTGCGTGATCCTTCATGAAACTTCTGTATTCATCCAATTTGGATGCCGGAATAATGAATCTAGTTTCTTCACTGCTCTTGGCAAGCATTGCCCCTTTGTTTTCGCCTGCCAGTCTGCTCCCAAAATCGGATTTGTTCTCTGTTGAGAAGTTCCAGATTGTTGTTGTCTACTTGTCTGATCTCCACTAGTGATATTACAGTAGGAGGGTTTTGGCCCCCCTCCCGAGGAGGCCGCCATCACCATACCAGTCGACTCAAGAACTGTAACTCTACCCTATCATGAAATTTTTGAAACCCTATCTAACTTTGTTTTCTTGGAGCATCTCTCCCATCTTCAGATATAATCTAATATATTCATATTAATATATTATAATATTAATATTATTAATTTTAATAAATTTGGATTCACGAGGTTTTTATTTGAGTACACTACATGCATTGACTATCTCAGGTAAACACTTAAACGTAAATGTAAAAGTAATGTTTAACATTTAATATTTAAAAATTAACCTAATGTCAGTTGTAATGAAAAATCACTTCTCTCCCTAAATATATAAATTTAACACAAATAAAGTGTCGAATTGTATTTGTGAGGAAGCATCTTTGTGACACTGCCAAGAGTGAAATGATATTTGTGAGAACGGATATCGGGAGCTATGGGAAGTGGAAAATAATATTTGTGGGAAAGGATTTCACAGTAAGAACTGCTATAGATTTTTAGGTTTGATTTTGTACTGTTATAGATCTTTAGGTTTGATTTCGTTTGGTCCTGCATTATTTTTTAACCTTTTCATCTACTTAGACTCCATGGATGTGATCATGTGTAATGAATCACTCTTACCACCAAATTAGAATGATTTAATTTCTAAAACAAAGTGATTTCAAAAATCTATTTCAAACGTGTAAAAACCTAGCTTAGATCCATCTTAACTCTGGATTTATGAAGCCCCGAGAGGGATCAAATCTTTCTAGGTGCAAACATTTCTTCAAGTTTTACACTCAGAAAAGAGATTCACACCTCTAGAGATTTGATCCCTCTAGACACTTGATAGATCAAGACTTAAGATGAATCTAAACTGATTAATAATTAAACCAATCTAAATTCAACTTACCTCCCTACCAACTTTCTTAAAAATACAAATATCTTTAAAAACAAAAAAAAAAAAATTACTCCATTATAACAACTCCATAACACACTCTTCAAATATTCCCTTGAGCTTTAACTTTTCATATGGATTGGATTTATCGACATTGTGTTTATTATTATTTTGGTAGCTCAGGGCGGTCTTCTTTAGTAGTCGTCATTACTTTATTTATTTAACGCCACATGTAACTCAAATCCATCTCAATGACAAGGAACTTCTTTATTTGTACTCTATTACTTCAACATCAAATGCAACTCAAATCTATTTATATCTAAAAATGCAATTTCGCAAAGTTGGAATTCATTTCTTTTGCGTGTATCACCCATATTAAAAAGTTTTCCGTAAATTTCGTTGTAAAACTCAATTTTCTTGACTCGCTTCCCTATAATTTCCGGTCCAATACTTTTGTCTTGAAATCACAAAATTGGGGATATGATTAAACCAATAGCGCGAGTGCAAGCAAGTTTCCACATTGATTACACGATGGAAGCACTACAATTGACAATGGAGGGAAATAATTGGGAGCAAGTTTCCACATTGATTACACGATGAAAGCAATAGAGTTGACAATTACTTTACATAATGGAGTGAAAAAACAACGGAATCCTATACAAATTTTAACAATTTCAAAATGGATTTTATATTTCAATCTTCTTTAATTACAATAATAGACCCAATAATGATTCTCTGATAATGTATGGATTGGAATAGTATTTATTTGATTGAGTCTAAGTAGAGACAATTTTTCTTTGATTAGATCATAGAATCATAATGATCACATGACTAGAAAGGACTTGGTAGTAGTCCTAAAAATATGACAAATGGATGTCAATAAGGCATTCAAACATCCTTCATATATGGTAAGAATCATGCCTAATGTGGGTTTGGGAGAGCCTAAAGTGAAGAAAAAAACAAAGCTTTGATGGGATAGAGTGGACAGGAGAAAGAAAGTGAAACTATGGCGTTAAGGTAGAGGAATAAGCAACGAGCATGGAAAGGATAATATTGCGAAAGCCTAAAATGAAGAAAAAAACAAAGCTTTGATAGGATCGAGTGGACAGGAGAAAGAAAGTGAAACTACGGCCTAATGGGGTAGAGGAATAAGCAACGAGCATGGAAAGGATAATATAAACATGGAATGATAAGGTTCTATTTTATTTAATTTGAAGATTTATATTAAGTTTATTATTTCACATGTTATTGTTAAATTATTATTTATTTATTTATTTATTGTTCCATATGTAATTGTTAAATCATTTTTTATTTAAAAGTATTTGGATGAATACTTTTTGAGCATATGTAGTTCAAAGACAAGGATTATGCAAATTAGCAGTTGAAGTAGAAAATCAAGTTGACAAAGTAGATTGGAAGAATGAAACATCTTTGTAAACATTAAACATTATTATTTTTGATGATACATGATCATGGTATCATAATCTATAATATTAGTTGCAACAAAAATCCAATTTGAATAATTTAGATACTAAGAAGAATAGAGAAATAAGTCTAAAATTGATCAAATACAGTTAGTTGCAACATAAATGCAATTTGAATAATTTATATGCTAATAAGAATAGAGAAAGAAGGCTAAAATCAACCCAATACAATTTTATTAGCATAAGGCAAAATTGTGATGGCGCATTATTTAGGTGTTTGAAGAAGATGGATGTTGAGAAAGGCTTGATAGGTGGAAATTTCTTGAACATATGGTAGGTGGAAATTTCTTGAATATGCCATACAACATAAAGTATTGAGATCATGATAATATTGTTTGAAATTATTCAAGAATCAAAGATGTGCATGCACATGTGTGCAAGTGTCATATTTTCTACAAGTGTGCATCCCAGAAGAAGAAAGTTAACACCTTTCCGACTCATAATTATTAATCTTGAAAAATGCAGCAAGAAATTCTCAATTTGATTTTTCCTTGATTAAATTGAGAGAGTTCGAATTTCCACATCAACAAACAATTCAAATGATGTTAACTTGAGTGATATGGCTTGTGTCACCCATTTTACTCAGTAAATTCGATTTGGAGGAGTTAGAGTTCATTTTAGCATGTGTGATTTCTAATCTGTGGCAATCAAGGTCAGTTATCTAAGGTTGTTTTTTAGTTAAACTAGTTTTAACTATTAGAAGAACTAATGGAGGGTCAAGTTATGCAGTGAGACTTCAGTCAAAATCAATGATCGTCCATTATACTAATTAATCAACCCAAAATAGCTAGTGCATGCAGAGAATTCAAGTTACCCAATTGAGATGGAGTTTCGAAGGTAGTGTAACATCCGTTGTAGACTAGTTTTGAGTGTATAGTGTTGGGAAATCTAGGGCATCATTAGCTAGGAAATTTCTCTTCTTGATAATTTCTTGTGAGATTATTTATGTTACTTGATTATGATCTTTTCTTTGATGTGTTATTATTATGTTCTTTTCATCAATTATAAAATACACAATAGAAGACAAGAGACAAAATATGTAGGCTTGTAATCCAAGGCCAAAACCTATCACTCCTTGAGAGGAAAACCCAATCAGAATTTCTTATTATAGATCTTCAATTGATGAATACTAAGACCATGGAAAAGACCCTTGACACAAGTATCCTCCTAAGAACCTTGTCACTAGCCTTTACTACACTTCTCAGCCTCTCTTCATTCCTCGATTTTTTGCACTGCACTTTTTGGCTTATCCTAGAGAAACTCAGTCTCTATAATTGAAATAATCTAGATAAGTATTCCTTCTTGAATTTCTTTGATCTTCTACTAGAATCCCTTTAGTATTCTTCTAGGCTTCCTTTCTTGGCCCTTTATGAGTCACCTTATACCCAATACCAAAGTCTCTTGATGCTGCAACAATCCCTAGATCATACCTCGGCCTTTTATGATTTGCACAAGATGTATAGTGTGACCCAAGAATGAACCAAGGTAGACCTTCTTCTTTGTTATTATACCTTATCTTTGCACTTCGTTGTAGTCATTTTCCCTCTCATATATGATTGTAATCTTGATCGAGATTGATGTACTTTAGTGAGGCCGAGAGACTCTATTTATATAGGTTGTCTTATGTATTTTAGGGCGACATGATTACTAGAGAAAATCCAACTTCATCTTGGAAGCACTTCATTAGATTTAGGCCGACTTGGAGAGGCCTAGTGACAAGGTATTGGAGGACTACTTTACATAAACTAGTGTGACCTTTTACAAAGTGTAACATGAATTCATATACATGACAGTGACTCTATGACAAGACGAAAAAAAATCTAGAGACTCTTAAATAGAGTCTAGACTTAAAAATAAAATCCCTTTCTCATGAAACCAATGATGCAAGTAATACAATAAATTTATTTTATTTTTCCTCTTTGCATCTACTTACATAAAATCATAATTAAATTTTATTATGAAGACCAAACCTAATTACACTTTTCAACATATAGGTGTTGCATGCAGTCAGATGATCAACCAAAAGGAATTGCGCAATCAATTGGAGGAAAATTCTTCAAAAATAGGGGCTAATTCCTCAAGGAACATCACAAGGAAATAGGAGCTCAAGCCAAGGTAGAAATTGACTAAGTTTGGGTTAGAGGCCTTCAATGATGAGAGATAGGTTGTGCACTTGCATGGTGAGCTCATTTGAGAAAAGAAATTGTATTACATCACGATTTCATCTGATTAATGTAAGAGGCATTGGCATTTTTAACAGATTTCTTTCCCCAGATAAAAATACTTGTTTAATGTGTGTTATTTCTTCATGCATGTCAAAATTTTTTGTTCTAAATTGCGAATTAATGTGTGCAAAGCAATAGAGTAGGTTTGTGTCTTGTGATTTTGATTAAAACTTCATGTGTAGTTGCAAATCTACAACATAATTTCGATAATTAATACACCTTTTAAGAAATGTGGCATTGATGTGATAGGTGAAATAAAATTAAATTCATTTCAAAGGATCTTAGCTCGAGTGGTTTGGTGAAAAAATTGTTTCCCTAGTTGCATGGGTTCAAGTTTCCAAATACATGTTGTAATTGGCCATCTTGTTGCATTTATGAAAAAGTTATGCATGGTGTAATAGTTGCATCTTATCTTTCTAAGTTATCAATTCTCCATAAATTATTGTTCCCGTAAAAAGAAGAAGCTTTAGATTCCTCAATGAAGACATTTGCATATTAATAGCTATGCATTCTTTTACTTGGTCATAAGAAGCTATTATGTTGATTAGCATGAGTGACACAATGGTGATTCAATTTCTACATCAACATATCATTACTAGTATTGGCATGCCACCTATGTTAGCATCTGATTATGCCCCATAATTTTGTTCCATGGATATCACCAAGGTTGGATTAGAAATGGTGATCTGTTCTATTAGACCTCTAATTTTTATAGCCAAGGGAATTTTTACGCATAATCAATGAAGAAGAAATCGATCAAAATCATATAGAAAATTATTGTTGACCAATCTCATAATTGACACAATGTAAAGTTTTCCAATGCATTGTGAGTACACCAAGTTATGTTAAAAGTAGTATTGTGCACATCTCCTTATTTTCTCATCTATGACAAAGTCGCCCCACCTTCTAATATATTCTTACCCTCTTTGCATCTATCACAAGTATAAAGTGGTGAAAGTTATTTACCCATCCAAAATAAATTTGATGTTCTATTAAAGTTGGAGGAGGAATAAGAGAAAGGAAACTAAACTTTGTTAATCATTAGAATTTTTTTAACTGTTAGTTTAATTAACACATGATGGATCATGATGATGATTTCAAGTCATTCATACTGTTCTCAAGTGGGATAAGATGTGTAAATCAAAGAGAAGATATACCAAGTTACAAAATTTATGTTTAGGACCATATCAAGTGATAGAGAAGAATAACCAACATACCATGTCTAGAACATTGAAGGAATAAAGGACCTAAGGTAGAAAATATTAGGATATTATGATTTATTTTATCTTATGCTTTATTACTTTCAATATATTATGTTATGATTGGTATCATGTAATAATTTTCTTGCATGCTGATTCAAGTTGGAACATTCTATTTTTACCTTTTGAATTTATTTTATCTAAATATTGATTTCTAATGTTATCATCGCTAAATGGAAAACACCTTGTAATGAAGGTTATTGTAGAGGGTTTTAGTGTTAAAATATTGGGTGAAATTTTCAAAAGAGCCTCTGCTACAACCTTTTCTATTAATAGTAGTGGTTTTAGTGCAGGTTTTGATAGATGTTCACTATAACTAATAATTTTAAGGTGGTTGGAGAATTTTTTTTTCATCGTTCTCTTTCTTGTGACATGCATAAATGCATTATTAATGAACATGCCCTAGGGCATACATAAAACTAGAATCCCCAACACCCATATATTCATTATTCAATAGTACGGCATTTTTGTCCAACGATAGATCAATGTTCGTATAACTATTATGCACCGAGTCATTATTGTTGCTTTATGTTGCACTAGTGTTCATGTAACTTTTATATAGTGGTGCCTATATTATCATGTGCACTAGAGGGACGTGAAATTTCCAACATTTGTAGTGAGATGTTAGTGTCGTTTAATAGTATTAAACATCGATGCATATAGAATATTTAAAGCCCCAATGCCGGGTTTAGTTATATACATTGTAATATTTTAAAATGATAAATATGTGCAGTATTTAAATTATTAATGTTATTCACAATTTTAGCAACATTGCATAATTTTAATAAATAAGCACAAGTGTGTATGACTCATTAAAATGCATCATCTTTTATTTTTATGGTACTCACCATTTAGTGAGTTCAAAGGAATACATGATGTGTCTGTGGGTGCGAAAATACGCAATACACACTTTTTATAAAATTGGACAATGTAATCAAATAAGAGATCCATTTTATTACACATTAATAAGAGGTACTCATCATAAAAATGGAACAGTGTAAAGGTTTAGAATAATAAAAATATAGCGAAATGTAACTGTTACACTTATTTATAGCTTATTGACATACACTTGGGACATATATCCAATACATTAAACAAGATGTCAATATATAATTATTATATTTATTGATAATATCTCCTTAGGCAATTGGGATAATATATCAAGTACATTAAAACAAATCCATGATTTTCATAGAAAAAATATTCCAAAACATACAACTTGCATTAATATTAAATTATATTGATTTTCATTCATAACTTGAACTACTACCTTTACTTGAACTGTGTGTATACCTCATTTCTTTATCACTTGTAAGCGTTATTGTATTGGAGTTATTGAACCTAACGTTTTCTTAATTGACCTGCTTTTGATTTTCTACCTCTTTCATTTACAAACATAAAAATAAAGTGTAATAATTATATGAACATTTATATAATAGAATATACATGATTTCTCAAATAAAAATACACATCACAGAAGCTAGTTCTTCATAAAGAATACACAATCTTTTGAAGCCATATTGCATGCCATCTCTTAAAATGTCTTATATTGGATCCACTCCATAATTTGTTTCATACATGTTTAATATACCATGAGAAAGAATAAGCAATCTAATTAATATACATGTTTTCTATAGTTCCCTTAATTATAAAACTAGTGAAGTTAAACAACATATCTACCCAAAATTTGTTCAGTTAATTCTTCATACCTTAACATATACTCACAATCAATACTTAACCTAATGTTGATCAATTATTTTATTAGCTCTTCTATGCATGCTAGCACCTATTAGGAGACATCCATGGATGACTATTGGTTAATTATTTAAATCTAAAGACTAAAATAAAGGTAAGGCAAAAAACATGAGCACTCTCAAACTCTGCCATCAACCTCTTCTTCTTTTTTCTTGTCTTCCTACCTTAAGTGATGAATGAGTTCCATTTTTTTTTTGTTTAATAACAAAACGATTGAAAATAAATAGTTCATGTGCTAATTAAATTTGATGTATATAAAAGGATAAATCATCACATACTTTTGATGCACATTATTGTTGGGGTGGATCCACTTGTGATGCAATTATATTTATTCTTTTACCATTTCTTTGTACATTTTTTTTGGGACATCCCTACTAGAATTTATTATTTCCCCTCATTTTCCCCTTGGAATTTGTATAATCTTACTTTATATATATATATATATATATATATATATATATATATATATATATATATATATATATAATATATATATATAACAAATTAATTTATTGAATAATGGGTCATAGGATAAAAAAGGTATCTAGTGATAGCATTTTTTAAATGATTCTTTTTTGTTGTTGTAAGTTTTTACTATTGCAAGTCTCATAGGATTCTTTGGCCATTGTTCTGAATCATCAAATATAACAAACAAATTAATTTGTTGAATTTTGAGACATGATAAAAAATATTTTTAGTGATAACATTTTTTAAATGATTCTTTTTTGTTATTGTAAGCTTTTACTATTGCAAGTTCCATTGAATTCTTTGGCCATTGCTTTGAAAATGCTTCTTATAGTTTATGTATCACTTGATTCTTGGACTGAGTGTATTAATTTTTTGTATTATAAGTGGGTAGTACAGATATACATCGTTTCTACTGTATTCCTCATAATTTTGTAAAAATCCACCATACTCCCTTTTCACATCAATTTCCAACTCCACTCTAGATAAATTGAGGATTGACTGATCATCATTTACACGCTTCATAATTTTTATCTTCTTAGGATAACATTCCATTCCATCAGTATCAGTTCCTACACGACAATAAAAAAATGTGAAATCAAGTGTTAAAAACATGTTAGTGATTAGTATTAAGAAATTCATTCTTAATACAATGTACAAAAAACATTCATGTTAATTACTTTTTGATCTACCTAATTTCCCTATTTCCAACATTTCCATAAATATTTTATACTCTTTTACACTCAAAATGTGAAGCATCTTATCAGGTTTCTTGAAACTTTTGCTTTGCATGATATATTAATCAATACATATTACTATTTCAAATGTGCTGATAATCTAAATATATTCGGTTCCTAATAAAACTTAAAATTTGTATTATTCTCTTGTTGTGATGAGAAAGTAACTTGTTCTTTGCAATTCCTAGAAGGCTGTGTCCTGTCTGATTGTTATGGGGTTTCTAAACATGGAAGATGGTATTTCTTCTGGTAGGGATGTCAAGTATCTGTTGGCTTACAGACAACACCCTGTTCTTCTTATTATTCCATGTAACTTTGATATTTCCATGCTGTGTACTAATGCAATTCTTCCTAGAAATTCTCACCTACATAGATTTTTGATGGAAGACCAGGCTCTAAAGGCAATAATTAAAGCTCAATCGACCACGAAGGAAAGAAAAGGAAATGGGAAAGTCAAATCTAGAACAAACAGAAGAGGACAGAAGTTTGGTAAAGAGATAATGGAGAACCTATTTAAATCTTACTCGGATGGAACTCCCAACCATATCAAATCCTTGATCTCTGAGTGGGAACAGGATGCAAGGGCAAAAGAGGAAGCAAAATTGATCGAGGAAGATATGGACCTGATTTCAACTGATCCTGGTAATATCCGCAGTAGACTGTCGCTATTCCAACAGTCGATTTGTACCTATTGGACCCTGAAATGTCTATTGGTGAAGGCGATTGTCACAGTCCAAGAGATTTGGGGAGACCCGCATGCAACCTAAATTCTGGCATAAATTTGCAGACATATCCATGAGATCAATTTACAGTAGCACCACCAGAACGTCTAACTCGGACGTATCGACAGACAATTGCAAATCATTCATCAGGTTGATATGCCAGGATTGAGTGTCAAAGACCTGACACCCATAGAGTCTTTTGAGGATTGAAGTTTCTGAAGTTATGTTTTTGCAATGAAAATGAATAGCATTTAATTTTTCTATATGTTTATGGATGTTAATATAGATAATAGACCCTTAAAGGTAGTAAGGGATCGCTTTAAGATTTTCAAATTTTGGATGGGCTATAACTCTTTAAGACGACCAATAGACCTGGTTTCCTATGATCAGGTTGAGGTGAAAAGTTTTATATTTTTATAATCTGCATTTTAGTTTAATGAATAGAAAATAGAGAGACACTACCAAGTTTACAAAAAAAAAAAACGTGTTCTTTGAAATACATTTTTTTCCCTTAAATTCTATTGGCCTTTTTTTATATAAAAAGAAAAAGGAATAATTAAATATAAATGTTATGATTTTTATTTTTTATTTTTATACAAAATAAAAGATTCATATGCATAATTAAAAATATATACTCTAGTCACCATTTTATTATTACTATGTTGTTACAAATTCAAAAATGTTCATGGTATATTATAAGGGAGTAGCCTGTAGGCACAAAAGTGTTTTATTTCTATTTAATATGCATAGCTAAACCCATGAATAAATTTCAACCATACATTTTTTTGGTATTAAAACAATGTTACATCATATTTTTAACTAATTGATATTATTGATATGAACATACCCATTAATGCATATTAATTGTATAATGTGCATTGTCAATCATGAAAACAATTTTGTTTTAACTACTAATGATATTGTTTAGATCTAATTGAATGAGTATTACAATTGCAATGAATATCAATTTCCCATGTACAAGTTAAAAAATCATATAAAAATTTATTTAAAAAAAAAAAAAACCCATAAAATAGAGGGGAACACAAAGAAAGAATGATAAAGCCATGGATTTCATTACTAAATGTAACTATGAAACCCCTATATGTTTATATATATGCATTGAAAATTGCTCGAAAATTATATTTTGAAATATTGAGATAATTCATAAAATTAAGTCACATACTTAAAAATTTCCTCTACATGTAAATTTCCCACTACAAAACATTTTCTAGTAAATGTGTCTTACAAAAATCTTTGTCCTTTGTTTTGGAAAAGAGTAAACTAAGGAATATGGGTTTCTTTTAAAAAAACATATTAAAAAAAAGTTTCCTTCTATTTTTTTCTTTTTGTTGGGAATGTACTAAAAAATGCATAAATTAAATAAGGAAAGAACATTGTTGGAGGGGTGAGTCAACATACTTAACTGAGCTTAGCTTGGGTCTATAATGTAAGTCGATCAACTCCTTGTGTAGTCATTCGACCTAGTTAGTCAATTATTACAATTGTTTTAATTGTCTAGTAGTGGTAAATATGCTGCACTTATGGAAGAAAATAATATCGCTACCACATATATTACAATATAAGGGTGAATTTGTTGGTGTTCCACTACTTTTTTAATCTCTTTCTTTGCTTTCTCTTTATGCCTATTGTATAGATTACTTGACACAAACTGCTGGTAACAAATGCATACTTTTTCCTAGACTACAATAATTTCAAAAGTTTTAAGATTCAAGTACATCAAATATGTATATTTAAATGATGAGTTTAAAAGACAATCAAGAGTGGTGGTTGAAGAAATATGCCTGAAGAAATCACTTATCAGTAGTAGAAATGAGGTTGCATTTTTTCACATAAACCCATGAAAAATTCATTGAATAAACCCCCTTAGAATTAAACAGAAACATTGATCACCCATCTAATGCACTGACCAAACAATGGTTTGGGGTTATGTTCTCGTTGCTATAATGCCCTCCAAAATTTTGACCTACATCCAAATTTCAGAGCCTACTTTGACTTTTCGTGTTGTCGTCACAATTTTTTAGAGTCATAACATATGTTTTACTTAAGTATTCTTGTCCCATTTAAAAGAAAATCAAAGTGTCGTCTTTACAAGTGTCGCACGTAACACTTAAGTAGTTTTGGTTTTTTCAAGGGGTAACCTTGGTACTAATGAGCTGCTGCTTTATCATGTAGACATGTGTCACACTCATTTCTAATGTTTCAAGCACTATCGCACACATGCCGTCACTTTCGTCACAAAGTGTAACTTTAGTGTCACACTTAGGGAAAGTTGTCGCAATATCATCACATTAAGGGAAGTATGGTGTTAATGTGTCCTAAGTGACTGTTGGCTTGAGGGGTCCTGACACAGGTTCAAAGTTTATGGAGAAACCAACAAAACCTCCAACTACTGGCCCTTTTGGCAATGATTCACTCGAAACAGTAAGGGGGGGTGTTGGAACTAGGTTTCCGCACCCTAAGGGAGAAAATAATGAAGTGGCCCTAAGAAAATCGAGTGCAGTCTTGTATCAATCATAAAAAGATGTGTGCTATAGAATAAGGCAAAATCATATAGTGTGCACAGCAATTAAAAAAATAAGATAGAGTCGCAGATCACTTCAACACAGAGAAAGCATAACAAAACCAGATCCATATCTAAACAATGTGCAATTAATTAAGAAAATTTATCAACCATAAATATGCATACAAAACCACAAAATATATCCTTGTGCAATGATCAATAAGCATAGAACATATCGATCTTAACAGAAACAATAGATAAATAAATTGAAGCAATAACATAGCAAGTTTACCAAAATATATCATTTATATTAATTCAGATCCTTTTAGTACATATCATAATTTCCCTTACACAGCATCCACGTCAATGAGCCACACCAACGAGTCCACCACAACCAGGATTTTAGGTCTTCGCAATGGGGCCCAGGAGCCTTTCTACCCAACCTAGACAAAAACCCTTTACAATGTATCATAGATGCATAAACTTAGATCTAAACATCAATAATAATATTAAGCTACTTTCCTTAGACTCGATATATCTATTTATATTCTTTTAGCAGGCAGATACTATGGTCTCAAAACATGGTTTGAGGCCCATAGTTTACCCTTAAGCCTATTTACATCAAAATTAGGGAATTTGATCCACCGCAAAGCCCCTTGACTCATTTGTGCAACGTGCATATCTAAAAACTTATCCAAAGTTACATAAAAAAATTTGCCCCAAGGGACCCCGCTCCATCAGCCCCATAACATAAACATGTGACTCGTCCCGATTCATTGAGGTGTCTACTCCTTGATCTTGTTTTAGAGCACACTGACAGAAAATTTCAAAGGGAGCTCTAATTCTAGACTTTTCACTGGAGCGCCCTGCGCTTGCTGAACTAATTTTTCTGTGGTGGGACCTTCAGTGGCCATCTCGATGCTGTGTTGTGTCTATTGAATAGTCTTTAAAGTGTTATCCATCGTATGTGAAAGCTAAAGAGCCTCCTCGACCCACGGTTTCATGCATGCTTCCAGCAGTTGTTCCTTCTGGTGCAACTCTTCAATCTATGTTTTTATCGTCCGGCACTCCTGCAGACGAGCTAGGCGCTGAGTATGAGCAAGGGTTGGCGCCACTATCCTGATCTCCTCAAACTATTGTTCCTTCTAATACAACACATTGCGCAACTTTTGAATGACTGGGTCATTTTGTACTTATGTCCATACACTCATAGCTTCATCCATAAAGCATGCGGCAGGTGGCTTGCGGCGACGATGTTTCTCGCGTGCTTTACCTCGTTGCTCTTTAGGCGTGGACCTGCGGGGGAGTTTCGGGCCTGACTGCAAGCGGTTTATATGTGATTTTTGTTCATACTATGTCCGACGTTCTGCTCCTGTTGCGTGTGAAGCCTTATGAGGTTGTAGGGTCCTTCCAATTTCACCTCTAGCGCAGTTGTGGCTAGGACTACTAGAACATTGCGACATGCGTGATGGATTTTTTCCTCTAGCGCAGCGAGCTGGGCTTCAGCTTTGTGGCACTTGCTTCTTCTTGTTGTTGTTTTTTGTGGGCTAATTCTGCCTACTTCTGAGATTCCATTGTATGGATGTGAGCAATAACCTCTCTAACTGAAGTTCATCTGTGATCATCAAGTGCATCAAGTGTATATTCCCGGCAGGTAACACAGAAATATTAATATTGATGTCACATGTTCCACGGCATTGGGCACACTGGCTGACGTCCACCTGAATGGATGGTGTAGGGATTTGGATAAGGCGTACATCCTCGGTGGCTGGTAATGCAACATATAATGGTTGCGCTCTTATGACTTGCACGCTAGTCTAGCTCTCTTGAGCTATGCTCGCTTGTATCTAGCTCGCCTGCATCTTCAGCTCTTAGATTCCAACTTGAACAAGCTCCAGCGTAGTCTTGTACTCCACCTCCATGTCAGTCCAGCGATCCTTGGTTGCAAACGTGACAATGTTCGCAATTTTGTGCAGATAATATTCTGTCAACATCAGGACCTCTTGCTTAGCCTCTTTGGAACCCTTATGCTTCTTTCTTAATCCACTAGTGGCCTGAGAGCCACACTTGGTTCCCTTAGAGGTTTCTGATTCCCCTGTGTCCTTTGACACAAACCTATTCTTCTCTGGCTCTCTTTATTTTTCAAGGTCAATGGTCTCACCTGTGATAGTGGATGTTGCTTCTTTCTCAGTCACCTTCTCTGTTTTTTCATTGTCTGGGTGCCAGTGCATGGCTTCGTTGGTGTGCTAGGTGTCAACCATGCTAGCGACCATTCTGCCATTACTCTGATAAAATCATCCTCTGTTACTAAGGTAACTCGTACCATACTCCTTCCACGATTCCTTTCATATGGATGTGCATGTTGGGGAATGTAGCTTTGAATTAAGCTACCATGTTGTACTGATCATATAATGTGGGCGACAATCGTGGCTTTGACTATACAACTTGAAAAAGAGTGGCATCATAAAGATTCCAAAAAAAAATATTTTCCTTGGCGTGCACCAGGTCTGAAGAGTTCCACAACGTCGCATGGCACGCAACCTCCCACATATGAGGCTCAATCTCCATAAAATGGGTGTCTTCGGGGGTCTTCCACCCAATCAGCATGATTAACAACAATAACCAAGCATAGTGGAACTTCTTTCCTTCCTCCTGTGCTTCGCGCACATTTTCTAAAACTTCCTTGCATAGATAGTTGGACCAATTTTAAATAACTCCCTTCTCGCACTATCCAGTGAGACAAATGATGTGCATGGGAAATGCCTTTGGACTGCTTTTGCACATCATCTTACAGGACAATATGAGCGTACCGAATTGAACTTCTAGGTCATTTATTTCATTGACCACAAAATATCAGCTCTTCTGTGTGACTTGATATTTCTTCTTAATGTGGTCTCTGACAGTTTTCTCCTGGAATTTTCAATAGAAATTATAAATGAGGTCATATAATTTAGCAGGCAGACCCGTGATCCTATGGATCAATGCGGCATCAATGGGGATGCACTCTCCTAACCACAACGCATCATCATGGACCAGCGTAAGGAAATGCATGATGCAGATGTCATTTATGGCACTGCGCCCAAAAAGAGGGACCTGGAGTAAGTTTAGCAGGCATGTCTTGTACAGACCAAGCACCCATATTTTTGGCTCGAGGCGCACAATGCCTCCTTCATAAGTGATTTGATTGAGATACAACTTTGGTACAAACTCTGGGAATTTTTTGACATCAACAATGTCCCAATTGTCGAATCTGAGCTGTGATACTTTAACAAACATGTCCCCTTCCATTAGGATGTTTTCTGGAATTAGTGGCACTTGAATACTTGCATGCACCTTCTCCAGGTCTTTGGGAATTCGACCCCCGAGGACTTGCATGGGGAAACATAGCTCATAACCATGAGTAATGGGGCCAATTTCATCAGCTCCTCCTTTTCAAAAATTGTTTCGTGGACCTCTACTTACAGACATTTTCAACTTCTTAGCTGAGTAGAGCATGACTTTGGGGTCTTCCTTGAATATTTTCGTGTACCAAGACCCGGCTTCTTCTTAGACTCGAAGGGTGTAGGTGTTTCACACTGTGGACTAAAGGTGTAGTGTCTTTCTCTGTATTGATATGAGGAATTTTGATGGCAAGGATCTCATAACATGGATACTACATATGGAGCAATATTTTGATCTCAATAGTGTACAAAACACATAAAAGGTACACATTGAAACTTTATATTTAGAAAAAAATAATTTTGTATGGTATCGATGGCTTTTCTCCCATAAAAAAATTGTCACTTGGTCAATTCTTATGGAGGAAATGATAGCACATTATGAGGATACAAAGAGCAACACCTTTTTTAGCCAATTGATAAATCTCAAAAAAAAGGGTTCAGTGGTGGAGCACATTGAGGACTTCCAAAAATTGAATATATAACCTATATTCTAGAGGAAATATAGGATTGATCTCTTCATAGGTACTTTAAAGGATAACATCCAACTTGAAGTTCGCGTTTTGGAACCTGATTCATTGGAGAAGGCATTCAGGTTGGCAAGAAAAATTGAATGTAAAATTATGGCGACAAGGAAGCCTACCACTCACTTCTATAAAGATGGAAATGTTGCTACTCCTAGATTTCCACAACCTACAAGGTTGACACCACAACAATTGGAAGAAAAAAGAGTAAAAGGGCTTTGCTACAGTTGTGATAGAAAATACACTAAAGGTCATAAGTGTGCTGAGAAGAAATTATTTTACATAGATTGTGAAGAGGAGGAAGAAAATGAACAAGAAACTTCAAAAGAAGAGGATATACACCAGGAACCAACCTTAGAAGAAGAAGAAATGAGTCAAACCATATCGTGTAATGCATTGGAAGGAATTACCACTCCTCAAACTCTCAAGATAGAAGGACATATCAAGAAGAAAAAGGTAATAGAGTTGATTGATTTGGGTAGTACCCATAATTTTATTCATTGTAAGGTAGCCAAGGAATTGAATTGTTTCCTATACCCAACACCAGAATGTCAAGTGATGTTAGCAAATAGAGGAACTATAAATTTCTCTGGAAAATGCCATAATATCAAGCTAACCATGGGGGAATATGTATTGAATAGTCCAATTCTTTCCATTACAATGGGAGGTGATAATGTTGTACTAGGAGTATAATGGTTACAATATTTAGGGATGGTAGCTTTTAATTTTCAATAACTTTTCTTGAAAATTTTTTTGGAAGGAAAGAAAGTCGAATTACGGGGTATCGCAGGGAATCTGGGAAAGATAATAATCTCTAATTTCATGACAATGCCTCTAAATAAAGAACAATGAGGCGTAATTAAACAATTATTCTCTCTAGAATTTCCAACATCAAAATCATCTATTTCTCCAGATCTCCAAAAGGTCTTGGACAATCATTCCAAGGTGTTTGAAACTCCCAAGGGACTCCCACCTATTTGTCATCATGATCATGCTATTCATTTGATTCCAAGAAGTTTTCCTCCAAACATCAGGCCACCTTATATATATCCTTATGTCCAAAAGAGTGAAATTGAACGTATGATTGCATAAATGTTAGAGGCTGATATAACTCAACCTAGTCAAAGTTCTTTCTCTGCTCCAGTAGTATTGGTGCACAAGAAGGATGGATCATGGCCCATGTGTTCGGATTATAGGGAGCTCAATAAGCTCACTATAAAAGATAAATTTCCCATTCCTGTGATTGATGAATTATTGGATGAATTACATGGACCAATTTATTTTACCAAGTTGGATCTTCATTTAGGATATCATCAAATTAGAATGAAGACTGAAGATCTTCCGAAAAAAACATTTTGAACTCATGAGGGTCATTATGAATTTTTGGTCATGCCTTTTGGCCTTACCAATGCACCTTCTAAATTTCAAGGGTTGATGAATTCCATTTTAAAACCCTTCCTTAGAAAATTTGTGCTAGTATTTTTTTATGATATAATAATCTACAACAAGTCTTGGAAGTATCTTGTTCAACATGTTGACAGGGTGCTCAAACTATTGGAGGAGAAACAGTTATATGCAAAAAAATCCAAATGTTTCTTTGGAGTACAAGAGGTGGAATATCTAGGTCATATTGTATCTCACGAGGGTGTTAAGGTAGACCCTAAAAAAATAAAAGCTATTAAGGAATGGAAAGTCCCCAAAACCATAAATCAGTTGCGAGGATTTATCAAGTTAACAATGTATTATCGCAAGTTTGTTAAGTATTATGGGAGAATAGCAGCACCTCTAACAACATTATTGAAGAAAGATGGATTTTCATGGACTCCTGAAGCAACTAAGGCCTTTGAACATCTTACGGCTACATCCATACAAACAAATGTCCCTCAAGCAAGCTAATAAGTATAATAAATTATCGCCAAAGTACTATGGTCCTTACAGGGTGTTGAAAAATATTGGTACTATGGCATACAAATTGGAGCTTCCTGCTTCGTCGTGAGTGCATCCAGTTTTCCATGTTTCATGCTTAAAGAAGGTTATAGGTGAAAAATTTCCAGTTCAAACAATATTTCCAGAACTTGATGAGGAAGGAAAAATCATATTGGAACTTGAAGCAGTCACGGAAACAAGAACTCGACAGCTATGAAATCGGTCAATTTCAGAGTATCTCATCAAGTGGAAGAACTTAGCCACTGAATATTCCACATGGGAGGATGAGAATTTTATATAGAAGCACCCAGAGCTACTCAAGCATTGAGGATAACACTTTTTTGAAGGAGAGGGGCATGTTAGGTCCCTATATTACTAGTGTCGTCCCTTATTGCTGTTAGTGTAGCCCCATTATTGTTACTTTTGTACCCCTATAACTCCAATATTGATATTATTGTGACCTTAAATTATTATTGTTAGGTCGACTAGGATTATATTGTGACCCCATGGACTCATATATATAGAAGGAGGTTTTGTCATTTGTATCATCCAAGAATTGTTTATTTATGTAATGTAAAGGAGGTTGCCCCCTTGAGGTGGCTTATTTCTAAGGCACCAATCTCTCTTTTCTTCTATTTTGGAGCTGGTTTCATAACACTCAGGGGGAGAGATCGGGGTCCCATCGACTACGTGTTGTTCCCTAGATTCCAGAATTTCCAATTGTTTGTAGCTCACATTTTCCTTCATCAGTGCATTAATGATTTCTTGAATCAAAGTTTGGTCAGTCTGATTAGATCCACTCTCAAAGCTAAATGTAAGAATAAAACTCTCTATCAATGCAAACCATTCACTAGTGCCTATGCACATCTCTATCTCCAAATACCATTCAGTAGGCACCTCACCCAACATGTGAATAAACATATGGACCCATTCAGGTCTTGGTTGTATGCCCCATACCTGATTCCATTTCGCCAAATGTCTGCGCAGATATTCTTTTCCAGAGTATACATCTTCCATTTTAATATTCGGACATTCAAACGACAACCTCATCATGTGAGCACATTCCTCCTAGTTTCCCATGTTCTCCTTATGAGTTTCCCACCATCTTGTTGGAGTAGTGCAAAAGGCGAGATCCAGATCATGGAATATCTGTCCTTCAGGAACAATCCATTCAAGCTCCCCTATAAACATGTTTATATCAATTAATCTATCATAGTGTGATAAATCATGTACCTCATATGTTTATACATCGCAGATATCGGGTCATGCGATTACAGTGCAGTGGATACACCTCATGCAACCGTTTCTGCCAATTTTCTAGTTCGTCATCTGAGTTTGAAAAACAAGATCTATCCTTCTCCCACTTAAGATTTCCATGTTCTGTTGGATTAATCCAATATTCCTTGCGTAAGGCCAACTTATAGATTTGATCGATATCATCATCAACGCACACTATTTCATTATATATTTGTCATTTTGTAGGATCTAGATGAATGATTACCCTGACTCCATTGCTTTCAAATTACATCCTCCTTTTCTTCAGATTTATGACACCATCCATATCAATGGCCTAGTCCAACCCTAGCAGTGCAGGATAGGGATCAGTATCATCTACAAATTGTATTACTTCAAATTATTCCATTACCTTAACACCATCTATATTGACCACAACTTGCGACAACCTTCCTAAAGGAATGATCTTCTACTTATTGGCCATGCACAGTTGAATGGTAGACCACTCTATCTTTGGCTCTCCCATGCGTTGCCATGTTTTCTTAGGTAGAACATTAGCATCCAATCGTAGATCTAGAATAACTTGGTCCATTTCATAAGCACCAATCTGCATGGTCATACACATCTCCCTACCCATTCTCTTCTTGTTCTTGTATATTTTTTTGACTGCTCGTTGTTCTACCATTGATTGTTCCTTCTATCTGAAATTATCTATCAAAGCCTGAAGATTTTCTACTACATTTTTGTTGCGTAGAAAATTTATGCATGCTTGTAGAAATGGTTTGATCTCTTCATATCCTCCTACTTCCTTCATCGGTCTTCCTAATGTTGACGTGCTTCCTTCTGCAAATTGCTTCCGTGCTTCAACAAAGGTCTCCTTCGCGCGTTGAATATTAAAGCCTTATTTGTTTTTAGGTGATTTATGGATCCATACATTAGTGTTTGGCTTCTTTCCCTTATCTTCATTGGTGGCTACACCGTTCCTAGTAACCACTTTCACACTGGGATCTTCTTCATGGGTTTCAACGCGAACCATATAAAGATTTTGTGTTGGATTTTGTGTCTTCTTTTCATGCATTTTAGCAATGAAGACAGGACAATATTCTATGACATGATAAAATTGTCTACAATACCTACAAGATTGTCGAGTTGGATTCAAACAGTCACGCGCATAATGGCCAACATCTCCACAATTATAGAAAATGACTTGTCCTCTTCTGCAACTAGTTGATCCACCTCCTCGGCCTCTTCCTCTGCCCTGAATCATCCGTGCCCAAAAGGAGATGCTGCTAATGTAGGCTCAGCCTGCATCCTATAGATTTCAACTTTACCTAACATCAGCAAAAACAACTGCTTCAAGTTAGTTTGATACTTTCTGATCCTTGGGATGGAATCTACACCATACATGACTCTTCAAGGGACTAGTACCTCCAGTGTTCAGATAATTGTTGAAAACATGACACTAATATTTATGGTGCCCATAAGCTTTACATTTTATGCACCAAA
This sequence comes from Pinus albicaulis, assembly GCA_034641835.2. Lineage (NCBI taxonomy): Eukaryota > Viridiplantae > Streptophyta > Pinopsida > Pinales > Pinaceae > Pinus > Pinus albicaulis. Next base: position 943,086,395 of record CM076579.1, on the reverse strand, counting down.
CATCTACGCAGACCTCCTTGCCCTTGTCCATGCACAGGGTTTGAATTTCCAGATGCATGGATTCCAGCTGATTCTGTATCTGTTGATTTCCCAATACAATAGGTGTTGGGGTAGCCTCCAATTTTATTTCAACCTCCACAGCTTCAGCCTATGTGACAATCTTTTGGTGACCCAAGGTTTGGTGCAGATGTGGCAGCAACATAGAAATGAACCATTCCTTATGTTGAGTGTCATCAATAACAAATCTACCATCCCTGATGGTGTGCTTCAGTCTTTGATCAACTTCCCATACAGATTCATTAGCCTCCTGACGAATATCTTTCATTTCTTTCACCAGCTATGCGTATGACTTAGGCTTATTAAACATCTCTTTTAGGGCAGCTTTAATTTGTTCCAAGATGGCATTAGGGTTTTCTCAAGCATACCTGATGTACCAATATAATGCGTGATCTTGGAAAGCAGTAGCCAATTGAGCCTTCCTAATATAAATATTGTTAACTTTGTAAGCATGCCACATGACCTCATTCACAAACCAGAAGTGGTTAGTATCCTCATTTCCAATTACGTAACTTCATCAATGCATCCATGTCTACTTCTAGGGAGGTGGAGGTGGTGGTGAATATGGACAACATGGTGGAGTGGGTGCTCTGTGATGTTAGTGCACAAGTGGAGTTGATCGGGTTGGAAAAAGACTCAAGGGTTTTTGGTGTAATGAACTTTCTCCTTCAAAATCACTAGAGCTACTAGTTTCTGGTTCACCTTCACTCTCAGATCTAGGTTTCAGAGGGCTATAAATAAAATTTTCAGAATCTTCATGGTAAACGTTTCCACTGAGTGTATTTAGGCCTCTTCAGCATTCAAAAAATATGTTTGCATAGACAACCCCATTCACATAATAAAATTTTTAGCAACAATTTCAGAGAGCGCGGGAACTTCCCTCTAGGGCCTTTGAAAAACCTTCTTTCTGCTTCAGAATATGACAGAAATTGATCAATGGAAAATTAAATCACAAAGCATCCCAAGAGGTGATCGATCCAGTGATATACCACACGGGTGATCTTATTATCTAGCTTCTCTACTAGCTGGACTAGTTTAGGAGTTCACTTAGTGACTGCGTTGTCCTTTATGCAGGTATTGAATTTATCTAAGCATGACAACCACTCCTGTAGCTCGTGCGCAAAGGAGAAAAATAATATTTCATGCACATCCATATAAATATATTTCTGTACCCTTTTTTGTCAGATATCTTAGTACTTCGATTCTTTTGGCGTGTGAATTCAAGGATGTTTCTATTTAGCCAATCTTGTAATTCGTTTCGTGAAGGATGCCACAACATCAAATCTCCCTCAAAATGATCCCGGTCCTGGCAATGGAAACATTTGTTGGCTTGAGGGGTCTTCACCTAGGTTCAGAGTTTATGGAGAAACCAGCAAACCTTCCAACTACTGGCCCTTTTGGCAATGACCTACTTGCGTAGATCAAAGTCTCACCTGAAGCAATATGTGGGGGTGTTGGAACCAGGTTTTTGCACCCTGAGGGAGAAAATAATGAAGTGGCCCTAAGAAAATTGAATGAAAAAATGTATCAATTATAAACAGATGCGCACCATAGAATAAGGCAGAATCACAGAATGTGCACAACCCTTAACAGAATAAGATAGAGTCGGATATCACTTCAGCGCAGAGAAAGCATAACAAAACCAGATCCATATCTAAACAATGTGAAATTGCTTAATCATATTTATCAACCATCAATGTTACACCAATTTTAGGTCATCTAACCATTTACATTTAGATGGATCAAAATACACCATGTAAGACCAATTTTTCCATAGTAAAATTGCTTTCCCTATAAGAAATATTTTAATAAACCATAGTTTATTAAGTTATTTCTGGTCCAAATAGGAAACCCCATGAGGAATAATTAAATAAATCCTTATTTATTTGATTTTCCTCTAGGAATAATTAATTAAACCACTGTTTAATAATATTCTTGGTCATATTTAACCCAATTAATGAGAAATAATTAGATAAATAATTATTTATCTTATTATTATCTAGAAACAATTAATTAAATCATTATTTAATTAATATTCGTTGTTAAATTTGACTAAATCATTTAGGAATAATAAAATAAATCATTATTTGTTAAATCATTCCTTAACCCCATCCTTGAAATAATAAATAAATCATTTATTTGTTTATTATTTACAAATAAAAAGATTTAACCAATTTAAATTCCTTTTCCCTCCAACAAAATATAATAAAAAATTCCAAGTAGTTAGATCTAGATCTTGGTTAATACTATTTTTTTATGCACCATTATCAAGGATAACTCAATATTTTGTTATAAATAGGAGGTTTTTCCATTCATTATTTATCTTGATCCTTTTATCACGATGAGACTTTGATCCTTTGTCATTGTCATACTTTGATTACTTTTCTTTTTCTTTTTTCTTATTGGGCTCCCTTTGAGTTCTACATGTCTTGGGTTTTATACACCAATTAGAGAGAGAAACTCTGAAGATGAATCTTTGGGGATAGCCAAGAAACCATCCCATTGAGGGGGACTAGTAACATCATTCTTTTTTCCCTTCCCAGATGTTAATATATTATAAAAATTATTTATAAATCTTGTCTTCTCCATTGGATATTTGGAGAAACTCTTATTTCATTTTATTGTTTAACTGCTTTATTTGCATAGATCTAGGTTTTTTGCATTTGTTTCGTCCATCTATTGCAGATCTAAAGAATTTAGACAACCATATTTGTTGTTAGGGCTATATTTAATGTGGAGCTAAAGTGATATATTTTCATACACTTGCGTTAAGAATTCATTCTAACAATTGGTGACTCCACTCGATTTTATTCAGATTCCTCCGTGACCATATGCTTCGGTACCTAGGGTTTTTCTTCCGCTATTTTTAACCTATTAATGTTGTTTTTTACCTTTTATGCCCTAAATCAGTAAAAAAAATATAACTTCCGAGTGTTTCTGGGTGTTTTCTGCAGGTAATGGATATCAGCTACGATAGAGACCATAATTGTTTTTCGGAACATGCTGCTCGAGACTCCTGGAACTACAGCTCACAATTTTTAGCCCAGAACCCATGAGTTCAGGCTCAGTTTGCACCTACTGGGCCCAGAACTGTGATTTCAATAGCCTATAGGTCAGTGTTTGCGAGCTGGAACTATTTTCAGGATTTTTTCTCTAACTTCTAGGGTTTGCCACAAGCACTGTTCAGGGTTGTCTAACCTTTGTCTCTACCTGTATTAGGCCTAGATATGCTCAATTTTTATCTTTGAAGTAGGAACAAGCCCCTTAGGGTTTCAGTATGCTTCCACCTTTTTAGGAAGGGTTTAGCTGAGTAGGTAGTCTAAGATTTTGCAGCTCTTTTGGCCATTGTTTAGGGTTTGATCCCTCTTTCTTTCAGATCCATTTAAATCAGTTATTATCTCATCCAAAACTCCCTCTTGAGTCTTGTTTGACCTTTCCCTTAGGGTCGCTCTTGTTTCCCTTAGGGTTTTAACCTGTCACCTCCCATTTTGCAGTAGTTTTCCCTTTAGTTTCCTGATGTATTCTGCACCTCTTTTCATCAGATATGAGACATTAGATCCCTGTCCATTAGACCTTATATGTTTTGGACACCTTTTTTGTTTTGAGTCAAATTCGCCTGCCTCTTAGAACAATTTTTTGGGAGCCCTTCTTTTTTGATTGAATTTATGCATCTTTAGCTGTTAATTTTACTATCGTTTTAGTTTTATTTACAATTATACAACATTTTTTCTTTTTCTTTATCCACAACCATCTAGTCTTAATTAAAATTAGCACACAAATTTCACACACAGACACGTAAAGCGAAGAGAAATTGGTTTACACCGCCAAGCCCAGACATCAACATCATAATTAATTTATCTACACCTCTATGCCTTTGTTTATCTCTCTTCATTATTGGGTTACTTGTGTCTTGTGATCATTGCACCCCCAAGGCGTTTATTGCAGAGTCTCCTAGGCCTTCATCCTCAGTTTCCGTTAGGAAGACTTACTCCACCTCGTAGATGTCGAGTTAGTACTTCACCGAGTCCCCATACCAACTTTGATTCTATTCCATCGGGCCCTCACTCTGATTCTGAACCCGCTCCTCCTCTACGTCATTCTTCTACCATGTCAGGTGCCAATGTAGGTACTGGTCCTCAAGCTAGTTGTAGCCCCAACCCTGACTCTAGAGCTGCTAGTAGTGGAACCAATACCAGAACCATTATGGCTACTCCTTTTCTACCTTTTATGGCAGGTTTAAACCTCCCCGATTTCAGCCAGTTAATTAACGACCCTATACACCATGATCCAGGTTGGCCTGTTATGCCAACTAAGCTTCCTTCTGACATACCTAAGTTCAAAGGAAACACTGAAGACGACCCTAATAATCACGTCTACTCCTTTCACATGTGTTTTTTGTCCAATTCTATCACTGATGACTCTATCCATCTTCGATTATTCCAACGTACGCTCACTGGAGATGCTGCAAAGTGGTATGTTGACTAGGCCTCTGCCTCTCATTCCACTTTTGTGACTCTTGATAAATCATTTCTGTCCTACTTCCAGTTACCTCTCCGATATGATACCGGTACCGAGTTGTTGACTGCATTCTGTCAAACTTTTGCCACTCGCCTTTCTGACCATGTCCAAGAATGGCGTAGAAGAAGGAGCTTATGTCGAGCTCCCACATTCGACAACCGTGTCTATATGGATTGGTTTCTTAGAATGCTTTTACCTTTTATTGGTAAATATTTCACATCTCACATTCCTCAGAAAGAGGAAGAAGCTCTTCAAATCGCGTTGAAATATGACTTGATATACACCTAGTCTGGTTATGTTTATACTGTCTTACTGAATCTTCCTAGACCTGGTGGTGCTAATGCACCAAGGGCATCTCACTCCGCTGATGATATTTTTGGATCTCTTTTCCATCCATATACTCATCCTCCCATGGGTTATGGTTCCCTAAGGGAGGGGCCAGCTCCTCTAGCACTTATCCCCCTCTAGAAAACATGTATCCAGGATAAAGCACATTCGCCCCATTACATCAACCAATGCTAGGGCCTGTGGTCACTCATCCTATTTACCCAAATGTTTCTCAACCTACTTTCTCTCCATATCAACAGCCTGGCGCTCCAAACCCTCCAGAATTAGCACCCTAGCCTCCTATTCCTTATAAACCTCCATCGCAGCAACCACCTCCTCCTTCGAATCAGGTGTATGCACAGCAGAACGCGACTAATCCTCCAAATTCCAAGAAAAAGAGGAAAGACAACCAAAACCAATCCACGCAAGGTAATCAAGGGCGCTAAGGGGACCCGTCAAACACTAACAACCAACAACAGGGAAATCAACCCATGTAGGACAAGCCTCTTCGTACAAACAAACCATGTTCTTGTTGTGGTTTCCATGGCTATTATACTCATGATTGTCCACTTTTACCCCAAATGCGCCAGTTGTGGGAAGCACAAGTAGCATCTAGAGGAAAGAAAGCCATGGTTTCGGCTCCTCCAAATATTTCCCCAGTTTAACTTGTTGTTTTTATTGATCCTTTCCCTCAGCAAGGATATGTGGCTACCCAACCCCCTCAAGGCTAGGCCTCCCCTCAACCCCCACAGTTTGGTACCTCTGATTATCAGATTATCATGATGAATTATGAAGTGGTTAATACCACTGATGTCAACCTTCAAAATCAGTTGTGCCAATATGGCAAGCCTCCTGCTATGTCTATAATCGAATTTCAAACCAAAGTTTCCACAGAGTCCAGTTCGACACCAAATTTCCCATTACTGGTCCCTCAGCCACGGGCAGAGGTCATTCCCAATATCCCCAAAGGGCCATTATGTCGAACTGCTGCTTCTGCCAAAGCCGCCCACAATTACAACATAATAGATGACTTAGCACAATATCCTACTGCTATGATAACATTGGAATTCCTCTAGTCATGCCCTTCACAACGTAAAGCTCTATTATATCCTTTGGGAGTTGTGGATCTGTTAGATGACCGTTTGATTTTCTTTGATGCTGAAAAGTTAGAACATCCCCCCTTACCTTGATATGTCCCCTTCCAAATAACAGTCAAGATTCATAATGCCCATGTCTCCCGATGTATCATTGACAAGGGCTCATCCACTTGATTGATGTCTGCCTATGTTTGGAATAAAATCGGATCACCTGAGTTAGCCCCATTCACCATCACTTTGTGTGCATGGGACGGTCACTCTTCGCAACCCCTTGGCATGTACCGCAATTGTCCTATCACTCTTGAGGGAAATATTGTTTGTATTGACATTGAAGTCATTGATGCCCACTTAGATAACAAAATCCTTTTGGGTCATAGCTAGACCTATGTGATTTCTACTGTCACATATGTGTTTCATCGTAAGATGTGCTTTCCTCACAATGGAAAGATCGTTACCATTAATTAGTTGAAATATTAAGAACTGAAGTCTCAGATCTCCCTCGAGTCTATCATATCTTCGATGGCCAATAAAAAAGCAGTCACACCTCTTACCAGTGTTTCACCTAGAGTCTATAAATATTCCACCTTGCTTGGTGCTTTCCCTGTCCCCCCCCCCCCCTTGTTGCAGATCCCAACTTGTCAAATGTTTGCATGATGCAATCGTCTTGTACTAGCCACAAGCTATCTGGTTCAACCACCCAGTAGCCTATGCCTCTGAAACATGGTGGTGGTCACTCGATGGAGCTTGAAGACCCTTCTTTTCAAGGACCTTCCTCCTCTGCTTATGTTTCTTCCACTCCTTTTCGACTAAGAACAGTTCCCCCTAGCCTTAACTAGTTGGGAGCCATTCCACCAGGCCATTACCTCTCTGGTCAAATACCATTTATAGCTCCCCCCTTTGGAGTATTTTCGGTGCCTATTATGGCTACATTGAGCCTTACCAATTTTACCCTGGGGATCCCAGTCTGGTACATCGATCCCGCAGTCAAAACCCCACCTGTTCAGCTCAAACTTTATCCCACTTTTACCCCAGTCCAACCGGTCTCCATGACTCCTACCTTTTCTTCAGTGCCTTTGCCACCTCCGCAGGAATCTACTCCCATTGTGAAAGAATCTGGTTAGGGGGAAAAGCCAGAAAGAAGGAACCTAATGATAAGGCTGCCCAAACAACTCCTACTCCTCCTAAGCCTCCAAAGAAGTCACCTCTATGCACTTTGTGTGATGTTTTGAGACATGCTACCCAAAATTGTCCCAAACTTCCTCTTCTCAAACCTCTAGTCAATGAAATGTTTCTTGAATTCAAAATCTCGAATGGTCCATGTTACCTTATCCGATTCAACTAGGAAACTAAAAACTTTGCACATGAATCACCCTTGCGCATTGTGTGATCTTGATGGCCACTATTCTCACCTCTGTCTCTGTCTTGACAATTTTTGTGACACCCTTGAGGCTGTTTGCATAATTGAGGCCGAAATTAGTGGATCCTATACTCCTCTACTCATGCATTTGGCTCAGGATGAACCAGAGGAGATTTCCCCACCTATTGTGATACCTCCACCCAATGTCAAGGTGATGGAGCCTTCGGCCAGTATCCTCTATCTATCATCATCCATGAGATCCTTGGAAGAAAACCCCTCTGGGGCATTCCCTTGTATTTCGACTTAACCTTCTTCGGCAATCACCTTGGGCTCAACATCGGTAAATGTTTCATCTACTAGCTCTTCGTCTACCCTCCATAGCAATTTGTATGTGAACCATATCTCTCATGATGATGCATCAGGTAGCACTGTCATGTCATGTGGTCTTTATTCTGTCAATGCCCCCATCTTTCATTCTAATGAAGAAATTATGGAAGTAATGACCACCCCCGACTTTCCTTAGGATGATATGCACCACCGTGCGTATTTTTTTTCGCAGCAGTCCCATGACCAGTATGTTGTGGAGTATAAAGACTTAATCTCATATGAGGTCGATCGGTTTAGAAATCCCATTCCTGCACCCAATTCTTTTGAAGAAGAAAATATTGCCTTGGGGGCACATTGTGCCCCGTAAGAAATAGAGGTTTACAACAAGCAACTTAATGAATTCAGTAATGTTTCTGCCAGGTCCTATTAAAAGGTGCCTGGACTTGCTCTAGCCATTGTCGAACACCATATCGACACATGTCCTGATGCCTACCCTGTCTGTCAAAAGTTGAGACACATTCATCCTTCTCGACAAAAGTTTCCCAAGACTTCAATTGATAAGCTCAAGCAAGATGGTTGTTCCTATCCCATTCTCAAGAAAACATGCACCATTCATGTTTGTATGGACTTTTTTGACCCGAATAAAGCTTGTCCCCAAGACAACTTCCCTACACCATGTATTGACCATATATTTAATAAGTGTAAGGGGCATAGAAATTTTACCCATAACATCCCTCATGCCTGTTTTATTTCTGCCATGAATTAACGTTACTTGTATTGTCCATCATCCTCTCAATTGATTTCTTGTGATGCCTTTCAGATGGATCCTTCATCCACACCATACAACAGCTATACCGATGGTGCAAGTCACTACTTGCGGAATCTAGCCTCGGTAAATTAGGCCATATTTACCCCCATACATTCTTTAGTCCTTTACAACAACATATGTATTGGATCTGCCACCAATAATCAGGTTGAATATGATGCAGTGATAGGTTTTTTAGTCGATGCCCTTGAACATCGCATCCTTCATCTTCATGTTCATTTATATTCCCCGCCGCTTGTCAGGAAATTGAATGACGTATATTGTCTGCATAACCATGTCCTTTTTAGAAGATATTTACGAGTGAAACTATTAATGTGTGAATTCTAAACCATTACATTCAATCATATACCTAGAGCCCAAAATCACTATGTAGATAACATTGGAAAAAATATTCTAGATTGGAACTAGCCACATGCATTTAACAGAAGACAATAACCATAAAAAAATGGCGAGCCATATACTTGTCATATATAAAAATATGCATATCCATAATATGTGTCCACAAAATCATAAATGTTTCGGTGTCCTCTACTCTAATACATACGACATGTCCATAACATGTTACAAAAATCAAAACTGGGGCACCTCATTCCCCTACATATAATCACTATCTTGAGGGTCCTAAGCCAATGGCTCAGCTCCTGCAGCCCGTAGATCCCACATACCCTGTCCGACCATCGCCATGCACCGTATGACCCCTCGCCACTCCGAGGGTAGCCCAATACATGCCTCAATGTAACGGTCATCTAGATCATTCCAGCTACACTCTGATACTCTGGTTATCAAAAACTTGCATCTGCAGTGCACATCCTCCAATAGTGCCTCTAAATCCACTTGGTCAACTCCTCTAGCTATATTAGAATATGTAGCCCCTATTGTTGTGGGTCGTCCTATATACCCGGTATGTTTCACCATTTCCATATCTGCATACCAAAAGTAACAAATAAATACCATATACATCATTCTAAGACTTTAAATGCATCATAAAATATAATAAATTTTCACTTACCATCTGGTCCCCATGCTCGGCTGGGCGGAAGTGGAAAGTCCGGGTCCCCTAGATAGTTCATCCCACTAAATGGATAGTCATCTATATACAATGACATTTGGTCCCAATGTGTGAATAACTCGAGTCAGAACACTCGTTTGACTCCCCTGACTCCTCCTCTTCGTAGTAGTTTCCCCCAACAACGCATCCTAGGATCTCGCGAGGCCCCATCTTGGATCTTCACATGAGGTTGAAGTGTAGGGATCTTCTCGAAGAAGAGGGAGCATAACACTGTACCAAAAGCATAGTCATGGTTCACTTGTCGCTTGCATAGCGACAGATATCGTTTCAACGAAAGCAACATCATTTGGGCCCACCCATAGTAGGTCCCGACCAACACACTCTCAATAAGCATCATCTGCCCTCCGGTGATGTGGTGGAAGGCCTGGTTTCCCAAGATCTGCAGCACTGTTACAGAGACAGTCCAAGGCTTTAGTATCTCTAGATCTCTGATTGGTATATCCATGCCCTTGACACAGACATCTAGTCATAAATGACGTTCCATGAACTGAAAAATATTCCACCCTAACAGTAATACTGGCTGGATGTTTCCCACCATCCCCAATGGCGAGAGATCGGTTAGGAAATAGATGTCATGAACAGTCAGCTCGATTTGGTGTCCCTACACTATAGAGACCTCTAGGTCCCGGTCCGAATAGCTGATTATCCTGGATAACAAGGGCTCTCTTGCCCTCATTAATTTAATCTTAACCAACATGAGAAACCCATATCTCACTAGTGTGCCTCGAACAAGCTGATCCCCCAAGATCTTAGAACGAAGTGCCTCAAATTATGTCTCTCTCCAATTGACCTTTAAGTCTGCCATGCCTTCACAAAACCAACAATTTTCAGTCATAGGAAGGCAACACTGCATAAAAAAAATCAAGCCCCACTTCCCAGCAAAAAATAGGACAAAACCCAACTTTTGGCAGCTCGCACTTTTTTTAGCCCTGTACCTACAAGGTCATAGTTTTCCCTCTGAAAATTTCTACCCGGCTCGCAGAACAGGCCCAGAAAGTGTGAGCGAACTGTGAGGAGGGGCATAGTGTTGTTCCTGGGAGTTGGGCACCTAATTTGAAATTCTAAACAACTGAAATTTAAGATTATGGTTAGGCCACCTACCTGCAGCTGATGGATCTCGATTTAGACGGTCGGTTTATCTGCTACAAACACCACAAGATTTAGGGCCTTTTCCTCCTCTCCACATTCACCTCAGCTACACTTGCAAATGAATCAAATTGGAGGGAAATCACCCTATTAAAAGAGAAACCCTAATTTTTATTTCGCTAATTGCGACAAAACCATAGCTACGTTTGATGAATCGTCAACACTATTGGAAATATCTCACTGAGCTCTAAAATGTGTATTCATTTTTTTTGGTGATTTGATACTTCATCCGGAAGAGTTTTTTCCAAGAAGGGTCACTTCGCCGCCTCTCAAAATTGAATTTTTTCACTTGTGCCACTTGTACTTGGGGCACCACTTAGCCTTCACACTTTTCAATGCATTTGTTTATTTTCGTCATGAGTAACCATCTTTTTCTCATGTTTTTATGGTCCCCATCAGTGCTATTCTATGTGGCAGCATCATCGAGTCGCCCTTGTTCAAAGCATCCAAGTTTAGTCATCATCACATTCATGGAGTCTGTCCCGAGTCCCTTTGCCTCCTGTTATAGTATTCCATCCATTCACACCTTGTACATCTCTCATGTAGCCCATTTTTGTCTCCAGTACCACTGTCCCCCATCCCCTCAGTAGTCGAGTCAGTCGCTTCAAGGTCATACATGCCTTTTATGCTCTAACAAGGGAATTATTCCATTTTATACTCAGTATCGCCCATTCCATCATCATCTGGTGTTAGTCCATCAGTCACTCTACTATGATCTCTCGTGCCTTAGTTGAGGATTCCTCATTGCCTCACCTATGGTGGACCTCCTTCTGTTGACATTAACACATTCATTCTAGAATACATGTCTAGAGGGCAGTGTATCTTCGTTCTGGCTTCCATTATTGTTCGGTGCCTTAGATTAGGAAGAGGGACTCCTTATTTCCCTTTGACTTGATTTTTTCTCATCCTCTCCACTTCACCATGATCGAGATTCATATACTCGATAGTTTGGTGATCTAGCAGATTGATCCAGTGATTCTCGGGTGTGTGTGATATGTTTCAGACCTCATGAGGGGGTGGCTCTTCAAGTAGCCCCCCACATGCCCGAATGACTTCATTTTCTTCTACAACCTTATATTCAGCTTCACAGATTTGATGGGTTCATCCTGAGCCCCTTGCAGCGCCTATAGCATGCATATATCACTTAGATGATCCATTCATATTTTTAGAGCCCTTTCCTGTTTATCAGGGCTTATTTGGTTGTTATTATATCTCAAGTAATAAGATATTATCTTATTCACTCCTGGTTGTTTTTCCAAGCACAGTATGTATGCAGGATCCATTATATTTTTTTCTAGCTCATGTTTACGCCAGCATATCATGTACTTTATAGCTCAGTCTCATTTTATTGGGCACACCATTCTTCTTTGTACTTTTTCATCTAGGCAGGCATAGGTATGCCTCCTCTGCCTCACTAAGAAAGGTAACCAACCATTAAAGGAGACTTATTTCATTTGTAGGTCTCACCCCCTTAGGGTTATTTTCCTCTCGCGCTTCACTTCTCCTACGTATCTCTCTCTCTATGACTCCCCTTCGGTGTCTAGTGATTGTGTTCTTACAACGCAATTTAGTCATACGATTAGCTCCTAATACTCGCACGTTGGGGGGACATCCGTTGCACCAATTTTTGGTCATCTAACCATTTACAATTAGATGGATTGAAATACACCATGTAAGACCAATTTTACCATAGTAAAATTTCTTTCACTATAAGAAATAATTTAATAAACCATAGTTTATTAAGTTATTTCTGGTCCAGATAGGAAACCTCGTGAGGAATAATTAATTAAACCACTGTTCAATAATATTCCTACTCATATTTAACCCAATTAATGAGAAATAATTTGATAAATAAATATTTATCTTATTATTTTCTAGGAATAATTAATTAAATCATTATTTAATTAATATTCCTTGTTAAATTTGACTAAATCATTTATGAATAATAAAATAAATCATTATTTGTTAAATTATTCCTTAACTTCATCCTTGAAATAATAAATAAATCATTTATTTGTTTATTATTTCTAAATAAAGGGATTTAACCAATTTAAATTCCTTTTCCTTGCAACAAAATATAATAAAATATTCCAAGCATTTAGATCTAGATCTTGGTTAATAATATTTTATTATGCACCATTATCAAGGATAACTCACTATTTTTTTATAAATAGGAGGGTTTTCCATTCATTATTCACCTTTGATCCTTTTATCATGGTCAGACTTTGATCCTTTATCATTGTCATACTTTGATTACTTTTAGTTTTCTTTTTGCTTATTGAGCTCTCTTTGAGTTCTACACGTCTTGGTTTTTCTACACCATTGAGATTGAGAAACTCTGAAGATGAAGCGTTGAGGACAACCAAGAACCCATCCCAATGAGGGGGATTGTTAACATCATTCTTTTTTCCCTTCCCAGGTGTTAATATAATATAAAAATTCTTTAAAATCTTGTCTTGTCCATTGGATATTTGAAGAAACTCTTATTCATTTTATGATTTAGCTTCTTTATTTGCATAAATCTAGGTTTTTTTGCATTTGTTTCAACCGTCCATTTTAGATCTAAAGAAGTTAGACATCTATCATTGTTTTTATGGTTGTTTATCATGTGCAGCTAAAGTGATCTCTTTTTGTACACTTGCATTAAGAATTCATTATAACAATCAATATGCATACATAACCACAACAGTGATCCTTGCGCAGTGATCAATAAGAAACAAAAAACATTATGATATTAACAGAAATAATAGATAAATAAATTGAAGTAATAAACAAACAAGTTCACCAAAATTTGTCCTTTATATTAATTCATATCCTTTCAGTACATATCAGACTTTCCCTTAAACATAACCCTTTCGTGCACACCACTAGCGGAATCCGCACACAGCTAGGACTAAGTATTTCTGCACACATCCAGCAGGAGCCTTTCTACCCAACCCAAAAAACTCTTTACAACGTAATACAGACGCATCAAAAATTATATTGAAAACATTACGATAACTAACTATTTCATTAGATTCGATCTATCTATTTATATTATTCTTGCGTGCAGATAGTATGGTCTTAAACAATGGTTTGAGGCCCACAATTTAACCTTAAACCCATTTATACCAAAATTAGGGACTTTGACCCACCCCAAAGCCCCTTGACTCATTCGTGCAATGCGCATATACAAAACTTATACCAAATTACATCAAAAAGTGTGCCCTAGTAGACCCTAATCCAATAGTGATCCATGTTGTGTCTTCAAATTTTCTAAGTGTGTGATCATGCCCAATTTTCTTCCTTGTGCACTTTGGCCTTACTGATCCCATACTTAACCAAATTCGGAAAATTGCCTTCATGAGCAACTTGACTTCACTCAGCCTTCTTGAACTGTGCACTGCGTAGTCTCAACCCTCAAGCTTAGATTTCCATAACTATGCACTGCATAGTCTCGAGTCTCCATCTTGAACCATTGAGCTCTAGAATTGCACAACCCTTGCTTTCAGTCACCTTCTTCTGTGCACTGCGTAGACTCAAGCAACAAGACCTATCCTTGACCTCTTGAACTACGCAACTACGTACACCCTAGGCCTATGTACCTCCAGAACTACATAGTGGGCAGCCTCAAGTCTCAAGCATCTAGCCTAAGCCTTTAAGCCCCTCAACTATTTTGTTTTCTTTCCCTGGAATACTTGAACTATGCATTGTGAAGTTTAAAGGCTCAGTCATGCCCCCTGACCTCCTAAGTTTCACAACTGCACAATCTTTGCGCCTATCAATTGGTTCCGGCTCATTTAGTGGTTGTCATGAAGCATGTAAAACTAGGTTTTTATTATACTAATTACATATTGTCATGATTGGGTTTCATTTGAGGGTATTATATCATGTTATGTGTTAGCCACCTATAAATGCTGTCATACTCAATGGTGGCTAAGTTTGTCTTTTAAAAAATTCAAGAGATAGTTCCTTTGAAAACTTATCATCTTTTAAAGTTTTATGAAAATATTTACCCTTTGAGTTAATCTTCACTGTTGTTTCACTATTAATCCTAAAGTACCTGCTGTTTACCAGAGAAAAATGCTTATAAAACTCCATTTTCCATCATTTTCACTCTTCCTTTCACTCATAAACAATTCCATTTTCACCCATTTTTCCCTTCCATAAAATCCCTGAAAATACCTTCATTTTAATCTCTAAATCATCTAAAACCCCCTTTAAACCTTATACCTCCCTCCTTTTCGGTTTAAAAACCTCTCCTGTCATCTATCGAAACCTCCATTTTGGCTTAAAAATCACTATTTTGGGCCTAAAAATAGTCTTTTTACATTACAAAGGCATTAAGCCCCTGAGGGCTTATATCCTTTATCCCACCACCTCATGTGGCCTTAGCCCCGCAATCGGGTGCTTAAAGGCCTAAAAACCTCTTCTGTTTCCTTTTTCCCTTTGATTTTCATCACCCCGACGTTATGATTTTAAAAAATATCTGAACCATTGATCTCTACAGATCAACGGCCCTCGGGCACTCACCCTTCCATCCATTTCACCTGCCTTCTCGTTTCACCTTTTAAATTCTCCGCCCCATCTTGGAATCTCAACCATCCATTCAAAATACCGGACGGTCAAGACTTAACCCGATAACTCAAACACCCACCTGTTCACTTATCAAGCTTTCCTTCATTCCAAATCTCCGCCTCTTTATTAAATCTTGACTGTTCGTTGTGGAGATCCAACGATCGAGACTTAACCCGATCTCACCATTGATCTGCTACACACCAAGGTAGAACACGTCATCCCTGGCCCCACTATCATCTCCGCCGGTGCACTTTCGGCCCATCGTGTTCAACCTATGCCATTGGATCTACTGCCTCTCATCCAATGGCTTAAACTCCATATCGCGTAATTTTTGTGCCCAAGGGTTAACATTTCAAAATTGTGTGATATGGGTGGTTTTGTAAATCCACGTGTCACTCGATGAATGGAATCACGTTTTTTTTTGGGAAAACCACTTACCCCCTCAGAGCCCGCGCAAAAACCGCTGCCGGTTTTCCGCAATACCAATGCCCTCCTCAAACGTCATTTTCACTTTTAAATATTAGCCGTCGATCTCTGAGATTGAACAACTCTCATTATATCGTGACCCCAATTAGTTTTCCCTCCATCTATTCTCCAAGCGACTTCATCGGACGATCGTGACCGTTGATTGTCCTAATCCAACGGCTTCCGTTCATCCTCACACCCAAACCTCCATTGGCCTGGTTAGCTGCTCTGCCAGGTTTTTTACGATATTCCACTGCATTTTCTCATTCACACAGCTCCAAACCACCTCCAGAAACCCTCCAAAGCAGTTTAAACCAATAAAACACAGGATTTAAATAATGTTTGTGTGTTTTTGTGCAAGTTTAATGAAGTTCAAAGATAAAACCCTCCCATAGGAAAATTACAGTGTTATGGGCGAGGATGATGATCCTCATAGCCCTGAATGAAAATTAAGGGGATCAGGGGTTTAAATTTCGTGGTTTGGAAGGATTTATGAGTCATGACCATCAATTTTTCGGGCAAAAGCTCCAATAAACCCTCTGTGCACCTGCAACAACAAACATAGTCAGAATTAATTAATAAAAGAGTATCAGTGTCAAAGATGAATATTACGGCTTAATCAAGCCTAAACATAGATCCAAAGATAAATCACTGTGTTTATGAAACAGAGAAATATCAATCGAAGGACACCTCAGAGCCACATCAAAGGGGCTAATTGAATCCCCAGCTACCAAAAGCCACCTGCAGCCTCAATAAATCAAATGAAGGCATAGTTATGGCACAGTCAGAAGATATTTACCCAAAAACAGCTGAACAGTTATTTCAAACAAAAGAACATTTTTTAAATTGGCAGTAGATTTATTGTAAAGATAAGAAAGTGCCTTAAAGTCAATATTTCTACCCACTAAGACTAAAAGGTAAAAACAGAGTAAATGAAACAGAGTTGTAATTCAATGCATTCCTACCTTATGACTTGCATGGTTTTCAAGGCTAGGAGTTGCATTTAGTATAGAATTAATTAAATTTCAACCCTAGGAACTCTTCCACCTCCTCATTTTCTTATAAAATATCCTTGAGGAGAACATTGTAAAGGGTTGGTTGTTCATTAGTTGTAATATTGGAACTCTTTGAAATAATACATAGTCTGTCTGAAGTTGAGGAAGAAATTGGAGTCTTGGAAGCTTGATGATGTTGTGACATGCTTTTTCTTGAGAAGGCTCTATCATTGGATCCCTGAGCTTGGATGTTGGTGATGTATTCTGAATTGTCTGCTATCTTTCATATTTTCATTATGTTTCATAAATTCTTACTACAGTAGGATGAAAATTTTAGGCTAAGAAATGACTCCTGGAAGGACCTTAGACATGTTTATCCTTCACTGTTTTATGTTTTCTTCTGCTGAGGTATTTTAGAGTCTTTAATATTTCTCTTTAGTCCTCATGCTTGTTTATTTCTCTAATAGTTCAAATAGTTGGTTCCAGCATGCTTTATGGTTTTCCCTGCTTGTCTTCTTCCACTTGAAAACTATTTTTGAAGTCTCCCTTTGAAGTACCATTGTTTGTAGTTAGCCAAGGAGGTATGTTTCGATCATACCCTTTGTCCCTGCTTGAGCTATTGTTTTAAAGGTCTTTATAGTTGTGATCATAGATGTGTTGGGTGTTCCCTCTTCTATAACTGCAATTATCAGTGAATCTTCTATGTTTTCTAAGTCCTTTGAAATAAAATATTTGAGGAAATAGGATTTTCTCCTGAATCTTAGATTTCATTTTGAAATTTGTCTTGAAATCATTATTTTCTTAAAGTGTGGTTTGTAGAATTCATGGTTAGCCCTATCTATTAAATACCTCTTTATTGTTCAAGTTATGTTTTTAAGTTCCCTTTGTTGAGAATTCAATTTCTCTTTCCAAATAATTAATGTCCATATCATTCAAAAAACTAAAGGATCCTATGGCCAAGTTAGATTTGCCCTTTGATATACCATATCCACTGATGAACCTGTTACCAACTTCATTTTGACTCCATTGCCCAATGAATCCGACACTTCTTCTTTCTATCTATAATACCTAGAAATTTCATATTCTGGTATACCAATCCAACCAAACAAACAAACCAAACAAACACTTGCACTTAATAACTAGTCTAAAATCAACACTTAGAAGAAAACAAGACATATCTTTGCAAACAATTTGAGAGATCCCTCTCTAAGAACAGGAGGACTAGATCCTGGAACTCTAAAGATTGGTTCTAATGTTGCCTTGTGTTTTGGTTAGCCAATCTATCAAAACACAGGACCACAACATAATGGCGATCACGGTGGGACCTATTGAATCTATGATAGCCTAGCAAACTATTATAAACTCTTTAGTCCTACAAATCTCTAAGAAAATCAGTTAGTAAGCCATAGAGTAGACTCTGTTTGTTTGAGCACCTTAGCTAAGTGTTAATATTAGACATAGGACACTCTCATAACCATAGAAATATACAATATCCAAAAATATTTTAGATTGGCTTCATAATAAACATGGTGGTGGAACCATAAACATTTTACCTTCACAAAAAGCTAAAAAGTTTCCACCTGGCGACTCCACTAGCCCTAGTAGTCCTATTACCCATCTAGATCTCCAGATTTCCTTAATATTGTGTTAACCAGCCTTGAGGAAGTTTAGAAGCCTAGTCCTATACTAGATAAGACATTGTGAGAGGGAAAATTTTGAAAAATAGTCCAAAAAACTTCTTCCTCTCTAAATTTTGAAAAACTGAAATCTGGCTTCACATAGGATTAACACTAGATCCCATCTAGATCCAAATCCCCCTACCATAGTTGACAATCCAGAGAGGATTTTGTGGCAAACTCCTAGACCTAGAAAACCAACTACTAATAGGAACATCCCAAGAACAAAGTCTGTCCCTGAAAACCTTGCTTTTTTAGAGGATTCACACTTTGACTTACATCATACAAAGAACATCTTCAGAACTAAGTCTCAGAGTGATTTAAACGGAGCTGATTTTGAAACTGAAGATTTGCAATAGAGCTTTAGTAGAGAAGCCTCACCTTCTACTCCTCCTGATTCCCAGCTTCTTCACCACTTTAGCCTCTTTCATAAAAAATCTGCTCAAAACCAGTTTTCTGGCCCCAGTGTTTATTCCACTCTAATCCATACCACCACTATTCAAAACACTCAATTTTATCCCACTTTCCCTCTTGTAAATCCCCCATTATTTCCGATCATGGCAGCATGGTATGCTCCACTAGTGTTACCACAACCCATGGTTCCCTTACCAAATGATTATTAGTCTAAAATTTCCCATTTCATTGGAAAATAATCCACCACAGCTAAACAACATGTAGATAGGATGGAAGATTCTTTTGATTATATAGAAATAGAAGATGAGACCATAAAGATGAGAATATTTTACTCAAATTTTAGGAGGAGAAGTAAAGAAGTGGTTTAAAGGCTTAAATCCTAATAACATCAATGACCTTCCCTCTTTACATCAAGAATTTATAAACAAATGGGAAATCAAAAGTAACCCTCTCCAAATATTAGCAGAGTATAGTAGTCTTAAAAGAAATCAGGGAGAAAGTGTTCATGATTACTCCACCAGGTTTAACAGTATCTACAATTCTCTTCCACCTCACATGAAACCTCTCCAAGGCATGGCCTTAGTAAAATATCCTGAGGGTTTCGATGCTGATATGGCCTATCAACTAAGGGAGAGACATTATTTAACTCTAGAAGACATGCAGAAGGGAGCTGTGAGTGTAGAAGAAAACTTAATTGAGAAAAGAGCTAGGTTAAGATCAGAGAAGAGGGTAACTTATAAAGATGATACTGTACCCTCAACCTCATCCTCTGATACCAAATTGACAACCTAGTGAAGGTAATGGAGGGAATGATTGAAAAGATAAACTTGAATGATAGAGTGCCACCAAGAGAACACCAAAACAACCTCCAAAATAGAAATCGAAATCAGAACTTTAGAAGAGAAAACAATCAAGATAAACAAATAGACAATGACCAAAAAATTAGACCTCCCTTCCAACAAAACTATGTAGATCAAGAGGAAGAAAGGGATATTGAAGGGTTGGAGAAAATCATGTAAACTTGATTGGATCAGATAGTGGGGATGATGTTTACCTCACTGAAGAAGAACAAGGTTTCTTCTCCTCAGAACAAAATGAAGATACATATGAGGATTCTGATGATTATAGATTGGGGTTTGAAAATGAAATCATGGAGGTGCACAAAAAATATGATCTTAGAAGCAAAGGGAACATAGACAACTCAAAAGATAAAAAAACTAGCACTGTTGTTAGGAAAAATGCAGAAAATCAGCCTAAGAAAACAATAGAGAAAACCAAAATTTTGGCTAAGAAACCATATTTAAACAAAGAGAAGAGCATCCAGCCAAATGTTGAAAAAATCAGCCCTAGCACTTCAGCTAGTGGCCCTAACAAAATTGTCCCAAATGGCAGTCCAAAAAAAGTTCAGCAAATTAGAATTGATGAAAGGAATTCAATTGAGAAAACAGATGTAAATATGGAAAAATCAATAGTTCCTTTCAGCCTTGAGGGAGAGATTTCCAAGATAAAGATCACCATACCTCTAGCTGAACTAGTAACCCAAGAAGTGTACAAAAACCAAGTTTTGAAAGCTTTGAACTTAGGTAGTGACACTGATACATTAAACTTGACAGATGACAAACCTAAATTATTGTTTGGTCCAGAAGTTGAAGGAAAATACCAAGAAGGAGCTGCCCCTCCCTTCTATGTCAGTTTGAATATACATGATAGGATATTACACAATGCCATGTTAGACTCTGGAGCTTCACATAATCTTATGCCCAAAGTAGTAATGGAAAGCTTAGGCTTAGAAATTACTAAACCATACAAGGAAATGTATTCCTTTGATTCAAGCAGAGTCAAATGCTTGGGTTTAATCAAATATTTATGTGTGAACTTATCTCAGATCCCTTCCAAGAGTCTAGTTATGGACATAGTAGTAGCTGATATTCCCCCAAAGTATGGCATGCTTTTATCAATATCATGGGGAGCCAAACTTCAGGGAAGCCTTCAAATGGACATGTCTTATGCCACCATCCCAATTTTTAACCAAAACAGAAGATTATACAGGGAATCCCACATGAAATACATGGTGAGCAACATAGATAAACCAAGCAACTCTCCAATATATTTCATTTAGTCAAGCTTAGATTCCTTTATCTTATACAATGAAGATGAAATCACTCAACAATAAAAGGAAAAAAAAGAGGAAATCAGTTTACCAGAACAATCAAAACTTCCCTCAAATCAAACACAAAACATTAGCAATCAACATCAACAAGAAAATGAAAATGAGGCAGAAATACTTTGGACAATAAAATTTGATGGGTCTTGTAATAAAACAAGCGCAGGGGTAGGTGTATGGATTCAAAATACAAAACAGGGTTATTCATATAAATTAGACTTTCCATGCACCAATAATATTGCTGAATATGAAGCCCTGCTTCTTGGCTTGCAGTTGCTTAAATAACTAGAAGCCCAGAAAATATCAATCCTAGGATATTTTGAACTTATCATAAGACAAATCAAAGGAGAATATTCAGATAAAAACCCAAGACATAGAGAATAGTGAAATGTTTCCCTTGATTTATTAAAGACCTTTGAAAAATATGAACTCATTTTCATTCCAAGAGCACAAAATCATCTAGCAAATGAACTTGCCTTCACTGCCAACAATTTCCAAGTACCTCAGATAAATGAACATCTTAACATAAAGGTCAAAAACAGGCCTGCAGTGCCTGAAAATGAGGACCACTAGTAAGTGTTTGACACTGACAAACACATAGATGATTTCGTAAAATCAGAAAATGATTTTGCCATACCAGCATTAGAGACTAGCCATGAAGAAAACTGTTTGGATGATGAACAAATCCCAGAAACAGAAATGACATATTTTGCTGATATAAATCACCGTGAGAATCTTTTTGAAGCAGAATTGATTGACAACATATACTAGAAAGACTTGGAAGTTTTACAGTGCAAGAATGATACAATTCCAAGAGGTCTCACACCTTTAGAACACCTTTTTGACTTTAATGGTGTAGCCAGAGAACCAAGAATGGAGCCTATGGAAACAGATGTAGAAGAACATAACATAGGCAGCCTAGAAGAACCCAAAATGATCAAATTATCTAGCACTTTCCTAGCTCATATAAAATTGCAATACATAGAGCTGTTCAAAGAATTTAGAGATGTGTTTGCTTGGGGATACAAAGATCTAAAATCTTATGACACTAGCATCATTCAACACAAAATTCCTCTTAAGAAAAATCAGAAACCTTTCAAACAGAAACTAAGAAGGATAAACCTTGTTTTATTGCCTTTAGTTAAAAAAGAAATTGAAAATATGTATGATGCTGGGATTATAGTACCCATTAGATACTTAGAGTGGGTGTCAAACTTTGTATCTGTTAGGAAGAAGACAGGGAAAATCAGGCTCTGCATTGACTTTAGAAATCCAAATAGAGCCTCCTTGAAAGACAACTACCCCTTGCCCAAGATGGACCATATACTTCAAAGGGTAGTTGAGTCAAAAATAATATCACTGTTGGATGGGTTCTCAGGTTACAACCAGGTGTTAGTACTCCCAAGTGATCAACACAAAACTGCTTTTACTACACATTGGGGCACCTTTATGTATGTCAAAATGCCATTTGGTTTGATGAATGCAGGGGCCACCTTCCAAGGGCCATGGACATAGGATTCTCAGAAGACATTGGATATTTTATAATCATTTACTTTGATGACATAACTGTTTTCTCAAAGACTGATGAAGAAAATTTGATTCACTTAAGAAAAGTTTTTGAGAAATGTAGGAGATTTGGCTTATCTTTTAACCCCAAAAAGACACTCTTTGGTCTCCAAGAAGGTAAAATTCTTGGTCACATAATTTTAGAAGAGGGGATCAAAGTAGACCCTAAAAGGATTGATGGAATATTGAAAATTAGTCATCCAAGAAGCCTTAAGGAATTACAATCTTTTATTGGGAAGATAAATTTCTTGAGGAGGTTTATCCCCAACCTTGTTGAGCTATTAAGAAACATTACAAGCATGCTTAAGAAAGAGGTAGGTGTGAAATGGAATACACAGGCTAAACAATCATTTGAACTGGTTAAACAAGCTCTCACTTAAAAACCAGTCTTAATTAGTCCAGATTTCACAAAAGACTTTTATATTTTTTCTTTTGCATCTGAACATACAATAGCTGTAGTATTAGTTCAAAAGAATGACTTGGGGCAAGAACAACCAATATCCTTTTTTAGTAGAGCCTTAAGAGATGCTCCTCTCAAATATAACATCATGGAGAAGCAAGCCTTAGCATTAGTGAAATAATTAAAGGACTTTAGAGTCTACATTTTACACTCTCACATAATTGCTTTTGTTCCACGTACTGTTGTCAAGGATATTCTAAGTCAAGACCCTGATGGTAAAAGGGGAAAATGGATCGCTACTATTCTTGAATATGACTTAGAAATCAGGCCCACCAAACTGATTAAAGGGCAGAGCTTAGCAAAACTCATGGCTAAGTCAAACTTCCAAGTACTAGATATAAATATGGTGGATGTGTTGGAAGAAATAGAAGAATTCACTGCCCCTTTCATTAAAGAAACATTTCTCAATTCTCCTTAGTATGCTGACATCATTTATATGCTTTTATATTTGAATGCGCCTCCTTCTTTGTCTAAAAATAAAGCTAGATTTTTGAAATAGAGGGCTTTAAGTTATTTCATATTAGATGGGGTATTATATTGGAAAAATGATGTTTTAATTTTTCTTAAATGTTTACTTGAGGATGATGCAGGGAAAATCATGCGTGGGCTGCATGAAGGAGAATGTGGAGGACACCTCTACTAGAAAACCACAGTAAACAAAATCCTTAGATCTGGTCACTATTGGCCCACCCTTTTCCAAAACACTCAAAATTTAGTCATTTCTTGCCATAAGTGTTAAGTTTTTGATGGCAAAAGAAATCTCCTTCCCTTACCCTTACATCCCATTAGTGTTGAGGCACCCTTTCAACAATGGGGCTTGGACTTCATTGGGGAAATTCACCCATCTTCATCAGCCCAACATAAGTGGATCCTCACTTCCACTGATTATTTTACCAAATGGATAGAAGCTATACCCTCTAGGAATGCTACTAACTCTGTCATTATCAAGTTCCTTGAAACAAACATCCTATCCAGATTTGGTTGTCCTAGAAAAATCATAACAGATAATGCTGCTGCCTTCAAGTCTCAAAGAATGGTTGATTTCTATCACATTTACCAATCACCTTGGGCCATTCTACTACCTACTATCCCCAAAGAAATGCATTAGCTGAATCCTCCAACAAAAGCCTCATCAATATCATCAAAAAGTTGTTGGAGAAGAATCAAAAATCATGGCCCAGTAAGCTGGTTCATGCCTTATGGGCTGATAGATTAACTACAAAAAATTCAACAAATATGTCCCCCTATCAGCTAGTTTATGGCATGGATGCAGTCTTCCCAACATAATTAGGAGTTCCAGTAGTGAAACTCCTCCAAGAAGTGCAAACTGAGGAAAATGATATGCATAGAAGAATCAACTAAACAATTCATTTGCAGTAGTCCAGAGAAGAAGTTTATGAAAGAACACAACTATTCCAAGAAAATATCAAGAAGCTATTTGACAAAAGGACTAAGACAAATAATTTCCAAGTTGGAAATATAGTTCTTAAATGTGATTCAAGAAGGGAAGAGAAGGGAAAACATGGCAAATTCGAGAACCTATGGAAATGACCCTATATTATTCATGCTAAGAGGGGTCACAATGCTTTCTTCCTGAAAGAAGTGAATGGAGAAGATCTATATGGAGGTCCTATCAATGGCAAGATGCTCAAGCATTAATTCTGTCAAGAATCATGAGTTTCAAAGCTTTTTAATTTCCATTGTGAATATCATTGTATAAAAATTGCATTCAAAGTTAGAAAAATAAAAATACAAAAACAATAGAAAAGAGAAAAGAGGGGAGATTGTAAAACAAGAAAGGTACAACCCCATACCAAAAAATAAAGACAAAATCTGAAAGTGTGCAAGCTCAAATGCCACTCCTAAAAAAACACACTTCTAGTTATTCATACAACCTAATCATGACTAATTAGCTTGTCTATTTATTGCTGATAGGTTAGTGAATTAGGTCAGCCAAATAACACAATCTTGGCTTATCAGTAAGATAGATTAGGATAGAAAAGAAAACTAGTTCCAATATGCTCAAAACTTGGACCAGAAAAGGAGAAAAGACAGCTCAAACAAATTCAAAATCAGAGTTGAAGAGATAATGAAGGATGTTAAAGATTTCAGATCTTAAGCCTTCACAATTTTGTTTTAATTTTCTGCAAATTTTACTCTATGTGCAGCTTGTTTTTATGCCATAGACCACAGCAAGTCAGACTACTTAATCCTAGCTTTGATGCTTTTAAATTTCTATTTTAGAAAATTAGAGAATAAAGGTCTGTCAGAAAGTCTAATCCTGACAAATAGTAGTTAGGTAGAGAATTTATGAACTCAACTGTTTAAACTGAGTTCATGGAGAAATAAGAGTAGAAATAGATTAGTTTCCTATTTTCAAAAAGAATAAAATATTGATGAAGAGAGTTTGCTAGTCCAAATGCACTCTGAAAGAAGAAAAAATGTTAAGATCATTAGGAATGGGTAGGTAGACATGTTTTTTTTGATAGAATTCCATTGTTTAAGATTGTTGCAAATATTTTCAGATCTAAAGAAGGTCAGCTAAAGGAAAATAAAGTTGATGCCCAATGGAGAAGGCACTGGTTTATTGAAAAGCCAGAGATCAATAGCTGAGGTTCTAGACACCTAAAGGACCAGCTGTCCTCCCCAAGTGGAGCCACTGTTAGCCACCTATAAATTCTGTCATACTCAATGGTGGCTAAGCTTGTCTTTTAAAAACTTCAAGAGATAGTTCCTTTGAAAACTTATCATCTTTTAAAGTTTTATGAAAATCTCTACCCTTTGAGTTAATCTTCACTGTTGTTTCACTATTAATCCTAAAGTACCTGCTGTTTACCAGAGAAAACTGCTTATAAAACTCCATTTTCCATCATTTTCACTCTTCCTTTCACTCATAAACAATTCCATTTTCACCCATTTTTCCCTTCCATAAAATCCCTCAAAATACCTTAACTTTAATCTCTAAATCATCCAAAACCCCCTTTAAACCTTATACCTCCCTCGTTTTTGGTTTAAAAACCTCTCCTTTCATCTATCAAAACCTCCATTTTGGCTTAAAAATAACTATTTTGGGCCTAAAAATAGTCTTTTTACATTACAAAGGCATTAAGCCCCTGAGGGCTTATATCCTTTAGCCCACCACCTCATGTGGCCTTAGCCCCGCAATCGAGCACTTAAAGGCCTAAAAACCTCTTTCGAAGCCTTTTTCCCTTTGAATTTCATCACCCCGACGTTATGATTTTAAAAAAGATCTGGACCGTTGATCTCTGCAGATCAACGACCCTCGGGCACTCACCCTTCCATCCGTTTCACCTGCCTTCCCATTTCCCCTTTTAAATTCTCCACCCCATCTTGGAATCTCAGCCATCCATCCAAAAGATCGAACGGTCAGGACTTAACCCAATAACTCAAACACCCGCCCGTTCACTTATCAAGCTTTCCTTCATTCCAAATCTCCGCCTCTTTATTAAATCTTGACCGTTCGTTGCGGAGATCCAACAATCGGGACTTAACCCGATCTCACCATTGATCCGCTACGCGCCAAGGTAGAACATGTCATCCCCGGCCCCACTATCATCTCCACCCATGCACCTTTCGTCCCATCGTGTTCAACCCGCGCCGTTGGATTTGCTGCCTCTCATCCGATGGCTTAAACTCCATATCATGTAATTTTTGCGCCCAAGGGTTAACATTTCAAAATTGTGTGATATGGGTGGTTTTGTAAATCCACGTGTCACGTGATGAATGGAATCGCGTTTTTTTTTGGGAAAACCACTTACCCCCTCAGAGCCCGTGCGAAACTGCTGCCGGTTTTTTGCCATACCGCTTCCCTCCTCAAACATCATTTTTACTTTTAAATATTAGCTGTCAATCTCTGAGATCGAAAGAATATTATTATGTTGCGACCCCAGTTCATTTTCCCTCCATCTATTCTCCAAGAAACTTCATTGGACGATCTCGACCGTTGATTGTCCTAATCCAACGGCTTCCATTTATCCTCGCACCCAAACCTCCATTGACCTAGTTAGCTGCTCTGCCAAGGTTTTTTCTGATTTTCTGCTGGATTTGCTCATTCGCACAGCTCCAAACCGCCTCCAGAAACCCTCCAAAGCAGTTTAAACCAATAAAACATAAGATTTAAATAATGTTTGTGTGTTTTTGTTCAGGTTTAATGAAGTTCAAAGATAAAACCCTCCCACAAGAAAATTACAGTGTTATGGGCAAGGATGACGATCCTCATAGCCCTGAATGAAAATTAAGGGGATCAAGGGTTTAAATTTCGTGGTTTGGAAGGATCGATGTGTCATGACCATCGATTTTTCAGGCAAAAGATCCAATAAACCCGCTATGCACCTGCAACAACAAACACAATTAGAATTAATTAATAAAATAGTATCAGTGTCAAAGATGAGGATTATGGCTTAATCAAGTCTAAACACAGATCCAAAGATAAATCACTGTGTTTATGAAACAGAGAAATATCAATCGAAGGACACCTCAGAGCCACATCAAAGGGGCTAATTGAATCCCCAGCTACCAAAAGTGCCACCTGCAGCCTCAATAAATCAAATGAAGGCATAGTTATGGCCCATTTAGAAGATATATACCCAAAAACAACTGAACATTTATTTCAAACAAAAGAACATTTTTTAAACTGGTATTAAAGTTATTGTAAAGATAAGAAAGTGCCTTAAAGTCAATCTTTTTACCCACTAAGCCTAAAAGGCAGAAACAGAGTAAATGAAATAGAGTTGTAATTCAATGGATTCCTGCCTTATGCCTTGCATGGTTTTCAAGGCTAGGAGTTGCATTTAGTATAGAATTAATTACATTTCAACCCTAGGAACTCTTCCTCCTCCTCATTTTCTTATAAAATCTCCTTCAGGAGCACATTGTAAAGGGTTGGTTGTTCACTAGTTGTAATATTGGAACTCTTTGAAATAATACATAGTCTATCTAAAGTTGATGAAGAAATTGGAGTCTTGGAAGCTTGATGATGTTGTGACATGCTTGTTCTTGAGAAGGCTCTATCATTGGATTCCTGAGCTTGGCTTTTGGTGATGTATTCTGAACTATATGTTGTCTTTCCTTTTTTCATTATGTTTCATAAATTCTTACTACGGTAGGATTAAAATTTTAGGCTAAGAAATGACTCCTGGAAGCACCTTATACCTGTTTATCCTTCACTGTTTTATGTTTTCTTCTGCTGAGGTATTTTAGAGTCTTTAATCTTTATCTTTAGTCCTCATGCTTGTTTCTTTATCTAATAGTTCAAATGTTGGTTCCAACATGATTTATGGTTTTCCCTACTTTTCTGCTGCCACTTGAAAACTGTTTTTGAAGTCTCCCTTTGAAGTACCATTGTTTTTAGTTAGCCAAGGAGGTCTGTTTCGATCATACCCTTTGTCCCTGCTTGAACAATTGTTTTAAAGGTCTTTATAGTTGTGATCATAGATGTGTTAGGTGTTCCCTTTTCTATGACTGCAATTATCAGTGAATCTTTTATGTTTTCTAAGTCCTTTGAAATAAAATATTTGAAGAAATAAGATGTGCTCCCGAATCTTAGATTTCATTTTGAAAGTTGTCTTGAAATCATTGTTTGCTTAAAGTGTGGTTTGTAGAATTCATGGTTAGCCCTATCTATCAAATACCTCTTTATTGTTCAAGTTATGTTTTTAAGTTCCCTTTGTTGAGAATTCAATTTCTCCTTCCAAATCATTAATTTCCATCTCATTCAAAAAACTAAAGGATCCTGTGGCCAAGTTAGATTTTCCCTTTGATATCCGATATCCACTGATGAACCTGTTACCAACTTCATTTTGACTCCATTTCCAAATGAATCTGACACTTCTTCTTTCTATCTATAATACCTAGACCTTTCATGTTCTGCTATACCAATCCAACCAAACAAACAAACCAAACAAACACTTGCACTTAATAACTAGTCTAAAATCAACACTTAGAAGCAAACAAGACATATCTTTGTAAACAATTTGAGAGATCCCTCTCTGAGAAAAGAAGTACTAGATCCTAGAACTCTAAAGATTGGTTCTGATGTTGCCTTGTCTTTTGGTTAGCCAATCTATCAAAACACAGGACCACAACATTATGATAAAATGATGATGAAGGAGATGAAAAGGGAGACCCTGCTAGAAGACACCTTTGTAGTTGAAAACACAAGTTGTTCAGTCAATATAGAAAAAGAGACACTAGATTGTGACAACAACTAGAGATCAAAATCACATTGAAGACTCCCTACCTTCAAGCCTTATGGAGGATGAAGAAGAATAACATGTTACATCTTTCAAGAAGACACAAATATAAAAAAAACAAGAGTGGCTTGACATTGTCATATCATCATGCAATCTGTGTAGTTAGTGTCATGTCATGTCTTGTCATGAGTCATAATTCACCACATAATTTGTGGATTATGTAATTTCAATATTTGAGAAATGTAATGTAAAGAGGAAGTACAAGAGTCATCTATAGAAGGTGAAAAGCTACAAAGGAGTCAAAATCTCATACAGGAGTTAAATAGTCATGAGGGTAGTCCAAGAGTCAAAAGGGAGGTGAATGGTCACCCCATTTGTCATATATAAATCCTCGTAGCTCATGCAAAGGAATTTTCACCTTAACTCCTCCTACCATACATTAAAGAGGAATATAGTTCTTTTGGAGGAGCAAGTGGTTTCTATAATGCTTCAATATTGGGGTTAGTGTTGTTCATTGTACTAATTTATCTTAGAACTTTTGCTTAATTTTGAATCTCGTTTAGCCAACACACTTTCATGCGTATGTCATAAATATTATAAGGCTATTATTCAATTGTTTTTAATGTATGCTTTTTTCATATGTACTAAGGAAATTGAACAATTTCGGTAGCTTTAGTACTTATCTTGTTGAAGTCACATTTTACATGTTTTAACAATCGTTTCTTATATGTGAACTATTTCTCTAGTTTTCCAATGATTCATCCATATGTATATGCTCTTGTGTCCTTACTAGATCAGTATTATTACTCTTCTTTTAAAGGCTCATTTTTTCTCTTCCTTTTGGTATAAGAACTTTGATACATTCTGCAGCTACACATTCCACAAGACATACTCACGTTTTCATCTGAAAGTACCTGTGCATTATGCTCTAATGTTTACCATTGTAGCCAAGGAAAATATCTAACATATGACAATCGAGCGTTATTTATGAAAGGGATCCCACACCAAATGGTGCGAAGTATAATAGGGACTTTTCATTGGGGAGACCCCCTTCCATGTTGGCAGTATCTAGAACCATCAACATTTTGGTGCTAGAAGGATGGAAACAACATTTTTATGCTTGGAAACTCACCACATCCTAAAAAAAAACTTATGTGCAAGGCATAAACATTCCCATTTCCACCCACAGTCATACTCCTAAAAATAAGAAAACTATTCAATCTAGTCCGGGACAAGCCTTTGAGGTTACTTACGACCAAATCTAGAATATATGACCCATCGTTTGTTAGTTTGTGAGAGCTCTTGGTCTACCCCCTATTGCTACAATTCTACCTCATAAGAATGTAAAGAAAGAAGTAACTCCTAGTGGTGTATTGGTTTCATTGGTGAAATTTTTTGTTATGGAAACCCTGAAAGAGTTGGTTGAACCTACAAAAAATTGAGGGGAAATTCCACTTGTTGGGGAGAATCCACACAATTAAGGAGAATGTTTTTAGTTTTTTGATGAGGAGCACCCTAATTATAATTCATATTTGAATTGCGAGGGAGAATATTCTTCAAATTCAGAAGAAGAGGAAGAAGACAAATACAAATACATGGTTGATGCAGATTTAGATTTGACATCACAAGGGCCACTCGCTCTTCAAGAAAATCTTCACAAGATTACTAAACATCTGGAAAAGTTGCTTTTCAAAGTTCGATTCAGACTAGAAGACCAAAGTTGAAAACCATATAAACAATTTCTAAATGCATTTATGGATACTTGAGCTACATTTCAATGATGTTGCCTGCAAACTCTTTCCATATTCTTTAGAAGGTAAAGCATCTATATAGTATGATAGACTTCAAGAAAATTCAATCTGAAATTGGAGGGAGTTTAAGAAGTTATTTATTGAAAAAATTGTGGACGATAAGACTCCCACCATGTTGTTAAAAGAACTTGGAAATTTGAAAGTGGGGGATAAGGAAATAATCAAATATTTTAATCAGAAATTTATGCGATTGTTGAACATGTTCCTCACCAATGTGAAACCTCACAATGACATCACTAAGGATTTTTACACATCCACCTTACCAACTAAAATTTACATTTTTGTTAAAAGAGCTATGAAGGAAAATTTAGCCTTAAACATTGCAGAAGCTCTTGCTATATAATAAAAAAATTCGATCTATTGGAGTCATTGTAGATGATGATGATCCCAAATACTCCAAATAATTTGATAAGAAAACCCAAACATCTTCCAACAAAAATTAAGAAAAATGCTCTTTTGACATGGAAGGCTTGACCAAGTCTCTGAAGTTTCTCACAAACAAAGTTTTAGAATTAAAGAGACGATCAAGCAAGTAATATACTAGCAAATACAGGTATTCTAAGACACCTTTCTTCAAAAGGAACAACAATTCACAATTGGAAAAATATACTAAGGGTCCTAACATGGTGTTCAATCTCAAAATTTTGGGCATGGATAATTTATGTAACTTTCATCAAGAAAAACATTCAGAAAATATATTCTTGCAATGGAACCAAAATATGAATACTATGATTTCTAATTATGTTGATACTCTACTAATAAAAGAACACCCTAAGTGAAATGAATAAGCAAGATAACCTATAGTGACCAAAGAAAATTCAGGTGCCATACATTCAATGAATATGTTTAGTATTATAGACAACATTGATAAATAGAGCATTGATCAACGATTGACGAGTGAAAATCATCCCAAGAAATCAATTGATCGTTATAACCTGAGGAGAAAGTGACTGAATCTAAGAAGGAAATAAATAATAAATTGCTACGCAAAACTATGCCACCTTTAAATCCAACTAAGAATTCATAGAACAAGTCTAGAGGTGCTCCTTCTTCTAAGAACACTTCTAGTAGCAACAAGAACAATTTCATCACTCCTACTGGAGCGGATAATGTCACACCACTTGATCCATCACCATAAATAGTCATGACAAAAAACATTGATTACAACATTTTTGAATATATGAAGAGATCTCATGCTAAAATTTCACTCTTTGAGCTCGCAAAGATAATGATTCAGCAAGAACTGATTCACCAGACACTCTCATCGCACACTTCAATAGGTAAAGAAGTTTTTTCTTCATAGGTAATGTCTATTATCTCTCGCGATATCATAAAATCTATTGTAAATGTTGTAAATTTAAGTTCTAATTTACTTTTTGCCTTCTATTTTTGTTAACTTTTGAAATTTTTAATTATAATGTTCATAATTTTTGGTTTATTCAGATGCATCTACAAATGTTATGCCATTTTTGGTTACAGGAAAATATATTCAAAATGGCATAAAAATGATGCATGGATCATACAATTGGAAATATCACTTATCCAACCCGTTGGTGAACTAAAAAATCTTCTTATTATTTTGTTATCTGGTCATAGAGTTCCCTAGTGTATAAATATTGTAGTTGTGGAAATTATTGAAGCCTATGGGTTATTGCTAAGAAAATATTGGTTTGGCATCCAAATTTTTTCCTACATCCAAATTTTGGAGCCTACTTTGACTTTTCATGTTTTCGTTGCAAGTATTAAGATTCATCACATGTGTTTTCTTTAAGTAATCTTTTCCCGTTTAAAATAAAATCAAAGTGTCGTCTTTTAGCATGGCAAGCATCGCATATCACACATATGTGGTTTTGGTTAGTTTCAAGGGGTAACCTTAGTACTAATGAGTCATTATTATCATGTAGACATGTATCGAAATTATTTCCAAATTTTCAAGCATTGTCGCACAAGTGTCGTCACTTTCGTCGCAAAGTGTACCTTTAGTGTCGCACTTGGGGAAATTTGTTGCAATGTCATCACATTAAGGGAAGTATGTTTTTCATGTGTTATGAGTGATCAACTTTGTGTCATCAACTATTGTAAGTGTGTTTATCATGCTCAAGTTTTTTCCTTGTGCACTTTAGCTTTACTAACCCCACACTTAGCCAAATCTGAAAAAGTTCTTTCTCGAACAACTTGAATTCAATAAAATTTCCTGAACTATGCACTACGCAGTTTCAACCCTTGAGCTAATACCTTTACTTTTGAAACTAGAGAATGCATAGAACATTCCTTCTAGAACTGTGCACTGTAAAATCTCAAGCCTCCAACCTAATCCCTTGAGGTCTAGAACTAAAAAACCATTTCTTTCACTCACCTTCTTTGTAAAAAATATATTTAAAGATATAAGTAATAAAGTTAATAAAGGAAAAATATGACCAAGGTCATGGGACACGTATTCCAAGATGAAAAAATGTAGTATTGGGGTTCACTAGTGATTAATAAATGGCTATGGAAATTGATAAAGTATTTGGAAAGGCAAGTGGCATTAATAGGAATCTATTTATGAAAATAATGGAAATTAGGAGAAAGGGAAGGTGAAAGGTCACATATTTCATGTGAGGATAAAAGTGAAGGAAAATAATGGGAAATGACGAAAATAGAGGCCTTAATGTTAAAAGGGCTTTTAAGGATCAGTTCACAACCTTTTTTCAGTTTTAGTTTGGAGCTCTCTCTCTATTATTTCTCTCACTCACACTCTTGCACACTTAGAGAAATATTGGAGCATTCTTGTAGCACATTGGATTTGAAGAAATAAGGCAAAGGAAAGGAGGAAAGCGTAAGGGGGCAACGGGAGCAACAAATAAAGTTAGATTACTTTGCATGTATCGAGTTTAATTTATGGTTTAATTTCTATTTTTGGCATGCATGGTGTATGCATGTGGTTATTTTATTATGATTTTTCATTGGCATGGAGGATTACCTGGAATGATAGTGGTTTTTCCTAGCCTTGAAATTTCCTAGATAGTCACAGTGTTGTGGGTTTTCCCTTTTTCTTTTTTATTGGTGCTCATGCTCCTTATGGATGTGGGTTGATTTAGTAGTTACTAGAAGGCTTGGTTGGAAAATCTCTGGAAGCCTTAAAATAGCTTGGGTTGAGTTACTAGTCTTGGAAGCCTTGGTTAGAGAAACACTCTAGAGCCCTTGGTGTGTTGAGTTACTAGCGTAGAGCCTTATTTGGAAAAAAGATCTAGAGACATATGAAAACTATGGGTTAGGTTATTAGTCATGGAGACAAGTTCGAACAAACTCTCTAGAGCCCTTGATAGCTTTGGTAGAGACCGATCTGGTGATGGTTAGGGATGTTCGACTGTGAGGTGAAATCACTAGTTCAGGGTTCAGGTAGTTTTGCCTCTAGAAGCTCTAGTTTGGTTTTGTTTTGGTTATTTCATGAGGTCCCACATTCATGATTGGAATATGTCGCGGGGGTGATTAGCCGAAAGAGATATTTTGTTCAACCAAATCTATGGTCAGGTGGTACATGGAAGTCCCTAAATTGGTTGGATTTTTCATATGCTAATAAGATCCATTTCCTCTTGTATTTCATGACTAATTTTTCTTGTTATTATGTGGCTTTGATGGCTGGTTTATCTTGATGTATATGTTGTTAATTTATTGGTTATATGATGGTCATGAGATGTATAATGACTATGGTTATGTTGTAGTATTACAACAACTCCCCGTTATCTAAGTAAAATAGATTAGAAAGGATAATGGGGACCCTTTAAAAATTTTAGGTTAATTTTTATTTTAGAAATAAAAATTAAAGATAGGATTCTATTAGATTAAGCTTTATAAAATAAATAAAATAACCTAAAATAACCCTCAAACCTAAAAAGCACAAAAGTGGGGGGAAAACATCAGCGAAATTGTGAACAATGAACCACCGAAAAAGCACAATGTTGAAATCCAGGCAACAAATTTACAATTGCGAAACGCCGAAATGAGAAGTAGAAAATTCATCACCTAACAGATGCCGACAATGGAAACATTCATTTGACAGATGCCAATATCGCATCCCATATCAAAACATCGCAATGTCACACTTCAGGTTTCGCAGATGGCTTTCAAGCTTTATAAATTGCCAACAACCAAAATCGTCGATCAACGAATCTCGATGTGATGACATCTGTTAAAATTACACAAACCCATGCTTATCAATTTAACATTAATTTAGGTGTTTTTGTGATCTCGAGGTTTGTAATTGATTTGTAATTATTTCAAATATTAATACCAAGGATTTCCCATTATGCATGAGTTAAGTTGAAAGGACAATTAATAACGTTCAAAGTGATTTCAACTTATCCTCTTTGGTTTTCTTTTCAATAGGGTAATTCTAAACACTTAGGCATAACTGTATGTCAAGTCTAATTAAAGCACGAAGGAAACCCACCACCCCATCACTATTAGTCATACAACAAGAGGAAAACAGCGAAATGGCTCCCCTAATCTCGGATACTACATGCAACCCAAAAATTGGTTCTTCAAGCTGGGAAGGGATCTATTAGTTTTTCGATAAAGAGAAATTGCAAGTAATTCTGGAAAAAAAAGTTGTGGCCGATGATAATTTTTCCAATGATTCAGAATCATGGAAAGAAACTGCTAATTTTTTTCTTCACAGAATTACTGCTCATTCTAAGATGTTGCCATACATTGATTTAGTGAAATGGGTGTTGGAAAATGTAGATATCTGAGATAGGAAATTCGTTACTCGAGGTAGAACTATCATTGGCTCTTTCAGGCTATCATATTTGAAGAATATGTATAAACTTCCAGAACCCCAAAAGAGATATGATGCCCAATTTGTTCAAGAGTTCATGTGAAAGAATGAACATCCTACGACTATAATTAAAGAATGGAGAAATGACCCTAACAGGCATAAGTGCGACGATAAGGGTATGTATTTAGTCGTCTCTCTTAAAATATCATTCTCTCAAATAGTTGCAATGATGTGTCGTCTCTTTGGATCTGTAAATACAACCAAATTTAAAGAGAATTGGAAACGCTTGATAGAAGTAGCCTCTAATGGATACATTCTATATTGGGCTAATATTATTTCTAATAATTTGATCAAATTTATCACAACCTATAGAGAAAATAAAAATTCCCCACCCAATACAGTCTCTCCTTTTTATATGAGTTCCTATATCTTAGACGAAGTCTATTTTTCCTTTTAATTTTCATCATTGGGATGGAAATGGACCAGAGAAGTTGAACCCCCCATTTATGTACATTTATATTTCTTATGGGAGTCAAAATATCATTCTCACATGTTCAAAATATGTAATGACATAATGTTCCTGGTATTCCAAGTCATTTTCGAAAGAAAAATCCCCAGAGTCACCCTCGAAGCCAATAAGAGTCTCAAGTCTGTAGGTAGGTGGTTTGGTGAAGAGAATTTTACATACATCCCTATTTTTGGAAGTTATGCCATCCTCATTTCCTACCCTTGTATATACCAGAAAAATTGTTGGCCAAATAAATTGCTTATCAAACGATTGGTAATGGTTTGACTAAAATCCTGAAAGATGCCAAAAAGACCATTTGGCCAAATTTTCCTTTTTTGCATGGTTCGTATGCCCTAGAAAATTTCAAGCATGCCTATCTTGAAATTTATAGATTTAAAAATTTCAATTTTCTAGTGTTACCCAATATAAGTTATGATTCCTATGGTATTTCTAGAGAGATAATGAATTCAATCAAGTTGCGAGCATTTCCAAGTGAGCCTGACACATTTGATAGTATGTTTGAATCAATTCACGAATTTTAAAAAGTTTAGTAGAAAGCAACTGAAAGTCTTAGCCCATAATATTTTTTAAGATTCAAAGTGTATCGAGAACAGAGAAATTCTCATTTTCCAGATTATTTGTTTCATAGACCAGAGCTGAAGGCAGAACATTTTATAGTTGCGATAGATTCTCAAGTCCCAGTACCAGTTCAAGAAGAAGAAATTGTTAGTGTTAAACAAAATGATAAATTCATCCAAAATTTGGAAGAATTCAAGAAAGAAATATCAGAGACTAATACCCTTGCCATTCATAATTTCATTAAGTCAGAAACCATGCTTATTGTAGGTACTACAAGCTCCATAAATCATATAGGTGAGCCAAGTATGTAACATATTTATCCTAATATAGATAACTCCAAGAATCAGGAAGAAATCAGAGAAACATAATTCACTGCATAGGTTTCAAAAATTATTCTTGAGCAAAACCAGATTCAAGTACACAATGATACATAGGAGAAACCAGAGCAAAAACCAGCCCAATATATGGAAATAATTTCGGCTTTTTTGACTACTGAAACATTCCTCAAAGTTGAAGAGATACCTCCACTGGACGTGTTTTATAGTCCAAGACACAAAGTTTTTATGACTAGGTCAAAGAAGAAGAGAAAGATGGAAGAATCTCCATAACTACCTATAGATTCAACACTAATACGAGTCCTTTGGAAAGGAACTCAATCATATCCAGGGAAAGAACTTAATAGATTATCTCAATTTGTAGGTGCTTATGCAAGTGTAACAATTGATAAGGAAGCAGAGGTTGAATCATTGATTATAGAAAGGGACCAGAAAATTGCTCAAATGGAGCAAGTTTTCTCTGTGTTAGTCTCATGTGTTCTACAATATCACTAGATGACTATGGATTTTCTATAGTCTACTGAAAATAACATTCCCTCACTATCATTTATTTTCATAAATCTCACTGCCTTCATTATCTTCATTTAACCTATCCATTATCTCTCACTTTACCTATTCAGGATCACTCTCATTACTCTAAAAATCTATGTTTGAACTTGATCCCTTCATGTTAGCCTCTTCCCCTTCTTAAAATCTCCTTCCCTATGCTAAAAACCCCCATTTTCCCTTCCGTTCACGCATGACCCTCTATCCGTTTAAAACAATGTAAAAAAGGGTTTTTACATTGTTTTGAAATAAATTTTTGTCTCGAGACCCACTATTTTAAATAAAAATCTATTTATTTAAAACTACCCGACCCCTTATAGTTTTTAGCCCCCAATTTAAGAACCTTTATCCTCCGTTCTCATATAACCCTAGCCCC
This sequence comes from Pinus albicaulis, assembly GCA_034641835.2. NCBI lineage: Eukaryota > Viridiplantae > Streptophyta > Pinopsida > Pinales > Pinaceae > Pinus > Pinus albicaulis. Next base: position 943,048,248 of record CM076579.1, on the reverse strand, counting down.
CACCTTTATATTTAAGTGCGTCCACTTTAATATACCCTGAGCCCTGCATTATAAAAACCCCACGTTATTTTAAACCCTCCGCTTCATTTAAAACTCCCAGACCCACCTTCCAAAACCTACCCACGATAAAGTCACCCGATCACCGTCTGATCCATTCCACCACATCCGACGACCATTGTGCCCTATAGAAAGTCTAAAGGGCTGAGGTTTAAAACCTTTGGGGATTGTGAAATGCGTGGTTTCACAACCATCCCATCCGCCACGCATCACCCTCATAGTCTATCGCATCCCCGCGACATAAACCACCTCACCGCTTTTGCCCTATGCGAAAACCACAACTCGCCTTCGCGCCAAAAAATGAAACCGTTGACCCCATTCAAACATGTTCAAACCCCGTGTCACTGCGAAAAACCCCTGAACCTCTATGTTAAACCTTGCAACATTTCTAAGGACCGAAAAGCCATGGCGAAACGCAGAAAACCAAAAAAATCCATTTTCTGGACTCTGTCCATAAATTTCCCTGCTACCTAAAAGCCCCCATTGCTCCCCACCCTACAAGATCCAGTTTTTAATTAACGATTTTTTTTTAATTGTGCAAGTGATCGATGTATCAGAAAGGGAAATAATCATATTGCGGTTCTAAATTCCAAAAACAAAAATTGTTTAAGCTAGGCTGTCTGGGTGATGATCCAGAGGCTTTGTTCACCAAAGGATTAGGAGCGCAAGAACATTCTAAGGCAATGATGGATCATGATCAATAAGGATCATTAAAAAAACTCCAAAGACAACTAGTTTTCTCCGAATTACAGAGTAAGGAAAAAAGTGAGTTTCATAGTGACTGTGCAGGTAAAGATGAAGACAAGTAAAAAACACAGTTAAATAACTGTGACAGTTAAAAGATTCATCGTGACAGTGAAAGGTGAAGGAATACAAAGATCAGTCAAAAGTTAAAGTTAGAAGACAGAGTTAAGACAGAGAAAGCATATAAAACAATGAAGGAACATAATTAAGGATATGAGAAATCAAAGGATAAACCAACGAAGAAAATAGAGCAAGGTGTCAAGGCCATTCAACGTTTACTTCTTCCCAAATCATACTGGCCACCTACAACTAGATTTTGATTTGATGAAAGAAGCTACAGTTAATATTGAAGTCAGAGATATTTTAGCAGCAGTTTAAGGGTCATTGTAAAGTTAATGTTTTAAGGCAAATAAGTCAAAGATATTTTAAAGCTAGCTCAACAGTAAATTATAAATTTATTACTACAGTAGGTCAGTCAGAGATATTTTGGCATTATGCCTTGCATTGTATTAATTTTCAAACATTATTTACTCTGTAGTAAATACAAATATGTCACCCTAGATTAGGGAAACCCCCTCATCTGCAGTTAAATGTTGCATGTATTGTCCATTGTTATTGTTGGTTGGTTGTTTGGTTGGCTGCTAAGTTAGATTTGGATCAAGACTCTGAGTTGCAAACATTATTGCACTGGAGCATTGTAACTATTTTGAGCTGGACATCAGTAATACAAGCACGTTCATAGGATTCTTGAGCTATGTTAATGGTGATGTTATCCCTCTTTGTCAATGTTTTCTCCTTTTTTTTCCATATTGTACATCAATTTCTCTGATAATAGAACAAAAATTTTAGATTGAGATATGCTTTTTGGGCACCTTAACTCTTTTTGTTACTATTATCTTTATATTTTCATCTGCAAATTTTAGCTAAAGAATTTAGGGGTGTCCTTCTCTTCAGTTTCACCTAGCTTGTTGCCTTGAGTTTTTCTTAGTAAAGTTTAGCTAAAGAATTCAGGGGTGTCCTGCTCTTTAGTTCCTCTTAAACTGTTATCTTATATGCCTTCTTTGAATTTTGGTTAAAGAATTTAGGGGTGTCTAGCTCTTTAATGTCACTGAACTGTTATCTTGAATTTTTTCTCTATCTGAAAGTATAGCTAAAGAATTCAGGGGTGTCTTGCTCTTTACTATTACTGGATTGTGTTCTTAAGGCTTTCTTAATAAAGTTTAATTAATGAATTCAGAGGTGTTCTACTCTTTAGTTTCTCTTGAAACTCTTATCTTAAATACATTTCTCGTTGAAGTATAGTTAAAGGATTCTTAACTTCCCTTTAGTTTTATTGAATTCACAAACTTGCTATCATTTCATATTCATCCTACCTAAGAAGATCCATTTGATATAGTTAGCTTGCCCTATGAAAACCCTTGAAAAGTTGATGTACAATTTAAACCTTTTATGACTCCATAGCCCAAAGGATTAAGCTTCCCACATTATATCTGTCCAACCTACAATCAATCAATCAAAACAAACAACCCCAAAACTTCATAACTAGCCTAAAATCATAAAAACATAAGCATAAAGATAAATCATTTAATCATAAACGTAGAGAGAGCCCTCTTTGAGCCTAGGAAGGCTAGGTCCTTTGACTCCAAAGTGGTTTGATGTGGTTCCCTACTACTTTTTCTTTCAAATCTTGCAAATTATAGGGAGCCAACATAATGGCGACCATATTGGGGACCTGAGTTATTAAAAAGCTTAATATTTCTTCAAGAACTCAAAAAAACCCATTTAAATTTAGATGACTCAATTATTCACCAAGTCTGGTATCTGGTTGCTGATGGTGGACAACATCCAGCCTCAAGAAAGTTGAAATCATCCACTTGGTGACTCCACTAGTTTTTAGTAAACTTACAGACTCCACTGGGAAATTATTGAGAAATCCTGACATTATCAAGACTCAAAAAAACCCAGTGAAAATTCAAAGTGCCTTGGGTCTAAGTTCTGGCTTCTTCAATGATCTGTACCAGATCCCATTCTCATGCAAAACCTCCTGCAATAGTTGAAAATCTAGAGAGAATCTTAAGAAAGACTCCTAGGTCTAAAAATTCAACTGTTAGCAGACCAATTCATAAGGCAAGTTACTTACCTGAAAATCTTAAAGAATTGTAGGATATCCAATTTGACTCACACTTAGAACAATGCTTATTCAGGACTAGGTCCCAAAATTGGATAACCCAGATAATTTTGGACCCATCAATCTTATGGCGGAAACCTATTGTAGAAGCCTCAACCCCCATTCATACACCCACTTTTCACCTTCCTCCATTCAACCCTCCACTTGTTAATCCCCCTTTGTTTCCCCAACCCCCAACCATGGCAACATGGTATGCCCCACTAGTCTTACCCTTACCTTTAGTGCCTCTACCATAGGACTATTAGTCCAAAATCACCCTATTTGATGCAAGTGGTTCTACAACTGCTCAACATGTGGACAAAATGGATGACTCTTTTTATAGACAAGAGATATATGATGAAACTGTTAAAATAAGAACGTTTTCTCAAAGCTTAGGGGGAGAAGCAAGAAAATGGTTTAAAGGCCTAACCCCTAACAATATACATGACCTCCCTATTTTTCATCAAATGTTCCTAAATAAATGGGAAGTCAAGAAGAACCCTCTCCAAATATTATCAGAATATGAAAAAATTAAGAGAAACATTGGAGAAAGTGCCCAAGACTACTGCACTAGGTTCAACATTGTATATAACGCCCTCCCTCCTCACATAAAACCCCCACACGGTCTAGACCTAATGAAATTTCCAGATGGTTTTGACTCAGAGATGGCTTATCAACTAAGAGAAAAATACCCTCTCACATTAGAAGACATGCAGAGGGGTGCAGTAAGTGTAGAAGAAAATCTGTTCACCAAGAGGGCTAGAATGAAAAATGAAAAAAAGGGTCACATATAGGGAAGAGGTTGTAGCCTGCACATCTGATACTAAGATTGATAACCTAGTTAGAACCATGGAAATGATGATGGAGATAATAAACATGAATGAGAGAGATTTCCCTAGAGAAAACCAAGTAGCTCCTCAGAATAGAAAATAGAACCAAAACCAGAACTTTAGAAGAAGCTCCCCTCAAATAAGACAGAGAGAACAGAGGGAACCTAACCAACAAATCAGGCCTCCTTTCCAAGAAAACTACGCTGATGAGGATGAGGGGGTGATTGAAGAACCATAACAAATTCAAATCAATCTAATGGGAGTTAATAATGAGGATACTATTTTCCTCACTGAGGAAGAACAAGGCATATTTGCCCCAAATGAAGAAGAATGCCAGGAATCTGAGGACTATAAACAAGGGTTCGAAAATTCTATCATGGAAGTGCGTAGAAAATATGACCTCAGAATCAAGAAAGCCCAAGATATTCCTAAGAGAAACAACCCGGAAATTTTTGCTAGGAAGACCCTTGAAAATGATCCTAAAAAGACAACAGAAAATTCAAACATAATGGTTAAAAGTTCTGATAAAAATAAAAGAAAAAATAGTCCAGAAACTAGCACTAGTAAATCAACTAGTAGGCCTAACAAAACTGATTCAACTGAGATCCCCAATACAAATCAAGAATCTGAAATTGCTGCAAAAACAATGTCTGATAAAACTGATTTAAATCTTCCAAAAACACAGACACCCTTTAGTATTGAGAATGAAATTGCCAAGATAAAAATTTCTATACCTCTTACTGAATTAGTTGGCCAAGATGTATATAGATCCCAAGTTTTGAAAGATTTAAATATAGTAGAAAATGTTGATTCTGTAAATTTAAATGATGACAAACTTGAACTTTTGTTTGGTCCTAAAGTAGAAGGCAAATTTCAAGAGGGAGGTGTGCCTCCATTTTATGTCAGTTTGAACTTCCATGATAAAATCCTCCATAATGCCATGTTATATTCAGGAGCATCTCATAACCTCATGCCAAAGCCTGTAGTTATGGAAAGACTAGGCCTTGAGATAACTAGACCATACAAAGACTTGTACTCTTTTGACTCCAATAGAGTCAAATGTCTAGGTCTGATCAAAGATCTTTGTGTTAATCTAGCACAAATACCAGCCAAAAGCCTAGTAATGGATATTGTAGTGGCTGACATTCCCCCTAAGTATGGAATGCTCCTATCACGCTCATGGGGAGCCAAACTTCAAAGCACCCTCCAAATGGACATGACCTATGCTACCATACCAGTCTTTAGTTAACCAAGAAGATTATATAGGGAGGCTCATATGAAATACATGGTCAACAGTCAAGAAAATCCTGATAACTCCCCTCTCTATTCTGTCCACACATACCTTGATTCATTTATCCTCTACAATGATGAAAATATTAATGATAAAGTAGCAATAAATGAACAAACAACTAAAAAAAAGGCAGAAAAAGAAGAACAATAAGACCAAATAGAAAATTAAGAACATAAGTCTGAACACGAACCTCTATGGAGCATGAGCTTTGATGGGTCTTGTGGTAAAATTGGTTTAGGAGTAGGTGTTTGGGTACATAACACCGAGAACAATCACACAGAGGGTCACTCTTAGAAACTAAAATTTCAATGTACAAACAATATAGCATAGTATAAGGCCCTCCTTCTAGTATTACAACTTCTGAAAAAATTAGAGGCCAAAAGGATCTCTGTCCATGGGGATTCAAAACTAGTCATTAGGTATATTAAGGGAGAATATTAAGCAAAGCATCCTAGATTAATAGCTTATAGAAATTCTGCGCTTGACCTCCTAAAAACATTCCAAGAATATGACCTTTCCTCTATCCCAAGAAATTAAAATATCCTTGCCAAAGGACTAGCATTTGCAGCCTGCACATGTCAACTACCTCATGCTAACAAAAAATGCACAGTAAAGGTCAAATACAGACCAACATTCCCTGACAATATAAGATATTGGCAAGTTTTTGAAGGTGACAAAAAAATTGAAGACTTCCAGTAGTCCAAAGATGAGTTTTAATTTCCAAATGCAAACTTAGATCATGAAGAAGACTACTCTACTAAGGAAAAAACATGCAAGGAGGAGTCCACTCACCATGTTGATATCAATCTGTTAGCAGAAGAACACAAACATGGGGTAGAAATTTTTGGAGATCCATAAAAAGAAGACTTTGAAGTGCTGCAGTTCAAAGATAATATCTTGCCAAGAGGACTTGTCCCTCTAGAAGAACTTTTTTATTTTGATGATGTTGCTAAAAAGCCAAAGATGTAATCCACTGAAACAAATGTAGAAGAATGCAATATACGTAATGAGCAAGAACCCAAAATGGTGAAAATGTCAAAGACACTGCCAACACCTATAAAACAGAAATATATTGAGCTATTCAAAGAGTTCAGTGATGTGTTTGCCTAGAGCTATGAAGACTTGAAGTCTTATGTTACTGATAACATTCAGCACAAGATTCCACTCAAAGAAAACCAGAAGCCCTTTAAACAAAAACTTCTTAGAATAAACCCTATTCAAATGCCACTAGTTGAAAAAGAAATAAAGAAAATGTATGATGCTGGAATAATAGTCCCACTCAGGTAATTATATTGGGTTTCAAATCTTGTATGAGTGAGGAAGAAGATAGGAGAAATTAGGCTTTGCATAGACTTCAGAAATTTGAATAAAGCATCCCTGAAGGACAACTACCCTTTACCAAAAATGGACCACATATTGCAAAGGGTAGTAAGCTCCAAAAGGATATCTCTGCTCGATGGATTTTCAGGGTACAATGAAGTGTTGGTACATCCAGATGATCAACACAAAAAAACCTTTCACCACACCTTGGGGCACCTTCATGTATGTTAAAATGCCTTTTGGGCTAATGAATGATGGAGCTACTTTCCAAATAGAAATGGATATTTCTTTCTCAGAAGAAATAGGTTTCTTCATTATAATGTATCTTAATGATATAATAGTCTATTTAAAAACTGATGAAGAACATCTAGCTCACTTAAGAAAGGTCTCTAAAAAATGCAGAAAGTATGGCCTGTCTTTGAATCCCAAGAAATCCTTATTTTTCCTCCAAGAAGGAAAGCTTCCAGGCCACATCATATCTGAAGAAGAGATCAAGATTGAACCAAAGATGATTGAGGGAATATTAAAAATTAGTCCCCCAAGGAATATCAAAGAGCTGCAATCTTTCATTGGGAAGATAAATTTCTTAAGAATTTTCATACCAAACCTTGTAGAACTCCTAAGGAACATCACTAACATGCTCAAAAGAGATTCAGGAGTCAAATGGACCATAGAAGCAAAGCAATCTTTTGACTTGGTGAAGCAAGCTCTTACACAAACACCAGTTCTGATTAGCTCTGATTTCACCAAGGATTTCTTTATATTTTCCTTTGCATCAAAACACACAGTTGTTTTTGTATTACTGCAGAAAAATATAAAGGGACAGGAGAAACCCATACCATTTTTTAGCCAAGCTTTTAGAGATGCACCTCTGAAATATAATGTCATGGAAAAGCATGATTTTGCCTTAATCAAAGCACTAAAAGATTTCAGAGTCCACATTCTTCATTCACACATTATTGCATTTGCGCCTCACACAATGGTTAAAGACATCCTGACACAAGATCCTGATGGAAAAAGAGGTAAGTGGATTTTTGTCATCTTGGAATATGATCTGGAAATTAAGCCCACCAAGTTAATCAAGGGATAAGGATTGGCTAAACTAATGACAAAAACAAATTTTCAAGCACTAGAAATCAATATGATTTAATCATTGGATGAACAAGAGGAGCTAGCAACTCCACCTATTAAGGAAGCATTTCTGAACTCACCTTGGTATGCTGATATATTATATGTGATTTTTAATCTAAATGTACCTCCTGGTTTGTCCAAAACAAAGGCCAGATTCTTGAAGTTCAAAGCTGTAAATTTCTGCATTCTAGAAAAGGTTTTATATTGGAAAAATTCTGGTGGTGTATTGCTTAAATGTTTCCCTGAAGAAGATGCAGATAGGATTATGCAAGAATTTCATGAAGGAGAATGTGGAGGTCACCTCTATTGGAAGACCATTGTAAATAAAATCCTTAGGGCTGGTTTCTATTGGCCTACCCTCGACACCCACAAAATGGTAGTTGCCTGTCATAAATGTCAATTTTTTTAGGGTAAAAGAAAGTTGTTGCCTTTGCCATTACAGCCAATCTCTGTTGAAGCTCCTTTTCAACAATGGGGTCTAGATTTCATTGAATAAATCCACCCTTCTTCATATGCCCAACATAAATGGATCCTTACTGCAACTGACTATTTTACTAAATGGATAGAATCTATTCCTTCCAGGACTATCATAGATTCAATGGTTATCAGATTTCTTGAAAATAACATTCTGTCTAGGTTTGGTTGTCCTAGGAAAATCATTACTGATAATTTTGTTGCCTTTAAATCCAAGAAAATGGTGGATTTTTGCCACAGATATCACATTACTTTGGGACATTCTACATCTTATTACCCTCAAGTTAGTGGATTGGCTAAATCCTCAAATAAGAGTTTGGTGAACATCATTAAAAAGTTGCTGGAGGAAAATAAAAAATCATGGCACAACAAATTGGTACATGCACTATGGGAAAACAGGCTAACAAATAAGAAGTCAATTGATATGTCACCCTATCAGCTAGTCCATGGAATAGATGCAGTATTCCCAACAGCCTTGGGAGTGCCAGTAATGAAGCTCATTCAAGAGGTGCAGTCTGAAGAAAATGATATACAAAGAAGAATAAATCAAACTATTCAGCTGCAGCAAACCCGAGGAGTGTACACAGAACCCTGTTGTTACAATAGAACATCAAGAAAATATTTGACAAAAGGACCAAGGAAAATGATTTTAACATTGGAGACAAAATGCTGAAGTGGGATTTAAGAAGAGAGGACAATGGAAAGCATGGAAAGTTTGATAACCTGTGGAAAGGCTCATACACCATTCATTCTGCAAGAGGTAATAATCTTTTTTTCTTACAAGAAATGGATGAAACAGAATTATTTAAAGGTCCTGTCAATGCCAGGATTCTCAAGAATTATTTTAGTTGAGAATCTCAGTTTAAGTTTTCGGCATTGTATATAACATTGTTTAAACAAAAATATCAAAAAAATTGATACAAAAATAGAGAAATAAAAGAAGAAAAGAGGCCAGGTAAAAATAAAAAAGGTAAGCCCCATACCAAAGAATGAATATTTCTAAAAGTGTGCAAGTAAAAATTCCACTACTTTTGAAAAGGTCTTGTTCAATCACATAGCCTAAACATGATTGTACAAATTTTGAATTTTTGCTGATAAGTTATAAAATGAAGATTTTCCAAACTGTTTGAACTTGGCTTATCAGTAGGTAGATAGAAAATGAAATTGGTTCCAAATCTTAAATCTGAACCAAAAAGAGGAGTGAGGGATAAGTGATAAATGAAAGATTCAAGATCAAAGCCCTCAGTTTTAGCTTAGTTTTTGCAAAATAATATTGTGTGTAGCTTGTCCAAAAATGCCATAATTCATGATGATCAAAATATTTAATATTGATTGATTCATGCTTTAAATTTGTTTATAGTTTGTGAATAAAAATATGTCAAAATGTTTAATCTTGATAGATAAGTAGTTAGGTAGAGAATAAAAGCAGTTATCAGTCTAATCTGGGCTTTTGGAAGTTATAAGGTTAGAAATAGACGGGTTTCTTTGAAAATAAAAATGATGTCAAGGTTTGCAAGTCTAAATGCACCCAGAAGATGGAAGAAAAAATGTTAGAGTAGGTGATGGGTAAGTAGAATTAATTTGCAGGAAGCATGGTTTTCAATTTTTGAAATTCAGAGTCACAAAATTTTTGCAGTAGGTCAGCAATTACAGAATGAAAATCAGCCAAATAAAAATAGGCTACTATCTACAAATGTTCTTGGCACCTCCTGAAGGAGCTGTCCTCCCCAACTGGAGCCACTTTAGTCTCCTGTATTCTACAGTATCACTAGATGACTATGGATTTTCTATAGTCTACTGAAAATAACATTCCTTGACTATCATTTATTTTCAGAAATCTCACTGCCTTCATTATCTTCATTTAACCTATCCATTATCTCTCAATTTACCTATTCGGGATCACTCTCATTAATCTGAAAACTTATGTTTGAACTTGATCCCTTCATGTTAGCCTCTTCCCCTTATTAAAATATCCTTCCCAATGCTAAAAACCCCATTTTCCCCTTCCCATTCATGCATAATCCTATGTCCATTTAAAACAATGTAAAAACCCCTTTTTACATTGTTTTGAAATAATTTTTTTGTCTCAAGACCCAATCTTTTAAATAAAACTCTGTTTATTTAAAGCTACCCGAATCCTTATAGGTTTTAGCCCTCGCTTTAAGAACCTTTATCCTCCGATCTCATATAACCCTGGTCCCCACCTTTATATTTAAGTGCCTCCACTTTAATATACCTCGGGCCTCACATTATAACAACCCACCATTATAAAAACCCCACGTTATTTTAAACCCTCCACTTCATTTAAAACTCCTGGACCCACCTTCCAAAACCTACCCATGATCGTCACCTGACCACTTTCCGATCCATTCTACCAGATCCGACGACCATCACACCCTATCGCAAGTCTAAAGACCCGAGGTTTAAAACCTTTAGGGCCTATGAAATGGGTGGTTTCACAACCATCCCATCTGCCAGACATCGCCCTCTCAGTATATGGCATCCCTGTGACATAAAACACCTCACTACTTTAGCCCTATGCAAAAACGACAACCCACCTTCGCGCCACAAAACGAAACTGTTGACCCCATTCAAACATGTTAAAACCCTGTGTCACTGCGAAAAACACCTTAACCTATGTGTTAAAACCTACAGCATTTCTAAAGACAGGAAAGCCATGGCTAAATGTAGAAAACCAAAAACCTCAATTTTTCAGACTCTGTCCATAAATTTCCCTACTACCTGCAAGCCCCCATTGCTCCCCACCCTGCGAGATACAATTTTTAATAAATGAATTGTTTTTAATTGTGCAGGTGATCGATGTATCGAAAAGAGAAATAATCATATTGCGGTTCTAAATTCCAAAAAAAAATTTGTTTAAGCTAGGCTCTCTGGGTGACGATCCAGAGGCTTTGTTCACCAAAGGATTAGGAGTGCAAGAACAATCAGAGGCAGTGATGGATCATGACCAATAAGGATCATTCAAAAAACTCCAAAGACAACTAGTTTTCTCCAAATGACAGAGTAAGGAAAAAAGTGAGTTTCACAGTGATTGCACAGGCAAAGATGATGAAAAGTAAAAAAAACAGTTAAAGAACGGTGACAATTAGAATATTCACCATGAGTGAAAGGTGAAGGAATAAAAAGACCAATCAAAGGTTAAAATTAGAAGATAGATTTAAGATAGAGAAAGGAGATAAAATAGTGAGGGAACAGAATAAAGGAAAAGAAAAATCAGAGGATAAACCAACGAAGAAAACAAAGCGAGGTGTCAAGGCCATTCATCATTTAATTCTTCCCAAATCACACTGGCTACCTACAACTAGATTTCGATTTGATGAAAGAAACTACTGTTAATACTGCAGCGAAAGATATTTTAGCAATAGTTTAAGAGTTATTGTAAAGTTAATGTTTTAAAGAAAATAAGTCAAAGATATTTTAAAGTTAGCTCAACAATAAATTAGAAAGTTATTACTACTGTAGGACAGTCATAGATATTTTGGCATTGGGCCTTGCATGGTCTCAATTGTCAAACATCATTTACTATGTAGGTAATACAAATCTATCACCCTAGATTAGGGCGACCTCCTCATCTACAGTTAAATACTGCATGTATTGTTCATTGTTATTGTTGGTTGGTTGTTTGGTTGGCTGCTAAGTCAGATTTTGATGAAGAATCTGAGTTGCAAAGATTATTGCACTAGAGCATTGTAACTGTTTTGAGTTGGACATCAGTAATACAAGAATGTTCATAGGATTCTTGAGCTATGTTAATGGTGATGTTATCCCTCTTTGTCAATGTTTTATCCTTTGTTTTCCATTTTGTACATCAATTTCTCTAATAATAGAACATAAATTTTAGATTGAGATATGTTGTTTGGGCACCTTAACTCTATTTGTTACTATTATATTTATGTTTTCATATACAAATTTTAGCTAATGAATTCAAGGGTGTCCTCTTCGAGTTCACCTAGCTTGTTGCCTTGAGTTTTTCTTAGTAAAGTTTAGCTAAAGAATTGAGGGGTGTCCTACTCTTTAGTTCCTCTTAAACTTTTATCTTATATGCCTTCTTTGAAGTTTGGTTAAATAATTCATAGGTTTCCTACTCTTTAATGTCACTGAACTGTTATCTTGAATGTTTCCTCTATTTAAAGTATAGTTAAAGAATTAAGGGGTGTCCTGATCTTTAGTATTACTGGATTGTTGTCTTAAGGCTTTCTTAGTAAAGTTTAATTAAAGAATTCAGAGGTGTTCTACTCTTTAGTTTCTCTTGAAACTGTTATCTTAAAGACATTTCTTATTGAGGTAAAGTTAAAGGATTCTTAATTGCCCTTTAGTTTTACTGAATTCACAAACTTGTTGTCATCTCATAGTCACCTTACCTAAGAAGATCCATTTGATATAGTTAGCTTGCCCTATGAAAACCCTTGAAAATTTGACGTACAATTTAAACATTTTATGACTCCATAGCCTAATGGATTAAGATTCCCACATTATATATTTCCAACCTACAACCAATCAATCAATCAAAACAAATAACCCCAAAACTTCATAACTAGCCTAAAATCAGAAAAAACATAAGCATAAAGATAAATCATTTAATCATAAACGTAGAGAGAGCCCTCTCTGAGCCCATGAAGGCTAGGTCCTTGGAATCCAAAGTGGTTTGAGTTTATAAAATATTCTTTTCTACAAGCCAACCTGATTCATGAAGCATAAAAAGACACCCTACCAGAGATCAGTTTCCTAAAGAAATCTTGGCTAGAGACATCAAATAGAAAAGGTATTGACATATAAAATATGACAAGGTTAAATATGGAGATTTACTGGTACTTGTTGATTAAGCCTCATAACCAATTGATAATGTTGCGTTGCCTCTACAACGCAACAGCTTAGCTTCTTCTGACACTGAACGATGCAGTATTCACGGGATAGATGATAATGCAACCAATTCAACCCCCCCAGCTCAAACATATGATCAAAGCATGTTAGCTCAAATACCAACAACAAAGTGAATGCGAGAAACAGTCATAGACTGTTACAACTTATGCATTTTATTTTCCTAGTTTATAGTTTTATAGTTTAGAGTAATATTAGAAGACTTCTTTTAAAAGTCTTGTATTTTTGTAATGTTAATTAGTATTTAAACCCCTTTCATGCATTTAGAAAAGGGTCCAGAATTTTGAGAAGACTGCTTTTGGAACTTAAACTACTCTTTGAACAAAAGTTATCTAATTGAAAATATGAACCTTGAAGTTGTCTTTTCAGATTGAAAGCTATGATGCAATGGGTACTATTATCTGTGTATTGATTTTTTTATGTTTATGAAATTGGGGAAAACTTATTCTTTCTAATATTTTCATTCTAATAAGCATTGAAGTGATATATGTTCTTATTATTACTGATATAATGTATTGAACGATATGTTGTTAGATGTGAGACTTAGAGATCTTTTATGTGATTAATTTTCTTCATCAAATAGATAAATTAAATTGATTTAGTTTCTTAAATGTGCTTATATTTATTAAGTATGCAATGATATATATTATTTCATGCTTGTGAAATTCTATGTCTTAACCATATAAATGAATCCAATCTCAGGAAGTAGTTAGATTAATTTTAATTTATGTCATCATTAGAATAAATCACCCCTCTAGTTTTGATTTCATTTCTTTTATTATATAAACTCTCCTTATACAGGAAACTGGTCCCTTTATCCCCAGTTATACCCACCATTTTCAACGGAAAATGAGTTGTTTTAAGCTCCCGACCGGGTGGAATCCCTAATGTTGAGGAAGTCACTTTCCAACCTTCAATGGGCTCTTAATGTGTTCAATTTATTGAGGAATGTTAAATGAATGCATGAACTATTAGATTATAATGCATCTATTGTGAGACAACATCATATGTTCTTGATAATTCTCATGCAAGTATGAGATCCCTGTATTCCAATATGTAATTATGACATGTAGATTTCATGTTCATGATGTGTTTAACAAAATGTTTGTCATGGTTAGGCTTTACTAAGTCAAGTTATTGTCTATGTTTTGTATGGAATAATTTTGATATTTTTCATTTTTTTTTGAAAGGATCATCAACTTTGGGCAAAGACTTGGAGTCAAAACCTAAAAAGGTGGCACAAATTTCATGGTAGCAGGCACAAAACTGTGAAATTGACACTGCAGTCACTCCCTTGCAAGATTATGCATGCTACCATAGGTTTTTATTCACATTGATGTAGGATTTTTCATGTGACCAAGACTTTAGGTAAGTGAAAAACAAAGTTAGATCAAGGCCTCGGCACCTGTAAGGGTGGGTTTAGCCCTTGAGGGCCCTGTAGCACCTGAGGGAAGTTAGTAAGGTTTTTGTTTGTTGATTCCACTTCCTTAAGGTGATTTAGGAGGTTGAATCATATCATAGTAACTCTTCATCACATGATTACCATGGTAGGTTAGTTAACTTAGGTAAATATGGGAGGAGGTGGTTACAGAGTGGTATCAGAGCTTCCAAGTTCAACACTTGGACTGGATGGGAGAAATGTAATTTAAATTAATGCAATTAGGTTGTATATGTGCTTGTTATGTGTGAATGGTGATGGTCATTTTTGTAGTAATGACGTCATGTGTAAGTGATGACGTTGATGTTGGTTTGTTTGATATGTTGACTTCATTATATATGTACATATGCTATGCTAATATGGACTGATTGGTGCATATGAGATAGCCTCCAGTGAAATTCACTTAGGTATGTGTGATTATGTTTATGTTTGGTAATGTGACATGATATGTTTGCAAGAATAAAATCAAAGAATACTATAAAAATGGTAGACTACAGTTCATGTGACTCTCCCTCCAAATAAGATGAGAAACATGGTGATGAATAATCCCCTCACATAGAATATATGATGGGAAGTCTTAAGGTAGAATAAATAAGTTGCAAATTGGATAATTATAGGATTATTCAGTGACGGGAGAGACTTGATAAGGAACATAAGAAACAATTATAGGTTAATGCAACTATCCTTTAGAGATTGTCAGACATGCAAACAAATGGAAAATTAGAAAGAAATAATGGGGCTTATGGTAGCAGATCTCAGTCAAGATACAGGTTTAACATGGATGATACAATTAGATATGGCAGGTTCATGGATACACCTGACAGGAGGGATAAGGACTATGTATTTCATTCTAGTTCTGGTTTAGAGAGACATCGTCATCGTCATTGTTACCATCTGTATAATAGGAGTGAAAAGTATTATTTTCTAGAAGAGTTTAAGAAAACAAAGCCACCTACCTTCGATGGGGAAATGAAGAAGTCACAGGATGCATAATCTTGGTTACTCGAGATGAATAAGTTCTTCAAATTACATGAGTACTCAATGAATATGAAATCCATGATAGCTACTTTTAGTCTTAAAGGTAAATAAATTTTTTTTTTCTGTAAATGAGTTGGCTTGGAGTTAGTTTGAGAGAATTTTAAGGAATAAGTATATGTATGAGAGATACTATAATGACAGGGAAAAGGAATTATATGAGTTGAATATGGGATCTATGACCGATGAGGATTATACTAGTAGGTTCTTAGAGTTATTGAGGTATGTGCCTTATATTAAGGAGGAGAAAGAAAATATTCAGAGATTAATCAATAGGTTTCCAGTAGCATTTAAAGAAAGGATTTAGTTTGATGAGCCTAGATCACTATAGGAAGCCATCATAAAGTTGAAGCATTATTATGAGAAATCAAAGCGTGGGTCTAAATCTAATTGGGACTGGAAAGATAATGATAAGAATAAGGGAAAGTGGATTAAGAAGAGAGGAAAACCACATGATATAGATGCCAAGGAGAATGTACCACCCCACAATAGTTTCAATGCAGTTGATAGAGGACAAGGATTTTAGTCTGAGGAGAAAAAAAGGGTGAGGGACGGAAGCCTTTACAATGTTGGACTTGTTGCAAGGATCATCGTAGGAGAGATTGTTCAAAACATCAGGGTGGAAGACCACAAATTTACAGTGATTAGGAGGCACAGACAGTGGGAGATGTTGGATAGAGTATTCCATGGATCTATGCATAAATGGATAACAAGAATGTTGATCATTATGCATCTATTATTGAGATGGAAGGTAAGATTTGTGATCAAGATATTTATATTTTGATTAAACCTGGATCTAATTATAGTTATGTTAACCTTGAATTGGAGGATAAGTATATTTTGAATAAATAAGTACATGCATAGTATTCATTAGTGTAGTTGGTTACATGTACAAAGAAGAGACTGCATCATTAGGTAAGAGCTTGTGCATTTGAGTTGAATGGTATACCTACATATCAGCACATCAAAATGTTCTTCCATCGGTATTATGCAATACGCTATTGGGAATGAAATAGTTGTATCTTCACGGGACTAAGGTGGACTACTATGATAAATCTATTGAATGCTTGTATGAAAATGGAAAAAAAGTAATATTGTAGGGTACGAAGAAGGCTACATCAGTTAGGATGGTTACATCTATGGAGGAAACGTGCAGTCACAAGAAAGGGTGCGTCTTGTTTATAGTGCATATTTCGAGGGACAAAGGTAAGAATGTTAAAGATGTTGAGGTCTTGAACAAATACCCAGTTTTGTAGGAGTTTCATGATGTGTTTCCAATAGATATCTTAGAGTTACCAACTCACAGGGAAGTGGAATTTTCTATTGAGTTGGTACTAGGAGAAACACCAACATCAAAGGCACCTTATAGGATGAGCACACCAAAGTTAGTGGAATTGAAATTGCAGTTGAAGGAAATTCTTGACTAAGGATACATTAGGCCAAGTGTATCACCTTGGGCTGCACTGGTGTTATTCGCGAAGAATAAGGATGCTACTATCAAGTTATGCATTGATTATAAGCAGTCGAATAAGGTGACGATTAAGAACATCTATACATTGTTGAGGATTGATGACTTCTTTGACTAGTTGAAGGGAGTACCAGTGTTTTCAAAGATTGATTCGAGGTCAAGATACCATTAGGTATGAGTCAAAGAAGAGGATATCTAGAAGAGTCTTTCTGGAACATGTATGGGAGTTAAAGGTTTGTTGTAGTTCCTTTTGGTTTGACTAATGCTCCAACTACTTTTATGTGCTTGATGAATAATGTATTGCATCCTTATTTGGAAAAGTTTTTTATTGTATTAATTTATGATATATTGAGATATTCTTAGAATGAGGAAGAGCATGATGAGCACTTAGAAACAATATTGAGATTGCTAAGTGAGCATTAGTTATATGACAAGCTTAGTAAATGCATTTTCTTTCAGACAAAGGTACATTATTTGGGGAATGTTGTTTCCAAGGAAAGCATAGTAGTGAATCCGAAAAAGATCAGATCTATCATGGAATGGGCATCTCCTAGAAATGTGGATGAGGTTAGATCATTCATGAAGTTAGAAAGATATTACAAGAGGTTCATCAGGAAATTATCACACATTTCCCATCCTATCACATCATTGCAGAAAAAAGGAAATAAATTTGAATGGACAGAGGAATGTGAAACGCTTTTTGTGCAGTTGAAACAATTGTTGATAAATTCTCTAGTTATAAATATTGAATATCCGAATAAAGAGTTTGTGGTATGTAAAAATGCTTACAAAAGAATATATGGTGGGGTTCTGATGTAGGAAGGACAAGTAATACGCTACGAATCAAGGAAACTAAATTAGAATGAGTAGAACTATGTGACACGTGATATTGAGTTGGCAGCGATCATCTATGCATTGATGATGTGGAGACTCTATCTTATTGGTGGGAAGTTCATCTTAATGAGTGATCACAATGGATTAAAATACTTATTTGACAAAATGAATCTGAATGCTAGGAAATCTAGGTGGTTGGCTATGATTAATGAGTTTGACTTAGACATCAGGTACATTAACAGTAAAAAGAACAAGGTTGCAGATGCTCTGAGAAGAAGGGTACAGTTAAATCACATAGCAGTTATGAGTTCATATGGAACAGATTTACATGATCAAATCTAACAATCAGGACAACAGGATGAGAGATACCAACAACTTCGACATAGGTTGCAACAACAGGGTACATTTGACTAGGATGTGCACTATTATCTCACAACATATGGTTTGATCATATCTAGGAATAAATCTATGTGTAGGACAATAACGAGCTCAAGAAGCTTATCATGTGGGAATTTCATGTCAAGTCATATTTAGGTCACCCGGGATATCAAAAGACATTGATGTCGATGAAGAAGTTCTACTACTAGTTGAATTTAAATAAAGGGGTGGCAAAGTTTGTGGATATATGTTTGGATTGTCAATAGGTAAAGGTGAAGTGTAAACATCTAGGTGGTTTATTGCAGTCAATTCTGATTCGATAGTGTAAATGTGAGGTTATTTATAAGGGCTTCATCATAGGTTTTTCAAGGACATCTAGACATCATGATTCCATTATGATTGTGGTTGAAAGGTTGAAAAAGGTTTCTCACTTTATTCCAGTAAAGTATACTCATTCAGCTAGTGAGGTAGTATAGGTATTCATCAGAGATATAGTGAGGCTGCATGGTATTCCTAAGAAGATTTTGTCAAACAAAGATTCCAAGTTCACTTCCAGGTTTCAGAAAGAGTTATTCACATGTTTGGGTATAAATTTTTCCTTTAATACATCTTATCATCCATAGATAGATGGTCATATAGAGAGGTTCAATGGGATTTTAGAGGCCATGTTGAGAATGTATGTTATGTATAAACAACTAAAGTTGTAAGAGTATCTTCCACTAGTAGAGTTTGTTTACAACAATGGGTAGCAATAATATGTAATATTCCTAAAATTTAGCTTTTAGCTAAATGGAATATTATAGATCATTTTGTCACTAGGGAGGTGAATAAGTGGGTAGGGAGGCCTTTAAATCTCCCCAACAGCAATAAAAACACTTCAAGTGCGAAAGGGGGCCTTCTAAGTAGCTAAATAAAGCACCTTTGAGTGTGAACAGGGGTTGGATTATGTTGATCCAGTCAACTTTGACCAAGTGAACAACGCTGTTATGGAGGAGTGGAGATTAAATGAGGAATAATGTAGTTTTGGAGGGAGATTGATTTCATGAAGGAAATGGCCTAATTAGGTGGGTCCAAGGGAAAGGAAGCTCATAACCTATATAAGGAAGAGGATTTCATCCATATGGGGTTATGTTTTAGATTATTATTTTGTATGTGGTCTGTTTAGACTTCTTTCATTCTTCAGTTGTTTAGTTGAGACTGCTGTGTTGTTTAGCACCAAGTGTTCCTGAGCGGGAAGCCCACCTCTTTCCTTGAGAGGCCTCTTGGAAGAAAATTGAATTTCATTTCCACATTCAGGTTTTCAGGCCAAGCTACAAATTTTTTCATCATCACAGTTTTTGCAGGATATTGTGCTTTGTTTTAGGGTGTTGCAGTGGAGGGTTGAGAAACCCACTTTCTGAGCTAGTTTCTCATAGGAGGAAGGATTCCTTCTCTTGGGAGATCAGTTTGGAGGGATATTGTACATATTTTAGATATTTGGCACTAGGCCAACTATTTCCCATCATTTATAGCACTGTTCCAATTGGGAATTGCATTATTTTGGAGGGCAGCTTTAGTGAGGGATCTTGTGGCTCCTTTGGAGTGTTTTCTTGTGATTGAAGGGTTCATCCTTTCATTAGAGAAGACCTTGGAGGGGATCTACATCAGATCTACAATATTTCAGCCTTATACACTCATTTGCTTTAGTTTACAGTGAATCTTCATCCCTAGGGCTTTAGATCCCATCTTATTCAGGGTGTATTTCTAAAAACCCTTTCCGGGTTCTTTGTAGGAGTTTGTGTAAATCCTAGATCTGTATTTGTCATATATTTTGAGGCATGTAACAACCCTACATATTTTTTACATTCCTTTGCTGTAGCAGTGTATTTATAACTGTGTTGTAGCAGTATTCCGACATTTTGTATTGTAGCAGCAATTCATATTCAGGAGTGATTGCTCATGGGAGGCTTGTTTCCTCATTGTATATGATTCATGCCTCACTATTTTGTGTTGATTTTCTGATCTAATACATGATATTATGTCTCCATATTGGTATCCAATGTTAATGAGTTGATTTACACTGTTATTTCTAGTTTTGTGTTCATATATTGCTGCTTCCCCATTTGGGAATATTACAGTGGCATCAGAGCATAAGCTTGGCTTAGCCTGTGCATTCATCCAATATGTCACCATAAGGAGAATCTTCTCACAAGAAGAGGAGATGTACAGAAAAAAATAAGGACATGACTCCATTATTTGGAGAAATAAAGGAGGAGAATCTCTCAAAGCTTTTTCTTCAAGCTATGCAGAGCATCAAAGGAGATATTAAACAGATGAGAAGGGAGATGTGTAGAGAATCTCCAAGGGAGTTTGAATCTAAAGAAAACTCTAGATTTTTACATGATGATTGTGAGCATGCAGCCACACATTATGATCCATAGTGCATTCATATGCCTAGATTCACTATGAAGGAGATGGAAGAAGAAGAAATGCCAAAGATGGAGACTCTTAGTGATTATTTGCAAGAATATGAATCTCAAACTAAGAGGTTCAAAGATCACATCAACTTCCAAGAGTTTTGAAAGATAGAGGAAAGGAGCCAACATCATGATGTGGGTAGATTATTTCTATCTACTTTTGATGGCTCACATAAATGTTCAGCTAGGGCTTGGGTGGAGGAACTAGACACCTATTTGTAGCAACACCAAGTTTCAAAGAATGAAGCCATCGAATTTGCAGCGCTGCATTTTGAAGTTAAGGCCTATGCTTGGTGGATATTTGAATATTTTTCATTAAAAAATGCAAATAATTCTACTTATGAAAATTTCACTAGGAGAATAGTGGAAAGGTTTGATGAAAAACATTCTAAAACACCTTTGGTGGAGCTAGACAAACCAAAACAAACAAACCCTTTGCATGTGTTGGAGGAATATATAAACCCAAATCCACTTCAAAAAACTATTGAAGAGGCTAATATCTTGAATAAAAACTTTCTAGAGGCAAGATCTGTATCTCATACTCCTGGAAAAGAGGACATGGAGATCCCTTTTTCAAAAGAGGGTCCTCTTATTGAAAATTTTCCCATTCATATTGAAGAGGAAGAGAAGGCTGGGGGCAACAACGCTGTCATATCTAGAGCATATCTAGCACCTCATGCAGAGGAAGATGGAGCACTTGATCCAAAAATTTGAATTACTGTATCATTGCAAGAAGTTCCTAAGGGTTTTATATGTGGAGATCAATGCACAATCCATGAACAACATGTGCCACTATGTATATATTGTGAAACCTTGCAGATGAAAGGAGAAGGTAGGGAGGAAGTCCAACATCATATGATTAGGAGCACACACCCCTATCTATTTCAGAATATTGATGCACATAAGAGGTAGACTGATTTGCGCAGTAAGGGCAAGGAAATATTTTTCCATTCATGTATGCATTCTACTCTTGAAATTGATGTCTCATTACATGGAGGCATCCCACAGGGGAGACCACCAGATCAGGGGATGATGAGAGATGCTTCACATTTGGTTGCACCACTCAGTGATTCTAGAGGGGTGAGGACCTTGGGAGGACTTGATACAATTCATAGAGTCTGGGTTAGACTCAAGGAGGAGGGATACACTCTCCCATTTTTAGCATTACCCACTCTCACCACATATTCTGCGCTGACAGAAGTTGCTGCAGTGATGGAGGATGGTATCACCATGGTGCAAGGGAGCTACTCCATGGATTTGGAGAAACAGAGGGTACTTCCTTTGAGGAAGGAATCCTCCATATATTGGAGTATATGGAGGCCACTCATGCTTACATTGGCCAAGATCGGGAGGTTATTTTTGGATGGTAGCTTCTCATGGGAGGACAACTTCCAAAGGCCATCACTTCTACTTAAGCATGAGCAGCTGCATGATGGGCATGGCATCACTTTGGAGGATGCATTTGGCATGAGGGATGTCAAAGAAGAAGACACCAACATGTGGGGATCTTAACATTTCAGATCTTCAGTGTCGTCTCTTAGGAGGATTGATCCATATTGGAGGTCTCAACTTTTGGTAGAGTACTCAAGGATCTTGGTGCTTGCATGATTCTTGATGACCCTGAGGGAGATGATATTTACATGGTGGATGATGAGGTAATATATTATTATGGCTGAGTCTTCTCAAATAGAGCTTCTAAGCTCAAGGAGAAGCTATTACATTCAGCACATGTGGACTTTCTTTCCATGCATTTTGATGCATATCATTCCTTGATGGAGGAGTTCACTTGGGAGGGCATCCAGCAAGATGCATATCAGCATATGGAGAGATGCATAACCTAGATGATGATGGATAGATTGTCACAACGACTTCCCTACTCATTGAAAGTGAGGGAGAACATTCAGTTGAGCTATTTCAACTCAATGAACAAGGTACATAGTAGAGGATGTACATTTATGCATTATGATTTGTACTCTTTTACTTTTTGTGAGCAGCATATTGTACTAAGGAGGATCATTCCTTCTTGTATATTGTATGGTGATGTAATTAAGGCCATTTTCAGCATCGATGTTGGCCATTTTATTGGTGGTTTGTGGGAGAGGCCACATGATTCTTGGTGTGCACCATTGGAACCATATTTTACTTCTATGATATCATCTTGTAAAATGATTGTGGAAACAAACAAGTGGCTGAAAGGACACTTGTTACACTTTGTTTTGAGGTAGGTAGGGGATGCGCTGCGCTGGTTCCACATATGGAACTATGATCCACTTCCCAGTTTTCATGTGGCAACTTGTTTTTATTTATTTTTGCTTCCATATATTGATGATGTTCTTATGTTTATGGGAAGCTTTGTTGGGAGGATTGCACAAGAGTTGGAGGTGCCCATTGGAAGTATGATTCTCCATACTTCATATGTTGCATGTTTCAGGAGAAACAATGGGCAGACCATGATTTCCACACTACATCTCTTGTCTTCATGTGGGGAGATCCATTTGGAGAACTTGAGTTCTTGGGAGAGGGACTTCATGGATGTTTGGTTTGGAGGGGTAACTTGGGTCATTCTTGGAGGCCATGATATTTCAGCCCAAGATCAGTAACATCCCCATACACATCATAAATGGAGAGAGAAACAACTTGCGTGGGAAAATCTAATCTCTCCATACAGCCCCAATACATTGCATGAACTGGGGGTTGAGGATTTCTTTGATGAGCTACCTAGAATGGCTCATCTCATTTGGATGATAGCATGGGTATGGGAGTCTCTCATTGGGAATGAGATCCCCTATGGTTTTCATCATTCCTACCTTGAGGAGGCCATTGGAAAACGAGAAGGTTTCCACTTACACCTTTCACTTTCTCATGATGTGAGCCATTTGGTTTTGCATACTTGGGAGGAACCATTGGAGGGCAGATTTATTGCAGATTATTTTGAGCAGTGGTGGGGACTATTGATGAGGAGGCCAAAAGAGGAGGAGGGGAGGAATTTTGCTCCACCTTTACATTTTCTTGAGGACAAGCAACATTTTGGAGGGGAGGACTGTAATATTCCTAAAATTTAGCTTTTAGCTAAATGGAATATTATAGATCATTTTTCCACTAGGTAGGTGAATAAGTGGGTAGGGAGGCCCTTAAATATCCTAAGCAGCAATAAAAACACTTCAAGTGTGAAAGGAGACCTTCTAAGTAGCTAAATAAAGCAACTTTGAGTGTGAACAGGGGTTGGATCATGTTGAACTAGTCAACTTTGACCAAGTCAACAACGCTATTATGGAAGAGTGGAGATTAAATGAGGAATACTGCATTTTTGGAGGGAGATTGATTTCATGAAGGAAATGACCTAATCAGGTGGGGCTAAGGGAAAGGAATATCATAACCTATATAAGGAAGAGGATGGCAGCCATATGGGGTTATGTTTTGGATTATTATTTTGTATGTGGTCTATTTAAACTTCTTGCATTCTTCAGCTATTTAGTTGAGATTGTTGTGTTGTTTAGCGCCGGGTGTTCCCGAGCGGGAATCCCACCTCTTTCCTTGAGAGGCCTCTAGGAAGAGAATTTCATTTCATTTCCACATTCAAGTTTTTAGGCCAAGCTACAACTTTCTTCATCAACACAATTTCTCCAAGATATTGTGCTGTGTTGGAGGCTGTTGTAGTGGAGGGTTGAGAAACCCACTTTCTGAGCTAGTTTCTCATAGGAGGAAGGATTTATTCTCTTGGGAGATCATTTTTGAGGGCTCTTGGAAATATTTCAAATCTTTGGCACCAGGCCAACTACTTCCCATCATTTACAACGTTGTTCCAGCTGAGAATTGTGTCATTTTGGAGGGCAGCTTTAGTGAGGGATCTTGTGGCTCCTTTGGATTGTTTTCTTGAGATTGAAGGGTTCAACCTTTCATTAGAGGAGACCTTTGGGGGGGTCTACATCAGATCTACAGTATTTCATCCTTCTACACTCATGTGCTTCATTTTGCAGTGAATCTTTAGCCCTAGGGCTTTATATCCCATCTTATTCAGAGTGTATTTCTGAAAACCCTTTCTGGGTTCTTTGTAGGAGTTTGTGTAAAGCCTAGATCTATATTTGTCATATATTTTGAGGCATATAACAACCCTACATATTTTGTACATTCCTTTGCTGTAGCAGTGTATTTATAACTGCGCTGTAGCAGTCTTCTGGCATTTTGTATTGTAGTAGAAGTTCATATTCAGGAGTGATTTCTTATGGGAGGCTTGTTTCCTCATTGTATATGATTCATGCCTCACTATTTTGTGTTGATTTTCTGATCTAATACATGATGTTATGTCTCAATATTGGTGTCCAATGTTAATGAGTTGATTTACTCTACTATTTCTAGTTTTTTGTTCATATATTGTTGCTTCCCCATTTGGGAATATTACATAATATTTGAGACTGAGTCCATTTGAGGCACTTTATGGGTGGAGCTATAATACTCCCATCAGCTGGAGCGATCCATTTAACAAGTTATTAATAGGACCGAACATGTTGTTAGAGATGGAAAAGGAAATGAAGGTTATCATGAATAATTAAAGGTAGCACATGATAGACAAAATAGAGATGAATATCAACAAAGGGTATTTAAGTAGTTACATGTTGGAGAATAGGTGTATTTTCACATCAATCCTAAGAAGAGATTCTTGAGGATTGGGCCATGTGCCAAGCTGGCACCTTGATACTGTGGGTCTTTCAAGATCCTAGAGAGGATTGGACCAGTGGCCTACAGGCTTGCACTTCCTTTGATAGAGAAAGTCCATGATGGTTTCCATGTTTAATTGATTAAAAGATATGTGAAAGATGTTAATCATGTGGTTGATTGGTCTGTATTACAGGTGGAGCTAGAAGGATAATTCCATTCGGAACCTCAACACACTTTAGAGTGAAATATTCTAATGCTTTGGAATCAAGAAATCGAGCAAGTTAAAGTGTAATGGAAGCACTTTGGGCCCGATGAAGATACATGGGAGATGGCTGATCAAATTTGGGCTATGTATCCTTCCTTATTCGTTGGTTGAGAAGATGTATTCTGGTATATTAGTTGGTGTTGTGTTTTGGTTATGTCTATGTATATGCATATTTATTTAAACACCCCATCGAGTTGTGTTATAAATATCCAATAAGTAGTATGGTGTTCGTGATATGTTGTTTTTGTTTTTAGCAGTATGCGATGATGTAAATGTTTCATCGAGTTGTGTTATAAATATTCATGGGAAGCATGTGAATTCTTGGTTTATAAGTGTCATTGAACACATAGGATGGTGTTCCCCTAAGGGGGAGGATTATATAACAACCCTGGTTAAAAATTCATGTAATAAAGTTAATAAAGGAAAAATAAGACCAAGGTCATGGGACACGTATTCCAAGTTAAATGTTGGGAAAAAACATAGTGATGGGGATCATTGGTGAATAATAAATGGCTATTGAAATTGGAAAATGATTTGGAAAGGAAAGTGGAATTAATGGAAAATGAAGAAAATAGAGGCCTCAATGATAAAAAGTCTTCTGAGGATTAGTTCACAGTCTTTTGTCAATTTTAGTTTGGATCTCTCTCTCTCTATTCTCTCTCTCTCTCTGTCTCACTCTTTTACACTTAGAGAAATATTTGAGCACATTGGATTTGTAGAAAGAAGAAAAGAATAAGGGGACACCGGGATCAACAACTATAGTTGGATTACTTTTCATGTAATGTTTAATTGCTAGTTTTGGAATGCATGGTGTATGCACGTGGTCAATTGGTTATGATTTTTCATTGGCATGGAGGATTTCCTGGATTGAAAATGGTTTTTCCTAGCCCTTCCATTTCCTAGATAGCCATTGTGTTATGGGTTTTTCCTTTTGTTTTCAATTGGTGCTCATGTTCCTTATGGCTATGGGTTGAGTTAATAGTTCCTGGAAGCCTTGGTTTGAAAAACACTCTAGAAGCCCTGGAACAACTTTGGTTGAGTTACTAGTACTAGAAGCCTTGGTTGGAAAGACTCTCTAGATCCATTGGTGGGTTGAGATACTATTCCTAGAGCCTTGGTTGGATAAACGCTCTAGAGCCCTGCGATAGCTGTGGGTTGAGTTACTATTCCTGGAGCTAGGTTGGAAAAAACAATCTAGAGCCCTGGAAAAATTTGGTAGATACTGATATGATGATGGTTAGTGATGTCTAATTGTGAGGTGGAATCACTCGTTGAAGGTTGAGGAAACTTGGCCTCTCGAAGTCCCGATTTAGTTTTTTTTTGTTGTTCCATGATGTCCCACATTCATGCTTAGAATATGGCATGGGGGTGATTAGATGAAAGAGATATTTGGTTCAGCCGAATCTATGGACAGGTGGTTGGTGGAAGTCTTTGAATTGGTTATATTTTTCATATGTTAATAAGAGTAATTTCATCTTGTATTTCATGAGAAACTGTTCTTGTTATTACATGGCTTTGATGACTAGTTTATCATGATGTATATATTTCTCATTTACCAGTTATATGGGCGTCATGAAATGTATAATGACTATGCATTTTGATGCATTTTGATTGATTGAGGAATGGTAAATGAATGTATAACCTAATAGATGATAATGTAAAATTTTTGAGAGGGATTGAGACCTTCTCGATGATTCTAAGATAAGCCTGAGATCCCTGTATTTAGATATCTAATTATGACCTATATATTGCATGTTCATGATGTGTTTGACGGAATGTATGTCATGGTTAGGTTTGGCTAGGTAAAGTAATTTTATAAGTTTGTATGGAAGTCTTTGTATATGTGTCATTTATTATTAAGTTTCATCAAGTTCTAGGTAGTGCCCTGGAGTCTAGCCATAAAAATATGGCACAAATTTTGTGGTAGCAAGAAAAAAATTGTGAAATTGAGACTGTAGTCACTCCCTTGCAGGAATATGCATGTGAATGAAATATTTCAGTCGCATGAATATAGAGTTGTGCATGAAACTGGGAGTTCAGGTCAGTGAAAAACAAAGTTCACTCAGGATCTGGGCACCTAGAAGGGTGGTTTAGCCCTTGATGGTCTTGTAGAACCTGAGTGAAGTCAGTAAGATTTTGGTTTTTCGATTCCAATTACTTAAGGTGATCTAAGAGGTTGAATCATATCATACTAACTCTTCGTCACATGTTACCACAGTAGGTCAATTAACTTTGGTAAATATGGGAGGAGGCGGTTACAATATTCTACATACTACATAGTCTCAAGCAACAAGCCTCAGCCTCAACCCCTTGAATTAAACAAATGCGTAATCCCTATGCATCTATCCCTCCAGAAATACATAATGGGAAACCTCAAGCCTCTTTCCTCACCCCTTGATCCCCTCAAATACACATTTGTCTTGATCTGACCTACCTGAACTAGGCATTACACAGTGTGAAGGCTCATTCCTAGCCCCTGACCTCCTGAGATGCACAACTGCACAATCCCTAAGCCTATATCCTACCCTATAACTTGTTTCCAACTCAGTTAGTTGTTTTCATGAAGCATGTTATACTAGGGTTTTATCATACTGATTTCTTCTTATCCTGAGTGGGTTTTAGTTGCAGGTATTATATCATGTTATGACAAGATGATGATGAAGGAGATTAAGAAGGATACCCTACTAGAAGACACCTTTGTTGTTGCAAAGACAAGTTTATCAATCAAGCAGGAAAAAGGGATAATATATTGTGACAATAGCTGGAGATCAAGATCACATTGAAGACTCCCTACCTTCAAGCTTTATGGAGGAGGAAGAAGAAGAACATATTCCATTTTTCAAGAAGGCACAATGATAGTAGGAGAAAGAGTGGATTGCCATTTCCATGTCATAATTTAGTCTATGTCATATATGTCATGTCATGTATTGTCACGAGTCATAATTTGCCATATCATTTGTGGATTATGAAATTTCAATATTTGAGAAATGTAATGTAAGGAGGAAGTCCAAGAATCATATATAGAATGTGAAAAGTCACGAAGGAGTCAAAAGGTCATAGAGGAGTCAAAAAATCATGAGGGTATCCCAAAAGTCAAAACGGAGGTGAATGATCAACCCATTTCTTATATATACACCCTCATAGCTCATGCAAAGTAATTTTCACCTTGGATCCTCCTACCAGACATTAGAGAGGAATATAGTTCTTTTGGAGGAATAAGTGGTTTCTCTAATTCTCCACTATTGGGGATAGTTGTGTTCATTGAACTAATGCATCTTAGAACTTTTCCTTAATTCCGAAGCTCGTTGAGTGAGCAACTTTTCATGTGTGTGTCTTAAATATTGTAAGACTATTCTCTAAATGTTTGCAATGTATGTTGTTTTCCTATGTGCTAAGGAAATTGAGCTATTTCTGTGGCTTTCATACTTATCTTGTTGAAGTTGTGTTGTACGTGTTTAACAATCATGTCTTCTATGTGAACTATTTCGCTAGTTATGCAACGATTCATCCATATGTATATGCTCATTGTTGTTTACTAGATTAGTACTATTACTCTTCTTTTAAAGGCTCAATTTTTCTCTTCCTTTGAGTATAAGAACCTTGATACATTCTGCAAATGAAAATTCCACAAGGAATACTCACTTGTTCATATGAAAGTACGCGTGCATTACTCTGTTGTGTTGACCATTGTAGCCAAGTCAAATCTATAAGAACATATGGCAACTGGGCCTTATTTCTGGAAGGGCTCCCATAGCAAATGGTGTGAAGTCTAATTGGGAAGTTTCCATCAATGAGACCCCCTTGCATGTTAGCGGTATCCAACATCGTCAACATGTTAATGTTAAAATTAAAAATTAGGGGTGAACAAATCTTCACAAGTGTGTCGAGAAAATATGAAATGGTTTTTGCAAGGAGAAAGCGATTAAAGAGCACACTTCAATCAATAGAATAAAGGAAAGGTTCCTTGAAGAATTACACAAATGATTTATATAGTATACCTACCTTTTTGTACACATTCCTCAAAAACATAGTTGGACACATCATCAAGTATAAACCCCCTTTAGAACCATTACCAAATTCAAACTATGATGAGAACCAATTTGATGGGGAGACATTTTTGGACACTCATTTTAAGCATACTAAAGAAGCATGTGACTACCTTTTAAGAAAATGAATCTATTTATTTGAACTTGAATTTTCTACTTCCTATAAGTTGAGGTCTAGAATGGGGGTGTATAATTTCATGAGATGAATTGAAAAGAAAATAAGAAACAAAGAAAGAGAAGAAACCGAAATTCAACTGGAGTCTAGGATTTGACATGAAAGGAAGATGTTTGGTTGAAAAATATAGGGGTACACTCTTAATGAAGAGTTAGAGAGGAAAAACCAATGATGAATGAAATAATACAAAGACTAATATCCTGAAAATTCAATGGGACAAAATACATTATAAATGATAGGAAATGCATGAGGATATTAGCCTCCAATCACCATGATGAAAAAAAAAATTGGAGTGGTAGATCGAGGAGTTATAATACTCATCTAAGGTTGCTTAGGAGAACCCATATTGGAGAGTCGTAGACCCCATGGACCCATTGAGAAGTGATAGTTTTCAATTAAGGCTGATTTCGAGAAGGCATGTAGACAACATGTAAGTGGACGGCTCTAGACTGGTGATATCTGCTCTCCCATAACAAGTATAACACGTCAAAGTGTGAGAGAATTCCTAAATCAGTGGCTCTATATTGATTCAAAACCTTCCATATTTTGGTATATAAGAGATGAAAAAGGAAATCTAAAATATCATCTCATAATTAAAATCCCATCTATCAAACTGAATTGGGTAAATAAATAGAAAACTTTGACATACTTCTCGATATCATAGACCTCACGGACATACAAATTATTATCTAAAGAAGAAATATATTTAAGGCGATATGATGAATTGTCGAATCTAAAGACAAATTGAATCACCATTTATTTATACATATCGTGCCAAATGGATCATGTCCAATCGAAAACATTGACCCAATAGTTGGCAATATACAAAACTTGACTGTCGAATTAGAAGTTGACACACCAGAAGAAAAATTCAATTCGAGACAACCAAGTACTCCATTCATAGCACCTTTGATGTCAAATACTTTAATACGAGATCCTCAAGAAAAAAAATATGATATTAAGTCAAATTTCCCTATTTGAGGGCGACAAAGACCTGAGGAAGCACTGTTTTTTCTACAGAATTTTTTGGGACACCAATTATGTCAACGATGAAGAAGAAAAAATGGACCAATTCATCAGCGCTCTTAGAAAATTATCCCTCACTTGGTTTATTAAATTTATAGATAATTTCATTAGAACCAAAAACAAAATCAAGATAAGTTTTATCGTATTGTTTGAATCTCCATTTTTTAAGCATGTTGCAACCTATAAATTGACAGAAATCAAGAAAATTATAGGAGAGTCATTTTGAGAATATGATAACACATTTAAATACCTTTTGAGTGTAATACCATACATGAAAAACAAGGTTCTTCTAGTGCATTGATATGTTGTTAGACTATCACAAAGGATTAGAATTCCCTTACAAATGCAAGAAATCATAACATATGAGGAAGCTTTAAAAAGGTCCCAACATATTGAAGTAGATCACAATTCATCATCATCCTCTTCATCAACATAAAAGTGAATTGAAGAAAATTTGGAAAAGTTACAATAATCTCTCATGAACCTTAAATTATGATGCGATAAATTATAGTGCACCAATTATGATTGTGAAGGGCATTCCAAGGACAACAACAAATTCATAGACCATATTAAACAAGGCATTTGATGTGCTCAAATTGGCATACATTATGACATTTGCGAAGTTGCATTGAACCATAATGCAAGAGAATGTTAGTACAACTTAAAGAATGCAAAGCCAAAGTGTTGTGAAATATGTGAGCAAAACACCACTCATATTCATTTAACCAATCAACTGATCCAACAATCGAAGCATGACAATGAATGATGTATTAGGATAGAGGTAATGGATATTAGGGTCGCAGAGGATACCAAGGGTACTGAAACAATTGGGGTGGATTTAAATGTTGACCTACATGTGGCTGAGGTTGGGGTCTAGGAAGACCTTTCTATTGCACTTGTTTCAAGGAGGGGCATGTTGTAGCATATTTGGTACACTTGAAATCAAAAATATTTTTAAATTTTAGCCAGCTTACCTCTTAGCTAAATCTTTGAGCATATATAAAATTTCATGGAAATATGGTTTCTCAACTAATTTTAAATGATTTTGAATATTTAAATATATAATTTTATTAAAAATATAAAATTATATTTTTATTAAAATTATATTTATTTTAAATATTTAATTATTCAACGATGATCAATAATCACCATTTTTCAACGGTTATGAGAGCACATGAAAAATCAAAGGCACATATCATATTTTATACCCCCTTAAGATTTTTGACATTTAACGGAGGAGGGGGTTCTGAAATTAGTTGTTTTTCAAAACAACTTTTGAACACGTGGCAAAAGTTGAAGCAATTCGTACCCCAGCAACAAATCCACTTACCAACAAGGACCCCCTCCAAAATCCGTCGGTGGTTTCAGGGATAGTGCATAAGCTTAATTCTATAAAATATGGTAAATAGAAGGGATAACTTATGGGGCATTAGATTATTTGGTTAAGCTTGTGCGGATGGAATTTGCTGCAGGATATATGAAGACATGCCATCTGCAGAAATGGAAGAGAGTTCCTTAGAGAGGAATTTTGGAAAGTTTGAAACAGAGCGATTCAACCTCCATCAATTCTATTGTATCTCTGTTTTTAAGTGAGGAATAACCAGATATGCATGAATGCCAGATTTCACCAGAAAAACAAAAACGAAAATTATGAGAAAATAGTGATATTTTGCTAGTTTCATGTAAGGCATATGTTCAGTGCCGTTTTCTGTAAAACCATATGCCATGTGCCAACAATATGAATGCTTTTGGTCTAGTGATTTGTATTTTGGTACAGCCAAATCTTTCAACAAACCCAAATTATGGACAAATCACTGTTGAAAAAGCTAGTAATGTAATAGTTCTTGATCTGTGTAATCACCTTTGAAGGCTTGACGGAGAGATGAAAGACGAGTTCTTTGGAGCAGATATCAAAGTTATTTGTACTAAAGAAGGGTTTCTTATTTTGAGAGAAAACGCGTATGAAGCTAGTCTGGCTTTAGATGTTCTAGAGTTCTCCTGTAATTGAAAAGCCAATGAGGATAATGTTTTCCCACCATGATCCCAACAATAATAAAAGTGGGTATGCAAATGTTTTGATTAAGACTCTTGATAAATTAAATAGATAATAGAGCATTGCATGATATGTTCTCTGCTTTTGGTCCAATTATTTATTGCAAAGTATCCATAGATGATAATGGTCAGTCAAAAGGTACGATTTTGTTCAATTTGAACAAGGAGACTCAGCAAAAAGTGTCATTGAAATGTTGATGAAAGATAAGAAGGTTTGTGATGGTCTATTCATTCGATGTTAGGAAAGAGATCAAGTTATTGATACATCGAAATTCAACAATTTTTATGTCAAAATATGTGAGAAACAACCATAGATGAAGTTTTGGAAAGGGTTTTTAGTAGCTATGGCCCTGTCCCCATTGTATTTATTATGTGAGATGCAAATGGGAAATCCAATGGCTTCTAGTTTGTTAATTTTGAAAATGCACATGATGCCGCTAATGCCGTTGAGAATTTAAAATGGTAAGTTGTTTTCATTCCACGGTTGACAACTAATTGGTTAAAATGGAGTTTTATTAGAGCATTTCAGGAAAGGCAATGCCTTGCTATCAGAGGAAATTTTCCTATGTTAGCAAATCCTAAACATGTGGTTGAGTCTACCAGTGCTACAAATGATTCTATATTGAAGATAGTGTTGGACCATGGAAAAGAAGCATCCATATTTAAGCCTCATGATCATATAGTTGTATTACAAATTTTTTTGACTCATTAGTTGAGAAGATAATAGAGCTCGAAGAATTAATTATTTTGAGACGCTTCTTACTTGTGTTAGTCATAATGAAAAACCAAGGAGAGGAGGTGTCTTTGACAACTTCAAAGCTTGATTATATGAAATCATACAACATATTCGATGAAATAATGGGATAGCAAGTTGAAAACAAAGAAAGTGAATGTTTAATGAATCTAAGAGTTCTCATATTGTACATAAACCTAAGCAATGGACAGATATTCAAGAACAATTTAATAATTACCATATTTTATGGCACAAAATAAGCTGATAAGGAACCAAGTACAGATCCTAAGGCAGATAATATGCAAACCGTTCAAAATTTCTCGCAGACTATTAGGAGATTGTTTTATTTTTAGTATACTATTTAGGATTTTATTCTTGAAAGTTTGTAATAGTTTAGTAGTTTGTATTTCTATATATTTGATGGATTGTAATAAGAAGGTGTGGGATTTTGATGCCAAGACTCTATACTTTGTAATATCTTATCTTATTCGATTTCTAATGAAAGCCTTCCAGCTACCGTTTCTGACAGAATTTTGTGTTTCTAGTACGTTTTTCCAGTATTTCCATATCTATTTTTTGCACATGTTTCAGAGTTGCATAGAAGACCTGGGTAAGAATATATTGAATTTAAATCTCTTTGAAATCTCTGCCAAATTAGTAATCATTGAAAGAAATTAGTATATTGGACTGTCCATATGAGTTAGCTCTTCTTTGAACTGATTATTTTTTTCCCTTCTATCTTCTCTTAATTATGTTTTGTTGGGTTGTATAAATCCTCTGCACGCATCCAAATCTCCCTAGTTTTTAAGTAGTCAGTCTGGCTGCTCAATTATTAGGAATCTCCTTACATTCTTTTGTCAAATTCTTATACAAATCAAGTCATTCTGTCAGGCTGGAAGCTGACATGTTTAGAAGGGACCTTGTGAGAGAGGTATTTAATAATGATTATGGATTGTCATTGATCACCAACCATCCCCATTTAAAACTATAAGTCTGGTCATTGTGCTTCAAAGGCTGTTGTTCAATGACAAGTGAACAATGTTAAACAAAGCCTTGTAAAAACTAAGGGAGCCCCCTTTGGTTCAAGGGCCAGCTTGAATCTAAAGCTATTTGAGTTGGTTTCCTAGCGTGTTTTTGCAGCCAAGGACTGCCTACAAGAAATAGGTCCAACAGGGAACATGCCACCCATCTACCCATTAATATATAGAACTAGCCTGTGTTTCTGCAACATTTTTGATTTGGGTGATCATTCTCTCGAATATTGCCCTAAAATCCTCAAAGAAGTAATAAATAAGAGAGATCTCAATCTATTCTACTCAGTCGCAAAAGAAGTTATAAACTCAAAAACCTTGAACGTCATCACTAGATCAAGGGAAGGATAGGAAGGATGACCTAGAATACAAGAAAGAATCCAACCAACAAAATTCACTACACCATATCCAAACTTTTGACATCAAGAAAATATTATAGGATAAATAGTTTGTTTTTTTAGAAAGGAAGATGGAAATTTTTTTTTTACTAGAAATAAGATCATAGAAGAGCTTCTAAATTTGCTAAAAAGTGAAAAATCAATAGGTTTCCTAGTCGAGTTGTTTCACGTACTTAGAGATTATAAGGAGGATCAAAGGAAAGCTAGAAACATACATCAGTTATCTAACGATAAGAATTTTTAATACTATGATCCCCAATTCAACCTTGAAATATACGAGCATATGATAACACAAGTTGTGTATGACTTCAAATTGTAGGTAAAAATTCTCCCTAGAGAAATCTCAAAAATCTTGGAATACTAGCCACACGGACATTTACCAATTATCTTAAAATAGTAGATCAAATATTCTTGGAGCCCATTGAAACATTAAAATAGTTTCAAACATCAATCATAGGTATCCCAACATTCATTGAATTTGAAGTTATCGACCTAGTTGAGGGAATACAAGCTCAACTAGCTTGGTCAGACGATCATGGGGTTAGAAAATGAAAGGTACTATTTCCCTTGAAAGAGAACCAATAAAACATAAGGGAAATAATAGGAATATTATAATTCTGTTGGACCCTCGAGAAGGAAATCCTTGGATTAAAGAATTAGATGATGATGCTAAACCAAAATTCTTAGATCAAATTACAAAAGAGGATAAGGACAATGTGGAGTCCAACACATCAAGTGAAATTCTTGTAGGATCCCAGTTTTCCATTAGATATAATTCCAAGACCGAGTTGGACAAATGGTAGATTGGTAATTATGAATATACAACTAAAGAATGTTGGATAATTGAAGTAGTACTAATGATAAAGATTCAAAAATGCTTCATATTAAAATAATTGTGAATTGTGGATGAAGGAAAACTGAAATAATCCCCGACACTTCTCAACTGACTTGAAAATACAATGACGTGGTACACTACTTAGATTTAAAGAGCAAATATATCGTTTGAATCATATTGATGATATGTCCAATTCAATATGTGACTGAGGAAGGGTATAAAATTATGTCTATGCATTCACTGGATAGGAACCAAGACGGTGGGATACCCATGCTCCACTGACTTCAAACATGGACAATTAAATGAAATATTTTTTTGAGTGATTTTGGCAGAGGAAATTATATGAAACAACTAACATTCCATAGTTCAAGCTAGGGGATGACCCTATAGCCCATATTTATCTATGAAAAGTTTAATGGAAAATAACAAAGATGAGAGAGTCTAGCCACATATGTTTCCCAACACTCTCAATGATCTTCCAAACAAATTACATAAAATCAAATAAGATCAGGGGGAAACACTCTAGTGGAGTGAATTGAAAATAATTTTATAAAAGATTTTTAGTTCAACCCTACTGACAAAGAACTTCATGAAGCAACACATTACATTTAAAAGTTTATTTTGAATAAAACTCTTGTTCAAAAAGTAAAAAAACAACAAATTAAAGCCAACTAAGAGTGGGATTGAACATGCAATTATGTATCATGTCAATCATGAGTCAGAAGAGATGATGTCTAAATAAACATGGGAAATATCAAATTTGTAGGGAAAATATTTTGTTGGAAAATAAATCATTTGGAGAACTAGAAAAATATTAGAAGATTATTTAAGATATAAAGAGAGTAAGAAGAAAAAATAAGAAACCATATTTCCCACCTTCCTATCTGGAAGTGAAGGTCGAATACTAGAAACTGGGCACTCAAATGGATGGATTCTAAACAAAAAAAATCAAAGAAATCGATATTTTTAATGATGGTTGACTAAAAATTCCATGAAAAAGAGACTACTAGTCGAAAAATCATACCAAATAATTTATCAACCTCCTCAAGAATTATTAATATGTATTTTCATGAGATTGAAAAAACTAAAAAATCTTGTAAAAAAATTGTAAAGATGAAATTTGACCTCATCCAAGGAGTTACGATAATAAAGAAATGACCATATAAATTGGCCCATAAATACAAACCCATTGTGAAAAAGGATATAGAATGGATGCTAGCAACTGGCATCGTCTAC
Organism: Pinus albicaulis; assembly: GCA_034641835.2. Lineage (NCBI taxonomy): Eukaryota > Viridiplantae > Streptophyta > Pinopsida > Pinales > Pinaceae > Pinus > Pinus albicaulis. The sequence goes on along the minus strand of CM076579.1, from coordinate 943,011,273 downwards.
CCATTCAAAAATTAGAATGCGATAGTCCTATAGTCATGCAACCAAAAAATCACGACTCAAAGAAGATAATAATTTGTGTTTATTTTCGTGGATTGAACAAATTAACAGTTACAAATCTAATTCCAACACCCTTTGTGGATGAAATAATAAATGTAGTGGAAGCTCATGAATTTTACTAATTCATAGATGGATTCTTAGGTTACAAAAAACTACCCGTTATAGAGGAGGACCAAGAAAAGAGAACGATTGTCTCATAGTTTGGTTCCTTTCCATATAGAGTAATTTAATTTGGATTAAATAATGATCCAAACATTTTCTCTAGACTCGTAATTAAATAATTTTAGAATACACATTAAAACAACTACTATTTAATTTTATGATTGGACTATTAATACATTTTTAAAAGAGAATGTATAATGGATCAGAAGAATGTTAGAAAGGTGTAGACATATTCATTTGTATGATTGTATCTCAATATATAAAAAATGTATGTTCACCAAGCCAGTTATAACACTCCTGGGGAATGTCGTATGCAAAGAAGGAATCAATATTGACATGGAAAAAATCAAAGTGATATTTGATCTTAAGCTCATAGGCAACCATAAGCAGATCAAAATAGTTCTGGGGCATAAGTATTATTACGAAAAAAAATATTCAACAATACTTTCATATAACCATTCCAATCAATAAGATACTAATAAATTATGCACAATACATATGGATATACGAGTGCAACAAGTCATTTGGATTGTTAAAGAGAAAACTAGTGGAGGCTTCAATTCTCAGATTTCCTGACTGGTAAAAGAAGTTTCGTGTACATGTCAATAAATCCAACGTAGTGGTTTGAGAAGCCTTGTCATAAATTTACATGGATATATTCAACCCCCAGGCATGTATTCCATTCGAAAAATGAATAAGGTAGAAATGAATTAATCGAAAACAAAGCATTTAGTGTTAGTCATTATTTTTTCCTTATATAAATTCCACCATTATCTTTTTGCCAATCTGTTCACACTTTTTATGGATCATCAAGCCCTAAAATACCTCGTCAATAAGCGTATACATCAACAAAATCCTACATATTAACCCTAATTTTGTAATGTTAAAATTATGACTGTGTAATGCCAACATGGAGGCCATGGCTAGTTGAGAAATTATGTGTAAAAATAAAATAAATTAAAAGTGACTTTTAATTGGCTAGCTTAAATGGAGAGACACATGCATCTATGATTCTAATGGGGTTTCCTATTGCATGCATGTTGGTTTCTTGTGGGATGGATATTTATTTCTAGTGACGCACTTGTTGGGTACACCCATTTCAGTAACATTTACCCTTTTTGACATTGACATGAAAAACAACCAAAATACATTGATAAGAATTAAAGGTTGTGGAGTGGGAAACATGGGTGGAGTATTGGGCCATCCCTATTCTTTCTCATGGATTGATACAAAGGGAGAAAAATCCTCGGAATAAAAAGTGCGGAAGCAAACACATAGACCTTACTCAAAGAGGTAGAAGGTGGTGCAACACACTAAAACACCACCCAATAGATGAAATAATATGATTGGATGGAAGGGAACAAACAACATGAAAAAATAGACAACACAAAATATAGGAGAAGATAATAAGATGATCATTGATCTATTGGAAAAATAAAGGAGAAGTTTTGTGTTGAATGATGAAGGAGCAGAGGAGGATTTGGTACTAGGGTAGAGCAGAGAAAGAGAAAGGAGCTAAAAGAGAAAAATGGAATGACTTAAATGGATTAGGAATTCTGTTCAATCCCTATGAATGATATCATAGGAGTGAGTGAGTCATTGTGGCGCTTACTTCCATAGGAATTAGATAAGTGACCCGAATAGTGGACTCTACCTCCTAAGTGTGTGACCCTTCCTTTCGTGTAATCTCTTGAACAAGAATCCTCTTATACTTTGGATCCAACTAAAGGGTGGTCAGTTATAAGAAGGATTATCATGTAGCAAGCCTATGGTTGGGTGGAGAGTGGAAGTCCCTCCCTTAGTTGCCAACTAATATGTCTCACTCATATAAGTATAAAAGATGATTCTTATTGATTATGATGGATGTTGACTGTGCTATTATGTTGATTGGATGATGTATGGTGTTTCTACAATCATGAAAGGATTCCTAACTCATTGAATATTCATGCTTGACTGGTTATCTTAATTTTATAGGGTTGTAATAAATGTTTGAAGGGTGCATTTATTTCCATCTTCATGAATTACAAGATCACTTACATGATTGTGACTAGTTGAATGAAGTCGCTTAGTTAACCTTCTATTTAATAAGCTCTCAGTTATCTTATATGTTTATGGATTGGGTAGCTCACTTCCACGTGTATGATTGTAGATAATATTATATGTTATGTGTTTAATCTATATGATGTGTGCTAAATTAGTATCTGGTTAGAATCAATGGTTAATTGGTCTATGAATGATGTGATGATCCTATGAGCTTATGCAAAATTATATATTGCTGCAACTAAGTAATGCAATTGGTTGTAGTATCATGAATAAATTCACTATTTTAACATTATATATGAATGATCACTCAAACCCAAAATACCTCCTTAAAAATGAATCAAGAAAATTATATAATTGGCCCTCAATATATCTTAGAGGGGAATTTCCTTACATAGCTCATCTTGCACAAGTATTGAAACTGGTTTACTTTCCCTTAGGTTCCATGTCATTTCCCTTGGTTTTGGGTCTGGTGTAATTTGGGCTTTACTAGAGCCCCTTCATTTCTTCTAGAATGGGATAGTAATTCTAAGAATCATTTCTCAAGCATTAACCTCTGTTTTTAGAAAATTGGTGTTCTAGCCTCTAGGTAGGTGACCTTGTTAGAAGAAATATTTGTAAAATTCATTGATTTTCCACTTTTTCACCTGCTTTTGAGCTTTTGCAAGAAAATATGGTGATCTCAAGACATGAGGGTTGCAACATTAAACCTACCTTTAAGGAGGATGAATCACCACAGAGTCAGATATCTTCCTTCTTGAATTGATGGTATCTGAAATTTTGGGTCAAGGACCTACAAGGAAATCCACACTCGATCATGGCTCAAATAAGATATGGATTCATATATCCCTTTTTAGTCAATTTCATTTGGGGCATATGGGATCTGGGATGACAAGGGGTGCATACACCTGCAATGATCTATCTAGATTTGGTGATGAGCTAGTTTTCATGTTGTGGTTCCTACACTGGATATGACATGTAGAAGAGGGATCTAGCTTGCTTTCATAAGTGCAAGGGAAGATATGGATAGAATCCTTATTACCTAGGAGAGACCATGGACCTAGGGAATTTGATATCTAGGGGTGACATGAGGGTGAAAATTATTGATGACCATATAAATGTTGGGTACATATTACTTTGAAGTATGGTTGTATGTTTAGCAATATGGGGATACAAGAGTGTTAAAGTGTTGAAATTTGTAGTGGAATCAGATTTCCCATGAAATGGATATAACAATAAATTATCCCAAAACATGAAGGGGGTATAACTGGTCGTCCCCACGTGTCCTATGTTGATGTGGTATGTGCCACATGGAGCAATGACATTTCTCACAACCCACCAATTCGTTTTGGAGATTTAACAACAAAGAATAATGGGAAATGGAGCTCCATTTCACTCTAGCATGACGTGGGTCTACATTAAACCAAAGAAAATTGGAAAATGGTGTGAAATGAATATAATGGGAAAAATATAACAAACAAAAGGAGGAGCACCCTATGGGACTCGACCCCAGGACAAGATGGTAATGTCCACGCAGATTCCATGTAGGAACCTAACGAGACATGGAATAATCCAATAATGATGTGGAATTTCCATGTGAAATAAACATGGAAATATCATAATAACATGGAATCATGTCAATTTCAAGTAGAAATTCAATAAGGGACACACATGGGTGTCACATGATAGCCCAATGTTGATGTGGCCTTCTCTGACTCGTCAACTTCAAGAAGGCATAACTTCCAATTAGGAGTCATATTAAGATAAAATATATATATCTCTGAAAGGAATTCAATGATATGAGGATGATGGTGGATTTTTTTTTTTTTGAGATACGAGGAATTTTTAAAATGAGGAAGTTTGTGACCCCATATTCATAATATACCTTTGTTAGAAAGTGTAGCAAGAAAGGCTCAATTTGACTTTAGCCTTAGTTAGATTGAGTAAATGAAATTTCCACATCAGCAGGGCATATTGGAGGTAGTTAACTAGTGTGTCATGGCTCTTCTCACTCAGGAAGATCAACAAATTCAAGTTAGTAGGCCCAAAGTTTAGTCATGCATGTGTTGATTGCTAAATTTTAGCAATCTATTTCATTTATTTTTAGTTGTACTTAGTAACTGACCTCTCACAATTAATAGAGTCAATTGAAGGTTAGTTGAGCAGTGAGGAAATAATATAACTCTTACATTTGTTAGCTAACTGATCAATCAGCCCAAAATAGCCCAAACATGCATGGAATTCTAATTTCTCACCTGGAGTGAAGGAGATAGAGGTTAGTGTAACATTAACTGTATACTAGTTGAGTGTACAATTTTTGCATGCAATCAGAAGGTCACTTCCTCGGGAATTGCGCAAGGAAATAGGGACTTTGGTATTTTTTAGGAGCTCAAATTAGGTCATAACTACGGAAGGAAATAGGAGGATGAAGGAGGTGCAAATTGGTTAAGTGTGGGCCAAAGGTTTTCATTCAGCCGAGAGAACAGTTTTTCTTTTGCGGGTGGTGGTCAGAGCTAGAGCATCCAATTGTAATAGTTTCTCTATTCAGAAAATTAATGCAAAGAGGATTGAGGGGTTTTTCCTAGTTGGGTTCCCCTAGAAATCATTGTGTACTTGTGGTTTTTCTTATTGCATGTTGTTCTAAATTTTCATTTTCATTTCGCATATTAGTAGAGTAGAATTTGTGTCTCCTAATTTTAGTTCAATTTCTTGAGCAGTTACAATTTCTATCAAATTTATACATGGTATCAGAGCCCTGCAATCACATTAGAACCAATATTTAAAATTTGTCCCTCAGGAGTTTCGAATTTTCAACTTCAATGTAGCATATTTTCTTTGGATTCGAGAGAATTTATTTCAAAAGGATTAAGATTGGAGTATGCCCTTGAGGGTAGCTCAAATATCATAGCATGAAAGGATTGAATGGAAGAAATGATTGATGATAATGGTTTGTTAGAATATGTTAAAACTGAATTGTGAAACCCCAACAACCTGATGCACAAAAATTAGCCCAATGGAAGAAAAATGTTGCAAAGGTCAGGAGAATTCTTTTGGAAGGTATTAGATACCATGTGGTCTCAAATATCCATGGAAAAGAAACACCATTTTCTATGTGGAAGACATTGACTGAGATATTAGAAAATAACAACGACCATAGAAAATTTGGCATGAAAGACAAACTTCGAAACATTAGGATGAAGAAGAATGATGTTAATCCACAATATCTCTCTAGATTGAACTTGTAGGGGTTGGGGAGAATGCTGCAGAGGGTGATCTTGTGAGCCTAGATCTTCTAGGCCTTCCAAAATCCTGACAAAACTACCAGGACTCTGTGAATGGAAGGGGAAAATTATGAAATTGGGAAAGGTTGTGGTCTTATTTGGTTCAATAAGAGATTAAAAGAAATGTCAAAGATGGAGTACCATACAAAATAGAGGATGAAGATAATTTTTCCTTGGTTGGGAATGGGAATAAGGCTATACGAAAGAAGACCCAAAGAAAATGTGAATCCACCCAAAATAATGTCAAGAAGAAAGACTTGAGCAAGTTAAAATGTTTCCACTACCAGAAATATGGGAACTATGCAACAAAATGTCCGCACAAGAAGTCTAACAAGAAGTCTTCAGGATGAGCAGGAGGTGAAGCACTTGCTTCAAAATTCAAATTATACTTCACCCTAATAGCATGCATGGCCAACACTATTATGGGGAGTGTGTGGTACCTTGATTCTGGTGCCTCGTTCCATATGATAGGGTGTAAGGAATTATTCAATAGTCTGGAGGAGAAGGATCTACAAATGCATATTGAATTGAGGGATGACGGGAGGTACAATGCTATAAGAATTGTTACTACCACCTTTGATAGGGAGAAAGACTCCCCTCGTCACCTAAAATATGTTATGTTTGTACGTAGATTGAAAAGGAACCTGATCTATGTGGCAGTATTGGAAGTTAGAGGCTATGATGCTATTTTCAGTAAAGGGAAAAACTTTATTAGACACATAATAATCAGGAAAGTGAAGCATATTGGAGTTCGAGTGAAGAACCTATACAAACTTGAGGTGGGAGATTACGTTTCATTGAAGAACATGGAAAAAAGAGTGAATATTCGAGATGTTTGAGAACTCTAGCATAGGTAATTGGGTCATCTACACCATGGTCCCTTAAAAATCATGTAGCAAATTACTTCAGGTCTCACTAAAGTCTCCCTTGACCAACATGATGTCTACAAGTGTTGCACATTGAGGAAATATGTCAAATCCACCTTCCATGGCCGATATAGCAAAGCAGATGCAATATTAGAGAAATTCCACTATGATGGTCTTGGACCCTTATTTATAGCATCCAAAATGAAATGTAGGTACTATGTAATTTTTATTGATGATTTCTGTAGACAATGTTGGATTTTCTTCATGAGGAAAAAGGATGAAGTGTCTTTAGATTTTTTAGAATTAAATAATTAGTTGAGAAGGAGAGTAGGGATAAGGTGAAGGCTCTCAGGAGAGATAATGGAGGTGAATTTGTTTCGAAATACTTCAAGAATTTCTATGCTAAAGAAGGTATTTGAAGAGCACTGATAACACCCCATAACCCACAACAAAATTCGGTAGCTGATAGGAAGAATAGGAGCAAGTTGTAGCTGCAATAGATGTGCTACATTATGAGGGGCTGTCATTGCATCTATGAGAAGAAACATGTAACACAATAATTTACTTACATAATGGGAGTCCTCATAGAATACTTGGTTTGATCACATCGAAGGAATATTTATCTAGGAGAAATCCTGATGTGTCTCATTTCAAAATTTTTGGAGATTGCATTTATTATCATGTCTCGAATGATTCGAGGAAGAAACTTGAGCCTATAACAGAGTTGGGAGTTTTTTTTGGATACACCAAAACTCCACACAATTTCCAAGGGTATTAACCTTCACTGAGGATGAAAATGGTGAGGAGAGATGTAAAGCTTAATGAGGAGGAATATATGAGATGCTCTCTGGAACGAGAGCTAAGTATACCAATGGAGTAGGAACTTCTAGATCCAAAGGAGCAGCCACAAATGGAGGAGCCTCATGATGAGCTTCAGGAAGTTGTGGAGCAGCCACAAATGGAGGAGCAAAGAGGAGTCCGAATGTAAATGCTGACTCAACCAAAAAAATATAGATAAGCGGGAAATAGAACCATAGAAGTTGATAGATTATCGTAGGACACTATGGAGAATGTGGGAGCCCCTACATGTTGGAGCCAGGATTTCCTACTAGGTAAAGACTCTGCAGATTAAGGAGCGGAGCACATAGCGTGAAGTATATTTTTGTGCTTAGGGGCTTTGAAATTGGTCAAAGCCTCTTAATTATGTAACATGATGGGATTTTTGGTGAACGTTGGACTCCGCCCATGGTTTTGGACCATGGTATTGTAAAAGATAAATATATATAAGGACTCTAGCTAGGATATGCATGATAGGATTGAATGATATATCTTTTGCTATGCATTTGGATGTTAGACTAAGTTAGTGGATGTGGTTAGGGTTAGAGGAAAATGCTCTTGCAGTTGTGTGCATGGATACCTTAGGAAAGGCTGCAACTATGTGCGTAGGCCCTTGCAGTTGTGTGCGCACGGTAGAATGTGATTATATGAGACAAATATAGATATGAATGAATGAACTATTAAGAATAGCTGAGTTATATTGATGTGTTTTATTTTTACTTAATATTTATGAATGACTATGTTGAATAAGGGTTTTTTTCTATAACTAAAAAACTTAGTTTGTTTCATGGTTTTTTACTATGTTTAATGCATGAATAAGTAAGGTCATGTAGTCTTTGAGTAAGTTCAACAATTGTGTTGAACAACGATAGTAATATTGGTAGATATGACCTTCAGAGCTCTGATAAGAAGGAAAAACCCTAGAGCCAATGTCCTCTATCCATCTAGATGTAGAAACCTGGTTCTAGCATCCCCTGGTATTGCCTCGAGTGAGACTTTGGTCTGCACAAGCAGATCGTTGTCGAAAGGGACAGTAACAATGGGTTTTGTTGGACTATGCAGACTATCTGAACTTGGGTTAGGGATCCATAAAGCCAACAAATTGTTCTATTTCCGGGACTAGGATCTAACTGAGGGATAGTTGGATGTGGCATCCATTTAAGAAAGAGATTGAAGATTGGATAGATATGAAAGAACATGAGTTTGTTGCGCATGAAAACAAAAGTTTGTGTATCTCTATTGAACACTAGTTACAGAATTATATCTATACAGATCGGTACGAGCTATTCTTTGCATTATTTTATAGCGAGTTGCATGAGTGGATCTCAAGCCTAGCTATGCAAACATGATATTTTAATAATAGACCTATTGTGTGGACCCCAAATTTGATTGATAAACTGAAAAATACTGATAACGAGAACGTGAGAATTGTTTATTACTGGATTGATAGCATCTTTGGGGGATTCATTATCGAGTTCGTGATCGAGACCGCTATGTCCTATAATGAAGTAAAGAACAACTTTTTTAAAGGCCTATGAGGTAAGTACCTGAATTCACTGAAGTTATTGATTAAAATGGTACTGTGTGAAAATATTATACTGTGATTGTGCTCAGATTAATGGTTGAAGAAATAGAACCAAGTGCTACGTGAAGCAGTAAGAATTTCAGAACAGGTTGGGGTACGTACATTAAAACTGAATATAGACCACTGTTTGAATCTGAGAAAGGAGAAAGCAACCCCGCTACTCCATGAAGTCTGTCATTAAGATCTAAAAGTCAGTACAGTGATGAGGAAATTCACCAAACTTCCACCCCTATCATTACTTCGTTTCATTCTATCCATCCACCTCCACCTCCCCCAATGGCCCAACCACCAAAGATGCATGTGTTCAAGGGAACATATGACCCTGAATAGTCTTGGTTTGTTGTAGAAGAGATATGGAGTTTGCAAAATGTTATAGATGAAGATATGAAGAAAGCGTAGTTGGTTACTGCGCTGCAACATCAAGCATTGTCTAGAGAAATAAAGCATGTTACAATGTATTCAAATGCTTCATTGGCTGAAAAGAGACCACGCTAAATGTTGAATTCAATAAAATAAAGTCACAATACCAATGTATCGTTGAGATCAAAGATATTGAGCAGCTGACTGCTGACACTGTGTGGGAGGTAGATCAAATATTTAGGACATTGTTGAGTCATATTAGCTTTAATATCCTAGATTAACATCATAAAGAGTGGTTTATTGTTGCACTATTACTGCATCTTAGATTTCCATTATCACAACAAAATATCTCAATTTAGGCTGAAGCATTGGAGATCACGATGAAGCTGGAGGCTTTGCTAGTAGCTGATGCAAGCATAGTGGTGGAAAAAATTTAGACTCGGTTGGGAAGTTTGCATATGGAGCTCCATGATCTAAAGAAGGGAAAGGAGGTTCACCCAGAAATCTGGTGTATCAAGTGCAAGACTAAGGGTCACTACAAGGACTAGTTTCCTATTTTTAGAGACTATGTTGGTCTTGGGATGTTGAATACATTAAAACCTGGATCGAGTGGAGGGCCAAGTGTAGGGCCTAATGTATGGTGTAGTATCTGCAAAGTTGCAGGCCAACATTCCACTGATTTTTGTCACTTATTACAAAAGTTGGTCAGATCACCGAAGCAAATGTTCTGCAACTTATGTAGCTCAATTGGGCATGATGAACAACATTGTAGGCTCTAAAATCTAATGTTGCAGTATAGTCTAGCTGCATATCGTATGCAATTAGAAGGTCGTGAAGCTATGGGTTCACCAACTCTGCAAAGAGGTTTTCAAGGCCAAAGGTGCGACTGAGGATGAAGTGCTAGTAGAGGGAGAGGACAGATCATTTTTTACAACTATGGATAGCCTAGATAATTTTCTTGATATTTCTAGAATTCTATTGTAGTGTCCTGTAAGTATTTTCAGGAATTTGGTCATGAAATAGAAGATTGTCTCATTTTGTTAGCTAAAAGCAAGAGAAGTGCAACCAATAGCGAGCACAGAACATATAGACGATGAAGTATGAACCACGCCAAGGAGATCCAAGTGTTAACATAGTCACACATAGTGGTATGAATACTAGAGGAAACCGTGTAGATGGGAAGAGGTCTGTACCAAAGACATGGGTAAATAAGGCTAAAGATAAGATTGTTGGGTTTGATGTACAACGCAAGAAGGAGACATTCATGGCAACGAAGAAATCATTTATGATTCCTAAGGCTACGACATCGACTGCACAGAGATAGTTGTGCATGGTAGAAAATACGCCTGAAGAGAATGTTGAAGTAAATGGAGCTGATCTGTTGATCCTAGCACCCTTCTTAAAGATGTGCATGAAGCTCTTAAGGGACCAGAGGGCTATAGAATGATTGTAGTAGTTGCTTGATAATTGTTCCAGTGAAGAAGAGCTATGGATGGAACAACATGCAGTAAATAAAGTGTACAAGAATAATAAGAGAATTGGTCAGGAGATGTGATTAACCATGGATATCGAAGATTATGAGATGGATCAAGTCACTCTATATCTTGGATCAAATGCTAATGTTCTACCAAAAAAAACATGGGAGTGGATGGGAAAGCCAAAGTTGCAATGGTCGCTTATTCAACAGAGGATGGAAAATCAGCATAAGGTCATCCCTATGGGGTGTTTGTAGGGAGTTAGCATAGATATTGATGGTGCAAGTGTGTTGGTTGACTTTGAGGTCATCGAGATCATTGATGATAGTGATCCTTACCCTATGCTGTTAGGATTTTGATTGAGCATATGATATGGATGCTATAATAAACTTGAAGAATAGACAAATGGTGTTTGAGAATGATGGTACCCGAGTCGTTGTGCCATTAGATCCTTCTGAAGGTGTACGCTATATAAATCCTGCCTAGCATGCATATGGAGATGATGCGATTGTTCAAATATATCGGCTGACTGTGCAGGATGATGATTGGATTAATCCTACTACATATGTAAAAATATTTTGGGAGTGCTATAGTTTGTGCATGTTTGATTCAGACAAAGAGTTGGAACACTGGTAGAATATATTGCATGAAGTAACCATTAAGCATTGTAACAAGGTCACTAAATCTCTATGTTGTGTCAAAGCAGAAGTGTGTAACTTGCCATTTTACGATGGAACTAGGAATTTTGTATTTTTCTTGGAAGAATTTGAGTGGAAAGTGCTAGAGGAGCAGAGGTATGAAGCTCTCGACTTTGCATTAAGGTCCACTCCATCCTAATGGTGGGGGTGCGCATAGGGAGAGTCTAGGAGGCTGGCCAAAATTGTGCAAATTTATAAGGCTGAGATTTGGTCAGGTTGAAATGAGAATTATAGAGAATTATGATGGCCAGAAGAATCTGTGCAAGAATTTAGCTCGCTAAACTGTAGCTTGGGGAGCAGAACATCAGCTGGAATGGGTGCACATTTTCTTTCATTATTTGGAGACGATACCTCAACAATGGTATCTTGAGATAGAACTGTGCCATGGAACTACGAATTGGGATGAGATGGTAGAAGGGTTCTTATTGACGTATAACTTCGCACATGGTGGGGAATGCATTACTAAGGCTTCTCAATAAGTAACAATAGGATTCTTCCACATTACTAAGGAACCAAGGACCCTAATACAGCCACATTGGTCTGCGCAATGGGAAAAGACTTATGAATATATCCAACAATTTGTTTGGAGGGATATGGTTCCCAAGACTGTGTTGGGGAGGGGATTTGCGGATCTCATGAGGACTAGATGCAAATCACTTGTGTTGCGAGATGGCTCCAGTGCATTAGGGGTACTACGCAACAAACATAATCCAAGTGTAGTCAGAGGTTACTATGCGTAGGGAAACAAGACTTCGATGAAGGGATGAATCTTGCTAAGTTTGTCCAAAATATGATCATTGGAATAGTTAAAGCGGATTGGACCACGACGTGGCCATTAAAAGGAGCGAGAGGAATGAAATTAATGGGCATATCTGAGTGGATCTGCTACCAAATCAACATTTATGGTGAGTATCTAGTGGAAATGATGCGATATTAATTCAAAAATTGCTATAACGAAGGGAGCTCGCTCCCCATTAGAACACTTCTCACGCTAAGTGTTAGAAAAGATAATTATTATCTACAAGAGAGTCGAGCTAGCTCCTACATGTCCGAGAAGAGTTTTGAATAAATCAAGCGAGAATTTATCCAGAGAGGATTAGGGGCCATAATGATGGCTACAACACCAGTGACTATCACAGGGCCAAGGTCGCCCAGATAACAGACATCAATCACGGCTCCATCTGTGAAGTCTAAGAAACCAACAGTGCAGTCCTCACCCTAGAAGAAACCCTCAAAGCAACAACAAGCTAGGGAATCCCGGTAATGGTGAAAGGAAATAACCGTGGAAGTCTACTTAGAATAGGATGAGGAGGCATAGGAGGTACTAGAAGAAATTTAAGTTGAGGAGGTTCAGCCACTCTCCTGACCGCCTCCTTATATTTCTCTCTAGAAGCAAGAGTCTAAGAAGTCGGTGAAAGACCTTGACGCAATGAAGTATAAAGTGTTCACTCCATTGATTCCTGGTGAAGTGGTAGTTGAAGGTGATCTACTAGCTAAGGTTCTATAGTTGCGAATGGAGGATTGGGATTTCAATGACAGAAGCAAGTACCTGCAGTTTCAACCCAATTGGTATCTTCTCTAGCAATAATTTACATGAATACTCACACAATTAGACCAATGAAATGGTTAAAGGGTATCCAACAGGTAGGGATACTCAACTTGTTGTACGTACCGCACTTCGGGTGAAGTACCATTAATACTATTTGTGCGCGCCAATTGTTGGATTTGGTGCATGACAGTTTTTTATGGATGGGGAAGAAGATCCCCATTAGAGAGATGTTGGTCAAGAGAATTATGATCCTTCCCTATCATGGATTCAACCCTGCGGAGGATTTTCTAGGAAAAAGACAACACAAGTAACCTACAAACCAAATGAAGAACGAATATGGGCTTATGAAGGGACCTTAGGGGTACTTCATTAGTTCTATATCTGACAGAACTATGCACTTTGTCACACACATATTGGCAGGAAAAATCATGAGGAAGATCCGTGGAGAGGAGACTTATGCATCTGTAATTTTCTTAGATGCATATTGTGCCAAGGGCATGGTATAGAATTGGGATAGCTATTTATGTTAGAAGTTCCATGAGGATTGCAGGGCCACGCAGGAATAAGACAAGTATTTCCATTACGCGTGGATCTTTCTTTTGATTGACTTGATGGAATGGAGGGAACCTGATGTGTCGTAGTTGAATGTTGTGGAACATAATCTTTGTGAAGCAACCTGATATGCTTCGCAATGGACTTCGACAAAACCAATGAGGGTTATGTCTAATAATTTTTTTTGGGTCGGAGCGGAAATGAGCTTAAGGACAATGATCAACCAAACTCCTTGGATGTCACCAAGGATTGTGGAACAATATCAAAAGATTGTGGAGTTCAAAGAGGACTTCCACCATATCCACACCCAGACAAAGAAGGACCTCACTGAGGTATGGTACGAGCTCCCATATGTGGTTTAAGAGGAAGATGTAGAAGCCATCATTAACCGATGGTCAGATGATTGGTTAATTCCATGACAGGAAGGTACATACACTACAGGAACGAGGGGGGCGAAGCCCACTACGCAAATTGGGCAAAAGGATATTGAAGTAGAGCTCTTGGAGACTGAAGGGGATGATATTGGCAGTGATCTGGGCATAGATCCATATGGCCCCTCTTCTCCATTTTTCACAAAGAGAAGGCAGCCACAAAATGGTGGTGCGCAAAATAAGGTTAAGTTCGATAGATCTGGTGGTCCACAAGACATGGTCCTCATTAAGGGGCACATCGATGAAATAAGGGATGCTATCCAAAAGTTCAATGAATATTTCTAGGGAAATGTTGAAGAGAAGTACAAGAAGGTGCTAGAAGATGTCCACGAAGGATTGCATGGTTTGCAGGTGAAAGCGAGTGTGTTACAAGCGAGAGTGGTTCCACCGAGCAATGCAAATAATAGTACGAGTACAACTGCGTAGGAGTTGGTGGTGACTACAGATACCTGTGTGGCACCTATTACTACAAGTACGCTTCTATTTGATGCTATAGAACAAATGAAGTAGGTAGTCCAATGGCAGAACACCACGTTGAACCTTTCTGTGATGCCCCTACAAGCTTTGCATGCGTTCCATCAGGGCATTTCCAACGAGCTAAAAATCAAAGAAAAGTGTGCCATTCTAGTTATCCAGGATGCCTAATAGGAGCGAAAAAGGATGCTTGCAGAAAAATAAATAGTTGTCTAGGAGTGCGAGGCTGAGGCAACATAACGCTAGAAGTTAGAAGAAACGATCTCGAAGGCATGCAGTGAGCTACTAGAGCTAGAGATTCATGCTACACCTATGCTTGAGGAGAAAGTGGCCAAGCTGGCAATAATTATCAAAGATTCCAAGGCCAAATTCGATGAGGTACGGATTTATATGGAGATGAAGATCGTCGAGATGTAGATGAAATTTCAACCGATCACTCCACCGAAGGTATGAGAATAGTGCACACTGGAGCTGAAGGCCACCACAAGACAAATCGAGTCTTGCATACAAGAGCGTGTGAGCATATTTGGCAAAGCACTAGATGTATGGTCCTCACTGCAGGAGGACCCACAAGTATAGAAGATTCAGAACGAGGTGGACGATAAGGAGGAGTAGCTAGATAAAATCAAGGTCACTTCAAAGACCTTGGAACCAATTCAGAGGATTAACCATCTCCAAGGGGTTTATTTTTATAGGAACAGATTGAGGAGCTACACCAAAAAGACAAGCTATACATCGATAGGATGAAGCCGTGGGAAGTTGAAGCTAGTTAGCTTTCCCAAACTGTGGAGAATAACATTAAAGAGTTGTGCACAACTCAGAGGGGATTGGAACAAAAGGCAACCAAGTCATCATAGAAACGCTGCTTGGAGAAGTCTGGGATTTTGCAAAGCAGTTTGCCGATACAGTTTCTCCATTGAAGGATGCCTTGAGAGGTATCAGAGAAAATATAGATGGTGCACCACCATTGTGACTCGGGATGAATCACAATTTTGTGTTGGGGGCATGTTGGAGACAGGATTCCCCATGAAGTAAATAATATGTAGATTGAGGAGTAGAGCACAAAGTATAATTTTGAGCTTAGGGGCTTTGAGGTGGGTCAAAGCCCCTTAATTATGTAATGGGATGGGATTTTTTATGAACGTTGGACTCCACCCATGGTTTTAGACCATGGTATTGTAAAAGCTAAATCTATATAAGGAGTCTAGCTAGGATATGCATAATAGGCTTGAATGATATATGTTTAGTGATGCATTTGGATGTCACACTGAGTTAGAGTCTGTGTTTTGGGTTAGAGGAAAAGGCTCTTGCAGTGTGTGGAGACCTTAGGAAAGTCTGCAACTGTGTGTGCAAAGACCTTAGGAAATACTGTAGCTATGTGCGCAGGCCCTTGCAGCTGTGTGTGTGGGGTAGAAAGTGATTGTATGAGACATATCGGGATATGAATGAATGAACAGTTGATAATATCTAAGTTATATTGATGTGCTTTATTTTTACTTACTATTTATGAATGACTATGCTGAATAAGGGTTTCATTCTCTAATAGAATATCGCAGTTCATTTTATGGTTTTTTACTGTGTTTAAAGCATGCATAAGTAATATCACGTAGTCTTTGAGTAAGTTCAACAGTTGTGTTGAACAACACTGGTAATATTGGTAGATCTGAACCATGGAGCTTTGATAAGAAGAAAAAACCATAGAGCTACTATCCTCTATCCCTCTAGATGCAGAAATCTGGTTCTAGTATCCCCCTATATTGCCTCGGGTGAGACTTTGGTTTGCGCAAGAAGATCATTGCTAAAAGGGTCGGTAATAGTGGGTTTTTTTGGACTACACAAAATATCTAAACCTAGGTCAGGGCCCCATAAAGGCAACACTACATCAGTACACAAGCATAGGAGGTCACCAGAGAGGTACACTAGTTACATGTCTCTCATGATAGAGCTAATTGAAAAATAGCCTTCATCATTTGAGGAAGAAGTTTCTCAACCTGTTTGGGTTGATGCCATGGTGGAAGAATATAAATCCATCATGAAGAACAATTTATGGGAAGTGTTGTCGATACTAGAAGGGAAATTGTGGTTGGTTCTAGATGGATCTACAAAGTGAAGCATGTAGTTGATGGGAGCATTGAGAAGTACAATGCCATGTTTATGGCCAAAGTATTTTCTCAGGTAGAGGGAGATGACTGTGAGGAAACATTTTCCCCTGTGGCAATGTATTCCTCCTTCAGATCAATTATTGCATTAGCTACACAGATGGGGTGGAAGATTCGCCAAATGGATGTGAAGACCACCTTTCTCATTGGTGTTATTGAGGAGGAAATTTACATAGTGAAACCAAAAGGATTTGAGACATATGATCAAGAGTCACATCTTTACAAACTCAGGAGAACATTTTATGGTCTCAAACAGGCACCCTAAGCATGGTGCACTTCAATCGATTTTTATCTCAATGAATTGGGCTTCACCAAAAGTGAAGTAGATGCAAACCTCTATCACATTGTGGTAGATGGTAAGTTGCTTATTCTTGTTTTGTATGTTCACGATTTAATATGGAAAAGTGATGAGAAACTGATTCATCCTTGCAAAAAGTATCTTGCAAGGGAATTTGAGATGAGATATATAGGCTGAATATATTACTTCCTCGGGCTGGAAAATGGGAAAGGTGATGATGAATTGTTTATGTCTTAGGGAAAGTATGCCTTTGAAATAATTCATAGATTTCACATGGATAATATTAAGCCTATGGACACACCTAGAGGAAGGAGAATTCCATTTTAGGTGAAGAGGTTGATGTTTCCATTTAGAAGTAGCTTGTGGGGTATTTGATGTATCTGGTGAACACAATACCCAACATGTGATATGCAGTAAACCAACTTATTGAAGCTATGGTAAGGCCTACCAATTTATGTTGGATGGCAAAAAATCATATGTTACGGTACCTCAAAGGCACTACTGAGTGTGGATTACCATAAAAAATGAGAGAGGGAGTGAAGCTCCAAGGCTTCACCAATACAGATTGGGAAAGAAGTCCATAAAACATGAAAATTACTTTAGGTGCTATATCGAGTGTTGGGTCCACATCTATCGTATAGTAGGAAGGAGAGGTCTGTGGTGCTTAGGTTAGCAGATGTTGAATAAATGGCTACAAGTCAAGCATCACGCCATATGGATGAGGAAAATACGTGTGGGTATTTTCAGTTAGGAGATGGATCTTATTGTGATAATTAGAATTTCATTAAGTTCTTTGAGAATCTAGTATTTCATGACAATTCCAAGCACATTGATATCCGATATCATCATTTACGAGACTATATGCAAAGGAGAATTATATTGCTACAATACATTCCAAATAAGGAGCAAGATGCTGACATCTTGACCAAGAAATTACCAAGAGGTAAATTTGAATTCCATAGGTGTAGGACAGGGGTGGTGAAAAATCCCTTTCTTGCTAAGAGGGAGTGTTAGAAAGTGTAGCAAGAAAGGATCAATTTGACTTTAGCCTTAGTCATATTGAGTAAATTAAATTTCCACATCAACAATAAAAATTGGAGGCAATTATCTAGTGTGACATGGCTCTTGTCACTGAGTTATATTAGTAAATTCGAGTCAGTGGGCTTGGATTTTAGTCTTGCATGTGTTGATTGCTAAAGTTTAGCAATATAGTTCAATTATTTTCAATTGTACTCAATTAACTACCTCTAACAATTAATAGAGTTAGTTGAAGGTCAGTTTAGTATTGAGACAACAATATAACTCATATATTTGTCAATTAACTGATCAATCATCCCAAAATAAACCAAACATGAATGGAATTAAAATTTCTCAGTTGGAGTGGAGAAGACAAAGGCCAATGTAACATTAATTGTATACTATTTGAGTGTACAATTTTTGTAGACAGACAGGAGATCAATAACTTGGGAATTCTTCAAGGAAATAGAGACTTCCCTATTGTTTAGGAGATCAAATTAGCTCAGAATTATGCAAGGAAATAGGAGGATGGAGGGGGCATAAATTGGCTAAGAATTGACCAGAGGTTCTCATTTAGTAGAGAGAATAATTTTGATTTTGCAGATGGTGCTCAGAGCTAGAGCATGAAATTGTAATAGTGTCTTTATTCAACTGATTAATGCAAATAGGCTTGAGGGTTTTTTCCTAGTTGGCTTCCCCTATAAATCATTGCGCACTTGCGGTTTTTCTTATTGCATGTCTATGCATGTTGTTATAAATTATGATTTTCATTATGCATATTAGTAGAGTAGGATCTGTGTCTCCTGATTTCAATTCAACTTCTTAAGCATTTGCAATTTCTATCAAATTTATACAACCATGGATATTGGGTCAATTGAGTAAGTAACACCTCTCATAGCTTGATTTAATACACAAGGGTGGGATGGAGTGTTACAAAGTGATATCAAATCCTAGGCTAAACACTTGGATTAGATGGGCATTGAAAGATAAAGTTAGAAACAAAGATAAAGAATTGTATTATTAGATATTAGGTTCAACATTGGACATAAAGATGCTCATGTGAAAATTAAACACACCAATCTAATTATCACAGATGTTAATTTTCCTTGGATTTAAAACTAATGGGATTTCTAACCTTGATGCAATTCTTAAATGTATTTCATTTATGTAACAAAACATGGTTTTTAGATGTGTGAACAACATCAAGTTAACATGCTTCAAATTGGCATGCTAAGTGTTGGCATGACAAGGTAACATGTTAATATGTTCATGCTGATATAAATAATAGTGATGTTAATGTGACAATACATAAGAATACATAATTGCAACAAGAAGTAGAGGAATGGGTAATATTATGGTACAAAAAGGTCTAGAAAAAATCCATCGTGAGAAAGAGGAGTAATGTTCCCCTAATGGAACTGATTCCCTTAGGAGTTTGAGATATTAGTTGAACATTTGAAAAGAAAAGAATAAAACTCATTCAAAAACAAGAAGGATAGGAAAATCTAAACATAATGTTACTATAAACCTATCCTACATATAAGGTTTTTTGTGATATGCATCAACCTCTAGAGATATAGAAGAGTGTCAAATGAAAACATTAGAGAGAAACCTCATAAGATTGGTAAGAAGAGAAAACCATTTAAATGTTGGGGATGTGGAGAAGAACACATAATCCATCAGTGCCCTAACAAACGACAAAACAAGGATATCCCAGACACATGAACTAACAACCAACAATATTGAAGGAAGTAACTCAAAGAGGAAGAGAGAAGGAGTATCCCCACAAGCTCTCTAAAATATTGAAAAGTAATACTAAACTAATTAGAAATACATTTTGGATCTTGATGTTGGCAGGGATGAATATTATTAATTTTTTTGTGCATGTACTAAGTGCCCTTGTTGAAGTAAATATAGAATGTTGGGTGTGCTGTGAATCAAAATGTTTTGTAATTATTCATTTGCCATTGACCACATTCACTTTTTTACTTTGAGCATGGCCATGATTTATGTTTTTTTTTTTTTTTCCATTTTTCTCTTCATTCCCATTGTGTTAATCTGGTCTTGGTTTGATTCATTCGGTGGGGAAAGAATCTCATGGAGAAGAGCTAAATAATACCCAACTTGAAGTTCAAGACTGTGATTAAACTTTGCACATGCAATAAACCACATTAGAGGATATATGAGGATAATGGATCAACCAAGGGCCCTAGTTGGGTCCACATGAACTAACAGGACATTAATGCCACAATTAAAAAAATGGAATAAGAAGGAAGTTCCCTTAACTAAAATTGTGCTTAGATGATGTATAAGTTATATTTTATGAATATGCGAATGAAGGAAAAAAGATTACTTTCCATGTATTGGGTAACATAGTGAAGTTATTTAATACATTCCATGTCACATGGAATATCAACTGAGTGAGTGTAGAAGAATTATCTCTTGCTATTAACTATGACTAGCTGTATACATATGATATGCGTGGGCTTATTAGCCTGGTCATGTAAATGAAGAAAAAAAATAGCATTTGATATTTGACTCTAAAAAATAACATATCAATAACATGGAATATGTCCATGTACAACACATTCTTTTCAAAATAAATATGCACAGGTTCGGGAGCATCGATGAAGACATGCTTGAATTGGATGCATAATGAAAATGGCTTTATGAAATATTTGAATTGAAAAAGTTGTGACTAATATGTGATGATGATATTATTTCAGGGACTACTGAATATTACATTCCTTGAAAATAATTCAACTGTGAATGCTTGTGATGATAGCCAAATACGTAAAGAAAGAAAAAATAAAAGGTAAAAAGGTAAAGGAAATTTTTTTGGTAAGAATTTTTTTTAGCTGAATTGATATCTTTTGGTTTCCAAATAACTGAATGATTTGCATATATTCCCAAGAAGATGTATGGTTAAGTAAGGAAGCCTTCACTATGAACATATTTCAATGAATTTTGCAATGCATAAAAACCTAAAGTGGAACTAATTACTCATGAATTTAAAGATATTCAAATATCAATTTTGTCTCTTTCAGCTACTATAATAAATGTTGTATTTCATTATGAAATGCTAAGAATAAATGTGATACACACATATGATGTTATGCTAGTTTCATTTCAATCTAATTTAAATAAGATGGAATATTAGAATTTTTATATATGCAATAATTCTAATATCACTTCACGATGTTGTGAGAATTTCAAATGAAAATAATGTATGTAAGAATATTGACAATTGTTTGGCTGATTGAAAGATTAGATTGCAGGTGGAGTGTTGGAATGGGGTGTGAGATTGAAGCCGCCATGACATAATAACACAACCTACAAAGGACGTAACAACATGACTAAAAGTATCATGCTTATGATATCATATTTATAAACAGAGAAAAGTTGGGTAATTAAAAAAAAAAACTATTTGAAATTTTTTAGTATATGTCATGGAAATTGAATGTTGTAACATAGGTGAAACAATGGAGAATGAAGCCTAGGAAGAAAACTATTATGGGGACATGGAAACCATATGACACCTTTTTTACATGATGGGAGAAAGTAACAACTAATACCTTGACTATAGGACTCCATGAGCAATGAAGTGGAGCACACAATACCATGACTTGGACATAAGACTCCTTGCATATTACATTAGAACATGTCAACATGAAACTTGGATATAAGACTCTAATTAACATCCCATGTAGGACAACCCTCATATATGTAGGCTACGGGGGTTTCTTGGGCTCAAAAGAGTTAGTAGCTAGTGGGGGGCTATGCAGGAAATCCTTTGGATAGGTAGACTATCGGGAATCAGGGTTTCGTGGGTCAAGGAAGGTGAGTAGCTAATGGGAGAAGAAATATGCCTCACGCTCACTTGGAGGTGAGCACAAGGAATGTTATTAAGTAAGTACATATATTTTTCAATTAATATAGAGATTTTTTGATAAAGAAGTATATTTCTTAGTAAAGACAAAGCTATAATTATTACCTATGAAGACGAAGAAAGCAAAGAGTAATGATAAAGATAAGTATTTGTTTAAAGAGTTTTTTATTGAAATTGCAGTTTAATTTGATTTGAAAATTTTATTATTAATCTCATAGAAATGTATGCTTATGATATAGGTTATTTTTTAAATTATATAGCACAAATATATGATGTTAATCACAAGAAATATCAGAGTCGTATCGACATTGTAGTATCAGAGTCGTGCAACATAAGCATAGTGGTGTTGAAGACCTTAAGGACTAGGCCATTATGGTGGCACTGAAACCATATGATATGCATTTATCTCCATGAGGAATGCATTGAAAATTTGTTTTTCATTAGAGAAATATAGAGGGTTTCCTTGGATGCGAGACTCCAACAAAACTCGACCTATGCAAGGAAACCTTGCCAAGAAATGGAGCACATGAGGGGCTGGGGAGGGAGAGAAGGGGATTTATAAACTTGGAAGGTGTGTGACTTCAAGGAAGAGGAAAACAGAGTAATTTTTTTTTCAAGGAGTCATTTCCATACTCATTGTGATCAAAGATGCATTGGGTGTGTCTTGGGAAGAAATAAAATTAATTTGTCCCTTTTGGAGGCCTTGAGGATAATTAATGATATGGATGGACATGAAAATTCAAAAAATGGAAGATGCTACTTCTGTAGGAGTTGTAATTATAAATATTAGATTTTTCTTTAGTTTTTTATTTATAGAACATCGAGGATGATGTTCCTTTAAGGGGGTGGGATTTATAACATCTCTCATGTTACCCCTATTTTTGCAATGTCAAAATTGTACCTGTGTAATGACAATGTGGAGGCCATGGCTGACTGATATAGTATGTGTAAACATAAAATAAATTAAATGTGAACTTTAATTGGTTGTCCTAAATAGAGGGACACATGGATCTAAGGTTTTGAGGGGTTTTCCTATTTCATGCATGTTTATTACCGCTAACATGCCTATTTGGTAGACCCATAGTGATATCATTTAACCTCTTCAATGTTGTCCTAATCAACCAAAATATTACATTGACAATAATTAAAAGTTATAGTGTGTGGAGGATGGGTGTAGGATGCTTCCATTCCTATTCCTCCTCATGGAAATAGAAAAAGGGAATGAAAGCATAGGAGTAAAGAGGGGAGAAGTGGATATGATTCCCTCACCCAAAGAGGGAGAAGGTGGCATAATAGACCAAATCACCACATGATAGGAGGAAGAATGTGAGTGGGTGGAAGAGAACATGCAACATGAAAAAATTAGTAGTGTGGAATAAAGGAGGAGAAGAATATGGGAATCGATCCAGTGTAAAAATAAATAAGGAGTTATGTGTAGAATTATGGATGGAGACACTCTCTCAATTAGTTTATAACAAAGGAGAGTGGTTGTATAAGAGAAGAGGAGGGAGCTGGTAATAGGGTTCAAAAGAGAAAGAGAAAGGAGCTAAAATATCCAAACAAAACCATTGAAATTGAATTGATCTTCGGTTCAATCCTTGTGAATGAGATCAGAGGAGTGAGGGAGTCATTGTGGTGCTTAATGCCAAAGGAATTAGATAAGTGGCTTGGACAGTTGAATCCAGTTCCTAAGTGTGTAACCCTGCACTTGGTGTGATTGAGGTTTGTCAGTAAATGTATGGTTGGTTGGAGAGTAGAAGTCCCTCCCAAAGTTTCCACCTAACCTATCTAACTCATCTAAGTATAAAAGATGATGTATTTCTATTTATGGATGTTGATTGTGTTGTTATATTGATTGGATGAGGTATGGTCGTACTACAATCATGAATGGATTCCTACCTCACTAATATTCATGGTTGACTAGTTATCTTACCCTTTAGGGTGGTAATGAATGTTTGAAGGGTGTATTCATTTCCATATTCATGTTTACAATATCACTTACATGATAATGAATAGTTGACTAAAGTCACTCAATTAACCTTTTATTTTATAAGCTCTTAGTTACCTTATATGTTTAAGCAATGGGAAATTAATTTTTATGCTTATGATTGTAGATTATCTTACATGTTATGATTTTAATTTCTATGTTAAGTGCTAAATTAGTATCTGGTTAGAACTGATGGTCACTTAGTCTATTACTGATGTGATGATACTATGAGCTTGTGCACATTTATATATTCTTGTAACTAAGTAATGTAACTATTTGTAGTATCATGAAGAAATTTACTATTTTAACATGATTTTGAATCTTTATGAATGATCACTCAAAACCAAAATACCTCCTTACTAATCAAACAAAGAAAATACTAAAAATTTGAAGGAGATAAATTGACCTACAATAGATATTAGAGTGGAATTTACTTGGATAACTCATCTTGCACATGTATTAAAACAGGTTGAACTAGATTTTGGTGTCATGCCGTTTCCCTTAGTTTTGGGCCTAATTTAATTTGGTTGTTGCTTGAACCCCTTTGTTTCTTCTAGAATGGTACAATAAATTCAAGAATATTTTCTTAACCCTCAACCTCCATTTTCATAAATTTATTATTTTAGGAAGGTAAAATTCTCTTATTTTTCCATTTTCCAACCACCTTAGTATTTTTGTAGGAAAATCTAGTAGTTGCAGGAGTCAACCTAACCTTGAGGAGGATAGATCACCATAAAGTGATATATATTCCTTATTAACTTGATGGTTTCTAGTAATCCAGGTTCCAAGAGTTGCAAGGAAAGTCCTTCTTGAGCATGTATCAGATAATCCATGGAGCAAAATGTCCCTTTCTAGTTGATTGCATCTAGGGAATTTGGGATCCAAGATGACAAGGGGTACATATCCCTACGATGAGCCAAATTGGTGATGAATCGAATTTCATATGGTGGGTCCTACATCAAATATAATACATAAGAGATTAATTCGACTTTCCTTGATAAGCATAAGGTTGAATGTGCACAAAATATAGATTACCTTCGAGAGAAGTTGGATCCAAGGAAAATTTTATTCGAGGATGACATAAGGGCACACACTTGTGATGAATAGATAAATTTTGGGTTCATATTACTTATAAGTGTGGAAAAATATCTGAGAATATAGGGTTCCAAGAGTGTTAAAGTGAAAAAATGCATGGTGGCACTAGATTCCTTGTGAATAAGATATAAAAATATCACGAAGGGGGTAGATCTTGTGGGGACCACATACCATGTGTTGAAATGGTAGGGTCATGTGGAGCCCTAACACCACTCACCAACCATTGTTTTTCTTTAGAGAGTTAACAACAAAGGAGAATGAGTGATGTGGCGTTGAGCTAGTCAAACGTGAAATGGGTCTATGGACTCCACCAAAATAAGAAAATGGGATTAAATACATATAACCAAAAAAATTCTAATAAATACAAGGAGGAGGACCCTATGAGCCCTGAGCTCAAGATGATGTGGCGGTGGTCAGGTGGACACCATGTAGGAACCCAAGGATACATGGAAAAATATATTAATGACATGGCAATACCAAAATAGTATGGAATCATGTCTAATTGACATAACAGTTAAATAAGAGCCACACGTGGGTTCCATGTGGTAACCTAATGCTGATGTGGAATTATATGATTAATGAACTTCAGGAAGTGTTTAGTCAATTTAATGTTCTTAAATTGCTACCATAAATTATCGACCGAAGTTGGTAATCTTGTGAAGTGTAAGTGCACTATATATGATAGATGCCTTTCTTACTTAGTTTATTGTGATGATTGTATATGTGTAGGTTGTTTTTAAAGATGTTTTTATTTTGTACATTATTAAAGAAATTAATGAATTTAATTATAACTAAACTAAATTATAATTTAACTAAGTTTCAAAAACTACAACAAATATTTTCGAAGAAAAGTCCTAACTGATTTATCTGTTAGTATCTAAGAATTCTTAGAATCTACTATAAGAAAATCAAACTCTAGAAAAAGAACTATGATATTTTTTTGTATTTATAAATTAAATGTTATGTAACTAAGACTGAACAAAGAAATGAATAAATCACTTATTATTCTAGCCAGAAATCACTATTAAAATAGAAAGCATTCTCATCCTTGTACCAAAAAGTAAATCATGAAATCATCATTGCTTGAAATAATCTGAAATGACTGTATTAGTTTTGTTGTGCTAAGTGTCTTTTCAGTTTAAAAACATGTGCATACTTGTCTCATTATTTTACATAAGGATTAAGAATTTTGACCATGAATTGTAGATTCTTTTTAGTGAATTACAAGCATAAAAAAGCTTAAATAAAATTGAACAATAGTGTAAAACAGAGAAATAATTCACGACATGAAATTTACATAATAGGCATGATGAAGCAGTTCACCCCTCTTGGGCTAAATCTGTTGGTCCAACTCCCAATGGCATGTCCATGTTTCATTATGCTCAAAATTTTGCTATTACATGTAGTTACAGTGCTCTATGGTTGTTTTCTCTACACCAATGGCTCCATAATGCTCTAATTAGTCAAAAATGACTCTTAATTCACTCAAAATGGGTGAGAAGTGAGTCTCCTATTCTTTTGCCTAGTTTCACTTAGAAAATCTCCACTAAAAGTGGAGAACTCCACTTAACTGGAGATAAAATAGCAATTTCCACCAATTAAGGCACGCCCACCAAAATTCCCGCCGAGATGAAGTGACAATAAATGTTTGCGGTTAGGGGTGGCCACATGCGTACCCCCAAACCCGCGGATTACTAACCGTCGGAGGTTATCAACTCCACATTAAACTATATTTTCGTTTGAGCCACGAGTTAAGAGATGTTGGTTAGCACTGACTGTGGAGTTGGCCTTTACATTTAACTTTTCCATGTGATACATCTCTGGGAACCTTTGCGGGTGACATTTACTGTGATGGTTGGTGGTTACGTTAACATGGCCATGTAACAATGTATACGGGACCACTGGTGGGTTGGGACTACCAGCGATTCCCAACCCCCAACCATGATTGCAACAAACAATTAATATAACTTGACACCCAATGTAGTTAAGAACTATCGTGTAGCTTGGGTGGTAAGATCTGTGCATGCCCAGTGGGAGGTCTCGGCGTCGATTCCTGTGGACCCAAAAAAAATTTAGCATGCAATTTCAGGGCAACATGGTGGCCTCAGGGCTGGCCATGTGGCACCTTTTGACTGGCCCTCTCCAAACCATACCTTCAAATAAGGATCTGACACTTGTCATCAATTGATTGGCCTGGTGGAAAGGAATATTCCAAGGAATATTCCTTTTTGCTGACTGTACATCCACCCACTTTGTTGAATGTGCATCCCAGTCAAACTTGGTCAAACCATCGAAAATTTACCTGTTTGGCATTTCGATCAGAACGTGATATTTTCCTCATACAACATCAATTTTCTGAACCGTTCATGGCGCTAGAATCAAGAAGACAAGATCTACGCAACCATCATTGTTTCAACCCAATCTTGTAACTTTAAATTTTGAGCAAAATTTATGAACTCCTGATCATTCCTCCCCATTGGGAAGCTTTTGGACCCCAAAATACTTGATTACCTGTTCAGTAGATGAGGGTACAACTCCCTCACCTTTCCAACCTCCATCCATTTTTCCTTGCTTGTTTTAGTGCCTTTGATCCCAACTCAAAGCTAGTATACACTTCCCTTCTTTGATGCTCTTGTCCTCCTATCAAGAATTGTATCTTCCTTGAGCTCATCCAAAAATTCTGGCAAGAAATATTCAATAGAAGGTAGCTTAACATCACTTCCTTGATCATCGATCAAAGGTGGCTCATACAACCATAATTTTTCAACATTAAAAATAGAATACATTTTCATATAAGAAGGCAACTCAAGTTGGAATGCATTGTTACCAACTTTATTTATGATTTGGAAAGGACCATAGCGAATGTGCTTGAATTTTTTAGCTTCCCCTTGCATTATTTCTTTGCTAATGTGCAACCATACCTCATCTCCCTCTTAAAACTTGTGATCAAGTCAGTGTTTGTCATGCCTCTCTTTGTATTTTCTTTGACTTTTCTCAAGCTGTTCTTGAACTTGTTGATGTATAATCTAAATTTTCTCAATGAAATTTCGAGCCTTATCAATGTCACTATGGCCATCAATTGCAAAATCCTTCCCAAAGATGAAGTCTAATGGCGATTTTGGCAAATACCCAAAGCATACTTCAAAAGGTGAGGTTTGTATTGAAGAGTGCTTTGTCCGGTTGTAAGTGTGTTGAATGTAATGTAATTGTTCATCCCATAACTTAGGATGTTTGCTGCAATATCCTCTCAATAGATGCACAATTGTTCTGTTCACCACCTCGGTTTTTACATCTGTTTGTGGATGAAAATCAGTACTCTTTTACAAATTTGTGTCCATCATTCTCCATAGATTTTACCAAAAATTCCCAATGAACCTGCAATCCCTGTCACTAACAATAGAAGTTGGCAATCCAAAATGAACCCAAACATTTTGAAAATAAAGTTCAGCAGTTTGTTCAGCAGTAATGGTTTTCTTACATGGCATAAGTATACACATTTGACTGAATCTATCCACAACTACATAAAGATAATCATGCTGCTTTCTTGACATAGGTAGACCTCCAACAAAGTCCATGGAGACACTCTCCCATGGCCTTGATGGTACCAGTAGTGGCATGTACAATCCAAGTTTCCTATTACTAGGCTTACTTGTTGCACACATAGAACAATCTCTTATAAAACATGACACACTATCTACCATGCGAGGCCAATAATAATACCTATGTAGATGCGCCACTATTTTTCTTACCCCAACGTGTCTAGAAATAAGAGATGAATGAGCTTCTCTCATGACACTTAGCCTCTCTCCTTATGGAATACATAGCTTGCCCAAATGAAATAGAAATTTTTTATGCATGTGATATTCTTTTTCTTCAACTTGGTTCCCTTCACTCAAACTAGCATACACATCTTGAAAATCAATGTCATGTTCATATTGTTCTATGTAACTCTCATGTACAACAGAATCATTTTTGAGTAAAGTAGAAGCAATAATGATTGGTATTGAAAGTGTTGATCATAATCCGTTTCACATAAAATTTCAGAGGCAATCTAGCTCAGAGCTCTCAAACTCCCCATTGCAGCATTGGAAAACCCTCCTCAAGCCTATCGTTACCATTTCCCGCCTCCAAAATACATTGTCGAAGGTTGGAGGTTCATATTTGAAAATATTCGAGGCATAGCTCCTTCAGCCCTAGCCCCTCTGTCTTTTCCTCCATGTAACCCGGACGCTAGACCAGGCGCTAGTCCGATGGGCAGTTATCCAATACATATCGGGCACATCCTGAGCCGTTGATCTGTGCAGATCGAATGGAATTTTCTCATATCTGCCGCACCCGTAGCCTACCTATTCACCATCCAATCAAGTCATAAATCTACCGTTTGCGATGCGCCTGCCCTGGTGGTCCTCGCGCTCCAAACATTGCTCAAAAATGGGTGGTATGTATCGCACCGCCTTTCGGTGGTAGGTGGTATTTCTCCTTGGGCCAGCGATTCCATATAGCGCTCACCACGTGTCCTTGCGTACAGCCTCAAAAATTCCCTCCATCGCGCATTATCATTCGGAAAAAGACACGCAGCGATATTAATCACAATCGTCCGATCTGGGAGCCTTCATCCGACGATCGTCGCGTTCCGAAGCTACACGAGATTTAGTCCAAGCCCATCGCGTCCCTGGCCCACATTCCATCGTCTCTGACGCTCTTTCCACCGTCGATTTCCTCCTGAGATCGGACGGTCAAGATCTGCTCACCCCGCTTTGACTAGCTCCCAAATTCAGTCCTCCACGTCACCCATTCCTCATTGTTTTGATATCGTGCCACCTGTCCTCCAGTTTTCCTCCACGTGCTCTCCACCACCCCAGATCTATACTTTGCTCATTTCTTCGTTCCTTACATATTTTCATGTTCATTTCCATATTCCATTAGTTCTCTCTATGGTCATTCCGCACTGTTGTGCTGCATTTTCTTCGTCACCACCCTGCGCCGCTTCACCATTTTGCTAGTCTGTACAA
Organism: Pinus albicaulis; assembly: GCA_034641835.2. Lineage (NCBI taxonomy): Eukaryota > Viridiplantae > Streptophyta > Pinopsida > Pinales > Pinaceae > Pinus > Pinus albicaulis. The sequence goes on along the minus strand of CM076579.1, from coordinate 942,981,449 downwards.
CCACTTCCATTAACCCTGCCACATCTCCCATCCTCATATGCTTTGATTTTTTAACATGTTCTCAGGTTTTGCAGGTTTATAGCGACTGAGAATTACCATAAGTTCCAACCTCCATTACAAAAGCCGAGTACGCTCCAAAGGACCATTTATCAGAGGCAGAATCATGGAAAAAGGATTTGGGAAGCTGTTACGACATGGCTTTCATTAAAGAAGCAGGGGTAAAATCTGTCAAACCCTCCAGAGTCATTCAAAGCACAGATTGTGGCAGATGGAAACATTTATGTTGCGGAAAAGAGTATCAGTCAAATGATAAATGAATTCAGTGTTTAGCATTGAAGATTTTAAATCTTAATTCAAGATTCAGAAGGAAGAGGGTACAATGCACAAGAAACAATACCCTCCAGGTTTTATTTCAGCTGATTTTTCTTTCAGGAAAGTACAGAATGTTCATATATTTTTATCTTAATACCATGTTCCTGAAGAGGATTTCACCTGGTGCATTTATTTCAGAGAGCAGGCTACAGAGTACCTACAGCAACACCTATTCATTCAACTGTATGGGCGGGCATTGTTTCCGCTATTTTGGTTTAAATTAGACAATTAAATGTTCATCACCTACCTCTTTTATTAGGTTTTGGTTTCTCCTATAAAAACCATGAAGAAACACATTTTAAGGGTTCCAGATTTTTATCAGAAAATTATGCAGTGAAAGGCTTTTTGCATACATTTTGTAAATTCTTATATGAAGGCTTAGAGCCCATAGGGTCTCAGTGAGGAGGAGTTCTATCTGTCAAAGAGGATTCTGGTCTTTGGTATTTCACAGTCTGTAACTTTCTTTATTTGTGTTATATTAATAGAACACATCATTTCATCCATCTTTCTTGTATCATGTTTTGGAATGCGAGTGGCTCACTGATCTTTAGTATGGATTCATCCTAGTTGATGCCCATACCCGGATCAGTCAAGCGCTTTAAATATGGCTCATGCATGATATTCTGTTCCATTATTCAGCTAACCATACTTCTGATATATTAGTTGCTTTGGGAGGGTGCTTTTAAAATGATGTTATCATGTATGGATTCTTATATTGGTAAGCCCATGCATGGTGGTATTGTATATCTGGGTATTAGCTCAATGTTAACTAGTATCTTCTCAATATTTATTTCACTACATACACCTTCTGATAATTTATGTCTATGAAGTATTTCTGAATCGGCCCGCTTTGCAGTAAAATGTCTCTAAATTGTCTGTTGCTTTTGTATCAGAGTTCTGCATCTTGCTTCTGCAGTATCCTTTTTCCTGTGTCAGTTTCTGAGAGTTTGGTCCCATTCTATTTTATTCCCCTGTTTACAGGAGATATCATGTGAGCTGAAGCTGACAACTTCACACATTATATTATATGCTCCTTTCTATGCTAAGATGTCCTAGGAATTGGTCTATCACAACTCTAGGATGTCTCTAGGAGTTACAACATCTTTCTGGTGTCGTTGCCGGGGACGAATTTAAGAAAATAATAATCCCTGGGCCTCGAAAAAATTTTATTCACTCTTCAAGTAGATGAGCATGGAGAGTTGAGAGTTGTATATCCCTCACCTTGGCAACTCCACATTTGTTATTTGATAAATCTATTTGCAGTCTTGGCTCCTCGTAAGCCACACCTGAGGTCAGACTCATCTAAGCCAAAGACACATTCAGTGTCTGACCTTGACCATATTATACATAGAAGAAATTGGAGGGAAAGGAAATCAGCCTGTTCCGAAATCCCTGAAGTGTCTATAGAAGACTTTCCATCCTCTTCCTATCAAGAAACTCAAGTGCCGAATCCCGACTCCACTGTGGGAGATACTGATTATTATTATTCAGATAGTCCACCTCGAGAGGGTATCAGAAATAAAAATAGTCTTCACCCTACTCCTGAGGTTGAAGACGTCAAGGAAGTAACCGAAGTATCTACTATTAATAGACCTTTGTTCCCCTCAACTCGTCAAGCTGCAGTTGAGTATATCCCTATTATTATTCACACTCCACTTCCACCTCCTCTTCCTCCTCTTGCTCATCAAACTATTGCACTACCTCCACCTCCTCCAATGGCTAATGTCCCAGCCTTCTTGATGAATAAATATGCTCCCCTGGCATTACCCCAAGTGCTAAATGATATGCCCCAAGATTATCTGAAGGTCTTGCCCAGATTCAATGGAGAAAATGAGATCGATGCTCAAAAACATCTTGAGACTTTCTGCTCCTTTGCAGATAACTTTAATGTTGAACATTTAGATGTGGTCTTAAGACTGTTTGTGCAATCTCTAGATGGTGAAGCTAGAAAATGGTTTAAGACATTGGCTGGCCATTCTATTACCACTTGGGATAACATGGAAGACACTTTCCTCAGGAAATGGGGAGAGAAGAAAGATCATGGAAATTCTCTACATGCATGTGACGAAGGATGCCAGGAAGAAGCTGGATCCAACCACAGAGGTTGGGATATTTTTGGGGTACACTGATACACCCCACAACTATCGTGTATATTTTCCAGACAATCGCAAGACTGTTGTGCGACGGGATATCAAATTTCAGGAGGAGAAAGCCATGAAGTGTTCGCTTGAGAGGGAGCCACACTTGCATGCAGATGAGGAGCTATTAGTTCCTAAGGATGAGCTTCAGGATGTGGATCATCCACAAGAGGAAGTTCATGGAGTGGAAGAGACCACTCATGCAGCGCCAACCATCAGAGGGCGCAAGCGCACTACAGAAGCTGAGCGACTGGCTCAAGATGCAAAGAAGATTGTAGGACCACCTACAGCACAACGCAGACAGAGACAGTCACCGGACCGGTACACTGGATACATGGCTCTTATGAGAAAATGTCATGACAGAGCCATCCTCTTTCGAGGAAGTTGTGGAGGACCCCGCATGGGTAGATTCCATGGTGGAAGAGTATGATTCGATTGTCAGAAACAGTGCATGGAAGATTGTCCCGAGACTGGAGGGGAAATCAGTGGTGGGTTCGAGATGGATCTACAAAGTGAAGCAGGCAGCTGACGGGAGTGTGGAGAAGTACAAGGCAAGATTTGTTGCCCGAGGCTTTTCACAGATAGAGGGGATCGATTATGAGGAGACCTTTGCACATGTCGCAAGGTATTCTTCCATACGGACGATTCTTGCTCTCTCAGCGCAGATGGGGTGGCACATTCATCAGATGGATGTGAAGACTGCGTTCCTCAACGGAGTCATTGAGGAGGAGGTGTACATAGAGCAGCCCGAAGGTTTCGATATCTTCAGCAGCGATTCGCATGTGTGCAGGCTCAAGAGAGCGTTGTATGGGTTGAAACAAGCACCTCGTGCTTGGTACACACGGATAGACAGTTATTTCACCGGACTTGGATTCTCCAAGAGTGAGGTGGATCCTAACCTGTACCAGATTGTGGTGGAGGGGAAGTTGCTGATCATTGTACTGTATGTAGATGATCTGATTTTGACGGGAGATGAGCTGTTGATACTTTCATGCAAGGAGGATCTTGCTAGAGAGTTTGAGATGAAGGACTTGGGCCTCCTTCATTATTTCCTGGGATTGGAAATTTGGCAGCGCGGTGATGGACTATTTGTTTCTCAGGGTAAGTATGCTCGGGAGATACTGGAGAAGTTCAACATGCATGGCTGCAAGCCTATTGATACTCCTCTTCCTGGAGGTTGGAGGAAGGAGGATGCTACTTCAGCGGAGGTAGTGGATGCCACTGTTTATCGACAGTTGGTGGGGTCTCTTATGTATCTGGTCAATACACGACCCGATATATGCTATGCTGTTAACCAGCTTTCGCAAGCTATGGTTAAGCCTACCAAGCTCTTCTGGAAGGCAGGCAAGCATGTATTGTGTTATCTTAGAGGCACATCAGGATATGGTTTGTGGTACAAACATGAGGATGAGGTGAAGCCGTGTGGCTTCATGGATGCAGATTGGGCAGGGAGCCCAACGGACAGAAAGAGCACATATGGAGGGATCTTCAGTATCGGATCGACAGCAGTTTCTTGGTACAGCAGGAAGTAGAGATCCGTGGCACTCAGTTCAGCAGAGGCTGAGTATATGGCAGCAAGCTTGGCTACATGCGAGGCCATATGGATGAGGAAGATCCTGGTCGGGTTGTTCGGGTCACACTTGGAGCCTACTGTGATTTATTGTGATAACCAGAGTTGCATTAAACTCTCGGCTAATCCAGTATTTCATGATAGATCCAAACACATCGACATCAGGTACCATCATATCAGAGATTGTGTGCAACGGAGAATCATGTTACTTTCATATATTCCCACGGAGGATCAGGATGCTGACATCTTGACGAAGGCGCTCACCAGGAGCAAATTCGAATACCACAGAGGCAGGATAGGGGTTGCAGATAATCCATATCTTGTTGAGAGGGAGTGTTGAAAATGCAACAAGATGATGGAGCTTAGTGAAAAGAAGTCGCCTTCACTAAGTGGGCCCGCAGGCTATTTTTAGCGCAAAGTCTATTTTTAGACTATGTCTATTTTTAGACATATGGATCATGGTCTATGAGTTGCAGGATGCTATTTATGGATGATTGGTCAAGTTGGTAAAAATAGATGGACCTCTATTTTTAGATATTGGGCGAAGTCTATTTTTAGACTGCCAGTCTAAAAATAGATCAGTCAAATATTATTAGCCCTTAATAATATTTGGACTATAAACATTATCTTATCCTCTTGGAGCACTTCAATTTGATGCTTGGATGTGGCACATGCAGCTGACAGAAGGAAATACGCTATTCCTAGGGGTTAGTTGAGCTATTGCATGGTTGACTTCAGTTAGAACTCATGTGGCAGAGTTTGGTGGAGTTGATGAGACAGTTGGTGGAGTTGTGTTCTGTTTAACTTAGTTGAACTAGTTGTATTTAGTCTAACTGACAAATACACTAGTGATGAGTGGTGTGAATTAATTATTAATTAATTCACTAATTATTAACTCATAAATCAACTAATGAACACATCAGTTAACTGCAATGCATGGACAGTTCAGTGGAGACCAGTGTTAGAGGTGGGTGAAAGTGTGAGTGTACTATCAATTGTGACTATTGGATGTGCATGAGATTTGCACACACATTGATGGAGATTGCCAATGAGGATTGCGCAGTTGGAGCTAGTGGGATTCGAACTTGGATCTCATTCATTACTCACTTGGATTGCGCAGTAGAGGCAGGCAGACTTGTGGAGGAGATTTGAACCCATGACTTGTTCAAATCTCATATATTTTGTGTGTAACTTTTTGGAGATAGTACTGAGTACTTGTGAGAAGTATTGTGCTATGTATTGTTACATGTTCTCTATCATTATACGATACAGATATTTGGGGTTTTCAACTATTGCTTTCCCCATTACATCCTGTGTTGATATGTGTGCTTGATTATGTTTTAATGAGCGCATGCGACTGCTTTCTATTTCCGCATATTGATGATCAATTGTAGAAGAGGTTATGTATTATGCATGAAGCTTAAATAGTGTGTAATCAGGATAATCTCAGTGAATAACTCAACAAATTATTCAAATTTCTATAGTCCAAATGCACCCAAGGAAGAAAAAATGTTAGGAAAATAGATTGGGTAGGTAGAGATGAAGATGATTTGATCATGTTTTTGAAATCTATTATGATCATAACTTCACAGCAAGCATCGGTAGGAGAAAAGAGGTAAAAATATGCCTAATGGATGAGGCAATGGTCTCCATCAAGCCAAAGATCTGACAGTTCTGGACACCTCCTGAAAAGGAACTTCCCTCCCGAAGTGGAGCCACTATTATTCATCCATAATTTTCACTATCTGAAGATGACTAAGTATTGGTTATAGCTTTCTAGAAACAAAGTTCATGAACATTGTGAGTTCTAGAAATCTCACTACCTTCATTATCCTTAAGATAAAATTTTCACTATTTCATCATCCCATCATGTCAATGCTCAACTCACCCATCATAGAAGACCCATCATGGGCTCCTGTCACTTAATTTTTCTTTTTTGTGTCACCTTTGGCCTCAGCCCTCTATTTTGTTTTGCCTAACTCCTCCATTGTCCATCTAGGGATTTTAAGGGCATTTTTTCTTGGTTTCATGACCTCCATGGTTAAACATCAACAAGGCTTGTATCGTGATGCTCTTACACCTCCTCCTATCCTTAATATACCTTCATAAACACTCCCCATTACTCATATCCCTCAAATTCATCATTTTTCTACAAAACCTAATCTATTGCCACAATTTGACACTTTTTAAGACTAGGCCTGTGTTTTGCCTTTTTGGAACCCTTCCCCTAACTCAATCCTTGAAATTAAACTTTCCCTTACTACCTAACATCTATCCCTATCCCCAAAAATTTCCCCAAGAATTTAGACAGCCCTTAACCCCTTCATTCCCCTCCCTCTATAAGGCAGTCCTAAATCCCCTACACCAAACCCTAATTTCCTCTTCCAACTAAGCTAGGGTTTGATATGAGAAGGAGGCACAAGAGAAAAGGATTCATTTGATAGATCATTTCAGCAAGGATAAGTTGATACCAACTCATAAACATCATGCCTCCATCATTTTCCAAGAATTCATTCCAAGAGACAAGCCATGTGTCACGCCTAGGGCCAGTTTTTCTTCAAATTGTGTTTCAGACCAAACTGAGATGAATTTGACAAAAGTGAGAGACATTTTTGTCCCATATAGGCCCAAGAAGAAAAAAATTATTCAGTGTTTACACAGGTATCATGGTTTGGGAGAAAGATCAAAAACACAGGTGTGCCAGGAGAATTTTTGCACTGCTGGAGTGACCTTGGGAAACTAAGGTTTTCTCACAGCTGGAGTCTCCAAATGACTTTCTTGATGAGTCCAAAGACAAATATACTTGAAGATATTTCCAATGAGATATCATGAGCTCAATTTCTAGTTAAGGAAGGCCTCCCAAATTTTTTTGCACCAGCACTCTGCATTTCTATATCATCATTCAACACTTTTTGACCAGTGTTGGGAAAATCAGATTTTGGACAGGTAAATGGACACCAAAGGTAAAACCAAAAGAATTTTTGGAAAGTAGACTCAACAATATTTCCAACGAGATATCATGGAGATCATTCCTACATAGGGAAGGCCTCTAAATGCCCTATGCCAATTGGCACTACGCACAGATAGAGTGACGCTGCGCACAGAGGAAATTTGGCCAGGGTTGCCAAAAAGTGGCCAAAATTCAGTTTTTTGCTCCTCAAATTTTTCCCCAAGCTCCTGCACAATTTTAAAAAGGTTGGTGGTCACATTTCTTTTCCCTCCAAGTGTTCTTTTTGCATCCATAATCAAAGAAGAATAAGGACAAGTAACTTTGTTCAAAATTGATCAAAGGGTCTTTCAAGAAAGGCCTCCTTGGCCTAGTGCACAAATTCTACAAGGGACAACTGCCCTTGCTTACATTACTGCAAAAATATTAGGATGGCCATCAACCTATAAAAGAGGCAAGGTAATAGGGTTAAATCACCATTGAAGGCATCCAAAGCAAAGAAGAAAGCAACAAGGCCCGTGTTTGAAGAGAATCAAGGTTTGTGACTGATTACAAGTGAACCCGTGCAAGGAATCAGTAGAAGGGCTACAAGGAAAAATCCCTAAAACCTAGGAGTTTGGAAGGAATTTCAAACAAGTCAAAAAATGATGATAGGGCTTCCTTCATAACAACAGATGGCATTTTAGGGGGTATCCAAGCTGCCCTCTAGGGTTTGAAAAAAAAGCAATGATTCCACCTCACTAAAAGGAAAAAATGGCAAAGAGTATCAGTACAAGGGCCTAATATTTCCAATTACAGTCAAAGGCCTCCAAAATAATCAAAATGAAAGCAAGCATGAGGTTGAGTATCAAAAGAATAAAGTCATGCTAAGCACAGGTTCACTGCTCAAGAAATGAGATATCAAACTCCAAAAGAGGCTAAGAAGACCAAAGGAAAATGTTTTGTTGGAACCTGCACAAGATCAGAAGTGGCCAAGTGAAAAACATGGTAAACCTGATGCTTGCATCTCTATCAAAAGACATATAACTGTCAAATCTGCAAAGGGAAAAAGACATGTTTCAGGTCACCTACAATAAAAAGTGCCCAAGGAGGTAAAAACAGGGTTTTCAGTTTGAAGAATATATGCCAAAGGATAGTTTGAACAAGTGCCCAGGCTTTCAAAATAAAAGGGGATAAAAATGACATCTACATCCCCTCAGCTATCCATCATCACAAAAGAAGAAAAGATGCCTTGAAAGAACTTTCAAAACCCTGCAAAATACAAAAGGTTGTAAGTCAAATGGAAAAAAAGATTGAAAATCATAGTAAAGTGGGTTTATAACTTTGATTTATTTCTCTCAAAGGGTGTAAAGGTTCCTTTGTTCCCCTTCAAATTCATCCAGCCCCTGAAAAAGAGAAAAAAAATTCTTAAGGAAGAAAAACAGAGTTTTTCTGGTCATTTTTGGAAAAAAATTTGGGCGCTGTGCACAGACAGATTGGCGTTGTGCACAGGGGAGAAAATCCAATGTTAAATAACATTGCATTATGCACAGATGGATTGGTGCTACTAACAGGCAGTGGCGTTGCACACAGAGGAAATGTGGCCAAAATTGCCAAAAATTGCTCAAAATCACTCTTTTTCCTCCTCAAATTTTCCCTAGGCTCCTGCACGAGTTAGACAAGATGATGACAGTGGTAATGAGGAACAAGAGGATGGTGAGGAAGATGAAGAATTGGACAGTCAAGATAACATGAGAATTGATAATTAAAAGGCAGAAACAGAGAATTATGAAGAGGGCAGCCAAGATAAAGGTCAAAACAGTAAGGAAAATGCAGATGGCAAAGGGCAGCAGTGACACCCAAGAAGCAAGCCTCAGTGATGCAGAGCAGAACAGTGACAAAGAGTTAGAAGATATGAACACAAATGAAGATGATGAAAATTCCAAAGAAAAAGAGGAGAGTGGTCTTCATGATGAGAAAAATGACAGTGATGAAAGTGCAGAGGGTGCCAATGAAAATGATGACCCCAACAATGAAAAGACAAGTAGCTCAAATGAAGAACAAAATGACAATGAAGAAATCAGTGAAGAGGATGTGAGTGTTGATGATGTTAAATACAATGATGAGGTATAAAATATGATGACTGGTGATGACATTAATGAAAATGAAGAAGTTGAAGACTGCAACAAGGATCATAGCCATGATCAAGGCACCTATAAAGCCACCATCACACCTCTTCATTAAAATTTAGGCACTCAAAGAAGGTAAAGACCAAGAAAAAATTAGAGGCATGGCTCAAGATTTTCCACAGGCTTCTAAAACCCCTTGAAGACGCTTTCCACAAAATTTGAGGGAATTCTGAGCAAATTTTGTTTTTTTGAAATTTTGAGGCCTCTGTGCGCAACACCCTTGGCGTTACACACAAATTTGGTGCATCCTCAGCTCGAAAAATTTACATTTTTGGATTCCTCTCATCATCAATAGTCTTCTCACAACCCCGGATGCGGGTGTTTCAATGGAAAGTTAATGGGATGGGACGGAGGGGCGGCAAGCCCTGCCGACACCTGCCCAATTGGTACGCGGAGTTAAATGGACGGCTGCACAATGGCATGTCTCATTTACACTCCCCTCCTTCCAACGCTATGGGCTCTGCAATCTACAACACTCATGCGCCTTCAAATATGATGAACCATGCCTCTGCATGCTTCGGCGAGATTTTCACTATGGATGCAGTTAAGAAGACTGATATGTTTGGTTTGGGAAGGACGGACTTGGCACATGTTAAGGCCTATCTCATGGCGGGTGGATTCCATCAGCAACAGGTTAAATATTGCCCGTTCTTGGCTTTCCCTCAGAATCGTTTTGGCGTCGTTGGTTGCTGTATGCACAGTCGGGAGAGAGTCTATCTGTGTCTGTTGCGTTCTATGCAGAGGGAGGCTTATCCTCCTGGGAAACTTCAGCTGCTGCTGCGACCTCATCGGAGCTTGGGCCACCCTGGGCTGGCTTGCACGTTTGTTGAAGCGTTCTGGACCCTGCTCCATCACACTATGTCGAGGATTCGACACCGTATGCAGAGCAGGAGAGGCAGCTCTCAGAGCCATCCCTCTCGTAATCCTTCCAGCCCATCTCCGGACTCTTCCTTCGACGGGCTTCAGCCACTTTGACTCCGTAACCCGGCGATCGGGCGCCCGATCCGCTGTTTTGTAGGGCCTGGCCCGCACGCCTCAGCCTCCTCTCGCTTCACACTTAACGTGCACTCGCCATCACCTTCACGAAAGACCAATCACTCAAGACACACTTATCTTGTTACACCATTTTTTGGTCATCTAACCTTTCATCATTAGATGGACCCAAGTACACCATGTAAGACCAGTTTTACCCCAGGTAAAACTGCTTTCACTATGTTAATTAGGAAACCCAAAAAGGAAATATTAAACAAACCTATATTTGTTTGATTTTCCTCAAGGAATAATTAATTAAACCATAATTTAATTATTATTCCCAGTCATGTTTAACCCAAAAACAAAGAAATTAATGAGATAAACCCATAGTTATCTTATTACTTTCTAGGAATAATTATTTAAATAATATTCCTTGTTAAATATGACCAAATCAACCACCATTAATCAAATAAATCATTATTTATTTGATTATATCCCAACCATTTCCTTAAAAAGATAAATAAATCATTTATTTATTTATTTTTCACTAATCAAGGGATTTGACCCAAGTCAAACACCCTTTCCCTCCAACAAATAATAATAAAATATTCCATAGAGGTGGATCTAGATTTGGTTAACATTATTTTAATCATGCACCAAGATCTAGAATGAACCAATATTTTGTTATAAATAGGAGGGTTCTCCCCATCATTCTTCACCTTTTGTTGCATATTAGATCACTCTGGATCTATACACTTGGTCTCATTTCTGCCATTTTGCTCCCATTGAGCTCTACCTTCTACATTGGGTCTTCTACATCTACAAGAGAGAGAAAGCTTAGATCTGAAGTGCTGAGGACTACAAAGAACCCATCCCATTGAGGAGATCTGGATACACCTTCTTGTTTCCTCCCAGGTGCCCTGTAATATAAAAATTCATTCAAAAATCGTGTTCTTGTCTTGTCTGTTGGATGCATGGAGCAAACTCTTTACTTTACTGTTTAATGTCTTTCCATTTATAGATCTGTTTGTTGCAGCATTTTAACTACTAATTGCAGATCTGAAGATGTTTGGCAGCCTCTATTGTTGTTAGGGCTATTAGTTATGCGTAGCTAAAGCGGTTCTTTTTCGTACACTTCGACGAAGAATTCATACTAACAAATGGCGACTCCACACGGGTTTTAAATTACGACCGCTGTCGTTTTTCATATTCCTGCATATCCAGCTACTTCAGGCCCTAGGGCTTCTTTTCAGCTGCTTAGTTTTCCTCTTTTTATGTCATTTTTCTCACATAAAACCCTAAAAACTTAAAATTTCTCACTTCCGTGTGTTTCTGGCCCTATTGCGCAGGTAAGCGACACCAGCCGCAACTGAGACGGCAACTTTTCTGAAAATCTGCCGCCGAGACAACCGGAACGGGGGGTCACACTTTTTGGCCCATAACCTACGACCTGGACCTCCAGGTCGCACTTTTCAGGTCATTTTCAAGTGACTTAACTCATCAGCTCAAAAACCATACATGCCTTTTTTCCAATGATTTTTTCTCGTAATTTTTCTGTCTCCACGCAGCTTCTGCTTTGTGGTTTTCTGCACTCCGTTTCAAATCACTTTGACCAAGATCTGATCTGCTTACTCATCTAAGTGGGAACCCAAATTTCCTTAGGCTTAGTACCTCCATTTTTTTTGTGAAGAGTTTTAGCTGCTTCTTACCTATTGTTTCTAGGCTTCGCTTCTTTTGGAGGACTCATGACTTCCTTTCGCATCCATTGAAATCACTCTTTTCCTTTTCAATCACTCTCTGTCGTTTGTTTGATCTCTAGCTGCCTCCGCCTCCTCCTGCATTTGCCATATCATTACTCCACGGCCCACCTTGCCTCTGTCTCTTGGCTGTGATCTGCACCTCTTTCCCGCAGCTTTATCCTCCAGATCTCTGTCCCTCTTGACCCTAGGTCTGTTGAGCTCCCTTTGTGTGTGTTTTACATAGTTTTTTCCTTTCTTTTTAGCATAGTTGTGAGAGACCCACCTTTTTGGGTTAGATAGATGCATACGTAGCTGTTATTTTTCTGTCATTTATTTCAGCATTATACTCTGTTCTCTGTAGGTTTATTTTCAGCTACGCAGCACACTTTTTCTTGCTCTCAACAACGGAAAGGGTTTAAAAATTAAAATTAACGCACACCACACACTGACCCTAAGTGAAGAAGCGCCTGGTTTACACCGCTTGGCAAAGACTCTAAAATCAATTGTCACTGCACCTTATCTGCCCTTGACCTTCTTGATTCTGTCCCTTTCTGCCCTTGTCGGTTTCCTTCTTCCTGTCATCATTGCGCCCCCAAGGCGCCTTTCCCGGAGAATTCTTGGCCTTCATCCTCAGTTTCCGGTTGATCGACCTGCTCCGCACCGCCATCGTCGAGCCAGTCCACCTTCGAGTCCGCACTCCGACTCCTCTCCTGATTCATCGGGTCCCCCTTCTCCTTCCGGTTCTCCCCCTTTTACCTTCACCATGTCCGGATCCGGGCCTAATGCTAGCGGTTCTCCCGGCCCCAATGCCGGCCCTACTTCTAGCGGAACCGTCACAACCACTACTCCGGCCACCCCTGTGCTGCCGTACATTGCAGGCCTCAGCCTCCCCGATTTCCATCAGTTGATTAATGACCCCATTCACCACAATGCTACCTGGCCCGCTATGCCCACCAAGTTGCCCTCTGATATCCCTAAGTTCGAGGGCCTTAATGGAGAAGATCCAACCAATCACGTCCGGTCTTTCCACATGTGGTGTTCCTCCAATTCCATTACCGATGACTCCATCCGGCTTCGTTTGTTCCAACGCACGCTTACCGGCGAAGCTTCTAAATGGTATGTTGAACAAGCCACCTCTACCCATACCACCTTTGAGACTCTTGCCCAAGCCTTTTTGTCATACTTCCAGCTCCCCCTTCGATACGATACTGGCACGGAGCTCTTGAATTCCTTTAAGCAAGCCTCTTCAACACGCCTTTCCGCCCATGTTCAGGAATGGCGACGAAGACGGAGCTTATGTCGAGCCCCTCCCTTCGAAGATCGGGTTTACATGGACTGGTTCCTGCGCACCCTTCCCGCTCCCATCGGCAAAGATGTCGCCTCCCATTTTCCTCAAACTGAAAAAGCCGCCCTCCAAATAGCTTTGAAATATGACCTGATCTACGCTCAATCTGGTTATGTTTATACCGTTCTTCCTGACATCCCCAGGCCCGGTGGCGCTAACGCCCCGGGGGCATCTCATTCCGCCGACGGTATCGTTGGAGCCCTTTCCCATCCATACGCCCAACCTCCTATGGGCTATGGTCTCCCTCAAGGAGGGGCCAGCTCCTCCGACACTTTTCCCCCTCCCAGTAACATGTATCCAGGATATGGCATGCCTCCTCCTTTTGCCCAACCTCCTGCTTACCCTAATGTTGCTCACCCTACCCATTACCCTTATCCACAGCCTGGTGCACCAGCTCCTCCAGCATATGCGCTTCCTCCTCCCGTGCCTCCTCAACCCCAGCAACAGCACCTACAGCCCCCTCTAGGGCAAGTATTTGCACAGCAGGGCGCGACTAATCCCCCTTCTTCTCAAAGAAGGCGGAGAGGCAACCAGAACCAATCTGCCCCTGGTAACCGAGGACCCAATTCTGGTATGGACCCTAACACTAGCAACCAGCAACAAGGCATTCCGCCCAAGCCGGACAGGCCGCTTCGTACAAACAAGCCCTGTTTGTGTTGCGGTGTTTATGGCCATTACACGCACGATTGTCCTCTCTTACCCCAGATGCGGCAGATGTGGGAGTCTCAAGCCACATTGCGCGGACAACACGCTTCCCCTCATGCTCCTCCTAATGTGGCCACTACCCAGCCAGCTGTGTTCACTGATCCTTTCCCTCAACAGGGATTCGTGGCCACCCAACCACCCGACAGCCAGGTAGCCACCCCCCCTTCCATTTCTGGTTCCTCTGATTACCAGATCCTTATGATGCACTCCGATCCTTCCCCATCCGTCGACCTTCACCTTCAAACTCGGTCTCGCCAGTACCCCAAGCCTCCTGCTCCGTCTGCTCCCGAGCCTCCCTCTTCAGGTTCTACAGAGCCTCTTTCGACATCTAGTGGCCCCTTACACATCCCTCAACCCAAAGTTGAGGTTCATCCCAAACTTCCAAAGGGACCATTACGCCGAAATGCTGCTTCCAGCCGAGCCGCTCAATCGTATATCATAGTAGATGATTTGGCGCAGTCACCCGCGGCCATTTCCACACTGGAACTCCTCCAGTCGTGCCCTTCCCAAAAGAAGGCTCTACTATCTGCCGTGGGCACTGTCGATCCTGCTGACGACCAAATGATTGTTTTCGACGCCACCCAATCGGATCACCCTCCCCTCCCTCCTTCCATCGCCTTCCAAATCCCAGTCAAGATACGGAACGCCATCGTTTCCCGGTGTATAATTGACGAGGGGGCATCCACCTGCGTGATGTCTGCTTCGGTTTGGAAGCAACTCGGATCCCCTGAGCTGGCCCCTTCCACGATCACCCTTAGAGCGTGGGACGGTCATGCCTCCCAGCCCATTGGCTTGTTTCGTGATTGCCCTATCACCCTCGCCGGTAAGACTGTTTGCGTTGATGTCGAAGTCATTGACGCCCCACTCGACTACAACATTCTTTTGGGGCGGAGCTACACCTATGCTATGTCCGCTGTCCCATCCGCGGTCTTTCGCAAGATGTCTTTCCCCCATAATGGAAAGATAGTCACCATTGACCAGTTGACATATCATGAGCCTCCCTCTCAGACCTCCTCTGAGACCACCATCTCTTCTGTAGCCAACAAGCCAACCGTCGTTTCCCTGACCAGTGTCTCCCCCGGCGTTTACAAGGACTCCTCCCTCCTTGGAACTTTTCCTTGTCTTCCCCCTCCTCCTATCTCTGATCCCAGCTTGTCAAATGTTTGCATGATGCAATCGTCTCAGGCCGCCCTCAAATGGCCTGCTTCGGCTAGTCCGCAACCGCCCCTTCGCCCTCCGCAGCCCGCTCCTAGCCATACTTCTCTGCCAACCGGACCTCCTCCTTCTGGCCTTCCTCCTACAGCTGGTATCCCTGAACCCCTTTACCCCCCTGGCTCGGTTCCCCCTGGCCTTAACCATCTCGGAGCCGTCCCTCCCGACCATTACCCTGCTGGACAGATCCCCTTCCTGGCTCCCCCTCCCGGAGTATATTCTGTCCCCGTCATGGCCACCCTCTCCCTTCCTAACCTGACCTTGGGCATTCCGGTCTGGTACCTTGATCCCCCAGCCGCCACCCCTCCTGGTCACCCCAAACCCTACATGGCTTTGACACGGGTCCAACCGGTCCCCCTCGCTTCTTCCGTTGCTACTGTGCCTCCAGCACCTCCGCAGGATCCCTCTCCTGTCGTGACAGCTCCTGAGAAGAAACGCAAAGCCCGTAAGGGGGCACCAAAAGATAAGACCACCACGACTGACCCGACCCCTCCCCAACCTGCCAAGCCCTGTGCCTTGTGCGATGTCGCCGGTCATGCCACCCATGCTTGTCCCGAGTTGCCCCGTATCCAACCCCTGGTTAAAGTCGCGTTCCCCGAATCTACGGCCCCTGAAGCCTCCTCTTCGTCCGTAACCAAGAACCCCAAGACTCTCCGCACCAACAAACCGTGCGCATTGTGCGGTGTCCATGGCCACTACTCCCACCGCTGTCCTCACCTGACGCATTATCGCGCCTCTTTAGAGGTCATTCGAGAGTACGAGGTTGAACAGAATCAATCTTCCTCTCCCATCCTCGCGCAGTATGCTTCAGGCCAACCCGAGGATCCTCCCGCTTCCATTGTCATCCCTCCCCCCGATGTTCAGATGACGGAGTCTACGGTAACCATCCTTTACCTATCCTCCTCTGCGCGACACTCGGAGCCTAGCCCGCCTACATCCTCCCCTGTTGTGACCCTTGATCACTCGATTCCCCCTCACACTCGAGATCACTCCACTGGTGTCTCTGTTGACCTCCGCAGCCCGAGTCCTCACCATGTTTCTGATAGCTCTCATACACCACCTTGTTTGAGTCTTGATCATCCTGCCACTTCCCCCTCCTCCCGTCGTTGCCGCCCGATGACTTCTGTACCCTCACGCTGCCGTCATTTCTTTTCATCCCCTCATTTATTGTCTTGTCACACCATTCTGCAGGACCCCCCGTCCACACCTTTTATCGGTTACGCCGATGGTGCAAGTCGCTACTCCAGGAATCTCGCCTCGGCAGGTTGGGCCATCTTCACCCCCTTGCATGACCTTGTTCTTTCTAACGGGGTATGCATTGGTTCTGCCACCAACAATCAGGCCGAATATGATGCAGTGCGTGGCCTATTAGCTGATGCCCTCTTGCATCACATCCTCCATCTGCACGTTCGTTTGGATTCCCTGCTTCTTGTAATGCAACTAAATGGTGTTTATTGTGTGCTTAACCCTGTGCTATTTAGACGCTATTTACGAGTGAAAGTCTTAATACGTGCGTTTGAAACCATAACTTTCAACCATGTACCTCGAGACCAGAATCACTATGTAGATAGTATTGCAAACCATGTTCTAGATTGGCATTTATCACACACACTTCATACAAGACAATAACATTAAATCAACCATCAAAAGACGATACATATCCATAATATGTGTCGCAAACCATATAGTTAGAGTCCATCTACTCTGATACATCCGACATGCCCACAGCATGTTACAAACCAAAATCCAAAAACTAAGGGCACCACCTGCCCCTACATACATCATAGGGGACACCACATGTCCCTACATACATCATAGGGGGCACCACCTGCCCCTACATACATCAGAAGGGGCACCACATGCCCCCACCCCTAATCACTATCTGGAGGATCCCGAGCCAATGGCCTGCCCCTGCAGCCTGTAGATCGCGCATCGCCTGACCGGCTATCGCCATGCGCCGCATGACACCTCGCCACTCCGAGGGTACACCAACACACGGCTCGATGAACTGGTCGTCCAAATCCTGCCACCTGCGCTCTGATACTCCGGTCAACAACCGCTCGCATCTACATCGGATATCCTCCAGCTGGGCAGCTGCATCCTCATTTTGCGTTGCTCTCGAACCACTTGGACCTGTAGCCCCAGACGCTGCCGGTCGTCCCATATATCCGGC
Source organism: Pinus albicaulis (assembly GCA_034641835.2). Taxonomy (NCBI): domain Eukaryota; kingdom Viridiplantae; phylum Streptophyta; class Pinopsida; order Pinales; family Pinaceae; genus Pinus; species Pinus albicaulis. The sequence goes on along the minus strand of CM076579.1, from coordinate 942,964,108 downwards.
CGGTTTCACCGGTGCTATATCTGCATACCAAAAGTACATGAATCAGTACCTTACTCTACTATTCAAAATACTTTAACATGCCCATACAAGAATAGCAATCTGTCACTTACCATCGGGCCCCCAGACTCGACCAAGCGGAAGTGGCAGGTCCGGATCTCCACAATAACTCATCCCACTATAGGGATAGTCGTCTATGTACAAAGGCATCTGATCCCAATGGGCAAAAAACTCTGGTCGAAATACTCGCCCGACCGCCCCTCCTCCTCCTCTGCACAGTAGCCGTCCCCAACGGCGCATCTTGGGCTCTCTCGGGCCCCCATCTGGAAGCTGTACATGAGGCCTCAAGGTCGGGATCTTCTCAAAGAAGAAGGCGCACAGCAAAGTCCCATATGCACAGTCATGGTTCACCTGCCGCCTGCATAGTGACAACTGTCGCTTTAGCGACACCAACAGCATTTGGGCCCACCCATAGTAGGTCCCACCCAATACACTTTCCACTAACATCATCTGCCCCCCAGTGATGTGATGGAACGCCTGGCTGCCCAGGATTCGCAGCACAGCTGAGGCCACTGCACGAGTTTCTAGCCTCTCTAGATCCCCGATCGATATTCGAGTCCCCTTGACTTGGAGACCCGGTCGACCATGGCGTTCCACGAACTCCATGATATGTCGCCCACGCGGCAACACTAGCTGTGTGTTTCCCACCATCCCCAGTGGCGGAAGACCGGTCAGGAAGTACACATCCTGGACCGTCAGTTCGATCCTGTGCCCTTGCACCACAAAGATCTCCTGATCGGGATCCCAATAACTGATAATCCGGGCCAGTAACGGTTCCCCTGCTCTCATCAATGGGTTCTCCACAAACTTAAGAACCCAAAATCTGGCCAACACACGACGGACGCCCTGATCCGCCTGGATCTCTGCCCGAAGTGTCCCCAGATCTCTCTCTCTCTCCATTTGACCCGTAACTCTGCCATACCTACACAAACACATCACATTTGTCAGCGTTCAGATCGGGCAAACCATAACCAAACACCAAAACCCAGCTTCCAGCCATAAAACAGCACCAAAACTCCCTCATCTCCCAGGTCGCAGTTTTCTGCCATTTTCTGGACCAGGTCGCACTTTTTGCCCTCAAACCTGCGTCCTGGGTCGCACTTTTTTCCCCAAAAAGTGCGACCCGACCGTAGAGATGAAGGAGGGGTTGTTTCTGGAAGGTTGGGCCCTAAACTAAAAAAGTAATCCATCAAAATGCAAGAGCAAGGTTAGGCCTCTTACCTCCAACTGACAGATCTCGATTCTAACGGTCGGTTTGTCCGCTACGTTCGCCGCAAGATTTAGGGCCTTCCCTCCTCTCCACATTCACCACAACAACAATAGCAAATGAATGATTTTGGAGGGAAAATTGCCTTATTAAAAGAGAACCCCTGTTTCTTCTTTCGACTGCTGCGACCACACCGTAGCCCCGTTCGACGAACCGTCAGAACCGCTAGAAAGATCTCACCGAGCTCTCAAATGGGTTTCTATTAATTTTTGGTGATTTGATACTTCACCCGGACACATTTTGTCCAAGAAGGGTCACTTTACCGTTCCTTAAAATTGAATTTCCTCACTTACGACACTTGTACTTGGGGCACCATAATGCCCCCTTACTTGTCCATGTTCGTGACGATTTTCGTCATGAGTGCCCACCTTGTACTCATGTTTCCATGGTCCCCCATTGGGGCCTTTATTGTGTGGCAGCACTATCGTGTCACCCTTGTTTAGAGCATCCAAGTTGAGTCATCCTTGCCTCCATAGAGTCTATACCATATCCTTTTGTACACCATTCCTGCTCTCCATCATTCATTGCTTGGACCCTCTCTTGCGTCGCACACAATGACCTTCAGCCCCACTGTCCCCTATCCCTTCTGATATCGTGTCAGTCGCTGCCATGTCATTCATGCCCTTTATGCTCTAACAAGGGAAGTCGTCCATTCGCCACCCCATCCTGTCCATTCCGCCATCATCATCATCATTAGTGTCATCGATATGCGCTCATTTTGTTTTTCTCTTCGTGCCTATTGAGGTTCTTTAATACCTCACCTATGGCTAATCTCCTTCTCCGTCGACATCAGCCCATCCATTCCGTGCCGTGCTCCAGAGGGCGGTGATATTTGGTTCTAAATCTCTCCATTGTTTGCTTCGGTGTTTCTGATTGTGTGCGGATCTTTTCCTCGGACTTGATTAGCCCGCCTTTTCAAAGATGATCGAGATCCGGAGTACTCGAGGGTTTCATGATCCGGCGAGAGTTTGGAGCGCATCTCTTGGTGTGAGATGTCCAGCCCCCTCGCAGGGGTGACCCTGGTGTAGCCTCCTGCATGCCCTGATGACCTTCTTCGGCAAACGCCCATGCTGCCCGTATTTTGATGATGTCGTCGGGTTTTAGCCACGCCGCAAAAGCACTTCTTGATTTGCACAGACTACCAGATTTTGTGAGCCCTTCCTCATTTACAGGGGGCATTTGGGTTGTATTTATCTCATGTACTCAGATATTATTGTACTAGTCCTGGCTGTTATCCCAGGCACAGCATGTATGTGAGACTCTTCATTGTATTCTTATCTGGCTCCTGCTTATGCCAGTTGTACTTTATGGTTCGGTCCCTTGTTTACCGGACACACTATTCTTTTGTACTTTGTCTCGGCGGGCATAGGTATGCCTCCCCCGCCGCCTTCAGCACAAGTACCCTCTCATAAAAAGAGACTTGTTGCACCTGCGAGTCTCGTCTCCTCAGGGTCTAGTCCTTCAGCACACTATCTACCTCACATTTCTCTCTCTGACATCCCTTTTTGTTGTCTAGTGATTGTATTCTTACAACGTACTTCGGTCATACGATTTGCTCCTGACACTCGCACACTGGGGGGCAATCTGTTACACCATTTTTTGGTCATCTAACCTTTCATCATTAGATGGACCCAAGTACACCATGTAAGACCAGTTTTACCCCAAGTAAAACTGCTTTCACTATGTTAATTAGGAAACCCCAAAAGGAATAATTAATTAAACCTATATTTGTTTAGATTTTCCTCAAGGAATAATTAATTAAACCATAATTTAATTATTATTCCCAGTCATGTTTAACCCAAAAACAAAAGAAATTAATGAGATAAACCCATAGTTATCTTATTATTTTCTAGGAATAATTATTTAAATAATATTCCTTGTTAAATATGACCAAATCAACCACCATTAATCAAATAAATCATTATTTATTTGATTACATCCCAACCACTTCCTTAAAAAGATAAATAAATCATTTATTTATTTATTTTTCACTAATCAAGGGATTTGACCCAAGTCAAACACCCTTTCCCTCCAACAAATAATAATAAAATATTCCATAGAGGTGGATCTAGATTTGATTAACATTATTTTAATCATGCACCAAGATTTAGAATGACCCAATATTTTGTTATAAATAGGAGGGTTTTCCCCTTCATTCTTCACCTTTTGTTGCATATTAGATCACTCTGGATCTATACACTTGGTCTCATTTCTACCATTTTGCTCCCATTGAGCTCTACCTTCTACATTGGGTTTTCTACATCTACAAGAGAGAGAAAGCTTAGATCCGAAGTGCTGAGGACTACAAAGAACCCATCCCATTGAGGAGATCTGGATACACCTTCTTGTTTCCTCCCAGGTGCCCTGTAATATAAAAATTCATTCAAAAATCGTGTTCTTGTCTTGTCTGTTGGATGCATGGAGCAAACCCTTTACTTTACTACTTAATGTCTTTCCATTTATAGATCTGTTTGTTGCAGCATTTTAACTACTAATCGCAGATCTGAATATGTTTGGCAGCCTCTATTGTTGTTAGGGCTATTAGTTATGCGTAGCTAAAGTGGTTCTTTTTCGTACACTTCGACGAAGAATTCATACTAACAATTCTCTCGGTGGTTTTTCTTGAAGACAACTTGCCAGAGGAGTCCAGCTTGCAGCCGGCAGTTCCTGTGGAGAATGTTGCTGCTCCTGACACCCAGTTCTCGCAATTCAATCTGGGCAGTGGTAGCATCCCGTCGCAGCCTCTGTCTTGCCCTGTAAATTTTGTTCCGGATGAAGACATGCTCTCTGCTGAACTTGGTCCCTCGGCTTCTCACGCAGAACTTGCTCCTGAAATGCACGCCACCGGCTGGTGCAGGATTGTGGAGGAGACTTCGGAAGACTAATGGGTTCACTGCTTGGTCTTTTTCTCTGTTTGTGTCACCCAACTTCTTGGGTTTTTTCTATTCTGGTAGCTATGAAGCTTTCTGGCCCTTTTTTGTCTCTTCTGGGTCAAAGCATCTTTTGGAGAAATCTAGCTCTGCACCCCTGCGTGGGTTTCGACAGTCTACTTCTCTGTTTTTTTCCTGAATTTTCTGCCTTCAAGGCAGTAGTCACTGACTTCGATCTCGATGTAACATTATCAGCTTGTTAATAGATCAGTATTACTTAGAAAAGAAAAAAAAATTAGTCTTCTCACAAAATTTCAGATCATTTGGAGCAGTTTTGACCCCTCAAAAGGTCCAAAAACACCAAAATTTTGACCATTTTGCCTCATTTTCAGGTAGGGTGCTGCGCACAGAGAAGTGTTGGGAGGATGGGTTTTTGGATGGGAAAATGGCACTCATTCAAAAACAAAAAGGTATATCTGGAACGCCAACTTGACAAGCTTTCCAATGAGCCATCACAGAGCAAAATTCGACATCGGGAAGTGGTCCACAACTTGGCTACAATAGAGCCTATTTTCTGTTGGAAGTGGCACTGCGCATAGAGAAGCGTTGGAGAATGGATTTTTGAATAGGAAAATTGCACTCATTTAGGAAAAATCAAGAATTTCTGGAAAGTAGACTCATTAGGATTTCCAACGTGCCATCACGAAGTCAAATCTGGCATCAGGAAAGGGGTCCAAAACTTAGTCATAAAAGACCCTATTTTCTGCTAAAGTGGCGCTGTGCACAGAGACCATCTAAGTGTGTTTTGGACCAAAAGTCAACAAAACACACTCATTTATTGAAAATTGATATTTTTGAGTTTTTTGAGGCAAAACACTCTAGAATTAGGTGAAAATAGTTATTTGGCATTTATTTCTTAGGATATTATGTGCCTTGGGCCTTGCATGGTCTCTTGGCCATAAATGACATTTATGGTTAAATTTAACATTTTCCTACCATATTTAGGGTTTTAGTCCTCCTTTGCTCCATAAATAGAGCATGAGGCCTTCATGTATTTTGTTGGCATTTGATGAGTTTTGAGAGCAATATACATGGTTTTATGAACTTGGAGAAGAAATTGGTGCTGTGGAGTTGATGAATAAATTGTTTGTCTTGATGATGGAGAGGCTTGTTTGTAGGATTCCTTAGCTTGGTGAATGGTGATGTCTTCTTAACTTGTTTATGTTTTCTTGTTCTCATTATGTTTCATTCTTCTTAGCTGCTATACATCCGAAAAGTATAGGTTGAGACATGCTCTTTGAGGCACCTCAATCCTCCTGTTTATTATAGCCTTAATGTTTTCCTTAGCTGGTTGTGTTTGAAGAATTCTTAGCTGCTCTTCAAGCCTCCTTATGCTTGTTAGTTTAATTTATGGATTAATATGCTGATTAACAAATATGATTCACGATATGCCCTGCTTATTTGAGACTGTCTAAAACTCTGTCTTGGAACCTTTCTTTGGAGTATTGTTTGATAGGTTAAGTCAAAGAGGTCTTGTTCGATCTTGCCCTTTGTCCATGTCTACCAACTTATTTCAGAGTTATTTATACCTTTATTTATGATGTTTAGGTTTTATCTCTTCATAGATTGAGTTATTGTGCTATCTTTTATGTTTTTCGAAATTCTGAAGGTGAATTTACTGAAGTTAGAAGCTCTTATGCTTTCTATGTTTCACTAGAATGTTTATCTTGGATATTTATCAGTTTAAGTATTTTTCATTGATCTTAATGGTTTGCCCTACCTCATGAGTTATAGCTTTTAACTATTAGTATTTAAGACCTCCTAGTTTTTCCCAAATTTGATGTCCATCCCATTTCACTCATAACCTTAAGGATCCATTAACCTTTCTAGATTGGCCTTGCATTGCACTCTGAATCATCATTGAGACACCCTTGACTTTCATTTGAATCCATAGCCCAATGGCTTTGACAGACTCTCACTCCACCTATCCTACTTGACCATATTACCCAACCAAAACAATCAACAAACCCTACACTTAATAACTAGCCTAAAATCAAAATCCTAGAGCAAAAAGAACACATCCTTTGCACCCAATAGAGAGATCCATCTCTGAGTCCAGGAAGGCTAGGTCCTAGGACTCCAAAGACTATTTCCATGTTACCCTATCATTTGGTCTACGAATCTGCCAAATCATGGGACACTAAAATTCTGGCGAACACGCTGGGACCTTCTGAGTATATAGTAGCCTGAATACATATTAAGACTCATTTGACCCTCAGTTAAACTTAGAAAATCTAGTGAATCTGTCACCTCATCACCACCCTAACATTATGGAAATCTTGGTGGGACTTTTTGAGTAAGTTCATGCTTAAAATTTCCATAAAAGATTCAGAAACCCTTGACTGATAATATCTGGTGGTTTATCTGCTACCTCATCACCACACTAACATTCTGGTGATCACAGTGGGAATTTTTGAGTTAGTGACAAACTAAGTATTCCTTAGATCTCAGAAAACTCACAAACATCCTTAGATTGGTATTTAGTTGTTGATGGTGGACAAAAAGAACATCCTTAAAACAATAAACATCATCCACCTAGTGACTTCACTGGTCTTCAGTAGCCCTGTTGACCCTAGTAGTTCTTATAAACTCCCCAAGAATGCATTAAGGAATCCTATTCATGCTGATGGTGAACAATGAAGTTGAAATCATCCACCTGGCGACTCCACAACTCTCAATAGACCTAAAGACTGCACTGGTGGAGAACTCTAGATTGGTTGAAAAGATTCAATGACCCTTTCTAATTTACAAACATGGATCCAAGGATACAAATGAGATATGCTCCAATGAGTAGAGATCATATCCCTGGATTACCACAAAAAATGCCTGAAATAAAATGGATAAAAAACCTACCTATATTTCAAGATGAAAAAGTTGATGACCCCTTGTTACATCTCATAAAATTTCATATACACATATGGAGGTTAAAGGTTGAATGACATGAGGACTACCTCGTGAAAATGTTTATGGCAACATTAGAAGGTAAGGCAATAAATTTTTATGAATGGCTAAAATCTGGTAGCTTGTTTTCCTTGAAAGATTTCCACAAGGTGCTTTATAAACGTTATAAAGAATATTGTCCATCTTTATCATTAGCTGAAAATTGTTGTGATAAATTTGAAGATTTCATACAACACCTTGTAAACATTGATGAGGATTTAGGGAATTTGCATACTATATATTTATTAGAAGAACTCCATGCATTTCATTCTCAAGATAGCTATCGTGACAACCTAGAGGAGTTAGAACCCAATCAAGAAATAGAAGGAAACCCATAGAATCTCTTTGAAGGCACAAGTAATGATTCACCATCTCTTCTAGGTGAGGCTCAAGAAAACATTCAGCCTCAAAATCAGCCTTCAAAAGAGAGAGAAAATTGTTTTACTTCTATCCAAAGAAAGAGAAAAATGCCTTCTCTTTTAACTGAAGAGGAAATAAATCAAATGCTAAACATGTAGCCAACCTCTAAGCATTTATGTGAACAAAAAATTTCTATTCATTCTCCTACCAATTCCATCTACCATACATTAGAAAGTGAACTCGTAGATCAACTCAAAGAAGAAAAAATTGACAATCCAATATGTTTGATTGTTGATGTTACTTATCTTGATAATTTTCCAAATTTTGATCAGTCTGATGACGATGTCCTCCAAACAGAAACTAACCTTGCAGAGCAATCAACAGTTGATTTTTGGGATGAAGTTCACTATCGTCAGCTTGAAAAAAGTAAGCAGCCAATACAGTTCACCTATGACACTAATGAGGAAAGCCTTGAAAGTTTATAAGTAAGTGAGGAGTCTCTAACTCTTTGCTCTACTTCACTTCAGTCCATCAAAAATAACTTTCACATAATTGGAATTCAACAGTCTTTCAACTTTGATGTTGAGGTTAAGGAGGATGAGGAACTTCTTGAGCAAGTTTTCAATGAGGAGCCTTCTCCTAAAATGGTTGAGGAAATCATTTGGAACATGGAATCCTCCTTAACTCCAGATTTGCAACCACCAAGTTCCTTTGAACTACAAATTGCAGATGAAGGCATGGAAATTAATGATCACAAGAAAGTTGTTGCTCTTCTTTCTCAAGAATATTTGTTGCCAATGAATGCTCCTACTCATCAACATGGCGGTTTTCAAACATAGCTCAACTCACTCTATGAAAGAAGATCAGGTTTGTTAGAGGATAACATTGCCATATATGATGAATCTACCAGTTCAGAAGATCATGAGGAAGAGGTGGAATTTCTTTCCCAAAAGAGTCCCAATCATAGTTGAGTGGAAGAAGGAGTAGTCCTGAATGAAGCTTATGTCTCAAATTCTCTAGATCAGGTATTATTCCAAGATCCATTTTTTGTTTTCCTTGAGAAATCTAAAGGATGAGTGTGTTATTCCAAGAACAGTTTGTTGCAAAGTGTGAGAAAATTTTTAAGCATCACTGCCCGAAAAAAAGTGAGGTGGAAGTGGCCTTTTAATTTTGTCAGTACCCTCAAAGAGTTGAACCAATATCCCTCATGCAATAATATTATTTATTGGTTTTATTGGAAAATAGGGGTTCACCAAATGAATGTATATATCATGTATAAATTAGATTATGCTAGATAGGCATGCAAATAAGCTTAGCCTTTAAGTATCCTTTAGTTATAGATTGTTTTGAAAATACAAAAATAGGGGAAAGATGAAAAAAGAGGGAAGATTTGAAAAAATAGGTATATCCCCATACCCAAAAAAGAGTATCACTGAAAGTGTGCAAGCCTAAATGCCACTACTTGTTCCAAAAAATTCTTGTTCAGTAATCTAGCCTAATCATGGCTAAACATGTTTTCAATTTATTGTTGATAGGTTAGTGAAAGAGAACTTGTCAAAGAATCTAAAATTGACTTGTCAGTAGGAATATATTAGGAAGAAAATATATTAGTTCTCCATGCTCAATTATGAACCAAAGAGAAAAGATAGGGATGCCTAACAAATTTTGAATCATAGCCCTCATGTTTTCTAGTTTTTCATTATACAAAAATAATGTGTGTGTGCAGCTTGTCTGAATGCCACAGCCCATGGCAAATCAAATTGCCTAATCCTGGTTTGATAATTTTTTGAATTTCATGTCAGTATAATAAAGAATAAAGTTTGTCAAACAGCTTAATCTTGACAAATGATTAGACTAGGTAGAGAATAAGAGAGTTCATTAGCCTAATATGAACTCTTGGAGGAAATAATATAGAAGTAGATAGTTTGTTTTTCTTTCAAAAGAAAAAATGTCAAGGGTTGGCTAGTCCAAATGCACCCAAGGAAGAAAAAATGTTAGGAAAATATATTGGGTAGGTAGATATGAAGATGATTTGATCATGTTTTTGAAATCTATTAAGATCATAACTTCACAACAAGCATCAACAAGAGAAAAGAGGTAAAAATATGCCCAATGGATGAGGCACTGGTCTCCATCAATCCAGAGATTTGAAAGTTCTGGACACCTCCTGAAAAGGAGCTTCCCTCCCCAAGTGGAGCCACTGTTATTCATACACAATTTTCACTATCTAAAGATGACTAAGTATCAGTTCTAGATTTCTAGAAACAAAGTTCATGAACATTGTGAGTTCTAGAAATATCACTACCTTCATTATCCTTAAGATAATTTTTCACTATTTCATCATCCCATCATGTCAATGCTCAACTCACCCATCCCAGAAGACCCATCATGGGCTCATGTCACTCATTTTGTCTTTTTTGTGTCACCTTTGGCCTCAGCCCTCTATTTTGTTTTTCCTAACTCCTCCATTGTCCATCTAGGGCTTTTAAGGGAATTTTTTCTTGTTTTCATGACATCCATGGTTAAAAATAAACAAGGCTTGTATTTCTATGCTCTTAAACCTCCTCCTATCCTTAAAATACCTTAATAAACACTCCCCATCACTCCTATCCGTCAAATTCATCATTTTTCTACAAAACCTAGTCTATTGCCACAATTTGACACTTTTTAAGACTAGGCCTGTGTTTTTCCATTTTGGACCCCTTCCCCTCACTAAATCCTTGGTATTACACTTTCTCCTACACCCTAACATCTATCCCTATCCCCCAAAATTTCCCCAATAATTTAGACAACCCTTAACCCCTTCATTCCCCTCCCTCTACAAGGCAGTCCTAAATCCCCTACACCAAACCCTAATTTCCTCTTCCAACTAAGCTAGGGTTTGATATGAAAATGAGGCACAAGATCAAAGGATTCATTCTATAGATCATTTCAGCAAGAATAATTCCATACCAACTCATAAACATCATGCCTCCATCATTTTCCAAGAGTTTGTTCCAAGAGACAAGCCATGTGTCATGCCTAGGGCTAATTTTTCTTCAAATTTTGTTTTGGACCAAATAGAGATGAATTTGACAAATGTGAGAGAGGTTTTTGTCCCATATAGGCCCAAGAAGAAAAAAATCCTTCGGTTTTTACATAGGTATCATGGTTTGGGTGAAATATTAAAAACACAAGTGTCCTAGGAGAATTTTTGCACTGCTGGAGTGACCTTGGGAAAATAAGGTTTTCTCACAGCTGGAGTGTCCAAATGACTTTTGTGATGAGTCAAACGACAACCATACTTGAATATATTTCCAATGAGCTATCTTGAAATTTATTTGGAGTTAAGGAAGGCTTCCCAATGTTGTCTGAACCAGCACTCTGCATTTCTGCATCATCATTCAACAATTTTTGACCAGTGTTGGGAAAATACGTTTTTGGACAGGTAAATGGACACCAAAGGTAAAACCAAAAGAATTTTTGGAAGGTAGAATCAACAAGATTTCAAACGAGCTATCAGGGAGCTCATTTGGACACCGAGAAGGCCTCTAAATGCCCTATGAAAATTGGCGCTACGCATAGATGGAGTGGCGCTGCGCACAGAGGAATTTGGCCAGGGTTGCCAAAAAGTGGCCAAAATTCAATTTTTTTCTCCTTAAATTTTTCCCCAAGATCTTGCACATGTTTAAAAAGGTTGGTGGTGACTTTTCATTTCCCTCCAAGTGTTCTTTTTGCATCCATAATCAAAGAAGAATAAGGACAAGTAACTTTGTTTAAAATTGATCAAAGGGTCATTCAAGAAAGACCTCCTTGGCCTAGTGCACAAATTATACAAGGGACAACTGCCCTTGCTCACATTACTGCAAAAATATTATGATGGTCATCAAACTAGAAAAGAGGTAAGGTAATAGGGTGAAATCACCACTGAAGGCATCCACAACAAAGAAGAAAGCAGTAAGGCCTGTGTTTGAAGAGAATCAGGGTTTGTGACTGATTTGGTGAAACAAGTGAACGAGTGCAAGGAATCAGTAGAAGAGCTACAAGCAAAAAGCTCTAAAACCTAGGAGTTTGGAAGGAATGAAAAAAAATTAAAAAAATGATGATAGGGACTCCTTCATAACAACAATGACATTTAAGGGGTAATTCAAGCTGCCCTCTAGGGTTTGACAAAGAAGCACTTAATCCACCTCACCAAAAGGACAAAATGGAAAAGAGTATCAGTACAAGGGCCTAAGCTTTCCAAATATAGTCAAAGGCCTCCAAAATAATCAAAATAAAAGCAAGCATGAGGTTGAGTATCAAAAGGAGAAAGTCATGCTAAGCACAGGTTCACTGCTGAAGAAATGAGATATCAAACTCCAAAAGAGGCTAGGAAGACCAAAGGAAAATGTTTTGTTGGAACCTGCACAAGATCAGAAGTGGCCAAGTGCAAAACATGGTAAACCTAATGCCCGCATCTCTGTCAAAATTCATATCACTGTAAAATCTGCAAAGGGAAAAATACCTCATGAGTTATACATTGCCCTACCTCATGAGTTATAGCTTTTAACAATCAGTATTTAAGACCTCCTAGTTTTTCCCAAATTTGATGTCCATCCCATTTCACTCATAACATTAAGGATCCATTAACCTTGCTAGATTTGCCTTGCACTACACTCTGATTCATCATTGAGACATCCTTGACTTTCATTTGACTCCATAGCCCAATGGCTTTGACAGACTCTCACTCCACCTATCCTACTTGACCATATTACCCAACTAAAACAATCAATAAACCCTACACTTAATAACTAGCCTAAAATAAAAACTCTAGAGAAAAAAGAACACATCCTTTTCACCTAATAGAGAGATCCCTCTCTGAGTCCAGGAAGGCTAGGTCCTAGGACTCCAAAGACTGGTTCCATGTTACCTGTCATTTGGTTTACCAATCTGCCAAATTGCGGGACACTTACAAGCCCGTCATTAATTGTCTTGAGGATTTTACACCTATTTGGACTAACAAATTCTATATTAAACTATAATTAGAAGGTATAATTTTGTTGCTTCACGATTTTCTACTTGGCAGAGCAAATTGTGAAGCATGATTGCTTCAAACTCTTCGCTCACTTGTTCCAACTCTTGGTTGACCGTCCCTTTGACTGAGCATCTGGTTGATTTCCTGCTCAAATTGGGTTATATAGATAGGATGAAATCCATGAGAGGATAATTATCCACCTGCCCACATAATTTTATATTCAATTTGGAACTTAGAACACATTGAACCATGACAGTGGCTACAAAAACGTAGATCAACTGCATAATTGAGTTAATTTTTTGGCTAAATACAATTTTTAATCTAATTATAAGGAACATTTTAAAATATGAAAAAGAGGTCATACAAATACCTTACTAAGTTGAAACTTGAAATTTAACACTTATTTGAGCTGAGGGTGATGATAAAAAGAAGGAAAGATGAGAGAAAGGAAGTGTCAAAATTTAGGCAATAATAAGGCTCTACAGGAAGGAGTAAATTTCAATTCAGGAGTCAAATTGAGATAAAATTGATATCAGAAATTTCTCAATGAGATGAATGATGGTGCCATTTTATTTTTATATTTGAGGAATTTTTAGAAAGAGTAAATTTGTGACCCATATTCATAATTTTTATGCAGAATTATGATCTACGGATAAAAACAATTCCCTAAGTGTGGTGCTAGGCACTTAGAAAACAGATGAAAGACATTTCTATCACTTTCTCTAAAATAAATAGACACACAGAATGATAGAAGAACCTACTTGCAATCCAAGTGATTATCCTTCTCCTTATGTCTCTTTTGTTGTTGCCTTCAATCCAACTCACATCGCCATATTGTTTCCTGCAAGTATAAACAAAGAACATCAAACATATTTCAATATACAGATTCCTACTTATCCTAATCACTCAAATCGATTATATTTGAAACATATATATCATTCAAGAATCCATTGCATGAGAAATAGATACATATATGGGAAAATTAACATCAATATTTATTAAAGAGTAGAAGGGGGAGGTTACAACCAATGATAGATTTGATGCCACCAGCTCCAGCTTCATCCCAGCCTCATCAAATCCAACATCACACCAGCATCATATTAGTACTTTCACTCTCTCAAAAGAGAATCGAACAACATTTCTTTACCAAAATTCTTCCTTCCTTAGCACTAGGATCTGTGCTCAATTTATAGGGAAACTGATGGTAGTTTCTCAATGTTTGACTTTCTAATAATAGGAAAGACATGATCCTAAGTTCAGAGGTGTTATATGGACACCTGGATTCAAATTTTGACACATATGGACTCTTATAGAAGGCACTGGCCATGTGGAGATTTTGGAACAATGATAATTTTTCTCCTGATTGACCAACGAAATATTGAATGTTGGGAAGTGCATTGCAGTGCACCCTTGAATGAAGGATGTTGCATATGTAACACATTTAGTCCCTTTATAAGTAGTGTTAGTGATTCAATATGTGATATAACATGTACTTCAAACCTTGGAAATCGCACAATAGAAGCCATGAATGATTTTTTATTCTCTTAGGGAATATAGAAATTGAAATGTAAGGGGATGATAGACCCTATTTCATTGGTCCTGGGATGATGTCCAGTTTGACCAGGTCATGGGGGATGATGCCCAAATTGACCTATAACAATAATAGACCTTGGAGGTCAAGAATTTTCAATAACACCTCCACCAGCCTATGTTAGTACACAAGGGTTGAGGGAGTGTTACAACACCATGGGAGGGTTTGTAGATGGTTACTATTGTTTTAAGAATTAGATTTTGAAATAATAGTTTAATTAGGGAAAGAAATTTTTTGGCCAAACTGCCTATCTTAACTAAAATCTAGAGAAAAAGCATCTGATATCAAAGATGATGTACCAAATGCACATTTTTCTTGAGTTTAGGTTGTGTGCATAAAATTTGAAGAGATTATGCACGTTTTACACACAAGGAAAGAACTTGAATATCTACCTAAGAAAAGGTAAAAAATACTATCCATGAAAGTAGCACCATTTACACTAAATAACAAACAATTATACTAATTGGGAGTTGAAAGGGCACTTTTATTGTGCATGTTAAAGCACAAAAGACAAGGTATTGTCAAAGAATCCCTCAAGGGGATAGTGGGTGGATAGTTTTAGAGTGACATGACAATGCAGAAAATCCTTAGGAAGGATTACATTTGACCAGAAGTTGAGAAATGCAACATATGCTAGATAATTGATCAACCACACTAGAAAAATAAAATGATAGTGCAACCAATCACTCCTACTGTTCCACTTGAGATTTTGGATATCGACTTTGGAAATCCATTTCCTCAAATAAATAAGAGGAATGAAGAAAAACACATAATAACTATAGATGAGTATCTAACAAAATGTGAAGAATAAGCCAAGTTTATTTATCAAAATATTGTGACAAGATCTGGATGCTCGTTAGCTATTATTATTGATAGTGGAACACATTTTGCTAATGATACAATCAAAACACTGCTACAGAAATTGATGATTGAAAATAGGAAGATGATAGCTTATTAGCCATAAGAAAATGATGTGGTCGAGTCCTTTAACAAAACATTGAATAAAGGACACAAAAATATATAGAGTCAACAAAAGATGATTAGGATGGTGAAGTACCGGTTGCATTATGGGCATACAAAAATCATTATAAAATATCAACATTACATACTCCTTTTAAGGTATTCTATGGTTGAGAATTCATAATTCCACCACTTTCCTTTAAAAATGTAGCAAGGGTGTTGACTATTTTAAAGTTAGACATTGACAAGGCAAAGAAGAATGCCTCCACCAACTGCATAACTGGAAGAAGAACGATTGCACAACAGAAACAAAAAAAAAAAATGCATGGAATGATACACATATTAAAATAAATAATTTAGAAATAGGAATCCTTGCATTACTATATGGTAGTCAAATTAAAGGGAAGCCTAGAAAATTAAAAATTAGATGGATAACCGCTTTATAGTCAAGGATATCTAACCATTGGGAGCGGTTCAATTGAGGAAACTTCAAGGATGGTATTTTATTTACTCATAAATGATTCCCTATTGAAAAAATCTAACACATAGAAACATCGACATTTCCATTGGTGAAAACCTTGTTAAGACACCAAAGGGCATGGGTTCGGTTGAAAACCACTTTTTGGTAGTCAAGTTGTCTAACCCTTGTACAATAATTTAAACCTAGTATACATAAGTGAGCTTAATATTGAATTCACTAATGAAAGATTTAGTTATTGAAGTAGGTAAAATAAAAAACTAGTTCAATAAATAAATATCAAGAAAAACGTTATTATAAGCATAAGTTATAGTATGGATCAAGTCAAGGATCTATGGAATCTACTAGATAATAAATTGAAAAACAATTCAAAGGAATCATGGAGATATTACCACCAAATAAGTCAAAAATCATTCTGAAAAAGATATGATGAGTATTATAATATATATAGTGTTCCTAACTCAATTAAAAAATATGAACAAAATTCTCGAGACATGTTTTCAGGTTGAGTTGACGAATCTTCCCAATCTGATCAAAACCCCAAACCTATCAAAAATTTTAAAATATATATTTCTTTTTGACATGCTCAACTTGGTTAGTCCAATAAATCACCCAACCACAAAAATTGCCATGATGACAAACCCACATTCTCAACGTGCACAAAACTTAAATTGTGTTGCTACAATTAAGATAATGCAACAAACACTATTATATTTGTCAATTCCAATTAATGTCATGCAATCTACAAAGTAATTACTTAAACCATAGACTCTATCATTTCCTCGCATTTGTGCACCTAAGCATATAGGCATATAGCTTACAGAAATTTTTGAACTCTCTGAGTTTTCCAATCCTACAATCTCTGGCTTTGACCTACTCAATTATTTGAGAGGGAAAATATTCAAGGAGGACTTCAAGATTCCATCCCATACAACAAACATATAGGCTAAAGAAATGCTGGTCAAACCTCTCCTGAAGGTAATATTTGAAAAAACATACAACCGAAAATCTAGAGGTTCAACTTTATAACATCATATAGGCTAAGGATAAAGATTCTTCCCGGGAGAAACACTAGGCATCATTCAAAAAATTTGCCCTTGTTGACAAGAAATATTGGGGAAAAATAGATAACTTGTATACTGTAGGTTTTTGCGAGTACTTGGTTTCTTTATTAATTGGATAATTTCAAGGAATGAAGGAGGAGGCTTCAAAATTCATCGTCAGTCAATTTCATGATGGATTCCTTTAGATATAAATTCCCCTAGCAATTATAGTGTCTAAAATTCATAAAATCATGGGTCTACCACACAAGGGTGATCAAATCCATAGAAAAGTTGATTTTAATTCTTGGCTTATGGATTTCATTGGAGGAGGAACCAATAAAAATGATAAATGATTGATCATTGGGAAAGTTACAAACCTAGAAATCAAGTGATC
Organism: Pinus albicaulis; assembly: GCA_034641835.2. Taxonomy (NCBI): domain Eukaryota; kingdom Viridiplantae; phylum Streptophyta; class Pinopsida; order Pinales; family Pinaceae; genus Pinus; species Pinus albicaulis. Next base: position 942,947,092 of record CM076579.1, on the reverse strand, counting down.
CTATCTAATTATATCCTTATGCATTCCTCTAGCAGGTTGAGCATTGGAAATTAAACTAAACATGTTGGAAGTAATCAACTAGATTGTGAGGACATGAAATTAATATAATTTTGCTAACTATGTCATCAACATCATTAAGAAAAGCTACAAGTAATTTCAAAAATCTAGTAAGGAAATGTGCTTTCCATCCTTACTAATATTGTTGCCTATGTTGTAGGTTATTCTAGTCAGGGAGACTGTGTTTACAAAGAAATTCTTACCTATAATTAACATTTTTATATTTTTTCTAGAAAATGGTCACGTAAGAAAAAGTATTTGACACCAAATGAAATGTTTCATAATTGGCTAGTGAACTTGAAGACTGTGACGCATAGATGGAGAGCCTCCCAATAGAACCATCAATATCTACCTATCAAATCCTACATTTAGCTAGAATTAGAGAAGAGTCATGTTCGGTACATCAATTCCAATGAAATCCAACCTAAATACCTTTCATACCATTAATTAAAACTGGAATCATTTTATGAGTTCACATGGTAGATAAACACAATGTTTCCAATTCTAGATGTAGTCATGGAGCCTCAAACAACTACCACTTTTCCATTTAATGATGATGAATAGGAGGAATAAAAAGAGGCTAAAATTTACACCATAAAACTCAAGGTTTAGTTGTTAGCCCCTATTAAGCTGACTATAAGGAAGAAATCAACATGGGTTATAGAACCTACAGTTGATCAAACTCAATATTTGGGCATCAACTAGCAAGAGGTATTATAGGACATTAAACTAGACGACTACAAACTGCAACACAAATTGGACTCCATAGATAAATAATTCATGGAGGAAAAAATGGAAAAGGGAAAGTAAACTTACTGACATACATGAACTAATGAATTCATGGAGTCATCTTTTAGTCTAAAAAATTCCAATCACTCAACTAGGCTAAATAACTTTTTATGGTGATAGTGAGGTAGAAAATGATGGATGAGAAGGAATTGGAAGGGAAATAGACATAGAGACAACATATAGAACCTCTATTAGTATTCATTATTGATTCTAAAATGGTGAAGAATAGCACATTTAAAAACCAAAATACAAAATATAATCAAATATTGGTCAACTTGGCAACTAATTCTCCATCTGTCGAGCCAACCATAATACAAGAAGAGGTTGTTCCACTCCAAAGTCCAGGTAAAGGAGTTGAACTGTAAGGTCAAGCAATGTCATAAGAATATATTGAGTCACAACAGATAGACATCATATTGATATCAAGGAGGAGTCACTTGAATTTGATGGACTTAATGACCCACCACAAAAACAACAACAGTCACAACAATTGGTCTAGTTGACCCAACTGATGAAAAAACCCCATGTGTCAACATCAACAAGAAGGCATCACAACAAGACTAGGAAGGAAAAATAAAAGGGTGTGCATTTCGAACTTATTGCAACAATATAGGATATAGGAAAGGTGTCGAGAAACCATATTTTTAGGATGCATCGGGAAGCTACAATGGAATAAAATGTCATATGGGAGAGATCAAGGAAGGAAGTTGTCAGAATAAAACTGAGAAAGGAGAAGTAACAAGCCTTCTAGACTGAGTGCATGACCTTATACATGTATAGAATTTAGTTGGATTGTCCAAGCACACAAGAATACTAATTGGATGCCATAAAATAACTGATTCATCAACTTATTAATGACAATGTATAGTTGAGAGCACGTGTCAAAGAAATCCAATAATAGAGCCAAACAAAAAAGAAAAAATATTTATATTCCATATTTAGTAGGATTTTAGCTCATTTAAACAAAGAAAGTGTATGTTGCCATAAATTGTAGATAGGGAAACCTATCTTAACATTCTCCACAATGATTAGTTGAATTATTTTTCAACTACATGCAATCAACTGAGAATCTAGAAGGAACTTATAAAGGACTTGTTGGATTACCAAAAACGTGTATTTGAACCATGAGTAATTTCAAATTTGGAAATGAAAATTATATATAAAAAGAATATATAAGAAAATATAGTACCAGAAGAATTCCAATGGCTTAGGGAAGGAAATAAGACCTAGATAGAAGTTGCAAATGTTGTTGATTTTTTTCATAACATTTCTGTCAAAATAAAAATTTCATAACAAAAGGTTACCCTAGATTTACTAGCATTCGAACATAGTTCACTATTAAACAAGATGAGGTACTTAGTAGAAATGAATCCTCTCAAAGTGCAGACACAATACTTAGTCATGGATTATTCGACATTTTTCCAACATCTTCAAGGGCTTTCACCAATCATTTATTAGATTGAATTCAATGAAAATAAACCACCTTCAACACCACCTTAGCCACCTCCTCCATGAAGGAACTACCATTTTTTTTGGATCAGAAACATTGAAATGTGGTCCTTCTTTGTAGCCAACATAGTTAGCTACTCCAAAAACATAATTCAAAGGATAAAATTTGTTCCCCGGAGAAAAAGAAATATGGAGGACCTAAATTTTGAACACAAACATACCATTGGATAAAATTAAAGAAGCTGAATAGATATAATTTGTTGACGAATCAACACTATTATCTCTTCTAACTCACGACAGTCAACTTTTCTCATTCTTCTATTCTTACCTATTCTCATTCAAAATTTCTTTTGTAAATTAAAAACCTCCACATCTCCCATGCTTATAAATAAAGAAGGAATTTACAGTGGGGGATATGTTGGAGGGTCTAGTCAACATAGTAAACCATCCTTTCGAGCCAACATACCTGACTAAGGTTTGGCCTATATTGTAAGTTGGTCGAATCCTAGTCTAATTAGTAGACCAAGTTGGTTAGTTACTATATCTACTGTAACTATCTAGTAGTAATATAAATATCTATGTACTTAACATGAATATTTTATTGGTTGCTATCATATAATATAATATAAGGTGATTTTGCAAGTTCTCTACTACTTCTATTATATATTTCCTTGCTTGCTTATTATTCCTACTATATAGATTACATTGTATGGACTTATGGTAACCAATAAATACTTCTCCCTATACTATAACATGCTGATTAATAGAATAAAGTCACATATATAAAATTTCTCCTTCGCAAATTTCTATGTGACTTATGGTAATCTCATATAGATTTTCCACTTCAAAAAATTCTACTCAGTCATATCCGTGGAAAATATCTTTTGCAAAAATGTCCTTTCCAAATTTGGTAAAAAAGATTAAAAAAAATGCAATTTTAATTTATAAGAACACATTTAGCAAGATGAAATTCATGTTCATTTCTTTGTTGTATATTTTTGTGCACTGATGATAAATGCACGGGTTATTTTTTAACATATTTTTTCTATGTGTTCTTTAGTGTCAAGCACACTAGTGCATTTGTTATGTTAAACATACCACTAGACAATTTAAACAAATGAAATACAAATGTAAATCTCCATAACTAAAATTTTATAGAGGTTTTTCTTTCTAGAGGTGAAAACATAGGTCATTCTTTAGTGGGTACCATTATTTAGTGCACTAGTGCATTATATATATAGATGCATTGAGACATAATAAAATTTGAGTGCATTGGTAGATTTTAAAATCCCTTTGAATTTTTGTTTTAAGTTAGATTGTTTTGTGCTTCAAAAACTTTATTTTAAGAATTTCTTGATGTATTGATGATAGTTTTCGTTCAAGTGTAATGAAAAAATTATAATTTCAAATGGCCAATTCTTCAAATTGTATCTCATTTCATATTATTGAAACTCATTCAAGTTATCCCACACCATTTTTAGTAATCCTAGATTTTGTTTATGATTCATTTATGTTTTTTATGCACATGCATTTGAATAAGCACTCATTGAATTTTGTAGAATCAGGATTCAAAATTGAGTTTCTGGAAATGCAACAAGCTCTTATTAGAAGATATATACTTTAGTGAAAGTTAACAATCACTTTACCCTACTAATTTTATCATTCCATATTTCAATGGCTACCCTGGGTTAATGGTACTACACTATAAAGTGAATCTCTTTTATGGTATCCTAGTTGTACGTCGTTGCTTAAATTGTAAAGGATTGAAGAAGCATATATATATTTTACTAATACCCCTTCCATGGATAGAATGTTGTTAAATGCATTCCAAAAAAATGAATTATGGGACACTACTAAAAATTCCAATACTTTGTTCAAAAGCTTAAATATGCTTCCACCACTGCTCTCTTTCGACATGGGTCAAGGAATACTTAACCAGGTACAAAAATATTATTATACATCCTGAAAGAAATTTATTTTATGTTAGATGTGTCATTCTCATCAATTTTGATGTAACTAACCATTAAGTCCCTTTAATTTTTAAGCAGTATTTTCCCAAAATAAACATGTAATTGGTTGATTTTATCCATGTTTGATGACAATGTACATTTATCTTTTCCATTTCTTTTGTGCTACTCAAAGATAAGATATTACTAAGTGGTAATGTGTTGCTCGAAAAGTATGTAGATGAAAAGAAAATGCTAAAGGAATGGGTTTTGAGTAGATATGTTCAAATTAATGTATTCTATATAGATATGTATATGAATATAAGAGATATGTCTAAAATGTGGTCATGAAAAGTACCAGAAACCAAAAAATGAGGGTAATGAAAAATTTCCTCATATATATTGAGGTACATGTCTATAATTCCAAATAATGAAAGGTTCTTTTGTTGCAATCAGTTAGTCGTGTTGCAGGGTTTCATACCTCACATATAAGTGGGTTATGAGTTATGCTCATCTTGATATATTTCATATCCATGAAGCTTATATAGTATACATGGGGTAATAAATTCAATAATGAAGTGCATATCCTTCGATTGAGCACAACCATGGATGGAATTCCATCCAAAACAAAAACTACTTTGTTTGGCTAGTGGTAGTGATTCATGCAATATCCCCCATAGTTTTTCCATGAAAAAAAAAATCTTGTGTTGGTTCTTATAGTACAAGATATATGTAATATTCCAAAATAGGAAAAGCAGTAATATTGAACACAATAATGGAAAATAGCAGTGAATAGAAATACATCAAACATGAGCCAAACATAGATCCATGGTATTATGTATAACAACAACAAATAAGTATAATATATTGGAGATAAAGTCCCTCAAGCTAGGCAAGAGAAGACTCCAATGCCAAAAAACACCAAAACATGAAATGTAGCCGCTACACAAAATGCTGGAGAACTAATACAACGTAGTCCCAGTGAATGTAACTACAGTCAGAAAATATAAATACATGGATATGATAATACAATGCTCAAGAGGTTCTGAGAATGGAGATCTAGGCCCTCATACACTTTTCCATGACAACCCATAATGGGTTTCCAAAAATACTCAAAATACAAAAGGTGCTGCAGCCCTAGGGCTGCAGATTCATTGCAACTGAATAGCTGTAAAGAGATGGCTGAAATTATGTAGAAATGAATGAAGCCTCCTCCCAATAGATTCTCTAGATGAAAGCCTGATCCCTTCACCGGAAATATAACTCCCCAAATGATGCACTGAAACCACCCCTGCAACTGCTCTTTGAAATAACGTAGTCGACGACTAAAACTATGCTATAGGGGATGGTAGTAGCTTGGCCTAGTACCAAATGATGAAATTATGCCCAAGGACCTCCCTTGCTAGCCTCTCGATGGAGAGAATTCTTCCTCCACTGAAAACAAGCTTAGAAAATGACCCTGAAAACCTCCACTACTTCTACCCTACAACACAACACAACTCTGATAGAAAATGCACTGTAGAAGAAAGATGAAGCTTGGCCTAATGTTGGAATGTGGAATATGCATCTCAATAACCTCTCCTAAGTGGGAACTTGAAGTCCCATGAGGATGAGGGTGAGATTCCCGCTCGGGAACACCCTTGTGCTAAAAAACACAATAGTCTCCGCTAAATAGCCGAAGAGAGAAAGAAGTCATAACATACCAAAAACATAATAATAATCAACATGGATTCTATGGTTTCCTTCCCCTTCCTTATATGCATTGTGAGCCTTCTCACATTGGGCCCCACTCATTAAAGCCACTACTCTCATGGATACTCCCTCCCATTCACACTGCGTTGTTTATTCACACTGCATTGTCTCTCATTGATTATCCACTCCCTCCATACCAGCACTATTGATTTGGTCAAAATTGACCCCATCCACATGCTTCATCCCCTATTCATATATGAGGGTTCTCTATCCAGCTACTATGATGCTTCTTATTCATATTAGGAGTGAATTTATTCCTACTAAGGAGATTTATGGGTGTCCCTACCCTCTTATTCTTCTATCTAAGAAGCAAAAACAAAATTTAATATTCCAACTAGCTAAAAGCTAATTGGGAATATTACAATCCTCCCCTCCCAATTGTTGCTTGTCCTCAAGCAACTGTAAAGGTGAGTGTTGCAAAAATTCTCCACCTTCTCTTTTTACACCTCCATGAGATAAGCTTCCCTCATAAACCAAGTGTCCCCCAATCAATCCATCCCTGAAATGCTCCTCCCAAGTGCTCATGAGATGCAACTCCCAAGTGCTCAAGTTAACCAAATGGCTCATCCCATAAGGAAACAGGAGGTCTAATGTAGAAATCATGTATTTCCCATTGTTCTCCCTGAAGCATGAAGCATAAGAAATGTAGAGAATCTCATTCCTAATAGGCACATCCAATCCATGTGTCATCCCTCCAATAATGCCCAAAATAATGATAAGAACATCATCAACATATGGGATCAAAATCAAGGACACACTAGCTGCCATATGTAATAACGGAGGAGGATAATGGTATCTCAAGTGGAACCAGTGAAATTTTACTCTTAACTGCTTTAGAATATGATATGATGAGTGGTTTCCCAACCACTTTCTTTCTGCCCCAATCCTATCACATGCTTGGAGAAGGTGAATGATGTGTGGTGCCAATTCAGCACACCCTGAATAAGATATCATCTCCATAAAATCTCCTAGGGAGTGACCATTCCCATCATTGATTGTGGCTCCAAGTAGACCATGTAGTCTAAAGAAAAGAGTGCCTCCTTTTGGAGTAATGAACTATAAATGAATGGCAAAGGAATACAAGCACTCAGTTAGTGGATCATTATGCACAAAAATGCAATCCTTACCATATACCTTGAGCAAGCTGGTGAAGTGGCTCATAGATGGGCCTCCCCTCATTCCCAATGGGAAAGGAAGTGGCTGTGACAAATATGTCAAGTAGTTGTGCCTCTCCTCCATCTCCCAAAAACCCATGCATCTCGTAATATGCTGGTTCATCTCCTCTTTGAAGTTTTCCCAAGTGAATCCCTCCATGATAGTATGATATTCCCTCATGAAATCAGTGTGGATGGAGAGAAAAACCTCATATGCTGCATGTAGTAGCTTCTCCTTGAGCTTAGAGGCTCTAGTCAAGAAGATCCTACTCTGATAGTAGATGACCCCATCTCTCACTGCATATATCCCATCTGATAACTGGTCATCAAGTATCCTGCATGAGAAGAGATCCTTGGAGTATTCCACCAACAAGTGGGATCACCAATAAGGATCTATACTCAATAATGACAACGCTACTGGTCTGTAATGCAAAGAACTTGTCATGTGGCTGCCCTCTCCTTTGACATATCCCATGCCAAAGTCACATGCCGGGATACTATTATCATGCCTCTTCTGCTCCTCCTATAGATGATCCTTCTCAAATAAAGGTTGAAGTTTTTTGAGGTTAGCCTTCCATGGGAAGCTGTTACCCATCCAAAACCTTTTGAGTTTGGCCAATGTATGCATGAGTGGCCACCATCCTCTACCATATGTGGAAGATTCCCCCCTATGTGGAAGTATCTTTTGGTTCTCCAAAGCCATGGAGTGGTCTCCTTGCACCATGATGGTGCCATCGTCCATCCATGAAACATATTCTCTCAACGCAAGATGTTTGGTGAAAGTTGGTAATATTGATATTGGGAGAATTTCTCCCTCCTCCTTGAGCCTAACTAAGATTCTCTGCACTGTACCAAGTCCTCCCAAGGTCCTCATCCCTCCTGGATCTATGAGTGGTGCAACTTGTTGTGATAGATCTCTCATCAACTCCTAGTATGGTGGTCTCCCTAGTGGAATGCCTCTAAATAGTAATGTGTCATGGGCCAAGGTCATCTGCATAAATAATTGGATTGTTAGGTCCTTGCTTCCCCTGTGCAAATCCAACTCTGTTTTTTATGTGGAAACTGTCTGAGAGGGATCAGTGTCCATGCCCCTAATCACCTAATGCTTACCACTCCTTTTGTCTATCCACTCCATCTGTAAAGTCTACCAATATGTGGTGACCTTCCCCAAAGTAATCAACCACTTCACATGCAATATCACATTGGTGTCAAGGATATCAACCAAAAATAAGTGATTATTCAAGGTGTATGTTCCCATAGTGACAGATAATTCTGAAACATACTTCATGCATTGCATGGTTCTAGCTCCTGGGACCAAAACCGAAAATCCCTCAAAGTCATCAGTAGGTATTTCCCTAACTGGGAATCAATAAATTTGTGGGGTGCCTCACTGTCAATCAACATTGATACCCTCTGATCCTGAATGGAACCTCGAACACTCAAGTTCAAGTATTTGGGTATTCCCCGCAAAGATGCAGGGGTCCCTCCAATTGGAGAAAATTCTCCATTCCCACCTCCTAGTGGTGGTGGATCCTCTCCTGCTATCCCAGCGCTGTGACCTCCTTCTGGTTCCTTTTCTTCTTTCTCTTCATCATCAGAAAATACCTCTATATAGTGTGCCTTCCCTACTGTACATCTATGGCCATGAGCCCATACTTCTTGGGCATGTGAAGCAAATCTTCCTTCTCCTCAAGTCTCTTCAAACATCATCACTAGGAGGTACTTTTTTTTGGCTCTCCTTTGAAGGAGGATCCTTTGAATTTTTTCCTTTTGATGGAAAAGTGGGCTTTTGCTGAAATGGTGCCTTTGCCCTTGGAAAAGCATCTTGTAGTCTCTATCCCTTTCAACAACATCTTTAAGGGTAGTTGGTTTGGGTTATTTAACCAACCCATGTAGAGGCTCTGCCAGCCCATCAATAAACATATAGACCCTCCTAGCTGCAGATAAATAAGGAACCATAACATAAAGTTTTAAAATTTTAGAAATGTAATTTTCTGGATTACCTGACTGTTTGAGCTTGGCTAGCTCAGTAAAAGGTGCCTTCGGGTCTCTTCGATCAAACCTCTCCACCAACCTCCTGGTGAACTGTGAATATGCAGTTACATTAGCATGCTCCAATGTAGAAATATCATGAAATCACCAATCATGTGCCTCACCCTCAAGGTGCAGCGCTGCTATTTTGATGGATTCCATTTCCGGTACTTGGTTCAACTAGAAGTAGATGCCTATCTTCTCTACCCAAGATTTGGTTGTACATTTAGATGACCCATCAAAAACGGGCAAGAAGAATCTAGCCATAGTCTGGTGAAGATCATTGTTTTGTATGAATCCTCCACCTCTATTATGATGCTGGGGTCTCCTATTTTCCTTGATCTGACAAAAATCCTAAAAACTCAAATGATCTTTGAATATCTGAGATTGAGACTCATACTCAAGAAATTAATTTTCAAGAGTTTCTTGTTCTTGAAATCCTCCATTTCCCACTGCTAAGAATGTATGCATAGTAGAGCGTGGGAAATATATTGCTTCACTGGTTGATCATGCCAGTGATGTGAAATTCCAGAGCCTTCTCCATGTAGAAACCCTTTAGGGGATTCTTTGTGTCTATCCATCCTAATATCCTTGATTTCTCTTGTAATATGGTTCAAAGAAGAAGCTTAAGAAACTCCTTCTCTTCATCTTCTCCTAATATGGGAGTTTTTCCCTTGTCTTCTCTATCATTTGTATAGTCATATCTCCAGTTTATCTTGAGATATCTCTTTTCTCTTTCTGTGAGAGACTCTCCCTATTCTGATGACATATTGGATAAAAATGCACAGGCTGAGCGAAGATTATGCTATTATACCACTGTAATATTCCAAAATAGGAAAATCAGTAATATTGAACACACTAATGGAAAATAGCAGTGAATAAAAATACATCAAACATGAGCCAAACATAGATCCATGGTATTAAGTATAAAAAAAAAAAATGAGTACAATATCTTGGAGATCAAGCCCCTCAAGCTAGGCAAGGGAAGCCTCCAATGCCAAAAAGCACCAAAACATGAAATGCAGATGCTACAAAAAATGTCAAAGAACTGATACAATGTAGTCCCAGTGAATGTAACTGTAGCTGGAAAATATAAATACATGGATATGAGAATACAATTCTCAAGAGGTGTTGGGAATGGAGATATAGACCCTCATACACTTTTCATAGACAACCCAGAAAGAGTTTCCGAAAATACTCAAAATACAAAAGGTGAATCGCAGCCCTAGGGATGAAGATTCACTACAACTGAATAGCTGGAAAGAGATGGATGAACTGATGTTGAAATGAATGAAGCTTCCTCCCAATATATTCTCTAGATGAAAGGCTGATCCCTTCACCAGAAATCTAACTCCCCAAATGATGCACTGAAATCACCCCTGCAACTACTCTTTGAAATAATGCAGTCTATGACTGAAATTTCGCTGTAGGAGATGGGAGTAGCTTGGCCTGGAGCAAAATGATGAAATTATGCCCAAGGACCTCCCTTGCTGGCCTCTCGATGTAAAGAATTCTTCCTCCACTGAAAATAAGCTTAGAAAATGGCCTTGAAAACCATCCACTACTTCTACCTTGCAACACAGCACAACTTTGGTAGAAACTGCACTGTAGAAGAAAGTCAAAGCTTGGCCTAATGCCAGAATGTGGAATATGCATCTTAATAAACTCTCTTGAGTGGGCACTCGAAGTCCCCTGAGGATGAGGGTGGGATTCCCGCTCAGGAACACCCTTGTGATAAACAGAACAGCAGTCTTCGCTAAACAGCTGAAGAGAGCAAGAAGTCATAACAGACCAAAAAAATAATAATAATCAACATGGATTCTATGGCTGCCTTCCCCTTCCTTATATGCATTGTGAGCCTTCTCACCTTGGGCCCCACTCATTAAAGCCACTACTCTCATGTAGACTCCCTCTCATTCACATTTCTTTTTCTCTCATTGATTATCCACTCCCTCCATACCAGCATTGTTGATTTGGTCAAACTTGACTCCATCCACATGCTTCATCCCCTATTCAAACATGAGGGTGCTTTATCGAGCTACTATGATGCTCCTTATTCAGATTAGGAGTGAATTTATTCTAATAAGGAGATTTATGGGTCTCCCTACCCTTTTATTCTTCTATCTAAGAAGGAAAAAAAAAAATTAATATTCCAACTAGCTGAAAGCTAATTAGGAATATTACAATATAACAAAAGTGAAGAGAATGTATTTCTACTTCCAACCATTAATAAATTAGTTTAAGAAATAATGAGAATGGATACATGTATGTGATGTAACAAGACCCATTACAATGGAGAGTTATTTTTACATTGTATGGCATATGTGTGCCGCCACGAATGATTGTATAGTACTTGGAATTTGCTCCAATAAGCATACTGAATTATTTTTTTATATATGTTATTTATTTTGGCATACCTAATTTGGTGCAACTACCTTTTTTGATACTAATGCACTTTTTATACAACAACATTGTATGCCAGATGTAAATGTTGTTGGCCTTCTATAAAAGATAAATGGTCCAACCACCTATGGAACCCAATGTATGACTACTTGAGAGTATGATGGCTAGAAGACCACCCTTATAGAAGTGTTGGATCATTTTTTAATAGTACACCAAAGAGAAACCAAAAACTTGAAATAATGACATTGATAGATTGAATTAGGGAATATATCACAACAAATTAGAAGAAAAATATATTATGTTGGAATCAAATGGGGAAATTTTCATTGATGATACTGAATTATTTGACACCTATATTGAGAAAATTCCCATTGGTATGAAAATGAAATATGTATTTTATGAGCTTCCATATTGAAAGCATCTTAAGATTGTTCACTTACAAAATCCCATGCATATATTGACAAGTGTTTCATCATCATTATGGAATCATATGTCATCAAATGAAAGTGACATGTTGACTATTATGAGATATATTATTTCTTCAGATGCTAAAAAGTGACATTAACTGATCAGGAGCTCAAATCTGAGCTTGGGAAAAAGCTCAAAAATGAAAGTGCTCAAATTGATTTGGAACCTAAACGACGGGATAGGCCTCGATGATACGATCCCAACGCCTCGAACTACACCGAAAATCGATGCTGTATGAAGAAGTTGTTGCAGTTTGAAATCGCCCAATAACCTTCAATTTTGAAAGGAAAATTTTTTAATACTATGTGTTGGAATAATTTTATTTTTTATTAAGATTTAATTAATTAATTAAATTATATAGTTATTAATATTTATATGATTTTTATTAATCATATATTATATTCTTAATTATATGTTTTAATTAATTATTATAAATTTTTTTAATTAAACCTTATTAAAAATATAAATATTAAACCACATATATGTATTAAACAAATTCGAAACATGGGATATGTTAAAAACCCCCAATGCTAAAGTTGATGTTTTAATATTTACGTGGGCAAATGTCACATTTCAAAGGTACGTTGCATTGGAGCGGAGGTTACGGAGGGGCTTCGACCTAGCCCTCTCACCAATCACGTGACCGCATCCACAGAACCGTAGGCCCTCCACAACGGGCGGGAATTTCAATGCGGTTAAACGTTTAATGTTTGGATAAGGATCCATAGCATGTGAACATGTCAGGTGACATTTAATGAAACTGTTAGTGGCTCCTCCATTTTAGCGTCGTTTTTGGCGGACCCTCCATCTTTGGCGGACTTATCTTCCAGTTAACTAAACTTAACTTGAGTTTTTTAAGGGGGAGACTGGCAGTTAGTAAATATGGCATATCTTTCACATGGGAGATCCTTTTGAAGTGAATTTTTTTTTGATTTTGGGTCTCTTCGACATTCTGGACTCAATGGAGCAGGTTTGAAGTCTAACAGAGGTCACCTTCAGAGGTTTAAGCATCGAAGAAGATGAAGGATCAATTAGGGCCTAGAAGGAGAAGGTTGTGTTTTGGACTGTGTTTCTCTGTTTAAGGTAAATGAATAGGAATTATTAGCTATTTCATGCCTTTTGAATCTTTTTAGATGGTTTTAAGAGCTTGTTAATAACACTAGAAAGCCGAAAAGCTTCATTTAAGTTCTAGAGGCCATTTTCCAAACAGAGTGTATAGGCGAAACCGAAGCAGCCGGAGGCCGTTTCTGATGAAAAAAAACTCTATATTGACTATTTCAGTCATTCTGGAACCAATGGAAGTGGTTTCAGATCATTTTGAGTACTTCTACAGCTCGATAAGTTGATATGAAGTCGTGGGCAGCCCTGGGAAAACCGTGGAGGAGAGCCATTTTTGGGGATGCTGTGCTTAATGTAAGCAATTTATCAGTTGGTATTTGATGTATGTTCATTATTGGATGAAGCAGTAGTGGTTTCAGGAGCAGAAACAGAAATATGAGGGAGTTTGTGCCATTTAAAAGCTTAGAGAATCTTAGTGCACCAACAGAAGGATGTGTGTCCATGGAAGCCTAAAGCAGTTTGCAGGAATTGGACAGCCATTAAAGGGATTTAAAATGGTATTCTCAGCCCTTTGAATCATTCTTGTATTCATTGTGATTAAGTTTGGATCTTGTAAAAGAATTTGATTACCTTAATCCCAAAGAGTCTAGTCATGTTGACGAAGCTCAAAGGAGATGTAGCCCAAGAGTTGGGGTGAACTCCTATATTATATTGCTGTTGTGTTTTGTTATTCTATGGCTGAATTATGTTGCTGATATTCATGTTAAGTTTCAACAAAAGCAATTACACTTAATATACATAAACAGTGAAAAGACATACACCATTTGCAAGCTAAATTTCCGCATAACGTCAAGTTTAAAGCAAGATCATTTAAATTAAATCTGAGTGTTTACTTCTATTATTTCTTTAGGCAGAGTCTGTAAGAGGGCCAGGTAGCCTTTGGATTCATCCTTTCTTTGAAAGGTGAAATATCCGGTAAATGCCCCTACAGTCTATCTCTGTATTAGAAATATGAAGTTCTCACATTTTCAGATTTAAACTTGGAGTATTTTTGCACTCATTTACATAAATGAAAATGGATACCTTGCACTCTTTTCAAGTACCTTCCATTTTCAGATCAAATGGTATCAGAGCTCGGGTTGAGCATTTGTTGTTGTGCAAAATTTTTTAAAACAGTGTAAGATATTTACTGTTTTATTGGTTGCAAAATGGCTGCTTGAATGAGAAGGGGTCTTTTCTAAAATTTGGCTAAAAGCTTATCATTTGATTGAAAGCTTTGAGGACTTTTATTTGGAAGTTCCTTTTGGTTGTTTGAACATTTACATAATGTCAAATTCTTCTACAAATGAAGTTTCCTCCTTCACGAGATTCTTCAATGATGACATGAAGAATGAGTTCGTTAAGGTGAAGGATATGGTGCAGATTATCCTTGAGGATCAAAGGGAAAGTGTTCAAATTCGTGCACAATTGATAGCTATGCAGGAAGAGAAAGAAGCCATTCTTCAAAGACTGCATGATATGTAGTTGCAGCTTCTTCAAGCTCAAGAAGCTTTGTCCAAGAAAATACCTCCTCTTCAGGATGTAAATCATGAGGTAAATCAGTCTGATTTGTCTTCAATTTCCTCTATTTAAAAGTGTGTTGGTTTGTTTGAAAGGCATACAAGAGCTATTGGGTCCAAATTGATGTTGAAAATGGGCTATCAAGAAGGCAAAGGTTTGGGCAAGCATGCACAAGGCATTGTTGAGCCTATTTATGTTGTGGAGCGTCCCAAGAATATTGGTCTTGGCTATGAGCAGCTTAATGGCGAAGCTTTGAGCACATGCATTCAAGAATGTGATGCAAATTTGAAGAGAATATTTCTCCCAAGTTCTCAATTACATCAATGTCATGATGACAATCTTCCTTACCATTGTTTGAAGCCTTTGTTGCAGCAAGAAGATGGTAGACATGCAGCTTATCGCAAGCATGCAAAGCAGCATAAGAGGATTTCTTGTACATATTGTGGTCAATTTAACCATCATGTTTCGAGATGCTGGATGAGGAAGAAGGCACACAAGAAGCAGATGAAGCAAAGATTACCTTCAAAGAATGTGCATATGATTTGCACTTTTTGCCAAAAGAAGGGACATATTGTCTCTCATTGTTGGACTTTGCATCCAACTCGTCGTCCCACGCACATGCAGCAAGAGGACAAAAATATTGGCGAAGGTGGAATCATGGATTCCATTATTAATGTGGAAAGGGAAGTTTCACATGAGGAAAATTTGAAACAACAAAAGTCACCATGGAAGTGGCTTGGTGATAAGTGGATGGACTTCTTGACACAGTAAGACGTACTCCTTTTGTACATATGCAAATTTTGGATGTATGCATGTATTTTGTTGTAATATCCTTTTTTGTTTTGAGCCACCTTAGATCATTGATCAAGGTTGTGTTGTATAGTTTCAATCTGTAAATTTCTCGCCAGAAATTTTTGTGTGGGTTCAAGAAGGTCAGTTGTGGACAGTTGTGGACAAGCGCATTTAGAAAGGGAAATGTCGATTTCTTTTCATTTGTGGTTCAAATTTACTTGCTTTGTAAGGCAAAAGTGTTTGAAGGGCTAAAGAGGAGAGGATTTTTATTCTCTCATTTGCTGTAATACAATTCATTTCTTCATTTCAGTAAGCTTTTGGGGACCAAAAGCCTCTCATTTGGGAGGTGTGATCAGGAGCTCAAATCTGAGCTTGGGAAAAAGCTCAAAAATGAAAGTGCTCAAATTGATTTGGAACCTGAACGACGGGATAGGCCTCAGCGATACGATCCCAACGCCTTGAACGGCACTGAAAACCAATGTTGTATGAAGAAGTTGTTGCAGTTTGAAATCGCCCAATAACCTTCAATTTTGAAAGGAAATTTTTTTAATACTATGTGTTGGAATAATTTTATTTTTTATTAAGATTTAATTAATTAATTAAATTATATAGTTATTAATATTTATATGATTTTTATTAATCATATATTATATTCTTAATTATATGTTTTAATTAATTATTATAATTTTTTTTAATTAAACCTTATTAAAAATATAAATATTAAACCACATATATGTATTAAACAAATTCGAAACATGGGATATGTTAAAAACCCCCAATGCTAAAGTTGATGTTTTAATATTTACGTGGGAAAATGTCACATTTCAAATGTACGTTTCATTGGAGTGGAGGTTACGGAGGGGCTTCGAGCTAGCCCTCTCACCCATCACATGACCACATCCACAGAACCGTAGGCTCTCCACAACGGGCGGGAATTTCAATGCGGTTAAACGTTTAATGTTTGGATAAGGATCCATAGCATGTGAACATGTCAGGTGACATTTAATGAAACTGTTAGTGGCTCCTCCATTTTAGCGTTGTTTTTGGCGGGCCCTCCATCTTTGGCGGATTTATCTTCCAGTTAACTAAACTTAACTTGAGTTTTTTAAGGGGGAGACTGGAAGTTAGTAAATATGGCATATCTTTCACATGGGAGATCCTTTTGAAGTGATTTTTTTTTTGATTTTGGGTCTCTTCGACATTCTGGACTCAATGGAGTAGGTCTGAAGGCTAACAAAGGTCACCTTCAAAGGTTTAAGCATCGAAGAAAATGAAGGAGCCATCAGGGCCTAGAAGGAGAAGGTTGTGTTTTGGACTGTGTTTCTCTGTTTAAGGTAAATGAATAGGAATTATTAGCTATTTCATGCCTTTTGAATCTATTTAGATGGTTTTTAGAGATTTTTAAGAACATTAGAAAGCCGAAAAGCTTCATTTAAGTTCTAGAGGCCATTTTCCAAACAGAGTGTATAGGCGAAACCGAAGCAGCCGGAGGCCGTTTCTGATGAAAAAAAAATCTATATTGACTATTTCAGTCATTCTAGAACCAATGGAAGTGGTTTCAGATCATTTTGAGTACTTATAGAACTCGATAAGTTGATATGAAGTCGTGGGCAGCCCTGGGCAAACCGTGGAGGAGAGCCATTTTTGGGGATGTTGTGCTTAATGTAAGCAATTTATCAGTTGGTATTTGATGTATGATCATTATTGGATGCATAAGTAGTGGTTTCAGGAGTAGAAACAGAAATCTGAGGGAGTTTGTGCCATTTAGAAGCTTAGAGAAGCTTAGTGCACCAACAGAAGGATATGTGTCCATGGAAGCCTAAAGTTGTTTGCAGGAATTGGACAACCATTAAAGGGATTTAAAATGGTATTCTCAGCCCTTTGAATCATTCTTGTATTCATTGTGGTTAATTTTGGAGCTTGTAAAAGAATTTGATTACCTTAATCCCAAAGAGTCTAGTCATGTTGACGAAGCTCAAAGGAGATGTAGCCCAAGAGTTGGGGTGAAATCCTATATTATATTGCTGTTGTGTTTTGTTATTCTATGGCTGAATTATGTTGCTGATATTCATGTTAAGTTTGAGCAAAAACAATTACACTTAAGATACATAAACAGTGAAAAGACATACACCATTTGCAAGCTAAATTTCCGCATAACGTCAAGTTTAAAGCAAGATCATTTTAATTAAATCTGAGTGTTTACTTCTATTATTTCTTTAGGTAGAGTTTGTAAGAGGGCCAGGTAGCCTTTGGATTCATCCTTTCTTTGAAAGATGAAATATCCGGTAAATGCCCCTACAGTCTATCTCTGTATTAGAAATATGAAGTTCTCATATTTTCAGATTTAAACTTGGAGTATTTTTGCACTCATTTACATAAATGAAAATGGATACCTTGCACTCTTTTCAAGTACCTTTCATTTTTAGATCATTAACCAAGAAAATAAAATAGATGAGAGGCTAGTTCCTTTTGCCTTTTTGAAAGACATGATGTCTCATGTATTTTGAAGAAAGACGATATTTCTATAGAAACATATGTTATATTAGGTGTGAAGTAACATTCTTTATATGGATCAACTCTACACTATTGATTCATTGTAGAAGGACATTTAGTAGTGTTCAAATCACATGACTAGTTGAACCTTCTAAGAGTATGTATGTAAAATAGATTATTATTTTTCTATAGTGGAGGTTAAAAAATACCATGCACTCATAGTTTTGAGGAAATTTAGTATTTTTGTTTTATTTTTTAATGTTATTATCCTTTTCTCATTCATGGTTTTGTAAACCAAGACTCTCCCTAAGACTTGCAATGCTCCATATCAAAATTATTTATAGCTATATGTTGGATCACATCAAGAAGATCCATAGGCCTAGGATTTTTTGATGGCATGGAGAGGTAATTGATAAGTGTTTGCAATAAAAAATCAATTAATTAAAAAAATTCATAAAAAATAGAATTAAACATTATAAGACAACTTCAAATTTAAATAAGTGTAGTATAACCCATAAAACCTATGAAGTATAATGTCTTCAAAAACTTCTAAGTACATCCAAAACACTACAATCAATTAGGAATCCTATCTAAAATATTAAAAAAAAAGTGGCTAATGGCCATTTAAACAATTTCTTCCATGTGTAAAATCATGTTCTCACTTTTTTAGGACAGCCACTACTCCACACTATGAATTCTAACACTTTCACATAGAGCAGCCAATATCTCAACGTCTCTGGAAGAAGCAAGGTTGTAATAGACATGAATCCTCAACAATTATCACCATTTAATATTTAACACTACTATAGGCACATAATTAATGAATATGACTATATACCTAATTTATCCATACAAGACACACTAGTTAATGACTATAAATAATTACACTTTAATTAAGCTCATCATCCCTTCCTATTGTATTATTTACCTACACATTCAACCCTTTATCTATACATATTTAGGGAACATCATAATCATTTCCCAATTGTATCTTTACATATATACAACATAATCTAGTCATAACAATTTGAAGAAACTCTAAGCCAAATAACCATTACAACAAAAACTACCATTTGAAAATATTTTACGTTAGAATCATTTGTTTGTTTGTTTGGAAATGTGTGACATTAGAATTGTTTTCTTGATTTCATTATTGGACATTAAAATTGATTATTAGTTTGAAAATGTTTGACATTAGAATGGTCTATTATTTCTCTTTCCAATGTTTCACATAAAAAATGCTTTCCTATTTCAAAAAAATTATTGACTTATTTTTTTGATGTTTGACATTCTTATGATTTTTTTGTATTTATTAAATAATATATAGATTTATTACATGACAATAAAATTGGGTTTTCTTTTCTTTATATATGTTTGATTTTAAGATGAGTTTCTCCTTTGTTTTCTATGTTTGATTTTGAAATAGATTTTCCTAATTAAAAACATGACATTAAAATTGTTTTAATGCTTTTGAATTTTCAATGTTTGAGAATAAAATTCCTTATATGTTCGATATTATAATTATTTAAAATTTTTATTATTTCTATTATTTGATTATTTGAAATTTATTATTATGATTTTGATGGGTTGAGTTTTAATGTTTTTAGAATTATTTGTTTGTTTAAAAAATATTTGTCAATCTAATTACTCATTTATTTTGTTTTTAATATTTGAAATAAAAATAATTTTCATGTATTTTTTTATTTATGTAATTTAAACTAGGTATAGATTCATTATTTCACATTATAATTATTTAATTATTTCAAATATTTGAATTATTTACTTGTTTGTGTTTTATGTTGACATTATAACTTGCAACTCATTTGAAAATGTTTTACATTAGAGTTAATTTCTTTTTTATATTTTGATGTTTGATTTTACAATTATTTCTTCTTGTATTTGAACATAAGACATTATAATTTTAGCTAGTTTTAAAATATTTTACATTAGAATTGATTGTTTGTTGATGCTAGTGTCTGTTCTACATTAGAATTACTTGTTTCTTTCTGTTTTCGATGTTTGATATTAGAAGTGTTGTTTTTTTGTGTTTTCATAATATTATAGAGAGTTATTTATATTAGAAT
Organism: Pinus albicaulis; assembly: GCA_034641835.2. Classification (NCBI taxonomy): domain Eukaryota; kingdom Viridiplantae; phylum Streptophyta; class Pinopsida; order Pinales; family Pinaceae; genus Pinus; species Pinus albicaulis. The sequence goes on along the minus strand of CM076579.1, from coordinate 942,927,055 downwards.
TGTTGTCTTATTTGTATAATTTAAATATTTTATATATTTATAATGATATAAAAATTGTTTGCTTATTTAAAAATGTTTTGGAATAGAGATTTCTTTCCATTATTCATCATTATTATTAAGTTTGCTTTTTTATTATTTTCTTATTTTCTCCATGTTTTAGTGTTACTACTAGAAATATTTATATTTTGTTGGGTTCTTTTATTTATGTCAATTTTATTTGTTATTCTCCACTAAATGTTACATTACTTTTTACATTGATAATGTTTTACAATTATTTTCATGATTTTATATGCAAGATATAATCATTATATAAAATTGGAGGAATGTTTTTATTATTATGCATCAAGGGAAAAATTGGTAACTAAAACATACAATGGTTGTTGCCACCAATGATCAGATAATGCTACCACCAAGAAAATCCCCTGGATTTACATGGTAGAATGAAAACCATATCTAGCATGGTTAGCCATTAGTCAAGATAAGGTGGGAAACATTATCACCATGGGTCCCAACCACTCAGGCTCCTATGGTGGGCTAAAGAAATAAATATTTTCTTAGATTCAAATAACACACAATTGAAATTTATCAACATTCATAAAAAATTTAGTAAAAATATTTAATAATAAATTTATGAAATAATATTTATTAGAAGAATTTGATTTAAAAATTAATCAAATTATGTTCATTTATTGAATAATTTAATCAATTTTGTAATAACATTTAATTGGTGTATATTATCTTGCCGCACAATGAACAATTCACCTTGAGAAAAACTTAAATATTATATGGAATTAATGGTTATAAGCGTTTTGCAATCAAAACTTAATTAATTAAAAAAATTAATAAAAATAATCTTAAACATTATATGAAAATTTTAAATTTAAATGAGTGATGCATCTTGAATTTAGTTTAAAAATGGATAAATCATTAACAACGTTAATCATCAATGTATTCATAATACAATTTATAGTTAAAACAATATTAACATCAACATGATAAGAAAAAATATAACATACATAATATACATTATCATCAAAATAAATAGTCATGCCATATATACATCTCAATTCAAATATACAACCAATATACATGTGAACTACAATTTCTTACTAGATTTTCCACTATAGCTAAAGGCATTAACACCTCTACTACTAGAGGTGGGGGTTTGCCACTACACATCAAATAATAATGATGCAAGTATAGTATGAAATATTTCTCTAGCTAGAGGTGTTGAAAATGCAACAAGATGATGGAGCTTAGTGAAAATAAGTCGCCTTCACGAAGTGGGCCCGCAGGCTATTTTTGGCACAAAGTCTATTTTTAGACATATGGATCATGGTCTATGAGTTGCAGGATGCTATTTGTGGATGATTGGTCAAGTTGGTAAAAATAGATGGACCTCTATTTTTAGATATTGGGCGAAGTCTATTTTTAGACTGCCAGTCTAAAAATAGATCAGTGAAATATTATTAGCCCTTAATAATATTTGGACTATAAACATTATCTTATCCTCTTGGAGCACTTCAGTTTGATGCTTGGATGTGGCACATGCAGCTGACAGAAGGAATTACGATATTCCTAGGGGTTAGTTGAGCTATTGCATGGTTGACTTCAGTTAGAACTCATGTGGCAGAGTTTGGTGGAGTTGATGAGACAGTTGGTGGAGTTGTGTTCTATTTAACTTAGTTGAACTAGTTGTATTTAGTCTAACTGATAAATACACTAGTGATGAGTGGTGTGAATTAATTATTAATTAATTCACTAATTATTAACTCATAAATCAACTAAAGAATACATCAGCTAACTGCAATGCATGGACAGTTCAGTGGAGACCAGTGTTAGAGGTGGGTGAAAGGGTGAGTCTACTATCAGTTGTGACTATAGCTGTGCATGAGATTTGCACACACATTGATTGAGATTTCCAATGAGGATTGCGCAGTACAAGCCAATGGGATTAGAACTTGGATCTCATCATTATTCATCTTGGATTGCGCAGTAGAGGCAGGCAGACAGGTGGAGGAGATTTGAACTTGTGACTTGTTCATATCCGAGCTAGTTTGTGTGTAGCATGTGAGATAGTGCTGAGAGCTGTGAGGAGCTTTGTGCTATGTATTGTTACATGTTCTCTATCATTATAATATACAGATAGTTGGGGGTTTTCAGCTGTAAGCTTTCCCCATTACATACTGTGTTATATGTGTGCTTGATGATGTTTTGATGTGCGCATGCGACTGCTTCTATTTCCGCAAATTGATGATCAATTGTAGAAGAGGTTATGTATTATACATGAAGATTAAATAGTGTGTAATCAGGATAATCTCGGTGAATGATTCAGCTATTATTCAAACTTCTACATGGTATCAGAGCGAAATTGATCATCGGATCTATTACAGTGATTACAATTTATTTCGGTAGACAGATTCTGTAAGCGGGCCAGGTAGCCTCTGGATCCATCCTTTCTTTGAAAGGTGATATATCCAGTAAATGCCCCTACAGTTGATCTCTATGCTAGAAATACTTTGTTCTCACAGATCAGAAGCGGTTGAGTTTTGAGCTGGTGGAATTCGAATTTGCAGCAGTGTTTTCTTGGTGTCGAAGTCAAAATGTCTTTCAACGGATTGCGATTGGAGTATGCCCTTGAGGGAAGCTCGAATTATGTTTCATGGAAGGACAGGATGGAGGCGGTATTAGAAGACAATGGGCTGAAGGAGTTCATAGATGCTGAAGTCCCAAAGCCTACTGATGCTTCTCAAGTTGAGGCCTGGAAAAAGAAGACAGCAAAATGTCGAAGGATTCTGTTGGAGGGCGTGAAGGATCACATTGTATCTAGCTTGCATGGAAAAGCTTCTCCATACTTGATGTGGAAAGCGTTGACAGATTTATTCCAAATCAAGAGCGACCAGAGGAAGTTGGCGCTCAAGGATAAAATCAGAAACATAAAGATGGAGAAAGGCGACAGTATATCCAAGTACCTCACGAAGTTCACCCAATACAGGGATGAGCAGGGAAGTGTGGGGGTGACTGTAGCTAATGAGGACTTGGTGGAATTGGCCCTCCTTGGTCTTCCGAAGAGTTGGCATTCCTATCAGGACTTTGTCAATGGTCGGGATAAATTGCCAGGATGGGAGCGACTTTGGTCGGATCTTATGTAGGAGGAGATAAGGCGGAGTACCAGGGACGAATCTTCATCAAAGGCACCTGATGAAGAAAATTGCGCTTTGGCTGCCAAAGAAAAGAAGGGGAAGAGCAAGAAAGCTTCCCATTTCGGTGCGAAAGGCAAGAAGCAGGACATGTCCAAGGTGAAGTTCTTTCACTGTCACCAGCATGGACATTATGCCACAAATTGTCCGCAGAAGAAGAAAAATAAGCATGCTGCTGGATCTGCAGCGGGAGAGGCCTTACCCTCGCAGTTTGAGCTGGATTTTTCACTGATCGCATGCTTGGTATCAAGTGTGATGGGATCAGTATGGTTCTTGGACAGTGGTGCATCTTTTCACATGACTGGAGATCGAGATTTATTTTCCGATCTGGATGAGAAAGATCTTGGAGTGCACATCGAGATGGGCGATGATGGTAGATACAGTGCGACCGGTATCGGTACCATTTCCTTTGAGAGGGAGTCTCGTAAACCCTTCGTATTGAAGGAAGTGATGCATGTTCCAGGATTGAAGAAGAATCTTATCTCTGTGGCGATGTTAGAAGACAAGGGATATGATGTTGTCTTCAGCGAGGGAAAGGCTTTCTTGCGCAGTAAGACAATTGGAGAAACCCGGAAGATAGGGGTTCGAGTCAAGAACCTTTATCAATTGCAAGTAAATGGCTGCGCAGCAATGGCATGCAAGGCAGAAGGAGTGGTGAGATGGGATGATGGCGAGCTGTGGCACCAGAGATTGGGCCACCTTCACCATGGAGCTTTGAAGATACTGCAGCATATTTCTACTGGGCTTCCTAAGGGCACTCTTGCGCAGTCATATCAGTGCAAGGGGTGTACCTTGGGAAAATTTGTGAAAGCCACCTTTCACGAGAAGGATAGTCATGCCACGACGATCCTTGAGAGAATTCACACAGACGTGTGTGGACCTTTCTTAGTAGCTTCGACAGCAAAGCACAGGTACTATGTGATCTTTGTTGATGATTATTCTCGGAAGTGCTGGATCTTCTTCATGCAGAAGAAGAGTGAGACGTACTCAATGTTCTATGAGTTCAAGGCGCTGGTTGAGAAGGAATAGGGGAAGCAGGTGAAGGCTCTTAGGAGCGACAATGGTGGTGAATTCATCTCTGGAGAATTCAAGGACTTTTGCAGCACAGAAGGGATTCGAAGAGAGCTCATAGCACCTCATAACCCACAGCAAAATGGGGTTGCTGAGCGGAAGAATAGAACGATCGTGGGTGCTGCACGGGCGATGTTGCATGATCAAGGCCTACCCATTCACTTGTGGGAGGAGGCATGCAATACTGCAATATATGTGCAGAACCCTTGTCCTCACAAGATACTTGGCATGAGTACACCCGAGGAGGCATTTTCTGGTAAGAGGCCTGATATTTCCCATTTGAGGATTTTTGGTTCACCTGTCTACATGCATGTGACGAAGGATGCCAGGAAGAAGCTGGAGCTGACCGCAGAGGTTGGGATATTTGCGGGGTACATTGATACGCCCCACAACTATCGTGTGTATTTTCCAGACAATCGTAAGACTGTTGTGTGATGGGATATCAAATTTCAGGAGGAGAAAGCCACGAAGTGTTTGCTTGAGAGGGAGCCACACTTGCATGCATATGAGGAGCTATTAGTTCCTAAGGATGAGCTTCAGGATGTGGATTAGCCATAAGAGGAAGTTCATGGAGTGGAAGAGACCACTCATGCAGCGCCAACCATCAGAGGGCAGAAGCGCACTACAGAAGCTGAGCGACTGGCTCAAGATGCAGAGAAGGTTGTAGGACCACCTACAAAGACAACAGATAGAGACAAATACCGACCCGTACACCGGATACATGGCTCTTGTGAGTCAATGTGTTGTGACGGAGCCATCCTCTTTTGAGGAAGCTGTGGAGGAACCCGCATGGGTTGATGCCATGATCGAAGAATATGATTCGATCTTCAGAAACAGTGCATGGGAGATTGTCCCAAGAGCGGAGGGGAAATCGCTGGTGGGTTTGCGATGGATCTACAAAGTGAAGTAGGTGGCTGACGGGAGTGTGGAGAAGTACAAGGCGAGATTTGTCGCCCGCGGCTTCTCACAGATCGAGGGGATCGATTATGAGGAGACCTTTGCACCTGTCGCAAGGTACTCTTCCATACGGACGATCCTTGCTCTCTCAGCGCAGATGGGGTGGCACATTCATCGGATGGATGTGAAGACTGCGTTCCTCAATGGAGTCATTGAGGAGGAGGTGTACATAGAGCAGCCCGAAGGTTTCGAGATCTTCAGCAGCAAGTCGCATGTGTGCAGGCTCAAGAGAGCGGAGGCGAAACAAGCACCTCATGCTTGGTACACACGGATAGACAGTTATTTCACCGAAATTGGATTCTCCAAGAGTTAGGTGGATCCTAACCTATACCAGATTGTGGTGGAGGGTAAGTTGATGATCATTGTACTTTATGTATATGATTTGATTTTGACAGGTGATGAACTGTTGATACAATCATGCAATGCTGACCTTGCAAAGGAGTTTGAGATGAAGGACTTGGGCCTCCTTCATTATTTCCTGGGATTGGAAATTTGGCTGCGCAGTGGTGGACTATTTTTTTCTTAGGGTAAGTATGCTCGAGAGATACTGGAGAAGTTCAACATGCATGGCTTCAAGCCTGTTGATACTCCTCTTCCTGGTGGTTGGAGGAAGGAGGCTGGCACTTCAATCTGAGAGGAGCGCAATTGCTATCGACAACAGGGGCTGCGAGGTCGGTCAATACACGACTCGATATATGCTATGCTGTTAACCAGTTGTCACAAGCTATGGTTAAGCCTACCAAGCTCTTCTGGAAGGCAGGCAAGCATGTATTGCATTATCTTAGAGGCACATCGGAATATGGATTTTGGTACAGACAGGAGGATGAGGTGAAGCTATGTGGCTTCACGGATGCAGATTGGGCAGGGAGCCCAACGGACAGAAAGAGCACATCTAGAGGGATCTTCAGTATCGGGTCGACAACAGTTTCTTGGTACAGCAGGAAGCAGAGATCCGTGGCACTCAGTTCAACAGAGGCTGAGTATATGGCAGCAAGCTTGGCTGCATGCGAGGCCATATGGATGAGGAAGATCCTGGTCGGGTTGTTCGGGTCACACTTGGAGCCTACCGTGATTTATTGTGATAACCAGAGTTGCATTAAACTCTCAGCTAATCCAGTATTTCATGATAGATCCAAACACATCGACATCAGGTACCATCATATCAGAGATTGTGTGCAGCGGAGAATCATGTTACTTTCATATATTCCCACGGAGGATCAGGATGCTGATATCTTGAAGAAGGCGCTCACCAGGAGCAAATTCGAATACCACAAAGGCAGGATAGGGGTTGCAGATAATCCATATCTTATTGAGAGGGAGTGTTGAAAATGCAACAAGATGATGGAGCTTATTGAAAAGAAGTCTCCTTCACTAAGTGGGCCCGCAGGCTATTTTTGGCGCAAAGTCTATTTTTAGACATATGGATCATGGGCTATGAGTTGCAGGATGCTATTTGTGGATGATTGGTCAAGTTGGTAAAAATAGATGGACCTCTATTTTTAGATATTGGGCAAAGTCTATTTTTAGACTTCCAGTCTAAAAATAGATCAGTCAAATATTATTAGCCCTTAATAATATTTGGACTATAAACATTATCTTATCCTCTTGGAGCACTTCAGTTTGATGCTTGGATGTGGCACATGCAGCTGAAAGAAGGAATTACGCTATTCCTAGGGGTTAGTTGAGCTATTGCATGGTTGACTTTAGTTATAACTCATGTGACAGAGTTTGGTGGAGTTGATGAGATAGTTGGTGGATTTGTGTTCGGTTTAACTTAGTTGAACTAGTTGTATTTAGTCTAACTGATAAATACACTAGTGATGAGTGGTGTGAATTAATTATTAATTAATCCACTAATTATTAAATCATAAATCAACTAAAGAATACATCAGTTAACTACAATGCATGGACAGTTCAGTGGAGACCAGTGTTAGAAGTGGGTGAAAGGGTGAGTCTACTATCAGTTGTGACTATGGCTGTGCATGAGATTTGCACACACATTGATTGAAATTTCCAATGAGGATTGTGCAGTACAAGCCAGTGGGATTCGAACTTGGATCTCATCATTATTCATCTTGGATTGCGCAGTAGAGGCAGGCAGACAGGTGGAAGAGATTTGAACTTGTGACTTGTTCATATCTGAGCTAGTTTGTGTGTAGCATGTGAGATAGTGTTGAGAGCTGTGAGGAGCTTTGTGCTATGTATTGTTACATATTCTCTATCATTATAATATACAGATAGTTGGGGGTTTTCAGCTGTAAGCTTTCTCCATTACATACTGTGTTATATGTTTTCTTGATGATGTTTTAATGTGTGCATGCGACTTCTTCTATTTCCGCGAATTGATGATCAATTGTAGAAGAGGTTATGTATTATACATGAAGCTTAAATAGTGTGTAATCAGGATAATCTCGGTGAATAATTCAGCTATTAATCAAATTTCTACAAGAGGTATAGCCCTCAACTTGGCATACTAGAAAAGGTATCTCAAATATATGGTGCTAGAAATTTAACTTATATGGAGGTGGAGGGGCACTAGTAGAAAATGAGAAATTAGTGACTAGGCGACTAAAAAAGTTAGTCGTTGCAACTTTTCCAAGTGAAATACTAAAAAAATGAATAATATTAAGTGACCCATATAAAAATTACCAACATAAATGACTAATTTAGTCTTGAGTTAAAATATTTGACTATATATATAATAGTTAATACAACTAAAAATGAATAACATGAGTGACTAATTTAGTCTAGGAAAAAAAATATGACTACCTAAAACGTACTGCAATAATACAAATAAGTGGTTTATTGGATAATGGATGATTTGAGCTATGGAGTTGATTAGAATCTTCAGGGTTATATCCTTTGATCACATTCACACAAAATTAAATTAGGCTGGAAATTTATCCAAGAGGAGAGTGGGCTTACAATTGGTTCAAATACATTATTAAGAATACCCGCAAGGAGAAGTGTTAGTTAATTAGTAGATGACTCTTTTCATTTAGTTAAAGAATTACATTTTCATGCATATCTATTGTTTTTATCATTATGGTCATATCCATTGAACTTAGGATACTAGTTTTTAACTTGGATATCAAGTCATTTGTCTAGTTTAAACACACATTATGAACATAACAGAATAAGACTTATGAAATTGTTTTGAATCCTGTGGGGATTTTGATTTTGTTTGAACATTAGACATTTCACATATTAGAATATCATGTCATACATGTGAAGCATATTTAGTATATGTTAGATGTTGTAAATTGCATAATTTCATTAATATTAATAAAAAATGATGTTTTTTTTAATATTTTTGGAAACAAAATCATGACATTTCCCACCACCTATTTCAATAATTACTAAAATAATTATGCCTAAATCAACAAATTATAGAATTATTCCCAAATGATCTATTCCTCTCAAAGAGACAAGAGTGAACTATAAATGGTACAAATATGAGCAATACCATGTAAACAACACATGTTCAAACATTTACAGGGGTAGAACCTCTATGTGCATGTGAGGGAAGGTGTTTAATACATAACATTTGGTTTGCCTTCATCAAAAAATGGGATTAGGCTATGAGTTTATTGGAAAAGCAACCCTCATTCGCTCCTTTGAGGTTTTTGGAAATTTCAAGTTCAAGTCCAAGTGCTAGTAGATGGTCTCAAAGGTACCTTGGATTTATTGAAAAGTATGAAAACCCACGTGGCACCAAATGGGTCATTGAGGAATACCTAAAGGACTTAGACCAAAGTTATGATGGAGGTAAAAACTAAAATTGAAAAAATAACAACATACACATGACAATTCACACTAGAATTCATCCTCTCATATCCTAGAGTTGATGAATAACAAGATGTTGATTCTTTGATGAAGCCAATGAAACCAAGAACATCCTTATCAACCCTTAATTAATGAATTTAATAACATCTTCACAAGGAGGATGAGTATTTCATCAAATTAAATATTGAAAGCATGCTCCTTTTTATTTCAAGGAAAGCTTTATGGAAAAACCCAATATTGACAACTCATTAGAGTGACTTTCAAGCTACACTTAAGATGAACTGAAATGATTTCCATTGTAACCCAAGAGTATATTCAATATGTTGCAAGTATAAAATAATAACTCATGAGTTAGAAAGGGTCAATATGTCTCGAAATACACTTGTGGGGTGGTCACACTCCTTGGGGGAAACTACCCTTCTAGATTGAAAGTTATGTTCCTTTTTACTTCAAGGAAATTTTTATAGAGAAACCTAACATTGGTAATGCATATGAGTGATTTGAGTTGCACTTGAGATGAAATTGAATTATTTCCATTGCAACCCAAAAGTATATCCAATATGATGCAAGAATATACAAATAACACATGATTTAGCAAGAAGGGTTGAGATGTTTAGAGATATACTCACAGGGTGGTCCTACTCCTTAGAGGTTTATACCTTTCTAGTGTTATAATAATAGGCCAAAATGTCTTATTAGGAATTTGAACCTAGATGAGAAATGTGCATAACTAGCCAAATATTACAACATTGACCATAACCAATTAAACCAACCAACCAATTAATCTTGTTCCCTTAATAATCCTTTCTACCCTAATTACCACTCTTGTCAAAATTTCTCCACAGGATTATACGGTGGAATTTTATCTACTTTAATTATTACACCCGCCTTTTATTTAACCTAACATGAGTATTTTTACACTCATAAGAGCTTTTTTGTACTATTTTGAATGGAGTATTATTTTTACGGTGTTCACTAAAAACTCAAATAAACATTGAGCATTTTTTCAAAATCAATGATGAATGATAGCAATATTTTAAATAGGATAAATAGAGACAATGAACATTATTCCTCAAAGCCACTCACACTTAATATCCCCATTACATAGAGAGTTTGATAGATTGAAAACTTGATCCCTAATTCATGCTTTATGAAATATCAATATCAAATTTAAAACTCCAAGGGAGGATATGGTATAGAGATGATCGTGTACCATGACCACAAAATCTCTCAGGAAATAACCCACATAGCCCTCACAGGGGATGACACCTTATCAGGGATTGGCCTTGCAATAATCAGACCGAGAACATGGTTCAAATTCCTGTCTCATTAATAATCCCTTCAATACATACAACATATGCCTATCTCGCTAATAGTAGACCTCAGGTCATTGCTCGGACCTTCGCAAAACCATGGCGGTGATAGTGAGAATCAAACTTGTGACCTGAAGCAGGTCGAGGCCTTAGTTATAGTCATAGGAAAGTTTTATCCACTACCACTATGGAGAGCAGTGGGAGTGATGGGGCGAGAGCATGCTGGCGATGCACAATTCAAGAGACAAGGTTGTGTTCTTCGAGAAAAAATAGATGATAAATTTTGTGTGAGTAAGTTATTTTGTCCATTTGTTTTTTCTTAAATTAAATCTGAATATTTGTTTTCGTGCTTTTGGATTGAATTTTGAGTCTTATGTTTTTGGATTTGAAGTCGTGACATCTGTCGGCACTGTAGAAACCCTAATTCGAATTGAACCAGAGTGTAGAAATCTTGTTTGTTGGATAATTTGTGTTCTTGTAGTTAGAACTAGTGACCTCTGGTGGATGTTTAGAACCTGGAAGGTGATTGGCTATGGGGAGTTTGGTGTTAGAGCATGTATTACTTAAATCATGAAATTCAATCCATGTATTAATTGTGAACGAACTTGAATGTTCCTATAAGCTACAACAAATATTGGAATGGGTCGCATTGATACGATATGTTTAGTTACACTGTGCTAAATTTTAAAACTAAATAATTTGGAGGTTTTTACTAAAACATTACTGGTTTAATTGACTTATTTTCAATTATTTCTATGGGTTTGTGGCTTTAGCAGCAAAATTTTAGGTCTACAGTTTTTGTTGTTATTAAATTTTCTTTGAATTTTTATTGATAACATATACACAACAAGAATATTAACTAAAATGATAGGGAAACAATCATGACGGAATGTCACTATGTTAGATGGGTAGAATCTAATTCCCCCCGAATGATTCAAAATCAAATATCAGAGAAAGGTTGATAAATAAGAAGATGGATGCTATCACAAGAACTAAGGTTCTCAAGGAAAGACACATTAAGAATATAGTTTGACTGCAACATGCATGACTTACAACCCACCTAAGAGATGCCAACAAAAATTCAGTAGTCAAACAAAGTAGCTTTGGTCAATAGTTGAACATGCATGAATCCTTGATAGTAAATTATGAAGAAATTTTGATTTTAAAGAATGACACCAATCAAGTTGCTTTAATGCTCTCTTTCTAAAATTAATATCATTCCTTATATAGACATTATAGTTGTATATACCTAAGTTGGACCATAGAATAAACTAAGCCTCCCAATCTTTGGGGATCTAACAGTGAGGAAGAAAGAAGGCCTTCTTGTAATTTTTCCTCAGCCATGTTGAAATCCCCAGAAATTAGCGAGTTCGCCTCTAACAACTTTGAAATTATTAAATGGTAAAAAATTACACATTTCAAAGCATCATTTGGAGCATAGATGTTATCAACCCCTAACATATGTCCATTTAGTTGTAACAAAACCTTGATCAATATTTAGATAAGATATGTGCCCTAGTAGGTAACACACACAACAAGTGTGGTTTACAACAACATTTCTAAAGCACTTTTCCCTTCCTGGGTTCATATCTATGTGCCTTGGTATTGGATTAGATGAAATTTATTTAGAAATTACCATTTAAGTGCAACATATATAAAAAATATGTAAATTTTGCAAAATATTGTGAAAAGAATCTATGGGAAACTTAACTAGAGTAGGATAATAACGAATAGTGTTAAGTAGAAAAGAGGAAAAAGTTGATTATACAAATCCTAAATCAGCGGGGATATAAATGAATCTCAAATATTCTTGGATCATCAAAGGCACCAAAACAAGGGTTACAAAAGAATAAGAAGGTGCATCGACAAATCAAATAATTTCAAATTGGCGAAGAGGGGAAGAAGGTGGGAAATAATATCCTCAGCATAACCAAGGATGTAACTCAAGTAACATGACTAATAGATATGAGGTATTATCATAATTTGAACCAATTTTTTATGAAAAAGTAGCAGTGATTTGTATTATCACTCTAGTTCAACTAACCATTCATATCCCGATCTTTGAATAGCTAGGATTGGTTCTCTAGGAAGAAGAGATATATTGAAACCATAATATAGCACATTCTACTCCAAGAATGGTAACAAGTAAGAAAGAATAATAACAAGTAGGGGAGGAAGAAAGGGAGAAGAAATAAAGGAGGATGAACAAGTAAAAAATCTTGGAAAAAAACTACTAAGTAAAAGCATGATGAAATAAAGGATAAAGAAGAAAAAATGGGTACATAGAAAACAATTTAAAAATCCATGTTATCAAGTGCAAAGCTTGTCAAGAAACGATAGACCAATAGTCCCTTGAAGGGTTTGGAAACCATGAAGTGAACCATGATCATTTTCTTTTGGAACTGCAGGGGTGTGGGTCATATATCCTAGATTGAACTAATAACAAGTTTAACACTTCGAGAAAAACTAAGTATCCTCTTGATCTAGGAGACCAAGCTTGAAGAGAATGAAGTAATAGAAGAATGTAAATCTCACTGGAAAATGTATGGGGTGGGAGCAATAGGCTCCAAATTTTCTTATGGGGGAGGATGCATAATTTAAAATAACAACATTCTAATACTAGGATCTTGTTCAAAATCACAACATTGTCTTGAAATAACAACATTATAAGACTAGGATCTTGTTCAAAATCACAAAATTGGCTCTTGATAAGTATTACTCATTGAAATTTGGGCTAAAAATTGAATTTTGTCACTCTATATGCCAATTAACTATGGGGAACATGTTGACTATTGGGATCCTTTGCAAGGTTTAATAAACAAAAAGATTAAGAAATAATATTTTTTATCTAGAGACCTTGATGTCCACCTTAGCCATAGAGAAAATTATTGGGGATATGTTGTTTGAAACCCCTTTTGAGAGAAAATATAATATATAATATTGGAATGGGACTTATTAGATGCTAAACCTAAGAAAAGAAAACACACCTTGACAAATAGGAGAGATGGCCCTATATTTACAGCCACATGAATAGACCACTTTTTTATCATAAGTGAATTTCTTCCAAGAAAATTCCAAATATCCTTAAAGAGTTTTCCATGGATGGCCTAAAACTAAGAATCATATGGTCTTAATATTTCTAAAGTTTTCAAACTATGGGACCATCCCTTTTTAGATTCAATCCCATTGGGCTACAAAAGGAATAAGAAATGAAGATTATTTTAGAGACCTGATGAATATGGATCAAAGGATATCTAGCGTATATATGTGAGAGAAAGTTGAGGGCTACTCAAAAAATGGGCCAAGAATAATTATCCATTGTTGGATTAGGGTAAAGTGGAATTGAAAAAATAGATGGAAAAAAATGGGAAATGGAAAATGAATGTGTCAACAATCTAATTAGTGAGGAATGTCTTGCGTATTAGAAATACCATCAAGTATTCAAGAAAGAGGAGGAGACATGGAGACTAAAATTTAGAAGCTTGTGGCATAAAGTATGAGACTATAATACAACATTCCTTTATAGTCAATCCAAATCAAGGTTCTTTCATAATAATGTCAAATAATTTACCAAAATAATCCGGTTGAGGACTCAAAATGTTGATCTTTCTTCAAGAAGAATACTATGGTAAATGCTTTGACATTGTTTTGAAATATCCTCGCTTTGGTTTGATTATAAAATAATGTTGTATTACACTTCATAATTTATGCCACAAGCTTCTAAATATTAGTCTCCATGTCTCCCACTCTTTCTTGAGAGCTTGATGGTATTTCTAATACACTAGGCTTTCCTCACTAAGCACATATTCATTTTTCATTTCCCAATTTTTATTTTCAATTTTGCCATTTTCTACACCAAAAATGGCTAATTATTCATGGCCAATTTTTTGATCACTTGCTTTATAACCAATCAAACAACCCATCTCAGAAAATCTTAAATCTATCATTAATATCAAAGAAATTGCGTTGCAAGATTACATTACTCTTCGAAATTTTTAAATGATCATGGAAGAAGAAAATGGGCATTACAAAAAGTTATAAAAAAAGTAGAGGGAGTTGAACCAAGTATAATGATGGAGATGCTTGAAAACATCCCAAGCTTGATCTCTCAAGAAAGAAAGAAAACATATATACTAAAGGAAATTAGAAAGGAAAAAATCCATTTAGAACTTGAGAGTTTAGAGCCAAACTTGGATGGATTTTCAATCCATTTATTTAGAGTTTGTTGGAGCATAATAAAAACCAACCTCAATATAATGCTTTAATGCATCCAAAAAAATTGCTGAGTGGTTTACAACATGAACTTAACCTTTCTCGCCTTCATTGCAAAGGGAGATATTCCCTAATTCCTTATGTAATGGCTCGTAATTTTTTTTAACCGAGGTAATTGAAAATATATTGAAAAGTACCCTTTCTGAGGTAATTTTGAAAATCAAAGTGGTTTTATGTAGAAAAAGCATATTGTGGACTACGTGATTTTAGTCCAAAAATGCCCATCCACTTTATTTAGGAAACAAAGGAAAAGGTATGATTGTAAAGTTAGATACGTTAGATATGGGTGATGCTTTTAGTAGAGTGAGATCTTCTTTTCTCATTAATGTCATGCATACGTTTGGGTTTTATTCCTATTTTATTCAATGGATCTCAATACGCATATGAAATCCGTATATTACCCTTTTTGTTAATGGAAACCCATCAATTTTCTTCAAAGTAAGTAGAGGGTTGCACTATGAGTGACCCATATCCTCTACATCATAATTCTTAAATCCATTAGTAGGAAATTAAATAAATAAAGAAGAAAAATAAACTTTCTAGGCATAAGGATCATTAGGGGAGTGAAAACTATCAACCATTTGTAATTTTCCAATGACACTTTTCTTATTGGAGAGGCATCCACAATCATTATATCCAAGTTCAAAAAAGCATGGGATGATTTTTTCAAAAGCTCCAAGGAAAAATAAATTATGAGAAGAGCCAAATATCTGGTTGGAACAATAGCCAAATCTAGCTCCAAGCTATATCAAGGATTTTACTAATTCCTCATCAAGAAACCTAGTTTTCTTTCAAGTGCTTGGAGATGGCGATTAGATTATCAAACCCTTAATCCAAATTTTGGTAGAGTGTGATAGGCAAAATCAAATATAAACCTCATCATTGGTGGTAAAATTAGCTAATCCTATATAGAATAATAATATTAATCAAATTTTCACTTTTAACCCTCCCCATCTTTCAATTATTAGCAATTCCTACATGAATGGGTATCTCTTGTTAGATGGATCAAGAAATTAGAGAGTTTATTTGGAAAGGACAAAAGACTAACATAAAATTCCATTTAATTAATTGGAAAATTGTCAAGGCTTTGAAGGAATATGGAGGTCTAGGGATAAAATATCCAACAATTATGAATTCATTGATGGGGTCAAAAGTCCTATGGAATCTAATTACAAGAAAAGTGGACTAGTGGACTTTTTTATGAAAGAAATAATTTTTTGGATTAAGGTTTAGATGTCTCAAAAGGCCTTGGAGTATAAAGAAAAGATCCACAATTTGGAATCTCACGAAGGTAGAAAATTTGATCATCCATTCCAATCTCACATTGTTCCTACTTAATAGGAAATCCATCTACATATGGTTGGACACCATAATGGGGAAATCACATCTAGGAACAAATCTGGCTCTTTTACCTCTAAAAGAATGGATGGACTCCCAAAAATTTATAGATTTTGTACAACATGTCCAAATGGTCTTTCAAACATTTGGTAGGTTGGGATCTTAGCGATCCTCTAATTCATCTACAACTGTTGTTAATATCCTCTCGGATTCTCTTCAAGATTGCACCCCTAAGGAAACATCCTTATACAATACTAAGGATCTAATGAATATAGTGTCAAACATGGATATCGTCACCATCTAGATTATTCCTTTAAACTATATAATACTACCATATGAAGTTCAATATGGAACCCTAAGTGACTTCCCAAAGTTAACTTCTTTTGTTGATTTTTGGTGCAAGTGAAGGTTTTAATTGTTGAAAAATGAGCTAAATATGAAATATATTATCCCTCCCAACATGCATTATGTTTATAATATGTTGAAATGATCCAAAATTTATTTTATAAATTCATTTTCACATGACAAGTCTAGAAAACAACATTACAAGATCTCTAACACCTAATGAGAATGCTTTCATCAAGGAATGATAAATTCACTCATTGGATTCATAACTATAAGGGAAACATGAAAAAAAAGTATATTTAAAAATTATGGTTTACACCAGCCAAATATATGACTTGGAAAATTTGGCTCGTGCATAAAAAAGTGGTATTCAAGCAAGAGAAAGTTAATCCAAGTTGAACAACAGTTAAGGAAATATTTATCCTATCTCATCACCCCTTATCCAGGATTACAGACTATTGAGAACCTTAGGTTTTAGATCAAGAAGAAAATATTTGGTTTCGACAATTTCATATTCTTGCATCAAAATTCAAAGTGTCAAAAGGAAAGAAATTCCTATTTTAAATTGGAAACTTTAACTATCAGAGCATGACTTTCAACTTTGGAAATAATCTTAATAGTTGTATTTATTGTTCTTTGACTATGCCTCAAAAGGAAATATAGGGATGGAAAGTGTAGGGGGAATCCTTCATGAAGGAAAAAAGGGATTGCAATATGTTTTGAGTCTTAGAGTTTTCATTAATAATCAAGAAAAGCCCTATAATTTTCTCCAATGTTTGAAAATGGCTCTAGATCATCAATTGTTTCCCATTATTTTGGCTAAAGAGTCTTGATAAATATATTCACAAATCTCGAGTCGTTGAAGTTGTTTCTTGATGTTTAGTTAACCATTAATTTCCCAACAAATAATGCAAAATTTACCATCAGTTCAACCAATTGTATTTTTACTAGTCATGGTCAAAAAGTTGCATAATTTTTCACTATAGTCAAATAATATTGTTAGGTACTTTCCTTGCAATATCCATTTCCTTTAAGATGTCAAATTTTCTGACTTAAATTTACCATTATATGTATTAAGTGCTAGAGTTGGAATGTTCCTCTATATTGTCACTATCTTCATCTTCACTTGTAATCACATTCTCTTCTAGGTTAGAAATTATAGTTCCAAAAATTACTTCTCGTGTAGTTGTAGTAGTTGTTAAATAAGTGTGAACAATACTCCTTGCCTCAACAGAAACATAATTTCTAAGGAAAAAAATTATAGTCCACCTGAAAGCACATTCATGAAACTATAGAAACATCACTCAGTTGAAATGTTTTACTAAATTCTTCCTCAAAATTTCGCTCAAACACCAATCTTAAATTTTTTTATTTGGGTGAAATGGTTCTTCTATGCGCTCTAATGAAATTTCATTCTTAGCCAACCCACCAAGGACACCACTGATTTGTTTTGTATTTATAAAACCCACACTAAGATAACACACCCTTGAATTATATGCATCATTTTATCTTCACTATATTAGCTTTAGAATGCTTTACACGGTGAGGATTAGTTCACATAAATGACATAATATACATGTCTGCAAAATATAGTTCATAGTGCTTCCAAATTCCTTATAGTGTTGAAGGAAAACTTTGGTAAATCAATAGATCCTTATAGTTTTGAAGGCCAAAACTTAGTTTCTCCCTATTTTGATGCACATGTCTTCGATAGTCTAGTGAAGAAATTTACAGGTTTCAACAAGACACTAATTGTGGTGGTATAAATATGAAAAATGATATCCAAACACACCAAAATTTGATACAAGACAATATTCAAATATGAATGATGTTCCAATATTTTTTTTTGGATAAGTAAGATCACAGAGATGACCTTGACTGGAGATTCTGCTCAATTGCAGTCCTGTAAATCACCCCCCTTCTCAACTATGGCCTAAAAATAATTTAGCTCAAAACAAATGAGAGAAAAGTAAAACACAAACCCACCCTTACATAGAAACCAATTGAATGTGTGTTGATAGAGGTGTGTCCTGCCTGAATATGGTCAAATCTACCAAATTTTCACAAAATACATATTCTCATCAAAATTAATGAATCCCAATAAACAATTTTATCCAACATCATTTCCTGAATTGAAAAGCAAGCAGACATTGTGACCTCGTCTTTCTTGTAGAGATTTATGTGTATATTTTTAACTTCTCATGAAATTTACTAAATCACAAGACTAGAAGCTACTCTACTGGTCTACAAAAGCTAATTCATGATCAAAAACACATATCATTAACATGCAAAAGGAAAAATCACACATGCACAAATATTTATCTAGGGAAAAGAAACTACTCAAAACCCCTTACTATCTATATTGCATTAATCAAAGAATCTGGATGAATACAATATGATTTCTCAATATTGAGCACAACTTGCACCTGTATCTTCTATCCTCTACCTGATTGACTGAACCTGGCCAATACTTAGTGTTGAGGCGGTAAATCCCCTCTGCGGATAGAGGCGATCCCACTAGCCCTAGAGTGGGTCTAGCAACAATCAAATCATGCAATGATGTTGGTTCCTAGTTACAAGAAAGACAGAGATTGTGGTAAGTAGCCTACCTCAAATCCCATGTTGTTGTCGAGGAAGAAGCAGTGCTCTTCGTCCCTAGCCTAACAGATCATAGTCCTTCTGTTTGCTCCGTCCGGACACCTGTACACATGCAGAGAAATGACGACATACAACGTAATACTTAAAGCATGTAACTATATATCAGTAAGAGAGGATATAATTCATTGCATTTCATAAAAGAGTGAACACACGAATGGAACCAAAATTAGAGTCGCTTATATTAAAAATGACAAAAAGGGAGATTACAACCAAATTCTCTGACGCTATGATCTTCCTTCAGCGAGGCTTGCAGTGGAGTGCGTCTCAATGAAGCCTGTCAGGAATCCGGACAAAGCTCTCTCTCTTATGGGGTTCTCCTTGGCTCTACTCTCAATAGTTGCCCATCTATAGTTTTCCTCCCACCCGTTCAGCTAGCTTGCAAATGGAGAGGGAAAGATTTTATAGATGGAGGAAGGGAAGTTGGGATCCCTATAATCATGGGATAGGTCCTATCTCTTAGGAAGGTTTCATGAGAGGTGGAAAAACACTTCATATACATGGAGATCCAGAGCCAAACCACTCAACTTATTTTGATGATTCATTCTGGAGTTTGTTAGAATCAAACTTCCACAATTTATTTTTAAAAAACATTCCTTAATAGGCTTGGCGCGAGTGAAACACAGGGATAGAGCACCAACTGGCATGCCCTCTAGTGTGGATTTCCCCCATTGGCGCGAGGGATGAACTAGGTAGTCGCACTAAGGCTAAAACATCTATTTTTAGGGTTGTTTAAGGGAAATTTTCTTCAGGAGAATGTTTATCTTTAGGCAGGAGGATGTTATGAAGGTGTTTTCAGGACATTTTACTATTCACAGGTCACGGGAATAGTCCTCCAATGTGCAGGACAAGGGATTGCAGGGATGGTGAAAAAATTCTGTGTAACAGATGCCCCCTAAAGCATGAGGTCCAAGAGAGAGGGAGGGGTGAAATGCTTTATGAGAACGCGCCCAACTAAAAACACTATCGTCGAAAAACCTGCGAAGACAAATACAACTGATATCTCTGATACATGATATGTGGTATGGGCACAACCATCCATAATAGAGTGTACAAAAACCAGGAACCAAGGTATGGATGCAGCCATCTAGTAAATAAGGATCAACAAGCAGACTCAGGCATGGTCGTAGCCATCCAATCAAATGAGTCATGTACTAAATCATAATAATCCACACAGAATCCGTAGCCTAGATGTTGATAATACAAAATCCAGGGTCTTGCGCTCCATCTCGACCTGAACAGAGTACAAGTTCATGCAGTGAGCTGAAGTCGAACATGTGAGAACGTCATCTGATTACCAGCCAATAATGAAAGTCGTTAATAGATGTGAGAGAAACCACCAATAATGATGATGGCTCTCAAGGTAAAAGAGGTACAATCCACAGAATGTGAATAGTGAGATGGTGTCGAACACCTGTAAAATCATCCGATCGAAGGCCAATAATGAAAACCTTGCGTTGAATGTGAAGAACATGCCATTGAGGCATGAAGGCTCCAAGGTACCTAAAGGGAGTCTCTAGATCAACTTCCTGGATAATGAGCTGAAGTTGACAGGAAGTGACCTCGATCGAAGGTGGGCCATAATGTTTCCCACATCATCGACATGAGACAGAGGGGCATAATGTTTGTGAATCAAGACTGACAGAGAATCAGAGGGAGGTTAAAAACTACAAAGGCCAACTTCTCTTGAACATATCGGCGGCACGACATTGGATTTGGCAGTATTTGACATCAAAGGATCTGAGGTCATGCAATGTGGCAAATAACAGATGAGTGATCAAAAGAGATTACCCAAACCCATGGAGGCAAGCAGATAACGAGATGAGATGTCCCCAACCCGACACGAATGCAGACAAGTGCCATGTTCAAGAGTGACATACTGCCGACACGAATATAATACTGGTTCCATTTTCCCTCACAATTTCTAGCGAGTACCCCAATTATTTTTGAAAACAAGCTTGAACTAGGGTATAGCATGTTCTTGCGATAGAAGTTTGTCCTTCGAACAAATCCATCCTAGTACATTTAACGAGCCCTAGGAAGGAGGAAGTCGAGTAACATCATTACGATGGAGTCCAATGTCATCAATTTTTAATGAGTCTGACAAAGGAAGAACTCGACGTCTTTTCATGTTTAGAGAGTTTGAAAAGACAGCGGAAAAGAAAAATCTAGCAGTCCCTTTTCGTAGATAGTCCCACAGATCCGAAAAGGTAGAAAAATATTTCTAAGAGAACCTCCTAGTCACGATAGACTAGGGTATTCTTTTTTCATAAATAATCTGTCCTAGCCAAAAAGAGGGGTAATCATATACCGGGTAGATATTGTTTCACAGCTAATTTAATGAGCTCAAAAGGACAAGTGACTCGACAATCTTTTTAGTTTTAGAGAGTCAGAAAAGAGTTTAAAGGTGACTCCTCCTGGAGGAACGAGTGGTATAAAGGGTATCAACTAGTTCCAGTGATGGTGGAACTACTCAGAACAAGTAAAGTTCAAGAGGCTGGCTAAAAATACCACTCATCGCAGCGGTTCCTCAAGAATGGGTAAAAAAATCAAGTGAAGGCGTATGATCGGCCGAGCAAATGGGGATGATGGAATGAGAGAACCAAGGCTCATCTGGAAAAACAGGCTGATAAAATGGCAATCACAAGAGGTAAAATAAGAATGGTTTCATTTTTACACAAGCTTGAAATCAGGAAACTCTGCATGAATTTGGTTTCATTTTTACACAAGCTTGAAACAAAGATAAACTATGCTTGAAACCAGTTTCATTTTTACACAAGCTTGAAACGGAAAAAAAAATATGCTTGAAAAAAAGTAATCATGCCCCCAGCATGGTGACTCAATTCGAGGTACATGCCCCCCAAGCTTCAGTCCATATGAAAGGCAGATGGAGTGAAGGTTCAAGTTACGAGATCAAGAGAAAGACTCGACTAGGATTTTACGAGATCTTATCAAAGACTCAAATAGAACGGGAACATGTTTCATTGTTTTAATGAAGTTGATACATTAAAATAACTATCCTCAAGACCTAATTCATTTTTTAACGAGGTTGACATAGAAGATGAACTATCCTCGAACAATATTGTTTCATTTTTTAAGGATCTTGACACAAGGAAACGAACTATGCTCCGACAACCTTGCTTCATTTTTTAGGGAGCTTGACACAAGAAAAGGAACTATGCTCCGATAGACCTCATCATAATGAATAATAATTTATATCTTCCAAGGGTTGCCCATCCGATGGAAGGAAAACATCTTGGAAGTCTAGACCCAATGCCCCTAGCACACAATGTACAACAACACTATCACTGAATATGGGCATAGGACAGGCAGCCACATAATTGACATGCGGCGGGGATGACACAACCGACGAATAAATATTCGGTAGGGATGATGGTGGACTAGATGCCATATTCAGACCACAGAATGCAAGTTGATCAATGGTCACGATCTGACCTTAGTGCAGAAAACACATCACACTAAAGAGGGAGGAGACAAGCGCTCCCATGGCTTAAGTATAATTGCAACCCAAGATTAAATTAAATTCCAAGGGGCCAGGTACAACCATCACGTCCATATGGACAATTTTCCCTCAAGAAACTTTGGAAGGATCCCTAATGGTTGACTAGCTCCTCTGTTAAACGCCAACAGATTCTGCGTAATAGGCACAAGCGGCGGTGAGCCAAAAGCTTGCCAAGTAGTTGAGGATAAAATACTAACATACATGCCTTCATCTATAATGGTGTTGGGTACGACCATATGGGAGGCCTGTACCGTGATCTCAAAGGGCACATAAGAAGGAAGGCGATAACTTGCAAATCGACCCCAATCGAAGGAAGTGACCAAACTACTTGGAGTGGCTACCATCGAATTGAGATGGTCTTCCCCTGGAGTTACGCGAGAAGAAGAAACATCCTCCACCACCTCCATCATGGAGGGAGAAGGAGTATCCTCCGAGACCTCTATCATGGAAGGCGGAGGAGTAGCTTCCTGAGATATAGGGACAGGAGAATATTTCTCCAAGTCTGAGGAATCTGAAGAAACAAGAAGAACCTGAGGGATGTGAGATCCACTCTCAATGGAAAATACCTATTGCACCACAGACGGGGCTAGCTCAACCGATCCCACGACCAATGGTTGGTCAGGGATGGATTCATGATGGTGAATTTCTGGGGGAGTGGGATCAAGCAAGGATGACTCTTGAATGATCATTTAATCAACTAGCGAAGGACTCGAGGAAAGCTTCTGGTAACCAACCAGAAGGCAGGGTGCAGAAATAGTGGAGTTGTCCAACACTCTCTTGGCTTCATCCATATACGGACAAAGGTGAATGGGATGATGCCCTTCACACAACTTACAGGTATTGGTAAGCTTACCCTATTTCTTATGAGTCTTATCAGCACTAGCTGAAGACATGCCCCCAACCTGACTCCTGGAAGCCAAAGGCAACGGTGGGCGATTGTTAGACCATACTTCAAGTACCTTGGGAATGCTAGGGAAGTCTCAAAGAAGGTGGTCACCTTTGCACAACATGTAAGGGAATTTGATTTTCTATGGAGGGTTGGAGATTTTATCAAAAGAAGATGTTTCAGAAGCAGTAGTTGTAGCCTTAGCCTCTCTCTTATCAGACTTCTTCTTATTTTTCTTCTTCTTCTTCTTCTTCTTAGCCACTTGGTTACTCGAATCCAGACTTTCACCAGGAAAAGTAGAAGAGGACGCAGAAATAGGCGAAGAAGGGGAGAGTCCACCTTGGAATCAACATGGCATTTTTCAGGTGGAGGAACTGATTGAACAATAGTCGGGACATCCAGGACCACATAGGTTGAAAACAACCAAATAGGCAACCCAATAGTTAACCTAGGAAGAGACAATGTTGCCATATAAGGAGCACCAACATTTCCAAAAGCAGGAAAAGGACCAGGATTCTCATCAGAGGGGATTCCTGGGTTAGTGAACTCCGGAAATGTTGCCATCAGAGACAACTTTAAGACAACACCCTAAGGAAAGTAACTTTAACTAGGAATATTTTGGGGGCAGTTAATTTTTTAAGACATTGAAACAAAACTCCACCATTTCATATTTTAAGAGTCAAGAAACAGGAAAAAGGTGACTTTATCACTTTCAGGTTGGAAACGAGCATGAAAGGACAAGTGATCGATTATATTTTCAATTTTACAGAGTCCGTAAAGATCAAAAGTGATTGCTCAGGTAGTCTAGGTAAAAGGGTGTACCAGGTTCCTGTGAACTGCCATATACACCTTGGTTATAAAATGAAATAAGAATCAATGAAGGACTTGATGTATGTGTAGGTAGTCTCCCCGAATGCTATGTTCGGTGTGTCACGGTTACAAGGTGGCAGACTCGGCTTCCTACAGATAAAAGGATTGCAACCTAGAGGGGTCTCCCTTTATATACGCGACGGTACGGGGAGCACAAGTCTGTACTAGCGCTGTCTTTAGCCAAATGGCAAGCAACAGTTGCTAGGCTTAAGACGCCAGAACACGTCTCTACCTTAGACTACTAGATATTCTGTTAATGTTTCAATGTTTCCTTAGGTTAATTCAGTAAATTTTAAATTTGATCTTCAATTTATGTTTCAATTTCAAGGCCCTATCGAATGTTGGATCTCATAAAACCTCTGAATGCATATATATGAGAAAATAAATCTTTCAATTCGATGAATGCTATCTAGTTAAGGGAAGAATCTCTAACAATGATGCAACAAACAACAATACTGCAAACGAAATTCCTCTAAACTAGATGAATTTCACCATCCAAAAGTAATCTAAAACATTCAACGATGCGAATTATGTGATGTAATCTATGAAAAATTATATTTTTTGAAAACTATGCAATTGTAAGTTATGCACAATTTCCTTTTTTTTGAAAGAATAAGAATGCACTCAATGCATTTTTCGATGAAATGAGAATCTACTTAATGCATGCTTTTAATGAAAGAGAATGCACTCAATGTGATTTTTAGCTTTAAATTATTTAAATGATGTAATCTAAGTTCAATGATGGATCTCAAAAAATACTTTTCAATTTAATGTGATCTAATGCATTTTAACAAAAAGAAAACTATGAGACGAAAACTAAATGAACGCAAATTTCGTTAATGAAAGGATGAATGCAAAAGGGATGCAAAAAAGCACTAAGAATGCAATCGTTTTTTTAAACACTTTGTAACAAAATTCCTCAAAAGGCTAGTGGACATATGAGGTCAAACACAAAGAGGACTTCCAAAGCATGAGATCAAAACAAGGCATTCATTCCCTTTTACATCAAGAAATCATGGAAAGAAGACATTTCAGCTGAACAATGAGCAATGTAATATATTCTCATACAGAGAAAAGACCAGAAGGGAAAGACACACTAGTGAAGGATTTAGGGAAAAAATCTCAATTTTCACACACCCTGAAATTGGCACGACTTTGTGGGTGAAACTAGCGCTAATTGGTGTGACTTGCTCACTGACAACTACCTCCAAAGGCCAATTGGCGCGGGTTTCTAACTGTCAAAAAGTGCCAATGCCTGAAAATTAAAAAACAAAGAATTCATCCCAACCAAGACCAGACTCACCACTTCAAGAAAAATCTAAAAATAACCCAGAAGCAAAAGTACTGACAAAAAAAAACTCCCGAACAAGGGGAAACCCTAGCACCTATAGGAAATGGCACGACTGTCTAACTGTAATCCACGCCAGACAGGGGATGGCGTGGGTGATGAACTGGAAAATTGCACCAATGGGTGCGATTGTCAGGGTGGAAACCGCGCCAATCAAGCCAACCATGAAAAGATGAAAATTTTAGAAAAGTAGAGGTCAAATCTGATCCTTTGGCGCCGAACAGGGGTCTAAGACCAAGGAAGGTGAACCAGAAAAGTAGACTAACCAATCAAAAGCCAAAAAAAAACCCAATGGAGGAAGGAATAACTCCCACTGATCCCCAGCGGAGTCACAAAATTGTTGAGGCGGTAAATCCCCCCTGCAGACATAGGCGATCCCACTAGCCCTAGAGTGGGTCTAGCAACAATCGAATCACACAATGACGTTGGTTCCTAGTTACAAGAAAGACAAAGATCGTGGTAAGTAGCCTACCTCAAATCCCACGTTGTTGTCGAGGAAGAATCAGTTCTCTTCTCCCCTAGCCTAACAGATCACAGTCCTTTTTTTTGCTCCGTCCGAACACCTGTACACATGCAGAGAAATGACGACATACAATGTAATACTTAAAGCATGTAACTATATATCAGTCAGAGAGGATATAATTCATTGCATTTCATAAAAGAGTGAACACACTAATGGAACCAAAATTAGAGTCGCTTATATTAAAAATGAAAAAAAGGGAGATTACAATCAAATGCTTTGACGCTATGATCTTCCTTCAGCGGGGCTTGCAGTTGAGCGTCTCTCAACGAAGCCTGTCAAGAATCTGGACAAAGCTCTCTCTCTTACGAGGTTCTCCTTGGCTCTGCTCTCAATAGTTTCTCGGATATAGTTTTCCTCCCACCCATTCAAATAGCTTGAAAATGGAGAGGACAAGCTTTTATAGATGGAGGAAGGGAAGTTGGGATCCCTATAATCATGGGATAGGTCCTATCTCTTAGGAAGGTTCCATGATAGGTGGAAAACCACTTCCTATACATGGAGATCCGAAGCCAAACCACTCAAATTCTTTTGATGATTCATTCTGGAGTTTGTTAGAATCAAACTTCCGCCATTTATTTTTAAAAAACATTCCTTAATAGGCTTGGCACCAGTGAAACACAGGGATAGAGCGCCAACTGGCATGCCCTCTAGTGTGGATTTCCCCCATTGGCGCGAGGGATGAACTGGCTAGTCGCGCCAAGGCTAAAACATCTTTTTTTAGGGTTCTTCAGAGGAAATTTTCTTCAGGAGAATGTTTATCCTTATGCAGGAGGATGTTCTGAAGGTGTTTTAAGGACATTTTACTATTCACAGGTCACGAGAATAGTCCTCCAATGTGCGGGACGAGGGATTGCAGGGATGGTGAAAAAATGCTGTGTAACACTTAGCCAATTTTTCAAGGCTCCAAGATCTTATTTCCTTGTATTGTTCATTGAGGAATTAATCCTATTTTCTATGGAAATTCCTTAATTGGATTGTGCGATTCCTATAAGCCAATTCTTTAACTGCATGCACCAATTGTACACATGGAACTAGTCTAAAAGTGATAGTACACTTCCTTGGAATCTCCATCTCAACTAGGTAACTCAAATTATCTGCATGGATTAGTTTTTCTGGGTTGATTTCTTAGTTAATTAGATTACCACTAATTTTGATTGAAGTTACAATGCACAACTTGACCTTCCACTAGTTTCTCCAACAATTGGAACTAGTTTAACTGAAAATAAATCAACTTAACTAACTTAATTATTGATAGATATTAGAAATAAATCATATTGAATTCAATTAAAGCTCCCCCAACTCGAATTTACTAATTTAATTGAGTGATAAGTTCTATGTCACCTCAGTTAATTACCTCCAAGATTCTACTGATGTGGAAATTCGAATTTTCTCTAGTTTGACAAAGGAAAAGTCAAATTGATATTTTATTCCTCCATTTTCAACAGTCCCTCTCAGGAAGAAAGGGATTATGTTCCACCCCAATAATTCCTCTCTGGAACTCAAATTTTCCCTTTCACAAAGCCTTTGTCAAAAAAATTTCATCTCGTTCCTCTCTCGGAATGTACTGCAACAACATGATCTGCCTCTGCACACAATCTCGTAGATGGTGATACCAAATATCTATGTGCTTGGATCGATCGTGAAAAAAAGTTTTTTCAGAGAGATTGATGCAACTCTAATTATCACAGTAAATCATAGTAGTATCCATCATCTGACCAAACAATCCAATAATAATATTTCTCATCGATATTTCCTCACATGTTGCTTCACTAACAACGATGTACTATGCTTATGCTAAGCTGAGTGCCACATATCTCTACTTCTTGATGTACCAAGAAACCGCTGCTGACCCGACACTAAAAATTAATCCTGATGTGCTCTTATGGTCAGATCGAATCCCCACCCAATTTGCATCTGTGAAGCCACATAGCTTCACACCCTATTTTTTTTGTACCAAAATCCAAATTGAGTAGTGCCTCTAAGGTACCATAGAACATGTTTAGTAGCCCTCAAAAATATTTTGGTTGGTCAAACCATGGCTTGGCTCATCTGGTTGACTGCATAACACATATCTCGCCATGTGTTCACAAGGTACATGAGTGAACCCAAAAACTAATTGTAAATATAGAATCCAATTCCTCACCTGAAGTGACGTCCTCCTTCCTCCAGTTGGTTTCTAGAGGAATCTCCATGGGTTTGCATCTGTCCGTGTGGAACATCTGAAGTATCTCGTTGGAATACTTTCCCTGAGATAGAAACAATTCCCCTTCTCCTTTTGATACTTCCAAACCGAGAAAATAGTGCATGAGACCCATGTCCTTCATTTCAAACTCTCTTGCAAGGTCCTCCTTGTAATATCTGATAAGTTGTTCATCAGATCTAATAAGTTGTTCATCATCGATCATAATCAAGTCATAAACATATAAGACAATAATAAACAATTTACCTTCTACCAAGATGTGGTAAGGGTTTGCATCCACTTCACTTTTGGTCAAGCCCAACTCAGTGAGATAGATTTCAATCTTGGTTTACAAAGCACGAGGTGCTTGCTTCAACCCATACAATTCTTACTTCAATTCGCACACATGCGATTCTCTGTCGAAGGTCAAAAACCTTTTGGTTGTTCGATTTACACCTCCTCCTCATTAACTCCATTGAGAAATGTTGTCTTCACATCCACCTAATGGGTCTTCCAGCCCATCTATGCAGGTAGAGCGAGAGTTGATATGATGGAAGAGTACCTTGCTATATGAGAAAAGGTCTTCTCATAGTAAATCCATTCAACCTAAGAGTACCCTTTGATGAAAATCTAGCCTTCTATTTCTCCGTGCTTCCGTTTTTTGCATGCTTTACCTTGTAAAGCCATCTCAAACCTCCCACTAATTTGTCTGATGTTATTGGGAACACTTCCAAAAATCATCTTCCTCTACCATAGAATCAACCCATACAACTTTCTCTATTACTTCCTCGAATGAGGATGGTTTTGTCTCTACTAGCTCAGTCATCAGAGCCATGTAGATAGTGTACCGATCTGGTGACCTCCTCTACCTACGTTGTGATGTGGGTGCTTTGACATTCTCTCTAGGATCCTACAATAATATTTTAGCTTACCTAGTTTGTTTCCTGCCTTTTCTTGATGTCTCTATTTGAGTGGCTCTCTCCACTCCCTTCTCCTCTTCTTGTGGCAGCTCCACAACTTCCTGAGGTTCTTCATTTGGAGCCAAAATATCTTGACCTGAATGAAACTGAAGCTACCTCTCAAGAGAACACCCCATTTCCTTCTCTTCATCGAGCTTAAGATCCCTTCACATGACTGTCATTATAAGGAATTGGAAGTACACACAATAGTTGTGAGTTGTATCTGTGTACCTGAAAAATATCCCCAAATCTGTTGCTAGCTCTATATTTTTCCTTGATTCCTTTGATATATGGAAATATATTGATGCTCCAAATATCTTGAAGTGTGACACATCTAGTTTCTTCCCTGAAAATGCTTCTTTTGGTGTGCTCATCCCAAGAATATGATGAGGATTCCTATTCTGCAAATATATTGTTGTGTTGCATGCTTCAACCCATAAGTGCAAAGGTAGGCCTTGGTCATGCAACATCGCCCTTGCTTCTCGCACAATACTTACGTTATTCCTCTCATCCACCCCATTTTGTTGTGGGTTGTGGGGAGCTTTCAAATCCCGTTGAATTCCTTCCTTTGCAAAAAATATTTTAAGCTAATTTGACACATACTCACCTATATTATTTCTCTTGAGAGCTTTCACTTTCTTTCCAGTTTATTTTTCAAAAAGTGCTTTAAATTAGACAAAATTGGAGAATTTCTAGTATTTCTTCTACATGAAGAAAATCCAACACTTATTTGAGAAATCATCTAAAAATATAACATAATACCTATGCTTGATAGTGGAGGCTTCCAAGAAAGGTCCACAGACATCAGATTCAATCCTTTCAAGGATTGCATGCATCTTGTTGTCCTGATCATTGAAGGTGGCTTTAGTGTACTTCCCTAAGGTACACCCTTTACAAGTATCTTGCTACTCGAGTGCTCCTTTGGGAAGGCATGTGCTGATCTGTTGCATGATCTTCAAAGCTCCATGAAGCAAATGGCCAAGTCTTCTATGCCATAATTTTCTGACATCTCGACTCTACACCTTTTACACCATTGTGTTCAAAGAAACACATTCCTCCAAATATAGGTTGTAGAGTTTCTTCACTCGAACCCTAAACTTCTTCACTTTTCCCAAGGTGATGTGTCTCATGAATTCCTTTCCTTTGATGAATATCACATTGTAGCCATGGTATTCAAACAATGTGAGAGAAACCATATTATTATTTAGACCTGGTACACACATCACATTCTTGAGCCTAAGAGGGGAGACTTACTCCGTCTGAAAGGTGTCTGTGCCGAAACTGGTCATGTTATACCTTCCATCATCTCCCATCTCAATGTGCATATAAAGGTATTTCTCCTCCATGTCGCTGAAAAATTCTTTGTTCCCCATCATGTGAGATGAGGCGTTGTTATCCAAACACCACATACTTCTCATCATTGTGCTTTCCATGCATGCAATATGGGTGAAGTAAAGATCAAATCGTGAAGCCAAAGCTTCACCTGTTGTGGCATGCTGTCTAAATTCATGACAATGAAATCACTTGATTCTACACAAGTCTTTCTTCTTGCCCCCTTGACTGGCTTCTAATTTGGATTGGGATTTATTTCCTTTTCAATTCTTTTCCTTTCCATCCAAGGAATGATTTTATTCATCCTCACCCTTGGATGAAGTCCCATCTCTGGTATTCCGCCTTATTTCCTCCTGTACCAAATCGAACTAGAGTCATTCCTAATTTGGTAGTTTCTCCTTCCCTTTCACCAAATATTGGCAGTTTTTATAACTCTTGGGAAGGCCTAGGAGGGCTAGGCTCACCAAACCACCATATGGTACTATGACACTGAATCCTGTGAGTTCATCACAAAATTGTGTGAACCTGCTAAGAAAATATTGAATTAAGTCATTCTTATGCATCTTGATGCTTCACAGATTGTGCTTGAGCGCCAATTTCCTGTGGTCGCTGTTGTTCTGAAACACATATATCAATTCTTTCCACATTACATATGGAGTCTATTTCCCATGGATATTTGAGACAATATTGTCTCATACTCTCTTGAATATGATTCTCCTTTCCCTAGCTACACACTTCTTCCATTCTACTAGATTTTGAGTATCAACTGCTACCGGTTTCAGGATGTCACTCTCAACAAATTCCTTCAACCCATTATCTTCCATCTCTTCCTCCATGTGGTCCTTCCAAGCAACACAATGAAATCTTCCTTCAAGGGCATACTCGAGTATTATTCCATAGAAATACATCCTTCTAGCTTTGAAGAATTGATCCTACATATTTGATCCTCCTATAAAGACAACTTAAAATATCTTCTCTATTGTGAATATAGCTCTGATACCATTTAGAAATTAATGTGTAAATTCTTAATTACTAATGAAATTTACTAAATCACAAGACTAAAAGCTACTCTACCGATCTGTAGAAGTTAATTCATGATCGAGAACATATATCATTGACATGCAAATTAAGGAAACATCACACATGAACAAATATTTATCTAGGGGAAAAAAATTGCTCAAAACCCGTTACTATATGTATTGCATTAATCAAATAATCTAGATGAATAAAATATGTTTTCTCAACCTTGAGCAAAACCTACATCTATATCTTCTATCCTTTGCTCGACTAACTCAACCAGGCCAATACTTGGCCAATTTTTCAAGCCTCCAAGCTCCTATTTCATTGGATTTTTCATTGAGAAATTAGCCCCTATTTTTTAGGGAAGTAACTCAATTGGATTGCAAAATTCCTATAGGCCCATTCTTTGACTACATGCACCACCTATACACATGGAACTAGTATACAACTGATATTACACTGCCTTGGAATCTCCATTTCAAATGGGTAACTCGAATTCTCTGCATGAATAATTTATTTTGGGCTGATATATTTTTTAAATGTATGACCACTGAGTGTGATTTAATTTACAGTGCATAACTTGACCTTCAACTAGTTTCTCCAATAGTTGGAATTATTTAACTGACAATAACTCAACTTAGCTGAAATAGATTGCATAATAACTCAACTTAACAAATCATATTGAACTAAACTAAAGCTTCCCCAACTCGAATTTACTGAGTTAAATAAGTGACAAGCTCCATGCCACCTCAGTTAAATACCTCTAGGATTCTGCTGATGTGGAAATTTGATTTGTCTCTAGTTTGACCAAGTGAAAGTCAAACTAAGATTTTCTTACTACATTTTCAACATTTCTCTGGAATTTTTGGGTTGAGTGTGTTTGGAAAATTTTCCATTATGTGATATGGGAATATGCCCTTCAGAAAACCCACAAAATATCACAAACCATTCACAAATTCATAAAAATTCTCATAGGTCATCAAATTTATGTTGTTTTGCAGAAAACCCATGTTGCAGATTCTTAAAATTCCTCCTTGCTTGCTAAAAAACCATGCCCAAAATTTACTGTCTAGAAGAGTAACCAATAACAATGTTCAAGGTCTTTGTTTCTCCTTTTCATCCCTACAAAGAAATCGATGACAAGCATAATTTGTGAATACAGATATAAGCTCCTTTAGCTTGGATTTCATATAGCAAGGTTTTGTAGGCATTCTTCTTCATGTATTTGGTACAAAAGTGAATCATACAATTTTTCCTTAAAATAATTATACATTAATTGTTCTCTAGTCTTTTCAAGAAACAAAGTAGAATATTCTGTAGAGTTCTCCATCTTTACCTACTGATCTTCACCATATTTTCTATAGACTTCCCTCTCAGTTTTAAGCCAGACAAAATTGTATTGAAGCCTGTGAACTTACCAATCCCTTTATAAGACATGCCAATCTTTGCCCCACTATTATAATTAGAACTAATATTTCCCGATTGTTTGGAACCAAAGGTAGATGCAACTTCTGAGACCAAGACCTTGTTAGAAGACAAAATAGTGGGATATTTGATTCCTAAAGAAAAATAATTTTCACTAACCAAGTAAATTTCTTAAGAACTTGTAATATGTGATACAATTGTTTCCTTCGTGCATAGCCTTTAATACTTCTGTAAACGCAAGCCATTCCACCAAATTTTGCAATATTAGATGCCCCATTAAAACAAGTGCACATAATTCTATTGAAATTATTTATAATAGGAAATATATCAGCAAATCAAAGCTCATTAGGGAGGATTGGCCATCCAAGCCAAACACATGTAAAGCCAACATATTTTGAAAATGATGCAGTCTCAATTGAAACTTATTTTGCACCAGGAATTTCATAAAATGATTTCGGATTGTTATTGAACATGTAAATTTCATAACCAAATTCATAGATTATAATTGACCCATTGACCTTTGAAAATGAAACTAGTTCCTACATTTTCTTTCTTATAGTTGCAACACCTTCGAACATCCTTCTCAATTGAGATTGTTTGAAGCCAGTGTTACTTAGAGTAGAAATTCTTTATTTTTTTGTTTATTCTTTGTTTCCTTGTTTAGCAAAAAATGACTAGAATTTATTTTTTATTCATATTCTCCTCATGATATTCTATATTCTCCTCCATTACTAAGAATTCAATTTTGATCCTGTGGTGGTATACAGAATGGGAAGATACTATGGATAGATGGGTTTCTATGATAATGTCTACTCTCGAGGTGATGTAGATATATGATTTCTTACTTATTATATTCTGTTAATTTTTTTATAACATTTTGTTACATTTCCAATATATTTATTCAGTTATTTAGGTAGGTTGTGGCAAATATGGTAGGTCTTTATTTTAAAAGATTCATTTACTACACTAAAGAAGAAAATATTTCTACTCTTTTAGGACATATCCTAGTTTATATTTTCAAGTTTTTGTACCTCTCTTAATTTGCAATAATTTTGGGCATTATTACCACCAACTATTTCACTTTAATTTTACTTTTGATGATGGAAGAGACCTCACTTGCTAGTTTGTACAAGGAGTGATATTTCAAGGCATATAAAAGAAGGGATTTTATTTGCAGGTTATCATTATTATATTAACTTTTTGACTATCTGAGGTCATCGTAGATTCCCCAGAAAATGCACTTGGTTGAGAAATGGTAAAAAAGTTGAAGTTGTGTACCCATTAGTTGTTTATTCATCGTTTATTTTAAGAGATCATAAATTATTTGAAAAACATATTAATGATTTTTCATACTCCTGGGTTTCAGAGATATGCCATTTTCATATTAGCAGGTCTTGATCCATTTGGAGGTGGCGTGAACAATGGTGGTGAGGAAGGGAGGACTCCACTCCATTCGGCTACGAGTAGTTGACATGCTAATGTTGTTGAAGAATTATTGCAAGAAAGTAATATTCCTTGAAACCACTCTCATGATGCTAGAAACTTGATAAAATGATGTGGTGTAGATTGAAATTTGAGATTAATTGGGATTTTGAATATTGAAATAAAATATTGTTGAGATATTACTTTCCTATGTGTGCTTTGTATTTTCAATGTTACTTAGAGTAGAAATTATTTGTTTTTTTGTTCACTCTTTTTTTCCTTGTTTAAAAAAAAAAATTCCCAGAATTTATTTATGAACCATATTATATTCATGATATTATATATTTTTCTTCATTTCTAGGAGTTAAAATATGATCTTTTGGTTGTAGAAAGAGTGGGTGGATACTATGGATGTAGAAATTTATATAGAAGCTCTGATACCATGTAGAAATTTATAGAAATTCTAATACCATTGGATTCAATCCGATCTTGTGATGCACTAAAACAAGATACTGGATCCTTCTACAATATTTGCGGAATATAAAGCATGACAGCTCAATCACCTGCAGGTAAGAGAAATAAGTAAATCAATCACATAACACAAGATGTTCCTGGGGAAAGAAACTGCTCAAAACCCCGCTATCATATATTATACAAAATCAAGGAATCATGAAACAATATAATTCTTTCTCACATCGAGAAAATCTTGCACTCTCCTGATCGCCTCACTCCGATCCTACTCAAAACTAACTTGCAATGCTCAGGAAAATTTGAAAAACACTTAGCAAATTCTTAGCCTCTTCTAAGCCCAGCCTTGGTCATCCAATCCTTAGGGAAATAAGCCCCTATTAAATAGGAAATTTAGCCTTCCTTGATTTCACATTCGATCATGGGCTTCTCATGAATTTATAATTACACCTGGGAAATTTGCTAATAATACAATTGAAAGTTATGTTCCCTTTAACCTCTGTCTCAACTGGGTCTTCATCCGAACTGGCATGCATGCAAATATTAATAGTGAATAATCAGTTATCTAATTGATCACTAGTTGTTAATTAAATCTAATTGAATTCGCTAGACCTTTCACTAATTCATCACTTATTTAGAACTAATTAAACTGATTTTAACTCAATTAGTTTGAGTTAAATGATTACACTCACACCACACTAGTGCTACAACTACAACTAGACCCCAAAAATATTAGAATCACTCTACATGCCTCATCTTAGACCCTCAACTTGAATTTCTTGAGCTAACTCAGTCACCATGACTTAGTTAACTACTACAAGTTTTTATGAGATGAAATTACGATTTATTGTCCAATTTATCTACGGGAAAAATAAATTATACACCCACATTCCTCAGTAATGTGTAACTAAAATTACTCACTGAATTTCCTCACCAATTTGTGTGTAATTTTTGTCCTTTCTGGTTGCCAATTTCACTATTTCTTGTTGCAAATTTCAACAATGGATAGATGGGGTTCTATGATGATATCTACTCTTGAGGTGATGTAGATATATGATTTCTTATTTATTCTATTCATTAATTTTTTAAAACATTTTGTTACATTCTTATTGGCTCCCTTTATAGTATATTTATTCAGTTATTTGGTTAAGTTGTGGAAAAAATTGTAGGTATTGGGTTTGAGATTTAAAAGGATTCATTTACCACACTAATGAAATATGTATTTTAATTCTTCTATTACATATCCCAATTTATCTTTTCAAGTTACTGGACCTCCCTTAATTTTCAATAATTTGAGGAATTATTACCACTAACTGTTTCACTTTAATTTTCTTACTGATGATGGTAGGGATCTCACTTACATAGCTTTTACAGGGAGTGATATTATAAGTTGGAAAACATGCAGTAGGATTCAACATTTCACTATTTACAAATATATTAATTTGAGGCTTATTGAGAATCTATATTATGGGGCTAACATATTGATTTGGTTTGAATTTGTTTTAAAGTAGCTTGAATGGCTTAAATGGGGCGATATTGTTGCATAGGGTATGGGTCAAGAATTTAAATGTAATTTAGTCCATTATTTGATACGATATGTTCCATTAAAAATTATATTTGTGCGCCAATTAGTTTTGCAGTGAGGCTCTATTGATATAGCATGTACCATTAATCAATTTTTTTTGTAAAGACTACTTTTACGTGGATCATAGAATTTGCAATAGATGTAGTATAGAATAATGTGGAAGAATATGGGTTCTTAAGATTTTACTTTGATCATTGTGAATATTTTTGGGCCAAAGCTGATTCAAACTTGCACAAATTGGGTATTAATCTAGGATAGGCACTTTAAACCACCACAATGCCAAATCTTCATACCATGCAATAATGCTAGTCTCATGTTGTCACTACAGATCCAAAATATCCAATCAAGCAATGTACAAGGTATACACCAATGATGAGAATGTTCTGATCAAATATACTGCTTATACTAGCTTAAATTCATCGCTTAAATAGAAATATTGTACTGTTTGAAATGGACCCTCAAAATAAAATGTATTTTGAGAGGTAACAGTTGTAACTCTTAGAAAAAGAGATAGTCAATATAACCAACCTCAAAAAAACTAGTCAAGGAAAAAAGCAAAGAAAAATGGGTAGTTGGATGTCCATAAAAGAAAAATAAAGGTTCTAGTCCCTTTAGACAAGATAAAGAAGGTATAAGTAGAAAAAGAGATTGTGGACGAAGATGATCCATTGGGGTTGCATCTTGATATGGATCATCTCTACATGATAAGGATAAGATGAATTCAACCTAAATGCATAGGGTGTACCACATATTGAATTATCATGGGGGGAAGATTTATATGGAGTCCTACTAGTATGGGCACATGAAAATCAAGAAATCTATCCTAGATACATTAAAAGTATATTCAGGATCGAAGTAGAAGTGCACCTGATGACGAACTATGAAGATGGTGAGAATTCAAAGAATAAATTATAAAAATTCAAGAAGAAGATGGCAGCAGAAAATTATCCAAAAAAATGAAAAAAAATATCCTCCTAACAACGGATGGCATAATTTAGATCCCAACCTCTTGTAACATGGGGAAAAATGAAGATCCTTTTTCTATGCAGATTCCAAAATATAGAAGGAGAAAAGTATTGTGAATATTATGAAGCAGTAAGGATAAATAATTTAGAAAGGTTTATATAGGTTAAGCAAAATAAAAACCATAATATGGAACTTTAGAAGACATATCAACACTTATTCTACCAATAAACATTGATGATATACATACAAATGGTATTGCCATCATGAGAAGTTGATGGAAATCAAAGACAATAATGGACTAAGGTGAAAATTACAAGATGATTTGGATGAAGGACCAACTAAAAAAAATCCTAATTTGCATGCAATATTAACAAAATGCACAAGGTAGTGAGCTAACATAACCGACAAGAGAATAAAATACCAATATTTAGCATATGATTACAAGATGAATACCTACAAGACCTAGAAAAATACATGAAGAAGCAATTTGATAGCAGGTAAGTAAATAAAACACCAATAGATCAAATGGAAAAGTATACAAAAAATACCACAAGGAAGGTATTTTAGAAGAAGGATAAGACCCAAGGCATCTGGAAATGGGAAAATGTTAGGATGAGAGAACAATAGCAGAAGCAATAACTCAATTCACAAAGTTTGTAGATGCATTTTCCTATAATTATCATGACCAAAAAAATATACAAAAGGAATATGGGGAACTTGATTGAACTGCAACCAAACACAAAACTAGTGAGACAAAGGCCCCAAAAATGCAACTAGGTTATAAAGAAAAAACATACAAAGAATTGAAGCCATTGGATGCTATGGTAATCTATTAAAGAGAAGAAACTGAATGGGTATTATCCATAATTGTAGGCAAAAGGAAAAATAGGAATTGACAGAGTGTAGATTTCAAGAAATTTAACTAGGTAAACATTAAAGATCTTTTTCCAACACCCTTTATAGAGGAAAGTTTAGAAGCGGTGGCATGCAATGAAATATACTATTTCTATATGGGTAATCAAGATAAAAATAAGTATTCGTAATTGAATAATAACAACCACTCGCTACATTTGTAGTGGAATGGGATGAAAAAGGGAAAATACCTACCAGGAATTAAAATAATATTTCAAGGTTTTCTTAGTAGCCATGTTCAAAAAAATAAGAGGGATATTTCTCAGCATAATTCCTTATTACAAAATTCCCTATCTTTTGACCAAGGAAGAAAGCACTCCATTGAGAAAAAAGGTAAAAATTAGAAATGACAGTTTCCCAAGGTATACCCCATAACCACAAACCAACACCATGTGGAAATCCATATCAGTAGGAACTTGTAGCAATGATAGGAAATTACAATAGTAATTAATGACATAAATAGTTAAGAAAAGGAATAAGAGAGGGCTTCATAGAAAATTTTCAAAAAATCTAAAGTTCAGGTTCCATATCAAAGTCGGGAGAAAGAAGTGAAGACTAGTAGTGAAGTAAAGTAATTTGACGACATTGTAATAGTTTTTGAGTTCAAAACATAATATTGTAAGCTCAATTAAAACACCCTTTGCAATCTGATGCATTGAAATTCGATAAAAAACCAAGGGTGCCATTGATTTTTTGGTGTTGGGAATTTTCCACATGACCAGGCTCTCCAAGGTAATTTATGTGTCCTTTCTTTTCTGTATGTTTGTTGTAATACATTGTTTATCTCTATAGCTATATTAATTTTTTCTTCTATGATGCAATTTTCCAGCCAGTTGTGATACATGATTTATTATTATTCTTGTCATTTGTTTTCACAAGGTATCTATAGTCTGAGCTGAGTTAGAATGTAACTTAGTTAGCATGATTATGCCTAATATTTTCCTAGAGGTTGAATATTAATTTCCCAAGGTGTACTTTTATATACATGTGACATTTTATTTTCTTTGCTTATACATGTCATTTGGCCACATAGCGGCCACTATCACCCAACTAAAGAAAAATTCTTCAAGTTTCTTTATTTTTTGGGGGAAAATGACATTAACATTGTTTATGTTGAGGTATTTTTCCTATAAATCATTTACAGTCTACTTTAGTTCATATTCTAGTGTTTATTATCTTTCATGTATTATACTTTTCATTGTATCTTCTTTCATTTTCAGAAGAGGAATTCAATATTGATGGTAAGAAGAAGGGATTGAAGAAAGAGGAGAACAATAACATTGGAGCAATGAATGCAAAACAAGAGAGAGAATAGAATCGGTCTAGTGATACCCTTAAAGTCAATATCATGCATGAGACACATACATACATACTTATGGTCAAGTATTTAGAGTT
Source organism: Pinus albicaulis (assembly GCA_034641835.2). Lineage (NCBI taxonomy): Eukaryota > Viridiplantae > Streptophyta > Pinopsida > Pinales > Pinaceae > Pinus > Pinus albicaulis. Next base: position 942,887,305 of record CM076579.1, on the reverse strand, counting down.
GGTGAATTCATCCGCAATACCTTAGCAACACAATGATAATGTTTTGAAGTGATGAAAGAATATTTCATGTGTAAATTGTTGTCCAACCAATACTAAGTTAGAAAATCATATTGTAATACTTGAAATTTCACATAATATAATTAATGTGGTTGAAATTATTTATATTTGTTAGATTGATATTATTTAGTATTGTAATTAACATATGTAACTTTGAGTTTTCATAGTAGATGAACATGTACATTGTATGGCATTTTTTTTTTAAATTTAGTCACAAAAACTTACTAATTAACTTATGTTGATTAATAATGAATAGATAAAGTCAATCTAAAAATATTAAATTAGTAGTTTATATTGATTAATGATTAACACAAATAAAACGAATACATATTGACTAAATTAGTCATTTATAATGATTACTAATGAAAGTAAATGAAATGACTACAAACTAGTAATTCAATAATTTATATAATGAATATGAAACTACCAAAAAATGATAAATGACTACCGTAAATGATAAATTTGTGATTACAAATGTAGACAAAATTTTGCATATATACGGCCATTAGTAGCTATTTTACAGTATCTTATAACATGACCGAAATTTACTGATATTTATTTGGTCATTAATTATTTTCAAATGATGACTAAAATTTGCATGTATATGACTATTAGTAGCTAATTTGTAGTATATTATAATGCGGCCAACATTTTGGTCATATTTCTTTGGGCATTAATTGGTTTTCTTTAGCGATCATGTAGTAGAATATTTTGTTGTGTATTTGGTCACTAGTTGTGTATTTGATCATTAATTGTGACAATTAATGACTAAATCAATGACTAAATTAATGACCAAAATTATGACTAAATATAATACTATATGATAAAATTGAGACAACAAATTAATGACTAATCTAAATACTACTAAAGGTTGGTCACATTTTAAGATAATGTAAATTAGCCACTATTGGTCATTGACTGAAAAATGGTCATTTATATGTAAATTTTAGTCATTTTTTAGTAATTAATTAGCCATTTTGTACTATTGGGGGGAGAAGTGGGTGGATCAGTGGAATCTATTGTGGCATGTGACACTTTTGGAGAAGGAGGAGGATGGGGAGGTGGATTTGTAGATGGTCTAGCTAGTGACACATATGGATGAGGAGAGAGAAGAGGATGATGAACTATTGCAAAATATCTTTGACCATATAATAAGTTAGGATACTTTAACTAAGATATCAACATAAATTGAAACTAATGCAATATAAATTCAAGATAATGTAACATACCTTGCTCTATAATGCCTAATTAAGGACATATGGTATCTAAACCCAACTTCATTGGTTTCCTTAAAGAAGTGGGGTTATCAAAAATCCTCATGATATGATCTTCTCAAAACTAATTTTTAAGATTTCCATTAGCTTTCAATTGTTGAGATATTTCTAGGGATACTTCTTTTTTCCAATAATTGTATTCCAATTGAAATATTTTCCCTTTAGGGGCCACACTGTCCCTTGAGCTACCATGGCTCACCATCTTACTAGCTTGTGTTTTCATACACAGACCATTAGCAGGTATATTAGTGAATGGACACTTAGGTAAGGCCTTCAAAAGTAAAAAAAGATATCAGGACATTATTTCACATATCCTATGCTTCCATTATTTTTCATTTCCATATGTAGGTGATTAAGCCCCTAAGCCAAGATACCTAGTATACTTCAATGTGAAAAAAATTGGTACTCATGACCTAATATCTCAATCCTATAATTTATTTCCAATATATGGAGAATGCGCTTCTAATTTTCATTCATTGTTATGTCTATCATCTCCTCAGTCACCCTGGTCACTAGAACTTACCTTCCTACTACAATTGTAGAATCAGTTGATATCCAACATCTGAAACAATGATAAGTTGATATGTCAGCATGATGATATCCAAACATGTCGACATAATAATTTATTGATATGTTGATAGGATGATAGCCTCACATGTTTATAGGATGTAGGATGACACCCTAATATATGTATCCTTATAACCTAAGCAATGTTTAGCTACCACTTAGTGTTGATGTGCACTCTATTTATTTTCATCTAGTCATGTAGGGATTCCACATAAACATCACATCTGTGGTATGTAAACTACATGTCAATCCCATGTCATCTCCACATTAGCACCACATTTGTGACATGTCATATTTATGTTAGTACCACTTCAATTACATGTTATCTCCATGTTTGCATCATGTCATATCGACATCATGACCATGTGAGTAATATGTGGTAGCCCTTTTCCATGTGAAGGTCCTTATTGGGTCTGGTAATGTTAGAAGGATTGTTCGAGGGAGAATTTTACCAAACTCTTGATACTAGAAACATGAAACCTCAACCTTCATGATAACTAACAAGATACTACCCTTTAGTCATAATTAGATGGGTTACTAATTCATATCAGTTGAAATACGTTTGAAGATCTATTAGTATTTAGAGTACACATTAATGTGTTCATAATGTATTTCCTAACACCCTAATTCCCATTCTCCTAAAATTTAATATTGCAAGTCTCGACACCTGATTGGTGTTATAGAAACTAACCAAGACTTTCTTTAATTTACTAACATTTTTCTACTAGGTCACCAACCCAATAGGAGATACACACTGACACTCAATCCTACTTGCACCCTTCACCTGATTCAATATAAATGTAAACTGATGTGGACAATCATGTCACTTGATAAACATATTGGGTCTATCAAAAACAATATTTTTATTTATGTACACATTAAGGATTGGTTAATACCCAATATACAAATACTTGAGTATCCATGAAGTTGAAAACTTAACTTTTCCATTAAATGGTTCTGAAGGTAAAAGGGACCAACCCAAAAAATCACATTTGATTCACTGAGAAAATTATGCAAAATAATCTGTCCAATGATGATAAGGTTGCTGAAACTTGTTAGTAGATTGGGTCATCAATTTTGGGGAAATCCATAGCTACTGCATGTGGAGAGTGCCACAACTTGGGGCCCAATAAGTTAGTACTCTATAGTCGTATGTATGAAATATATTGTTGTTTTGGTTGGCTTTGGGAATTATTAATGATATTTTTAACTAGCTAGATCTTGAATGCTCAATATTCAACAGGTGGATAATCTAATAACTCAACCTTATAAATGATTAATATCCTTTTGATATAGAATCCTAGTCATAGCTCGAGATTGAAAATGAAACAAGGGGCTAAGGACAAGGTATCAAAACTCAAAAATAAAAACTTTTACTATAAAAATTCAACCACCAAACGTTCATTCTAAAAAATTCTAAGGGCCCGTCCTCAAAATTTTGTAATTTTTGATAGACATCCTTGGGCCATTCTAAAGGTCTAATATTGAATTTTATAAGGAAAAATATTTCCCAAAAATATTGTGAAGGTTTACATGTTTTAAATATCATTTAAGGGCATCGAGAACACTAGCACTAATTAGGGAGCTTCTATAAGATAGGAAGAAAATGGATAATGGTCATTCCCACAATTTATTCCATTTGGAAAATCTTCTTCTAACTTCTTTAGGACTACTGCTACTGCACATTGTCAATTCTAACATTTGCATATGGATAAGCTAATGTCTTGACTTATATCTATAAGCAAGGTTCAGATAGAGAGGAACCTTCAAATATTCTCATCACATAATACTTTAAGACTATTATAGGGGACAACATTAATGAATATGACTGTATACATAGTTTATCCTTGTAAGTGATGTCATATAATTACTATGCATAATTGCACCTCGATTAACCTCATCATCTCTTCATACTTTATTATTTACACACACATTCAACTTATTATTTATACATATTTAGGGAACCATCATAATCAACTCCCAATTGCATCCTTACAAATTTGCGCAACATTCTAGTCACGACACTTCCAAGAAACCCTGATCCATATAGTCATTACCACCAATTCTATCATTTCATTCCATGAACATGCGACATGTATTTATCACGGGTAACATATGTGAGAGGTTACCTCTCCATACATCATCCATTCATAAAATAAGCATTACATAACATTCAAGCAATTGTACTATACATTTAACTCATTAATCACACATATTCAATAAAATGTCATAAAATAATTAATTTTATCTTTGCCATATTCTTTGTAGCCAAGCATCATAAAAATCATAAGGTGCTAAGAAACAATTCATTTCATTAATAGGGAATTAAACACATTTATTTGGATCACTTAAATTTGTTGGGAAATTAAATAAGGGAGAGCCACTTCCATGAGGTCTATCTTCTTCTTGAAGTCTTGAGCTTGAACAATTCTTTATTTTCCTTTGCAACTGATTTAGGCTTGTGCAATGGCTAAGAATTTATTTTATCCCACTCCACATATTACCTTATCATTCTTTCATTCTCAAATTTGTATCTCTACAGTTATTCACTCAAACTCATAACATTTACTAATTCAATTTCTTCCATTTTTCTTCTATGTCCATTAGATTTTATTTTTGCATTTGCCAAAAAAATGTTACACCTTTAGATTCCACCCCACGATTGTAAATTTTTTTTATTCCTTCGTAAATTTGGCTTATAATTGTAAGTTTATCCTATTCTAATAATACCCCTTATTTTGAAAAACTTGCACACAATTACATTTTGAAAAAAATCACCAACTTAACAAGAACATTACCAAGTTCGTATTATTTCAGATGTCACTTTTAGTGATTATTTTAACCCAAAATCAAAAGTGGTACTGCGAGTAGCAATAATTTTTTGTGGAGTCATTAGAATTTTGAAATGCTTGACAACTAAAATGAACAATGATGTCACTAGTAGCACTGCTCTTTTATTTGGTTTTTCAAAATAGGTGGGGGGTGTTAAAATTATGAATTAATTAAAATTATGGCCTTAACAAGTAGTACCCTCAAAAATAAAAATATAAAATTAAATATAAAATTAATTCTAAATCTAAAATTGGTATTACTTGAATTTTTTAATTATTTAATTATTATATTTTAAATAATTTAGATTAAAGAATCTTAAATTGAAAAAAAAAATTGTAAATAGATTCTTTAAGAGGAGAAAAATAATTAAAAATGAAAAAATAAAATAAAACAAAAACACCTTACTATTTAAAAAAGAAAAGAAAAAATAAAAAGAATAAAGGAAAATTATAAAAAATGAGACAAGAAATAGAAGAAAAGCTAAATTTTAACTTTAAAAACCAAAAAAGAAAACTATACAAAAACTTAAAAATAAAAGAGAGATAAATAAATAACTAAACACACCTTGAAAAAAACATACATATTAAAAAAATAAAATTTAAAACAAAATCACTAATAAAATTTGAAAGAAAAAAGAAAAAAGAAAAAAACACACATATATATATATATATATATAATAAAAAATGAAAATAAAAATAGTAAAAAAAGAATATAAGAAATAAAAGGGAAAATAATTGAAAAATGTGTTGTCATTGTTGTCAAAGTTAAGGAGTGTGATGCACAATATTTTGTTATTGAGGTCAGGTGGATGCCTACACAAGAATGAGTAGCAAATGGAACGAGGTGCAAGGCAGAGAGGAAACAGGGTCAAACCCAAATTTGTCAAAGATCACAGAGGTATGAAATGTGCATCACTGGCTAGTCAATATCAATGACCATGGATCATTCTTGCACCCTAAATGTGATTACTAGTTAATGAAAAATCCCGAAATATGGAATCAAAGGGGAAAACCTCAAATTCCTTAAAGAGAGTGTTGTTTTGTTGGTCAAATCTCTATTGCATCAAGATCATACAACTAGAGTACACTTTAGGACCCCTTGGAGTGTATGCTAGTTAACTGGGCGAGTGGGGGGAGGGGGGGGGGGGGTGGTTCTGATATGTCGCATAGGTGATAAAATTACATGACATGTGGTAAAAAGGTAATCACATTGGGGGGACCTAAGTGGATTTTAGAAACCACCACTGATCCCCCTTGAGAAATCCTTGATGTGACACAATAATGGATCACATTTTGTGTCAATATGGTGTGATACTAATCTAGACCAAATAAAAGAGAGTTGGGTGGAAACCAAGTGTCATACATCAGAACAATTTTATTATATAGTTCACATCATGTTGTGGAGATAGTTGGAAAAATTAATGACATGGATATTAATGCTAGACATATCGTATCTAGGCATTTAGGTGTTCACTAAGAACAATGTTCCTTAAAAGAACTGGATACTAGATTTACCCTATCTACATTCTTATATGCAAGACATTCATATCCGAGCATCTAGTATCCCACACAATCACTTGTTTCCAAAGGCATGTTATATCGGGTATCTAGATATCTAGTCAAACAAAAAAGTAACCTTTTTTCGAATGACCTAGATTTCAAATTCTTTCCCTGGATGGAAGGTATATAGTTGGTTCCCAGAAAAAGCATGTGTCAAAATAAAAAAAAAGCCAATTAAGAGTAATGTGGATGATAGCTAATAGAATTCATGATGGGGACGCCTAAGGTGGCAACATGTGGGATTCAGGTTTGGCATTTTTGGATGGATAACTGAATAGTGTGTGGATGATACGTGGAAGCAAAAAATCATGACATGTGGGAATAGGTTTACATGATAAATGATGTGCCAAGCCTCCTGGAACTCTATTCAAATTGGAATTCATGTTTAAAAATATTTTGGATGCTTGGGTATCCTCGTGTCTCCAACAGTGAAACAACTTCGAAAGATCCAGATTCCAGATTTATTGGAGCAGTTCATTTAGACCATGGTCATGACATGTGGTTGTAGGTGTTTGGTGGTTTATCTCCTAAGCTAAAGGGTCATGGAAAGTTAATCTGGGTAGTCCATATATTACCAAAATTCTAGTAATATAGATAATATAGATGTCTAATTATTCTGATATTTTCAATGTGTCAATTTTTGTTTAGTCCATGGTTTCTAGGAAGCTCATATTATTAGCCCAAAAATGGGCTTCAAGACTTCTTGTTAGCCTAAATCATAATTTTATAGTGTGCTAGCCCTAATCAAAGCTTTTTCTTATAAATAAATCAATATATAATTCTTAAGTGGGGATATGGAAAATTAAAATAATGAATATATAATAAAAAGAATAAGAATCGAGAATTCTGAAGTCTATATGGCTGAGTATGAAGAAGCCTAAGCATGAAGTTTGTTGAAGATGTTTAGGGTACAATGAGCCTATTCGGGAAACAAAACATAGTTGTCAGAGAGACAAAGTGTTGTGGCTACAAAAGGAGAAATATTTTAAGAACAAGGTATCTAATAAAGTCTATGGTACGCGAAGAAGATTGAATTTCATTTGAAGTAATGGTATATGAGGTGATAATGATGAGGAAAGTCTATGGTTAAGTAAATACCTGTTATTGGAGGTTCCTATAATAAGGTTCTAAAGTGAAAACTAGTGTTGTAGAAAGTGAGAGGAGAAATGTTTAATATATGCAATAGTTCAGCCTTCTGATGAACGAAGTGTAATGTTAGAGATTTTAAGTATAAAATAGAGAGAAGTGTGCAAAGTCATGAAGATATAAGTTATTATTGTGTGTATAATTGTGAATAATAGAACAAAACTATATCAGATGATCAGGAAATCAAGTGATTGGTGTCTCCTTCAGCTTGTCGACTATAAATTAGGGATTGGTGTATCCTTCAAGTTGGTGCCTATAAATTAGGGAATTGATGTCTCATTTATTTTGGTGCCTATAAATAAGGAGAATGGTGTATCCTTCAACATGGGGATTGGTTTCTCATTCTAGTTGGTTCCATAAAATTGATGTAACAATTCGTTTGTGCCTACAAGAATATTAGTATAAACAAGTTTTTTGGTTTTCTCCCTTATGGGATTCCACATACATATTTTGTTTTCATTTGGTGCTTATGTAATTTATGTTTATCTGGTTTGAATTATTTTAAAATTTTAATGTAATATCCCTTTTCAGGGATATCTCTAAAACACAACAAACTCTAACTAGAGATGGACTGGGAGGGCATTTACCAGATATTTCACCTTTGAAAAGAGGATGAGATCTGGAGGCTATCTGGCCCTTTCCAGACTCTCTCTAAGAGTATGGGAGAAAACACAACAGGTGGTACAGAAATCGAAATGCAAAGGGAAGGAATAACAAAAATGCAGACATACAATAATGTGTATTAAAGCATGAACAAATACTCAAGAAATACCAAGGGAACGCTGAGCCATTTTATTAATCTGACAAATATAGAGGAGTACAATAGGTGATCAAATCGATAGCACCTAAACTTGTAGAAGGAAAGTTAAAATCTACTCTCATAACGCTGCATGGAATGGCTGCATATCAAATCTACGTTTCCGCTGCTGCAGATGGCTATCCCGAAATTCCTCCTTACGGATCTGTGCTTTCCTCCAAATGATCACGCCGCTATTGTCTGGGATCTGCAGTAATATGATCACCTGCTGATCCAAAAATCCCCCAGTAGACGCACTTCTATTCTAGCGCTCAATCTCCTGTCCACGATCCTCCAAGAATACCAAACCGAACTTCCCAAATACAGACTGTGTCCTCCCACTCAGAACTGCGTAGTCAATAAATGCGATGCTCCTCCACAGATGTTGTGCAGTCAATAGATGCGCTGCTTCTCCACCAATATAGCTGATTGATCTTCCTATAAAGACACTAATGGGACTACCTCACCTAAGCAGGCACTCAAAGTCCCTTGGGGCTGAGGGCGAGATCTTTGAACAAAGACACTCAATGCGCTAAACAGTGCTGCAGATAGGCTAAACGGCCAGCATGCTCCAAGTCACAATGACTAGATTCAAATGCATAAATTATCATCATCCAAAATGAGGTCGCTATCATATTTATATAGCGGTGGCTACTCTCAAATCCTGAGGCTGCCTCCACCCACGATACCACGGTAATATCCCTTTGTTGCGTGCTTAATTTCCCTACGGCCGCCTTTACCAATGTCGCCTCCCTTTACTGTGTGCACAATTTGGCCCCCCCTTGATTACAATGTTATATCTCCTTAGTGACTTTAGGGAGTGCGTTTTATCCTAAGTGGGTCATATTCTCCTTTTCACCAACTTTATTTATATTTTAACTTTATAAAGGAAGAATTAGTCAAAATTAATATTTCCAATTAGTTGTTGCTAATTGGGAATATTACAGTCCTCCCCTCCCAAATGTTGCTTGTCCTCAAGCAACTGCAAGGATAGAACTGGAAGGCCTCCACTCAAGGCATGGAGTCTGAAATATATTGAGGAACATCTCCCTCATGTGGATCCTCCATCCCCAAGCAATCATCCAAACAAAATGAGCAACCTCACAACAAAGAAACTCCTGAAAATCTTCTTCCACCTCAAGCTCTGGAAATGAAGGTGGGCTGAAAATATGATCATGGCAAGCATTGTAGCCTACCTCAAGCTATCCTCCTCTCCACTTATGATAAGTGTAGAGTGTATGCTAATCCTGAGCTACAAAAATATTACCCTCAAATGGCAAAGTGAAGAACAATCCTCCAAAGAAGGCTCCTCCAATAATGAAGAACAAGTTGGCCCAAAACAATCCATCCATGAAGAATAGTGCTAGTGTCAGTCTTTGTAGCCTTCCTCCAGTGATCAAACATGCTCTTACAAAGTCATTTTAAGGTGTCAAGGTCAAATTTTGTCATTTCAGTGAGTTTTCAAGTAAAATTTGGTCACTAGGTATTAGGTCTAGGGTTTGTTTTCACTCCTTTCAAAATTTGGCCCAGAAGCTCTTGATTCATGTCAACATTCAGCCAAGTGTACTGTGCCTCAAAATGAGAGGAATTTCATATCATTCAATTCCAGGGTGTTACTACCCTTGTTCATGCTTAGGTTGTGCAGGTAAGGTCCATTTCCCTCTCCTAGGGTTTTGGAGGTAATTTCTCTTGGATGGTCAAATCATCAGCAAAACTTGTATCATGATGTTCATACACCTTTCCCTATCCTTAATGTACCTTATTAAACACTTCCCATCACTGATATCCCCCAAATTCCTCATTTTCGCACGAACCCTAGTTTCTTGCTACAACTTGGCAATTTTCTAGGCTAGGCCTATGTTTTTCCCTTTGGACCCCTTCCCATTACTAAATATTTGAAATTTCACTTTCCCCTACTTCCTAACATCCCTCCCTACTTCCCAAAAATTTCTCAAGAATTTATAAGCCCCTTATCCCCTTCATTTCGCTTCATTTGAACAAATCCCTTGTTCCACACATCGGGATAGGTTTTACTCCAATGATGTTTCTGAGCAATAAAAGATGAATTTGAGAAAAATGAGAGAGGTTTTTGTCCAAAATAGGCCAAGGAAGGAAATAATCCTTCACTTTTTATACAGGTGTCATGGTTTTATAGAAATGTAAAAAATACAGTTACCTCAGGAGAATTGATGCACCTCTGAAGTGACCTTGGGAAAATCATTATTTCTCATAACTTGGTTGGAAAAATGACTTGCTTGATGAGTAAAATGATACCTAGATGAAAATATATTTCCAATGAGCTATCATGAGCTCAATTTGGAGTTGAGGAAGACCTTCAAAATTTGATTGCAACAGCACTCTGCCTTGAGGCAGCCTCATTTTCACATTTTGACCAGTCTTGGGAGATTTGATTTTTGACAGGGAAAATGAACTCCAAATTGAAAAATTCCAGTTGGGTTGGAAATTATACTCAATAATATTTCCAAAGAGATATCCCATGCCTAATTTTGACACCGGGAACATCTCCAAAAGTCTCCTGCAAAAGGGCACAACGCGTTGGGTTGTGGCGCAACGCATAGAGCTGCAAGCTCTTTTCACCACGGTTTTCTTCAAAACTTCAAATGTGCTCAGTTCCTTTTGGTCCAAAGTAAGTCAAGCAGCTCTTCAAATTCCATGAACGTGTTTTTTATGATGTGTATGAGGATTTAATTGAAAAATTTAAAACCCTACTTCCTTGCTCAAGAAATCATAGCCTAGGGTTTATACATTGGCTTTTTGTGCCATCACTCCCACATCCTTTTGTTTCCTCACCATTTTCCTAGTTCCATCAGAAAATTTACATATCCCCCATATCCCTAAAATTCACTTATTCCCTATCCCAATTCCCATTATCCCAAATCCAAGCTACAAATTCCCCAACCCCCAATGCTATCCCAAAAAGCCTAGAAGCTGCCCCTAAAACTCTTTAATTGGCAAATTTCAAATAGAAATATTCCTAAAATTCCCCTTGCCCTCTCCCTTCATAGCCCCTCAAATATTTTCATAAATTTGGCAACAAAAACCAAAGACACCTAAACTCTTCATACTCATCTAAGACAACACAAACTTTGGCAAACATGGAGACAGATTCCTCTTATGACAGAGTTAAAGAAGGCCTCAAAGCGTCGGAAAAGGAATGATAGACTTCAAATCTTGGCCGAAGCTTCCATGGCCCAGCATAGTACATGATGGAGGACATTCAGCCCAAATTTCAAGAAATTTGGGACACATTTTGCAAATTTTATTTTTTTTGGCCTAAACACAGATTTTTCAGCTCTATGTGTCGCGCCACTTGGCGCACGCTTATGATTGGGAGCTCCTCTTGGGAAAAATTTTACATTTTTGGATTTTTCATGAAAATTTATGCATGCCTACCTATGGCCAAGATATTTTTATAGGTTTTGGGCTTCCAGAAGGGTAAAAAACACCCTAAAAATGACCTTTCTGCCCCTTTTTGGACACACAGGAAGCAATGTTAGGAGAACTCATTTTTGGAGGGGAAAATGGAAGCCAAATTCAGAAATTCCACTTGTGTTGGAAATTAGACAGGAGGAAATTTCCAACAAGCCCACTTGGAGCCAATTTGGACACCAGGAAGACCTTAAAAATCAGCTGCAAACTAGCACGACGCATAGAGAAATCAGGCATGACGCATTGGGGATTTTTGCTCATTTTGGACTCAGTAACTCTGTTTTTTGCCTAGTTTTGGACAGTTTGACTTTATTACTTCCAAATTTTAAACTCATGATGTAATTTTATGTAATTTGATGAGTCTTGATGTAATTTTGTCAAATTTTTACTCATAGAGGTAGACTCATCCATCAAAAGGTGAATTGCAACTGAATGAATCAGTTTCCTATCTTATAGAGGCAAGCTGTTCCACTGCCTATTTTCCAGTTCTCAGTTTAGATCTTGTTGAAAAAACTCCTAAAATTGTGAGCTCGACCCCTAGAGGCTGGGATGAGTTGTTGGTTGCTTATATCCTGTAATTTTTCAGTCATTAGCATAGGTTGGACACTTGGGATTGCTTTGAGCATCATTGTACATTCATCTCTACAGTTTGGCAAAGGAATAGACCAGGGTTTGCAGCACTCCTTGGGATTCATGTGGCTCTTTTTTTTGATGATGTGTTTCTCTCTGTTAATGTAAGTTTACTGGTGTTTCATGTGTATCATATTCCCTCTTATTTCTTCTTAAGTTAAACAAACAAGGATAAAGGTGGAATTCATTAAAATTTGTAGTGCTCTACGTAGAGTTTGTTTAATTTTCTATGTTTTCAACTGTTTGAAGAGGATTCCTAAAATTCTCTTGCCCTCTTCAACTCCTCACCGGTCTGAGCTATCCATTTCATTCAAAATTGAAAGCGTAAAAAAATTTCCTACCTTGCCCCATTCAGATCCCTGTAAAACTGCTCATTTCCCAGACCCAAAATTTTCCCTTCCTTTTGATCCAACAAAAACCATCAAAATAAAATTAAACTATTTTACATATATACCTAGCCTAAAATCAGCCTTTTTTCAAGTCATCTCAAGCCTCACTGATTATTTTTGCTGAGATTGACTAGGAGAGAGCCCTCTCCCGATCTTGTAGAGCTAGCTACCAGATTGAGCGTGGTTTAATGTTACCCTAGACTCTGCCTTCCTCAGCCTGAGGTAGATTTAGGCCCTAACAAATAGGACATGGTCATCCTGGAACATCCTAATGAGAAGTTTTCTGAAGGTTTTACATGATGATACATGATGCAAACAATTTCTCACAAGGATACAACGTAGTCCCATCCACTAAAACTTCAGAAAATTACATGGCAAGCAATGTACAAGATTCATCACATCTACTAAAAGATAGTAAATGGCTGAATGTAACAACAATACATGATCAAGCACTTTCCCATGGCTGTATATTGGATGAATATAAACCTCATGGCCCACCTCAAAAGGAAAAAAACATGTGGCTATGGTGGCCATATCTCCTCCCATGCCCCCATTAGAACATGTACTGCAGAAAATGTGGGAATTCTCCCCACCCAAGGACACATCCATATCATGTGTCACTCTCATAATCATGTTCCTTTGACAAATATGATCTATATCAACATATGAAGTCATGATCAACAATGATATGAAGAAAATGTTGAAGGTTTCAAGTGATCATAGAAGGTACCAACAGCTTCTCAAACAAGTATAGCGCAGTTTTACAAGTTGCTGCTTGATAAAAGTACATGGAAAAATGTTTCTTCTTACATGTTTGATCATGCATGTCTTCATATGACACATGTTAGAGTGCATAAGCTGAACATACATGTGATGACAAAACATTTTCCCAAGGCCACAAAAGAGATGGCTACCTCCATCATGTAAATTGGCCCAATATAACTCATGGAGCAATGTGACAAGATTGCCCTCTTGTGAAGCAATGCACTGCATAAGATTGGTAAGAGTGTGCAAATCAATGAATTTATAAACAAACTCCTCACCATATGCTAGAAGTAAGATGGTACATGGGTCCATAAATGAGTCCTCCACAGTGTTTTGGCACGCTATGAAGAAGAATGAACCATGTGCTACAAGAAGATAATCCTCCTCATGCTTGGAAACCCAAGTCAAGAAGAATATGCCATAGTGATAGATGTCTCTATCATCATTAACTCCTCTTTTTTCATCAAGTGCAACAAATATGAAATTATCTTGTGACCTGTGGGTTATGGATCCTCCATACTTCCGCTGGGCACATTTCATCCATAAGTCTCTGCTCCAAAGTGGCAGTGCTATGAGCTTATGAAAATAAGCCCTTGCCAATACCAAACTTTGTTCTTTGACATGTTCCCTGTCAAAGATTCTTCTAATAATGCTGCAAAAAATATGGAATACTCCCCAAGATGGAAGAGCTCCCAAATCATCAAATACCAAAGAGATAATGCCATCTCCTCTTCCTGCAACATCATGCAAAGTGTGAGAGAAAATCTACTCTTGCTTTCCCAGAAACAGGCAAAGAAGCAAGACATTTTGCTGCCTCCCCATACCTCCATCATACCGATCATGTGATGAAGACATGATGAATGATATGAGTATCATATCAACACAATGCATCCATACTTTATGCTACTCAATGATGTAAGTACCCATCCTCTTACTCTTAGGAAGAGTTTTTGCCAAGCGATGTCCAAACTCTTTCAAGAGTAACCAGCGCAGCCAAGCCTCCTGTTGCCCAGTATCATAGATCTTCAAGTAGCCTTCTAGCTCCTTGCTCATCAACCAAATCCACTCAATCGCTTGTGGATGCCTCCTTCTTCTCCTCGTCTTGGTACTCCTCCCATGAGGTCTACCATCCTCCCAAATCAAATTCCCGTCTTTGCACTTCATGGGATTTTGAAATGTAAACTTCTCAAGGATCAATGAGACCCTATCAAGAATCAAATAGGTGGTAGGAAAAAACCTCCCATAATGATGTGTATGGCTCAAGGAATTTCCAACACAGACATGAGAGACGTTATCCATCTTAAGATGTCCTCCATCTTCTATCTGCTCTTGTGAGAAAGGAAGGAAATCTTTTCACGCCATGGTGTGTTGAAGTGCACCTTTGATGAGATCTCTCCTTGAGACCTCCCTTTTATCAATAGTCTTCCAAAACCAATGAGGTATTGGATCTGAAAGTATAATTTCCCTTTTGAGCTGAGAGGAGCTCATTGAGAAAGTGTCATCTTGAAGGGAGAAAGGGTTTCTTACTCCAAGATGTCTACCATCAATCTTCAAGGCATCAAACCCCAACCTTCAATGTGATGTACAATACAACAATAGCTCATGAGAATTATGGCTTGAATCCTTCTTGAGTGTTTCCATGTTGCACAGTGCAGTGCAACCAAGTTGCTCTATAGTAGTAATGGGGATTGACCCTTGGTCATGAAAAAGTAAATCTCCACATTGATCAAAAGAATTTGTTGCAACAATGGAAAGTGGAAATATTTTCATACCTTGATGTGCATTTGGAACTTCTTGCAAGGCTGCAAGAGTCCCTTCCTCAAAAGTGTTGGCTGCCCCAACTATTGATGCATGTGGCTGCTCCTCCTTGAGTGTGACAGTGTTATCACAAGCCTCCTCAAGAGGTGATGTGATCTTTTCTTTATTTTCTCTTTCTCCATCAAAGGTTTGGATCAACCTTTGAGTGAAATCTACAAAAGTATTCACCCTTGCATGGCTCAAGTGGCTGCACCACCAATCATAGGCTTCACCCTCCAAGTATAGTGCTGAGATTTCAACAACTTCTTTCCCTGCTACAGGATGTAGTAGGAAAAATGCCTCCAACTTTCTCACCCAAGTTCTTACATTAGATGACCCATCAAAGGTAGACAACAGAAATATATTGCCTTTGATTTCTTTTCTGCTACATGGTCTCTTCTCTTCCTTCAGCTGGATGAAATGAGGAAAATCTAGAGTTTCCCTGAAGGCTCTAGGTTGAGATCTATAATCAACAAGGTAATCATAGAGGATCTGATGATCCAAGTATCTTCCATGCTCAATTTCTTCTTCTTGATGAGAATAGGAAGTGCATGGTACTTCCTCTTCTTTTTCTTTAATCTTCTTGACCTCCTCAAAGGTGGATGAATCTCCGGTGGATCTGAAAATAGATGAGAATAAAATCATCTTTTTCAACGTTCTAATCTTCTTGGGCTTAGACTCACAGGCTAAGCCAAGAAAGCTACTACCACCCGAAGACTTTGCCAAACTTTTTGATGAACCATAAAATGTAGGCAAATGGAATCTGCTCACTATACATTGGGTATCTCCATCATGATAATGCCAATGTCCTCTGTGATGGTCGCGGGGTCTACTGTCCCGCCGAAGCTGAAGAAAGTCTATGAATAAAAGGGAATCCTTGAACTCCTGCCCATACGCCTGGTACTCAGCAAAATAATCACCTATGTGGCTAGCCTTTGGCTCCTGCTATGCTTATGTCTTAGTTTCTGTGTCCAGGAAAGTGGGCATAGTGGAATGGGCGGGGACATGTGAAGCTTGGTGCGGAGTGGCAACTCATTCTTGCAAATGGTGGTATGTGCCCGACCCCTCACCAACCTAGTGACCCCTTGAGGTTTCACGCTGTCTAGCCTCCATAGCAATGAATCTCTGACCCATCACCTATATCTACCTTTCTAGATCCTGCACTGATTTGAGGAGTGCTTCCCCAAACTATTTTGCATCGCTATCCTCCACCATCGGCTCTCCCTGCTCTGCTTCTACCGTAGGTTCCTCCTATTCTGTGTCCACCACTCAAACATAGTCTCCCTCTCCATAGGTGTTCTCCAACCTATGCTCAATATCTCTGTACTTCCTACCTCTGTGGCAGATGTAGGGGTTTTCTTCCGATGACATAGACTACTAGCTCCATAGGCTGAGCCAGATCTATGCTCTGATACCACTGTAATATCCCTTTTCACGGATATCTCTAAAACACAGCAAACTCTAACCAGAGATGGACTGGGAGAGAATTTACCAAATATTTCACCTCTAAAAAGAGGATGATATTTGGAGGCTATCTGGCCCTTTCCAAACTCTGTCTAAGAGTATGGGAGAAAACACAACAGGTGGTACAGAAATTGAAATGCAAAGGGAAGGAATAACAGAAATGCAGACATACAATAATGTGTATTAAAGCATGAACAGATACTCAAGAAATAACAAGGGAATGCTGAGCCATTTTATTAATCTGACAAATATAGAGGAGTGAAATAGGTGATCAAATCGATAGCACCTAAACTTGCACAAGGCAAGTTAAAATATACTCTCAGAACGCTGCATGGAATGGCTGCGTATCAGATCTGCGTTCTCGCTGTTGAAGATGGCTATCCTGAAATTCCTCCTTACGGATCTATGCTTTCCTCCAAATGATCACACCGCTATTGTCTGGGATCTGCAGTAATATGATCACCCGCTGATCGAGAAATCCCCTAGTAGACGTGCTATTATTCCAGCGTTCAATATCCTGTCCACGATCCTCCAAGAATACCAACCAGAACTTCCCAAATATGGACTGCGTCCTCCCACTCAACACTGCGCAGTCAATAAATGTGTTTCTCCTCCACAGATGTCGTGCAGTCAATAGACGTGCTACTCCTCCACCAATACAGTTGATCGATCTTCCTATAAAGACACTGACGGGACTACCCCACCTGAGCAGGCACTCGAAGTCCCCTGGGGCTGAGGGTGAGATCTCCGAATGGAGACAATTAATGCACTAAATAGCACTACAGATAGGCTAAACAACCAACGTGCTCCAAGTCACAATGACCAGATTCAAATGCATAAATTCTCATCATCCAAAATGAGGTGGCTATCATCTTTATATAGCGTTGGTCACTCTCAAATCCTGAGGCTGCCTCCACCCACAATACCACGGTAATATCCCTTTGCTGCGTGCTCAATTTCCCTACGGCCGCCTTTACCAACGTCGCCTCCCTTTACTTCATGCGTAATTTGGCCCCCCCTTGATTACAACGTTATATCTCCTTAGTGAATTTAGGGAGTGAATTTTATCCTAAGTGGGTCATATTCTCCTTTTCACCTACTTTATTTATATTTTAACTTTATAAAGGAAAAATTAGTCAAAATTAATATTTTCAATTAGTTGCTGCTAATTGGGAATATTACATTTAACTGGCCATTATATTGATTCAACTGCACCCCCTCTCCCCCTCCACCCACCCACCCAACCACCACTCTTAGTATAATCATAATTCCAACAATTGGAATAAAAGAAGGTTCCTGTAGAGATATTTTGAACATTGGAAGGTTGATCACAAGGTATCATTGTCCATCACAAAGGTTCTTCAACAAGCAAAGCTCCTTTATTTGATGGAAAGAAAATATCTCTTTTGGAAGGTAAGGGTGAGTATTATATTATATCTATAGGTACTAACATTTTGCTATATGTTGAGAATGGTTATCAAGTTACAACAACTCCAACTGATTTGGATGGTAAAGAAAACTATTTGAATAATGAAAAAGAAAATAATGTCATGTTGTGTGGGCTAACATATAATATTTTTTTTCAAATTAATGTACTACAAATCTATAAAAGGTATTTTGGACAAAATTTAAAGTAACTCTGAAGTGGATGAATAAGTAAAAAGAGAAAATATTAAAACTTATATTGAAGGAGAGTTTGAAGATGGATGAAGATGAAAATGTTTCAACCTTTTTTCTTCATGTAGATAATATTACTAATACTATAAAAGGTCTTGGTGAAACAATTGATGAATCAACTATTGTGCAAAAAATATTGATATCTTCTTTTGATTGGTACCTGTAAATTAGGGGATTGGTGTCTCCTTCAAGTTGGTGCCTGTAAATTAGTGGATTGGTATCTCCTTCAGATTGGTGTCCATAAATAATGGAATTTTCATTTCCTTTAGTTTGGTGCCTAAAAATGAGGAGATCAAGGTATCCTTCAAGATGGTTGTTTGAATCAAGGGATTTTTGTTCCTTTAAGTTGGTGGTTGTAAATCATGGAATTGGTTTTTATTTAAGTTACTTCCTGTAAATCAAGAGATTGGTGTATCCTTCAAGATGGTTCCTATGAATCAGGGCATTGGTTTCCCCTTCTAGTTGGTCCCACAAAATTGATGTTACAATAGGTTGGTTCCTACAAGAATATTAATAGAAATAAGTTTAACTATTTTATCCTTTAAGGGATTCCATACATATGGTGTTTTCACGTGGTTCTTGTGTAATTATTATTTATTTGGTTTGAATTATTTTAATTTGTTAAAATATCCATTGTATTGACTCAACACCCCCCCCCCCCAAAAAAAAACCAATCTTTGTATAATAGTAATTCCAACAAGGAATTAGAGACAGTTCCTTTGGAGATAGTCTAAACACTGGAAGGTTGATCACAAAGGATCATGGCTAGTAACAAAGGTTCTTCCTCAAGCAAGTTATTTTGTTTGATGGAACAAATTATGCCTTTTGGAAGGTAAGGATGACTATTATATTATATATCTAGGTACTAACATTTTTCTGTTTGTTGAGAATGGTTTTCAAGTTCCAACAAGTCATCCAAATGATTCATATGGTAAAGGGAACTATTTAAATAACGAAAAATAAAAGAATCACATGTTGTGTGGGAAAAAATATACACATTTTTGTCAAAATAATGTACTGCAAATCTAAAAAACAGATTTTGGACAAGCTTCAAAGTAGATATGAAGGGGATGAAAAGGTGAAAAGAGAAAATCTTCAAACTCATAAAGGAAAATTTAAATATGGATGAAGATGAAAATGTTGTAGGTTTCATTATTTGTGTAGATAATATTGTTAATGTTATAAAAGGTCTCGGTGAAAGAATTGTGGAATCAATGATTGTGCACAAAAAAGTTGAATCTCTTCCTTCAAGATTTATTCCAAAGTCTCAACCATTGAAGAAATGATAGATATTAAAAAATATGTATTCTCTACATGGAATCCTTACTGCATATGCAATGAGAATGTAAAACGAAAGGTTAGGATCAAAGGAATAACATTCAAATAAAAAAAGGAGACAAACATAAAAAAGACCCATGCTATGAATAAAATGAAGAGGAAGTTCAATTTGTAATATCCCAAATTGGAAATAGCAGCAATATAGCTCATAAAATGAAAGCAACAACAAGTATTTAACACATGAAATCATGAGACCAATATAATTCCATCTTATTCATCATATATGCAACAAATAAGTACAAAACAATGAGGCACTAAGCATATAATAGGATCACACAAGCCTCCAATACATAAACACTCTCAAAAGTGAGATGTTGTTGCAACACAAAATGCTGGAGAGCTGCTACATCGCAGTTATATTATGCATAAATACAACTAGAGATGATACAATGATGTAAAAATACTTATATAGGCCCCAATAGAATCTAAACATACAGATCTGAGCACTAGATCAGCTTTCCAAGACAACCCAAGAGGGTTTCCGGAAAATGCACACAATGTGCCAATGTAAGTTGCAGCCCTAGGGCTGAAGATATGCTGCAAAAATATAAATGAGAAGATATGGCTGAAGCTGATGTAGAAATCAACAACCCTCCTCCAACAGATCCTTCGGATGAGAGAGTGGCTCCTCCACTGAATAAATCTCCTCCCAAAACAATCCTTGCAACAACTCCTGCAACTCCTCCCTAAAATAATGCAAATCAAGAATAAAACTGCACTGTAGGGGATGAATGCTGCTTGGGATAGTGCAAAATGTGTGAAATAAGCCCAAGGGGCTTCTTTACAGGCCTCCTAATGGATGTAAACCTTCCTCCATTGAAAAAATAGCTTTGAAGACACCCGATCTAATCCTCCACTGCTGCACCCTGCAACACAGCACAATAACATGCAGAAATTGCGCTGATGAAGAAAGTTGTAGCTTGGCCTAAAAACCTGAATGTGGAAATGAATACAATACTTTTCCAAGAGGCCTCTCAAGGAAAGAGGTGGGATTCCCGCTCGGGAACACCCAGTTCTAAACATCATAGCTACCCTGCTAAACAACAAGAGGAAGCAAAAGTCTAAGCAGAAAAATATCAAAATAATAATATTAAACATGAACTCATATGGCTGCCATCATCTTCCTTAAATATAATATGAACTTGCTTGCCCTTGGCCCCACTCAATTAGCTCATTTCATTCATGAGATCCATCTCCCTCCAAAACTGCATTATTCTTTATCTAATCTCCACTCCTCCATGACAATGTTGTTGACTTGGTCAAAGTTGATTGAATCAGCATGATCCAATCCCTGTTCACACTTGGAGGTGCTTTATTTAGCTGCGAAAAGGGTCTCCTTCCACACTTGAAGTGTTTTTATTACTTCTTAGGAGACTGATGGGCCTTCCCACCCATTTATTCACCTACCTAGTGATAAAACAAACTATAATATTCCATTTAGCTTAAGGCTAAATTTTTGGAATATTACAGTCCTCCCCTCCAAAATGTTGCTTGTCCTCAAGCAACTATATAAGGAGAGAAAAATTCCTCCTGTCCCCCTCTTGTGGCCTCCTCATCAATAGTCCCCACCACTGCTCAAAATAATGTGCAATAAATTTTCCCTCCAATGTTTCCTCCCAAGTATGCAAAACCAAATATCTCACATCATGAAAAGGTGGAAGGTATAAGTGGAAACCTTCTTGTTGTCCAATGGCCTCCCCAAGGTAGGAATTATGAAAAGCATAGGGTATCTTATTCTCAATGAGAAACTCCCAAACCCATGCTATCATCCAGATGAAATGAGCCATTCTAGGTGGCTCATCAAAAATATCCTCAACCCCCGGTTCATGCAATGTATTGGAGCTACATGGAGAGATTATATTCTTCCATCTAAGTTGTTTCTCTCTCCATTGGAGAGATTAGATTCTTCCACCCAAGTTGTTTATCTCTCCATTTATGGTATGTATGGGGATGTTGTTGATCTTGGGCTAGAATGACATGGCCTCCAAGAATGGCCCAATTTACCCCACCAAACAATTCAGCCATGAAATGCCTCCTCCAAAAACTCAAGTTCTTCAAATGGCTCCTCCCACACGAAGAAAAGAGAAGTAGTATGGAAATCATGGTTTGCCCATTGTTTCTCCTAAAACATGCAACATGTAAAGTAGGGAGAATCATACCCCCAATGGGCACCTCCAACTCTTGTCCCACTCTCCAAACAAAGCTTCCCATGAACATAGAAACATCAACAATATATGGAAGAAAAAACCAATGAAAACAAGTTTCCATATGACAACTGGAAAGTGGATCATAGTTCCAATCATGGAACTAGTGAAATGCATCCCCTGCCTGCCTTAAATCAAAGCCTAACAAGTTCTTTTCCAACCACTTTTTGCTGCCACAATCATCCTATAAGATAGGATCATGAAGGTAAAATGTGGTGTCAATGGTGTACACCAAGAATCATGTGGCTTCCCCCACAAACCACCAATAGGATAGCCAATCTCAATGCTACATTTGGCCTCAAATACATCATAATATAATGCATAAGAAGGAATGACCCTCCTTAATACAACATGCTGCTCATATAAAGTTAAGAAGTGCAAATAAAATGTACCTTCTCTACTATGTACTTTGGTCCTTGAGCTGAAATGGCTCAACTGGAAATTCTCCCTCACCTCCAATGAGTAGGGAAGTGGCTGTGAAAACCTATCAATCACCATATGGGCTATGCATCTCTCCATATGCTCATATATATCCTGTTGGATTCCCTCCCAAGTGAACTCCTCCATCAAATAATGAAATGCATCAAAGTGCATGGAAAGAAAGTCCACATGTGCTGCATGTAGTAACTTCCCCTTGAGCTTAGAAACTCTAGTCAAGAAGACTGTACCATAGGAATAGATGGCCTCATAAACTAGCATGTATCTATCATCTCCCTCTGGGTCATCAAGAATCATGCAAGCACCAAGATCCTTCGAGTACTCTACCAAGAGTTGAGATCTATAATATGGATCAACCCTCCTAAGAGATAGCGCTGAAGATCTAAAATGTGAAGCCCCCACATGATGTTGTCTTCTCCTTTGACATCCCTCATGCTAAATTCATCCTCAAAATTGCTGCCATGCCCATCATGCAACTTCTCATGCTTAAATAGCAGTGGTGACCTTTGAAAGTGGGCCTCCCATGAGAAACTACCATCCAAAAAAAACCTCAATGTAAGCATGAGTGGCCTCCATCTACTCCAAAGTATGGAGGATTCCTTCCTCAAAGGAGGTACCCTCTGTTTCTCCAAATCCATGGAGCATATCCCTTGCACCATGAAGGTGCCATCCTCCATTACTGCAACAACTTCTGTCAGCGAAGTATGTGTAGTGAGAGTGGGTGATGTTGAAAATGGAAGAATGTCTCCCTCCTCCTTGAGTCTAACCCAAACTCTTTGCGATGTAATAAATCCCTCCAAAGTATCCACCCCTCCGGGATCTAAGAGTGGTCCTATCCAATGTGAAGCATTCCTCATCATCTCCTGATCTGGTGGTCTCCCCAGTGGAATGCCTCCATGTAATGAGACATCAATGTCAAGAGTAAACTGCTCATATGGATGGAAAACTTTGTCCCTACCCTCACAACGCAAATCAGTGTGCATATTCTTTAAATTAACTCTCTAAAATAGATAGGGGTGTGTTCTCCTCATCAAGTGATGGTGAACTTCCTCCCTACCTTCTCCTCTCATATGCAATGTTTCACAATCATGTTGTTCATTGATGGTGCCTTGACCTCCATATATGAGATCCTGGGGAATTCCTTGCAAAGATACAAGAATCCCTCTTGTTGGAGCATATGCTCCTTCTTCCTCTGCATGAGGTACTATATATTCTCTAGATGTGACAACGTTGTTCCCCCCATCCTTCTCTTCCTCTTCAATATGAATGGGAGTCACCTTCTCAATAAGAGGATCCTCTTTTGGAAAAGAGGTCTTCATGCCTTCTTGTTTAAGAATATGGGACATGGTTCTTGCCTCTAGCAAAAGTATTATGCAAGATGCTTGTTTTGGTTTGTTTGGTTCCACCAAGAATGTTTCAGAATGTTTTCCATAAAACCTCTCCACTAATTTCTTAGTCAAATTTGCATAAGAAGAAGTATCTACATTGTTTAATGAAAAATACTCAAATATACACCAATCATAGGCCTTACCTTCAAAATGTAGCGCTGCAACTTTGATGGCTTCATCTTCAAAAACTTGGTGTTGCTGCAAATAGGTGCGCAACTCCTCCACCCAAGCTCTAGCTAAACATGTTGGTGATCCATCAAACTAGATAGAAAAAATCTACTTATGTCATGTTGCTTGCTCCTCTCCACCTTGATCTTGCAAAACCCTTGCAAAGTGATATGATCTATAAACTTCTGAGTTTGAGACTCATATTCTTGCAGATAATCACTTAGAGCTTCCATCATAGGCATTTCTTCTTCTCCCATTTCCCTTATAGCAGATCTAGGCATATGACTACGCTATGAATCATAGTGTGTGGTGTTGGGGTATAAAAGGTGTCTTTTTAACGCCTATTTATCCTACATTAATTATCAATCCGGGAACAAATTTTTATTTCAAGAGTGTACTCAGTCTGAGGCGGAAATTTATCCAAGAGTAATGCTCTTCAATATGTAGTACAATGTTCTAAATACAAGAGTAAATGGATGCTTGGAAAAAAAATCTAATTGCAATAACATGAACTCAAATGCTCTGAAATCTAACTATTCACTCAGCAAACATCAATCGAGGATACAATAGCAATAACTCATTCCTCTAGAAATTGGTGCAATTGAAATCAAACTGGAACACAACAATCAATCTAGGAACGTGGAACCAATAACCAGTATTCTCTATAGTTGACAGTCCTGCTTTAAAGCAATCAAAGGGAAATAGAAATTGAACTAAATCATTAATGCTGCTAATGAAAGTAAACTAGGCAAGTTCTCAAAAGAAAAATCAAACTCTTTGCAAACCAAACTTTTTGAAATTAATCAACTGAAATGAACAACAATGTAAATGGACAACAAAATGTAATTAAATGAATTGAACAACAAATCCTATTTAATAAATATGAACAATAAACTCTAATTAATGGGATCACATGGAAAATTCTATTGAACATCAATCTGTAATGGACAACAATCAAACATAACAGATAATGAATCAAATGTTGAACAACGTAGCTCTATTAAAGCATAACAAGACAAGTAATTAAGATTCTGGTTAAATTAGAAAGGGACGGCAACACAATTCACCAATGTAACACACCAATATTAAATAAGCAATGAACATTAAACCACTTACTTGCAAACCATAATGAAAACAATTAAAAAATGTCACACAACAATAATGAAAAGATAGAGATACAAACAACGGATCGATCCACCAGGGCCAGACCCTCAACCACTGGTGAAATGCCGCTGGGCTTTACTCCAGAGTTAAGAAATGGAATAGAAACGTGTTCTTGTATTAATCAAACATAAATAATGTTTACATCAGTTTCTCTTCGATCACAAGAGTCAAGGAATTACAGAGTTACAAAAGAAATTCAATAATCATCCCCCTTCTCTTTTACAAATGTCTCCTTTTATAATCACAAAGAGGAGAAATTAAACCGTAAATATGATCCCTCATAACAATATTGGATTTTCCCCAACAACTTGATCAGCAAGAAAAGATATTTCCATCAATATTTCAACAGGAACAAGTCGAATTTGGATTTGCAGCTGAGATAATTTAAAGGACGACCGCAACAGTAAATCTGAGAAAATCATGCTCAAAGAACCTTGCGTTTCTCTCAATACAGGCCGAATTTGGGAAAAACATTATCTTATAAAGTTAATTCGGTTAGTTCTAGACAAAACCCATGTTATGGATTTTCCATATTCTTCTCTATTTGCCCAAAATATCAACCACAAAACTGTCACTTCTTATTCCAGCGAATTTCTGAGTTGGAATATTGGATGATGTGCTGGAGATCAAATCTGCAATCTAGAAAATATCTTGGAGGCTAAAATGGTGATTGCTATTACAAAATATATTAATAAACTATCATTGATAAAATTATGCATAATAATCATCAATTTATTAAAAATAAAGGAGAAGAAATAATATTTATCCATAAGAGCATAAATAATTATAAAATGGATTTATATGATAAATTATGATAAATTACATGATAAAGAAGAGTAGAAATGGATGAAATAGGTGTTAAAAAGTGGTCATATTAGCGGCTCAACATACCCCCAAACTGAATATATTGCATGCCCTCATGCAACCCAGAACTGAATATATTACATGTCCTCATGCAACCCAAAGGAAAAAAACCCATGTGTTAACCAAGCAAAAAAAATTGTTCATCCCAACTCATGAAATGGATGGAACAAATGAATTTTCCCTCAAATAATGAATATTCAATTTTAGCAATCTTGATGAAGGCGTAACAATTTTTACAGTTGATGTTCAACTATATGTATATGAAGTTGCAGAAAAATGTGACATAAGTAATAGCAAACTTCATTAACCATTTTCTCAAAAATCAGATCATTTTGATGCACGGATAATGAGATATAAAAAAAATGGTTGTCGGTGATAGTACATAATTTTCGAAATTTTATGAACTAATTTAGAGTGAAATTATCTGGGTTTGTGTATTTTAATGATACCTCTTTGTTATCCAGAAATCACAAGAATTCAGTTCATAGTTTTAAAGATATATGCAAATCAATTTCTGCATTGTATAAAAATGAAATTGTATGCCTTAAATGAGAAAGAAGTAAAAAACATCCATCATGTGTAGCAATTCCTCCCCCAAACTGAAGAATTAACATGTCCTCATGCAATGCTAGAAAACAAAGAGAGGTGGTTGATACAATCTGTTGAAATCGATGCTTGGTGTAAAACAACATGGAATAAGGAAGGTGTTGAGAATGAATAAGAATATCAATGGATGATAAAGAATATTATTGACATGGTCATAAGAAAGAAATGAAGGAAAGAAACACTCCCCCAAACTGAAAGATGAGATGTCTCTGAAAAATGAGAAGTGGTAAAGATGTGGAATGAATGATGATAAATAATGCTCAATGGATTTTCATGAAATTCTCCTAAATTCGTAATAAATCAGAAAATTATGCTATTTTACCTCAAGTGTTACCTCTGAAAAAAAATGTGGAATGACATGTAGGAACTGGAATTTGTTGAAGTTGATGTAGGCTGAGCGGATACTAAAAGTGATGCAAAAGGTGGAAGCCATGCAAGCACATCATGTCTGAAGAATTGTGCGCATTCGCGAGTTGTACGAGCTTTGCTGTTAGTTGCAATAGTGTGGCTGTGCTGCGAATAGAATTTCCCCCTCATACTTGTTGTTCTCCTGTAAACAAATCACGATTCTGCATGCAATTTTATTGAATCCACAGTGTTAATTTTGAAGAGCAACAGATAAGATGTATGCCAAAATTTCAATCAGAAAATCTTCTGTAGAAATGCAGTATGAATATTGGGATTCGACCCACATGCAGGCATATTTAAAAGGCATCCGTGCCCCCTCCTGAAAGATTATAAGGCGCCCTCGACCGACAAATAGAAGGTAGCGTACTGCACAACAATTGTACAGCATGGAAAGGCATACATACTTATGATATCATCAATAAATTATCGCATTATTGAAATCAATGCATATTTTGAAATTGTGAGTAGATATGGAAATGTTTATGTAATAATTCGAAAATAAGGGAAAATGATAACTAATGTGGAAAAAGTACTTATGCAGTCATTATCCACATAAACCATTATGATCGATTTATAAATAAATTTCATGCATAAGAGGTTCCGAACAAAGGGTTTAGGAGCATACTCTCATTTGATATTAGATAAAGATATAAGAAAAGGGTTTATCATTACTATTGATTTGTGAAAAATATGACTCCAATACCATCAACAAAGCTCTGTTGCCCATAGGTGTCTATAACCTTGACAAAGTTGCTTTCTCACCCTTGAAACCATTATCCTTTATTTATGCCTAGGGAAGTGGTGTGTGATGTCATGATGGAGGTCACTGTGCTGGCTTGGGAACCAGATGAATCACAATGCCATTCGCCAGGAAGGAGTGAAAGGTGGGCAGGTCGGCTCGTGATGAGACCTCCTGTTCCAAGGACTTTTTATTTTTATGATTTGTCCATTGGATCATGTCCCTGGTGTGGTGGCCATAATGGGAATGCCACTTCACTTCTCCCTTATGATCATAGTAGGCTGGCTCTTGATGAGACCCCCCATCCTCCATCTGCCATATCATAGAATTGTTAGTAATCATATAGATATTTTTTTTCTTCTTTTTCTTTACATATAGCACTTCCCTATTTATATATAAAGGGTGGCTCAACAATCCTTAAGAGTAGGGATGGTGGAAGAAGTCTGAACATCTCAATAGAGAAAATATGCCCTTATTCTTATTCAATAAATAAAAATAAAAGAGAGTTATGAGAATTTAGGGAAGAACCAACATGATAAAGATAATCGATCATATTAATTTTAGTGAAAATAAAGACAATAAAGTGATATAGATGGTTGTGTCTTTTCCTTTTTCTTATCATTACAAAACAATTTCTTAAAAATTACAATTTCTTTTGATTTGCTGATTCCAGTAACCTCTATTTTTTGTGTCCTTGCATAAATTTTATGTTTTCCTTTAAAAGAGTCATGAAGAATTCACAAAAATTCTCAAATTTTTTTTCTAAAACAAGAAAAATGCACTCAAAAAGTGTT
This sequence comes from Pinus albicaulis, assembly GCA_034641835.2. Lineage (NCBI taxonomy): Eukaryota > Viridiplantae > Streptophyta > Pinopsida > Pinales > Pinaceae > Pinus > Pinus albicaulis. The sequence goes on along the minus strand of CM076579.1, from coordinate 942,858,791 downwards.
TTTCCTTAGATGGAACAACTGTTGTTCCTTAAGAGGAACAACAAAAACAATATGCAAAATTGATGTTCCTTTTGAAAAGGGACAACAAAAACAGTCGGAAAAAAAACATGTTGTTCCTTTTGAATGGAACAACAAAAACAAGCGGGAAAAATGTTGTTCCTTTGGAAAGGAACAACAAAAACAGGCGGAAAAAATTTCTCTTCCTTTGGAAAGGAATATAAAAAACAAGCTGCAAAAACTGTTGTTCCTTCGTAAAGGAACAACAAAAAGAAACACACAAATGCGCTGTTTCTTTAGAGGACAACTACTGTTCCTTAAGAGGAAAAACAAATATAAGCATGCAATATTGCTATTCCTTAAGAGGGACGGTTGTTGTTCCTGTTCCTTAAGAGGAACAACATGAAAAATAAAGGCACACAAAAAAGTGTTGTTCCCAACAGCAAAGAAAATGCACGCAGAAATTGCTGTAGGGAACAGCAAAGGAAAAAAAATAGAGGAAAGAACAAAACTAATGTACAATATATTGTCAAGCAAATCCAATCAAATAGAAAGACAAATTTATGTACAAGTTTCAAGAAAAAGTATTTTTTTACAGTATTGGTGTTGCCGAAGAATTGTCTTTTGTAACTGAAACTTGCATGGTGGGGTCCTTATTGTTCAATCACCAATTGAGTGGAAAATAAAATTTGAAGGGATCAACACCTGAAACACAAAAGCATAAAAGAAATCAGAAAAGAAACAACACTTTATTAAGTTACAACAACTATGATGTTATTTCCTAAAGGAATATCAATCTGTCAATAGAAAAAAATGATCTTTTTGAAAAATGTTTTGGCAACAGTGACATGAATCTTCAAATGGAAACCAATTCTTCATTTATTCTTGTTATGAATCTTTTAGGTAATTAACTGGATGAAATGCCCTTGTTTCGTTAAAATTTCTTTCAAGAATCGCTCGTCCATAAATTGACCTTCTTTGTTCTGCTAAGACCTGCAAAAAAACGAGTGTCTACCTGTAATAAAACATTAAATCATGGAGAAAGAAAGGTGCACGGGCTCCCCTAATCCAATAATTATGCAAGAAACTAACGAGTAGTTACTCTGTAAAACAAATCTATGGACAAAGTAAAATTATTTTATTACCTGCGGGAGAGTAGTGGCCAATCATGCTAACCAGCAGTGTTTTAATCATACCTTCTTTGTTTTTTGTCTGATTTGAGTGATTAAAAAGAAAAATGAGAGCTAATTCAAAGTTTTATCTCCAATAGAAAAATGTTTTAAAAATTCAACGCTATGATATGTCAAATTTTCCTAGAACAACTTGCATAATAGAGTCATTTTGGATTTTCCAGCTCAGACCAACAGTTGATATTTGAAGCATAAATTTTTCGTTTGATGGTGGATTGAACCGATTAAAATTGGAAATGAAATTAGATTCATTTTTGTATTTCCAATGGAAATAGGTTTTGAAGAGAAGAATAATTGATGGGTCAAATACGCTAGTGAACAACCAAGAAAACAAAGTTTCAAGAGTGCTGATTTATGATAGGTAGTCAGTATTTTGGTCATAAATTCCTCATACAATATTGAAATCTAGTGATTCAAATTGCATTGTAAACTATATTCATAGAGGAATCTCCCATAGGAACAATTTTTAAAAATATAGTCATTTAAGCATCCAAAAACTGACTGTCCCAACTCTGTTGTTGAGCTTCCTACTAGACACCCTCTCAATGTTTTGGTTCTAACTTTTTCGTTTCAAATCCAAATGAAGTGATTCAAATTGGGTTGGAAATTAGAAGTTAAGGTATACTTAGGATAGAAATATTTTTTAAAATATTCACTTTTGGTCCCCAAAAACATGACTGTCCCAACTCTGTTTTCAGAAATTTGAGCAAGCCCGCAAGCTAAAAAAAATTATATTCAGGAAATTTTTCCATATTGATGATAAAAATGAATATGAGTATTTGTATAATTTTAATTTTCAATATAATGCATATACATACAAAAATAAATTAAAATATTTATAATCGATGTTGATTTCCACAACGTGTTGCAATAAAAACAACTATTTTTACAAAAATTAAAAAAATGTGTTTATTTTATTTCCTTATTTATTTTATTTTCTACACTAGCCTACTCTGAATTGGAAAATGAATATTATTACGTATAAGAGTATTTCCAGTGGAGCCATTTCCGAAATAAGTCCTCTAGTACGTACATACCCAAATTTGAAAAATGCATGTTATTAAAAATTAGGGTATGATAAGCCAACTTCCCTTGAAAATATGGTGCCAAAAATTGTTGAAGCATGGAGTAATACTGCAAACAAATGGAGTGAAACCAATCTTCAATGTATCCCTTACTTTCTTGATTTCCCATAGTTGTCATATCATGAAGTTCTTGAGCTTTTAAAATGGTTTGATGGTGCAAACTAGAAGAAACCTTGTTTTCTTTCATAACTTCTACAATTTTTGGATTTGATACATTTTGAGTCTCAGTGTAAATTTTCTCCAATGGTGCATGTGAGATAGAATGGGTGGGAAGGGTGGCTGAATTTTGCAGTTCAACACTGTAAGCATGTTGTACTGGTTTATTATGGTGAGGGTGTGGAATGAGTTGAGCAGGAGATTGTGTAGGGAATGGAGCCTCTTGATGATGTAGTTGATTGGGTTGAGTGGATGATTTTGATAGGCAAGCAAGGTGTTGAGGAAGATCTGGAAGATTTGTTTGTGCTACAATATGAGGGAGAGTAGTCATACAATCATAAGATGAACCATGCCAAACTTGTAGACAATATTGGTGGTGGTTATATTGATATTGGCATGGCTGCCCTAACATATGAGTATTCGATAATGGATTATGCAAGTAAGAGAATGCAGAGGAAGTGTTTTGAACCATACCTGTAGGCCATGATTTCCATGTTTTTGACCTTGTTGTAGCTTCCACATCTCTTTGATATGCTACTTCCAAATTAAATAAGGAAGAGTGAGTATCTATGGGATGATCCTTTTGGTAATGAGGGCAAAACACTTCATCAAATTCTTGATTTCTCTGAACCTGCAAAACATTCAATTGTGACTTTAGCAAGCTAATAAAATCATATTTAAAATTTTCAAATAAAACATTGATTTCAGCTCTTATGTCTCTTGTTCTTGTAGTAAATTTGGAAAATAAAGAAGAAACTTCTCTAGAATTATTACCAACCTTGGAAATTCCTCTTGCATACCTTATGCACAACTCACAAACATCATCATATGATAACTGAAAAACATCACCTTTTTCTATTAGATTGAAGAGTTCTAAAAATTCATCTTTGATTCCTTTAAGGAGGAGTGTTTTCAAGATCTCTTTTTCCAAATGTTTATGCTTTGATTTTTCAAGGTTATATTGAAATCGCTCGACATAGTCCTCCAAGCTTTCATCTTCCCCTTGTATCATACCGAAAATATCTTCATTGGATTTGCAGTAGTCTTGGTACTTCTTCAAGAATATGTTCTTCATGTCCTCCCATGTTTGGATACAGTTCCCTCCTAGGATCATGAACCATCGGAGCGCTGCTCTTTTTAGAGTAAGAGGAAACACTTTCAACCTTTGATCATTAGTACAATAATCATATCCTCTACAATGTATTTCAAACTCAAATAAGAATGTATCTGGATCTTCATTTGTCAAACCATGAAAATTTGGTAGAGACGGTGGGGAATTATGTGCATTTGTGTCACTCCTCCTAGATCCTTAATAGGGAATTCAAAAGTTGCAATGTGAGCCATTTCTTACCATAATAGAAGATTTTATTCATGTGTTTCTTTGGGGATCCTCCTTAAAATGTTCCTGTCAATTGGTTAGTGAAATGGGTGTTGCTTACATCACCACTCAAGTGGAATTACAAGATTTTTTTTTCAAAAATTCTACCTCTAAAATTCAAAAAAACGCAAGAATTAATTCCTACCTTAAGCTTTCACTCAATTCTACTGTGAAGTGGGCCAGTGAACAAGTGTGTTTCTTTCTCGGTGCATAGGTTCTTACCTTCCGTCTTTAATACCCAATTCTTCCCAAGCAGAAAAAATTAAATATGCATCACTCTTTCTAAATGGCATGCACTCTCCCTGGCAATGATGCCCAAATGTTGAGGTATAAAAGGTGTCTTTTTAACGCCTATTTATCCTACATTAATTATCAATCCAGGAATGAATTTTTATTTCAAGAGTGTACTTAGTCTGAGGTGGCAATTTATCGAACAGTAATGCTCTTCAATATGTAGTATAGTGTTCTAAATACAAGAGTAAATGAATGCTTGGAAAAGAAATCTAATTACAATAACATGAACTCAAATGCTCTAAAATCTAACTATTCACTCAGCAAACATCAATCAAGGATACAGTAGCAATAATTCATTTCTCTAGAAATTGATGCAATTGAAATCAAACTGGAACAAGACAATCAATCTGGGAACGTGGAAGCAATAACCAATATTCTCTACAGTTGACAGTCCTGCTTTAAAGCAATCAAAGGAAAATAGAAATTGAACTAAATCATTAATGCTGCTAATGAAAGTAAACTAGGCAAGTTCTCAAAAGTAAAATCAAACTCTTTGCAACCCAAACTGTTTGAAATTAATCAACTGAAATGAACAACAATGTAAATGGATAAGAAAATGTAATTAAAGGAATTGAACAACAAATCCTATTTAATAAATTTGAACAACAAACTCTAATTAATGGGATCGCATGGAAAATTCTATTGAACAACAATATGTAATGGACAACAATCAAACAGAATAGCTAGTGAATCAAATGCTGAACAGTGTAGCTCTGTTAAAGCATAACAAGAGAAGTAATTAAGATTTTGGTTAAATTAGAAAGGGACGGCAATGCAATTCACCAATGTAACACACCAATATTAAATAAGCAATGAACATTAAACCACTTACTTGCAAACCGTAATAAAAAAAATTATAAACTGTCACACAACAATAATGAAAATATAAAGATACAAACAGTGGATCGATCCACCAAGGTCGGGCCCTCAACCACTGGTGAAATGCCACTGGGCTTTACTCCAGAGTTAAGAAATGGAACAGAAATGTGTTCTTGTATTAATCAAACATAAATAGTGTTTACATCAGTTGATATTCGATCATGAGAGTCAAGGAATTACAGAGTTACAAAAGAAATTAAATAATCATCCCCCTTCTCTTTTACAAACGTCTCCTTTTATAATCACAAAGAGGAGAAATTAAATAGTAAATATGACCCCTCATAACAATATTGGATTGTCCCCAACAACTTGATCAGCAAGAAAAGATATTTCCATCAATATTTCAATAGGAACAAGTCGAATTTGGATTTGCAGTTGAGATAATTTGGAGGACGGCTGCAACAGTAAATCTAAGAAAATCATGCTCAAAGAACCTTCCATTTCTCTCAATACAGGCCAAATTTGGGCAAACCGTTCTTTAAATAAATTTAATTCGGTCCATTCTGGACAGAACCCATGTTCCGGATTTTCCAGATTCTTCTCCATTTTCCCAGAATATCAACCGCAAAACTATCATTTCTTATTCCAGCGAATTTCTCAGTTGGAATATTGGATGATGTGCTGGAGATCAAATCTGCAATCTAGCAAATATCTTGAAGGATAAAATGGTGAGTGTTGCTAAAAAATATATTAATAAACCATCATTGATAAAATTATGCATAATAATCATCAATTTATTAAAAATAAAGGAGAAGAAATAATGTTTATCCATAAGAGCATAAATAATTATAAAATGGATTTATATGATAAATCATGATAAATTACATGATAAAAAAGAGTAGAAAAGGATGAAATAGGTGTTAAAAAGTGGTCATATTAGCGGCTCAACATGTGGCTGCATGCTCACACCTATCATGTGCAAATCTAGAGTTTGCTTTATATCCAAACTCCTTTGGAGATTCCCTCTCCCTTTTCATCTTCTTGAGATCTCCTTTAATGCCCTGTCTAGATTGAAAAAGAAGCTTTGAGAGCCTCTCTTTCTTCCTCCCTCCAAATAATGGAATCTTCTCTTTGTCGTTTCTGTACATCTCTTCTTCTAGTGAAGAGCTTCTCCTCATGGTGACATATTGGCTGAACGCACACGCTGATCCAAGATTATGCTTTGATACCACTGTAATATCCCAAATAAGTACAAAACAATGAAGCACTAAGCATAGAACATGATCACACAAGCCTCCAATACATAAACACTCTCAAAAGTGAGATGTTACTACAACACAAAATGTCGGAGAGCTACTACAGCGTAGTTATATTATGCATAAATACAAATGGAGATGATACAATGATGTAAAAATACTTATATAGGCCCCAATAGAATCTAAACATATAGATCCGGGCACTAGATTAGCTTTCCAAGACAACCCAAGAGGGTTTCCGGAAAATGCACACAATGTGCCAATGTAAGCTATAGCCCTAGGGCTGAAGATATGCCGCAACAATAGAAATGAGAAGATATGGCTGAAGCTGATGTAGAAATATACAACCCTCCTCCAACAGATCCTCCGGATGAAAGAGTGGATCCTCCACTAAAGAAATCTCCTCCCAAAACAATCCCTGCAACTACCCCTGCAACTCCTCCGTAAAATAACGCAGATCAAGACTGAAACTACACTGTAGGGGATGAACGCTTGGCCTGGTGCCAAATTTGTGAAATAAGCCTAAGGGGATTCTTTACAGGCCTTCCAATGGATGGAAACCTTCCTCCATTGAAAAACTAGCTCTGAAGACACCCGATCTAATCCTCCACTACTGCACCCTAAAAAACAGCACAATAACCTGCAGAAACTATGCTGATGAAGAAAGTTGTAGCTTGGCCTAAAAAAATGAATGTGGAAATGAATACAATACTCTTCCAAGAGGACTCTCAAAGGAAAGAAGTGGGATTCCCACTCGGGAACACCCAGTGCTAAACAACACGACTACCCTGCTAAACAACAAGAGGAAGCAAAAGTCTAAATAGACCAATATCAAAATAATAATATAAAACATGAACTCATATGGCTGCCATCCTCTTCCTTAAATATAATATGAGCCTTATTGCCTTTGGCCCCACTCAATTAGTTCTTTTCTTTCATGAGATCCATCTCCCTCCAAAATTGCGTTATTCTTCATTTAATCTCCACTCCTCCATGACAACGTTGTTGAATTGGTCAAAGTTGACTGAATCAGCATGATCCAACCCCTGTTCACACTTGGAGGTGCTTTATTTAGCTGCAAAAAGGGTCTCCTTCCACACTTGAAGTGTTTTTATTGTTTCTTAGGATAATTATGGGCCTTCCCACCCATTTATTCACCTACCTAGTGATAAGATAAATTATAATATTCTATTTAGCTTAAGGCTAAATTTTTGGAATATTACACAATTTGTAAGAAAGTTTAAAAGAGGAAATAGAAAATTCAAAGGTAATATTCCATTCAAATGTTTGTGTGGTATAATAGGACATTATGCATCTACGTGTCCATATGAAAAATTAAGTGATGGTGATGATAAAAGGAGATATAACGATAATCTAAAATCTCATAATAATAAAAGGAAAGGGTATATAAAACATAAGAATTCCCATTCCAAAGACAATAATGATTCATTTGATGAAAGTGATGAATATGTGTCTTATGATGAAAGAGGAGAAGTCTTGTTCATAACAATGAATAATCAAGATACTGACCAAAACAATGAAATGGATAATAAATTTTGAGGAAGAAGTTGAAGTGGAGGAATATCTTGAAGGATAACTTGTAATTTACTTAGAAGACATGAAAAATATAAGGAAAAAGGTGAAATAAATGAAAGAAAAATTGCAGAAATATGAAAATGAATGTTGTGAGGAAGCATTGGTCAGTCTCCTAAAAATTGAAATAGTAGAGACTAAAAGAATAAAAGAGATATTTCCGCTTCAATTAAAAGAAAAAAGAAAAACATTGTGAGATATTAGAAGCTAAATTTGTTTCATTAAGAAGGGAACTAGAGAAAGAAATTGCAATATCCAAAATTGGAATAATGCATTGATACACAAACACAATATTTGTAACACAGAAAATGTACATGTAAGTTTATGATCAACACAGATATAGACAGAATAGCTGAGCCATTTTATTCATAGGAGAAGATTCAGTTACAACAGTGTACACAATATGAGGTAATCTAGCTAAAGAGATGGCCTAGAATGACCCTGAAAGCATGCTACAACAAGCACTGCGTAACTGGAGAGCTACTGGAAGCAAATAATTTGTTGTCCCTTCAGCAGATGACGTACATATGAATGCTGGCTAAATAGGGAAATGCAGATATATGGGAATCTAGAGCTCTGATGATGCAAAGATTCTAGATCTAGGCTCTATGATGGCAACCCAAGATAACCCTTAAAGGATTTCTCAGATCTGTCAATCTAAGAAAATCACCCTCTTGGGGTTTCACTATACAATTGTTGGGTATGCAGACCTGAAGCTATATCTAAAAAATATATTGCTACAATATGTGACAAGATCAGATCTAAGCTTGAAGGTCTGATCCCCTCACTAGATCCTCAAGCTAGAAGCTCAAGATCTAGCTCCTCAATCCTCCTCTGAAGGCTGCAGCTACGCTGTAAAGGAAGGAGGCTCTCTATCCCACTGCAAAATATGGCTATGAATCTAAAGACTGATGGAAATAATGCATGCAATGTGAAGGAATGGTCCTCCACTGGATTACTAGTTGAGATGCTAGCAACTTCCCTTCTCCCTTGGATCTACAAGAATGGACTGCGAAATTCCTGATGGAAGTGCTGCTATTCTGAGATGAATAATGGATGGCTTGATGCCTGATATAGATCTAAAGCACTGGAAGGCTGATCTTGAAGCTCAAGGTGATAGGATGAATCCTACATCAGTTCCTCAACTGAAATATTGAATGACAACCTCCTCTTCTTAGATTGATCTTCAGAAATGTGAAATTTATGAATATGGATGTTCTATAGAAAGTAGGAACAATATGGCACCAATGCATGATGATGAATGTAGTGCAAACACTCTTCCTTAGAGGTCACTCAAGGAAGGAGGTGGGATTCCCACTCGGGAACACCCTATGCTAAACAACACTGCAGACTTAGCTAAACAACATAAGAGTGCATGGAATGTCAAATGACAAATCCAGATCTAAACAGATCAAAAATAAATAATATAAAGCCTCCCCTCTATTGTGCATTCATATTCTTTATATAGATTATGAGCCTTCTCATGCCTTGGCCCACCTCATAACTGCATTGTACATGTGGACATAGGTCTCCATGTTGACTGTGATGTCTCTCCATGATCTCCATCATGTATGCATGTAATGATCACCCTCTCCATCATGTGTGCATTAATGCATTAGTTTCTCCATCATCTCATCATTAATAATATATGATCTTACATTTGATTCCTTCCATGATCTTAGTTGTCTGCTTCAACCTCCATGATCTATCTCATTAATGAGACATGATCTCCTCTCCTTTCACATTAAGTAGCTGCTCCACTACTTCATTATGTAGATCTAGATTTGAAATATCCACATACACACATCAAAAGTGGATTTTATTTATCTTTGGGGTTTGTGGGTTGCTCCACCCCCTTATTTACTTAATTAATTATGAAAATTAAGAACTCTAATATTCCAATTATCTTGTGGAAAATTTGGAATATTACAGTCCTCCCCGGAAAAATGTTTCTTGTCTTCAAGCAACTGCAAAAGTGGATGCTACAACAAACATCCTCCTCTAAATGGCATCCTCATGTGGAAGGCCTCCCCATCTATCACAATGGGTCATGCATGTTCAAATCCAAAGTTGCCTCTCTAGAATGTCTAGAATGGCTTCCAATGGAAACGCTAGATACCATCATCATAAATGAATCTCTAAGTGGAAACCATATTATGAACAAATATCTCCTCTACACATGAGATACATAAAATGAAGTGGTTCATTCCCAAAGTGGAAATTCCCAACTCATGAACTATCTCTCCAACCCATGACACATAGAGTATATTGCATCTATCAATTCTCACATCATTAGCCCTCTTGACCATGTAGGATCCAAATATAACATCAACATAATGAAAAATACGAAGTAGAGACATATAGATGAACATGAACAATGTCAAACCATATTCTCCCAATAACAACCAACATAACAAAGCCTTCTACTGCCATGCTAGATCATCATGAAAAAAAGTAAGAGAGCCATACTCTCTAAAAACAAGCCACCGTAACAATGCTTCTTGTTTCCATGCCAAATCTACGTCAATTTAGATATGAGAGCCATATTCTCTCAATAGAAGCCACCGCATCAATGCCTCTTGCTACCATACCACATCCTCATTGTACCAAATGTAGTGGCCATATTCTCTCAAGAGAAGCCACCTTAATAAGGCATCTTGATGCCCCATTACATCATCATCATAGCATGTACAATGATCATAATCCCCCAAAAGAAGACACCGCTGCAAAGCCTCCTGTTTCCATCCTCCAACAATGTCATGCAATGTATGGGAGGAATTCATTCCATACTCTCCCAATAGTAACCATAGCAAGAATACCTCTTGCTGCCTCCTTACATCATCATGATGCAATTCATGGAGCACCAACATAGTAATGGACATGTGAAATGTCTCATTAACATAATACAAACAAGATCCCTTATGCCACATCATGTGAGAGTTACACTTTCTCCCAAACCCAAGTACATACATGAACATGAGATACATCCAAAATAGAAATACATGTAAAGACATGAGACATATCCCAAAAAGAAGTAAATACATGGACATAAGATATATCTTGAGATGTACAGACTCTCTCATCAACAACCAGAGTAACCATGCCTTTTTCTTCTGCATTCTTCCAGTGATGTGCAAGACATGAATCAGAAAAATATGATCCACTGGGTGGTAACCATACTCACCCAAGAGCAACTAGCACAACCATGCTTCTTGCTGGCCTATCTCATATATATGCAAATTGTCATGCAACCCCTTGCTCCACATCATCAACCATTCATACCAATGAGGATGATGGATCTCATTCTGAAAATACTTGGTATCGTCCCATTGTAGGACACCAACCTCCTAAAAATTTTGAAGAAATTTTCTGTTAGGTCTCTATATTACTAGTTTAGTCCCTTATTATTATTAGTGTATCCCCCTTATTGTTATTTTTGTACCCCTGTAACCCCAATATTGATATTATTGTGCCCATAAATTATTATTGTTAGGTCGGCTAGGATTATATTGTGGCCCCATGGATTCCTATGTATAGAAGGAGGGTTTGGTCATTTGTATCATCTAATAATTGTTCATTTATGTAATTTATTGGAGGTTTCCCCCTCAAACTGGCTGATTTCTAAGGTGTTGATCTCTCTTTTCTTCTATTTTTGGAGTTGGTTTCACAACATTTGGTATTAGAGCTTTGGATTCTGGGGTTTCGCTGCTCCAAACAGGTTATTGTGGAATTTTAATTATAATTTTTTTTATAAGAAGGTTTAGAGGATGAATTTTTTAGAGAAATAAGCCAAAATCTAGAGGAACCTCATCGCAAAATTTCGGAGCTTGGTTCACAATATTTTCGGAGATATAATCTGTGGAAGTTAGGCCTTTTTGCAGACTCCTAAACAGAACATTGCGGAATTTTTGCTATAACTTTTTTTTCTACGAGGTTTCAGAAGCTGAAAATTTCATAGAGAAAAGATGAAATCTTGAGGAACATTGTGGAAAAATTTCAGATATTGATTCGCATAATTTTGGGAGGTTTGATCTATGGAAGTTAGGGCTTGTTCAGGCTCTCGAATTTCATCTCAAAAAGGTGATCGTGGGAAAATCTTCATAACTCTCTCTCTAAGCATCGGATTGGAATTCTGTAAAGAGTGGTCGTAATCACATGGAGTGCAGTTTTTTGTCTATCAATTTCAGAGCTGAAGGACGAAAGAATGACACGTGGAAAGTCTTACAAGTTCACTCTACTGAACCAGTCCATAATTAGGTCATTATGGGAGATTGGACACAAATTTGACTTCAAGAATCCAAATCAGGTCATACCTGTGGCATTTGAAAGAGGATTCAAAGGGCTACCTCCGAGCCAAATTTTAGATATTGAAGATCCAAAATCACAGATATAATTTAGTCTCAATATCAAGCTCCTAAAAAGCAAGAAAAATGTGCGTATTTTTTTTTTCTGAATTGCATAAGTCTTGTGTAAAAAATTAGTTTGAAGTGATTCCAAGGGTGTATTGAGCATATATTTCAGTATTGGGTTCTAAAAATTCCTCGTAAAAAGTATTCAACACCCATCAAGTCCTCAGAATACTCTACTATGACTCATGAAGATGAAGAATTGCAACATGATCTATCAAAATTAAAAGAGCAAGTGCACCAAAGTTCGCTCTCAAAAAGAGCAACAAAAAATGAAATGGAAGTTTTGAACAAAGGCATGGAAGCGAAGATGGATGGTTTGAAGAATAATATGGATGATTTTAAGAAAGGCGTGGAAGCTAAGATGGAGGACATGGAAGAAAAAATGAAAGACAACATAGAAAACATAAAGAATGATCTAAAAGCAGACATGGAAGGTTTGACAAAGTTGATACAAGAAATTATTCCTAATGGCGAAAATATAGTAGAAGAAACTAATGATGAGAAAAAATAATATGTTAATCATGATTTCATAAACTCTAATGTTGGATGGAAGAACCGCCATATTCCAAAGATGGATATGAGGAAGTTTGATGGCAAGGATCCTATAACATGGATACTACATATGGAGCAATATTTTGATCTCAATAATGTGCAAAACACACAAAGGTTACGCATTGCAACTTTACATTTAGAACAGAATACATTTTTACGGTACCGATGGATTTTCTCCTGTAAAAAAAAATGTCACTTAGTCATTTTTTATGGAGGAAATGATATCGCATTATGAGGATACAAAGAGAAAAAACTTGTTTAGCCAATTGATAAATATCAAAAAAAAGGGTTCAGTGGTGGAGCACATTGAGGACTTCCAAAAAATGAATATAAGGGTAATTGATACTCCAGAGGAACATATGATTGATGTCTTCATAGGGAATTTAAAGGATAACATCCAACATGAAGTTCACATTTGGGAACCTAATTCATTGGAGAAGGCATTTAGGTTGGCAAGAAAAATTGAATGTAAAATTATGGTGACAAGGAATCCTACCACTCACATCTATAAAGATGGAAGTTTTCCTACTCCTAGACTTTCACGACCAACATGGTTGACACCAGAACAATTGGAAGAAAAAAGAGCAAAAGGGATTTGCTAGAGTTGTGATAGAAAATACACTAAAGGTCATAAGTGTGCTGAGAAGAAATTATTTTACACACATTTTTGTTATAGGTCAATTTGGGCATCATTCCCAATGACTTGGTTAATTGGACATCATCTCCAGGACCAATGAATAGGGTCTATCATTCCCTATCATTTCAGTTGCTACATGCCCTAAGACAAAGAACAAGATAAATCATTCATGACTTTCACCTGCAAAGGTTTCCAAGATTTGAAGTTTATAATATATCATATGAGAGCTCATCAACACTACCTATAAAGGGACTATGTGTGTTACATATGCAGGTAGCCCCATTCAAGGCTGCTCTACAAAGCACTTCCTGACACTCATAGGTGCATTTGTCACATTGGGAGTGAAATTCTCATTTTTACAGAATCTCCACTTGGCCAGTGCCTTCTAGAAGAGTTCACATGTGTCAAACATCGAATCCATGTCTCCATTTGACATCTACAATATTGGGAACATGTATTGCCTATTATTGGAAAGTCATTGATTGTAAAACTACCTTCAACTCCTCTATAAATTGAGCACAGATCTTAGTGTTTGAGAAGGAAGAATTTGAGTAGAGAAATGCTGGTGGAATTTCAATTTAGGAGTTCATTTATGTAACATGCTGCTGGAGAGATCTACATTGTGATGAGGCTGGGATGCTAGTGGAGATTTTCACTTCAAATCAACCAATAGGTTGTAACCTCCCCTTATATCCATTAATAAATATTGTTGCTTACTTTCCCACATATGTATCTGTATAAACTCATGTTTTCCATATTATGAATTATTATCTGATGCATATGGTTTATGTTTCATTGATTTAACTAAATAACTTGAATAGACATCCGTATTATTGCTATATTTTGTTGTTTAGTGTTCATCTTTGCAAGAAATATTTTCGGACATCTAGCTTGGATTTGAAGCTACAGCAAGAGCAACAAAAGGAGCATAGGAAGCGCTTGGAATCCAAGTAAGTTATTTGATCTGTTATGTGTGTCTACTTATAGTCAGGAAAAGTAGTCGCAAAGTCTTTAATCTGTTTTTCTAGATAAGCACCCGTCTAGGGAAGAATGATTTATCAGTAATTCATAATTCCGCATAACAAATTGGCAACTCCACTGGGGAGTTTACCATTCACCCTAGGTGTATTTGCGTCTGATTTTCTCTGTTTATTCACCCAGTAGCTTTTACTCAAAAATATTAGGTTTCTTGAAATCAAAATTTGCATTAGAAGTATGTTAAAAAACTGCATTTTTCATTGTACACTGCACCCAACGCACTGTTGGACAGGACACAGTGCTTTACATAGCATTGTCTCCCTTTCAGGCCTGCATTGCAAAGCACTATCTCTCTTTAGAGACTGTGTTGCCTCCTGAAACCATCCAAATTCCATTGAGTCTGTCATTGCAATTTGTTTCAGTTTTTTCTCTGCTGTGTTTTGAAAATCCTAAAGCCTCATATTGACCAGTGAACTTATCTACCTCTCCCTCCTTTGAAAGGATAGTTTGTTCAATGCTCGTTTAAAGTGTTTTTCTTTATCATCGACGAATTAATTTCAAAGTATTTTCATTGTCGCATTATATCCATTTGATTTTGAGAAGGAAATTGTCGTAAATTCTTCGTTTCCTGATAGGAGAAATTGTTGTTTAATTCCTCATTTTTCCTTCAAAAGAGAAATTGTTTTATATATTCCTCATCAAAAGTAAAAGGAATTTGTTTTTATTGATTTATTTTACCGAGTTTCTTTTCTACAGTCATAACATTAAAGGAACTAAAAAGAAAAACCTACATTTGCATGTATTGGATTGTGTTATTTGCAAAAGGAACAATTAGGAAATTTGAATTTAGTTTGTGCTCTTTGATTTGTTTTCTCTCAAATTGATTGCTCTTTCCCTCTAGTAGCTAGGATTTTCATTGAAAAAATAAAAGTGAAAGATTGCTTATCATTCTTAGTTTGCATTTTAGGAATTTACAATACATCATCGCGGTGAACTTTGAAAGGAAAATTGATAAACAAGATCAACTTAAAATTGATCTCAATTTACCTAACAATGCATTGGAACCATAATGATAACATTTAGAAGGTCTAGGCTAGAGATGTGTTATGGTGTCGTAAAACATAGAAGCTGTTGTTAACTTGTCTGTGATACATTCTGAGTGTGATACCTCACTCCATGTACGTAATTATATCATAGCTCGTCCACATACTTTCAGGTATATCAGGCAGTGTTACAGTATGAAAATTATAAAGGGGTGCTCTCACTATGTGGTTTCACATTAAAAAGTGCTAATATAGACTTGGGCCTCCACATACCTTCAGGTATATTTGGGAGGACAACTTTTAGGTGCTATCCATCTATAGTGAACCAAGTTAGCCACCTTGTAAATTGTGATACACAGAACACATCATTTGGGGAGATTGCCTGCCCATACTTCTTGGTTTGCCAAGAGGTATTCTACAGTTCACAGTTTCTTGGTAAACCCTTTTGCCTAGCATTACCCTTTTATTTTTTTTATTTGTTTTTGGTTAAAGTAAATCAGTAATCATGGAAGAAAAAAATCATTTCCCCCATTGTTTATGTAGATTAGCATTAAACCCACCTTTACCACTAGAAGTTACTTCTGGTAGGCGAAGGCGATCATGCTCTGCCGAATCAAGTACAATTCGTACCTCTAGTGAAACATCATCTTCCCATAAACCAGAGTTAGCTCAAGTTGTTTCTACACATCCTGATTCATCTACTGTTGTTGAAACGGAGTCCTTACAGCTACCTATGGTCACGATCCATTCAATTAGTGAGACCATACCTCCTAGACCCGATGTTGTTCAACCAGAAATTGATCTAGATCCTGTCTCTTATTTTCTAGAACATATGAATCCTGAAGTCGAACAACCAGAAGTTATTCATGCTTTGGTCATACCACAAATTTCTGTAGCCATTGATTCTCTCATATCACACAATCAACCACCTGAAATATACTTTGGGCCTGACTGTGAAATACTTCCACCTGGTTTAATTGCAATTGAATAAATCCCACAAGACGAGACACCTTTAACTCCAACCCATTTTTTGGAGAACCTTTACCAGTACAAGTATTTTCCTCAATCATCACCATTTACTTTTGTTGATCCCGTTCCCATTCAAACTCCCATCGATTCAAAAGGGTATACATTTGGTCAAGTAACCATGCCTGAAATAACATCTTCGGTTGGGCCATCTATTCCAATTACGTCAGAACCTATCCTGGCTACCTCGTCGATGTTTACAACTTCACGAGAGTCATATTAATTGTGGCCCTATGGTCCCATCAAGTTACAAATCATTATATGGAATTTTCTCTGGTGCATCTTCAAAACCATGGACTTTTCCAATGTCATCATCCGGTATTCTAACTGGTAATCCTATAGTGAGTACTGAACGACTTGATTCTTTATACACATCATCAGGGCAATATCAAACCTGTCCTTCTGGGTCTATTCCTTTAAGTACCATATCAAATGGACTCCAAGAATTTGGAGAGAAATATTTTCCATCTTATTATCCTCCTCATGCTAGGGGGAAACCTTTGGTTACCCAATATGACAATAATCTGTCACTTTTTGGTCAACCTAATGTAAAAATGAATGTTTTTCAATGGCACCCCACTCTGCCTATCCAACCAGAAAAGGTTGTACACTCATATCAACCAGTTCAACCTATTACACCCACATCATTTCCACTTGTTAATACATCCTTACCCCTATTACAGAATCAAAATGCTGTAAAAAAACGTTATCAAGCGGGTCCTTCAACTCAATACCCTCAAATATTAGGTCCATAGACTCCAAATGCTTTGTTTAATTTACAACAACCTGTATCCGGAAACATTTATTCACAAGTTGGTTTACCATTTTATGGGATGTCACAACTACAAACTGGTTATACCTATCAATCGAATCCAAGTTATCCTAATTTGGGTTATAACATTGGTGGATGTTAGGACCTCACTATTTACCATTTTTACTATATATTTTGACACCACCTTACCTTTATAACCATGTTTAAAAAGGATTCCATCATCATTTTTATTCACTTTATCCAAAGGTATATAAAATCCTCTTCTTTACTATTTGTTTAATCTGTTTACATATAATTCCATATTACTCTTATATTTTATCACTAATCGAAGTAGATTGTTGCTAACATAAGTCTAAAATATCGCAGATAAGTTATATGTTGTGCTGGAACAATCGGCCGTTGCTGAAACATTCAAACTTCATTGCTGAAACAGTCGACTCCGTTGCTGAAACAGTCGACTTCGTTGCTGAAACAGCCAGCAGACACGCAAATTCCGTCACTATCCGTAATTTTCGATTCTGAAAGAGTATTTTTTTGGAACAATGGCAACAACATGAAGACGTGGTTACACAGATTATTCTAAAGATAGTACTCTTTTTGTATCTGTTGTAACAATATCTTTTTATGGAAGAACAGAATAGTCTGTTTTAAGAAAGAAGAACAGATTCAGGATAAACGTAGATTTGCTCTCATGTAATTGTAAGAGATGTCTCCTCTTTAAAAAGAGAAGACATCATCATTAGAAGGAGAGTTCAAGCTCGAAACTACAGGAGAACATTGTGTTTTGAGAGAACTGGAGCTAGACTCTGTTTGTAATGTATCATTTCTTTTGACAGATGAATAAAATTTCCTTTTGAGCGGTTCAATTTAATCCTTTCCTGGGGAATCTTGTGAGAAGGAAAGGGCCCACCTTCCTCACAAGATTCACCAGATTGTTCTTGTAGTTTTTTTAATTTCTTTATGACATTCGCGCTTTACTTTAATTCTGTTTGCTGGAACACTAGTTACACAGTTCTGTAATTTATTGAGCATTCTATTTCTTTTAACGCTGCATGTGTTTAGTACATTCATTCTTAAGAATTTAGGAGATTTATTTCTATTAATTGTTTGAATGTATGATTGATGATGGGAAGCAGGTGCTGAAGGTTCCTGTACAAAGGAATAGGGTCCTGTTTCCATTGATTGCCTTTCCTTTCCTGCAGTGTGATTAGAAACAGGAGACAGGTGCTGAAGGTCCTGTTCATGGGAATAGGGTCCTGCTCTCTTGAGTTTATCTTTTCTACAGAGTGATTAGTGTCAGGTAGCAGGTGCTAAAGTTCCTATTTAAAGGAATAGGGTCCTGTTCCTGTTATGGTTGATTGGTTTCCTTTCCTGCAAATTGATTTCCCTTTATTTGGATTCTAAACTGCAATATAGGAATTACTTCTGCTATAACATAAGTAACTTCAGCTTTGATTAAACAGAGTGTGAATAATTAGATTTGTATGATTGATAATTGTGTGGCTTTTTACTACAACATTGTTTTTGCTTTTGAAATTGAGCATATCCAGTGCGTGATTGTCTTTGGAATAAACAGACTTCCTCGGGTTGACAATTTATGTGGAGCTTGAATTGTGAAAACAATTAAAGCGACCAACATTTTGGCGCCGTTGCCGGGGAAGGCAATTATAGATTTCAAAAGAATTAGTATTTTCTTTCTAGATGTGCAGATTGTATGAGAGGACACGGAAACCAGAAGAAAACTAACCCCACAGGTGGCAAAGGCAAAGGAAGGGGAGGAAGAAAGACTTTCATTGACGAGATTGTATCAAAGGCTGAATCATCACAGAGATTAAGTTCTCGAAGACCAAAACTTCAGCACTCCCCTCAATCATATTACAAAACAAAGGAAGTTGTGGGTCCTGAAAACATAGAGGAGCCAGTGATTAAAGAACCAACGGTCAGTGCTGGAGAGTCAGAAGAAAGTGCTAGCAAATCAGCAGAGCACGTTGAGGAAATAATAGAGAGTATTGGACGACCAGTGGAAAACATTGAGGAGCCAGTAGAAGATCTTGAAGATCGAGCAAGTGCAGTAGGAGAACCGAAAATGGAAGGAAACAATGAAGACTTCTTTGGTGGAGGACATGTAGATCCTGAAGGATAAGGAAAGGATGAAAATTCTCTCTCTACCTTGGGATTTCCTATCAGTGATCTCCCTATAGGAACAACTCCTATGAAAAACATTCCATTGTCTGCTTTACCTAACTTCCATGGATTATCCTCTGAAGATCCGGATGAATTTCTTTTTGAATTTGATATATTATGAAGAAGTTATGATTATGTTACTAATGCTCAAAAGTTGAAACTGTTTCCAGCAACATTAAAAGGAAATGCTTTAAGATGGTTCATGAGCCTTGGGAGTCAGGTAATCACAACATGGGAGCAGATGAAACAGAAATTTCTGCTTAAATATCAAGACTACTGTCGGACGAGAGAAAATAAGGATGAACTATTCAATATGGCACAAAAGCCGGACGAGAATCTGGAGGACTATGTAGAAAGGCTGCAGTACAATATACAGAGATCTGATCATCCGAATATAAGTAAGGAAATTCGCAAAACAATATTACTTAGAGGTTTAAGGGATGATTGTTTAGACATGTTAAACATGCTTGGCAAGGGAGATATATCTAAGGAATCATATGATGAGATTTTTGAACTTTATAAGAGGTGTTCAAGGGGAGCTGCAAGGAACAGAGTAAGTAATAGAGATCCCACCTATTCAAGAGTGCAGAAATCAGCCAGTGGGGGAGCAACAAGAGCTGAAATAGGTAATTTACTTGAAGAATTTAAAACTGAGATGTTAAGTTCTTTTGCTTCACAAATTGACACTTTGCAAGTTAAGAAGAAGCAGGCTGAAGCAGAAGCAACTCTGGCTGTCTTTTGCCCAAAGTGCAGAGACAAACATCCACTAAGGGAGTGCCCATTGGACAAAATACCAATCTGCACCCTTTGTGAGAAAGATCATGAAACAAAACAATGTCCATCTCTACCAGGAATAAAGGCAGCATTGCAGCCAACGGAAGAAGAAGCTGAAGCAGTTTATCTGCTAACTCAAAGAAGACAATGGCAACCAAAAGGACAAGGTATGAACTCTAGTATGCCATTTAATCGTTGGAACAATTATTTTTCTTTCGGTCAAACAAATTACCCTCCCTTTAATCAAATGCAATACCCACCCTTTAATCAAATGAATTTCCCACCCATGCAACAATCAAACCCTCCCTTTGTTGATCCTACAATGTGGACTCCTTGGCCCCCACAACAGCCATCTACTTTTAACCGTTGGAATTCAAATTGGAGAAGCCAACAACTCCCGTATCCAAATCAATTTCCTCAATTCCAACAACCACTTCCTCTGCCATCAAATTCTCCGCCAAATAACCAAATGAGACCCCAGCTACCTGTGCAACCAAATCCTAACCCCAATAATAAAGTTGTGCAAGTCATTGATATTCAGAATCAGTCTATATTTCCTCCTATGCAATGTAATGATATTCATTTAAGATCTGGGAAAATAGTAGAGCCTATTATTGATGACATAACTTCTTCTGATTCTGATAAAGAGGAAACTGAGAAACATAAGAAAGCACAACCACCTTCTAACAAAAGTGTTGAAATAACAGAACCACCATTCCCCGAGGTTTTGGTTTTAACTAGAACGCCTGTAACACCTGCTTTTAATCTTTTAGGGGAATTGCAAAATTTGTATGTTAAAATTCCACTTTTACAAGCATTAAGAGATGTACCAATTTATGCCAGAACAATAAGGGATATTTTTGTTAAGAAACCTGGTAGGAAAACTAAAGATCCCCTTACAGTACATGTGATGGGTGACTTATCTGCATTAATGTCCGGAAAAACCCCTCCTGTGAAATATGGTGATTCCGGCCATCCTACCGTGACAGTTCAAATTGGTAAAACAATGATTCCTCAAGTTCTGGTAGATTTAGGTGCTGCAATAAACATAATGACTCTTGAAGCTTCACAATTGTTACAGCTGAATAACACAATCAGAGATACACCTACCATTCTAGAGTTGGCTGACCGTTCTACAATTAAACCTGAAGGAGTTATTGAAGATCTACTTATCTCAGTTGAATCCTGGAATTACCCAGCTGATTTTGTTGTATTGAAGACTAAAACAAAGCTGGGGGGACATCCTTTAATTCTGGGGAGGCCATGGCTGGCCACAGCTGATGCCTTTATCAGTTGCAGATCTGGTTCAATGACAATTTCTAATGGTTATGAAACCAAACAGCTTACTCTTTATCCTCATGCTACACCCATAATTAATAATGAAGATTCTATGTGGATGGATTATGATGATAATGTTGTTCAGCCTATTCTAACTATCGGGAAAGCTTTAACTCTTAAAGACAATACAGAGAATGAAATAATTAATAATTTTATTTGTGAACCTTCTTCTGTAATTGCTGAAACACACAATCAATTGACTGTAATTTTTGAAACAGATACCCAAGAAAAGATTGAATCTGAAGACTCATCTCAGACATTAACCACCATATCATCTAAAAGCATAACAGTTGAAATTGAACCTGGCAAGACATTAAAAATAAATCCTGATCTAACAGTTGCTGAAACACAGTAGTTAATGAAGTTATTGCATGAATATAAGGAAGCATTTGCATGGGATTACACAGATATGAAAGGGATCTCTTCTGAACTATGTACTCACCGAATTTACATTAAAGAGGGATGTCGACCAGTCTGTCAACCCCAAAGATGAATGAACCCTAATTTACAAGAAATTGTTAAAGAAGAACTTTAGAAATTGCTTAATGCAAGATTTATATACCCCATATCTGACAGTGAATGGGTTTCCCCATTGGTAATTGTCCCTAAGAAAAATGGGAAATGGAGAGTATGTGTTGACTACAGAGCCTTGAACAAAGCTACTCAAAAAGATCACTTTCCTTTACCTTTCATTGATCAGGTGTTGGATAGTCTGGTAGGGAAGAAATTATTTTCTTTTCTAGATGGATTCAGTGGGTATAATCAGATAAGAATTGCACCCCAAGACCAGGATAAGACCACTTTCACTAGCCCTTGGGGAACTTTTGCTTATAGAGTTCTTCCATTTGGGCTATGTAATGCACCAACAACTTTTCAGAGGGCTGTTATAGGAATATTTTTTGATATCCTGAATGACTCTATGGAAATATTTATGGATGATTTTACTCCTTATGGTGTGTCTTTTGAAGATGCATTACAAAATCTTGAGAAGGTACTTAAACGATGTATACAAGCTCACCTCTCCCTAAGTACTGAAAAATGTCATATGATGATGTGTGAAGGAGTAGTGCTTGGACATTTTATTTCATCTCAAGGTATTCAGGTAGATCCATCTAAAATATTGGTCATTCAGAATCTTTCTGTTTCTAAAACACAAACTAATGTGAGAAGTTTTCTAGGACATGCTGGATACTACAGAAGATTTATTAAAGATTTTTCTAAGATAGCTTCTCCATTATTTTTGTTGCTTATGAAAAATGTTGAATTTAAGTGGACTAATTCTTGTCAGAAAGCTTTTGAAGAACTCAAGCATCAGTTGTCTACTGCTCCTATTTTGAGGGGGCCTGATTGGGCCCTCCCTTTTCATATATCTTCTGATGCTTCAGACACTGCAATTGGAGCTGTCTTGGGACAAGAGGAAAATCATCTTCCTTATGTTATCTACTTTATCAGTAAGAATATGACCCCTGCTGAGCTTAATTATACAGTTACCGAAAAGGAGTTTCTTGCAGTAATTTATGCCATTAATAAATTTCGACATTATATCACTGGTTATTCTACTTTTGTGCACACTGACCACTCGGCTATTAAGTATTTAATGAAAAAATCTGTTACAAATGCTAGAGTTACCAGATGGCTATTATTACTGTAGGAATTTGATATCACAATTGTAGATCGGCCTGGTAAAGAAAATGTGGTGGCTGATTTCCTTTCACGGTTAAAAACTGATAATAATATTCCAGTAGATGATTCTTTTCCCGATGAGTATTTGTTTGCAGTTTCTGCTCACTCTCCATGGTATGCAGATATTGCCAATTATTTGGTTGCAGGAAAATTACCATCACACCTGTCATACAGAGAAAAGAGAAGAATTGTTCAACAAAGTGCCAGGTATAGCTGGATAAGTGGGTGTCTTTTCTACACAGGGCTTGGTCAGGAAATCCGAAGATGCATTAGGGAAGATGAAGTGTATGACATACTGAAAGCTTGTCATGATGGCCCTTGTGGAGGGCATTTTGCTGATAAAAGAAAAACACACAAAATTTTGAGGATGGGTTACTATTGGCCCTCATTATTTAAGGATGCAAAGAAATATGTGAGGGCTTGTGACAGCTGCCAGAGAATGGGTCAACCCAATCATAGAGATCAAATGCCATTAAACCCCCAGGTAGTTTCTGAACCATTTGAAAGATGGGCCTTGGATTTCATAGGACCCATTAATCCTCCATCCAATCAAATAACTTATATATTAGTCTCTACAGACTATATGACTAAATGGGTGGAGGCCAAAGCACTTATTAGAGCCAATGAAGAGGCTGTCCTAGCTTTCTTATTTGAAGAAATCTTCATTAGATTTGGAATTCCTAGAGAGCTAGTTACAGATGGAGGACCTCCATTCAATTCTCATGGTTTTAAGTCTACCCTTCAGAAATATCATATTCATCATAGAATGACTACACCATACCACCCCCAGGCCAATGGGCAGGTGGAAAGCACAAATAAATTATTAGAAGCCATTCTAACTAAAACAGTGAAGGGCAACCGGAAGGATTGGTCTCAAAGTATTCTCTAAGTATTTATGGCTTATTGTGAACTACTTGTTAACACCAAGGTGTTTTCCATGAATTGGTTTTCAGGTAAAAATTCGCTTTTCCTGGACTGGAAATCAAACTTCTAAGAACTCATGAATGTTAATCTTGATGATTTGACTGGACAAAGTGGGACAAACTAGGTTGCAGCAGCTTCTTGAATTGGATGAAAAGAGATTGGATGCCATTCACCAAACAACCATGATTCAACAACAGATAATGAAATGGCATGATAAAATTATCAAACACAAGCAGTTCCAAAAAGGTAATTGGGCCTTATTGTATGACTCTCGGTTTGAAAATTTTCAGGGTAAGCTACGTACACGTTGGCTTGGACCATATGAAATAGATGTTGTTTTTTCTAATGGAACAATAAGACTTCTAACAATTGATGATTCTAAAACACCTCTACTAGTCAATGGTCATAGGCTTCGTTTATACCAGCGCCCTGTTTCTAAAGAGGATTTCAAGACTGCTTGCATGACTGATATACATTATCTTTTTCTAGGGGAGTCTTCTGCTCCTCACAGCATTTAATTTTCTGCACTGTTTTTTTAGTATTAGATTAAATTAGATTTAAAACTAATAATCCCTGTTAAGGGTTGGCATATTACAATTGAATTTTGCAGATTCTGGAAAATCTTATTAAGGAGGACAGATTCATCATAAGAATATCTGAAGCTTCAATCACAGAAGCTTGTTCCCTTCATTTTACCCCATTTCCTAGCAATATCCCTTCATCCCATTTCTACATTATTTCCCTTTTTCCATTTTTCCCACTTCTACCATTCCTGAAATATCATCCTTCAGCTAGTATTTCCCATTCCTTACTGCTGAAATTATCCCTTATCAATTATTTCCCCCACTTGTCCTAAACCCAAGTCATTTTATCCCATTTTCCTGATTTTTCCCGTTGCTGAAACACCAGTTTCAGCAACATGTCGTTCATTTTTCCGTTGCTGAAACACCAGTTTCAGCAACCTGTCATCATTAAAACATCATTTCTTTGCTCTGCTATCATTTCAGTTGCAAATACCTCAAATTTCATTTCATCAAGTATCATATCCATGTTTTGGTCAACAAAATCCTCAAGTGTTTGCTTTTCAAAAAAACCCTTATCTGGGTTACCAGGATCATATTCCTTATGCTAGTTCCCAAAGACCTATTGCTCAAGAAATTCCATCTTACCCTGGATATGCTCAACCTGAAATTAATAGACAATTGCCCTTTGTCGCAACTTTAGAGTTACTAGATTTAAATCATCTAACCAATGATCCAATTAACTATGCTCCCTGGTGGCCGGTGATACCTCACAAATTATCCTCACATATTCCTAAGTTCAATGGAAACCCCAAAGAATATTTTTCGACTCATGTCATGACTTATCATTTATGGTGTTCATCAAACTCCCTGAATGACGATTCTATTCGAATACGTCTTTTCCAGCGTACGCTCATACGTCCGGCTGCAAAATGGTACATTGAGTTACCTAGAGCTTCTTTTTGTAATTTCACTACTCTAGATACTGTCTTTTTGACTCATTTCTAGCTACCCATCAGATATAAAACTGGAACGAAACTCTTGAAATTTTTCAAATAGACTAACGCTACTCACATTTCTAATCATATTCATGAGTGGCATCGTCATCGTAGCATGGTTAAGACATTTGTTCCAGATCAGATCCTTGCTGAATGGTTCATTAAGTCCCTGTTACCATATATAACTGAGGATGAGGCTAAGGATGTCTTAGTTACAGAAGAGCAAGTTATCACTCGTGCCCAATATTTAAACTTGATTTATACTCATTCTGGCACGCTCTATGAAAAATTTCCTAACGCGTCGCGATCTATTTTTACTATTCCTCCTCAATTAAAGGACTCTCATACTAGAGATGGCTTGATTAGTACTGCAATCACACATCATACTACTACATCTAATCTTGCAACTTCTTCCAAAATTAATGTTGTGTCGTTTAACAAGGGAAAAAGTGACAAGAAACCTAGAAGTAACAAAAAAGGGAAATCTAAGAAAAAGAAAAATTCTAACCCACAGGAAAAATCATCTGATCAATCGTCTGGACCTAGGAAACCTCGTTATCCATGCATAATATTCAATGAGGAACACTTTTTTAGGGATTTCCCTCACCACGCTGAAGTCTCAAAAATCTTCAAGACTTCTCATGCGTTAGCTGTGTTGATAGACCCATTTCCAAATCCAGACACAAACATGGTTGCTATGGATCCAGATTCTAGTTCCCAAGTACTTATGTTATCCATCACAAAACCTTCAACAAATATTTTGGTGTCAATGCGTAATAAATATTATGGTAGTCAGGCCATTGATCAACCTACTACCTCGACTATGAATTTGTCTACGGAATCAGTACCACCTATGACTATTCCTGAATTGACAATCAAGCCACCAAAGAGAGTAATTCACAAATCAAAATATAATCCTCAAGGAAGAGCTACTCAAAATTATAATGTAGTTGAATATTTGGCTCAATCCCCTTCAACTATGTCTGCTCTTGAGGTATTACAAAATTTTCCCTCCCAAAAACAGGCTTTATTGTTAGCTATTGGTGGAATTGATCCGACTAATTCTAATCTTGTCGTCTTTAATCATACGGGCTATGTGCCGCAACTACCAAGAGAACTGGCATTATCTATAGAAGTAAATTTTCTCAATAACCTTTTTCATTGTACTATTATTGATGAGGGAGCATCTACATGCATTATGTCTCTAAATTGTTGGAAGTCACTTGGCTCACCGCGCTTATCACAATCATCAATGACGTTGAAGGATTTTGATGGATGTACATATAATAAGCCTTGTGGTATTATTAATAACCTGCATATTGAAATAGGGGGGAAAAAATGAATGTTGATGTCGAGGTTGTTGATGGACCCCTTGACTATAATATTCTACTTGGAAGGCCATGGGTATATGCAATGACTGCAATTGTTTCTACATATTTCAAATGATTTCCTTTCCACCTAAAGGTACTATCATAGTCATTAATCAACTATCCTTCTTTTCCTCCACTTCGCAGGTAACTGGAAGCATTCCGTTCACTCACGCACCCCAACTAGCACTTCAGAACATTGGTGTAGGAATCTTAAAGGATTCCACTCTCATTGGAACCTTTGCATTACCACCGCCTACGATGTCAGCACAAATAACAAGTATAGAGACCTAATATATGATCTCTTCCACTCCATCTTGATTAAGGGAGAGTACGGGCGACTCTGAAATTGTTACGTTCGATGAGTTTCTGTCGCCCAGCCCTATTGAGTTGGCATAACAATAAATATATTTGGTTTGGGCGGAAAATATGAAATCAGTGTCGCTGATTGTTTGGGTTGATTGTTCCTTATATTTTGGTACTCCCTCTGATCCTTTTTCCTCAATTTTCTTGATAGATGAGAATATTTTGGAAGCCATGATGTCAAAAGGATAACCATGGGAAGATTATCATCATCATTCCCATCTTCTTGATTATGAAGAAAACCATCTTAGTGAACTATATCACCCATTGATCAAAAATTTCTTTTCGAATTCTTTACCTATTAATGAAATTGATTCCAAGGGAAATCTGTCCAATATTGAAGAAACCATTTCTATCGATATTTCGACCAAACATGGCGTTGTAGAAAATATTCATGTTGGTGTATCTTGTTCTCCATCAGAACTTGAAACATATCGCTCTCTATTTCTTGAATTCCATGATTTATTTTCTTGGTCTTACGAGGAAATTCCAGGCATAGATACTAGTATTGTTGAGCACACTATTAATATGTATCCTGATGTCAAACCGGTGCATCAATGGCTTCATCCTGTTCATCCAAATAAATTCACTGCCATCAAAGCAGAAGTTGATATTTTTTTGCGTCTTGGTTTCATTTACCCTGTTGTGTTGAATTAGTGGGTTTCCAACATCATTCCTATCATGAAAAAGCAAGTAAATATTAGAGTGTGTGTCGATTATCGGGATGTTAATCTTGCCTATCCAAAAGACAACTATCCTACTCCCTTTATCGACCAAATTATTGACGATTGTGC
Organism: Pinus albicaulis; assembly: GCA_034641835.2. NCBI lineage: Eukaryota > Viridiplantae > Streptophyta > Pinopsida > Pinales > Pinaceae > Pinus > Pinus albicaulis. The sequence continues at coordinate 942,830,660 of CM076579.1, read as the reverse complement.
TGGATGTGAAATATTTTTGTTTATGGATGGATTTTCCGGCTACAATCAAATCAATATCTGCCCAGAGGATCAACATAAGACATCATTCATCTATCCCTGGGGCACATTCGCTTATAGGAAACTACCGTTTGGTTTAAAAATGTTGGGGAAACTTTTCAAAGAGCAATGGATTATGATTTCAATGACATCAAGCACATTGTTCAATCTTATCTAGATGATTTACCAGCGCATTCACGAAATCAGACTGATCACCCGATGCATTTAAGAGCCATTTTCTTACGCTGCCGACACTGCAAAATACACCTCAATCCACATAAATGTGTGTTTTGTGTTGGTTCTGGTCGTTTTCTTGAATTTGTAGTCTCAAAATAAGGAATTTGAATTGACCCATTGAAGGTTTAGGCCATTCTTCATTTTCCTGCGCCATCAAATTTACTTCAGATACATAAAATTCAAGGAAAGGATAACTTCCTAAGAAGGTTCATTCCAAACTATGCCGAAATGGCAAAAGGATTTACTCGACTATTGAAAAATGGGGTTCCCTTCCATTGGGACCAAGTTGCGCAAGCTTCTTTTGATGCTGTCAAGAATACTCTTGTCCGAGCATCATTAATGTACCCCATAATTATCAAAATGATTATTCCCTATATATCGACGCGGCTAAAACGACCATTGCAATCGTTTTGGTCCAAGTAGAAGATGTAATTGAACATCCGATCTATTATTTGAGTCATAATCTCAATGCTACAGAAGTTGAATATTCATACATAGAAAAGCTTTCCTTAGCAGTTGTTCAAGCTGTCCAAATATTTCACCACTATATCCTGCTCCAAATGACCATTGTCATTTCGGATTGCAACCCCATGACTTATATCTTATCACGTCAATTGCTTTGGGGGGGGGGGGGGATATTCAAAATGGATTTTCATTTTGCAGGAATTTGAATTGTAATTCATCAAGTCAAAGTCAAAGAATTCTTTAGTTTTGGCTGAGCTTCTCTGTGACCTTCCCTCTGATAGTACTGCAACTACGTCAGAACCATCAATTCTTGTTGAGTCTCTATTTCTAATTAGATCATTTGATCCTTGGTATGGAGATTTCGTCATTTATCTCCAAACTCAAATTTTTTGACCTGATACCTCTCGCTCTAAACATCAACGTATTCAATACCAAGCAAAAGATTATCTGATCATTGGCGATACACTTTATCGTCGTGGTTTCAATACCATTTTAAGGAAGTGCCTCAATCATGAGGAGGCCAAAAAGGTTTTAAATGATTGTCATGCTAGGGCTTGTGGTGGACATTTATCTGGATACGCTACCGCGTAGAAGATACTCCGCGCCAGTTACTTTTGGCCTACAATATTTCAAGATTGCATCCTCATGGTCCGAATTTGTCATGCGTGCCATATTTTTTACTGTAAAATCCACAAACCTCCAGCGCCAATGCATCTTGCTGTTTCTGTGGGACCATTTTCGAAATGGGGTATTGACTTCATGACCTGTAACCCTTGTTTGTCCATGGGGCATGGTTATATTATTGTCACAATTGACTACTTTACCAAATGGGCTGAAGCAATGCCTACATTCAAGAACACATGACAGACAACTGCATTGTAATCATGTTATTGCACGGTTTGGGGTCCCATAGGCTATAGTTACAAATCATGGGAAGAATTTTTGCAACCATATGATGATTGAATTGACTGCCAAGTTAGGATTGTCACATGATAATTCTACTCCTTATTATCCACAATCAAATGGACAAGTTGAGGCTATCAACAAGATTCTTAAATGTATGCTTCAACGAATGATAGGAGTTCATAAAAGAAATTGGCATTTGATCTTGTACTCCGCCTTGTGGTCGTATTGAACCTCGGTGATAAATGTGACTGGTTTTACTCCTTTTCAATTAGTGTATGGTTTGGAAGCTATCTTACCAATCAAATGTGAAATACCATCGTTAAAACTTGCAATCGACTTGTTACCTAACTCCTCAGAATAAGAAGCACATCTCCTTAACCTCATCCATCTTGATGAAATGCATCGTGAAGCGCAATTGGCCAACGAAGTGCATAAGTGACATATAAGGGCATAATACGACAAAAATGTCCGGCCTTGCATTTTCTCAGAGGGCAACTTGGTCCTTCTTTACGATCAAGAAGCTGATGTAATAGGTACAGGAAAATTTGAGCCATTATGGCATGGCCCCTATATTGTCAAAAGAGTTCCTGCTAAGGGTGCCTATGAGTTGGATGATTACGATGGAATTCTGTTGGCACAGCCTAGAAATGGGTTGCATCTAAAACGTTACTATGCTTAATCATGAGCATAGTAATTTTTTATTATATTGTATATATATGCCGTTGATTTGCATTCACTATCTTATCTTGTTTTTAGAGTTTTCTTGATCTTAGTAATTCGCTTTACATTTCATCGCAGATGTTTGAATCTTTGGAACCATTTTTTGGATATGTTTATGGTGCTATTTGTAGTACATAGAATCTATCCTTTGCAACATGGGCCATTTTCGCTCTGAACGGTGAGTTAGTGAGTTTTAAAGGGATTTTTATTGATATATAAACGAACAATATCGCTGAGTATAGTGCTTTGATTGAAATTCTCTCTGATGCCATTTCATTTGGTATTAATTGTATCATCATAAGGTTAGACTCACAACTTGTGGTATTACAACTTACTAGTGTTTATACTGTTAGAAATCCAACACTGCATAGATTGCTCATAAGAGTTTGACTTTTTAAAAGACATTTTGATTTTATTCAATATCAACACATTTCCAGAAATTTGAACACATTGACTGATTCTTTAGCTAATCAAGTTTTAGACAGACATTTGCAACATATGTAAAGAAAACATTCACATCATTGAATAGGATTGCACAATAAACATAGGAAAACGTTGAAATCATATGGATAGATAATTATAGGTTTTTACAAAAATTTGTTCCCAAGACACATTGGTCATCTGATCTCAAAATGTATGCAAAATGTCAAAAGTAAACTAGTGGTGCTCATGGTAACATGTTATAGATCTAGCTATCCTACGTAGTAACTGCATCCAGTGGTTATGAACCCCAATAGTGTGTCGCTGTAGTCACATGGGTAACTCTTCGATCTAGCAATCTGGAATCCCGAAGGTCAAACCCTCTATGTGCTACCGAAGCTCAGCCAGAGTCTCAGCCATATAAATATCTTGAAGGACTTCTCTCTTGACAACCCTCTTTGTTGGCACATCTACTTCGCGCTTTGGTTCCTCTACTGGTTGAATACGACCAAAATTTGCATTACAGAAAACATTTAGTTTAGTCTTGGGAAAACATAAAAATACAAAAACATTGTATAAAACTTAGAAAAACAAAAAACATGGTCATAAACATTCTTACCCATTGCACCCCAGTGAGTGCCTTCTCGTAATGCTAAATCTGGATCTCCTCGGAAATCAACGCCTATGTATGCATGCTCATCGATGGCAACAATTTTTCATTGGAACCAGATGAATAATGTAGTTGAGAACAAAATATTTGATTGGCTTGTGTGCCTACCCACGAATTCTACACATCTCTACATCTACGGATCTCTAGGATTAGACACATCCAGTGTCACATGTTGTGGTTGCATCAGTGGAATCCATTCTAAGGCGAAGGATATAAGGATCAAACCATAACTGAAGTTATTCTTCCTTCCTCCATTTTCTTTGTTTAGTTGTTCTTTTATCTAAGAAAGTATAGCTTCAGACCAGTTGAAGACTGTTGACTCCATACACTCTAGCGTGTGTTGTATATACGATCTATTCGCTACATGTAGTGTAACGGTGCCGACAAGTTTTGCGATCATGAAAATGATAGTTCTCAAATGAAAATCTATAACATCTCGAATGTTTATCTTTCCATCTTTGCTTGGCTCTACCCCTGGATAACAATTTTAAAAAAAATAATCTCTCACTGTCTCTCCTCCAAAAATAGACCCTGAGAGCGAAATATGCAAGGCTCTCCTCGAAAAACCTGTAAGAAAATATACATCCTCAACTGTTATGGGAACCACTTGGTTCTTAATATGAAATGCCTTGATTATAGCTAGATCCCATGCTCGAACTGAGAACTCCAAGAGTTCTATTTGTTGCCTCATCCCTGACAACCTAAATAACTTTAGCAGTCCACAATCTCTTAGGGCTCTTACTATAGACATATCATTTAGGAAAATCATATCCTATTCTTCATGTTCTCTTTCCTGGCATGTGATCGTTATTGTAATCCGATGGAAACTTGAAATACAACCATAAGAACCATTAGATTCCATTCAATGCAAAATAATTGGGCAAATTTTGGGCATAATGTAAAAACCAAAAATATAGATTGCGCCAAACGCAGGCTCTAACAAAAGACAGTGCATTGTGTATGCAAGTAACCTTGAATTTAGTTGCTCTGCAATGCAGGTTTTGACATTCAAGGGTGCGTTGCCCCCTTTTTGGGCAGAATTTACCCTAGGGACCCCAAAACCCTAAAAAAATGCAAAAATTGGAAATGAAATGATTACTGAAGGAAAGAGGAGGTTCATATCACTAACCTGGATCAAAAGACAACGAAATATGTCCATAGAAATGATCGCAATCAACAACTCAAGTTTTGGGGAAAAATCACGTTCAGAGCTCCAAAATGAAAATGGTAACTATGGAATGGTAAAAATGAATAGTAAAACACTTTTTAATAGTCATTTAATTATTTTCAAATCGAATTTATTGCTATGAATATGGTTTTATTATGTTTTTTATCCTGAAATAGGTATTTTTAATCCATTTGATGTTGTTTTGAATAGATCTTACAACTGATGAACATATTAGTCATGAAGATTTATTTCAAGAATGATTTGACCACAAAGCATACTTTTTTCTCCTTATTTTTCGATTTTTGTTACAAACGAAAATGATTTGAAGCACACTTTTATCTCTTTTTCGAGCTTCGATAACAGCAAAAAAGGAACCCATGGAGTCTTCTTTCAGCTCTTTTCAGACTCCAGTAATGGGAAAAGATTGTTGAGCACTTGTCTTGTCAAGCTCGTAAAAGTAAATGAATTGATATATACTCAGTATAATTTTAACCCTTTTCCAGACCGAGATAGATAATTTACGAAAAAGGAATACATTGGTCGAACATGACTAAAGAGGTTCTCTCAGATATTATTTACACTTTTTCAGATCTGAGCGACAACTTTACAAAAAAGTGCTTTTGGAGTTTTCTTTTGTCCTCTTTTCCAACCACTATAAATATGAAAAAGGACCGGGCTATCACTGTTGTTAAGCTCGTTAAAACATAAAATAGCGACGGGCTTGTCGATCATGGCAAGAATCAAGTTTCATTCATCACTAGACTCGTTAAATTATTAAATAGCGATAACATTATTCACCCAAAGGGTTGAATTATAGATCAAGAAAATGTTATCCTCCTCAAGCTTGTTAAAAAATAAAGAGGTATTGGTCGAGAAATGACCGGGGAAAATTTTGGAAAGTGAACAATAGTTTTTACGGTAGCAGGTCGCTCTTGAACATGACACTTCACTCCATCACTGTGACTGTTTGGGTTGGGTAATATTCTTAATGGTTCATTCATACCTATGGTTCATCACACCTTCACTTTGGTTTTGGGTCAATGCTGCCAACTCATCTCAGTGTCACTGATATGTTCAAGAGAAGTCATCCAGTGAATACTCATCCTTCTACAATACTCATAAACCTTAATTATCATGACATTCATCCCTGAACATTGATAGATCAAGTCATACCTTTGTCTCTGAAATCAGTAACTCCCATTTCGTAATAAGGTGGCTTCCTGTCGACAAAAAATCATTATCCAGGAAGTTCAATTAGAAAAATTATGTTCCAGTACCATGAGGCTTGTTATAGCATCAACAAGATCCTCGCTTCCGGACTTTTGACGGAATATTTTGTTTGTCGTTCGACATAAAATCATCTATTCACGCCTTACGAAATGTACTGCAGTACCTTGAGGGCCATTGAAATCAATGGTGGTTCTCTCGCATTTTTTAACAACTCACATCATTCGCTGGTAATCAAACGATGTCTTTCGATGTTCGACTAAAAATCATATATTCACATGGCTAGACTTGTACTCAAATGATCAAGTGAACGAGATAAGAATACCCTAGATCTATTTTCAGCCATCCGGGCTGCGATTTTAGGATAGTTGTACACATCATCTGTACCATGACCTTACATACAGATTGTCATCCGAACATGGGCCTATATCTATAGGCATGTTTGTATTGGGAAACATTCTAATGTAGACGAATTTCTGAATTATGTACATGTTATTAGATTGTTTAGGTGTTGAACATGGGAATGCCTACCCTCAACAATTATGATCAAGAGGATATATCATGATGTAATTTATTGTAAGATTGATGCAGGTTGTCACTTCGCTTCATCTCCAGCCCATCACAGTGTAAAGCATCTCAATCAAAATATTGTTATTATTATTTTGACTTCATGTTTTAGGGGGCAATTTTTTATAGGTCAATTTGGGCATCATTCCCAATGATCTGGTTAACTAGAAATCATCTCCAAGACCAATGAATAGGTTCTATCATCCCCTATCCTTTCAGTTGCTACATGCCCTAAGACAAAGAACAAGACAAATCATTCATGACTTTCATCTGCAAAGGTTTCCAAGATTTGAAGTTTATAATATCATATGAGAGCTCATAAATATTGCCTCTAAAGGGAATAAGTGCATTGCGTGTGCAGGTAGCCCCATTCAAGGCTGCTCTGCAAAGCACTTCTTGACACTCATAGGTGTGTTGGTCACATTGGGAGTGAAATTATCATTGTTCTGGAATCTCCACTTCACTAGTGCCTTCTAGAAGAGTTTACATGTGTCAAACTTTGAATCCATGTGTCCATTTGACATCTACAAGATTGGGAACATTTCTTGCCTATTATTGGAAAGTCATTGATTGTAAAACTACCTTAATCTCCTCTATAAATTGAGCACAAATCTTAGTGTTAGAGAAGGAAGAATTTGAGTAGAGAAATGCTGGTGGAATTTCAATTAAGGAGTTGATTTGTGTAACATGCTACTGGAGAGATCTACATTGTGATGAGGTTGGGATGCTGCTGGAGAAGGTCACTTCAAATCAATCACTGGGTTGTAACCCCCCCTTCTATCCATTAATAAAGATTGCTGCTTACTTTCCCACATATGTATCTGTATAAGCTCATGTTTTCCATATTATGAATTCTTATCTGATGCATATGGTTTATGTTTCATTGATTTAACTAAATAAATTGAATAGACATCAGTATTATTGATATATTTTTCTGTTTAGTGTTCATCATTGCAAGAAATATTTTCAGACATCTAGCTTGGATTTGAAGCTACAACAAGAGCGACATAAGGAGAATAGGAAGCACTTGGACTCCAAGTAAGTTATTTGATTTGTTATGTGTGTCTATTTACAGTTAGGAAAAGTAGTCGCAATGTCTTCAATCTGTTGTTCTAGATAAGCACCTTTCTAGGGAATAATTATTTATCCTTAACTCATAATTCCGCATAACAATTGTGAAGAGGAAGAAGAAAATCAACAATAATCTTCGAAACAAGAGGATATACACCAGGAAGCAACCCTAGAAGAGGAAGAAATGAGTCCAACCATATCATGTATTGAATTGGTAGGAATTACCACTCCTCAAACTCTCAAGATAGAAGGAAATATCAAGAAGAAAAAGGTAATAGTGTTGATTGATTCGGGTAGTACCCATAATCTTTTTCATTGTAAGGTAGCCAAGGAATTGAATTGTTTCCTATACCCAACACAAGAATGTCAAGTGATGGTCACAAATGGAGGAATTATAAATTGCTCTGGAAAATGCCATAATATCAAGCTAACCATGGGGGAATATGAATTGAATAGTCCAATGCTTTCCATTCCAATGGGAGGCGCTGATATTGTACTAGGAGTACATTAATTGTTATAATCTTTGGGGATGGTAGCTTTAAATTTTCAAGAATTTTTTTTGAAATTTTTTTGAGAAGGAAAGGAAGTTGAATTACAGGGTATCGTAGGGAAGCCGAGAAAGATAATAAGCTCTAATTTCATGACAAAGCTTCTGAAGAAAGAAAAAAGAGGCGTAATTTCACAATTATGCTCACTAGAAGTTCCAACATCAATATCATCTATTTCTATATAGATTCTGCAACTTATTGACAATCATTCTAAACATGTTTAAAACTCCTGGTATGACCCCACCAGTTCAGATCATATGATCATGCTCATCATTTGATCACAAGAATTTTTCTCCTCCAACATTAGGCCTTATAGATATCCTAATGTCCAAAAGAGTGAAATTGAACGTATGATTGCAGCATGATTACAAAATTGTTAGAGGCTGGTATAATTCAACCTAGTCAAAGTTATTTCTCTACTCTAGTAGTATTGGTGCAAAAGAAGGATGGATCATGGTGTATGTCTGCATTGAAGAGTCAACAAGCTCACTATTAAAGATAAATTTCTATTCCCCGGTGATTGATGAATGGTTGATGAATTACATTAGAGTAATTATTTCATTGTTGTTGGATCTTCGGTCAGTGATATTTATCAAATGAATGAAGACCTAAGATATTTTTAAAACAAAATTTTTTAAACTCATGATATTGGTTATAAATTTTTGGTCATGACTTTTGGCCTCACTAATGCTCCTTCTACATTTCAAGGGTTGATGAATTCCATTTTCAAACCCTTCCTTAGAAAATTTGTGCTAGTATTTTTTGATGATATACTAATCTACAGCAGGTCTTGGAAGGATCATTTTCAACATGTTGACAGGGTGCTCAAACTATTGCAGGAGAAACAATTATATGCAAAAACATCCAAATGTTTCTTTGGAGTACAAGAGGTGGAATATCTGGGTCATATTGTATCTCACGAGGGTGTTAAAGTAGACCCTAACAAAATTAAAGCCATTAATGAATGGAAAGTCCCCACAACCATAAAGAAGTTGTGAGGATTTCTCGGGTTAACAGGGTATTATCGCAAGTTTGTTAATAATTATGGGAGAATAGCAGCACCTCTAACAACATTATTGAAGAAAGATGCATTTTCATGGACTCCTGAAGCAACTAAGGATTTTGAACATCTTAAAGAGGAAATGTGCCTAGTGCCTATCTTAGCTACGCCAGAATTCACAAAAACCTTTATTGTGAAATGTGATGCCTTTTAACCAAGATCATAATTATTTTTAATATAAGAAGGAATACCTAACATGAAAGAAAGTCATCCAATCAAAGGAAAGTATTTTAAGGGTTAATTCATTTATGAGAAGGAAATGTTAGCAATACTACATGCACTAAAGAAATGGCGACCTTACCTAATGGGAAGACACTTCAAGGTAAATACTGATCATGATAGTCTTAAACACTTTTTGGAACAAAGACTATCTTCAAAAGAGCAGAAAAAATGAGTCACAAAGATGTTGGGTTATGACTTTGAAATAACATATAAAAAAGGGAAGCTAAATGTTGTTGCAGATGCACTCTCAAGAAAGAATGAAGAGGTGGAAGCATTGCTTTGTGTCATTTCTATTATCCAACTGGTTTGGATAACCGAAGCAAGGGATGAATGGAAGAAGGACGAAGAAGTGTGGACACTCATTCAAAATTTGAAGCAAGATCCTAGTACATCTGATACATTTAGTTGGAAAAATGATTCCTTATGGTACAAAGATCTCTTATATCTTTGTAAGAGTTCCCAACTAAAACAAAATATTATTTTGGAATTGCATACTTCTCCTTTAGGAGGTCAGTCAAGATTTTTAAAAACTTACCATAGGGTGAAGAAGAAATTTTTTTGGGATGGCCTTAAATCTGATATTCAAAAGTTTGTAGCAAAATGTTTGGTTTGCCAGCAAAATAAAGTTGAGACAATTAATACCCCGAGTCTTATACAAAGTTTATCCATTCCAAGTCAACATTGGGAGGTGATTTCAATGGATTTTATCACAGGTTTACCCAAGTTTGAAGGAAAGAGTGTCATCATGATGGTAGTTGATAGAGTTACCAATTTGTTGTAGCCGTACAACACCACCCAAAATTTTGGGTATATTTAAAATTTTGGGTCCCCCTCTGCTCGCTTAAGCCATTAGGGTTTTCACCTGGCCTGTGATCAGTGACATCCCCGTGGCCTTTTCCAAGCCCCTCGTAAACCTTCTCACCTTCATGATGAGATTCTTTCATTGCAGCCACGCCATGTGTGGGGGGATCACCATGCATATACTCGAATGGAAACTTCTCTTTGCATTAAGTATTTTCATTAGAAGCCCTTTCATCATGGATCATTTAGGCATTTTGTTTTGGATACTTCACCAAGCTCATGTAGATTATTTGAGGGCATCATTCTCTACAGGGTAAATGTGAACTAATTGATGTTATAATGTTTCATACAGGTCAATCCCACAGATGATATACTCATCAATTTCATCACCACACAGAGGGAAATAAACTGAAGCTAAACAACAAAGGCGTAATTGTGGAAAATCACACCTTCATACCCCATCCATATGGGGATGAGAACTAAGTCTACAATCGAAGACCTCGGCAAGGAAGAGAACTAGAATACACCAACAAGTGAGAAGGAGGAGCAAGTGAACATTATTTTCAAATGGAGGATGGTGTGGTGTATGTTATTCAAATAAAGGATCAAGGGAATAATTGTTCATGATTACCGTTGCAAAAAAATTCTTCACTGATGTACATCAGATACTTAGACTCATTTCATTGGAAAATATAAGAATCCTGGAAGAGTGTTCTGACATTGGCATATCAGAGTCTTGGTGTTGTCCATGGCGATTTAAGTATCTCTCCACTTTGTGTCTTTAGAAGTACTTTTGCTGAGGACATTCAACACTCCAAAAAAAGTGAATACATAATTTTCCTTTGTCTTCTGGACATTAAATTTGGTGATTTTATTCAAGTATGTCTTTATAGTGTTGAAATTTGATGACAACAGAGAAGGTGGGGATTTTGCATTGTATTCTCTGTTATGCAGGCACGCCAAAGTTAGCATGTTGCGAAAAGTCCAAACTAATGATGAGTAACTTTCAACATATAAAATGGAACTTCCTCCTAACACAAGGAAGGGGTCAAGAATAAGAAAGATTCTTGAAAGGCATAAAAGCCTTCAGTCTGCGCTATTGGTTGTGGCTTTGCTGGGCACTTGTATGGTTATTGGAGATGGTGTGTTAACACTAACCATTCTTGTGTATTCTGCAGTCTTGGGCTTTACATTTGTTGTGACGGAACACCTACATGAATATGTATTTGTTTCCTATTTCATGTTGTATAGTGGTTTTCCTTTTTGAGCTACAAGACTATCAGACATATCGGATAGGTTTCATCTTTGCCCCAATTGTTATGATTTGGCTTCTATATATCAGTGCACTCGGTTTAAATCACATTATTCACAAGAACTCGAGAAATTTATCTCGCACTCTCTCCATATGCTATGAGGAGCACCTGGTCTAGAGGATGGAAGTCTTTGGGTGACATTTTTGCTATTTATCATAGGTTTAGAAACAATGTTCGCAGATCTTGGGCACTTTTCACGATTATCAATAAAGATCGCTTTCACTTTTATGGTTTATCCTGCCTTGTTTTTAGCTTACATGGGTCACCATCAATGTGTTATTCCAACCGGCTATTTCTTTCCAGTGCCAGAAACTGTTATATGGACTATGATTGGAGTTGCGAGCCAAGTAATGATCGCAGATACATGTTCAATCATTAACCACTATCTAGCACTTGGTTACTTTCCTAAGGTAAAGGTGGTACGCATGTCAAATAAAATACACGGGAGGGTCTATACTCCTAAAATCAACTGGATTTTAATGAAATTATGTCTTGCTGTCACGTTTGGTTTGAGGGATGTTAAGCACATAGAAAATGACCTCTAAACTCCCTTGGAGGCTGGAATTATACTAAGAGAAATTAAAAATTGGAAAGGCCTTGTTTTTCTACGTGTTAAAGGAGCATAAATCACGATAAATTCATTTGATTACGAGGGTAATGGACACCTAAGCCAAGCTATCATAGATGGCTCCCAAATGATGACATAAGGCATCAAAGCCACAACCCGCCATAATGGAGAATCCAACAAAGGTGAGCTCGATAGTGCGATTCCCCACCTCTCATGCCGCATCACATGGAACACATGTTTCCAAATGCATGAAACCAAGGCGAGATCCTCATGCATGAGTGATATTTGTGATGCTACGCGCAAACAAAAGGAATTTGATCAAGGAGGTCGATAATACACAGCTCCTTCGAGGGTCATTTAACTTTGCACCGTCAGTATGCCCGACATATAAGGCTCTGCTGGCCTGTTCAAGCTGCTCAAGTCTGGCACACAATGATAACGTTCGACATGGTTATTTTTTAATGCAGGTAGAAGGTTGAATCCCTTCAAGTTTGGGATGTATTAGCTCATCCAATAACTTGGAATTCGTTTGATGACCATGGCAAAGGACCAACATGCTCCAATAAGATGTTTGAAGATCTAAATGACCCAAGAAAGAATCTACAATTGCATGTTGTGGAGTAAAAAAAATATCCATAACTCGTGTGCTTTATTGACTGCCCATAGAGTCATATTTCGTGAAGCGTTGGAACGAAATGAATACCTATGTAGTGCGGTTGTGAATGCATTGAGATCTGGTGCTATTGATGCATTCTATATCTGCTGGAGGCTCGTGAGAAGAGGGGCCTTGCACGCATCTCTGGGCACTGTGTCTAATCACATCACGAATTACGGTCGCACAGTCCATTCTTGTGCGTTGCGCCTAAACTCAGAGAGTGGGAGTGATCAAGAATATGTTCGAAGTAGAACTGCGAGGTCGCATTTCAAATGAAGGAAGAACCAAAAGAACGTTGGGTCACATTATCCCTCGGGTCTCTGGGTCACAAAACTAATGGAAAGGAAGAAAATGCGACTGGGTTGGAGCTGCGACTCTGCAACCTTCATGAGTTCGCATCCCACATTAAGAGCACAATCGCGTTATCCTTCCGAGTCGCTAAGTCGAAAACTAATGGAGTGAACGGAATATGCGACTTGGGTTGAAATTGCGACTAGGCGACCTTTGTGAGGTTGCATCTCACATTAAAATACTAAGTCACACTATTGCTAAGGTCTCAAGACCTCACCTCAAGAAGGCAACGGGGGTTGCGACCTCATAATTCAATAATCCTACAACCTGTGCTTTACGTGCATGAATTGAGAAAGCCTATCGACGGTGTTTGGAGAAAGAGCATGACGAGCGGCATCACCATGGTTTCAAAAAGATTAGACATTTCAATATGCAGGCTCATGGGAAATTTCAAAAAGTAGAAACTCTTGCTCGAGATACCACTTCTCATTTGACAAAAATTGCATCCCTCTCCATGCATAGGATCAATGCTCGATTAGTATTTGTGCTTATATGCAGGATTTAAGTCATGAAATCCAGATCTTGGCATTATCGTACACACTCCAAATTATGACCTGTCATACTCCATTCCAAAGGGTCTCCTCATTATTGATATCCCAATGGGAAGAGTATCTTCGGTGCATATCATGGTTTCCGTATGAAGAACATAGGGAGGGAAAAATCCCAGTTGGCATGCCCTTTCCAATGGGTTCTAGACCAATAGGAGCTGTGATGTAATACTGGCAAGGCAAACGTCTACCCCATCCATGCAAGATCGATGGCTCTGATGACAGATGTGCCTAGGCCGAGATAAATACATCTCCATTGATCCTATTGATGGGTTTTGCTGCAAACATTCAGATCCTGGGAGAACTCAGCAGAGACTACACTGTGGAACATAGCTCAGGCTTTAAATTTTCGGATGCCTTTTCTTGTGGCTTTCAGCTCCCCAGAAATTTTCTGTTATATATGGATGATCACAGCCTTTATGTGTGGGATGTACATAATTTATCAAAGATCTCCAGGGTCTGTGCATATTTTTCTCACAATGCCTGTATATGGGATATTTCTAACCCTATACCAAATCACAAGATGGAAACTAGAAACCCATTACATTTTGTGGGAGATGGCAGATGTAGAGGGTCTTTTATCCTATCAATGGTTTTCACTGCAAACATTCATATACCAGGAGAACTCAGTGAAGACCAAGATGTGGCACAACACTTGACCACACAGGGGTCTAAATTTATTATTTTCACTCTTACAATTAATTAAATAAGCCTCTGGCATTATTATTATTTGATCATGAACACGTGTAACCTATGCTATGTGATTGCAGGTGGAAGTTTTGTTTGCACGAGGATCCAGAGTCTTTCCCAATAAGAAAAGAGGTCCTTTTCAGAGAAAGTGGATTCTCACGAAAGCCCAAGAAACTCACTCTAAGCTCAAAGGCACCTGGTCACGTTCACGAGACAGAGATGCAGGAAAAGGAATCTTTCCACGAAGCCTAGAGATCACCGAAAGAATAACACAAGTCACAAATTGTTCAAGGTCGCAGGTCACAGATTTCATCGAGGTCGTAGGTTGCGGATTGACCGAGGTTGTAGGTCACAGATTTGCTCGAGTTCGTAGGTCACAGATTTGCTCGAGGTAGCAAGTCGCGGATTGACTGAGGTCGCAGGTCGCAGATTGCCCGAGGTCACAGGTCGTAGATTTCCCGAGGTCGTAGGTCGTAGATTGCCCGAGGTCACAGGTCGTAGATTGCCCGAGGTCGTAGGTCGTAGATTTCCTAGGGTCGCGGGTCACGGATTTCCTGAGGTCGCAGGTCGCAGATTTCCTAGGGTCGCAGGTTGCAAATAGTCCTAGTCGCAAACCAGCCCAACAGTCGGGAAGACAAAGAGTCAAGGGGGAAACTCAAGGGTCATCTCAGCCTATATGTACAACTTTGAGAAAGGATTCAAATAATTTTAGCTCAACAATGAAAACCAGTATGGTAGAGAAATTGTTGCAAGAGAGCTAAAGGCACTCATCTCTTGGTATCGATTAGAGAGAGAAGTAGCGAGGCTAGGGTTTTGTATCATGCATTGAGATAAATATCACATGTTACACTACTGGGTTTCGACACGTTGTAAACATGTATTTGTCATTGTAGTAGCATTAATAATATATTCTCATTTCCGACACTGATTCACATGCTTGATTGTGGTGATGGTACTAGCTGTCTAGTACTTCATTTTGTTGTACGTTTTCTTTCATGCATGTCATCGGTTGTGAACTATTTCTCAATGGTTGTATGTATGTCTACTTTGGATTAGTGTTTATTTGTCCTTGCCACAACGGTAGTCTATTGTGAATTACTTTTCAGTTAACTTCTGGCATGTTTTCTTTCATATATGTTTGACTAGTTTTCGGCTCACTTATCCAAGTTATAGCATATCTCCCTTTTATTTTGCTGCTTAGACTTGCTTGTATCTTTGTTTATGGTTTGTTAATATTGGTCTGATTTTTCTTCACTGATTGGTCATTTCATCTTTGCCTCTGCTCCATCATCTTCTCATCTGGTAACCAAGAGTGGAAACAATCATGGCGGCAACCGGGCCCACATACTGGATGGGGCTCCTATCCCAAATGGTGTGAAGTCTAATTGGGACCTTTCACCGGGGAGACCCCCTTGTTGTCGGCAGTACAATTTTTCCTGTCAACAAAATTGGCACTAGACGAAGGGCTTGAACCTTCGCTGGGCCCTTCAAGCCTGCAGTTAGTGTCATATCTGTAATGGCTCATCCCAAAATCATTCTCCTGAGATGTTTATTGGATTTATCTGGCTCTCGTTGCTCAATCCCCGATGAACCTATGTATCACTTGTCCCAGTTAAAATTCGATGGTGAAAATGGAGTTCCCATAACCGAGCACCTTTCGTATTTCTATGAGTTTTGTGAGTGTTACAAAATTGACGACGAGGAGTTGGCCTGCATGCTTTTCTCCCTCACTCTCGAAGGTTGCGTAGAGAAATGGTGCCACACATTGCCGGAAGTTTCCATCCATTCGTTCGAACAGCTCGCTGGTGAATTACAACAAGGTTTTCACAGGTACGATTTTCAAAATGTATTAACAAGGTTAAATGAAATCAGAATGGAACCTCAAGAATCTATAGAGGAGTTTTCTACCAGGTTTGTTAATTTTTGTTTTGAGTTCCTTGAAAGGGATGTTTATTGGACATATTTAATTGAATATTTTTGACTGGTGATTTCTGTTTCCCTAGAAAAATTTCAATTGGCGAGTAATCTTGTTCCTGGTGTTTGTTATGATAACCCTCAAGCTGCCTGTTGTTCATATTTTGTCTCAGAATATTTCGTGCACACTATCAAATCAGAGCTTGAAAAGCATATTGGCCTAACATCTCTCCTTGTCAATGAAACCTATCGTGAGTCCACTGAATGTTTTCCCGGGTACAATTCTAAATCTCATTCTCATACTAATAAAAAATTGAGTCTTGTCCTAGGCAAAGTTGATTTCCATACAAAATCACTTGACTGTGATGGGCATATGAAATCATTGACCTCTCTAAATGACACTGACATGCGAGATGGAAATCTGTGTATGGTTGATACCCCCGCATGTGAATCGTTTCATCCATTATTCCTTGATTTTTTTATGAGTCCGCCACACCAGTAATTCCTTCAAGTCATTCAAAATTTTCTTATACTAGTATTGGTGACAATCATAAGCACGTGGGTGGTGTTTCACAATCACATTACGAAATTGATGAGTCTCTTATGCCTGATCTTTTTCATCCATAATCTTTAAATAGCCAAAGGGGTGACCTCCTGTCTGGGAAAATTCAAGATGTTTCTTTCATTGATTCATCCCAATTGTTAACCCAAGGGGAGCTGAACATGTCAAGTACCCAACCTACCCAAATTTATGGCTCCAATAATCACTACTTATCTGAAAAAAAATTCACTCATGCTACCGAGAATCGTCATTCAAGTTTATCTATTGACCATACGAAGCCACCGGAATTTGATTATTTGCTTTGCGATGATTCAAGGATCCATCAAGAAATCGAAGCAATTCAGCTTCTGCTAGTTGTTACCTCAAGTTCTTACGATCCTGATGAGACCCCTCAAACAAGTCCAACTAGGGTTCCTCGAATTAGGGTTTCTGAAATGCCAGTTCCCACATATCACATGCCTTTCAACATAACCGCATTGGATGTTAGCTCACCTAAGCAGGTCTTCCATTCGAGTAATATTTCCCTGACCATAGATCTCTATTACCTAATGGCCGATATGCAACAACCGATATACCCTAATTTATTCACTCAAAGGTAAACACCTGCCATTGTCTCTAATCTTTCCAGTTGTTGCCCAGCCAGTACCAGTTACACTCAGGCGCAAGCGTGTGATGTTTGGAAAACCTCTCTACTTCCTAAAAATATTCTGTTCAATTCACCCCATCCTAGGAAATCTAAAGAACCTGATACATTGGATTGTCAATCTGTCAATGCGCAAACATCTGGCTGTATTGATATTAAACCCACTGACATTTTTCCAGTCACTATAATTGATGATCACATCCATTCACTGGTTAATCTCACGAAACCATCAAAGTTTGGAAACCTCCCGCTCGAAGGCCTAGGGTTGGTCCAGGATGGTGAGGCATTTAAGCCTTCGCTGACAGTTACTTCGGATTCTCACATCCTTGGCAAAACTCAGGAACAACTTTCAACTAGTGTTTTCAAAATTAGGGTTTTTTCAAGTGGATTCGCAAGTAGCTCAAATTCACCTGACGGATGCCTATTTTTTTGGTTCTATCAAAGTGATCATCCTCAAAATCATGACGATATTTACGGCTAGTTTGACAAATCCTATCCAATGAATATACCTATAAATAGGCAATCTCCGCTTCCGTCGGACCTAGGGTTGAGCATCGATGGATATGTGTCATTTATAAATCATTTTATATTTCAAGCACCTATTTCTATGTATTAGGATTAAAGTGAAATTCAGCTAGCACAATCCATTCTGTCATGTTCTCTGGTAAGTAGCCATGACCTTCTTACTATTGCACATACTCTTCAGGTAAGTCTTGTTGTTGGTGCACGATTTTGTATGTTGGCTCTGATTGTGAACATTTTTGTTCTTGCAAGGTGGGAATTGATGCGGTGGCTGCACTAGAAAACTGATTTTACATAACCCGACTACCTCTTTGGTTAAACTAGGGTTTTAGGATTAGGCTAGCTAGGATCTGCTAATAAAATTTGTTATTCAAGTTGTTAATTAGGTTCACTTGCTAAGGGTTTGTTTTATGTTTAAAATTATGCTTGCTGTCTTTTCTTGCGATCAATAGTTTATGCATTATAATGTTCCATTTATTTTTTTCACTCATGCTTTTTCAGTATGCTTGTTGCTACATAATATTCAGATAATCATTGCATGTGCTTTGCCTTGTTTTCCACTGGTAAATAGTTGATATTTCTCACACATGGCATTGCATGGTGCCAGAAGCCTTTTCTGTTACATTGCGTTGTGCGCTTTCTTCCTCACATTATTTTCATTGGTTATTAATGTGGCTTGGAAAATTCATGTATATTGCATGTTGCCACATGAGCCCTCATCAAAGCTCTAGGCCTTGAATCCCTCGGTGCCTAGCCTGGTCTTCTCACTCCATTTGCATAGTTTTAAAGCTGATTGGTTGCCTTCACCCCGCTACACGAATCAAAACCCTAACCCTATTGTTGTGTGGGGTTGTGGTGGTTACCCCAAGAGGCAACCTATTTTAGAACAAATCATCAAGGTCACATTCTCAAATTTATTACTACGATTCTAAATCCATTAGCCAGGGAGATATGAGTTGGTTGCTTGTGGGGAACCTTAACGTGTTTGAATGACCTGTACCTGTAACCTGAGCCTTGTGCCCAGCATAGCCTCAAACATCTTAATGATATGTTTTGCACGTTTCACCTCAGGTGGTAGGTAGGATGTGAAGACTTGGCATGAGGGCAAACCTAAATCAAGATATCCTTCAGTTTCTGTCAAACAAGAAACAACATCTCTTTCCCATAAAATAAGTTGGGATCCCTCATCCACCCATGCAAAATAAGTTCCACAAGCACATGAAAATAAGTGCTACAAGCACATGAAACAAGTAAGGGTAAAGGATTGAGAAAGGCTTCCTGTGCAGAGAGGTAATGCAATGAATCCGCCAGGGTACTGACCAGGATCGCTGGCAGTGGAGCAACATTTGTGATTTCTTGAAGTGACTCCGTCGGGGTACTGTCTAGCTCTGCTGGTAGCGGAGTAACACCACAAATTTATTTTAAAATTCTGAAAATAATAAGCCTGTCGCCTTCCTCTCTACATCCTCAACCAACCATTGGCTTCTGTGAACTTCCTCTTTGATGCGTTGTGATTAACGGGGCCTAGTCGAGGCACAAGGATTGGGCATATCTGAAAAGGTCAAAATAATACATGGTTACCCTCAGAGCCTGTTCAATGTTCCCTTGCATCACTACCTCGAGTCAGAATTTTGTTGGGGTGTTGAAAAAGATGCTAGATTCTACTAGTGGTTCGCCAATTGTTGTAGCCGCTACAACACCACCCAAAATTTTGGGTATATTTAAAATTTCGGTTCCCCCTCTACTCGCTTAAGCCATTAGGGTTTTCACCCAATCTGTGATCAGTGACATCCCCGTGGCCTTTTCCCAGCCCCTTGTAAACCTTCCCACCTTCATGACAAGATTCTTTCACCGATGCCACGCCATGTGTGGGGGGATCAACATGCATATACTCAAATGGAAACTTCTATGTGCATTAAGTATTTTCGTTAGAAGCCCTTTCATCATGGATCATTTAGGCATTTTGTTTGGATACTTCACCAAACTCATGTAAATTATTTGAGGGAATCATTCTCTACAGGGTGACTGTGAACTAATTAATGTTATAATGTTTCATACAGGTCAATCCCACGGATTATATACTCATCAGTGTCATCACCACACAGAGGGGATAAACTAAAGCTAAACAACAAAGGCACAGTTGCGGAACATGACACTTTCATACCCCATCCATATGGGGATGAGAACTAAGTCTAAAATCGAAGACCTCAGCAAGGCAGAGAACTAGGATACACCAACAAGTGAGAAGGAGGAGCAAGTGAACATTATTTGCAAATGGAGGATGGTGTGGTGTATGTTATTCAAATAAAGGATCAAGGGAAGAATTTTTCATGATTACCGATGCAACAAAATTCTTCACTGATGCACATCAAATACTTAGACTCATTTCATTAGGAAATATAAGAATCCTGTAAGAGTGTTATGACATTGGCATATCAGAGTCTTGGTGTTGTCCATGGTGATTTAAGTATCTCTTTGCTCTGTGTCTTCAGAAGTAATTTTGCTGAAGACATTCAACAATTTGAAAAAAGTGAAGAGATACTTGGAGCATTGTCCTTTGTCTTCTGGACATTAACTTTGGTGCTTTTATTCAAGTATGTCTTTATACTGTTGAAATATGATGACAATGGAGAAGGCAGGGCTTTTGCATTGTATTCTCTGTTATGTAGGCACGCCAAAGTTAGCATGCTGCAGAAACTCCAAACTGCTGATGAGGAACTTTTGACATATAAAATGGAATTTCCTCCTAACACAAAGAAGGGGTCAAGAATAAGAAAGATTCTTGAAAGGCATAAAATTCTTCAGTCTGTGCTACTGGTTGTGGCTTTGCTGGGCACTTGTATGGTTATTGGAGATGGTGTGCTAACACCAACCATTCCTGTGTATTTTGCAGTCTCGGGCTTTAAATTTGTTGTGACAGAACACCTAAATGAATATGTATTTGTTTCCTATTTCATTCTATATAGTGGTTTTCCTTTTCGAGCTACAACACTATGGGACACATCGGATAGGTTTCATATTTGCCCAAATTGTTATGATTTGGCTTCTATATATCAGTGCACTCAGTTTAAAAAACATTATTCACTGGAACTCGAGAAATTTATCTCGCACTCTCTCCATATGCTATGAGGAGCACCCGGTCTAGAGGATGGAAGTCTTTGGGTGGAATTTTTGTTATGCATCATAGGTTCAGAAACAACGTTCGTATATCTTGGGCACTTTTCACAATTGTCAATAAAGATCGATTTCACTTTTATGGTTTATCCTGCCTTGTTTTTAGCTTACATGGGTCGAGCTGCTTACATTTCACAACACCACCAATGTGTTAATCCAACCGGATATTTCTTTTCAGTGCCAGAAGCTGTTAGATGGCCTGTGATTGGAGTTTTGAGCCAAGCAATGATCGCAGAGACATGTTCAATCATTAACCAATGTCTGACACTTGGTTACTTTCCTAAGGTAAAGGTGGTACGCACGTCAAATAAAATACACAGGAGGGTCTATACTCCTGTAATCAACTGGATTTTAACGAAATTATGTCTTGTTGTTACATTTGGTTTGAGGGATGTTAAGCACATAGGAAATTCCCTCTAAATTCCCTTGGAGGCCAGCATTATACTGAGAGGAATTAAAAATTGGAAAGGCCTTGTTTGGCTGCGTGTTAAAAGGAGCATAAATCATGATAAATTTATTTGATTACGAGGGCAATGGATACCTAAGCCAATATATCAAAGATGGCTCCCAAATGATGACATAAGGAATCAAAGCCACGACCCGCGAGAATGGAGAATCCAACAAAGGTGAGATGGATAGCGCGAGTCCCCACCTCTCATGCGGCATCACATGGAATGCATGTTGCCAAATGCATGAAACCGAGGCAAGCTCGTCATGCACGAGTGATATTTGTGATGCTACGTGCAAACAAAAGGAATTTGATCAAGGAGGTCGATAGTATGCAACTCCTTCAAGGGTCATTTAACTCTGCACCATCAGTATGCCCGACATATAAGGCTTTCATGGCCCGTTCTAGCTTCTCAAGTTTGGCACACAATGATAAAATTCGGCATCGTTATTTTTAAATGTGGGTAGAAGGTTGAATCCCTTCAAGTTTGGGCTATATTAGCTCATCCAATAACTTGGAATTCGTTTGATGACCATGGAAAAGGACCAACGTGCTACGATCATATGTTTGAAGATGTAAATGACCCAAAAAATAATCTACAGTTGCACGTTATGGAGTTAAAACAATATCCATAACTCACGTGCTTTATTGACCACCCACAGAGTCATATTTCGTGAAGCGTTGGCACAAAATGAATACCTATGTAGTGCGGTTGCGAATGCGTTGAGATCTGGTGCTCTTGATGCATTCTGTATCTATTGGAGGCTTGTGAGAAGAGGGGCCTTGCACGCATCTTTGGGCACTGCGCGTAATCACATCACGAATTATGGTCGCACAATCCATTCTTGTGCATTGCGCCTAAACTCAGAGAGTAAGAGTGACCAAGTATACGGCTGGAGTAGAACTGCGAGTCACATTTCAAATGAAGGAAGAACCAAAAGAACGCTGGATCGCATTATCCCTCGGGTCACTGGGTCGCAAAACTAATGGAGTAGATGAAAATTCGACTGGGTTAGAGCTGCAACCCTGCGACCTTCGTGAGGTTGCATCCCACATTAAGAGCACAGTCGCATTTTCCTTCCGGGTCGCCGAGTCGAAAAATAATGGAGTGAACAGAATATGCGAATTGGGTTGAAATTGTGACTGTGCGACCTTTGTGAGGTTTCATCTCATGCTAAAATACTAAGTCGCACTATTGCTAAGGTCTCAAGACCTCACCTCAAGAAGGCAGCTGGGGTTGTGACCTCATAATTCAATAATCCTATGACCTGTGCTTTACGTGCACGAATTGAGAAAGCATATCGACAGTGTTTGGAGAAAGAGCATGATGAGCGGCATCCCCATGGTTTCAAAATAATTAGACATGTCAATATTTAGGCTCATGGGCAATTGTAAAAAATAGAAACTCTTGCTCGAGATACCACTTCTCATTTGACAAAAATTGCATCCCTCTCCATGCGTAGGATCAATGCTCGATTAATATTTGCGTGTATATGCAAGATTTAAGTCACGAAAGCCAGATCTTGGCATTCTTGTACTCACTCCAAATTGTGACCTGTCGTACTCCATTCCAAAGGGTCTCCTCGTTATTGATATCCCAATGGGAAGAGTATATTCGGCGCATATGATGGTTTCCATATAAAGAACATAAGGTGGGAATAGTCCCAGTTGGCACGCCCTTTCCAATGGGTTCTAGACCAATAGGAGGTGTGATGTAATACCGGCAAGGCAAACCTCTGCCCCAACCATGCAAGATCGATGGCTCTGATGACAGAGGCAGCTAGGCCAAGATAAATACATCTCCATCGATCCTATTAATGTGTTCTGCCGCAAACATTCAGATCTTGGGAGAACTCAGCGGAGACTACGCTGTGGGACATATCTCAGGCTTTAACTTTCCAGATGCCTTTTCTTGTGGCTTCCAAATCCCCAAAAACTTGCTATTATATATGGATGATCATTGTCTTTATGTGTGGGATGTACATAATTTATCAAAGATCTCCAGGGTCTGTGCATATTTTTCTCACAATGCTTGTATATGGGATATTTCTAACCCTCTACCAAATCACAAGATGGAAACTAGAAACCCATTATATTCTGTGGGAGATGGCACATGCAGAGGGTCTTTTATCCTATCAATGGGTTTTTCTACAAACATTCAGATATCGGGAGAACTCAGTGAAGACCAAGCTGTGACACAACACTTGACCACACTGGGGTCTTTTTAGTCATCAATATTTTTCACCTGTTGATGATGACTAGTTGTTAAAGCCAAGTTTTCTAGTAGCTGATCTCTAATTTGTCAAATTTATCAACTATAAAACACCCCTAAAAATTTTTCCTCCTACCTTTTCAATCAGCCTATGATGAGAAAAAACCTAATTATCAAGCCCTATCTAGTCTCAGTCATACAAAATTTTCCATCAGCTGTCATAAGCTAAAAGTCATCTGCTATCATTCACCCTCATCCCCAGCTCATTCATTAACCAACTGATTGATAATAAGTTTAGCTACCCTACCTCTGGTCATATCTCATCTTGGGATCTGATCATACGAAAGAGAATACTCCAAATCTGTCAAAAATATCCCCTAAGTTAGGTAGTGGCACTTTAGGCGATCTTCCCTTGGAAAACTACCCTAATCCAAAAGAACCTCTGTCTAAAACCAACCAGTCATAGATGGCCTTCCTATTATGCAAATAAAGCTTGATACACCCTTAATTTGCGCCACTAACAAGTCTTGGTGTCTCTGCAGTGCAAGTTTCAAAAGCCAAACTGATGTTATGTTGATCCATAGTGTTTCAATGTCCTTTTCAAAAGCAGAAGTGTACTAGTGTTCCAGAAGAAATTATTAAAAATTAACATGAGAAGACAACTGCTTCTCATGTGGTTTTGAGCCTGGGATGAAAGTACTAGTCAGAGAGGTAATTAAGTGAACTCCTGCAAACACATTCAAACGGTTAGTAACCTATGACTAGAAAGTAATACTCTGCAGACATAGGTCAAGATTGATCTTGGTTTCTAAAGATGCATAAGGGTATTCTATCAACAGAATACACATCTCAGAGCATGCCCCTCATGGCATATTGTCAAAATTTCACTTTTTATTACTTATTGTGATGTACCAAGCAGAGATATCCAGTGAAAGGAAAGATTGACACAGTTTGAAAATAGATTAAATGCGATTGTGTAAAACCTCCTCCAAGAATGAGTAGAGGGTTGGGTCACTTCTTGCAAACCTCCTCCAAACATGAGCAGATGTTTGGGTGGCTGTGTAAAACCTCCTCCAAACATGAGCAGAGGGTTGGGTCATTTGTTATAAACCTCCTTCATTTAAAATCAGATGGTTTGGAAATATTATGCTGGCCTCCTTCATTTAACAAGCAGAGGGTCAGGAATAGAGGTGTAGCCTCATTCAAAGATTCCAAGGCTAAGAATGCTACAAATTCCCTTAAATTTTTTTTTACACTTTTCTCTCCAATGGATGAAACCACTAACATAGTAGTGGTATTTCAAAGGATTGTTTATATGGTTTCACTATTGAAAGACAAAATTGAAATGCAGTGGGAAACAATTAAATAATCATTAGTAGAAAATGGTGTTAAATAGAGGACAAGCAGTGGTATTATGATGAGTTAAGAAGCTTTGTTTTTCATGTCTACAAAAGCCTCCTTTGGAGAGTAAACAAAGGATAGAATACCAAAGCTTACAACAACCACATCAAAAAGACAAATAAGGTAGGCTAAGCCTTGCTTATGAAAGGGAATTTTGCAAATAAACACACAGAGACAGTATGTGTGAGGAAAGGGTATGAAAAATGTTTTAAATTCAGGGACAACACTCAAAGAAACAAGGCATATCACTGTCACAAACAAAGGCCTTTTTTACGAAACATGTGAAAAAAACCTTGCTGTTGCATATGATTGCAGGAAGGGTCTTTAAAGGATTTTCTTTTTGATAAGCAGATGTTTGTCAAACCTAGGTGAATGCAACTAAGGTTTCACCCACAGTCAAAGAGAAATATCATTCAAAGGATGCATTTACAATCATTTATATGGCTTCGAGCAGGGTTTCCTTTAAAAAATAGATATGGACAAAGGTAACAGGTTTTCTTCCTCAATGAGAAGCAATGGAAAAGATTTTGGCTTTTAAAAAGTTTCTTTACTTTAAAAAAGGGAAGTCATGACTATGTTGCCCTCAAAGAGAAGTTGTCCACACCACTTTGTCATTAACTTGATCAAATATGGGTCTTTGTAATGTTCTAAAAGTAATGAAATTACAAAAATAGTGAGTCATGTTTTGAGAAAAAAAAAGTGGCCTTTTCAAGCATATAAACCCTCCAAAGCATGATATAAAAACATTTGAATTTTCTTTCATATAAAAGGCAGAGGAGACTATTGCAAAGTCTCATTTGAAAAATTCAAAACACAACAAGCGTTCCCCTAGTTGCTCACTATACAGAACAAGAAATTTTGAGCAAATTTCAAGCTTTTCAAGGTTCTAAGCTTGCGCGGTGCGCCTGTAAAGCATGCGGCATGCCTGGGAAAGAAAATACAAATGAGTGTAACGGCTCTGCGGTGCACCTGTGCGCACGTTCACCCCTGCCCGAAGGCCGACCCGACACCCCTCATTGCACGGCATTTTTTTCTATGAACGTGCCGCTCAACCAAACGCCTTCAAAAAAAAATTTTGAGAGCTGCTCAACCAATAAAACAAGGCCCTTAAGAGTTTTAAAGGTATTTTTCTCAGTCCATGATAAATTTTGAAGTTAAGAGGTGGTGTTATCTTGTGGTGTTTTCAAGAGAGAAACAGTGATTATAGGGTGGGGTTTTGGTCAAATATTAAAGAATTTTGTTGCTGTGATTACTAAGAATTAGTACAGTGATAGACAAGGGTATTTTATCAGTCCTAAAGGGCCTTAATTGCCTTTAAGAAAAGTGACTGCCCACAGTTATTGGAAAATAAATACACAGTGGTAGAGGTCTCAAATCAATTTAAAGAGTGTCCTAACAGTGTTAAAACAAGAGCAGACTTTGTTTAAAAAATCAAAGGGGAAAACAGTGGTCATAATATGAATGCTTGGTAATTTTAAAAGTGTCCTCTCTGTATCATGGATTAGTGAACTCTGTGCAGCCTCCATAGTTCAAAAAGAAAAATCTGTGTTGAAAGGCTTTTCAAATCAGCTGAGGGTGTTTTGTCTACCTTTGTAAAGAAACAGTGAATAGTAGAAGAACATTGTTTGGGGGAAAGGTGTTTTGTTTTTGTCAAAACACAAAAGTTCCTTTTTCACCAAGAAACCACAAACACACCTTTCAAGACCTTTCCCAAGCATAGTGATAAACTAACTTTTTGTTTTTATTTGACAAGCACTTGTTGATTGGCATCAAAAGAGGATAAAACAACGACTTATAAGGAGGACAGGGGTGTTGTTGAGAAACCATTTCAAGGACCATTTGAGACAACTTGTTTTTTCCAGTTAGCAAAGAGTATAAAAAAAAAATTCCTCCCAGGCAAGACAATAGAAGTGGTCTTCACAAGAGGTTTGAAACTGTTTCAACTGAAGAGGTAAATGCTCATCCATCAGTCCTGTTTAACTTTCATGAAGTTGGATGTCTAGATTTTTGTCAAAGGGTGCAGGAGGTGAAAAGCTATCCCCTCTTGACACATCTTTGTGCTTTGAGATTTCAAGGGAAACACTTTCAGCTGGCAGGCTTGGATTTCAAGTTTTCTCCTAAGTCCATTTCCAAAGCCACCAAAATCCCTTATGTCAAAGAGAAATGGTTTAAACAGAGCCACCTAGACTCAGAATAGTACAAACCCTTTTTGAAGCCAGAGAATTGGGATACATGTCCATCCATATTTCCTTTCTCATATCTGTTGACTAGTTATGCTCCCCTCATGAAGATAATCATGAAATATTTCACATGCGAGGGAAGATTTTCCTGGGTCTATGCTTACCATGTCTGGTTGCTCATGCATTTCATAAGAGCCCAATTGTTAAATCTCCCCTTCTTCCTCCATAGAAGTATTGAAAAAATGGCCTCCACTGTTCAGAAAAGACCTCCTTCTCAGCAGTCAGCTTGCCTTTTCCATCATTCCCTCATCAAGGTTGTCATTCTTCATTAGCTTGAGAAGAAGGGAATCCCTTGGGACACTTTCATTGCACATCCAGATTTCACCACTGTTTCTTCATTCCATACATCTCCTTCACCTTCCACTCACCATCCTTCACCTTCTTCAAGTAAGCCCATTCCCAAGAAGCTCAAATTTCCCATGATTGAACAGGAAGAAGAGCATGATGAGAAAGAAGAGCATGATGAAGATGAGCAGCAACATGATGATGAACAGCGAGAACATGAAGATGAGCAACAAATTGATGATGAAAAATAGCAACATGATGAACAACAGCAACATGGGGAAGAATAGCATGATGAAGAAGGGTAGCAAAGTGAAAAAAAACACAGTGAAGAAAAACACAGTGATGATATACAGCATAGTGATGAAGAGTAGTGCCATGAAAAAGAGCAAAACAATGAGGAGAAAAATGATGATGAAGTTGAACAGTTTGATGAGGATATTGGTAGCCCTCATAGTAGCAAAAAAGATGAAGATGAAGCCCAAAACATTGAAGAGACAGAGCCTCAAAGTCCTAAAGACAGCAAATACAAGATTAAAGAGGGCAGCCCTAAAAAATACATGCAAGAGGACAGTCAAAACATTCATGAAGAAAATCAAAACAGTGGCAAGGATGATGAGGAAAGTAACAAGGTCAAAGAGCCAATAGAGCATGTGCTAGCTACCTCTCCTAGGCAAGGGGCCATGCTTTCTTCTCCAAAAGTGGCCAAGCCCCAGGCATCAAGGAAAAGCGTGCCTTAAACTATAACTCGAAATGTTACTAGGGCCCTACGAAGCAAGGGGAAATTTCCCAAGCATCCTATTGTCGAATTACCCAAGATGAGGAAGACCATGAAGGCCACCCAAAGTAAGGGAAAGGAGAAAGAAGAAAGAAACCATGAGAAGGAGAGGGACTTTGACATAATTCAAATCCAAAGTGATGATAGTGACAATGAGGCCCAAATCCTAGAGACTCTCTTGATCAATAGAGAAAAACAAATTGATGCTTTGAGGGCAGATCTAGAGAGGTCTAGAAACTTCAATCACTTCTTGCAAACACAAAATAAGCAGATGAGTGTCCACATGGCAATATATGAGACACGGGCCATCAAATATAAAAAGGAGGCCTCCAAGGCGCAAGTTAAATTGGAAGAACTCATGGGCAAGTTCAATGATAGCGAAGATGAAGATTATTCAAGGAGAAAGAGACCAAGGACCATGGGACTCAGAAGAGCCTTTGAGAAACAAAAGGAGGAAGAAGTTGCCCTTTTCCAATATTTTCCTCTCACTAATTTTTTCACCCAAGAGATAGAGAGAAATCAAGAAGCATGGCTCGAGAGGGCAAATGATCACTTGGAAAAGAAGTTGGAAAAGGCCAATAGAGATTTGGACCTTCAAAGGAGGATGACCGGGCACTATAAGAAGCTCAATCAATTTGCCCAACGGCAATTGAAGGCCACACAGGAAAAACTCAAGGAAGCTCAAAGGAGGTGCCCGGCAACAAAAATGAAGAATCGCACCTCAAAGCTCCAAATTTTGGCCTCATCTTCTCAGCATGTTTCTGAAATCCCTTGAGGGTCATGCTCGCCAAAATTGGGCGAAATTCAACAAGTTTTGGTTTTTTGTCATTTTTGGGCTTTTGGCTAAAAGTCATGGGCATCGCCATTTCTGTTTGGGACATCCTCAAACGATGAAAATGGTATCATTGGATGCCATAATTTCAATGGCATCTACTTAGCAATATTAAGATCAATTGAAGATGATTTTCTCCCCCAAAATGGTGAAAAACACACTTTTTCCACACTCTACCCCTTTTATCAGCAAAGTCTATTTTTTGGGTTTTTACACATAGGTCAGCTTTTGACAGAATTCCATTGATCATTTTGGAGAAAACTAAACATTTTCAGAAAATAGACATTCAGAGCTTTCCAACGAGCCATGAAAAGCCTCGTTTTGACATCGGGAAGGCATCCAAAAGTTGCCCGCAAGACAGAGGACTTTCTGCTAATATATTTCTTAAGTATTTTTGTGAAAAATGTACTTTTCTAAAGTGACTTTTCCTCATGTGCGTTTAGCTATTTTTGGGCATGGTTAGTTAGGAAAATTCAATTTATTTTCCTTTTTTAGCATTTTTGAGATATTTTATTAGATATTTTGTGCCTTGGGCTTTGCAAAGCCTCAAGGACAAAATCATATATTTTTGATGGGCCAATGAGATTGCAAGTTGCACTAGGAGGCTTTCCCTCATCTTGGCCTATATATTCTAAGAGACTTCATTGTAAATAGGGTTGAAATTGACAATATAGAGCAATATATGGTTATACAAGCTTGGAAGAAACACTTGTCTCATGCATTGGATAGTTTCTTGAATGCTTTTGGATAATGAAAGAGGACTGTTGTTGGATTCCTTGACTTGGTAAAATGGTATAGTGTCCCTCTTTGTTATGCTTCTTAGTTTTTATTCATATTCCATGTTCTTGCTTGCTATAAGACAATAGAGAATAGATTTGAGACATGCCCTTGGAGGCACCTCACATTTCCTATTTCTTTATAGCTTCTATGTTTTCTTCCTTCTTAGTCATATCAAAGAATCCTTGATTGCTCTTTGATAACTAAAGAAATTGTTTGCTTGTTTCATTTATGGTTTTATGCATGCTAAGTATGATTCATGGTATGCCCTACTTACTCATGGCTAGTCATAGCTCCACCTCTGAAACCTTTCTTTGATTGTTTGATTGTCATTTGTTGAACCAAGGAGGTCTTGTACTGATCTTGCCCTTTGCCTAAAACTATGCAATCTTGCTTCAAAGTGCCCAATAGCTTGAAATACTATGCTTAGGCATTTCCTCATAGTGATTTGAGTTGTTTTTTTGTCTTAATTGTATCTCCCCATATTCTGATAGCAATTTCCTAAAGTTAGAGAGTCATATATCTCTATGTATTGTTTGAATGTTTATTTCTATACATTGATCAGTTTATAGTTACATTTCTCATGATTAATGGTAAGCCCTACCATGTTTATGTCAGCTTTTGAAATATTTATGTTTGAAATCCTTTGTTCTTCACAAATTTAGTGTACATCCCACTCCATTTTACCCAAAGATCCATTTTACCTCGATCAAGTCGGCCTTTCAACAACCTTGTATCACAATCTGAAAGATTTCTTGACCTTTTCGACCCCATAGCCCAGTTAATATGACAATATTTTTATCTATCTTAGTCTTTGATCAGTTCATCCCTCACAAACCTAAAAACAAAACCAAAAACCTACTTCATAACTAGCCTCAAATCAGAAACACAAGAAGAAAACACATAGATATCCCTTACACAAATAGAGAGAGCCCTCTCTGAGTCCAGGAAGGCTAGGTCCTTGGGCTCGAAAGATTGGTTTGATGTTACCCTGTCACTTGGCTTGCCAATCAACCAAATCACGGGACCCTAACATAATGATGATCATGGTGGGACTCTGAGTTAGTGACAATCTAAGTACACCTTAGGACTCCAGAAATCCCTTATCTTCGAGACTACCTTCCATTTAGCCACCTCATCACCGCACTAACATAATGGCGATCACGGTGGGACTCTGAGTAACGAACAAACTTATATTCCCTAAAACATTTCAGCAGCCTTAGAAATACTATATGATTGAATTATCCCACTGCTCACTAACATAATGGCTATCATGGTGGGACCCTGAGTGATAAACAAACTTAGATTCCCTAAAATTTCTAGCAGCCTTAGAAATACTATCTGATTGACTTATCCCACCGCTCACTAACATAATGGCGATCACGGTGGGACTCTAAGTAACAAACAAACTTAGATTCCCTAAAACATTTCAGCAGCCTTAGAAATACTATCTGATTGACTTATCCCACCGCTCACTAACATAATGGTGATCAGGTGGGAATAACTATGTACATAACAGTCTAGCAAACTCTTGTAGATTCATTAGTCTTTCAAAATTTAAATAGGCAAGAAGTCCATAGAATCATTTAGAGTAAACTCTTTTTGTTTTCACCACCCTAGAAAAGTGATGAGTCAGGTTTAGAACACTTTAATAAACCATAGGCTGCACATAAAAACTCAGAAAACCCCAAAACATCCCCAGATTGGATTTTTCCCTAGTTATTGGTGGTGGACCATAGCTACATCTTTACAAAAACAACCAAGTTCCACCTGGCGACTCCACTAGCCTCTAGTAGGCCTAAAAACTCCATAAAAACCAAAAATTCATAAACCATACCATTCTGTTGACTCATCATTTCCAAAACTTAAAACTGATGGTGCAAACTCTATGATTAGTGACAAACTAAGTATAACTTAGCGATTCAGAAAAATTCACCTAAACATAGGAGATAAGCAGAAATAAACTTGCAAATAGAACCATCAGCTTGTCCAAACAGCCTAGAAAACTGTTGAAACCAAGTAATAACTCTTTCTTGCAAGTCTTCACCTCAAAGTTTGCTAGAAAAACTTTTTCCTGAAAGAATCTTTGATAGTTTTGGTGGTGGACCATATTTCTCAAAGAAATCCACCTAGCAACTCCACCAACCCTCATTTTTGTTTTGACCATCCTTCACATTAGCAAAACTGCTAGAGAGGCCATTCATCCAAAAAAATGACAAATACCATCCTCTCTAAACTCTGAATTCTAAATATGGCTTCACAAAGAATCTATACCATATCTCATCCAGACCCAAATCCCCCTATCATAGTAGATGACCCAGAGAATATTCTGTGGCAAGCTTCCGAAACTGGCAACTTAGTTACCGATAGGTCCATCCATAAAGCAAGATCAGTACCTGAGCATCTCACATCCTTGCAGGATTCCCCATTTGACTTAAAATCAGCAAAAACCCTTTTTAGAAGAAAGTCACAAAGTAAATTAAACTTTGACGATCTTGAGCCCCTAGATTTGACATAGAGTCCTAGTAGATAAGCCTCACCCACTACACCTCTCGACTTTTAGCTTCTCCATCACTTTGGCTCATACCACCCCAGATCTACTCAAAATCAGATCACTAGCCCAACTACATCCACCACACCCATCCAAACCACTATTTTTCAAATCACCTTAGCTCGTCCTACAAGCCCTCATATTGTACATCATCCATTAGCTCCCGCCATGGTAGCATGGTATGCACCCTTGGTATTGCCACACCCTTTGGCTCCTTTACAAAATGACTATCAATCCAAAATCCTGCACTTTACCGGAGTTGAGGCTACTACCACTCAACAACATGTAGATAGAATTAGCGATGCCTTTGAATACATGGAAATAGAAGATGAGACTATAAGAATGAGGATGTTCGCCCAAAGTCTGGGCGAAGAACCCAAAAAATGGTTTAAGAGATTAACTACAAACAGCTTACACGATCTCCCAGAACTCTACCAAACCTTCATAAATAAGTGGGAAATCAGAAAGAACCCCATTCAAATCCTGTCAGAGTATAAAAATCTAAAAAGGGAAAATGGGGAAAGTGTCCAGGAGTACTGCACTAGGTTCAACAATTTTTATAACGCCCTCCCGCCTCACTTTAAACCTCCACTTGGCTCAGCCTTAGCAAAGTTCCCTGAAGGTTTCGACCCAGACATGACTTATCAACTAAGAGACAAGGACCCCCCAACCTTAGAGGAAATGCAAAAAGTGGTCATAACTGCAGAAGCCAACTTAGCAGAAAAAAGAGCTAGGACCAGATCAGAAAGGAAAGTCACATACCGGGATGAGGTCACCCCTTCACCCCCTTCCTTAGATCCTAGAATAGATGACTTGGTTAGATCCATGGCGAAAATGTGGGAAAGGATAAGTGAAAAGACACCTCTTAGAGACAACCAGCCAAACCCTCCAAACAGAAACCGAAACCAAAAATTTAGGAGAGAACAGCCTCAAAACAAACCAAGGAAAAATGACCAACAAATTAGGCCACACTTTAATGAAAATTATGTTGATGAGGATGAGAGGGATACATAACACATTGATGAAAATCATTTGAACCTTATAGGTTCTGATAACGAGAGTGAGGTTTACCTCACAGAAGAAGAACAAGCTTTCTTCTCTCCGAATCAAAATGAAACCAACTATGAAGATCTCGAAGATCCTGCTATAGATTTTCATAATGCCATAATAGAAGCTCACAGGAAATATGATCTTAGAAGCAGAAAAAACCAACACAACTCCAAGAAAGGTAGCTCGAACACTGCTAAAACCCCTGATACCATCCTTAAAAGAGCAGTGGATGGCAACAAAATCGTGGTCAAGAAAACTAACCAAAGTAAAGATAAATCTATTCAGACAAGCCTTGGCCCAGATTTTCCCAGTACCTCTTCCAAGATTTCCGAGATGGTTGTTTTGAACAAAATCTCGAAACAAAGTCAGCAAACTCAAAACATAGAGAAAGTCATGGCTGAAAAAACTGAAGCAAACCTGTCTAAACCACAAGCACCCTTCAGTTTTGAGAGAGAAATATCCAAAATAAATATTACCATGCCTCTCACTAAACTTATTGCCCAAAGCTCTTATAAATCCCAAGTGTTAAAGGTCCTGAATATAGGAAATGATGCAAACACCCTTAATCTAGCTGATGACACTCCTGAAGTGTTGTTTGGTCCAAAAATAGAAGGGAAATTCCAAGAAGGAACCACTCTTCCCTTTTACATCAGTCTGAATATCCATGACCAAATCCTACACAATGCCATGCTAGACTCCGGGGCCTCGCATAATCTCATGCCGAAGGTTGTGATGGAAATATTAGGCCTAGAAATTACAAAACCTTATAAATACTTATATTCATTTGATTCAAGTAGAGTCAAGTGTCTAGGCTTAATCAAAGATATTTGTTTCAGTTTGGCCCAAATACCTACAAAACACCTGATCATGGACATAGTGGTAGCGGACGTTCCCCCCAAGTACGTAATTCTTTTATCCAGAACTTGGGGAGCTAAGCTTTAGTGAAATATTCAACTTGATATGTCCTACGCCAATATTCCTGTGTTTAACCAAACTAGAATACTCTATTGGGAATCACACATGAAATATATGGTTAGCAGCCAAGAAAGGCCAGATAACATCCCAATGTACTCCTTGCATTCTGATCAAACTCTTTCATTTTACACACTGATGAAGACATTGAAGAACAGTCGGGAGGATTTGAAACAAACTTAGACCCACCACATCGGCTGCCTCAAGTTCTCTATGATGAACTAGACACTCAAAATTATCATGATCATGATCAATTATGTCTTGAAGAAAGAGAGTTTGTTCCTCTTGAAACAGAGATAGAGCAAGAAGCACAAAACATTATGTACCATCAAGAAAATTTCTCAAACCATAGGCAAACATCAGCGTAACGTCAGGAGACTTTTTCAGAACAGAGGCATTAGAAGACTTACATATCACAAACATCTTTGGAAATCAAGGGCAGGGGAGCTTAATGTTCTTACCATACCTTAAGGATTTACCATCACATAACTCTACCCCTTCAAATGAAACCTTGAATGTAGCCATAACAACTTAAAATCTAGGAAAAATGTCTAAAAAACTTCTTATGAAAGGATACAATGACTGCAATCCAAATATACCTGAGTTTTTTGAACTAGCTAGCATTCAGCCACTCCATCAAAGACTTAGAACTGCTAGAATTTGCAATATTGTTCAAAATACTACTTCATGTAGAGAAAACAATGAGAAGCACTATGTCACTGCCATCACTCCAAGAAACAACTTCAATAAAAGAAAATACAAAAATCTTGACCAAACAATAGTAGTCAAAAATAAAACAGTTGGTCATATGATTTGTTTTGATTTTAGAAATACTAATACACAACCTTGTGACAGAAATTTTATCCTTCCTGCCCAAGACCATGATATACCAATGATAAGTGCGTTTAATCATGTGTCTTTGCAAGATGATGTTTCAGGGTATCGCCAAATAATTCCTTTGCAAAGCAAACAAATCAAAGAATTTTTCAAGTATGCTGGAAGTAGTTCCATCTTCAAACCCAGAATTGTAAAATCTCCGAACACCAAAAACATGCTCCTAAAAGCCATGTTTCTAGTTCTGAATTTCTGCATTCTGATGTACCTTGATGATGTCATCATATACTTCAAAAATGACAAAGAATATCTGCATTATTTGAAAAAAATGTACAACAAAAGAAGAAGTGGGAATCAGAGGTATAAAGAGGTACATCGGGAAGATATGGAGTTGTTTAGAGATTCATGCATGAATCCTTATGTCATGCTTGAAAGAGAAAATTTTCCAAATTTTTCTTTTCAAGAGTTGAGTGGACCAAGAGTGGTAGGAGATCCTTATGAAGATAATATGCTTAAGTTTCACCATTTCCAAGATTTCTGAGTTATAACATTTTCAATCATTGTATATACCATTGTTTGAAAAAATAAATCAAAACAATAGAAAATTCAAAACAATAGAAAAAGAGGGTAGTTTGAAAAGTAGAAAGAAAGCCCTATGTTCAAAAAATAGTCATTCTGAAAGCGCGCAAGTCTAAATGCCGCTACTAGTGCTCAAAATGTCTTGTTCAGTTATCTAGCCTAATCATAACTGAACATGTTTTAAATTTATTTGTTGATAAGTTAGTGAGAGGAAAGATAGTCAACATTGTGTAAGATTGACTTGTCAAAGAAAGTAGATTAGGAAAAGATACTGGTTCCACATGCTCAAAACAGAACCAAAGAGGAAAATAGGGATGAAAAACAAACTGTGTATCCTAGCCCTGATTTTCTAGATTTCATTTTATGCAAAATAATATTTGTGTGCAGCTTGTCTTTCATGCCACAAGTACATGACAAATCATACTGTCTAATCTTGATTTGGTCATTTTTCAATTTCATGTTTTAGATTAGAGAATAAAATCCTGTCAAACAGCTTAACCTTGACAGTCAATCCAGCATAAGTATAGAAACAAAGGAGTCCATCAGCTTAATTTGAACTCCCGGTGGATATAAGTGTAGAATTAGATAGTGTCATTTTTCGAAAATATTATGTGAAAGGGTTGCTAGTCCAAACGCACCCAAAAGAAGAAAAAATGTTAGGAAATATAGTAGGGTAGGTAGAAATGACTTTGATGCTAATCATTCTGTCAATTTTCAGAAATAACATCAAGGAAGAAAGAAATTTGGCCAATGGATAAAGGCACTAGTCTTCAAAGAATCGAGATCTGAAATTTTGGACACCTCCTGAAAAGGAGCTGCCCTCCCCAAATGGAGCCACTGTTAGTCATCAATATTTTTCACGTGTTGATGATGAATAGTTGTTAAAGCCAAGCTTTCTAGTCACTGATCTCCAATTTGTCAAATTTATCAGCTAGAAAACACCCCTAAACATTTTTCCGTCCTACCTTTTCAATCAGCCTATGATGAGAAAAAACCTAATTGTCAAGCCCTATCTAGTCTCAGTCATACAAACTTGTCCATCAGCTATCATAAGCTAAAAGTAATCTTCTGTCATTCACCCTCATCTCCAACTCATTCATTAATCAACTGATTGATAAGAAGGTCAGCTACCCTACCTCTGGTCATATCTCATCTTGGGATCTGATCATACCAAAGAGAATACTCCAAATCTGTCAAAAATCTCCCCTAAGTTAGGTAATGGTGCTTTAGGAGATCTTCCCTTGGAAAACTATCCTAAGCCAAAAGAACCTCTATCTAAAACCAACAAGTCATAGATGGCCTTCCTATTCTGCAAATAAAGCTTGATACACCCTTAAGTCGTGCCAGTAATAAGTCTTGGTGTTTCTGCAGTGCAAGTTTCAAAAGCCAAACTAATGTTGCATTGATCTAAAGTGTTTCAATGTCTTTTTCAAAAGCAAAAGTGTACTATTGTTCCAGAAGACATTATTAAAACTTAACATGAGAAGACAACTGCTTCTCATGTGGTTTTGAGCTTGGGATGCAAGTACTAGTCAGAGAGGTAATTAGGTGAACTCCTGCAAACACAATCAAAAGGTTAGTGACCTATGACTAGCAAGTAATACTCTGCAGACATAGGTCAGGATTGCTCCTGGTTTCTAAAGATGCATAAGGGAATTTTTTCAACAGAATACACATCTCAGAGCATGCCCCTCATGGCATATTGTAAAATTTTCACTTTTTATTACTTATTGTGATGTACCAAGAAGAGATATGCGGTGAAAGGAATGTGACTGTGTAAAACCTCCTCCAACCACGAGCAGAGGGTTGGGTCACTTGTTGCAAACCTCCTCCAAACATGAGCAGATGATTGGGTGACTGGGTAAAACCTCCTCCAAACATGAGCAGAGGGTTGGGTCATTTGTTATAAACCTCCTTCATTTAAAAGTAGATGGTTTGGAAATATTATGTTGGCCTCCTTCATTTAACAAGCAGAGGGTCAGGAACAGAGGTGTAGCCTCATTCAAATATCACAAGGCTAAGAATGCTACAAATTCCCTTAAAAAATTGTTTACACCTTTCTCTCCAATGGATGAAACCACTAACATAGCAGTGGTATTTCAAAGGATTGTTTATGTGGTTTTACTATTGAAAGACAAAATTGAAATGCAGTGGGAAACAATTAAATAATCATTAGTAGAAAATGGTGTTAAACAGAGGACAAGCAGTGGTATTATGATGAGTTAAGAAGCTTTGTTTGCCATGTCTACAAAATCCTCCTTTGGAGAGTAAACAAAGGCTAGAATGCCCAAGCTTACAACAACCTCATCAAAATGACAAATAAGGTAGTCTAAGCATTGCTTCTGAAAGGGACTTTTGCAAATAAACACGCAGAGACAGTATGTGTGAGGAAAGGGTATGAATTTTTTTTTTAATTCAGGGACAACACTAAAAAAAACAAGGCATATCACTGTCACAAACAAAGGCCTTTTTTATGAAACCTGTGAAAAAAACCTTGCTGTTGCATATGATTGCAGGAAGGGTCTTTAAAGGATTTTATTTTTGATAAGCAGATGTTTGTCAAACCTAGGTGAATGCAACTAAGGTTTCACCCACATTCAAAGAGAATTATCATTCAAAGGATGCATCTACAATCATTTATATGGCTTTGAGCAGGGTTTCCTTTAAAAAATAGATATGGATAAAGGTAATAGGTTTTCTTCCTCAATGATAAACAATGGACAAGATTTTGGCTTTTAAAAAGTTTCTTTACTTCAAAAATGGAAGTCATGACTATGGTGTCCTCAAAGAGAAGTTGTCCACACCACTTTGTCATTAAATTAATCAAAGATGGGTCTTTGTAATGTTCTAAAAGTAATGAAATTAAAAAAACAGTGAGTCATGTTTTGAAAAAACAAAAGGGGCCTTTTCAAGCATATAAACCCTCCAAAGCATGATATAAAAAAATTTGAATTTTCTTTCTTATAAAAGGCGGAGGAGACCATTGCAAAGTCTCATTTGCAAAATTCAAAACACAACAAGCGTTCCCATAGCTTCTCACTGGACAGAACAAGAAATTTTGAGCAAATTCCAAGCTTTTCAAGGTTCTAAGCTTGCTTGGCACGCCTGTAAAAGTGCGCGGCGCGCTTGGGAGTGAAAATACAAAGAAGTGTAATGGCTGCGCAGTGCGCCTATAGCAGCGCGCGGCACGACTGTGCACACATTCACCCCTACTCAAAGGCCGACTCGACACCCCTCATTGCACGACTTTTTTTTCTGTGAACATGCCGCTTAGCCAAACACCTTCAAAATTTTTTTTTGAGAGCTGATCAACCAATCAAACAAGGCCGTTAAGCGTTTTTAAAGAATTTTTCTCACTCCATGATAAATTTTGAAGTTAAGAGGTGGTGTGCTCTTGCGGTGTTTTGAAGAGAGAAACAATGATTATAGGGTGGGGCTTTGGTCAAATATTAAAGAATTTTGTTGCTGTGATTACTAAGGATTAGTACAGTGAAAGACAAGGGTGTTTTATCAGTCCTAAAGGGTCTTAACTATCTTTAAGAAAAGTGACTGCCCATAGTTATTGGAAAAGAAATACACAGTGGTAGAGGTCTCAAATCAATTTAAAGAGTGTCCTAACAGTGTTAAAACAAGAGCAGACTTTGTTTAAAAACTCAAAGGGGAAAACAGTGGTCATAATCTGAAGGCTTTTTCATTTTAAAAGTTTCCTCTCTGTATCATGGATTAGTGAACTCTGTGCAGCCTCCTTAGTTCAAAAAGAAAAATCTGTGTTGAAAGGATTTTCAAATCAGCTGAGGGTGTTTTGTCTACCTTTGTAAAGAAACAATGAACAACAGAAGAACATTGTTTGGGGGAAAGGTGTTTTGTTTTTGTAAAAACACAAAAGTACCTTTTTAACCATGAAACCACAAACACACCTTTCAAGACCTTGCCCAAGCACAGTGATAAACTGACTTTTTGTTTTTATTCGACAATAAATTGTTGATTGGCATCAAAAGAGGATAAAACAACGACTTATAAGGAGGACAGGGGTGTTTTTGAGAAACCATTTCAAGGACCATTTGAGACAGCTTGTTTTTTTCAGTTAGAAAAGAGTATCCAAAACAAAATGCCTCTTAAGCAAGACAGTAGAAGTGGCCTTCACAAGAGGTTTGAACCTGTTTCAACTAAAGAGGTAAATGCTCATCCATCAGTCCTGTTTAACTTTCATGAAGTTGGATGTCTAGAGTTTTGTCAAAGGGTGCAGGAGGTGAAAAGCTATCCCCCCTTCACACATCTTTGTGCTTTGAGATTTCAAGGGAAACACTTTCAGCTGGCAGGCTTGGATTTCAAGTTTTCTCCTAGATCCATTTCCAAAGCCACAAAAATCCCTTATGTCGGAGATAAATGGTTTAAACAGAGCCACCTAGACTCAGAACAGTACAAACCATTTTTGAAGCTGGAGCATCGGGAAACATGTCCATCCATCTTTCCCTTCTAATATCTGTTGACTAGTTATGCTCCCCTCATGAAGATAATCATGAAATATTACACATGCGAGGGAAGATTTTCCCGTGTCTATTCTTACCATGTCTAGTTTCTCATGCATTTCATAAGGGCCCAATTGTTAAATCTCCCCTTCTTCCTCCATAGAAGTATTGAAAAAATGGCCTCCACTATTTAGAAAATACCTCCTTCTCAGTAGTCAGCTTACCTTTTCCATCATTCCCTCATCAAGGCTGTCATTCTTCACCAGCTTGAGAAGAAGGGAATCTCTTGGGACACTTTCATTGCACATCCAGATTTCGCCACTGTTCCTTCATTCCATACATCTCCTTCCCCTTCCACTCACCATCCTTCGCCTTCTTCAAGTAAGCCCATTCCCAAGAAGCTCAAATTTCCCATGATTGAACAGGAAGAAGAGCATGATGAGGAAGAAGAGCATGATGAAGATGAGCAGCAACATGATGATGAACAACAACAACATGAATATGACAAGCAACATGATGATGAACAACAATAACATGGGGAAGAAGAGCATGATGAAGAAGGGCAGAAAAGTGAAAAAGAGCACAGTGAGGAAAGGCAGCACAATGAAGAAAAACACAGTGATGATATGCAACATAGTTATGAAGATTAGCGCCATGAAAAAGAGCAAGACAGTGAAGAGAGAAATGATGAGGAAGTTGAATAGTTTGATGAGGATATTGGTAGCCCTCACAGCTGCAAAAAAGATGAATATGAAGCCAAAAATATTGAAGAGATAGAGCCTCAAAGTCCTAAAGAAAGCAATGACATGAGTAAAGAGGGCAGCCCTCAAAAAGACATGCAAGAGGAAAGTCAAAGCATTCAAGAAGAAACTCAAAACAGTGGCAAGGATGATGAGGAAAGTAACAAGGTCAAAGAGCCAATAGAGCATGTGCTAGCTACCTCTCCTAGGCAAGGGGCCATGCTTTCTTCGCCAAAAGTGGCCAAGCCCTGGACATCAAAGAAAAGGGTGCCTCAAACTATAACTCCAAATGTTACTAGGGCCCTCCCAAGCAAGGAGAAATTCCCCAAGTAGCCCATTGTCAAATTACCCAAGAGGAGGAAGACCAAGAAGGCCACCGAAAGCAAGGGAAAGGAGAAAGAAGAAAGCAGCCATGAGAAGGAGAGGGACTTTGAGATAATTCAAATCTAAAGTGATGATAGCGAGAATGAGGCACCTCAAATTTCCTATTTCTTTATAGCTTCTATGTTTTCTTCCTTCTTAGTCATATCAAAGAATCCTTGATTGCTCTTTGATAACTAAAGAAATTGTTTGCTTGTTTCATTTATGGTTTTATGCATGCTAAGTATGATTCACGGTATGCCCTGCTTACTCATGGCTAGTCATAGCTCCACCTCTCAAACCTTTCTTTGATTGTTTGATTGTCATTTGTTGAACTAAGGAGGTCTTGTACTGATCTTGCCCTTTGCCTAAAACTATGCAATCTTGCTTCAAAGTTCCCAATAGCTTGAAATACTATGCTTAGGCATTTTCTCATAGTGATTTGAGTTGTTTGTTTGTTTTAATTGTATTTCCCCAAAGTCTGATAGCAATTTCCTAAAGTTAGAGAGTCATATATCTCTATGTATTGCTTGAATGTTTATTTCTATGCATTGATCAATTTATAGTTACATTTCTCATGATTAATGGTTAGCCCTACCATGTTTACGTCAGCTATTGAACTATTTATGTTGGAAATCCTTTGTTCTCACAAATTTAGTGTCCATCGCACTCCATTTTACCCAAAGATCCATTTTACCTCGATCAAATCAGCCCTTCAGCAACCTTGTATCACCATCTGAAAGCTTTCTTGACCTTTTCGACCCCATAGCCCAGTTGATCTGACATCTTTTTACCTATCTTAGTCTTGATTAGTTCATCCCTCACAAACCTAAAACAAAAACCAAAAACCTACTTCATAACTAGCCTAAAATCAGAAACACAAGAAGCAAAACACACATATATCCCTTACACAAATAGAAAGAGCACTCTCTGAGTCCAGGAAGGATAGGTCCTTGGGCTCCAAAGATTGGTTTGATGTTACCCTGTCACTTGGATTTCCAATCAGCCAAATCACGGGACCCTAACATAATGGCAATCACGGTGGGACCTTCTGAGCTAGTGAAAATCTAAGTACTCCTTAGTAACTCTCAAAGTCTCAGTCAAAGCTAGAAAACTTAGGTGTTGTCTGAAGAGTAGAAACTAGCTCCTATACCATCTTAGCAAAATGATGATTCAGTTATAGGAAACTCTTCCAAACCTCAGGGCTACATATAGGAAACTCAGAAAACCCAAAAATATCTCTAGATTGGTTTTTATTAGTATTGGTGGTGGACCATACACATATACTCTCAAAACAACTAAAAATCCACCTGGCGACTCCACTAGCCTCAAGTAGGCCTTACTACTTTACTAAATTTTCGAATACTATCCGATCGACCTATCCCATCGCTCACTAACATAATGGCGATCAAAATGGGACTCTAAGTGATAAACAAACTTAGATTCCCTACACATTTTGGCAGCCTTAGGAATACTATTTGATTGACTTATCCCACCGCTCCCTAACATAATGGCGATCAAGGTTTGACCTTCTGAGTTAGTGACAATCTAAGCACTCCTTAGTAACTCTCAAAGTCTCAATCAAACTTAGAAAACTTAAGTGTTGTTTGAAGAGTAGAAGCTAGCTCTTTCACCATCTTAGAAAAATGATGATTCAGTTATAGGAAACTCTTCCAAACCTCATAGGCTATAGATAAAAACTCAGAAAACCCCAAAACATACCCAGATTGGCTTTTCTCTAGTTATTGGTGGTGGACCATAGCTACATCTCTACAAAAACAACCAAGTTCCACCTGACGACTCCACTAGCCTCCAGTAGGCCTAAAAACTCCATAAAAACCAAAAATTCATAAACCATACCTCTCTATTGACTCCTCCTTTCCAAAACTTAAAATTCATGGTGCAAACTATGTGATCAGTGACAAAATAAGTATAACTTAGCGATTCAGAAAAATTCACCTAAACATAGGAGATAAACAAAAATAAACTTACAAATAAAATCATCAGCTTGTCCAAATAGCCTAGCAAACTATTGAAACCAAGTGATCACTCTTCCTTGCAAGTCTTCATCTCAAAGTTTGCTAGAATTTTTTTTTCCCGAAAGCATCTTTGATAGTTTTAGTGGTGGACCATAGTTCTCAAAGAAATCCACCTGGTGACTCCACTAGCCCTCATTTTTGTTTTGACCATCCTTCACATTAGAAAAACCCATAGAGCGGTCATTCATCCAAAACAATCACAAATACCATCCTCTCTAAAATTTTAATTCGAAATCTGGCTTCACAAAGAATCTATACCAGATCTCATCCGGACCCAAATCCCCCTATCATAGTAGATGACCCAGAGAATATTATGTGGCAAGCTTATGAAATTGGCAACTTAGCTACCGATAGGTCCATCTGTAAAGAAAGATCAGTACCTGAACATCTCACATCCTTATAGGATTCCCCATTTGGCTTAAAATCAGCAAAAACCCTCGTTAGAAGCAAGTCACAAAGTAAAGTAAACTTTGAGAATCTTGAGCCCCTAGATCTGCCACAGAGTCCTAGTAGAGAAGCTTCACCTACTACAGCTCCCGACTTTTAGCTTCTCCATCACTTTGGCTCCTACCACCCCAGATCTACTCAAAATCAGATCACTAGCCCAAGTACATTCGCCACACCCATCCGAACCACTACTGTTCAAATCACCTCAGCTCATCCTACAAACCCTCATATTGTACATCATCCATTTTCTCTCGCCATGGAAGCGTGGTATGCACCCTTGGTGTTGCCACACACTTTGGCTCCTTTACAAAATGACTATCAATCCAAAATCTCGCACTTTATCGGAGTTGAGGCTACTACCGCTCAACAACATGTAGATAGAATTAGTGATGCCTTTAAATACATGGAAATAGAGGACAAGACCATAAGA
The DNA here is from genome assembly GCA_034641835.2 of Pinus albicaulis. NCBI lineage: Eukaryota > Viridiplantae > Streptophyta > Pinopsida > Pinales > Pinaceae > Pinus > Pinus albicaulis. The sequence continues at coordinate 942,786,161 of CM076579.1, read as the reverse complement.
ATGAGGATGTTCGCCCAAAGCTTGGGCGGAGAACCCAAAAAATGGTTTAAAATATTAACTCCAAATAGCATACACGATCTCCCATAACTCTACCAAACCTTCACAAATAAGTGGGAAATCAGAAAGAACCCCATTCAAATCCTGTAAGAGTATAACAATCTAAAAAGGGAAAATGGGGAAAGTGTCTAGGAATACTGCACTAGGTTCAACAGTGTTTATAACGCCCTCTCGCCTCACTTCAAACCTCCACTTGGCTTAGCCTTAGCAAAGTTCCCCGAAGGTTTCGACCCAGACATGACTTATCAAATAAGAGACAAGGACCCCCCAACCTTAGAGGAAATGCAAAAAGTGGCCATAAGTGCAGAAGCCAACTTAGCAGAAAAAAGAGCTGGGACCAGATCAGAAAGAAAAGTCACATACCAGGATGAGGTCTCCCCTTCAGCCCCTTCCTTAGATCCTAGAATAGATGACTTGGTTAGATCCATGGCGAAAATGTGGGAAAAGATAAGTGAGAAGACACCCCTTAGGGACAACCAGCCAAACCCTTCAAACAGAAACCAGAACAAAAAATTTACGAGAGAACAGCCTCAAAACAAACAAAGGGAAAATGACCAGCATATTAGGCCACCCTTTAATGAAAATTATGTTGATGAGGATGAGAGGGATACATAACCCATTGATGAAAATCAATTGAATATTATAGGTTCCGATAACGAGAGTGAGGTTTGCCTCATAGACGAAGAACAAGCTTTCTTCTCTCCGAATCAAAATGAAACCAACTATGAAGATCTTGAAGATCCTGCTATAGATTTTCAGAATGCCATCATAGAATCTCACAGGAAGTATGATCTTGGAAGCAGAAAAAACCAAGACAACTTCAAGAAAGGTAGCTCGGACATTGCTAAAATCCCTGATACCATCCTTAAAAGAGCAGTGGATAGCAGAAAAATCGTGGTCAAGAAAACTGACCAAAGCAAAAATAAAGCTATTCAGACAAGCCTTGGCCTAGATTTTACCAATACCTCTTCCAAGATTCCCGAGATGATTTTTTTGAATAAAATCCCGAAACAAAGTCAGAAAACTCAGAACATAGAGAAATTCATGGCTGCAAAAAACTGAAGAAAACCTATCTAAACTACAAGCACCCTTCAGTTTTGAGGTATAAATCGCCAAAATAAATATTACCATGTCTCTCAGTGAACTTATCGCCCAAAGCTCTTATAAGACCCAAGTGTTAAAGGTCCTGAATATAGGAAATGATGCAAACACCCTAAATCTAGCTGATGACGCTCTTGAAGTGTTGTTTGGTCCAAAAATAGAAGGGAAATTCCAAGAAGGAACCACTCTTCCCTTTTATATCAGTTTGAATATCCATGACCAAATCTTACACAATGCCATGCTAGACTCTGGGGCCTCGCATAATCTCATGCCAAAGGTTATGATGGAAATGTTAGGCCTAGAAATAACAAAACCTTATAAATACTTATATTCATTTGATTCAACTAGAGTCAAGTGTCTAGGCTTAATCAAAGATATTTGTTTCAGTCTGGCCCAAATACCTGCAAAACACCTGATCATGGACATAGTGGTAGCAGACATCCCCCCCAAGTAAGGAATGCTTTTATCTAGATCTTGGGGAGCCAAGCTTCAGGGAAATATTCAAGTTGATATGTCCTATGCCACTATTCTAGTGTTTAACCAAACTAGAATACTCTATCGGGAATCACACATGAAATATATGGTCAGTAGCCAAGAAAGGCCAGATAACACCCTGATGTACTCTTTGCATTCTGATCTAAACTCTTTCATTTTACAAACTGATGAGGACATTGAAGAACAATCAGGAGGATTTGAAACAAACTTAGACCCACCACATCAGCTACCCCAGGTTCTCCATGATGAACTAGACACTCAAAATTATCATGACCATGAGTAGCTATGTCTTGAGGAAAGAAATTTTGTTCCTTTTGAAATAGGGATAGAGAAAGAAGTACAAACCATTATGTACCATCAAGCAAATTGCTCAAACCTTAGGCAAACATCAATAGTAACATCAAGAGACTTTTTCAGAATGGAGGAATTAGAAGACTTGCATATCACAAACCTCTTTGGAAATCAGGGGCAGGGAAGCTTAATGTTTTCCCCATACCTTAAGGATTTACCATCACATAACTCTACCCCTTCAAATAAAACCTTGACTGTAGCCATAATAGCTCCAAATCCAAGAAAAATGTCTGAAAAAATTCTTATGAAAGGATATGATGACTGCAGTCCAAATATACCTGAATTGTTTGAATTAGCTAGCATTCTGCCACTCCACCAAAGACTTAGAACAGCTAGAATTTGCAATATTATTCAAGATACTACTTCATGTAGAGAAAATAGTGAAAAGCACTATGAGACTGCCATCACTCCAAGAAACAACTTCGACAAAAGAAAATACAAAAATCTTGTCCAAACAATAGAAGTCAAAGATAAAACAGTTGGTCATAGGATCTGTTTTGATTTTAGAAATACTAATACACACCCTTGTGACAGAAATTTTATCCTTCTTGCCCAAGACCATGATATACCAATGATAATTGCATTTAATCATGTGTCTTTGCAAGATGATGTTGCAGGGTATCGCCAAATGATTCCTTTGCAAAGCAAACAACTCAAAAAAAATTTCAAGTATGCTGGAAGTAGTTCCATTTCAAACCCATAATTGCAAAACCACCGGACACCAAAAAAATGCTCCTAAAAGCCATGTTTCCAATTCTAATTTCCTGCATTCTGATGTACCTTGATGATGTCATCATATACTTAAAAAATGACAAAGAATATCTGCATTATTTGAAAAATATGTATAGCAAAAGAAAGAGTGGGAATCAGAGGTATAAAGAGGTACGATGGGAACTTGCAAGGTTGTTCAAAGATTCATGCATGAATCCTTATGTCATGCTTGAAAGAGAAAATTTTCCAAATTTTTCTTTTCAGGAGCTGAGTTGACCAAGAGTGGTAGGAGATCCTTATGAAGATAAGATGCTTAAGTTTCACCATTTCCAAGATTTCTGAGTTAAAACATTTTCAATCATTGTATATACCATTGTTTGGAAAATAAATAAATAAAAAACAGAAAATTCAAAAACAATAGAAAAATAGAAAAAGAGGGTGGTTTGAAAAATAGAAAGAAAGCCCCATGTTCAAAAAAAAAAAAATTGTCATTCTGAAAGTGTGCAAGTCTAAATGACGGTACTAGTGCTCAAAATGTCTTGTTCAGTTATCTAGCCTAATCATAACTGAACATGTTTTAAATTTATTTGTTGATAAGTTAGTGACAGGAAAGATAGTCAACATTGTGTAAGCTCGACTTGTCAAAGAAAGTAGATTAGGAAAAGATATTGGTTCTACATGCTCAAAACAGAACCAAAGAGGAAAACAGGGATGAAAGACAAACTGTGTATCCTAGCCCTGATTTTCTAGATTTCATTTTATGCAAAATAATATTTGTGTGCAACTTGTCTTTCATGCCACAAGTACATGAAAAATTAGACTGTCTAATCTTGATTTGGTCATTTTTCAATTTCATGTTTTAGATTAGAGAATAAAATCCTATCAAACAGCTTAACCTTGACAGTCGCTCTAGCATAAGTAGAGAAACAAAGGAGTTCATTAGCTTAAGATGAACTCCCGACGGATATAAGTGTAGAATTAGATAGTGTCATTTTTCGAAAATATTATGTCATAGGGTTGCTAGTCCAAATGCACCCAAAAGAAGAAAAAAATGTTAGGAAATATAGTAGGGTAGGTAGAAATGACTTTGATGCTAATCATGCTATTAATTTTCAGAAATAGCATCAAGGAAGAAAGAAATTTTCACCAATGGATAAAGGCACTAGTCTTCAAAGAACCGAGATCTGAAATTCTGGACACCTCCTGAAAAGTAGCTGCCCTCCCCAAATGGAGCCACTGTTAGTCATCAACATTTTTCACCTGTTGATGATGACTAGTTTTTAAATCCAAGAATTATAGCAGCTGATCTCCAATTTGTCAAATTTATCAGCTAGAAAACACCCCTAAACAATTTTCCCTCCTACATTTTCAATCAGCCTATGATGAGAAAAAACCTAATTGTCAAGCCCTATCTAGTCTCAGTCATACAAAATTTTCCATTAGTTGTCATAAGCTAAAATTCATATGCTATCGTTCACCCTCACCCCCAACTCATTCATTAACCAACTAATTGATAAGAAGGCCAGCTACCCTACCTTTGGTCATATCTCATCTTGGGATCTGATCATACCAAAGAGAATACTCCAAATCTGTCAAAAATCTCCCCTAAGTTAGGTAGTGGTGCTTTAGGAGATCTTCCCTTGGCAAAATATCCTAAGCCAAAAGAACCTCTGTCTAAAACCAACCAGTCATAGATGGTCTTCCTATTCTGAAAATAAAGCTTGATACACCCTTAGGTCGCGCCACTAACAAGTCTTGGTGTCTCTACAGTGCAAGTTTCAAAATCCAAACTGATGTTGTGTTGATCTATAGTGTTTCAATGTCTTTTCCAAAAGCAAAAGTGTACCAGTGTTCCAGAAGACATTATTAAAACTTAACATGAGAAGAAAGCTGCTTCTCATGTGGTTCTGAGCCTGGGATGGAAGTAATAGTCAGAGAGGTAATTAAGTGAACTCCTGCAAACACAGTCAAAAGGTTAGTGACCTATGACTAGAAAGTAATACTCTGCAGACATAGGTCAGGATTTCTTCTGGTTTCTAAAGATGCATAAGGGTATTATATCAACAGAATACACATCTCAAAGCATGCCCCTCACGGAATATTGTCAATTTTTCGCTTTTTATTAATTATTGTGATGTACCAAGCAGAGATATGCAGTGAAAGGAAAGATTGACACAGTTTGAAAACAGATGAAATGTCACTATGTAAAATTTCCTCCAAGCATGAGTAGAGGGTTGGGTCACTTGTTTCAAAACTCCTCCAAACATGAGCAGATGGTTGGGTGACTGTGTAAAACCTCCTCCAAACATGAGCAAAGGGTTGGGTCATTTGTTATAAACCTCCATTTAAAAACTAATGGTTTGGAAATATTATGATGGCCTCCTTCATTTAACAAGCAGAGGGTCAGGAACAGACGTGTAGCCTCATTCAAAGATCACAAGGCTAAGAATGCTACAAATTCCCTTAAAAAATTGTTTACACCTTTCTCTCCAATGGATGAAACCACTAACACAGCAGTGGTATTTGTAAGGATTGTTTATATGGTTTCATTGTTGAAAGACAAAATTGAAATGCAGTGGGAAACAATTAAATAATCATTAGTAGAAAATGGTGTTAAACAGAGGACAAGCAGTGGTATTATGATGAGTTAAGAAGCTTTGTTTGTCATGTCTATAAAAGCCTCCTTTGAAGAGTAAACAAAGGCTAGAATGCCCAAGCTTACAACAACCTCATCAAAATGATAAATAAGGTAGTCTAAGCCTTGCTTCTGAAAGGGAATTTTGCAAATAAACACACAGAGACAGTATGTGTGAGGAAAGGGTATGAAAAATGTTTTAAATTCATGGAAAATACTCAAAGAAACAAGGCATATCACTGTCACAAACAAAGGAATTTTTTATGAAACATGTGAAAAAAACCTTGCTGTTGCATATGATTGTAGGAAGGGTCTTTAAAGGATTTTCATTTTGATAAACAGATTTTTGTCAAACCTAGGTGAATGCAACTAAGGTTTGACCCACAGTGAAAGAGAAATATCATTCAATGGATGCATCTACAATCATTTATATGGCTTTGAGCAGGGTTTCCTTTAAAAAATAGATATGGACAAAGGTAATAGGTTTTCTTCCTCAACGAGAAACAATGGAAAATATTTTGGCTTTTAAAAAGTTTCTTTACTTCAAAAAAGGGAAGTCATGACTATGGTTTCCTCAAAGAGAAGTTGTCCACACCTCTTTTTCATTAACTTGATCAAAGATGGGTCTTTGTAATGTTCTAAAAGTAATGAAATTACAAAAAAAGTGAGTCACGTTTTGACAAAACAAAAGGGGCCTTTTCAAGCATATAAACCCTCTAAAGCATGATATAAAAACATTTGAATTTTTTTTCATATAAAAGGCGGAGGAGACAGTTGCAAAGTCTCATTTGAAAAATTCAAAACACAACAAGCATTCCCTTGGCTCCTCACTAGAAAGAACAAGAAATTTCGAGCAAATTCCAAGCTTTTCAAGGATCTAAGCTTGCGCGGCGCGCCTGGGAGCAAAAATACAGAGGAGTGTAATGGCTGCACGGTGCGCCTATAGCAGTGCGCTGTGCGGCTGTGCGCGTGTTCACCCCTGCCCAAAGGCTGACCCGACACCCCTCATTGTGCGACATTTTTTTCTGTGAATGTGCCGCTCAACCAAACGCCTTCAAAAAACTTTTTTGAGAGCTGCTAAACCAATCAAACAAGGCCTTTAAGCGTTTTCAAGGTATTTTTCTCAGTCCACGATAAATTTTGAAGTTAAGAGGTGGTGTGCTCTTGCGATGTTTTCAAGAGAGAAACAGTGATTATAGGGTGGGGTTTTGGTCAAATATTAAAGAATTTTGTTGTTGTGATTACTAAGAATTAGTACAGTGATAGACAAGGGTGTTTTATCAGTCCTAAAGGGCCTTAACTGCCTTTAAGAAAAGTAACTGCCCACAATTATTGGAAAATAAATACATAGTGGTAGAGGTCTCAAATCAATTAAAGAGTGTCCTAACAATGTTAAAACAAGAGCAAACTTTGTTTAAAATCTCAAAGGGGAAAAAAATGGTCATAATCTAAAGGCTTTGTCATTTTAAAAGTGTCCTATCTGTATCATGGATTAGTGAAATTTGTGCAGCCTCCATAGTTCAAAAAGAAAAATATGTGTTGAAAGGCTTTTCAAATCAGCTGAGGGTGTTTTGTCTACCTTTGTAAAGAAACATTGAACAACAGAAGAGCATTGTTTTGAGGAAAGGTATTTTTTTTTTGTCAAAACACAAAAGTTCCTTTTTCACCAAGAAACCACAAACACACCTTTCAAGACCTTGCCCAAGCACAGTGATAAACTGACTTTTTGTTTTTATTTGACAAGCACTTGTTGCTTGGCATCAAAAGAGGATAAAACAGTGAGTTATAAGGAGGATAGGGGTGTTGTTGAGAAACCATTTCAAGGAACATTTGAGACAGCTTGTTTTTGTCAGTTAGTAAAGAGTATCCAAAACAAAATGCCTCCCAGGAAAGACAGTAGAAGTGGCCTTCACAAGAGGTTTGAACCCATTTCAATTGAAGAGGTAAATGCTCATCCATCAGTCCTGTTTAACTTTCATGAAGTTGGATGTCTAGAGTTTTGTCAAAGGGTGCAGGAGGTGAAACGCTATTCCCCCTTGACACATCTTTGTGCTTTGAGATTTCAAGGGAAACACTTCCAGCTAGCACGCTTAGATTTCAAGTTTTCTCCTAGATCCATTTCCAAAGCCACCAAAATCCCTTATGTCAGAGAGAAATGTTTTAAACAAAGCCACCTAGAATTAGAATAGTACAAATCATTTTTGAAGCCAAAGCATCGGGATACATGTCCGTCCATATTTCCCTTCTCATATCTGTTGACTAGTTATGCTCCCCTCATGAAGATAATCATGAAATATTTCACATACGAGGGAAGATTTTCCCAGGTCTATGCTTACCATGTCCGGTTGCTCATGCATTTCACAAGGGCCCAATTGTTAAATCTCCCCTTCTTCCTCCATATAAGTATCGAAAAAATGGCCTCCACTGTTCAGAAAAGACCTCCTTCTCAGCAGTCAGCTTGCCTTTTCCATCATTCCCTCATCAAGGTTGTCATTGTTCACCAACTTGAGAAGAAGGGAATCTCTTGGGACACTTTCATTGCACATCCAAATTTCACCACTGTTCCTTCATTCCATACATCTCCTTCACCTTTGACTCACCATCCTTTGCCTTCTTCAAGTAAGCCCATTCCCAAGAAGCTCAAATTTCTCATGATTGAATAGGAAGAAGAGCATGATGAGGAAGAAGAGCATGATGAAGATGAGCAGCAACATGATGATGAACAATAGCAACATGATGATGAACAACAACAACATGATGAAAAACAACAACATGGGGAAGAAGAGCATGATGAAGAAGGGAAACAAAGTGAAAAAGAGCACAGTGAGGAAAGGAAACTCAGTGAAGAAAAACATAGTGATGATATGCAGCACAGTGATGAAGAGCAACTCCATGAAAAAGAGAAAAACAGTGAGGAGAGAAATGATGAGGAATTTGAACATTTTGATGAGGATATTGGTAGCCCTCACAACAGCGAAAAAGATGAATATGAACCCAAAACATTGAAGAGATAGAGCCTCAAAGTCCTAAAGATATCAAAGACAAGAGTAAAGAGGGCAGCCCTCAAAAAGACATGCAAGAGGACAGTCAAAGCATTCATGAAGAAACTCAAAATAGTGGCAAGGATGATGAGGAAAGTGACAAGGTCAAAGAGCCAATAGAGCATGTGCTAGCTGCCTCTCCTAGGCAAGGGGCCATGCTTTCTTCTCCAAAAGTGGCCAAGCCCCAGACATCAAGGAAAAGGTTGCCTCAAACTAAAACTCCAAATGTTACTAGGGTCCTCTGAAGCAAGGGAAATTTTCCCAAGCAGCCCATTGTCAAATTACCCAAGAGGAGGAAGACCAAGAAGGTCACCCAAAGCAAGGGAAAGGAGAAAGAAGAAAGCAGCCATGAGAAGGAGAGGGAATTTGACATAATTCAAATCCAAAGTGATGATAGTGACAATGAGGCTCGAATCCTAGAGACTCTCTTGATCAATAGAGAAAAAAAAATTGATGCTTTGAGGGCAGATATAGAGAGGTATAGAAACTTCAATCACTTCTTGCAAACACAAAATAAAAAGATGAGTGTCCACATGGCGGTATATGAGACACGGGCCATCAAATATAAAAAGGAGGCCTCCAAGGTGCAAGTTAAATTGGAAGAACTCATGGGTGAGTTAAATGATAGCGAAGATGAAGATCAGTCAAGGATAAGGAGACCAAGGACCATGGGACTCAGAAGAGCCCTTGAGAAACAAAAGGAGGAAGAAGGTGCCCTTTTCCAATATTTTCCTCTCACTACTTTTTTCACCCAAGAGATAGAGAGAAATCGAAAAGCATGGCTCGAGAAGGTAAATGATCACTTGGAAAAGAGGTTGGAAAAGGCCAATAGAGATTTGGACCTTCAAAGGAGGATGATCGGGCACTCTAAGAAGCTCAATCAGTTCGCCCGACGGAAATTGAAGGCCACACAAGAAAAACTCAAGGAAGCTCAAAGGAGGTGCCCAACACCAAAAATGAAGACACCTCAAAGCTCCAAATTTTTGCGTCAGCTACTCAACATGTTTCTAAAAACCCTTGAGGGTTATGCTCGCCAAAATTGGGCAAAATTCAACAAGTTTTGGTTTTTTGTCATTTTTAGGCTTTAGGCTAAAAATCATGGGCATCGCCATTTTTGTTTGGGACATCCTCAAAGGATCAAAATGGTATCATTGGATGCCATAATTTCAGAGGCATCTACTCAGAAATTTTCAGATCAATTGAAGATGATTTTCTCCCCCAAAATGGCGAAAACACTCACTTTTTCCACTCTGCCCCGTTTATCAGCAAAGTCTATTTTTTGGGTTTTTACACACATGTCAGCTTTTGATAGAATTCCATTGATCAGTTTTGATAAAAATAAGAATTTTCAGAAAATAGACATTTAGAGCTTTCCAACGAGCCATCACGGGCCTCATTTTGACATCGGGAAGGCATCCAAAAGTTGCCCGCAAGACAGAGGACTTTCTGTTGATATATTTCTTAAGTATTTTTGTGAAAAATGTACTTTTCTAAAGTGACTTTTCCTCATGTGCGTTTAGCTATTTTTGGGCATGGTTAGTTAGGAAAAGTCAATTTATTTTTCTTTTTTAGCATTTTTGAGATATTTTATTAGATATTTTGTGCCTTGGGCTTTGCAAAGCCTCAAGGACAAAATCAGATATTTTTGATGGGCCAATGAGATTGCAAGTTGCACTAGGAGGTTTTCCCTCATCTTGGCCTATATATTCCAAGAGACTTCATTGTAAATGAGGCTGAACTTGATGAATAGAGAAATATATGGTTATAAAAGCTTGGAAGAAACACTTGTCTCATGCATTGGATATTTTCTTGAATGTTTTTGGATGATGAAAGAGGACTGTTGTTGGATTCCTTGACTTGGTAAAATGGTATAGTGTCCCTCTCTATTATGCTTCTTAGTTTTCATTCATATTCCATGTTCTTGCTTGCTATAAGATAGTAGAGAATATATTTGAGACATGCCCTTGGAGGCACCTCAAATTTCCTGTTTCTTTATAGCTTCTATGTTTTCTTCCTTCTTAGTCATATCAAAGAATCCTTGATTGCTATTTGATAACTGAAGAAATTGTTTGCTTGTTTCATTTATGGTTTTATGCATGCTAAGTATGATTCACGGTATGCCCTGCTTACTCATTGCTAGTCATAGCTCCACCTTTGAAACCTTTCTTTGATTGTTTGATTGTCATTTGTTGAACCAAGGAGGTCTTGTACTAATCTTTCCCTTTGCCTAAAACTATGCAATCTTGCTTCAAAGTGCCCAATAGCTTGAAATACTATGCTTAGGCATTTCCTCATAGTGATTTGAGTTGTTTTTCTATCTTAATTGTATTTTCCCAAAGTCTGATAGCAATTTCCTAAAGTTAGAGAGTCATATATCTCTATGTATTTCTTGAATGTTTATTTCTATGCATTTATAAGTTTATAGTTACATTCATCATGATTAATGGTTAGCCCTACCATGTTTATGTTAGCTATCGAACTATTTATGTTTATATCCTTTTTCCTTCACAGATTTAGTGTCCATCCCACTCCATTTTACCCAAAGATCCATTTTACCTCGATCAAATCGGCCCTTCAACAACCTTGTATCACCATCTGAAAGATTTTTTGACCATTTCGACCCCATAGCCCAGTTGATTTGACATATTTTTACCTATCTTAGTCTTTTATCAGTTCATCCCTCACAAACCTAAAAGAAAAACTAAAAACCTACTTCATAACTAGCCTAAAATCAGAAACACAAGAAGCAAAACACATAGATATCCTTTACACAAATAGAGAGAGCCCTCTCTGAGTCCAGGAAGGCTAGGTCCTTGGGCTCCAAACATTGGTTTGATGTTACCCTGTCACTTGGCTTGCCAATCAGCCAAATCACGAGACCCTAAAAGGTCTAAATTTATTATTTTCACTCTTAAAATTAATTAAATAAGCCTCTGGCATTACTATTATTCGATCATGAAGACGTGTAACCTATGCTATGTGATTGCAGGTGGAAGTTTTGTTTGCACGAAGAGCCAGAGTCTTTCCCCATAAGCAAAGAGGTCCTTTGCAGAGCAAGTGGATTCTCACGAATCCCCAAGACACTCACTCTAAGCTCAAAGGCACATGGCCACGTTCACGAGACAGAGATGTAGGAAAAGGAATCTCGCCGCGAAGCCTAGAGATCACCGAAAAGAGAATGCAAGTCACAAATTGCCCAAGGTCGCAGGTCGCAGATTTGCTCGAGGTCGCAAGTCGCAGATTGACCGAGGTCGCAGGTCACAGATTTGCTCGAGGTTGCAGGTCGCGTATTGACCAAGGTCGCAGGTCGCAGATTTCCCAAGGTCGCAGGTCGCATATTTCTTCGGGTCGCAAGTCGCGGATTGCCCGAGGTCGCAGGTCGCGGATTTCCCAGGGTCACGAGTCGCAAATAGTCCAAGTCGCAAACCATCTCAACAGTCGGGAAGACCAAGAGTCAAGGGGGCAACCCAAGAGTCATCTCATACTATATGTACAACTTCGAGAAAGGGTACATAGGACTTTTAGCTCGACAATGAAAGCCAGTATGGTAGAGGAATTGTTGCAAGAGAGCTAAAGGCACTCAGCTCTTGGTATCAATTAGAGAGAGAGGTAGCGAGGCTAGGGTTTTGTGTCATGCATTGAGATAAATATCCCATGTTCCACTATTGGGTTTCGACGAGTTGTAAACATGTATTTGACGTTGCAGCAACATTAATAATATATTCTCATTTCTAGCACTGACTCACGTGCTTGATTGTGGTGATAGTACTAGCTGCCTAGTACTTCATTGTGTTGTACGTTTGCTTTCATGCATGTCATCGGTTGTGAACTATTTCTCAATGGTTGTATGTATGTCTGCTTTGGATTAGTGTTTATTTGTCCTTGCCACAGCGGTAGTCTATTGTGAACTACTTTGCAGTTAACTTCTGGAGTGTTTTCTTTCATACATGTTTGACTGGTTTTCGGCTCACTGATCCCAGTTATGGCATGTCTCCCTTTTATTTTGCTGCTTAGACTTGCTTGTATCTTTGTTTATGGTTCGTTAATATTGGGATGATTTTGCTTCACTGATTGGTCATTTCATCTTCGCCTTTGCTCAATCATCTTCTCATCCAGCAACCAAGAGTGGAAACAATCATGGCGGCAACTAGGCCCACATACCGGATGGGGCTTCTATCCCAATGGTGTGAGGTCTAATTGGGACCTTTCACCGGGGAGACCCTCTTGTTGTTGTGATAATTTTTCCCGTCAACATAGGTATGCACACTTTTGTGCATTATCTCACCCATTTAAAGCAAGTACAGTTTCTACTACATTTATGGACAAAATTAAAAATTTACGTGGAAACCCAAACATTATTGTGAGTGACAAAGATCCCATTTTTACTGGAAATTTTTGGACGAAGTTATTTTCTTGTTTGGGTACTCAATTACCTCATAGCTCATATTATCATCCTCAATCCAATGGTCAAACTGAGATAGTAAATAAATGTTTGGAAGGATATCTTCGTTGTTTTGTATCTGATAAACAAACATAATGGGTCAAGTGGTTACCTCTAGCTGAATGGTGGTATAACACTTCCTTCCATACTGCAGCAAAATTGACCCCATTTATGGCACTTTATGGATATCATCCACCATCCATCACATCATATTTAAGAGAAAATTATAAGGTTCAATTAGTGGAAGATCACATCGAGCATCAACAAGAAGTTCTCCAATTCTTAAAGGATAACCTAAATTTGGCACAAAATCGAATGAAAAAACAGTCAGATCAACATCGCAGCGAGTGAATTTTTGATGTAGGAGACTAGGTATTTTTATGGCTACAACCATATAAACAAATGTCCCTCAAGCAAGATAAGAAGGATAATAAATTATCGCCAAAGTAATATGGTCCTTACAAGGTGTTGCAAAAGATTGGTACTATGGCATACAAATTGGAGCTTCCTGCTTCTACGTGAGTGCATCCCGTTTTCCATGTTTCATGCTTAAATAAGGTTATTGTTGGCAAGGTATATCCTCTCTGTGGACAGAGACAATCCCTCTAGCTCTAAAGTGGGTCTAGCAACAAAGGGACAAGCTAAAGTGTAGGTTCCTTAATTAATTAATGAAAAGGACAAAGTAGATTGGCCTACCTGAAGTCCAATGCTGTTGTCACTATAGTGGTGGTAGCCTCTTGATCTCTGCTCCGAAGGGTCACAATCCTTCCGCAACAATGCTTGGATACCTGCACGAAGATCAGCAAACAAGAGCAACATACAAAACAATGATTTCATTCATAATCAACTAACCAGTCAAGGAGGGCTAAGCATATTGCATCAAATAAAACACATTAACACAAGATGGGAACCAGACAATAGTCATGTATATGTATTAATAGAAGAAAGAGTTACAACAGGAGCCTTGACGTCGCAGTCTCCTTCAACGAGGTTCATTCGAAGCGCATATCGATGAATTGTCGGGGAATTCAGATGGGATGAAGACACAAACCTAAGCTCTCTCAACGAAGGTCTCTTCCATTCTATCTTTCTAGCAAAATGTACAGGAATATCTTCGGCGCTTTAGCTATAATATGTTTAGTTCAGCTAGCACATCAATGGAAGATGGCTATATTTATAGAGAGAGAGGAGGAGGTTGGGATCCCTAAAATGGTGGAAGGAAGGCCTTATCCCTTGGGAGGTTTCCCCAAAAGGTGGAAACAAGAGGCAAAAGGAGGGATGCCATGGTTATTCAGTCGAACCACTCTAGATGACTCGCCCATGAATTTGTTATGATGGAAACTTCGAATATATTTTTAAAAAACATTCCATAAACAGGTTGGCATGGGTAGCTCACTGGGACATAGCGCCAATGGACACGAAGCCCAGTGTTAATTTCCTCATCGTCGCAAGGGAATAACGGTATGCTAGCACCAAGGCAAAAACATGTGTTTTTGATGGTCTGCTCAGGAAATGGTCAACAGAAGGAGTGTTGTCCTCATGGCAAGGGATGCAATCATGGTATTTGCAAGGCATGAAACTCTGTTTTGGTCATAGAAATGAGCCTCCAATGTGTGGGATGGGGATTGCAAGGACAATGACAAAATTTTGTGTAACAGATGCCCCCTAAAGCATGAGGTCCAAGAGAGAGGAAGGGGTAAAATGATTTACGAGAACGTGTTCGAACCAAACAACGCCGTCGGAAGACCTGCAATTACAAATACAACTGATATTTCTGATACATGAATATGTGGTATGGGCGCAACCATCCATAATAGAGTACATATATGAACTGAGATCCGAGGTATGGATGCAACCATCCAACAGTAAGGATCAACAAATATACTTAGGTATGGTTGCAGCCATCCAATCGAAAGAGACATGCAATAAGTCATGATAAAGTACAATATCCCGTAGCGTGGATCTTATCAGACAAAACCCAGGGTCTTGCGCTCCTTGTCGATCCGAACAAGACAAATTTAAACATGCGAATATGTGAGTTGAAGTCGAGCATGAAAGAAAATAACCTGATTACCAACCAATGATAAAAGCTGTTAACAGGCACGAGAGAAACCACCAATAATGACAATGGCTCTTAAGGTACAACAGGTACAATCCATGGAATGTGAATAGTGAGATGGCGCCAAACACCTGCAGAACCACTGGATCGAAGGCCAATGATGTGGACCTATCGTCGAATGCGAGGAACCTGCCATTGAGGCATGCAGACTCCAAGGTACCAGTAGGGAGTCTCTAGACCAACTTCTTGGATAATGAGTTGAAGTCGACAGAAAGTGACCCACCAAAGGAGGTCCATAATGTTTCCCACATCATCGACACGAGATAGAGGAACATTAAGATAATGAATCGTGACCAATAGAGAATCGTAGGAGGTTGAAAGTGCAGGTGAACTTCTTTGAACATATCGTTGGACATCGTACCAGATTTGGCAGTATTTGACATCAAGGGACCTAAGGTCATGATGACTAGGCAAAGAACATATGAGAGGTCAAAACAGATTACCCAAACCCATGGAGGAAAAAAATGACGAAATGAGATGTCCCCAACCTGACACGAATGCAAACAATTTTCATGTTCAAGAGCGACATACTGCCGACATGACTAAAAACTTGCTCAATTTTCCCCCACCATTTCTAGCGAGTACCCCAATTATTTTTGGAAGACAAGCTTGAAGGGTATAACATATGCTTGCAATGTAAGTTTTCCCTTCGGACAAATCCATCCTAGTACATTTTAAGAGCCCTAGGAAGGAGGAACTCAGTGAACGTCATGGTGACGATGTCTAATGTCATCAGAGTTTAATGAGTCTGACAAAGGAAGAACTCAACATCTTTTCATGTTTAGAGAGTTTGAAAAGAAGCAGAAAAGAAAACTACAACATGTCCCTTTTCGTAAATAGTCCCTAAGATATGAAAAGGTAGAAAACAATATCTGGGAGAACCTCTTAGTTGCGATAGGCTAAGGTATTCCTTTTTCGTGAATAATTTATGCCAGCCCGAAAAAGGGGTAAACATATACTGGGTAGGTATTGTTTTGCAGCCATTTAACGAATTCAAAATGACAAGAGTCTCGACAATATTTTTAGTTTTAGAGAGTCAGAAAAGGGTTGAAAGATGACTCCAGTAGTGACTTTTTCATGTTTTTACTAAGTCCAAAAAATTATAAAATACAACTCGTTACTTCATCATCATCTCATTAAAAGACCTGTCATTGCACAAGAGACAAACGTAAAACCCATTTCTCGAAATAAAATACTGAAATAATAAAAAAACATGGCCTAAAACGTAATTAGGGTTCTGAAAAGTTATAAAATGCCAAAAATGGTAAAAAATAATTACTTTTAACTTTTACCTCTTGTGGAGCAATAGTTACCCATTCTAGAGTGTGATTTTGCAGCGATTATTGCAGGAGATCTGGTAGATCAATCTCGAATTCGTCATTTCTAGGTAAGGGCCGACATCTTTCCCTTCATTTTAATTCCTCTTTCATTACCTGCAACCCCAAATTTGGAATTTTATGGGGGAATCTGTAAAAATTAGGGCACGACGGTTGGTGTGAGTATTAGGCACGGACTCGCGCCAATCACCCAAATTTCTGAACTGAGGCGCACAAATTGGCACGATTTTTTCACAAACAGTCGCGCTAACCGCGCAGACCTCTTAATTTTTAAAACTCATAATGCAAGTAAGAAAGCCTAATTTCCACACATTCTAAGCTTTCAATATGGCTAATGAAGTTCATATGAACATGTTTATAGGTGTAAAGCAGAAAAATGGTTATCGAATGGAAAGAACAGAACACCGTGAAAAAGATGAGCTTGCCATGGACAATGAGAGATGCATGGAAGCTCTCACAGACTGTGGACTGAAAAAATTCTTCATGACACCATGCCTCAGAGCTCAACTAGAGCTACTACAATACTTTATTAGTATTTGGGATGAGGATCGAGAAAAATTCATTCTTCAAGATCAGGAACTCAAAATTGATGTTTCAGATATCTACTTCATAACAATACTATCGTGGAGGGGGGCAACAACTGTTCTGACTGGCACTCGACCCAACATGGAGAACATAACCATGGTGATTGAAAAGGTATGTCGATGGGCATGAAAAGGATTAGGAAGCGGGAAATTGGATATCCAAACAATCATGGACTTGGCACTAAAAGTGGTGCTACAGACCATCATGCGAGCTGCGGAATTGCAAGCACCGCACGAAGCAACAAAAACACAGCTTCTCCTTGCAGTAGAATGTCTAACACCAACCCTCTACAATTGGGTAGAGGCAGTGACGACCAATATGAAACGTCAAATGATTAAATGGAAGAAGGGTAAACTAAAGCAGTTCAGATATGGGTCCATCCCGGTATCATTCTTCCTGGAACACCTACCGATTTTATAGCAACAAGAAGTGATAGTCCCAACACCACCAACACATGAGACAGAGATGGACTATTGGGCAGCGCTGATGCCAAGGTCAGGGGGTGGCCAACAGATGTCCTGGAGACCATATTTCTTTGATTGGCTCCATCGACAGCTAATTGTCGTGGAGGACTAGCCCTACTCTAGCACAAATTTCACTGGTGATCCGGACCTCCCACTCCCAGAGGAAGAGGATTGGGATGAAGAATTTGGTAAGAATCATTTTTTATTTTCATGAGTATTATGATTTTTTTTGTGATGTATGTTCTGACATTAAATCCATGTGTTATGTAGATGTTGGACCAGAAAGACCTGCAGACATGTCCCTGATAGCGAGGTGAATCCTTCACGACTTTGATATTTCAGCTCATGGTGAGGGAGGCGAGGATGAGGAAATATTGTGCAACGTAGAGGGAATCTCACGTGGAATCCTAGAATATGTGTGATTCGACGATGTTCCTTGTGCATACCAGAGACACACTGTAGGGGTGTCAAACCGAGTTCACTACTTGCTGAGGCGACTTGTATGGACAGTGAGATGCTATCATGATCATCATGTCGATTAGACACCTAGGCTTTATTTCTGCATATTTTGAGAGACATGATGTCTCAGGATGTAACAGAAACACACATATTTTTTGAAACTTATGGTGCACACTGATGCAAACCTTCGATGTATATATATACATCTATCTTCCTATTTGATATGAGTCTTTCATGTGATGATGAATTTTACAAATTATGAAAATGCCTAATACAATGTATCAGTTAAATAATCTGCATAATAAGTAATGACCCAAAAGAAAGGAAAACGTTCACAAAGCACACCAAGCCAAAATATTTCATTTTTACGCAAGCTCGAAAACAAAAGTAAACTATGCTTGAAATTGGTTTCATTTTTACACAAGCTTGAAACAAAGGTAAACTATGCTTGAAAAACGGGTACGGGCATGCCCCCAGAATGGTGACACAATTCGGAGGTACATGCCCCCCAAGATTCAGTCCAGCTGTAATGAACGAAAAGCAGATGGAGTGAAGGTTCAAATTACGAGATCAAGAGAAAGACTCGACTAGGATTTTACGAGATTTGATCAAAGATTCGAATTGAAAAGGGAACTCGTTTCATTTTTTAATGAGGTTGACACAGTAAAATAAATATCCTCATGACCCAATTCATTTTTTAAAGAGGTTTACATAGAGAACGAACTATCCTTAGAAGAGCTTGTTTCATTTTTTAAGGAGCTTGACACAAGAAACCAAACTCTGCTCCAATGACCTTGTTTCATTTTTTAACGAGCTTGGCACAAGAAAATGAACTATGATTTTCACGACCTTTCATCTCAATGAATAAGAAGTCATGGCTTCCAAGAGTACCACATCGTATGGGAGAAAAACATCTCGGAAGTGAAGACCCAATGCCCCCAGCACATGATGCGCAACGACACTATCACTAAATGCGGGCATGGGACAGGTAGCCAGATAATTAACTTGTAGCGAGGAAGATAAAATTAGTGCATAAAGACTCGAAAGGGATGATGGTGGACCAGATGTCACGTTAAGACCAAATAATGAAAGTTGATTAATGGTCACGATCCAACCTTTGTGTGGAAAAAATATCACACAAAAGAGGGAAGAGACAAGTGCACCCATGGCATAAGCATAATCACGCCCCAAGAGTAAATTGAAATCCAAGGGTCCCTAAACAACCATCACATCTATATAGATGGTTTTCCCTCCCAAGGTAATAGGAAACTTCGGAAGGATCCCTAACGGTTGACTAGATCCTCTATTAAAAGCCAACAAATTATGCATAACAGGCACAAGCGGTGGAGAACCAAAATCTTTCCAAGTAGTGGAAGACATAATACTAACAGATGTGCATTCATCTATAATGGTGCTGGGTACGACACATTGAAGGGCTGTACCATAATCTCAAAAGGCACATAAGAAGGAAGGCGGTATCCTAGAATCGACTCCACTCGAAGGAAGTGACCAGACTACTTGGAGGGGGTACCATAGAAATGAGATGGTCATCCCTTGGTGTTACAGAGCAAGAGGAGGATCCTCCGGGACCTCCATCACGAGAGTAGGAGGAGCACCTTCTTGAACTATAGGGATGGGAGAATATTTCTCTAAGTCTGAGGAATCTGAAGAAACAAGAAGAACATGAGGGGTATGTGAGCCACTCTCGACGGAAACGATATGATGAACCACTAGCGGGGTCAGATCAACTGATTCCATGACCAATAGTTGGTTAGGAATGGATTCATGATTTTGAATTTCCGAGGGAGTGGGATGGACCAAGGATGGCTCTTGACTGATGATTGAACCAACTAGAGGAGGACTCGAAGAAAGTTTATTGTAACCGACCGAAAGGCAAGGTGCAAAAAACGTAGGGTTTTCCAACACTCTTGTGGCTTCATCCATATATGGAAAAAGGTGAATAGGATGATGCCCTTCACACAAATTACAGGGATTGGTAATCTTACCCTATTTCTTATGAGTCTTATCATTTATAGTCGAAGATGTGCCACCAATATGACTTCTAGAAGCCAAAGGCAATGACGAATTCCCATCGTACCATGCTTCAAGTACCTTGGGAATGTGGCGGCAGTCTCGAAGAAGATGGTCACCTTTGCAAAACATGCAAGGGAATTTGAATTTCCGCAGAAGGTTGGATGGTTTATCAATGAAATGTGTCTGAGGCGCAATAGCCACAAAGTTGGCCTCTCTCTTATCTGACTCCTTCTTCTTCTTCTTAGCCACCTGTTTACTAGAATCTAGAATTTCACTGGGCAAAGTAGAAGAGGAGGACGAAGGAACAAGTGAAGAAGGGGAGAGGTCCACCTTAGGATTAACATGATGTTATCCAGCGGAGGAGATGGTTGAACAGAGGTCGGAATACTAGAGACCACAGAGGTTAAAAACAACCAAATTTACAACCCAACAGTTAACCCACGTAGGGAAAATGTTTCCATATAAGGAGCACCAACGTTCCCAAAAGCAGGAAAAGGAATAAGATTCCCATCGGAGGGGTTTCCTTGGTTGGTAAACTCCAGGAAATTTTCCATCAGAAAAAACTGTAAAACAAAACACTAAGGAAGATAACTTTAACCAGGAATATTTTGTGGGCAGCTAATATTTTAAGACATTGAAACAAAACTCCGCCATTTCATATTTTAAGAGTTGAGAAACGGGAAAAAGGTGACTCTATCACTTTCAAGTTGAAACAAGCATGAAAGGACAAGAGCTCGATGCTATTTTCTCTTTTAGAGAGTCACGAAAATATTGAAATGACTACTCAGGTAATCTAATCAAGAGGGTGTACCAAGTTTCCGTGAACTACCATATATGCCTTGGTGATCAAATGAAAGAGAAATGACCAAGGACTTAATGTACATGTAGGTGGTCTCCCCAAATTCTGTGTTCGATATGTATCACGGTTATAGGGAAGCAGACTGTGATTCCTATGGATAAAAGGATATTGAACCTATGAGGGTCTTCCTTTATATACGACGGTATGGGGAGCACAAGTCTGTACTATTGTTGTATAAATCTAAGCGGCAAATGACAGCTACTAGGTTTAACAATGCCGAAACACGTCACTAGCCTAGACCTCTAAAATTTTTTGCGTTAGGTTCAAATGATTCCTTAGTTTAATTGAATAAATTTTACAGTTAATCTTGAATTTATGTTTTAATTTCAAGGCCCTACTGAATTTGATATTTAAATTTCCTAAATGCAAGCTATATGCAATAGAACACCATTTTCCATTCAATGAATGCTAACTACGAAAAGGATAGATATCTTTTCAAAAAGCAGAAAACATTGAAAACATATGAAGAAGTCCTCTAATGCATCTAATACAATGAAAATAAAGAAACGAAAAACACTTTCCTAGATGCAAGCGCTAGTTATGCAAAAGACTTTTTCATTTCCAATGCAAATGAAAGGATGCAATTTTTTGTTTTTTTTAATGATTGAAGCACACAATGCACTAATTACATCAAAAATCAAATCAAACACTAGTTAAGAGCACCATGAATGTAGAGATCTCCAAAAGAACAATTCAACGCAATACAAACACAAATGCACTCAAAATAATGATGCACTCTTTCAATCAAAGAGAGGCTTTCAAAGTGACCCAAAACGAGCAATGTAATCTATGCTCGAAAACGAAAAGATGGAGAGCCAAAAAAAAACAAAATTAATAGTTCAACAAACCAAAATCTTGAAGGATCAAGAAAGACTTAATAAATTGATCAGGGAATTGAACTGACAAGAAAAAAAAAGACTCAAACTTCAATCAGAAGGCTTAATGAGAAAAAGAAACCTAGAACCCTAGGGCTATAAACTGCACCAATAAGAAAATAATCAAACAGCTGAGAAGAACAAGTCTAAAGCAGTAAAAACCACTCCAAAATGACCAATTGCAGATGAAGAAACAAGCTAGAGTCAAGAAAAAATGACCAAAATCTTAACACAAGGGTCAAACCAAATCCTACATGATTCGACACGACTGTGAGGCAGTAATCCGCACCAAACAGTGGTTGGCGCTACTGCAAAAAAAGAAACCTGTGCTAATTGGCGCGACTGTTCAAACAAAAAGCGCGCCAAGCTGGATAACTATGGGAGGAGGGAAGAAAAAGGGAGCAGAGGTTAATATTGATACTCTGGAGCTGAACAAGGGTTTCTAGACAATAAAACAAGCTAGAAAAGATAGACAAGCAAGTAAATGACCGGAGTCAATTTGACAAGACAAACTCCTAAAGGAAACGAAATGAAAAACTCACACTGATCCCCAGTGGAGTCGCCAATTTGTTGGCAAGGTAAATCCTCTCTATGGACAGAGATAATCCCTCTAGCCCTAGAGTGGGTCTAGCAACAAAGGGACAAGATAAAGTGTAGGTTCCTTAATTAATGAATGAAAAGGACAGGGTAGATCGACCTACCTGGAGTCCAACGTTGTCACAGTTGTGGTGGTGGCCTCTTGATCACTTCTTCGACAGGTCACAATACTTCTGCACCAATGCTCGGATACCTAAACAAAGTTCAAAAAACAAGAGCAACATACAAAACAATTATTTCTTCCATAATCAAATAACCAGTCAAGGAGGGTTAAGCATATTGCATCAAATAAAACACATAACGCAAGATGAGAACTAGACAATAGTCATGTATATGTATTAATAGAAGAAAGAGTTACAACTAGAGCCTTGACATCGTAGCCTCGTTCAGTGGGGTTCAGTCAAAGTTTGTCTTGATGGATCATCGAGGAATTCGAACAGGATGAGGGCACAAGCTTAAGCTCTCTCAACAAGGGGTCTCTTCCGTTCTATCCTTCTGGCTATGATATGTTCCGCTATTTGTTCCACTATCCTTTCAGCTAGCTCATCAATGGAATATGGCTAAAATTATAGAGGAGAGGAGGAGGTTGGGATCCATACAATAGTGGAAAGGAGGCCTTATCCCTTGGAAGGTTTCCCCAAAAGGTGGAAACAAGAGGCCAAACAAGGGAGGCCATGGTTATTCAGTCGAACCACTCTAGATGACTTTCTCACGAAGCTATTATGATGGAAACTTCGCCTCTATTTTTAAAAAACATTCCATAAACAGGTTGGCATGGGTAGCTAACTGGGACAAAGCGCCAATGGGATGGGGCCCAATGTTAATATTCCTCATCGGTGCGAGGGCATAACAGTCTACTAGCGCCAAGGCAAAAACAAGTGTTTCTGATGGTTTGTTCAGGAAATGGTCAATAGAAGGAGCGTTGTCCTCATGACAAGGGATGCAATGATGGTCTCTGCAAGGCATGACACTTTATTTTGGTCACAGAAATGAGCCTCAAATGTGTGGGATGGGGATTGCAGGGACAGTGACAAAATGCTGTGTAACAGTTATAGGTGAAAATATTCTAGTTCAAACAATATTTCTAGAAATTGATGAGGAAGGAAAAATCATATTGGAAATTGAAGTGGTCACGAAAACAAGAACTTGACAACTACGAAATCGATCAATTTCGGAGTATCTCATCAAGTGGAAGAACTTACCCACTGAATATTCTAAGTGGGAGGATGAGAATTTTATACAGAAGCACCCAGAGCTACTCAAGCGTTGAGGACAACACTTTTTTGAAGGATATGGGCATGTTAGGTCCTTATGTTACTAGTTTATTCCCTTATTTTTATTTGTATAGCCCCCTTATTGTTATTGTTGTACCCCTGCAACCCCAATATTGTTATTATTATGCCATTAAATTATTATTTTTAGGTCAACTAGGATTATATTGTGGCCCCATGGACTCCTATATATAGAAGGAGGTTTTGGTCATTTGTATCATCCAAGAATTGTTCATTTTTGTAATGTATTGGAGGTTGCCCCCTTGAAGTGGCTGATTTATAAGGCATTGATCTCTCTTTTATTCTATTTTTGGAGCTGGCTTCACAACATTTTCACTCCATGACATGTTTAAGTGCACCTCCAATGGGACCTCTCCATAAGATATTCTTCTCATCAATGGCCCTCCAAAACCAATAAAGGTTCTGGATCTACTACAGGTAGAAGTTTCTCTTTGAGCTGTGAGATGCTGATTGAGAAAGAGTCATCTTGAAAGGGGAAAAGTTTTCCCATCTCAAGATCGCTACCATATATCATCCTTTTCTCCATTTATTCATGAATGAAGCTACCATTTGATTGCTCCCATAAGGAATGGGTCCTCTTCTCCTCACTACTTCTCATTAACAGCACAGTGGATATGACAGGTAAAACATGTGCTGTCTCAAATCAAGGAACAAGGTTGAACTCATAGCCAACCATAGTACATAGGATCATACTCATCCCATCTTCTGAAAATCAAAATTTCAACTCAAAGGGTTGAATGTAGTTCATCACGGACATACTAGGATGGTTCTTCATCTCTTTCTTAATTAGATCAAGGGTCCTTTGTGCAGTGATATGATGCTACTCCAAATCAACATGTTGTTCCAACCCTTGGTTATGCATTAGCCCTGATGGAATGTCCCCATAAGTTTCAATAAGAGGTACTAAAACAATATGAGATGAAATTGGTTGCATACCTTGGATCAACTGATGTGTGGGAACCTCTTGCTAGATCACAAGAGTTCCTTCAATTGGAACAATAATCCCTCCAACTGCTGGTAAGAGTGATGGTTTCTCTTCTACAAATGTACTAGCGCTGGTATCTGTCTCCTCCTCATCATGTATCTCATGAGTAATTCATGGGGCTCCAAATATAAAGAACTCAAGACCATATTTCAAAGGTGCAAGTGATCCTCCTCTTGATGTAAGCACCTCTACAGCTGGTGGTGGTAGAGGCTCCTCCTTCTGAGTGATAATGAAGAAATATTCTTTTAGATCTTCATATGCTATCTCCTTGATGATGGGAGATGTCACTATGTGAGATGTATCTACTTTATTTATACCATATCTCTTCTTCGGTATTTGAATAAAATCTACATAACCAGACACTTTCATATGGGACAAGTGACTGAACCACCAATTTCTTGCTTCACCCTCTAGGTGCAGCGCTGCCAACTCCATGACCTCTCTTTCTGACATAGGATAATTCAGAAAGAAGGTAAATAATTATTCCCTCCAAGCCCTCAATGTGCTTGTGTAAGATCCATCAAATGTAGGCAAGAAGAATCTGTGCCTCTTCCTTCTATTACTTCTTCTAGATATCTTCTCTTCTTTGATTTGTAAAAACTGTTGGAGAGAGAGATTCTCCTTCAATGCTCTAGGTTGTGACTTGTATTTAGAAAGATATTCACTTAGGGTCTCATTCCCCAAGCTTTCACCATATCCAGACCAATCCTCTTTCTCATCAAAGAAACTGGATCTAGTGGAATGATATGAAGCTCCTTGCTTCTCCGGTCTTCTTTGCTTTTGAAAAGAAGTACTAGGACCTTCTTCATCTTGAAACCTTCTTGAGGTTTCTCTTTGCCTTTCCCTTCTTGTTTCATTGATCTCTTTGGAGAGATCCTTCATAGATCTAAATAAAGATGAGGCAAAACCTAATCCCTCCATAGTAGACCTCTACTATCTTATTTTTATATGTTGTCAATAATGTCCACACGCTTAGCCAAATATCATGCTCTGATACCACTGTAATATCCCAAATTGGAATAATGCATTGATACACAAACACAATATTTGTAACACAGAAAATGTACATGTAATTTTATGATAAACACAGACATTGACAGAATAGATGAGCCATTTTATTCATAGAAGAAGATTTAGTTACAACAATGTACAAAAAATGAGGTAATCTAGCCAAAGAGATGGCCTAGAATGACCTTGAAAGCATGCTACAACAAGCACTGCATAACTGGAGATTTGTAGGAAGAAAATAATGCACTATCCCTTCAGCAGATGATGTACATATGACTGTTGGATGAATAGGGAAATGCATATCTATGGGAATCTAGAGCTCTGATGATGCCAATATTCTATATCTGGGCTCTATGATGGCAACCCAAGATAACCCATAAAGGATTTCTTAGATCTGTCAATCTAATAAAATCACCCTCTTGGGGTTTCACCATACAATTGCTGGGTAAGTAGACCTGAAGCTAGATTTGACAAATATATGGCTACAATATGTGACAATATCAGATCTAAGCTTGAAGGGTTGATCCCCTCACTAGATCCTCAAGCTAGAAGCTCAATATCTAGCTCCTCAATCCTCCTCTGAAGACTGCAGCTGCTGCTACACAACTGCTCATAAAAGCTGCATTGTAAAGGAAGGAGGCTCTCTAGCCTGTTGCAAAATATGGCTATGAAGCTCAAGACTGACGGAAATAATGCATAAATGTGAAGGAATGGTACTCCACTGGCTTACTGGCTGAAATGCTAGCAACTTCCCTTCTCCCTTGGATCTACAAGAATGAAATGCGCAATTCCTGTTTGAAGTGCTGCTGCTCGGAGATGAATAATGGATGGCATGATGCCTGATATAGATCTGAAGCACTGGAAGGCTGATATTGAAGCTCAAGGTGATAGGATGAATCCTTCACCGGTTCCTCAACTGAAATATAGAAGCTCCTCCTCTCAAACTGATCTTCAGAAATGTGCAATTTCTGAATATGGATGTTCTGCAGAAAGTAGGAACAATATAGGACCAATTCCTGATGATTAATGTATTGAAAACACTCTTCCTTATAGGTCACTCAAGGAAAGAGGTGGGATTCCTACTCGGGAACACCCTGTGCTAAACAACACTGCAGACTTAGCTAAACATCATAAGAGTGCATGGAATTTCAAATGAAAAATCCCGATCTAAATAGATCACAAATCAATAATATAAAGCCTCCCTTATATTGTGCCTTCATCTTCTTTTTATATATTATGAGCCTTCTCATGCCTTGGTCCACCTCATAACTACGTTGTACATGTGGACATAGGTCTCCATGTTGACTGCGTTGTCTCTCCATGATCTCCATCATGTGTGCATGTAATGATCACCCTCTCCATCATGTGTGCATTAATGCACCACTTACTCCATCATCTCCATGCATACTCTATGATCTTACATTTGATTCCTTCCATGATCTTAGTTGACTTCTTCAACCTCCATGATCTATCTCGTTAATGAGACATGATCTCCTCTCCTTTCACATTAAGTAGCTATTCCACTATTCCATTATGTAGATCTAGATCTGAAATATCCACATACACACATCAAAAGAGGATTTTATTTATCTTTGGGTTTTTTGGGTCCCTCCACCCTCTTATTTACTTAATTAATTGTGAAAATTAAGAACTCTAATATTCCAATTATCTTGTGGAAAATTGGGAATATTACAGAAATTGTTCAATTGAACCAAAGTTTAAAATTTGTAAAAGGAACTAAAATTTTATATCATATTCTTAGTTGATAAAGGTCTCCTTTAATCAAGAAATATCTTGGTTATAAAGAGGATCATAAAAACCCCAAGGGGGAGTAAAGAAAAATTACATCAGAAAAGGAATGAAAAGAGGAACCTAAGAGATTTATGATAAATTCATGAACTATATCAATAATTAAATAAGCATAAAGAATGAAGTTACAATTTAGAAAAAATGTGGTGCCATCAACAACTTCAAAAATAGAGTGCAAGATTAACTCCTGAATCTTCCTTCAATTGAAATAAGCTTATAAAATATGTTTCCTCAAAGGGGTTATTCTATTCCAGGTATCAAATTATATTCTTAGTTTGATGATACACTTGTAATAACTTTGGTCATAAGGAAATGGATTGTAGAGATGACAATATGAAAAATAAAAATAAAGTATTCCATGAGATTTCAAGTAATGTTTATGTGAAGAGAAATACTAGAAGTTTGAATGAAAATGCAATTAAAAATTATAACCCATTTGATCCCCCATTACATCAAGTTGAATTTTATAAGTGTTGTAACTATGGGTACAAAGAACAAGATTATAAAAAAAATGAAGACCTCTAAATAAGGACATGGAAGAATGCATGCCCAAGAAAAAGGAACAATACTAAAAAAACATGGAAAAGGAATCAAGATAAGTAGGAAGAATGTAGTATTGCAATGTGTGCTAAAAACTAAGAAATAAAATGGTATGCTGATAGTGGATTCTCAAGGCACATGATAGGAAACCAAAGTAAATTTATTAATCTAAAATAAGATGGAGATTATGTAATACTAAAAATAATACATCAACAAGAATACTTGAAAAAGTAACAATCAATATTGATAATGAAAAAATAAATCTCGGAATATCATGTATGTTGAAGGTAAAAAAAAAACAATCTCGTTAGTGTCATTTAAATGTGTGATCAAGTATATGATGGTTATGGCATAGAAAAATTCTTCTCTTCAAATTTGACAATCTCATAAAATTATGCATAACATACGAGGTTCGAGATATTAGTATCTGTAATCCATGTCAACATGGGAAGTAGACTAGGGTTTTTTTCAAAATAAAAGAATACTCCGCATCTAAACCATTACAACTAATTCATACAGATCTTTGAGAACCAACTAGGACAAAAACTCTAAAAGGTGAGAGATATTTTACTTTTTCATTGATAATTACACAAGAATGACATGGGTCATGTCTTAGAGAAAAAAATGGGCTTTTGTGAGATTTAAAACTTTTAAGGCCCTTGCTGAAAATCAGACTTATACAAGAATCAAATGATTGAGATCAAACATAGGAGGTGAAAATATCTCTAATGAATTTAATGAATTCTGTGAAAATCAAGGAATTAGAAGACGCTTATATGTTGCAAGGACTCTAAATCAAAATTAATTGTTGAAAGAAATAATATAATAATGTAAAAATAGAAAGAAAAATGCTCAATTAAGGCAATATACTAGATAAAATATGGGAAGAAGCAATCTACACAATTGTCTACATTTTGAACTAAGCATAAATAAGAGTAAAAAACACAAGGACACCATACGAATTATGGAAAAGTGGACCAACTATAATCAAACAATTCAAGGTATTTGGAAGCATGTGTTACCTAAATCTAAATAAAAAAAATTGGTCAAATTAAACTCTAGAAAAGATGAAATAATTTTCATCAAGTATGCATGCAGAAGAAAGGGATGAAAATTTTATGATAGAAGACTACATACTATAGTTGAAAGAATTGATGTAAGAGAAAATGAAGCATTACCTCAAAATAAACAACAATAAAATTAGTACTTATAAGAAGAATAGGAAGGATAAAAATATCATGAAGAGAAATACAAACAAGAAAATTATTGTGAAGAGTAAGAGGAGGAAGAAGAGGAAGACATAGAGTCACTATATCCAAAAGCTCCATGCAGGGATGTTCAAAAACATCATCCAAATATTAAATTACTTATAAATAAAGAATCAAGATTTAAAATTTGAATAAAACTTATAGATACATCAAGCCATGAAAATATTTCTTTTTTATTCATGATAAAACCCCAAAATTTTGCACAAGCTAGTCAAGATGAACATTGGGTCCAAGATAAAAGAATAATACATGGGAAATAATGCCAAGACCCAAGGAAAATAATATGATTGGAATTATGTGGGATTTTGGGAATAAGTTGAATGAATATTGGTAGGTAGTCATGAACAAAGCCAAACTAGTATGTAAAGGGTATGCACAAGTTACGGTGTTGAATTCAAATAAATCTTTGCACTAGTTGCCAGACATGAAGCCAAAATGATTTCGTAGCTTTTGTATGCTTTAAATATTTAAATTTTATCATATGGATTTCAAATAAGCATTCCTAAGTGGATACATACACTGAAGAAGTGTATATTGAGGAGCTAAAAGTATTCCAACAATTGGAAGAAAAAGGTCATTTGTGCATATTAAAGAAATCCCTTTATGTCTTAAAACATGCACCTAGAGCATGGTACTCAAGGCTAAATAAATATCTACAACAACAATATTTTAATAAATTGATAGTAGTAAAAAATATTTACGTCAAATCTGAGAATGAAAATTTATTGATTATTGTTTTTTATGTAGATGATATAATTTTTAGTAATGATGATGATTTCTTGAGTAATTTTTTTTTAATTGATGTGCAGAATAAATTTGAAATTTTTATGCTACGAATTGTCCTTTTTACTTGGATTAGAGATTAATTAATTATAAAAAGGAATATTTATTTCTCAAAATAAATATCTTAAACAAATGTTGAGGAGATTTGGCATGGAAATCTGTGCACTCGTTAGAACACCTATAATAGAAGGATGTAAACTTAGCAAGGATGTTGAATCTCAAGAGGTAGATTAGACAATAAATAGTTCTATGATTGGTAGTTTACTTCCTCTAATAGCCTTGAGACCAAAAATTATGCAAGAAGTACGATTATTGGGAAGGTTTTAGTAAAATACAAATGTGACTCATGTAAATGCCATAAATATTATTTTCAAGTACTTGTAAGGATCTATAAATTTTTACTTTTGGTTTCCAAGAGGCACAAGTTTCACTCTCAGAGTTTATACAGATGTAGATTGGGCTTATAGTGTTGATGAGAGAAAAAACATTGGTTGTGAGCCTTCTTTATAGGCAATTATTTAGTCTCTTGGCTCAACAAGAAACAAAATTTTCCCTATCCGCAGTTGAAAAATAATATATTGCAACCAAATCATGTTGTACTAAAGTTTTATGGACGAATTAAAATATCAAGGGTCTTCAATAAGAGTGTGGTAAACCCATGTCCATTATGTGTGATAAGAAAATTGTTATTAACATCTCTAAAAATATTGTTATACACTCAAATACCAAGCACATTCCCATAAAATTAACTTTCTTAGAGAACTAGTGCTAGATTAGAATATTGAATTAGAATACATTCCAACAAAGGAGTACATATTCACTAAAAATATTGTTGAAGAACCTTTTGACTGTCTTAGAAAAAGGTTGTAAGTAATCTCCCCTTAAAAAAAGCTAGAAACCTACTACGTGTTGCTAGAGAACCTTTTGAATGTCTTAGAAAAAGGTTGTAAGTAATCTCCCCTTAAAAAATGAGAGAAACCCACTAAATATACTCACTTAGCTATATAGTTTTAAGACAACATGTTTTGTTGACATGGGAAGTAGTCTATGAGTGAGACAAAATTACAAAAATTGAGTATTTTCTACCAAAGAAAATCATGTTGTTGATAACTTAAATAATATACAATCAAAGGAAAGAAAAATAAAGAGCAAGTTCAGTGGGAGAATTCTCAAAACTAGTGTAGAGGAAGAGGGCGTTGCATTCTAAAATAGATAGAAACAACATTGACAAGAGGAACCTCTATGTAGTCAAAATAGAAGTAGGAAATCAAAGGAAGTAATTTTTATTTATTTATTTAATTTATTTATTTCAATAGAAGAGATAAAATCCAACAGCAAAATCTTAATACCAATGGGGTAGAAATATATGTATCCATAGGGAGAGATCACATATAGCTAGATTCCTCATCCTGAAGAAGATGTAGCCATGTAGCCATGTATTCCTTCATCACCAATGTCAAAGTGGGAGAATTAAACATCCATAGTTAGAACTAGACTAATTAAATAGACACAAAAAGAGCCAGTAGATAGGGGCATTTATAAAAATCAATACATCAATGAAAAAGGTGGAGCAAGGTGTGTCCATGAAAAATGTGTTGTCATTGATGTCAAATATAAGGAGAAAGTTGCATAACATGTTATCATTGATGTGAGGTGGATTCTTTCCCAATATCGAGAAACTGAAGGTAGGAGGAGAAAGGAAGAATGGAAATAGGTCCATACCCCAAATTTGATAAGTATTGCAAAAGATTGAAAATGCATTGAAAACTAGTCAATATCAAAAATCATGGATTGTTTTAGAGCCATTGACATGCTTTTCAGTTAATGAGAAATCCATAATTTTGGAATGAAAGGGGAAAAAATCAAATTGGTGAAATATTTATTGCACCAAGTTAATATTTATTGCACAAGAATACAAACCCAAACAATAATGGATAGGTGGAAACTGAGTGGTGTACATAAGGATCTTTTTAGCATATAATTGGTAGCATCATGTAGAGATAGGTGGAATTATTAATGACCTGGAAGTTAAGGCCAGGCATATAGTATCCAAGAATACATGTGTCCTTTATGAAAAATATTTCTTCAAATAATTACATGCCAAATTCAACCTAATCCACATTATTAAATGCAAGACATGTCATATCTAGACACCTGGGCCCTTGCAAGATCATTTATTTCCAAAGGCATGTCATATATGGGTATCTTGATATTCAATCAAAAAATAAAGTAACCTTTATCCGAATGACCTAGATTTTGGATTCTTTCCCTAAATGGTAGGTATATAGGTGGTGCCTAGTTAACACACAAGTGGTAGAATGATATAAGGTGATTGGAAGTGTATGGATGACAACTAGAAAATTTGATGATGTAACAACTTAAGGGAGTGACATGTGGAACTCAATGTTTCCATTTTTGGACCACTAATTGGATAGTTTTTTTATGACATGTGGCAACAACAAATCATGTCAAATGGAAGTAAGGTGAAATTATAGGTTATATGGTAGGCCTCCCCGGAATTTCAATTCAACTTGGAAAACATGTTTAAAATTAATTAGCATATCTAGGTATTTGGGTGTCTCCAACTATGGAACCCCTTCAAAATACCTCGATTCTAGATTTATTAGAGAATATTGTTTAGATCATGATCGTATGTGTTTAGTGGTTCACCTCATGAGATGAAGGTTCATGGAAATTTAATCTTGATAGTATGGATATTATGAATATACAAGTAATCTAGGTGATCCCAATGTATAGTCGTTTTGATATTTTTGAGGTGCTAATCTTCGTTAAGTCCATGGTTTCTAGGTGGCTAATAGTATAAGCCCCAGAAGGGGCTGCAAGACTTCTTTTCAAACTAGATCATAATTCTATGATGTTTCATCCATGATTAAATTTTTTGCATATATATAACTCCATCTAAAAATCATAAGTGGGGATATGGAAAATGAAAGTAACATATATCTAACATAAAGATAAGAACAAAGAAGTATGAAATATAGAGGGTTGAGAATGAAGAAGTCAAGCCATGAAGTCTAAGGATGATGTTTAGGGTGCAAGGAGCCTATTTGTGAAGCATAATGTAGCTATCAAAGAGAGGGAGTGTTGTGGATAGTAAGACGAGAAATATTTGAATAAAAAGGTGCATAATGAAGTATGTGGTATGTAATGTCATATAAAATAAGGATATTTGAGGTGATCAAGAAGATGAAAGTCTATGGTTAAGTAAAAAGATACTACCTGAGGTGCATAGAATAAGGTTAAGTGTTAAAGTGAAAACTATTGTTGGAACAAGTGAGAGGAGAAACATTTAATCTATGCAACATATTAGTCCTGTGATGAAAAAAGTGTAGGGGCATAGTTATAAAGCCCAAAATAGATAGTAGTGTGTATAGTTGCAAAGATAAAAGTACGTATTGTGTGTAGAATTATGAAGAACATACTAGAACTATCTAAGATCATAAGGAAATCAAGGAATTGGTGTCTATTTTAGGTTAGATCCTATAGATTAGGGAATTGGTGTCTCCTTTAGGTTGGTGCCTATAAAGCAAGGAATTGGTATCATTCAAGTGGTTTCTATAAATTGGTACATTGGTGTCTCCTCTGAGTTGGTACCTAGGAATCAAGGGATTGGTGTCTCCTTCTAGGTAGTGCCAAAAAATTGATGTAATAGTCGATTGGTTCCTACAATAATATACATATAAAAAACATTTGTTTTTTTCTCCCTTAAGGATTTCCTTATATATCTAGTGTTTTCATGTGATTTTTGTGTAATTAATGTTTATCTAGTTTGAATTGTTTTAAATTATTAAAATGGCCATTCTACTAATTCAAACCTTCCTCCCCACACCTGCCCCCACCCTTAGTAAGATCATAATTCTAACAATCCAAGAATATAATACATGAAGGTGATGACAAGCATTGGCCAAATGAATTATGTGCCTGTTTTTATTTTTTCTTTTAATTTTCCTTTTTATTTTTTCCTTTTATTTTTTTACTATTTTAGTTCATCATTATTTTTATTGTATTATCTCTATAATCCCTTTTATTGTATTTTATTTTTAATTACTTTATAAATTTTCTTTTATTTTCTAAAATTTATTTGTTTATATATATATATATATATATATATATATATATATATATATATAATTGTTTTCATTAAAAAAAAAAATCATTTACCCCTTATCAAGTGCCTTGGGATGTGTTCAATGGTGGGGAGGGCATGGACATGAAAACCTTCTATATATATGGAGGTTCATACGCCACACTCCCACACCATGAGTTGAGACATGGTTGCTTTTAGACACGTCAAAATTTATAGTGGAAAGTGGGTTCCCATTGCCAAACACTACCACATTTCAGGTTAAATCCAACGGTGGAATATGAAAAACGGATAAAATCGGAACCGTTGCCAGACGTATAATGTATTTTTTGTTTTCTTTGGTTTTTTTAAATCTCGACGATTGTACAATATCTGACGTTAATTACATAGAGTCGGATATTCGATGATCAAAATTAATGGCATTTTACTGGCCAAATTTTGGCACTAATGTCATTTTACCATTGTGCAACATTTATCCAATGGGAAATTGATTTATATCTATGTCGGGATGAATACCTATTTACAAGTTCCATATTATTTCTATACATCCTATGCTTTTGAGATGTTATAGGCCTATTTTGAGGTTAATTTTGGTTGGTAATCATCACTAAAAGCTATTTGGTGAGGAAAAATTTCAGATAGCATTCCTCAAGGATTGGGCCAAGGAGACGTGGGATCGACATTGGGGTCTTAGGAGGATAGAAAATGTTATTTCCCTTGTAAAAACTGTAAGGGCTTGAAATTAAAGAGACTCTTAATAACAACAACTAAAAAGCATTGTAGAACTTATGGACATGTTGAAGGTGAAGATTAATATCATCCATTAGACCATAAGAGACTTGTTCTTTATATTTCTTATACATGCCATAAGACACTTGGTATTTACTTAGTTCAAATATATAGTCAATTGCACAAGTGAAAATATTCCAAAATATTCATTTTGTGTTATATGCATTGAGAAAAAATATCATGATGAGTTATAGGTAGTTAATTTGTAATTAATATTTACATTTGTTCAAGAATATTTATGCTAGGTAGTTTAAAATTAATATTTATGCTAGGTATTTTCGAATTAATATTTATGCTAGGTAGTTTTGGCATTCATCGACGATCTCTCTCTCTCTCTCTCTCTCTCTCCAAAAATAACCTCCTCTCCTCATTGGTGCACTATGTTTCTCATTTGTTCAAGTTTTTACAACTAGGATTTCATTTTTCCCTCCCTCGTAGCACTAGGTTTTCTAATTTCCCTCATTCCTAGCACTAGAATTTTAAATTATCCTTTTCATAACACTAGCTTTTTCACTTTTTTAACTTTCTAGTGCTATATTTTTTCTCATCTACCTTGTTTTATATTGCTAAGATTCCTCCTTCTTTCCTTTTCCAGTGCTAGGAATTCAAAATTTGCCCTTTTGAAATACTAGGCTTCCTAATTTCTCTTTATTCTAGCATTGAGTTGGTCAATTAGAATTCTTTCTAGTAGTAGTATAATTTTCAATTAAGCTATTTTCCAGTAAAATTGATTTTGTAATTGTACCCTTTTCCAGTGCTATGAGTCTCCAAAAGTCCTCATTCAAACATTGATAATTTTCACATTTGTTCCTTTTTCTAGTGCTAGGTTTTGAAATTGTCCTCCTTTTGACCTCTCCTCACTTATTTACTCAAAAAATTGGTTTGCACCTCAACAGATTTGATCCCTCTCGATGCTTCGTAGAACCGAAATTAGATGGGTCTATACTAGTTTCTATTTATTTTCACTATCACATGTTCATATTATTAAACTCATTAAATCTATGCAGTTAGATTTATTTGTTAATATATTCAATGGAATCATTCCCATTAAGGGTATTTTTACTTTTATTATTATGAACGTGTAAGTTTTAAGTTGAGCCATATGAAAATCATGATTAGTTAACTAGCTAAGTTGTCTTTGTATAGCTCTTCGTTGTTGCAAATCATGATTTCTATCATTTAAATATTTTTGATAGTTGAATAATATTATTTTATTGATTGTAATTGTCTAGTATGGTGCTCATAGGGAAATCCTCTATGAGGAAGAGGTCGTTGTAGTACAAACAACTGTTCAAGATCATTAAGTGAATATTGAGAATTGTTAGGTGAATTTTTGTTACTACCGTCAAATGTTTTACCTCGCATGTACTGAGATTTACATGCCATTATGAAAGATATTGGAATGGAGTATCAAGTTATTCATGCATGTCCTAATGATGATATTCTGTATTATAAAGAACATGCGTCGAAAGACAAATGCCCAAAATGTGATGAGAGTAGATATCAAACTGATAAAGTAACAAAAAAGGTGCTTCCCAAGCTTCTTCATTACATTCCCATAATTCCACATATGTGACAATTGTTCAGGTGTAAAAGCATAGCATAATTTATGGATTACCATGAAACGAAAATAAGTCAATATGGTGTTCTTCGAATTCCTGCAGATTGATCTGCATTTACGAATATAGAGTAAATATGGCCAAAGTTTAAAGAATAACCTTGTAATATTAAGCTTTCATTAGAAACTGACAAAGTCAATCCATTTGGAGAGCTAAGATATATTTACTTGGTGTGGCTCATTTTTGTTATAAAAAATAACATTCCTCCTTGGATGTCAATAAAGAGGGAGAACATAATGTTTACAATGATTGTTCCAAGTATTATTTTGTTTAGAATAAATATATTCATTTACACAATAGCATATCATGATATGTCTTGTTTGTTTCATACTTATTTCTTATATTTTTGTGTTTACTCATATATGTTCAATCATGTCTTATAATTATGTCTTTTTTTTTTTACTCATATATTTGGGAATTATGTAATGTATGTTCGATCAAATAGGTAAGTACCAGGTCAAAGATATGGATGTATATATCGAGCCTCTTATTGATGAGTTAGTGGACTTATGGAAGGGCATCACTATGTATGATATCTCTAGACAAGCAGATGCACAAAGGTAATTTGAATTCCATGCAATGCTTGTATGGAAAATTCACAATTCCCAAAGGCTAACACATTTCTATGGTATATTATAACATTATCATGCACTTTAATAATGTTTACTATTTTTATGAAGTTCATTTCATGCATTTGTTTGTAAATATTCCATTCATTTTACATACTTCAATTAATAATTGAAATAAACATTAATCCATCTCTTGCGGGTCTTCAAACAAAGGGTAAATTTGATTGTCCAATTTGTGGTCCTAAATTTAAATCTTATCATTCAAGAAGCCTAGGAAAGGAGGTGTTTGATGGGTATAGGCACTTCCTCTCTAAGAACGATAGGTACCAAAGAACCAAAAAACATATTTTCAATGGGAAATAAGAGACTAGATTAAGACCACGGAGAATGACACCTGGTCAATGGAAGTTGCAATATAATAGAATATCTCAAGGTATGGATTAAATCATCCATTTGTCATTATACATGAAATTTTTGGATTATTTTATACTTTTATTGCATTTTCTTCACTATACTGTTTGACAATTATTGTTGTTATAATATATTAAACTATGATTCACCTTGCAAGTCAGCAAGTCATTAAAAATGGGGCACTACCATGAGGAATGAAAAGATATATTGATAAATTCAGTAGGCTCCCCTACTATGACCCCCTAGATATTTTTCATTTGTTTAATACAATGCACATTGGGAAGAATGTAACATATACCTTATGGCGAATCTTAGATGGAAGGAGAGATAAAGAAAATATTGTCAAGATTTGTAATGACATTAAGGAGTCCAATCATACAATACAAAGTGTGATTAATTAAAATAGCAATAGAGACAACCAAAATCTAAGAACCCTTCCATGGTTATTGACGGAATAGCAAAGCAAGGATGTTAAAGAGGTTATTGAAAAAATGAAATTTCCCATTGGATTTTCTTCAAAATTAAAGAATATCCTAACAAAGAAAGGTGAATTAGGTGGGGTAAAGATTCATGATTGGAATACATTCATTAAGGTAATTATTTTGGTGTATATATTTGTACATTAATGGTGAAACATATTTTTAGTGTTTTAGTTTTATACTTATTTCAGAATAAATAATCATCGATTAATTTTTTTTGTTACAGTATGTTCTACCTCTATCTCTCCCATAAAACTTTAATAACAATGTCAAACAAGTTATATATGATCTTGGAAAATACATGAGGTAAGTGGTGATTTATATGCAAAGTGTAATTTTTTTAATAAATTGTTTTACATTAACTTATATTTGACTGCATGTGTTTTACTTGTAATGTACTATATATCTTATTGTTGAAACTTGTGATTTTTTTGTTTCATTTGTAGATGGTTTTCATCTAAATTTTTTTATAAAGAAGATATAAAGTATTGGAGGAAACAAATTCCTCGTCTAATGTGTGAAACGCAAAGGTATCTACCTCCGACATTTTTCAATGCACAAGAACAATACCTCATACACCAAGTTGAGGAGATTGAAAAGTGTGGACCTGTACACACAAAATCAATGTGGATGGTTGAGAGGCACTTAAAATCTTTGAAGTCTTTGGTGAGACAAAGAGCACATCTTGAGGGTTCTATGGTAGAGGGATACATGGTATATCAAACCATGGTTTATATTATTCAATATAGTCTGACAATAGGAAAAAGTATCAATGTACTGGATCGCATTTGCGATGTCAAATCCATGAACAAATTTGAAGGGGAGCACCAATTTGGGAAAGGTACAATGAGGAAAGTGAGATGTAAGTATATAGTGGAGATTTATAGTACATTTGACTCTTCTTCTTTTTTTACGTATATCTTACTTATTTAGTTTTTAGTATTCATGCACAATCCAATATTATAGTGGTATAAATTGTTAACTAATTATATATATGCATGTGAATTGTTTTATTTTAATATAGTTGGTCAAGAGTGGGGTGCAATACATTTATACATTGCAAACAATGTTGAATGGATGAAGGTATGGATTGAACGATGTAAACAAGCTAATAATGGTAGGTTATCATGGTATGATGTGTCTACATTGGTCAAAGAAGTTGAATGTAGTGGAGATACCAATCTTAAATAGAGGGAAATTGATTTAGCATATGGTTTAGTACATTACTAGGAAAGCATATAATTCACCTATATTAATTTTTTTTTTACAATTATATTGATTTGAAATTGATTGATATTTAATGTTGTGCTAATATTAGTTTCAGATTTATTATGAAAGTGCATAGTTTTTCTTCTTGTACAAGGGTCTTTACATGTGCTTATGATTGTCAATTCAACAAACTTGATGATATTAAGTGTAATTCATGAACATAAAATCATCAAAACTAAATGCTTAACAAAAAAATATAAAAACATATCAAACAGAGACAACTGAGTCAAATACACATGGTTTTGATGAAGGAGTTCACCCCTCTTGGGCTACATCTCCTTGGTTTAGCTTCATAGCTTAAGTATTTGTATTAGCTTCAATTGTGAAAAAGTGTTGTTTACACTCTCCTGTTGCCTCTTCAACCTACTTCAATGGCTCCAAAACATCAAAATATACCAATAATGACTCTTCCTGAGCCAAAATTGGTCGAAAATTTCCTCAGTTATGGCAAAACCAAATTTTCCTACATTTTCTCCACTAAAACTGGAAGTCTGCTAGTTAACTCCAATAAAAGTGGAGCTTCCGCCACATTTGGAAGTTCCAAAAAATCCATTGCTAAGATAAACTGAGTATTAGTGGTGGATAAGCGTGATTTAATGGTGTGATTAGTGGTAGGATTAGTGGTTAAGCATTGTTAATGGTAATATGTGGATTATGGAGTTAAACCTTGATTATAGGCATGTATAAGCGCATTATCTCTATTAATTCTTTCCCGTTGAAACAGTCTTAGCCTTTGGCCGTGGTGCTTAAACATGTGGGAGGGGGATGGCCGATGGGGATAGCCCCCTTCGGACCCCCAACTCTGGAGCAGACAAATTTTAAATATAAGCATTCACCTCATATGGTGAAGAACTTGTGGGGTCGACCCCGACCTCCGCCCCTCCTCGGTCAATATTTTTTTATTGAATGTGAGCTTGAACCTTTGATTCAGACTTGGTATAAAATATTATATGTTACGCTCATTCGACCTTTGGTTTAGACTATGCATAAAATAAATATGCCATCCAACCTTACCATGGGGGATGGAATGTGGCAGCCTCCAGCTGCACCATGTTCCCTTCTCCATTGGCCCAAATTTCACCCATAAAAATAATAATCCACCATGTAGAAAAATTGCAACCTCAGGATTAGGAGTAAAACTTTAAACTTCCCAAGCAAAATTGGCGAATCTGACTGTGACACTTATCACAGTGTTATTGGTTGAAAGCTAGAGAATATACCTTGAATATTCCTTGAGGTACTGACTGGACTACCAAGTCATCAGTGTGTCATTGTTCTGCACATTTTTTACCTGTTTGAGAAAATGAATAGTAGACTATAACTTATACGAACTCCAATTTTGATGAAACAAGTTGTGTTGGAATCCTGGTGACGAGCTCTATCCGGCCATTCCAGTTTGGAGCATTTATGAGCACTTTCATTTTTCAGCTAAATACTGAGCCTCTGATCATTCCTTCCCACTAGAAGCCTTTTGGACCCCAAAATAAACTATTAATTGTTCAGTAGGTGAGGGTAAATCTCCCTCACCCTTTCACTCTCCATTAATTTTTCCTCGGAAGGATTTTGTCCCTTGAGTCCTAGTCTAAGGTATTCGACATTCCCTCTCCTTGAAGTTCTGATTCTTCTGTCAAGTATGATATCTTACTGAAGTTCATCAAGATATTCTGGAAATAAATCATCTATTTATGGCAGATGAATGTGCTCTCCTTGATTATCAATCAAATGGGGCTTAAACAATCTCAAATTCTCAACATTAACGACATAATGTATTTGCATATAAGGAGGTGAATCTAGCTTAAATGCATTAGTACCAATCCTTTCCATAATTTTAAATGGACCATAACGAATTTGCTTGAGCCTTTTCCCTTCCCCTTGGAATATTTATTTGCTGATATATAAACAAAATTCATCACTAGCCTAGAATTTGTGATCAACACGTTGTTTATCATGCCTTGCCTTGTAGCTTCTTTGACTCTTTTCAAGTTTTTCTTGTACTGTGTGATGTACCAACTGAATTTTCTCAATGAAATTCCTTGTCTTATCTATGTCACTATGAACATCTATAGCAACATATTTCTCAAAGATGAAGTCCAAAGGCGATCTTGGCAAGTACCCAAGACATTCCTGAAATGGCAATGTGTTTGTGGAAGAATGCTTTGCCCTGCTGTATGCATGCTAAATTTAATGCAACTGTTCATCCCACAACTTGGGATGTTTTCTGAAATAACCTTTAAGAAGATGAATGAATTTCTTGTTTACCACCTCGGTCTGACCATATTTTTGCAAATGAAATTTTGTACTCTTCTTCAACTTTGTGTCCAACATGTCCCATAATTTTGACCAAAAATTCCCAACAAACTGGGAATCTCAATCACTTGCAATAGAAGTAGGACACCAAAATTAACCCATACATTTTGAGAGAA
This sequence comes from Pinus albicaulis, assembly GCA_034641835.2. Classification (NCBI taxonomy): domain Eukaryota; kingdom Viridiplantae; phylum Streptophyta; class Pinopsida; order Pinales; family Pinaceae; genus Pinus; species Pinus albicaulis. The sequence continues at coordinate 942,744,651 of CM076579.1, read as the reverse complement.
AATATGAGAAGTTTGTTCAGCTGTAATTTTTTTCTTACATGGCATCAAAAGACACATTTTTCTAAACCTATCTACCACAACATAGAAGTAATCAAGACCTTTCCTTGACATTGGAAGAACACCTACAAAATCCATTGAGATACTCTCCCAAGGATGTGAAGGAATCGACAGTGGAGTGTACAATCCAAGTTTCCTATTACTAGGCTTATTTATTGCACATAAAGAACATCCTCTAAATAAATGAGATACACTATCAATCATGCATGGCCAATAACAATACCTTTGGAGATTCGCTATTGTCTTGCCTACACTGAAATGTCCAACAAACAATGAAGTGTGCACCTCCCTTATGATATTGTTTCTTTCTCCATGTGGTATACATAACTTGCCCAAGTGAACAACAAAATGTTATGCACATAATAATCTAACTCTTCATTTTGGTTTCCTTGACTCAAGCTTTCACGCACATCTTGAAAATCACTATCATATGCATATTGCTCAATGTAACTTTCATGCATAACTGAATTGTGCTTGAGTATAATAGATGAATTTAGAATAGGCGTAGAGAGCATATCAACTAGCTTATTGTAGATTCCATTTTTATACCTGATAAGAAAATTAATTTGTTGTAGAAATCCCATCCATCTGAAATGTTTTGATTGCTGCAACTTTGACTGTGATTGTAACTACTGCAATGGCTGATGGTCGGTATGGATAATGGTCTCTTTCCCCATCAAATAGTTCTTCCATTTATTTACACTTTTTACCAATGCATATAACTCTTTGTCATAGGTGGGATAGTTAGTCACGGCTCCATTAAAAATTTCAGAATGAAACAAAATAGGCTTACCATGCTGCATGAGAACTGCTCCCATGGTGTAATCACTTGCATCTGTTTGGATCTCAAATGGCTGTCTAAGATCCGGAAGAGCCAATATCGATGCTGAACTTATCTTTTGTTTTAAAGCATCAAATTATTTTTGCGGAATATATCCTCAATGTAAGAATTTATTAGCACTTGCCAATGCATGTAATAGAGCTGCAATGGAAAAAAATTTAGCATTGAATTTCCTCCAATACTGTGCTGCCCCAAGAAATATTCTTACCTCTATAACTATATTTGGCTTGGGAAAATTCATAATTAACTCTACTTTGGAAGGGTCTATCTTCAAATCACCTCCTCCAACAAAATAAACTAAATAAGTCTTTCCAAACTAACACTTCCACATCTTTAAAAATAATTGATCTTTTTTCAAGACATCAAGTACTTTGTTCACATGCATGACATGTTCATCTCTTGATTTTCTTAATATAAGTAAGTCATATAAGTAAAAAAATGATGTATTCATCTATAAATGGTCTTAGTAGATCATTCATGACTCTCATGAAAGTAGTTGGAACATTTTTTAGACCGAATGGCATAACTAGCCACTCAAACAATCCTTGTCTAGTTTTAAATGAAATTTTCCAAATGTCCTCCTCAACTATTTTAACTTGACGATAACCACTTTGTAAGTCTAACTTAGTGAAATATATTGCATACTTTAACTGATATAGAAAATCATCAACGTGTGGGAGTGGGTATATATTCTTTACCGTGATTTTATTCAGTGCACAGAAATCGATACTCATGCGCCAAGTCTCGTCCTTCTTTGGTACCAAAACAATTGGTGAACCACATGGTGAATTAGATGGGCGTATGCTACCTTTGTTCAAAAATTCTTGGATTTTCTTTTTTATTTCCAAACCGTCCATAATTGATGTTGAGGTATAAAAGGTGTCTTTTTAACGCCTATTTATCTCACATTAATTATCAATCCGGGAGTGACTTTTTATTTCAAGAGTGTACTCAGTCTGAGGCAGAAATTTATCCAAGAGTAATGCCTTGTAATATGTAGTACAATGTTTCAAATGCAAAAGTAAACAGATGCTTGAAAAATAAATCTAACTACAACAACGTAAACTCAAATGCTCTGAAATCTTAATTAAACCAATCTGCAAAACATCGATCAGGGATACAGCAGCAATAACTCCTTCCCTTAGAAATCGATGCAAGATAACCAATCTGGGAACTTGGAAGCAATAACCAGTGTCCTCTACAGTTGGTGATCTTAAAGCAATCGAAATGAAAGCAAACTCAATCTTCGTGCTGATGAAAATAACTAAAAGGAACAAAATCTGGAAAGGAACAGCAATATGAACAAAAATTCTAATTCTAATGCAATTAAGAAACTAATCTCAATACTCCAATCCTGTTGACAGCCAATACTATGAAACAGTTCATTGGAATGAATCATAAATCAATGGAACAACAACGCTTTATAAAAGATAGTAAATATGATCCTTGCTAAGATAGAATAGCAGTGCAATTCATTAACGTATACATCAAATCCGAATTCAATCCAACAAAAATCAAATAACTCTGTAATCGTAATGAATCTAAATGCAATTATCACACAACAGAAATAAAATAATAGAAATACAAATAGCGGATCTCTCCACTAGGGCCGGGCCCTCAACCGCTAGTGAAAGCGTCACTGGGCTACTACAGAGCTTGAGAAATGGAACGAGAACGCCTCTTTGTATTAATCAAACACGAATATCTATTACATCAGTTGCTCTTTGATCACAAGAGTCAAGTAATTACAATGTTACAAAGGGAATTCAATAATCATCCATTGCTTTTTCAATACACAATACATTCTCTCCTTTTATAATCAAAAGGAAGAGAAATTAAATAGCAAATATGATCTCCCATAACAATATCAGATTGTTCCCAACAACTTGATCATCCAGAAAATACATTTTCAACAATATTTCAACAAGAGCAAGGCGAATTTGGCTTTGCAGCTGAGATTTGGAGGATGGCCGCAACAACAAATCTGAGAAAATCGTGCTCAAAGAACTCTGTGTTTCTCTCAATACAAGCCGAATTTGGGCAAACCATTTTTTGAAAAAGTTAATTGGGCCTATTCTAGACAAAACCAATGTTCCGGATTTTCTAGATTCTTCTTCATTTGCCCAGAATCTTAACCGCAAAACTGTCACTTCTTATTCCAGCGAATTTCTGAGTTGGAATATTTAATGATGATTTGGAAATCAAATCTTCAATCTGGAAAATATCTTGGAGGCTAAAATGCTGAGTGATATTACAAAATATATTAATAAACCATCATTGATAAAATCATGCATAATAATCATCAATTTATTAAAAATAAAGGAGAATAAATAATATTCATCCATAAGAGCATAAATCATTATAAAATGGATTTATATGATAAATTATAATAAATGACATGATAAAGAAGAGTAAAAATGGATGAAATAAGTGTTAAAAAGTGGTCATATTCACGGCCCAACATACCCCCAAACTGAATATATTGCATGTCCTTATGCAACCCAAAGACAAAACCCATGTGTTAACCAAACAAAAAAAATTGTTCATCCCAACTCATGAAATGGATGGAACAAATGAATTTTTCCTCAAATAATGAAAATTCAATTTTAGCAATATTGATAAAGGCAAAACAATTTTTACAGTTGACATTCAACTATATGTATATGAAGTTGCAAAAAAATGTGACATAAGTAACAGCAAACTTCATTAACCATTTTCTCAAAAATCAGATTGTTTTGATGCACGAATCATGAGATATAAAAAAAATGGTTGTAGGTGATAGTGCATAATTTTTGAAGTTTTATGAACTAATTTAGCATGAAATTATCTGGGTTTGTGTATTTTAATTATACCTCTTTGTTATCCAGAAAACACAAGAATTCAGTTCATAGTTTTAAATATATATGCAAATCAATTTCTACATTGTAAAAAAATGAAATTGTATGCCTTAAATGAGAAAGAGAGTAGAAAAAATCTATCATGTGTAGCAAGTCCCCCCCCAAACTGAAGAATTAACATGTCCTCATGCAATGCTAGAAAACAAAGAGAGGTGGTTGCTACAATCTGTTGAAATCGATGCTTGGTGTAAAACAACATGGAATAAGGGAAGTGTTGAGGATGAATAAGAATATCCATGGATGATAAAGAATATTATTGACATGGTCACAAGAAAGAAATGAAAGAAATCAACACTCCCTCGAACTGAAAGATGAGACGTCTCTAAAAAATGGGAAATGGTAAAGATGTAGAATGAATGATAATAAATAATGCTCAATGGATTTTCATGAAATTCTCCTAAATTCATAATAAATCAGAAAATTATGCTATTTTACCTCAAGTGTTACCTCCGAAAAATGTGGAATGACATGTAGGGACTGGCTTTTGTTGAAGTTGATGTAGGCTGAGCGGATACTGAAAGTGATGCAAAAGGTGGAAGCCATGCAAGCACATCATGTCTGAAGAATTGTGCGTGTTCACGAGCCTTCGTTGTTAATTGAAATAGTGTGGTCATGCTGCGAATAGAATTTCCCCCCATACTCGTTGTTCTCCTGTAAACAAATCACAATTCTGTATGCAATTTTCTTGAATCTACAGTTTCAGTTTGGAATGGAAACAGATAAGATGCATGCAAAAAAGTTCAAGCAGAAAAAAATTCTGTAAAAATGCAGTATCAATATTGTGGCAAATCAGCAAAATAGAAAAGCAGTGTATTGCACAGCAATTGTACAACATGGAAAGGCATACATAATTATGATACAATCAATGAAATTATAGCATTTACTGAAATTTATGCATGAGATAAATCGTAAACAGATATAGAAGCGTTTTGTAATGATTCAAGGATAAGGAGAAGGGACAGCTTAAGATAAAGATAAGTACAAATGTGTTTATTACCCACTTAAACTAATGTGATCAATTTATGATGATTTTCATGTATAATAGGTTCAAAATCAAAGGTTAAGGATTCATACTTTCATATGATATTTAAATAGAGATATAGGAAAAATGGTTTAATATTACTATTGATGTGTATAAATGTGACTCCAATACCATCAGCAGAGCTCTGTTGCCCGCAGGTGTCCATAACCTTGACAGAGTTGCTCTCTCACCCTGGAACCATTGTCCTTTATTTATGCTGAGGAAGTGCTTGTTAATTGTCATAACGGAGGCCATTGTGCTGGCTTGGTGAACAGATAAATCACAATGCCATTCACTGGAAAGAAGTGAAAAGTGGGCAGGCCGGCTCGTGATGAGACCTCCTGTTCCAAGGACTTCTTAATTTTTTCAATTATCCATTGGACCATATCCCTGGTTTGGTGGCCATGATGGGAATGTCACTTCACTTGCTTCCTTATGAACATGGTAGGCCAGCTCTTGATGAGACCCCCTATCCTCCATCTGCGAAATTATAAAATTATTATTGAAATATGTAAATATTTTTCTTTTCATATAGCACTTTCCTATTTATTCATAAATGATGGCTCAGCACTCCTTAAGAGTAGGGATGGTGGAAGAAGTCTAAACAACTCAATAGAAAAGAATATGCCCTTGTTCCTACTCCATAAGTAAAAATCAAAGAAAGTTATAAAATATGGGAAGAACCAACATGATAAATATAATCGATCATATGAATTTAGTGGTAGTAAGACAACAAGATCATGTTTTTGATTATGTTCCTTTTTCCTTTTTCTTATCATTACTAAACAAATTTCTTAAAAATGATGATTTCTTTTGATTTGCTAATTACAGTAAGCTCTAATTTGTATGATTGTGTATCCTTCAATAAAATGTATGTTTGTCTTTCCAAAAGTTATGAAAAATAAAAAAAAAATCCTTAAAAAGTTGTTCACAAACAAGAAAAAGGCACTCAAAAAGTGTTGTTCCTTTGGAAATGAACAGTAAAAACAATCTGTGAAAATGTTGTTGTTCCTTTCGAAATGAACAACATAAACGCTCACAACAATACTGTTGTTCCTTTCGAAAGGAACAACAAAAGTGTTGTTCCTTTGGAAAAGAACAACAAAAACATTCACGGAAAAACTGTTGTTCCTTTCGAAAGAAGAAACAACAAAAATTCACAAGTAAAGTAAGAATGGTTCAAGAAATAGAATTTTATACAAAAAAAACAAGCAAATTAAAAGAAAACAAACTTTATGTACAAGTTTCAAGAAAAAGTAAAAAAAAAAATTCTTTATTTTTTATTTTTTTTTACAGAATTGGTGCTACCAAAGAATTTCCTTTTGCGATTGAAACTTGCATGGTGGGGTACTTATTGTTCAATTACCACTGGAGCACAAATTGCAATTTGAAGGGATCAACACCTAAAACACAAAAACATAAAAGAAATCAGAAAATAAATGACACTTTATTAAGTTAGAACAACTATGATGTTATTTCCTAAATAAATATCAATCTATTAATGGGAAAAAAATGATCTCTTTAAAAAATGTTTTGGCAGCAGTAACATGAATCTTGAAATGGGAACCAATTCTTCATTTATTCTTGTTATAAATCTGTTAGGTAATGAACTGGATGAAATGCCCTTGTTTTACTAAAATTTCTTTCAAGAATCACTCGTCCAAAAATTAACCTTCTTTGTTCTCGTAAGACCTGCAAAACAACGAGTCTCTACCTGCAATAAAACATTAAATCATGAAGAAAAAGAGGTGTATATTCTCCCTTAATCTAATAATTATGAAAAAAACTAACAAGTAGTTACTCTGTAGAACAAATCCACGGACAAAGTAAAATTAATTTATTACCTGCGGGAGAGCAGTGGCCAATCATGCTAACCAACAATGTTTCAATCATAACTTCTTTGTTTTTCGTCTGATTCGAGTGATTCAAAAGCCAAATGAGAGCTAATTCAAATTTTTATCTCCAATAGAAACAGGTTTTAAAAATTCCATGTAATGGTATGTTAAATCTTCTGAGAACAACCTGCATCATAGAGTTATTTTCGATTTTCCAACTTAGACCAACAGTTGATATTTCAAGCATAAATTATTCGTTTGATGGTGGATTGAAGCGATTCAAATTGGATATTAAATTAGATTCATTTATTAATCTCCAATATAAACAATTTTTTAATACAAGAAGAATTGATGGGTAAAATACGTTAAGGAACAACCGAGAAAACAAAGTTTCAAGAGTGCTGATTTATGATAGGAAGTCATTATTTTGGTCATAAATTCCTCATACGATATCAAAATGGAGTGATTAAATTTTTTTTGTAAACTATATTCATAGAGTAATCTACCATGGAAACGGGTTTTAAAAATATGGTCATTTAGGCCTCCAAAAACGGACTGTCCCAACTCTGTTGTTGAGCTGCCTACTAGACACCCTGTCAATGTTTTGGTTCTAACTTTTTCGTTTCAAATCAAAATAGAGTGATTCAAATTGGGTTAGAAAGTAGACATAAAGGCATAATTATAATAGTAACATGTTTTAAAAATATTCATTTTTGGTCCCCCAAAACATGACTGTCCCAACTTTGTTTTCAAGAATTTCATCAAGCCCGCAAGCCAAAAAAATGATATTCAAGAAATTTTTCCATATTGATGATAAAAATGAATATAAGTGTTTTTAGAATGGTTATTTGCAATATAATTCATCTACATATGCAAATAAATTAAAATATTTATCATCAATTTTGATTTCACAGCGTGTTGAAACAAAGAAACAACTATTTTTACAAAAATAAATAAAAAAATGTGTTTGCTTTATTTCCTCTTTTATTTATTTATCTACTATCCTACTCTGAATTGGAAAATGAATATGATTATGTATAAGATTATTTCCAGTGGAGCTATTTCCGAAATAAGGCTTCAATTATGTACATACCCAAATTTTAAAAATGTATGTTAATAATAAAAATTAGGGTATGAGAAGCCAACTTCCCTTGAAAAGATGGTGCCAAAAATTGTTGAAGTATGGAGTGATGTTGCAAAAAAATGATGGAGTGAAATCAATATTCAATATATTCTTTACTTCCTTGATTTTCCATAGCCATCATATCATGAAGTTCTTGAGCTTTTAAAATGGTTTGTTGGTGCAAACTAGAAGAAACCTCATTTTCTTTTATAACTTCTACATTTTTTGGATTTTATACATTCTGAGTCTCAGTGTAAGTTTTTTCCAATGGTACATGTGAGATAGAATGGGTGGGAAGGGTGGCTAAATTTTGCAGTTCAACAATGTAAGCATGTTGTACTGGTTTATTATGGTGAGGGTGTGGAATGAGTTGAGCAGGAAATTGTATAGGGAATGGAGCCTTTTGATGATGTAGTTGATTGGGTTGATTGGATGATTTTGATAGGCAAACAAGGTGTTGTGGAGGAGCTGGACTATGTGTTTGTGCTACAAGATGGAGAAGAGTAGTCATGCAATCATAAGGTGAACCATGCCAAGCTTGTAGACAAGATTGGTGGTGGTTATATTAAGATTGGCATGGCTGCCCTAACATGTGAGTATTCCATAACGAATTATGCAAGTAAGAGAATGGAGAGGAAGTGTTTTGAACCATACCTGTAGGCCATGATTTCCATGGTTTTGACCTTGTTGCAGCTTCCCCATCTCTTTGATATGCTACTTCCAAATTAGATAAGGAAGAGTGAGTATCTATGGGATGCTTCTTTTGGTAATGAGGGCAAACCACTTTATCAAATTCTTGATTTCTCTGAACCTACAAAACATTCAATTGTGAATTTAGAGAGCTAATAAAATCAACTTTAAAATTTTCAAATAAAACATTGATTTCAGCTCTTATGTCTCTTGTTCTTGTAGTAAATTTAGAAAAGAAAGAAGAAACTTCTCTAGAATTCTTACCAGCCTTAGAAATTCCTCTTGAATACCTTATGTACAATTCACAAACATCATCATATGATAACTGAAAAACATCACCTTTTCCTATCAGATTTAAGAGTTCTAAAAAATCATCTTTGATTCCTTTAAGAAGGAGTGTTTTCAAGATCTCTTTTTCCAAATGCTTATGCTTTGATTTTTGAAGGTTGTATTGAAATCTCTCTACATAGTCCTCCAAGCTTTCATCTTCCCTTTGTGTCATACCGAAAATATCTTCAATGGATTTGCAATAGTCTTGTTACTTCTTCAAGAATATGTTCTTCATGTCCTCCCATGTTTTGATGTAGTTCCCACCTAGGCTCATGAACCATCGAAGAGCTGCTCCTTTTAGAGTAAGAGGAAAAAATTTCAATCTTTGGTCATTAGTACAATAATAATATCCTCTAAAAAGTATTTCGAACTCAAATAAGAATGTATCTGGATCTTCATTTGTCAAACCATGAAAATTTGGTAGAGACAATGTGGGAATTATGTGCATTTGTGTCACTCCTCCTAGATCTTTGATAGGGAATTCAAAAGTTGCAATGTGAGCCATTTCTTACCATAATAGAAGATGTTCTTCAGGTTTTTCTTTAAGGATCCTCCTTCCAATGTTCCTGTCAATTGGTTAGTGAAATGGGTGGTGCTTACATCACCACTCGAGTGGAATTACAAGAAATTTTTTTTTTTCTTAAATTTCTACCTCTAAAATTAAAAAAAACGCAAGCATTCATTTATACCTTAAGCTTTCACTCAATTCTGTTGTGAAGTGGGCCAGTGAACAAGTGTGTTTCTTGCTCAGTGTGTAGGTTCCTACCTTCTGTCTTTAATACCCAATTCTTCCTAAGCAGAAAAAATTAAATATGCATCACTCTTTCTAAATGGCATACACTCTCCCCAGCAACGGCGCCAAAATGTTGAGGTATAAAAGGTGTCTTTTTAATGCCTATTTATCTCACATTAATTATCAATTCGGGAGCGAATTTTTATTTCAAAAGTGTACTCAGTCTGAGGTAGCAATTTATCCAAGAGTAATGCCTTGTAATATGTAGTACAATGTTTCAAATGCAAAATTAAACGGATTCTTGAAAAAGAAATATAACTAGAACAACATAAACTTAAATGTTCTGAAATCTTAATTAAAGCAATCTACAAAACATCGATCAGGGATACAGTAGCAATAACTCCTTCCCTTATAAAGCGATGCAAGATAACCAATCTGGGAACTTGCAAGCAATAACCAATGTCCTCTATAGTTGGTGATCTTAAAGCAATCGAAATGAAAGAAAACTCAATCTTCATGCTGATGAAAATAAATGAAAGGAACAACAATATGAATAGAAATTCTAATTCTAACGCAATTAGGCAACTAATCTCAATACTCCAATCTTGTTGACAGCCAATACTATGAAACAATTCATTGGAATGAATCATAAATCAATGGAAAAACAACGCTTTATAAAAGATAGTAAATACGATCCTTGCTAAGATAGAATAGCAGTGCAATTCATTAACGTATACATCAAATCCGAATTCAATCCAACAACAATCAAATAACTATGTAATCGTAATGAATCTAAATTTAATTATCACACAACAAAAATAAAAGAATATAAATACAAACAGCGGATCGCTCCACCAGGGCCGGGCCCTCAACCACCGGTGAAAGCGCCGCTGGGCTACTGCAGAGCTTGAGAAATGGAATGAGAACGCCTCTTTGTATTAATAAAACATGAATAGTTGTTACATCAGTTGCTCTTTGATCAAAAGTGTCAAGGAATTATAGTGTTACAAAGGGAATTCAATAATCATCCATTGTTTTTTCAATACACAATACATGCTTTCCTTTTATAATCAGAAGGAAGAGAAATGAAATAGAAAATATGATCTCCCATAACAATATTGGATTGTTCCCAACAAATTTATCATCCAGAAAATACATTTTCAACAATCTTTCAACAAGAGCAAGGCGAATTTGGCTTTGCAGCTGAGATTTGGAGGACGACCGCAACAACAAATCTGAGAAAATCATGCTCAATGAACCCTGTTTTTCTCTCAATACAGGCCGAATTTGGGCAAACCATTCTGTGATAAAGTTAATTGGGCTCGTTCTGGACAAAACCCATGTTCTGGATCTTCCAGATTCTTCTTTGTTTGCCCAAAATCTTAACTGAAAAACTGTCACTTCTTATTCCAACAAATTTCTGAGTTGGAATATTTGATGATGATTTGGAGATAAAATCTTCAATATGGAAAATATCTTGGAGGCTAAAATGCTGAGTGATATTACAAAATATATTAATAAACCAACATTGATAAAATCTTGCATAATAATCATCAATTTATTAAAAATAAAGGAGAATAAATAATATTCATCCATAAGAGCATAAATCATTATAAAATGGATTTATATGATAAATTATAATAAATGACATGATAAAGAAGAGTAAAAATGGATGAAATAAGTGTTAAAAAGTGGTCGTATTCACGGCCCAACAATTGACATGCGATACATACTAATGATTGAAAGTGGAACATCCTGCTATAGCTGAATCTCATGTTGAATTCACCGCATGGGAGGTAGCCCATTTGATTCTTGAAGCATCTCGCCATGCTGACTTACCACATCAAAAAAATCAGATTTTAATTTTTCATCACATCTTTCAAAATATTTATAGTCAAAATCATCCTTTTTCGTGATCATGAGAAGCACAAAATTTTTACTTGCACTAACTAGCCTTTTCATTTTCCCTGCATTAACTAAAGAAATATTCAGTTTTTTGCAATGAGCTGTTACAATATACTCCACCCCATCCTTAAGAAAATGATATGTGTTCTCATGGAGTTAAAAACCTGCTTTCCTGTCATACAAATATGGACTTCCCAAGGTAATCTCAGAAATGTCAAGTGGAACCACATCTAACTTGACTTCATCAACAAAGTTTGCAGTAATAGAAAATCGAAATATTCATTTCTTTGTAACTTGTAAATTGTCATTCTTAACTATCCAACCCAAAGGGTATGGTTTATGATGTGTTATGGTTTCAAGGTTAATATTTTTGACCAAGTATTCTGAAATTAGGTTTGCTAGAAATGTTGTCATTGATGGCAAAGGAGATGACAAAGACAGCAGCAGAGGCAAAGGAGAAGACAAAAACAAAGGCAAAGTAGAAGACAGAAAATGGGCCCAGGTTTTTGGTGAATTGTGTAGTGACATTTACAGGAGAATAGAGGGCTCTTAGTTTGGCACATGATAAGAACAGAGTGAGAGTTTATTTACAGTGACAGGGCAACGGAATGTACCAAGAATATAGAGACAGGGCAGTAGAATAGACCTGGAGAGCTAGGAATAGAGTAAGAGGTTGAAGGGGCCATCGATTCTGAAGATCAGGCCAAGGACAAAAATAGTACTGCAAGTGAATTTCATTGTGTATATGAAATGAATTATTTCAGCATTATATAGACATTGTTGGCTTAAACTTCAATAAGAATTTATGTGAGAACTTGTGCACGGTGAAAGCTCTGTGTAAGGGGACATTTTGGGGTTTTACGTGTGACTAATGAAATTGGCTGTGTGGAACCCAGAGGAACTAGCGAGGTTTACCCTATAATTTCAACTTATGCAATAGTGGACCCTATCTGTTTAAACACATTAAATCTCCATATAAATGGCCTAGCATCGAGTTCTATTTCCAGTGTTGAAATCAATAGAAGTGAATCATAATCGATTGAGTTATTAATGCCAGAGGAGGTACTTGTATTAAAAATACCTATTGTGAATGGCACACATTTGAATAGATGGGTTGTTCACAAATTGTCTGCATAGAAATCTGGTGAGAAAGACTCGATAGGAGCAAATGAAATTTGGTTCCTTTTGGGTGGAGAACGTAAGTAATGGTGGCACCCGACTGTTGAACATATCTAACCCTACGCTGAACTCTGTTTAGGTCAAAGAGTGATAATTGTGGAAGCAGTTACCCTATATTAAGAACGAATATACAATAGAGTGCGTTAATGAAACCGTAGAGTTAAATTTGATGAAGCGGAACCATGAATATAAGTAGAACCCTAAACGTGAACAGTAAAACCAGAGATGAGAAAACTGGTAGTATCACGCAATGTCTAAAGTGGTAAGTGGATTTCTCATTTTGAATGCGATCTATGTCTTTAATCAACACGTGTCCTAAGGCAGTTTTGTAAAACAACTTTTTTCACGCAATTTTAATCCGTTAACGTTTGTATCAATAAAAAACGTGAAACTCATTAAGGATCGTCAGATTGAGATTGAAGGAGTGATAAGCTCACGACAGTTGGATGCAAGGGGTAAGTTAACAAGTGGGACCAGTTCGTTGCGTGAGTTAAAATGAATAACACCCGTGCATTTAATCTACGCAACACTCATTTATTGCCGTAGTATTAGTTGGATGGGGTACAATGAGATTGTGACTGTTGGATGAAATGGTATGTATGCGTAGGTCCAATATTGTTTTATTATTGGCGGTTGATTTGTAATCAAGTCGGGGCTGTGTAAGAATGAATGTATATATAGAGTGTATGAATAATGCGCGAAGGTTCATATGATATAGTTGGATGCCATGGTATTAAATCCACTAATCCGAACTTTGGGTTATGTGATATATTGTGGGGTTGGTTTGAACCAAAACCAAGTTGTAAAGTTGAATGTACACAGTTGGTTAGTGAATGCCACGGAAATATGAATATAAAGTGGCCAATACATAATGTGTTTTATTATAAGGTTCATAATAAAATTAGACGAGGCCGTGATATATGTCCATATATTATAATTGATATGTAAGTCACCAAGGGGTGCTACGTATGATGATTAGCATATAGTATTATGTTGTCGGCCCGAGCGCTATTACATGAAGCCGGGGTTTGATATCTATTGCAATGTTGATATATTAAATTTGAGTGCGCATATAAGAATGGTCTATGTGGGTTGGATATGTTATGTTGTGGGACCCAACCGAACCTTAATATCTGCCAGAGTAGTAATAAATTCCAAAGCTTTTTATATGTTTGATGGCTGGTATTTTGGGTTAAAGGAAATTTGAGTAATTAATCTGAATACTCTTAAGAATAGGTCCTCATATGGTGAAATTGTAAGTCGATATTAATCATGAGGATTGGGAAAAGCTTCCGAAATTGAAACGAACATTGGCTGGGTTTTATTAAAAGAACATTGTATATGCTTGAGGGTTTATAACCTTATTAAAGGAAGGTTCCGCATAGTATTGAAATTGTCAATTGAGATTATCATGAGTTGCCCAAATTGTGCATTGTATTGGAGGATATATTAACCATTGGAGTTATGGTTTATAAGGTTCGAATATTAAATTATAATGCCGAGAATGAACTTTAATTTGCCCAGATTTAAAATCAGCAGTTATATATATTGCAGAACAGTTATATGTGCAGCAATTACACAACTGCAATGAGTAGAGAAAATGCAAAAACGAAAAAGACAGAGATAGCGAAAGGTGTGTGTGTGACAAAAAATAGAGAGATCAGAGTTGTTGAATAGATTCGAAATTTATATTGTAATTGAAAGAAAGGGTTTTTAATTGTTTTTACATTGTTTGTGATGTAATTGGCAAGTCTCTGAAGAAAGACAAAATCCCACTGTAATGTTGAAATGAATACATTTTTCTGAACTAGCTGGAAAAAGAAAAGAGAATGCAGAATTGAAGCAGAAAAAACAAATAAAACAGATATGAAGATTGAAGGATAGTAGTAAGAAGCTACAAAACAGAGTTGATATTCAAAGTAAATCATCAAGGGTTTCTCTTATGAAAAAGTGAGGGATTTGGAGCTTCCTTGCAAGTTGTAGCTTGTAGAATTGAGGTTGGAGCCTCCTGTAGGTTGGTGCCTACAGAAAATCAGTGGTGAGAGGGAGTTGGAGCTTGCCTTTGCATCACAATAATAATAAAATGTGGTTTTCTCCCTTTATGGGTTTCCACTTATATCTGTTGTCTTTGTGTGTGACGTTTATGTGTTGATGTGGTTATTCAATCTACTTAATACTTTCTGCTCTCATAATAAGTCTACTGTTACATTATCTTAACACTTCTGTTCATATATTAAGATTGTTCACATATAAAGTTGATCATGAAGATAAAGTGTAAATAAGTTTAATTGAAAGTTTTAAAAAGTTCATGGATGTGTTAAACTATTTCACCCCCCCCCCCCTCTCAATTTAAATAAGGTTTCAACAATTGTTATTAGAGCCGGTTCCTTTTGTAGCAGTTTAACAACTGAAAGGAGATCCTAGGTCCCCAAGATGGCTAGTCAAGAAGGATCCTCAACTAACAAAGCCCCTTTTTTCACTGGTGCAAATTATGCCTTCTAGAAAATCAGAATGAGAACATACATAATGTCTTTAGGAATAGAAGTTTGGGCTACTGTGGAATTTGGATATGACCCTAAGGAAAATGTCTCAGAGAAAGAAGCCAAACAAGATTTTGTGTCTAATGCAAAGGCCATGAATGCAATCTTGAATGGACTGTGTGAGGCAGAATTCATCAAAGTAATGCAAAGAAAGACTGCCAAAGAAATGTGGGAAACTCTAGAAAATATTCATGAGGGAGACAAAAAGGTGAAGACATCCAAACTTCAAGTCTATAGAGCCCATTTTGAAAATTTAAAGATGAATGATGATGAAGACATTGCTAGTTTCTTTTTAAGGGTTGCAGAAATTGTAAATAATATGAAAGCTCTAGGAGAAACTATACAAGAATGTGTAATTGTTCAAAATATCCTAAGATCTCTACCATCCAGTTTTAATCCCAAGGTCTCTGTTATAGAAGAAACAACTAATTGGGAAACTTTGACCATGAATCAGCTACTTGGAAAGCTTATAGCCTATGAGATGAGACTGCCACAGAAAAAGTCAAATGTAAGAGAAGAAGCCTTTATGACAGAGAAGAAGAAAGAAGAAAAATAAGATATATGCTCCTGCTCAAATGAATAAGAGGCTAAATTTATCAGAAAATTGGATAAAGGCTCAGGTAAATATAAAGGTAAACTTCCATTTAAATGTTTCAATTGTGGAAGAGTTGGAAACTATGCTTCTAAGTGTCCTTATAAGAAAACAAAGAATCAGATTAAGGAATCAGAGAAAACTATATTAAAGAACTAGAACATAGGGAAGAGATTCAACAAAAAATATTTCTATGCTTAGCAAGGCAGCAGTGCATCTGAAGACTCAGCTAAATTCTCTAGTGAAGAAGTAACATCTAAATTTATATTGATGGCTATAGAAGAGCTGGAATAATGCCTTCTAGAAGATGAGGAAGAAGATGAAGTGGATCTTGAGGGGGAGATCAGAAGTTCCCTGGAGGAAATTGACAGACTCAAACTGAAGTGCAGAAAACAGAAAGTCATTCTCCTCAAATATGTAAGAGAAGAACAAAATTCATAAGTCCTCATTCAGTTGAAAGTAGAGCTTGAAGAAGCCAAGAAGGTAGAAGACATTTTACTTAAGCAAATTAAGGATAAAACTCAGGAACAAGAGAAATTGGAAGAAGAAGTAGTATGCTTAAGGAAGAAATTAGAAAATGCCCAGAGGAAAATAAACACTTCTCAAATGACAAGCTCTGGTAAGTTGAATGAAATTCTAGATGCTCAAAGATCTCCTTTGATAAAAACTGGGATAGGCTATGAAGGAGAATCAAGTAAAGGCAAGGAAAAAGAAAACAAAAATATCATTTTTGTAAAAGTAGATGAGGATATGAAAGTAGCTCAGGAGATTCTTAAAGAAGAAGAAATATGCAATGAAGTAGATAGACATTAGAAGGAATCACAAATGACAAAGGATGAAATAAATAAACTTTCAACTGAAAAGGGCTCATATACTTCTGAATATGTCAAATTTGGAATCCATCAGAGGAGAGTTTTTCCTCCTATAAAAAATGCCACCTGTTATGCCTGCCACATACTGGGACATATTGCTGCATATTGTCATACAAGAAGAATAAATACAAACCAGAAAAGGATGCAAACAGTGAAATGTTTTCCTCAAGCAAACAAATGGAGAGGACAACCTTTCATCAGGTATGCAAATTGTTTTTATGGGTACTGTTTTTACTTTAAATAATTTGGCCAAAAAATCATAGAATGCAGAAAATATGGACAAAGATTGATGTTCAAAACCTCAAGGAGGTTTATGAATCATGGAGAGTTTACTCATACTTATAATTATGCTAAATATATACTCAAATGATGTGTATGCAATAAAAGTGGACATATGTCTTCCAAATGTCCTCTTAGAGAATGTGGTTCATCACCTCAGAAAAGGTATCAAACAAGAGGATGCTTGTAGTGGAAAAAGAAGGTGAATAAATGTGACTTGGCTCTAATAACTCAAGGTCTGAAAAGCCAACGAAATTTGGATAGTGGTTGCTCAGATCATATGTCTGGAGATAGAAGCAAGTTTATAACCTTTGATTAAAAGAAATCTGGAAATGTTACTTTTGGCAATGATAAAGCAGGAAAAACCAAAGGAAGAGGCTGAGTCAGTCTGGATAATGGAAAAGGAAAAGCCCAGGATGTACTATTTGTGGATGGGCCGAAAGAAAATTTGTTGAGTGTTAGTCAAATGTGTGATAAAGGTTGTGAAGTTATTTTTAGAGCACAAGACTGTGAAGTAAGATCAAGCACCACTGGAAAGACCTTGATCAAAGGTGTTTGAACAGAAAGCAATGTCTACATAGTGAAAGAATAAAATGAAGCATGCCACCTTAGCAAACTTGAGGAGTCATGGTTATCGCATAGAATATTGGGACACCTAAGCTTTGATCATATCATAAGTCTAAGCAATAAAAATGCAGTCAGAGATATGCCAGTCATACAGAAGCCTTCAAATACCATATGTAAATCCTGTCAACTATGTAAGCAGACCCGCACATCCTTCAAAACCAAAGAGAAGCTATCTACAAGTCTTCAACTTGTTCACATGGATCTGTGTGGACCTTCAAGAACTAAAACACCAAGTGGAGAATCCTATTTCACGCTAATAATAGATGATTTTTCTAGAATTACATGGCTTTCATTTCTCAAATACAAATCGGGAGCACTTTAGAAATTCAAGATATTCAAGGCATTGGCAGAAAATCAAACAGGATGCAAGCTAAAGTGCATCAGATCAGACAGAGGAGGTGAATTCACAAACTATAATCTTGCAGACCTATGCAATGAGCATGGGATAAAACAGCAGTTCACTATTGTAGGAACACCTTAGAAAAATGGAGTGGCAGAGAGACAAAACAAGTCTGTACAACAAATTTCTAGAGCCATGATGCAAGAAAGTAACATTCCTCAAACCTTTTGGGCAGAAGTAGTACACAGTTGTGCATATCCTAAACAAAGCTCATTTAAGACCAAATAGTGACAAGACTCCTTATGAACTTTGGCATGGTAAACTAGCATCAATCAAGCACTTTAGAGCCTTTGGAAGTAAGTGTTTCATAAAAAATAATGATGAAAATATGGGAAAGTTTGATGCAAGAGAAGATGAAGGAATATTTTTAGGATATGCATCCAAGAGTAAAGGTTACAGGTGCTACAACAAAATACTTCACAAAATTGTGGAAAGTGTTGACGTAATATTTGATGAAGAACTATCAGACAAGACAAGCAGTACAGATTGCAGATATCCTCTAGAAGATCATGAAGAATAGAATCAAGATGATGATGAAATAAACAAGACAACAGAAGATACTGAACTGAGATCAAAAGGCCCCTCAAAATACACTCAAAAGAACCATCCAGAAGATCAAATCATTGGGGATAAGAGTGTAGGTCTACAGACAAGAAGACAACGAACTGAACAGACAGAAGAGGTATACCTAGAAATGTTATCACAAATAGAGCCAAAGAAGTTTGAAGAAGCTAGAAAAGACAAACATTGGGTGAATGTTATGAATGAATAATTGGACCAAATTGAGAAGAACAACACCTGGGAACTAGTTCCAAGACCCAGTGAGAAAAATGTCATTGGTTCAAAATGGGTATTCAAGAATAAGATGAATGAAAAAGGACAGGTAATCAGAAATAAAGCCAGACTTGTATGCAAGGGATATTCACAGGTTGAATGTCTTGATTATGATGAAAAATTTGCCCTTGTAGCCAGAATGGAAGCTATCAGAATGTTTCTAGATTTTGCTTGCTACCATGACTTCAAGGTATATCAAATGGATGTGAAGTCTGCCTTTTTGAATGGAGATTTAGAGGAAGAAGTCTACATGGAACAACCAGAAGGGTTCTCTTTAACAGATAATGCAGACTATGTGTGCAGATTAAAGAAAGCATTATATAGGTTGAAACAGGCCCCTCGAGCATGGCATTCAAGGCTGGACAAATACTTGCAAAAACACGGGTTCAATAAAGGAGGAGTAGATAACAATTTGTACATAAAATCAAATGAAAATGAACTTCTGATTGTAGTAGTGTATGTAGATGATATCATGTTTGGAAGCATCAAAGATGAGTTAAAAAAAGGATTTGTTGAAGAGATGGAATCAGAGTTTGAGATGTCTATGATTGGAGAGCTCACCTTCTATTTAGGACTTCAAATTCAACAAAAGAACACAGGCACATTCATCTCACAAGAAAAATACTTAAAAGAGATGCTGAAAAGGTTCAAAATGGAAGACTGCAAATCTGTGTCAACTCCCATGATTACTGGATGCAAGATTTGTGCAGATGATGGATTGATTGATGTAGATCAAAAAAATTACAGATCCATGGTTGGAATTCTGTTATACCTAACAGCTTCTAGACTAGACATTGTGCTGGCTGTAGGACTTGTGGCAAGATATCAAGCAGCACCAAAACAAAATCACTTACTAGCAATTAAAATAATATTCAGATATCTACAAGGGACTGCACATCATGGGCTTTGTTATCCAAAAGGAAAAAAATTCATTTTGACAGTATATACAGATGCAGATTGGGCCAGCTATGTTGATTACAGGAAAAGCACAAGTGGAGGTGCATTCTATTTAGGAGAAAGTCTGGTGGCATGGCTAAGTAAGAAACAAACTTCTATCTCTCTATCTACAGCAGAAGCAAAATACATAGTAGCAACAGCATGTTGCACACAAGTCATGTGGATGAAACAAACCCTCCAAGACATGAAGGTAAGCTTTGATGAACCTATCTCTATCAAATGTGATAATACAAGTGCAATAAATATATCAAAAAATCATGTACTTCATTCAAAAACTAAACACATTCCAATCAAGTATCATTTTCTCATAGAAAAAGTCACTCAGAAGGTAGTGAAGTTGGAATATGTGCCAACAAAAGAACAGACATCAGATATATTTACAAAACCTCTTGCTAGAGAACCATTTGAATATTTGAGAGATAGACTAGGGGTAGTGTCTGTAGATGCTACTCTCTGATATGAAGATAGAGCATCATTTAAGGGGGAGAACAGAAAAGAAAACATCATTCCAGGGGGAGATCAGTTAACAAGGAATGCCATAAAGAGCATGGAACAGGTCCTAAAGATCAGAATATCAACCCTTTGCAATTGATGTCAAAGGGGGAGGAACAGACAGAGAATATGTTAAAGGGGCCAAGCAGAGGAATTGTATTGCCATCAATGCCAAAGGGGGAGACTGTTAGAAATGTTGTCATTGATGGAAAAGGAGATGACAAAGACAGCAGCAAAGGCAAAGGAGAAGACAACATCAGAGGCAAAGTAGATGACAGAAAAAGGGCCCAGGTTTTTGGTGAATCTTGTAGTGACATTTACAGGAGAATAGAGGGCTCTCAGTTTGGCGCATGAGAAAAACAGAGTGAGAGCTTATTTACAGTGATAGGGCAACAGAATGTACCAAGAATATAGAGACAGGGCAACAGAATAGACCTGGAGAGCTAGGAATAGAGTAAGAGGTCGAAGGGGTCATTGATTCTGATGATCAGGCCAAGGACAGGAAGAGTACTGCAAGTAAATTTCATTGTGTAGATGAAATGAATTATTTCAGCATTATATAGACATTGTTGGCTTAACCTTCAGAAATAATTTATGTGCGAACTTGTACATGGTGAAAGCTCTGTGTAAGGGGTCATTTTGGGGTTTTACATGTGACTGATGAAATTGGCTGTGTGGAACCCAGAGGAACTAGTGAGGTTTACCCTGTAATTTCAGCTTATGCAATATTGGACCCTGTCTGTTTAAACACATTAAATCTCCGTATAAATGGCTTGGCATCGAGTTCTATTTCCAGTGTTGGAATCAATAGAAGTGAATCATAATCGATTGAGTTATTAATGCCAGAGGAGGTACCTATATTATAAATACCTATCGTGAATGGCACGCATTTGAATACATGGGTTGTTCAGAAATTGTCTGCATAGAAATCTAGTGAGAAAGACTCGATAGGAGCAAATGAAATTTGGTTCCTTTTGGGTGGAGAACATAAGTAATGGCGACACCCGACTGTTGAACATATCTAACCCTGTGCTGAACTCTTTTTAGGTCAAAGAGTGATTAATTATGGAAGCAGTTATCCTATATTAAGAATGAATATACAATAGAGCATGTTAATGAAACCACAGAGTTAAATTTGATGAAGCGGAACCATGAATATAAGCAGAACCTTAAACGTGAACAATAAAACTAGAGATGAGAAAAATGGCAGTATCGCGCGGTGTCTAAAGTGGTAAGTGGATTTCTCATTTTGAACGTGATCTGTCTTTAATCAACATGTGTCCTAAGGCGATTTTGTAAAACAACTTTTTTCACGAAATTTTAGTGTGTTAACGTTTGTATCAATAAAAAACGTGAAACTCATTAAGGATCGTCAGATTGAGATTGAAGGAGCAATAAGCTCATGACCGTTGGATGCAAGGGGTAATTTAACAAGTGGGACCAGTTCGTTGCTTGAGTTAAAATGAATAACACCCATGCATTTAATCTACGTGAAACTCGTTGATTGCTGTCAGATCAGTTTGATGGGGTGCGACGAGATTGCAACCGTCGGATGAAATGGTATGTATGCATAGGTCCAATATTGTTTTATTGTTGGCGGTTGATTTGTAATCAAGTCGGGGTTGTGTAAGAATGAATGTATATATACAGTGTGTGAATAATGCGCAAAGGTTCATATGATATAGTTGGATGCCATGGTATTAAATCCACTAATCCAAACTTTGGGTTATGTGATATATTGCAGGGTTGGTTTGAACCAAAACCAAGTTGTAAATTTGAATGTACACAGTTGGTTAGTGAATGCTGCAAAAATATGAATATAAAGTGGCCAATACATAATGTGTTTTATTATAAGGTTCATAATAAAATTGAACGGGGCCGTAATATATGTCCATATATTATAATTGATATGCAAGTCACCAAGGGGTGCTACGTATGATGGTTAGCATATAGTAGTACGCCGTGGGCCCGAGCGCTATTACATGAAGTCGGGGTTTGATATCTATTGCAATGTTGATATATTAAAGTTGAGTGCGCATATAAGAATGGTCTATGTGGGTTGGATATGTTATGCTGTGGGACCTAACCGAACCTTATTATCTGCCAGAGTAGTAATAAAGTCCAAAGCTTTTTATATGTTTGATGGCTAGTATTTTGGGTTAAAGGAAATTCGAGTAATTAATCCAAATACTCTTGAGAATAGGTCCTCATATGATGAAATTGTAAAGGAGATATTAATCATGAGGATTGGGAAAAGCTTCCGAAATTGAAACGAACATTGGCTGGGTTTTATTAAAAGAACATCGTATATGCTTGAGGGTTTATAACCTTATTAAAGGAAGGTTCTGCACAGTATTGAAATTGTCAATTGAGATTATCGTGAGTTGCCCAGATTGTACATTGTATTGGAGGATAGATTAACCATTGGAGTTATGGTTTATAAGGTTTGAATATTAAATTATAATGTTGAGAATGAACATTAATTTGCCTAGATTTAAAATCAGAAGTTATATATATTGCAGAACAGTTATATGTGCAGCAGTTACACAACTGCAATGAGAAGAGAAAATGCAAAAATGAAAAAGACAGAGATAGCGAAAGGTGTGTGTGTGTGACAAAAAATAGAGAGAGCAGAGTTGTTGAATGGATTCGAAATTTATACTATAATTGAATGAAATGGTTTTTAATTGTTTTACATTGTTTGTGATGTAATTGGCAAGTCTCCGAAGAAAGACAAAATCCTACTATAAAGTTGAAATGAATACATTTTTCTGAACAAGCTAGCAAAAGAAAAGAGAATGCAGAATTGAAGTAGAAGAAACAAATAAAATATATATGAATATTGAAGGACAGTAGTAAAAAGGTACAGAATAGAGTTTATATTCAAAGTAAATCAGCAAGGGTTTCTCTTATGAAAAAGTGAGGGAGTTGGAGCTTCCTTGCAAGTTGTAGCTTGCAGAATTGAGGTTGGAGCCTCCTATAGGTTGGTGCCTACAGAAAATCAGTGGTGAGAGGGAGTTGGAGCTTGCCTTTGCATCACAACAATAATAAATTTTGGTTTTCTCCCTTTATGGGTTTCCACTTATATCTGTTGTCTTTGTGTGTGATGTTTATGTGTTGATTTGGTTATTCAATCTGCTTAATACTTGCTACTCTCATAATAAGTCTGTTGTTACATTATCTTAACACTTATGTTCATATATTAAGATTGTTCATATATAAAGTTGATCATGAAGATAAAGTGTAAATAAGTTTAATTGAAAGTTTTAAAAAGTTCATGAATGTGTTAAACTGATTCAACCCCCCCCCCCCCCCCCTCTCAGTTTAACTAAGGTTTCAACAAGGTTTTCTTGTGACCCACTATCAAACAATGCATCAATATTTGTGTGATTTGAAATCACTCTAACATGGAACAATTATATCCTTGTGTCTTCATTTGGAGTGTTGTTGTGAATATTTGAGGAACTAGTACTTGCTATGGCTTCCTTTCCTTTTTTAACCATGGCTACGATCTTGGTCTCATCTCCTAAATTATATCCAAGATCTTGTTGTGTAGTGGCAATCGTCGTTTGTTTCCCCTTGTTATTTGGTTTCTTTTGTCTTAGTTCAGGATATAGTTTCCAATAGTGGGCTTCATCATGCCCCTCTTTGGAACAATGTTTTCATGTAGTTTTCTCCCCTTATTTCTTGATGCCTTCATTCTTATTTCCCTTCCATTTTCCTCCCTTCTCTTTTCCCTTACCCTTGAATGGTTTCTTCTTACTAACCTCTTCCTAAATGTTCTTTCCCCTTGCTTCAATATTTGTGGGTTGCACACATACTTCATCTAAGTTGTTTTGGTTAAACATAAGGATAGTATGTTTCAAGTAGGAATGTAAACCCCCAATGTATTTCAAGAGTGTGTATTTGTATTTCAAGTTTACTCCTAACAACAAAGCCCTCTTTGTAAAATCTTGGGTGTACTCTTGAACTGTTTGGACTTTGAGTTGCCTAAAGTTTTTCCACCCCATAATTTCTTTCTGCATATAGGCTAATGGATAAAATTTTATTTTAATGGAGAACATGAATTCAACCCAAGAAATGGATACATTACCATGAATTCACATTTCCTCTTGAGTCTTTGCCTCCCACCAAACTAGTGGTGCTCCTTCTAACCTTAATGAAGCCAACTAGATCTTTATGTCGTCCTATTTTTGATTTTGAATTCTTCAGTATAATTGCAATTGATGGATCCAATTGTCTAACTTCTCTACTTTTACTTCACCATTGTATATGGAAAGTTCAAAATTGATGTCCAACCTAAGTAATGCAGTTTTTCCTTTTGGGATTTTTGAATGAGTTTGGGTGGTTTTTGTGGTGGAAGTAGAAGATGAATATTCTTATGAAGATGATGAGGATGAGGATGGTGGAGATGGAGGTGGCTTTCCTCCACTACCTTTCAAACTCTTCTCTTCATCCTTCTTACCATTTGAATATCCTTCTCCATGTGGAGGCTTAAAACCTTCTCCTCCTCTTTCTACGGTGAATGCATCAAACATGATTTTAACCATTCTCTGAATGTCCTTGAATTCTCTCTTGACTTCTTCCTCTTCTAAATGTCCATGAGTATCTCCAACACCTAACATAATGGCTAAGGATTCAAGCTCAACTCCTGATGCTTGTACCTCTTCAATCACCTCAACTTCTTATGCAATTTGTACCTCTTCAATCTCAATTGTTGGAGATAGAACTTGAGGTGCCTCAAGTGCATCTTTGAGTGGAGATTTGGGTGAAGATGACACTCTCTCAGCTCTCTTTCTTATTTTCCTAATATCAAGACTTACAACCAATATCTTCCCTTCTCCTCTCTGCAACTTCAACCTTGTAGGAATCACAAAATTTCAACTATTAAAACCCTTCTTGCACAATATCAAGAAAAGAAGGCAAAACACCTTTAGCAACCTTGTGCTCTGATACCAACTTTATTTGAAATTGATTGTTAGTTAATGCTATGGTAATATCGATTTCAAATTTATTATGAAAGTTATTAGTTTTTCTTCTTGTACAAGGGTCTTTGTTGGGTATGTGTTATATTTTTTTCACAATTAGTCATACGTGTGGGGGGGCGATAGACACCCTTGTACCTTGTGGCAGGAATATTAGGGGGGGGGGGGTGGCAACCCCCCCTGTTCGAGTTCTAGGGCCACGTCCCGAGAAAACAAATTTGGACCCTATTTTTTGATGGCTGGACCCACCCATGGTTTTTTGCATGGGTTTGCACATAGCTTTGGGGCATGATGGTTTTCGACCCCTGGTATTTTGTAGATCTAGTGAAGGGAACTACAGTTATGTTCTAATCCAAGGTTAATGGATTGGGGTTTATGAATGCTTCAACATGCATATATTTATATTGTAACACTAAAAGGAATATAATGAAAAATCAAGTTGGTAGTCCAGATTTGGGATCCAGTGGAAAATATCTGTGTATATCTGTTTTATGTTTTATTCTCTTGCTATTGTTTATTTTTTGTTTTAAGATTCGTTTGCAGATAATTTCTGTACAGGGTTAAAACCTACGTTTAGTATCAAGGTTGTTTCAACTTCAAAGGGACACCTTTGCTGTTAAGGGTTTTTTTGTTTGGGCCTGTGGTAGACCCTATTCAGTGGGAGATCTACAGGATCGATTCTTGTGGTGAAAGAAGATGGCGAGTAGTGTAAATATAGAGATTGAGAGTTTTAATGGTCAAATTTGTAAGTTGTGGAAGCTTAAGATGGACGATCTGTTGGTGGATAAATATCAGTGGATCGCGGTAGATCTAGGTACTAAACCAAAGATAATGTTAGATGAAGACTAGAAGAAGCTAGATCGGAAGGCAAAGAGCACAATACGATTGTGTATCTCAGATTCAGTATTTTTGAATGTATTTGGGGAAGATATTTTGAAGAATTTGTGGGATAAGATAGGGACATTTTCCCTATCTAAGTATCTTGTGAATAAAATCTTCATCCGTAAAAAGTTGTATACCCCGAGGATGAAGGATGGAGACTGAGTGACAGATCATTTGAACGCCTTCATACTGTGGTAAGTTAGTTTTTATATATTCATATTAAAATATAAGATGAATATAATTGCATCAATTTTTTGTGTTCTGTACCAGATTCGTGGGACAGTCTGGTTATTGCAATAGATAGCAATACAACTACCTTTAATTTTGATGAAATTGTCTCAACCTTACTATCAGAGGAAATGAGACGAAGAAATATAGAGGTCCATAATGGAGATGCCTTATCTGTAGGAGGAAGGTCCCAAAATAGAAACAAAAATATGGTTTTGAGTGGTCGGTCTAAATCTGGATGGAGATCTAAATCTCCAGGAAAGTTTGTAAAGGTGTGTTGGAAATGCGGAAAGGAAGGGTAGTACAAAAAGGACTGCAGATATAAAGCTCCTAAGAAAGGAAATGGATTTGATGATGCTCCTTCTGCAGAGGAAAAAACCACCCCAGATGAAGGTGGGGATGTGTATTTGGCTTCTTCTTCAAATACACATGTAGAACACGAGGCATGGTTGATTGAATCAGGGGAATCCTTTCACTTCACTCCCCATAGGGAGTGATTCTGCGATAATGAGAAATATGATGGTGGTGATGTATTCTTAGGGGATGATAGGACGGTTAGAATCGTCGAACGTGGAAATTTCAAGCTGAAGTTGCAAGGTAGAAGGATTAGAACAATTCATGGTGTTCTGCATATTCCTACATTGGTGAGAAATCTGATTTTTTTAAGCAATATGGATGATGCAGGTGTAAAATTAGTATTCGAGGAAGATACCTGCAAGATGGTTCGGGGAGAACTGGTATTAATGCAGGTATTTATTATTGAAACTCTGTACAAGCTTCAGGGTAGCATTTTTATTTATGGTTGCAACAGTTCTTTGGTTCCTGAAAGTGGAGCAAAAATCCTAGTGGTCTCTGGAGAAAATACCATGCTACGGAATCAAAGGCTTGGACATATTGGAGAGAAATGCCTTCAGATACTGCATGGTAATGGTAAGTGAGAAGGTATGTCCAATTTATTTATGGATTTTGATTTCTATGAACATTGTGTATATGTGAAGAAGAATCAAGTGATTTTTCCTTCTGGTGCTAAGAGGGTGAACGAGATATTAGAGCTTGTGCATAGTGATGTGTTTGGACTTGTGTCGATTCCATCGCTGGGTAAGTTTGTGTACTATGTTTCATTCATAGATGAATTCTCAAGGAATATATGGATACATTTCTTGAGGAATAAATCTAAATTCTTTGACAAATTTAAATAATTCAAGGCTCTGGTGGAAAACCAAATAGAGAAGCAGATAAAGGTGTTGAGGACAGATAATGGTGGAGAGTTTTGCAAGAAGGAATTTGAAGAGTTTTGTAAGAAGTGTGGTATAGAATGGAAGAATACTACTCCATACACACCTCAATAAAATGGAGTTACAAAAATAATGAACAAAAAACTAATGGAAAAGGAAAGAAGCATGCTCAGTGGTACCAGGTTAGGACATGAATTCTAGGAATATGGAGTGGAGACTGCACGTTACCTCGTTAATAGATCACCTTCATTAGCATTGGAGGGTAAGACTCCACATGCAGTATGGATTGGTAGGAAACCCTCTCTCTCACATATGAGGGTATTTGGATGTGATGCATATGTACATGTTCCAAAGGAGAAAAGGACCAAGTTGGATAATAAATCTGAAACTTGCATATTTATTGGGTATAAGGATGGTTTAAAAGGTTACAAGCTTTGGAACCCATAAATAAGGAAGGTTGTGTACAACCGAGATGTAGAGTTTAGAGAGGTGAAATATGTTGTTAAACATGAAGTCCTACAATATGAACTTGAGAAGATAGAGTTTGAGCTAAAGGAGGATGAATCAGACTCTATAACAGAACAAGATTCAGAATTGTAAGAGCCAAAAAATCTAGCTATGAGAAGATCAGTTCAAGAAAGAAGACAACTAGAAAGGTATAGACCATATGCTTTTTGTTCAAATTTTTCTTTAGCTATCGTTGATGATGATCCCAAAACTATGAGGGAGGCAGTGGATTCAGAGGAAGGAAAACTCTGGAAGGAGGCCATGGTTGATGAAATGGCATCCTTGCACAAAAATGAGGCATGGGATCTATTGGAGTTGTTGGCTGGAAGGAAACCTATCGGGATCAAATGGGTGTTTAAGAAGAAGATGAATGTAGAAGGCAAGGTGGAGAAATACAAAGAACGGTTGGAGAAAAAAGTTATTCCCAGGTGTCGGGAATTGATTTTGGTGATATTTTTTCTCTTGTTGCCAAGGTTACTTCTATTAGATTACTTTTATCTATTGCTATTGCATTTTATTTTGAGGTAGAACAGATGGATGTGAAGACAACATTTCTTCATAGGGATCTAGAAGAGGATATCTACATGAAGAAAACTGAAGGCTTTATGATGAAGGGTAATAAAGAACCTGTATGCAAGTTAAAAAGGTCTCTTTATGGGTTAAAATAGTCACCAAGGATGTGGTATCAGAAATTTGATACCTATATATGGGGACTTGGCTTCACCAGAAGCAAAGAGGATCACTATGTTTATTTTAAATTAATTTGTGACTGTGTTATTTATTTGTTCTTGTATGTGGATAATATGTTGTTGATTGGAAATGACAAAGAAATTATCCAAGATTTGAAGACCCAATTATTCTCCAAATTCAACATGAAGGATATTAGTGATGAAAACTATATTTTGGGCATGGAAAGTAAGAGATATTAGGCAAAGAGGAAGCTCTGGTTAAACCAGAGGAAGTATGTCAAGACAATATTGCAGAGGTTCAATATGAAGGATAGTAAAATGGTGAAGGTTCCTATTTCTGTAGGTGTAAAGATATCTACTGAACAATGTCCCAAGACACAAGAAGAGGAGGATATGTCCCGTGTTCCATATGCAAGTGCAGTAGGTAGCTTGATGTATGCAATGTTTTGTACTAAACCAGACATTGCACATGCAGTGGGAGTATTGAGCAGGTTTATGTCAAAACCAAGGAAGGAGCATTGGACAATAGTGAAGTGGGTTTTCAGATATTTGCGTGGCACTAGTGATTATGGTTTGTGCTACCAGGGAAGACCAGGATTGGACAAAGTTTTGGACATTCGTGGTTTTTTTGATGCAGACTGGGCTAGAGATTTGGACCAAAGAAGATCTACAAGTGGGTATGTTTTTAGCCTATTTGGAGGTGCAATAATTTGGATGAGTAAAAGACAATCTGCAGTGTCTCTTTCAACTACAGATGTAGAATACATGGTAGCCACTCATGAAAACAAGGAATCAGTTTTTTTGCAGAGATTGTATTCAAGTATGGGGTTGGTGCAGCAAGATATAAGGATAGACTGTGTTAGCCAAAGTGCAATTTTCTTGGCTAAAAACCTTGTTTATCATTTAAAGACAAAGCACATTGATGTTCAATATCACTTTGTGAGAGATATGGTTGAGGATAAAAGGGTGTTGTTGGTAAAGGTGGACACTTTGAAGAATTTTTTATAGGCATTGACGAAGTCTATGAGCACTCAAAAGTTTTTTTGGTGTAGAGAAATAATGGGTGTTGAGGACCTGGACTAACGACTAAGCTCTCCTGTGCCCCCCTGTGGAAAGAAAACAACAAGTGGGAGAAGGTTGGGTATGTGTTATATTATTTCCATGATTAGTTGCACATGCAAAGAGGGGGGGGGGGATAAATTCCCCTGTATGTTGCGGCAGGAAAAACAAGGAGGGTGGTAGCCCCCCCTGTTAGGGGTCTGGGGCAACACCCCAGGAAATTTTTTTTGGATCCTATTTTTCAGTGGGCGGACCTGCCCATGGTTTGGGTTTGCACATGGTTTTGGGGCATGATGGTTTTCAACCCTTGCTATATTGTAGATCTAGTAAAGGGAACTACAATTATGTTCTAATCTAGGGTTAATGGATTGGGGTTTATTATTGATTTGACATGTATATATTTGTGTTGTAACACTAAAAGGAATATAATGAAAAACCAATCTAGTAGTCTCGATTTGGGATCCAAGGGAAAATATCTGTATATATTTGTTTTACATTTTATTCTCTTGCTATTGTTTATTTTCTGTTTTAAGATTCATTTGTAGATAATTTATGTACAGGGTTAAAACCTATAGTCTTTACATGTGCTTATGATTGAAAATTCAAAAAAATTGATGAGATTAAGTGTAATTCAGGAACATAAAAGCATGGAAACTAAATTTTGAACAATATCATATAAAAACACAACAAACATGGACAAATAAGTCAAATACAAATGGTTTTGATGAAGGATTTCACCCCTCCTAGGCTAGATCTCCTTGGTCCAACTTCATAGTTTGGGCCTTTGTATTAGCTTCAATTTTGAAAAAGTGTTTTTTACAATTTCTTTTTAACTTTGCAATCTGCTCCAATGGCTCCAAAACATAAAAATATACCAAGAATGACTCTTCCTGATCCAAAGTGGTCGAAAATTTCCTCAGTTATGGAAAAACCATTTTTTCATACATTTTCTCCACTAAAAATGGAAGTCCGTGAGTTAACTCCACTAAAATTGGATCTTCCGCCACATTTGGTGGTTCCACCAAATCATCCGCTAAGATAAACTATGCATTAGTGGTGGATAAGTGTGAGTTAATGGTGTGATTAGTAGTGGGTTTAGCGCTTAAGCGTTGTTAATGCTAATCCAAGGATTATGGAGTTAAACTCGGATTAGAGGCATGCATAAGTTTGTTTAAATATGTTAATTATTTCCCACTAGAACAGTCTTATCCTTTGGTCATGGCGCTTGGACATGTGGGAGGGAGCTCACCCATGGGGCTAGCCCCCTCCGAACCCCCAACTCTGGAGCAGACAAATGTTAAGTATAAGCGGTCGCCTCATATGGTTAAGAACTTGGTGTATGCACTACAAGAAAAAAGCACATTGGTGAGGGTCATGCTTGTGACGGACCTTTAAGGTCCGTCACCAATGTCACATATGGTGACGGCCTTTAAAAAACCGTCACTGTAAGTGTATATAGTGATGGTCCTTGATGGTCCGTCACCAAAGACATTTTCAATGACACTTTTGGTGAGGGTTGTTAAAGGCCCGTCACTAATTCTCTCTTTGGCGACACTTCTAGTGACGAACTTTTAATGACCCTCACCAATGCTCTTTTTGTTACTTTTGGTGACGGTAAAAAAATGTCAGTCATCATTGATCATTAAAAAACCGTCACTGTAAGTGTATATAGTGATGGTCCTTTATGGTCTGTCACCAAAGACATTTTGAATGACACTTTTGGTGAGGGTCGTTAAAGGCCCATCACTAATTCTCTCTTTGGTGACACTTCTAGTGACGAAGTTTTAATGACCCTCACCAATGCTCGTTTTGTTACTTTTGGTGACGGTCAAAAAAAGGTCGTCATCATTGATCATTCCAATGAGTTTTTGATGATGCTATGTACCTGTTAATATATTTTTTTGTCAAAAGTTAACGATTTAATACCATTATTGTGGAGTATTTTTTATAATATGTCCAAAGCCATAGTGGTTAGGGTCAGTCAATTTTTTAGAAGTAATTAGTGTGTATCATTTCCCTCAAGTAATAACTAGTCAAATAGAGATTTCCTATGAGTCAACAGATGATTCATATATATTAAGTTTATTATCTAGAAAATTCCCTTTAGATAAAGTTCCACTATTGTGTGTAGGAAATATATTATTTAATACACAATCAAGCTTTGAAAATTCTATTAATGAGAAAGACCTAACGATCCTCACCAATATGGGCATGCCTTAAATTAATGCTTTGGCACACACTAACATTTCTTAGCACCCCACATGTATTGGAACATCTTTGTACCTAGAACATCTTGTGATGACACTTATGCCCAAGCACATGGTGACATGCGCTAGCACAACATCGTACTCTGCTAACATGTGTTGGCATGCTGCATATAGTCCCTAGCATGCCCTGGAACACCTTGGTTGAATGCATTGACATACATTAGCACTTGGCACACAATGCCACTTAGCATGTATTGGGACCTATTATCAGTGTGCCTAGCATGCCCCTTTTCAAAAAGATAAAGTCTTGGCTTATTAACCCTCTTATTGGTTCTTCCTTTTGTTGCCTTGACACATATTGATATACCCTGGCACCCTGCGCCACATCCTTAGCACCTAGCATGTATTGGCATATCTTGGCACTATTAATTGGCACATGATATAATTAGCACACCCTGGAACTCCCAAGAACACTTTGGGAATTCTTGACATGCCTTGATATTCCCTAGCATGCCTTACCAATGCTTAGCATAACTTGTCAGTCCCTCCTTGGCATGACAAGTAACACTCATTAACACTAGTCTTTGGCGCACGTTCCTCATATTCATTAACTTTCATGAATTTTTACTTAGTGCTCCCTTAATATTTTTTCCTAGTAATCCTTAACACTCATGAACATGCATTATCACTCTCTAGCACACTTTAGCACTCTTCAACATTCCCTTCCACTTCATAACATGCATAACACTAGTTCCTGACACATATTGGCACTTGGCACATGTTGGTGCTTGGAAAGTCTTAGCATGTGTGGAATACGTTGAGATGCCTTGGTATGATTTGGCATGGTTTAATATTAAATTTATTTGTGATTATCAGTTGTTGGAAAGTAGATGAGAAGCAACAAAGGAATACTTGGCACTTAGAATGCACTAAGACTTTGCACTTGGCACCTATTGTTGCCTAGTGTTGGTGTGCCTAGCATGCCCCTCTTGGAAAAGGTAAATTGACGACTTATTAACCCTCTTATGTGTTCATTTCCTTGTAGTTTAACTTTTTTCTCCCTTTTGTTGTCTTGACATTCCCTGACATGCATTGACACACCCTTGCACATCTTGGCATGCCTTATCACTTAGCACATATTAGCATGTTTGACATGTATTCCCACTATATGGCACATCAAGGGGGTGAAGAGAGATGTAGTCCTAAAGTAGGTCGAGTACGAGGGCAAGTAAGGGTTGCTAAAGGGAGGTCATGATCATCCTCCAAGAGCAAGATCATCATGTGAGTGTTCAGAAGAATGTTACATACCTTAAGGGTCGGTTTGCGCTAGGAAGTAGGATGACATATTGTTGGTTCTCTTCTGGCAGATCGAGCTTAAGAGAGGTTTCTCATGAGAATCTGGGCATGTGATTTCAATGGTGTCTTTGTGTGAAGGTCGCATCAAATTCTGAAATGTTGAAATTTGCAACAAGAAACAGTGAGATTGGAAACCAGAAAAGGACAAAAAAAAATGCACCCACACTGGTGAGGAATTTTGATGCGCCAGGAGTGAGGAATGTGGGGCGTCTAATTTATTTTTCCCTTAAATAAATTGGACAATAAATTGTAATTTCATCTCATAACAACTTGTGTTAGTTAATTAAGTCATGATGACCGAGTTAGCTAAAGAAATTCAAGTACTTGAGGGTCTAAGATGAGGCATCTAGAGGGATTCTAATATTTTTTGGGTCCAGTTGAAATTGATGCATTAGTGGGGTGCAAGTGTAATTAACTCAATTAAATGCGTTAAAATCAGTTTAACTGGTTCTAACTAAGTTATGAGCTAGCGAGAGGTCCAGTGAATTAAATTAGATTTAATTCACAATGAGTGATCAATCATATAACTGATAATTCGCTTTAATAATTGTATGCATGTCAGTTTCGAGGAATACCCAATTGAGACAGAGGTTAAAGGGAACATAACTATCAGTTGTATTCAGAGAAAATTTCCCATGTGAAATTATAAAGTCATTGGGATTCCATAATGGATTGTGCAATCAAGGAAGATTGATTTTCCTAATTAATAAGCAGTTAATTCCCTAGCTAGGATTGTATGAGCAAGGCAGGCTGAAGTAAGGATCATAATTGGCTAAGTACTAGACCGAGTTTGCCTAGATCAACGGGAGACAATTGACAGAGTGTCGGAGAATCTCATGAGAGATTAAGCATTAATGTTTTGTTTCATGATTCCTTGACTTACTACACAATAGAGATAGAGGGCCTTTGAGCAGTTTCTTTCCCCAAATACATCATGTTGTTCTGTGATTGATAATTTATTTCTCTTACTTATATGTGATTGTGCGATCGTGTTTTGTTTCCGAAAATTGTAGGAAGGATTCAATATCTTGTTTTAGTATATTACAAGATTAGATTGAATCTTGTTGGTTAGATTTTCTACATGGTATTAGAGCAGAATTTTTTTAGGCGGCGAGTTTGCATAGAATATTTGAATATTTTGGTGTAATTTTTTCAAAAACAAATAGGCTATTTGGATTCCTTGCGAAAATCTACCGAAATAGAAAAAAAAAAATCGGTCGAATCGGAGCTCAGATGAGGGAGATATCATCGATTTAAAATCAACTCTTTTTTAGAAACTTTTTGTAACATCGGGACAATTACACTGTGCGTGAGTCAAGAACCTATATGTAATTGAGGTACCAGATGCATGCAAAGCTTTGAGGAGAAAGGCAGAAGTTAGAGACTTGGTGGTTTAAAGGGAGCATAAATACCTCTTAACATGAATCTTCATGAGAAGCGGTCTCAGAAGGTTGTGGAGTAGTTGCCACAATTGGAGAAGCAGAGAGGAGACTAAGTGGAAGCATCCGCTCAAGCAGAGACCTCCATGAGGGGGAAGTTTTGAGCCAGATGAGAAGAGGGAGCAGCCATACCTGGAGGTGTAAGCTGGTGGGGTGATGTGTAGACATAATCCCAAGATAAGAAATTTGGGCAAGGTCCATTGAGATGGCGTGTGATCTCATGGATCGAACCTGGCTACGAGGAGCCACAGTACAATAATAGTAGGAAGGATCAGTTAAATTGATGTAGTCAGATGTCAGCAAGACAAAATTCAGAGTTAGATGTCAAATACTGGATCACAAATTAGAGTTAGCAATAGTTCAAAGGGCACGGATGCAGATGTCAGCAGCAGCGCAGAAAATCCATTCCTAGATAGAAGTAGTAGCTAGCAGCAGCCAGAAGATTCTGATGACAGATGCATTATACTGAGTAAGTTGTTCGGAGGCTATTCAGTTTTAGGACTTGCAGGTGCAAACAACACTAGAGAAGTGTAGCATGCAAAACATTCCAAAAGTACCGAATGGAGATAGATTGAATTCCTTTCTTGTTGAGAGGGAGTATTGAAATTTGCAACAAGAAATAGTGAAATTGGAAACTAGAAAGGACACAAAAAAATGCACCCACACTAGTGAGGAATTTTGATGTACCAGGAGTGAGGAATGTGAGGCGTCTAATTTATTTTTCCCTTAAATAAATTGGACAATAAATTGTAATTTTGTCTCATAACAACTTGTGTCAGTTAACTAAGTCATGATGATTGAGTTAGCTCAAGAAATTAAATTTAAGGTGATCGAGGTGGATATTGGTAGCCACCTGCCTATTCCACTTGGGCCCTCGCCATTGTCTCTTTCAATTTTTCAATTTCCTTAATTATAGCACAGTTTACTATTTTTGTCAGTTTTTCAGGTCCTAAACTTCCGGAGCCATTTTGAGGCCCCAAACGACGTTTTTTGGGCAAGAAAGGTTTAGCGATTTGATAGAAATCGCATTAGCAGTTGTAGTCCTCGAAGAGATCTTTCTAACAAGGTATCATGTGCATCAAACGAAGATCATATGACCAAGTTACGACCCCGGAAAGTTGGCTGCCCAACTAACCCCAACGGGGCCCATAAACTCTTGGTGTTACATCTCCTTGGGTTAGGGTTTTGATTGTTTAGGATTTTATCTTATTTTTAAATAATAAAAAAGACCCTTCATCCTTATTGTAACATAGTTCAGAGGAACATAACTATCGGTTGTATTTATAGAAAATTTCCCATGTGCAATTATAAAGTCATTGGGATGCCATGATGGATTGTGCAATCAAGGAAGGTTGATTTTCCTAATTAATATGGAGATAATTCCATAGGAATTGCGTGAGCAAGGTAGGCTGAGAATTGGCTAAGTATTAAACCGATTTTTCCTAGATCAGCAGGAGACAATTGGCAGAGTGTTTGAGAATCTCAAGAGAGATTAAGCATTGTATTGTTTCATGATTCCTTGACTTAATAAAAAATAGAGATAGAGGGTTTTGAGCAGTTGCTTCCCCAGATACATCTTGTGTTGTGTGATTGATAACTTTTTTCTCTTACTTATATGTGATTGTGTGATCGTGTGTTGTTTCCACAAATTGTAGGAAGGATTCAATATCTTGTTTTAGTACATTACAAGATTAGATTGAATCCCATTGGTTAGATTTTCTACATGAAATAGAAGAGAGGGTTGATACCATCTTGCCTTGTGGTGGTTAGTAGGTTGCAAGGTCTGTGATAAAGACCAACATAAATGGAGGAGGGCTTGCACTGTAATTTAGAGCCATAATAGAAGTCGACACAGGTGTAATATTGACTGATTTAACCCTAGTTTGAGGGTCGACATTGAGATCTGAAGTTCATGTCAAGATTCAGTCAAAGAAATGCCCAAAATCTATGGATCCATATGAGCTAGGTCGAGTCTCTTATGGAGGCAAGAGTCGTGTTTTTTCTATGTGTGGATAGGGTTTGTTCTACAACAATTAGAAGTACATAAGTATAATGCCCTAGTTAGGACAGTTTCCTAACATGTTTAGTTCATAAGGTATGCCCTTAAGACTGTGACAAATTTGCGTAGAAGAAGACAGGTTGTGACCCTTAGAGCGAGGTTTATTTCTGCAATAAAGACCACAGATTTGGAAGATGGTTTGCAGATTCAGTATGTGTGGAGACAGTATGCTAAAGGATTCTGCATGCATGCTCATAAAGGATACTTTTATTTGACTAGCTTCTAGAAGAGTTTAGAAAAAGGGTGTAGAAGTTGATAGGTTTAGTTTGATAGATGCCAACTTAAATCCGACTTAATTCTACCTCCAAAGAAAGAGGGTGATAGCGATACGGGAGGTGAGATTGTGTAGGAGTGTTCAATGGGATTTTTCCTTCAAAATGGAGGAGACAACAGTCTGATATTGTACCAACAAAGGTACTAAAATCTGAAAAATGAATTGAAGTTGAAGGCATGGAACATAACGTTGTTACCATCCTAAAATATGAAGTTGTAAAATTTTAAACTTCCATATTGATGGGGGTGAAATTTAGGTATAAGTGAATTGTCCATCAGGTACTGTTTGTAATTACTCTTGCCAATGATGCTCATTAAGATCTAGGGATGTCGTCCATGTATGGTCTTGAGACAGCTAAGTTCTTTGTTTGAATTTCTGAATAAATGTCATTTATCAAGAGAACCATCAGACTCTTCCAATTGTGCTTCACAAATTTATCTTTTAAGGTTTGAAACTTTGAGTTCGATATAACATTCATATTGAATTTACCTTTATTCATGTTGCTTCTCATGAACAAAACATTTTCTTGTATTTATTTCTTTTGTGTCTACCTATACAAAGGAGGTGTTTGATAATGCTTGCACTAATTTTCTACATTGGGTTTACCATCTGATCTGTGGAGATTTCTTATATCTTTTACATGTAGCTGAACGTTTTGTGGTTTTACTAGTTTATTGAGAGGCATCAAAGAAGTTTTGGCATTAGAGATAAACTCCACTGAAGGACTCGAGATATATCTTAGAAAAATAAATTTGTTCTAAATTACTAGGAGGCTGTTGGAAAGGCTTTTGCAGCTTCACGTACATTCAAGTTCCATATATCAATTAGGGGCCTTGGTCTGATCTACACTTTAACAGAGGCAAACTTCATTTCACTATATCTATATCGCAAGGAGAGGCAAACCTTGTTCGATAATTTTTACAGCTGCCACCAAAGCCTTCCACACCATCGACGAATTCTTGAATGATTTTTGAGGCAGTCTGAGCCAGACCAGAGTTGGCATAGGGTCTATGTATAGGGTCTATGACATTAACCCCTAACCTATATTAATCCATGAACCTCCTAAGCCATAAATCCTTATCCTCTTAACCTGTGACCCTTAACCCCTAAACACCTTAACTACTAACCCCTTAACCACTAATAGCTAAATCTCCTAAATATTGAGTCCTTAACCGCTAAATCCTCTGACCCTAAATCCCTTTGGCCCTTGACGCTTGACCCTTGAAGCCCTTAACCACTAAGTATCGAGAGTTGAAAACAACACCCCAAACCAGCAAATTGACCTCTTAGGAGAATCCTTCGTCTCTAATTGAGCATATTAGAAACATTACTTGATTCTTAGAGAACTAGGTACTAGTTACGAGGATATGTGTTTGTGGGTAATGCCATTATTAATGTGTCTACAATCATCAATTCACTTTCCCACACATTCAATATTAATTCATTAGATTATTGTTTAAGATGAGGCTTCTAATCTGTGTTGATCTGTGAAGTGCCCAATAAAATAAGAATGAGAAATGCTTTCCCTCATTTTACATTTAGACTTGATTATGAAACTAAAGACATTGCAGAACTAAAATTCATTTCCCAACAGATTTCTACGATACACATTAGCTATTTACTGATAAAATTATGAAGACTTGTAATAGCTCACCTTTTGGAAAGGGAAAGGTCCTATTGAAGTAGACATATTTTTAGTCTCTGAGTTTTTCACTGCATCACATTCACTCAAATTAGCAATGACAGATTACGAAACTAAAGACATTGTAGAGCTAAAATTCATGTTCCAACAAAGTTCTACTATGCTTGAGTGTTAGATATTTAGTGATCAAATAATTAAGACTTGTAATAGCTCACCTTGTGGAAAGGTAAAGGTTCTATTGAAGTCATAGTTTTACAAACCGAAACCGGTGACCGGACCGGTGGACCTAATGAACCGGGTTTCTAACCGGAACCGGTCTAACCGGGAGCGGTCAGATGCCAATGAACCGGTTTAAAAAAAAATACATTAAATAATTATTTTTTTAATAAAAAAAACTATTTTTAAGATTTGCAACCATGATTCCAAGCCAATAGAGACAAAATATGCAACAGGAGGGCAGTTAGCCAGTACTGGAGCTGATGTACTTGGTCTGATATTCGCTACTGGGTTTGGAGCTTCACTTTACTTTTTACGCAAGAAAAACATGAAACTAGGTGAGAACATGAGCCATGTATTATTTTGTTCACATTGCTCCAAAGAAGAAATTTGTCTTGGATGTTGAAACTTGAGATCTATGGAAAATCAAGAGGATAGGATTAGTTCCTATCTGAAATATCACAATAAATCTACATTAAAAAGAATAAATAAAAATAAAAATTGAAGGATTAGCACATTTGAGATTAGATGGGAAATGGACTGATTTGAACTTTATTACTGTCAGGTAGTCTGTCCAGCCTATGGGACTTGTAACAAGGGTTTCTAGAGTGAAACTTCATGAGTTCTTGCATTGGTGATTTCAGAAGGGAAACTAGTAGGACTGTTGTATAAATCAAAAGGTTAAAGGTCCTGTGGTTTGTCCTCTTTAGGGTGCTTGCTAGACCTGGAATTTGTTATGAGAAACACTGTATATCACTTTCTTAGATGGTTGTAGGTGAAGCATCTAAGAATGGGATGGTTGTCAGTATGGTCATTGTCTAATTTTCACAATCGTAAGCCCCTTTTCTTGATTCATACATTGGCCATTTCTATCTACCAAATTTAAAATTAAGTCATGCAAATTTGTTCTATTCGTCGGTTTTCAATATTCACTTTCAATTCCACCCCTCAACAGCCCTACCTATGTCAGCACATGTCTGTTTACAAAGGAATAAGAGATTAGGAAATAGGTATCTTGCCAAACACCCGGTCTGGTGTTTTTTCTAAGGATTCATATACATAAGTATGAAGTCTTGACTTTGAAGTATTCTTGTACTTTGCTGCCTAAATTTATGTTTTTTGCTGATGCAAGGGATTTGCATTTTTTCTAGAAATTTCCTTTTAGGTTGCCATTGTCTACGTGCTTTAATGAATGCCATCCATTCAACCATTTGCAGTTCTGATTTTCTAGGTCCCAACTATTGTTTGTCAATTTCTGTTAATATTTCCTGCTAGGTTATTTGTTTAATAGCAGATAGTGTTAGATGATGTCACAGATGATAGGAATCTCCACAGTTCACCACGAGTTCCTAAGGTTCTCCACGAGTGTCTCATACTTTCTGCGTTGTACCGTTTAATCCCAGTCAACTGCCTCATCTTATGGGTCCTGATTGTGGTTTTCTTTTAGTTTTATTGATTGGATCTACAACCTTTGGGAGAGTTTTGGTACCTCAAATAAATTATTTAATAGTTAATACCTAGTTTGGTGACTGGTCACATTGATGAGAAACTTCACTGAGGTATCCTTCTTCGGTGCTATCACAAATTCGCAAATTCCATTAGGAGAAAAAGTCATGCATATTACAGGTCACTATAATACAGATGTACACTGCAGAAGAAGTTGATTTAGATGAGGCTAGTTTCATGGAATGGGCAACTTGTGAAATTAAATTATATTGGTAGAAAAATGGATGTTCTAACTTCTATGTGACAATGGATAATGTCGGAGATGCTGTCGTCGACATGAAATGTACTGGTTATGTAGCTGAGAATGATGTCACATTTAATGTCTTAGGTGATGTTCTTCAGTATAAGTGCCCTCCTGTATTGATGCCCTTCTTGGCATTGGTGTAGCCTGTAAATGAGACTTCCTGTACAGATGTTCTCTTGTTAAAATTATGATGGCTTTGACACATATTAATTGATGCACTTATGACACCTTGTATGGTTGTTTTATCAGTTGCAATAATGATGTCTTGTACATTCACCATCTCATTCTCCTTAATAATAATGTCTTCAATTGACACGATCCTTTCAATTAGGGTGTCTTGAATGGATGCCCTTTTATCTATGAGAATGATGCTTTCTAGGGAGGTTCTCTGAGCTACAATTTCTGCATGGAATTATTTAATGGGAAATAACATGGCTACAAATTCTGCATAGACTGTCAATTGGAGAAAACTCGTGTTCAAATTTCCTTGAACCCAGCAACCTGGCAATTTACTACCTAGCAGATTACAGATCTGCCGAGGAGGAGGTAGCACCTAAATTATTCACTTCAGAACATATTGTTTTAAATTATTCACTTCAGAACAGAGACCAATCATAAGAATATTCTTATTTTGTGCAGGCCTGCAATCCATGACTGAGGAGGAATTGACAGCAAACAATAAACCACATTGCTCAAAGGCATTCAACAAAATTGGTAGATCTTTGGTGTTTTTTCTCAAATTCACCTGACTGTTCAGATGTTGGCTAATTCTTCTTACCTGTATGTTCAAACGCATCTCCCAAAATATATAGCCATCTAGAAGGTAATGACTCTTTGAGCCCTTTGAAAATACACCACATAATAATCTCTGCCCAATTGTTTGAGCTGCCACTAGTAGAAAATGATGACATTAGTGACTAGGTGACTAAAAAAGTTAGTCACCACAATTATTTCAAGTGAATTACTACTAAATTTGAGCAATTTTAAGTGACCGAACTAAAAATGACTAACTTAAACGACTAATTTAGTCTAGGGATAAAATATACGACTAGACAATAAGTGACTAAACTAAAAACGACTAACTTAAATGACTAATTTAGTCTACGATTAAAATATATGACTACATAATAAGTGACAAAATTAATAATGTTTAACATAAATGACTATTTTAGTCCAAGAATAAAAACATGACCAAATAACAAGTACGACAAGTATACGAATTAATTATTTATGTTAGTAATTTTTAATTGTGTCACTCTATAAATGGAAAATTGCAATTTTGATGCTGAAGTGTTACATTTCACTGCAAGGGTCTCTAAATCTAACTGCAGTGTTAAAATTAAGAGAAAAGCAAGTCTTTGAATCCATCTAAAATGTTAAAATTATGAAAACACTTTTGTTTCTAAAATTTAACACTGCAGATGGATTCAAAGACCCCCCTTCTTTGAATCCATATGTAGTGTTAAATTTAGAGACAAAGAGGTCTCCGAGTCCATTTGAAGTGTTAAAATTTAAAGACCCTCGTCTTCAATGTTAAAATTTAGTTAGATAGATTCAACGACCCCCTTAAAAGGGTGTCCATCAATCCATTTATAATACTAAAATTATAACACTTTTATACAATCACTACTAAACCAATGTAAAAGTCGCTATTAAAATGGTTAACCACAACAATTTTTTTTTTATAATTTTTTTTTTTTTTTGGCCCACGTTGTTCACCCTGCGCTTTGCAAGCTAGGGTTCTAGGTGCCTCACAGCGCCGCCCCGACTGCTGCGCCCCTGCACACAGCCCCATTTCGCTCCTCTGCTGCTAGATGGAGTCTCCCGGGGGCTCTGCCCCCCCCATCAGATCCGCCTCCCAAAGTTTATGCCTTTCGATCTTTGATTGCATCCGGGACGAAACGCCCTCCATCAGCGTTCCAACAGAAATTCATCAAGAAAATGGACTCGATCCCTTCAGTTTCCCTGCCTGAGGAGGATACCTGTAAAGCGGCTCTGAATCTGGCAGAAAGAGGCCTCATAGGCCAGTTTACGGGCTTATGGCCTTCCCCCAAATCCGTGGAGGAATGGACCCAAAGAAACTGGAAACCACTGATAAAAGACGGTGTCAAGAGCTATTTCGTGGGCAAAGGGTACTTTGTTTTTGTGTTTGAAAACTCGGAAGATAGAAGCTTAATATTCAGAAATGGCCCCTACTTCATGGGGCCGCAGGGCTTGTATTTAAACAAATGGACTCCAGATTTTGATCCCTCACAAGATGTCCCATCTGCTGTGCCGGTGTGGGTGAGACTCCCTCATCTGCCTCTTCATTGTTGGAATCAAAAATCGCTTCAGATCATCGGGAACGCGCTTGGCAAATACATAGATCAAGCAGTAAGAAAAGACCAATACTCATGCGCTCGAATCTGTGTAGAAGTGGATCTCGAAGAAGGATTGCCTGAAGCGATCAAGCTCACGGTCGCTGGTTGGACGCATGTCTAAGAGCTTGACTATGAACAGCTCCCCTTTAAATGTAGACATTGTCACAGACATGGACACTTTGCAAAGCACTGCAAAAAGAGAGCAGAGGAGCAATCTGACAAACATAACGGGGACCAATGGACCCTAGTCCAGAGATCAGCCCACGCAAAAAAAGATGCAGGAAAAGGCGCCACAACAGGAGCTAGGAATATCCCCATTCCTACCCAGGAAACGGAAGAAATCTCAAAAGGAACGGAAGGTGTACAGTTTGATCCATCGAACAATGCTCAGGAAAATGAGGACCAAGTAGAAGCCACTCCTTCAAGCAAAGAGGGAGGGGTTGCCATTCAGATTGAAGCTTCCCAAGGCAGCCCCTCCAACCCCACCTATGCAGAAGTCACAAAGAAAAAGGCAACTGAAAGCTCAGAGTCCTCAGAGGAAGAAATCTTTGAGCGTCCATTGAAAAGAGATGGAAGGAAATCTCGCAAAGAAAAAAGAGAAGAAGAAGCTGAAAGGCTCAAAACACAAGGAAGCCAGTCCACAATAGAAATGTCGATCGGAAGAAATACCAGGCCCAAGCCACCCAAGGCTGGTTCCACCCCGCTCTCAGGTAAATAATGAAGCTAGTCTCTTGGAATTGCAGAGGTATGGGGAACCATGCAAAAATAGAAGCAGTAAAGGACCTCTTGAAGTTGGAACCCACAGATATCCTCTTGCTCCAAGAGACAAAGATAGCAGGACAAGCTCTGCTAGAAATCAGCAAGTCAAAATGGAAAAAAAGCTCAGGCAAAGCGGTCAGTGCTCGGGGCTCTTCGGGAGGGCTGGCAACTCTTTGGACCGAAGACAAATACCAGCTGAACAAAATTCACGAGACCCAACACTAGATATTCACGGAATTAACCCATCT
Source organism: Pinus albicaulis (assembly GCA_034641835.2). Classification (NCBI taxonomy): domain Eukaryota; kingdom Viridiplantae; phylum Streptophyta; class Pinopsida; order Pinales; family Pinaceae; genus Pinus; species Pinus albicaulis. Next base: position 942,700,552 of record CM076579.1, on the reverse strand, counting down.
CGCAAGTAAGTTGACTATCTCTCTTGTCAATCTTTATGTCCCTGTCAATTATTCTGAAAAAAGAGATTGCTAGAACTCACTGGCAGCATTTCTAGAGCAAGAATCCCCCAAAAATATTATCCTTGTTGGGGATCTCAACATTGTTTTCAAAGTCAAAGAGAAAAGAGGAGGCTCCAATACCAAAGATCCCGTGGTTGCCGTAGTGGAAGAGCTCTCCCAGCAATGGGATCTGCTAGATTTCAATCCAGTTCAAGGACTATTCACCTGGTCAAATAATCGATCTGGGACAAAGCACATTTCGGCCCGTTTGGACCGCTTTCTAGTGCAAAGCTCACTCCTGATGAATAAGAAGATCATAATAAAAAAAATTCTACCCAAGCTGACCTCAGATCACAAGCCAATCCAGCTCAGTCTAGAAGACGAAGAGGATTTGGGTCCCATACCATTCCGCTTTTCTCCTCTATGGATCGAGAGAGAGGGCTTCTCAGAGACGGTGAAAGCAGCTTGGGCCTCCTCCTTCACAGGTTCTCCAAGCTACGTTTGGGAGCAAAAGCTGAAATCCACCAAAAAAGCATTGAAGGAATGGATTAAGAAACCAGCTCCCACCCCCTCCACCCAAAGAGTAGATGCAGTTCTGGCTCTGCACACCCTTCAAAATGACATGGAAAGCAAAAACATCAATGAAGCGCTGCTGGATATGGAAACAAAAGCACAAAGAGCAGCCTTTCAATCCTTCAGAAAAGAAGAAGAGTATTGGAGATTAAAGTCCAGAAGCTTGTGGCTAAAAGCTGGGGACCGCAATACCTCTTTCTTCCACCGTCAGTATCGAGCTAGATTGTCAAGGAATCATATAGCAGAAATAAAGACTTCGGAGGGCCAAATCTGCAAAGATTCCAACAAGTCAAAGAAGCAGCTGAAATACATTTCAAAAATCTATTCAGTTTGGAAACCCAAGGTGAAGAAGAGGAAGAAGCTGAATTTCTCACTCATATCCCTTCCCTCATCTCTCCGGAGGTCAACACTGATCTTTGCAAACCAGTAACTGAGGAAGAAATAATCAAAGTTATTTGGTCCATGGAATCAGACAAGGCCCCCGGACCTGACGGATTTACAATTCATTTCTACAAGGCATGCTGGGACATTATCAAATATGATCTTCAAAAAATGATTCAGGGATTCTTGAAAAAAGCTAAAGTAGGGGGTAGTACCAACTCAACCTATTTAGCTCTGATACCCAAAGACACCAATCCGGAAACTTTCGAAAGATTCAAGCCTATTTCGTTGTGTAATGCCTCCTACAAGATCTTGGCTAAACTGTTGGCTATCAGATTAAAGCCTTTGCTCCCACGGCTGATCTCTAGTTCTCAAGGAGGTTTCGTGGAAGGCAGGCACATTCTGGAAAATGTCATTCAAGTGCAGGAGACCATACACTCAAGCAAGCAGAGAAAAGAGAAAGGGATGCTAATTAAATTAGATATGGCGAATGCTTTTGACAGAGTCAACAGATCATTTCTTAGCAAAGTTTTGCTCTCCTTTGGCTTTTCTTCCCATTTTGTCAATCTCATAAAAGCCTGCACGGATAATCCGTGGATAGCCCCTCTCATTAATGGCAGGCCATCTAATTTATTTCAAGCTAGGAGAGGCATCAGGCAGGGATGCCCGCTCTCTCCCTTTCTATATATCTTAATGGTTGAAACTCTAAGTCGAAAACTGGAAGCAGAAAGAATGTCAGGCTCCCTCCCGGGCCTCAAACCTACCAGCAGTGTCAATCCTCTGAATCATGCTCTCTTTGCAGATGATTTTATTCTATTGGGAGGAGCTTCAATCAGAATAGCTAAGGCCTTTGATTCAGTCCTCAGAAACTACTGCAAAGTTTTGGGAGCTTTGGTTAATGAAAGAAAAAGCGAAGTTTTCAGCTGGAACACTGACCAACATGAGCTCAACAATATAGCTAATCTTCTTGGATTCAAAGGGCACTCCCAATGGGACAGGATCAAATATCTCGGGCTACCCATAATTTCTGGAGTGAACAAGAGGTCGCTTTGGAGCGACATTATCAGCAAATTCAAAACCAAAATATCTACATGGGGAGGATACTGGTTAACAAAAGGCGGTAAGGTCATATTGATAAAGTCTCAGCTGTCTGCCTTAACAATTTACCAAGCAGCATTCTTTCTCGCCCCTAGAAACGTAATGGATCAGATCTCCTCTCTCCTCAGAGACTTCCTTTGGCAAGGAGGGAGAGGCAACGAAAAGAAACAACATTTGGTCAACTGGGATCTTGTCAAAAAACCCATAGCTGAGGGAGGTCTGCAAATTCGTGACCCCTCCCTGGTCAATATTGCTCTCGGAAGTAAAATCTTGTGGAAGATGCTTCAAGAACCAACACATCCTGTCAGTGCTATTCTGAGATCAAAATACACAAATAAAGCTGCATTTAGAAACCTCCAGCTGAGCTACACTGCCAACAGCATGCTGTTGTGGAAACTCTGTTACAAGAGCAGCAAATACTTCAAACGTTACGTGTATAGGATTCCAAGGAACGGTAAACACACCCTTCTCTGGCAAGATCGAATAATGGGTCGAAATCCTCTAATCGACAATGAGGAGATTTCCGATTTGAGAAGCTGGCTCGAATCTTCCGGCGAACACAGCATTTTTGACATCTCGACATGGGATCAACGCGGCGAATGGGCCGGATGGGCTATCCACGACACCCCTGCCCGACTGCTACCACAACAAAACAGTCTGCTCGAATTGCTGGAAGATGCTGCACCGATACACTACTCCACGAAGGATCGATGGGGTTGGGGTCAAACTGGGGAGTATACAACAGTCGAAGGATATAGTGCGTTTCAAGCATCAAGGATCAGCAAGTATAATGCAACGTTCTGGAAAAACGTTTGGGAACTACTAGCACTCCCAAAAGTCAATTTTTTTTTTTTTTTTTTGGACGTTGGTACACAACAAGATATTAACCGGTGACAATCTGGCAAAAAGGAAATTTGCAGGTCCACACAGGTGCGTTCTTTGCAGGTGCAATGCTGAAACAGCTCAACACTTATTCGTTGACTGTCATTTTGTCAAGGAAGTCTGGGATCTCATGCTTCAGGAATTCCACATGAACTCTCCCTCTCAGACCTCTGTTTCGGATCTTTTTGCTGAATGGAGTCACCTATATCCATATCGAATCCCACACAAGTATTTCTGGCGCAAAGTTTGGAATGCCCTTCCCAAGTTCGTTTGCTGGCAGATATGGTTGGCTCGCAATCAGATGATTTTTAATGATCTGAATTACACACCGATGCAAGTTGCTGCAAAAGCCAGAACATTCCTCCTTGAAGCGGCCCAACAGCAGTACTACAAAGAGGATACAATGCTTTAGTCGGTAGAGAAGAGGTGGCTCGGTTCTCTTGAACCCCAACGCAGAAAGTATCTCCACCCTCCCCAAACAGCGCATCCAAACTGGAGAAAGAGAGAATCAGATGCATATTTTCAGCAATGGTGGAGAGCTCAAAAGATACACACAATTTTCTTCGATGGGGCGTCCAAAGGGAACCCCGGTGCCTCCGGTGCCGGAGGGATCATCTACACCCCAAATGGAGTTTCCCGGGACTCTTTCTACTGGGGCCTTGGACTGAAGTCCAATAATCAAGCGGAGCTTCTTAGCCTCCTCAAAGCCTGTCAAATAGCGAGAGAGAAAGGGATCAAAGATATACAGGTATTTGGAGACTCGGAGATTCTCATCAAAAAGCTGAACACTGAAGAGCAGTTCAGAAACGCAGGTCTCAACAGAATATTGGAAAGACTGAAAAGAGTCCTATTAGCCTTTGCTTCGTATAAATTTTATCATATCCTTAGAAGCTCAAATAGTGAAGCTGATTTGATGGCCAACAAAGGGAGCGCAATGACGAAAGGGCTGCTTTTTATAAACGAGGAAAGAACTGTAGAAATTCCTTGATAAAGACAAGACTCAAAAACAACTTTTGCTGGATAACTATGATGTAATTGGGGACGCTAAGACAAATTCCTACTCTTTCTCTTTCTCATAAATAAAAAAACATACCCGTTAAAGTTAAAAAAAAAAAAATGGTTAACCACAACACATATTAACATAATTAATAACTTTATCATAAATAGAAAAAATAGAGTGAAAATTTGGTATTCATGCAAAATATATCTCACTCTAATTTAATTTTTAACAATTAAATATATAAATATAAATTATAACAAAACCCTCTTGGTTTATTCCCTCCATATTTTTTAATTCTTCCCTCTATATTTATTTTAAATTTCCGTTGTTGAGGAGCTATTTCTTAGCTGAGTGTTAATGGGATTTAATACTCCATTGATGGGATGGAATTGGTAGCTTCACTCCCAATACCCTCGCAATTAGAGAAGCTGTGGGTGTTTCACGCAGTGTGATTGTTGTGAAATCAAACCTGCATCACATTGGAAATAGACAAGTGACACCGAGGCCATGAGCAACCTCTGTGAACAACTCCGGTGAACAATTTGGAGATTCCGCCCACTACCCAAGGGTTTTCGGGGCCTATTTATTCTTCCAAAACGAAGTATTTTCATAATACGATGGAGCGAACCAGGAGGAGAACATTGAAAGTACTCTACTCCCCAGCTACGCTCGTTGTTGCGCCTAATCTAGATCCAAAGGTAAGCCTCACCCCCATATCCCTCTGAGATTTTTAATAAATAATTTTTCTATTGATTTTTGAAAAATGGAATAAATTTTATCATTATACCTGTTATAAATCATTGTCCATAGTGTGAGGACGAGAAGGAGTTCAAAATTATGAATCCGTAAACTCTGAATGCAATATTATTTCTTACGAGTTCATAAAATTATGATTTGTGTCATTCACTGTGTTTGCATAGAGAAAAGTGAGGTTCTCTTACAACCTAGGGTAGAATATATGTGATCCATGCATGTTTCACGCTAATAAAATAAAATGTAAAAAAGGTCAACAATATCTGATGTCTAATGCTGGCAAAAATTATTGGTGCTTTTAGTAATTCCAACATAAGCTTATTTTCTGGCAGTACAAAGAGCTCTCCTTTTGTCGGGCAAGCAAGAAATCCATTCATTCTCAGAAGTATTTGGACAACATGGAAGAAGGTAGTTGGTTTGGTGTGCCTTCTGCATTACATACGATGCATAGTTAGTGACAGTTTCGGGTGTTGGATCTAAGCGATCCCATTGAGATTGATACTGCTATCGAATCTAAACTGACCCACCGATCTATGTCTGAGATTGATACTGCTATCGAATCTAAACTGACCCACCGATCTATGTCTGAAAACACCCCTCATGAAAAGAGCTAGAAATCTGGATACCAAAAGAAAGTGGAGAAGGAGCCTGGTGTGTTAGCTAGTGGTTGAGTGTTGTGGCAAGTAGGAGCTCTTAAGATCAAGTCCTTGGGTTGGTGGCCTCTGATAAATTCTTGATATTGGTGGGCCTCACTCAATGTCCTACCTACCTGGGGCAGGTACCAAAATTTTGCTAGCTAGTTTACCTTGGGTGTCATCCTCAGAATGAGGGGAAGTGCCTGGAGTAACATGGGATATGTATTTACAAGGAAAATAAAATTATGATGTTTGCAAAAGGAGAAAAATATAAGAAAAATAGCATAGATCCATCCCAGCCCTCGATTTTTTAAGAAGCAAAATGTTTGCATCTGTCCTTTTAATGCATCTTGGTGTTTAATAGCTCTAGGGTTAAGATGGATCTTCTGGTCACCTTGTTTTAGTAGGCAAAATTTTGCCCAACCAAGGACCATTTCACATGACAAGATAATCAAAGTCAAGTTTGGATACATTAGTATATGATTTTTCATAGGTTTCTGTTAGTAGTAGTAAGGTTCTGTTAGTGATATTTAAGGTTAAGTCAAACACTTTTTGGTGTAATTTTTGGATTTTGTCACTTTCTTGAAGTATCTAGCCTCATGTATCAGGCAGTGAGAAGAATTCTTTATTCTATCTAGTCAAATTGTCTTTGTACGCCTCTATTTTATGTTGGTATTGAGTGGGGGGCATTTTGCAACCGTTTTTGGGTAGTAAGTATAGTAGTTTCACTGATAAATTCCATTACTTTTGGATGCCTTTGAAGTATATAGTGACCTTTGCTTGAAGTTGTTATTGTTGGAAACTCATGGATAACCAAGAAAGCTTGTAGTCCATGTATAATGGGTTGGGTGCAATTTGTATTATTGAATGAGATTGTTCAAAAGCTTAACCTAAAACCTAACCCCCAACAAAAGAAAAAAAACACTATCCCTGTTCATTGTTGAGGGATATAGAAAATTTCAATTTTTTCTATGCTATGCTAATTATATTTGTATGTTTTTTTTCAAAGTCGGGAGGTAGAGTTTATATTAAAAAATCTATGGCCATACCATACAGCTTAAGTTTACAAAAAATATATAGTCCTAGGCAACCATGACCTGGAATTCCTAGCTAAGGATGAAGGTTGAAGTAGAAAAAAAAATACTATGGAGGCCTATCCATATCTACCTCTTAGAAGTCCACAGCCATACTACTTAACACACTGGAATAATGTAAACGGTACTCAACAAACACACTAGGCTACTAAAATAAAATTAAAAATGTAATGCCCATTTTGGGCTTTAGTTACTAGGTCCACATGAATTGTTAGCCTCTAGGTCTTCATATTTCATTGTTGTAGAGCTATTATCCAAGTAGATGGCCACATTTTTGTCTTTAGTGAGGCCTTCCAGCAGCTTTGAGATATGGGCAGTTAGGGTGTATCCATTGAATGATGTATGGAAAATGAGGTAGAGTCTACGGAGGTGTTGCTTAAGTTGAGAGTGGGAGCTAACTCAACCTCTAGAGGGAGGTTGAAGTGAACAAATTTACACCCAACCATCATTTATAAACTCCATATTTGAGGCCATTTCCAACTAGTTCCCTCTAAAAATGGTCATGGAGGCCTGAAGTTCATCCTCCCATTCCCTCTAAGCTAGGAAACACTTAATAATCTTTCCAGAAATTCCACCAATCAATGCACTCATAATCCTACAGAAGCACATAAAACTGAGTTACCAATATTTAACCCTGGCTCATAGCCAAAGCCCACCTGCAATTCTGATGGAATTCTCAAAATGATTATGGCATAAAAGGGTGTTAGCCCTAACATCAAATCCATTACCCACAAAAAATTGCAAATCATTATACATTTGAATACGTATCCCTTTCACCAAGGATTTCTTTAACGTAACATAGGACCAATGTTCACCCTTTGGATGGATCAATTAATCCCACATGTAGGATACATTTCCACCAAAATATATTTCTTTAGAGAATGAATCAAATAAATGTGCATAAGATTAGAAGGTGAGGTCGTTTAAGCCCTGTCCTCCACATTTTCCTCATGATATGATAGGTATTATGGGAAGGGTTTCTTATCTTAACACTTTGCTACTTCATGTAAGTGGGCACATGGAGCTCCAGTCTCTTACTCCCTCCTTTACACACAAAACACCTCAACATTTAGAATTTAACATATTTTGGCAAGCTTTAGTTTTGTAAGTAGGGGGAGTTTGAAGGAGGGATTAGATAACTGCCATGTAGTTTTTGATCACTATCACCTTTCAAACACATTTGTCTTTTAGTACACTGGCCTTTTAGTTTGCTTCAACATTTCGACTTTAATATTTTTTGGTAAGATTTAGGCTTGTATGTAGGGGGAATTTGAAGGAGGGATTAGATAACCACCATTGAGTTGTTGATCACTATCACCTCTCAAACACCTTTTTCTTTTAGTACATCAAATCCTTGATGGTCTTTAAGAGCTTTTGGTTCATTGGAATATGCTGAAAATAATTGCAGTTGTGCTTAGATTCATGTCCGTATCTCAATAGTTAGAGAAAATATCTAACATTAATGATTTTACCTAATATCTAATAGAGATATCCATATGTCCTGTAGCATCTTGCTTAATAATTCAATCTTTTTGATATATAGATTTGTTTGTTAAAGTTGAATTCAAAGGGAAAATGTGGAGACAAGTAGTGTAGAACACTATGTATTTCCTGCTTTGCTAGGTTGTTGCATTCATCAATTATGTGCTAAGTCTCTTTCTGGAGCTAAATTTAGGAGTGATTTGTAGAGTATAAGGTGTTGTTTATCAGATATTTTGTAGAACTGAGAGTAGATTTCATGCAAAGAGGGGCAAGAAAATATTAGGAGTTGAATTGAAAAGGAAAATGTGAAGACAGAGTAGCATAGAAGACTATTTATTTCCCACTTTTCTAGGTTGGTGCATTAAAAAATTATGTGTCACAATTTATGGGAGATTTCAACTCTTCTATATTTGTTAGAGAAGGGAAAAAGTCTAATAGAATAGGGAATCAACTTGGAGTAGTGTGCTTCAACCTTCAAATGTGGGTAATACCTAGCAAGTGAATTGTCGTTGGATCCAAGTGGCACATATGTATTTGGATTGTTGTGAAAGACAGTAAAGGTGAGGTTGTGTTGCACATGTCAAACTTGAGGTATGCCATTACAAGTTTGAAAATTTTCAAAATATGAAATGAATTTTGGGACAACATGCATTTCTCTGTTTTTGCAATTTTTCTCTGTATCACTTAATAATCTTTCTAGAAATTCCACCAATCAATGCACTCATAATCTTGCAGAAGCACATAAACTAAATTACCAATATTTAACCTTGGCTCATAGCCAAAACCCACCTACAATTCTGATGGAATTCTCACAATGATTTTGGCATAAAAGGTTATTATCCCTAACATCAAATCCATTAACCACAAACAATTGTAAACCATTATGCATTTGAATCCTTAGGACCAACATTCACCCTATGCTCTCTTGAATTTCAAATTTAATTTTATTATTTTCTCACTGTTAAGACTTCCTTTCAAAATTGCTCTACTTCCCATAGGGTTTTAGTTTAGTAGTGAAGGCAGTCCCTTTCCTAGTTTCCCATTGCTTTCCAATCTCCCAAGAGCATATGCCCAAGCGTCGCAGACCGGTTTTCCTACATAAGTAGGCTGCTTTGTGGTTCACCCCTTATGCGTCGAGGGCTATTAGCCATGTGGAAGTGGGGCCATATGTAATATCTAGCTTGTTGAAGCGTCACGCACAAGGAAAAATGTTGCACCATTGTGTACTCAAGCAAACCAAAATCGTTGATGCCCACGAAGCCAGATCTAGTTTTTTCATGCGTGCCATATGTGTGCGTGGGCATGTTTGTGCACATATATTTCTCTAAGCTAAGTATCATATATGAGAGTTGAAAAATCGAGACTTGTCTAACATTTGTAGGTTACAAATGTCGATTTTTTGTTCTAAACTATTTCAAACTCTGAGAAGGGAATTTCACTTATTGCGTTGACATTTTCTTTAATCCAAAAATGTGATCTACTTGATAAGGTGTTACAGTGCTTCTTTGTTAGATATATTTGTAAAATATAGAATTGAAAATTATTTAAAGTTTGTCATATATTTCAGAGCCCAAAAACTGTCAGGTTAAATGATATAAATCATAGTTTAGCCAGTTAGCATTCAGTTTGACATTGTAAATAGTCAGTTGTACAAACATTTGTGCCATAGTAGTCCAATTTTCAAACATAGAATATTATGCATATTCTATCATTGCAGCAATCCATAAAGAGATTCATAAGGTATATAAACATTCAAAAATATCAAGAGGCTAGTTTGAATTCAACTGATACTTATTTTTCATACAATTAGTTTGTTAGTTGATGCTACCAACCTCGTTTGTTTGCAAACAAAACTAATCTCAATTGCAACCTGTTTGCTAGATGGATTATATGATATTTAGATATTTACTACAACAGAATGGTATCTATGCATTATATGAAACATAAAAACTGATAAATACTATTCCCAAACAAAGTATTGTTTTTAGATTAACTAGATCATCTCTCATGCAATACTTTGAAATGCATAAACTGTATATCTCCCTCAAACAAAATTGTGCTTTCAGATTACAAACTTTTGCAGAAGCCATTCTTTGTGACACCATTTTCAAGAATATTTGCAATGCTTATAGGGGTGGCAAGTGAGGGGGAAGGTTATTTTCGGCCCCGAAGGAAAGATTGAATTAGGCTACTCTTGGAATCTAGGAAAAGCTTCTAATCCTTCAAGGCCTTATTTTGGCTGCTTCTTCTCCAATCAGGTCCCTCATTATAATAGGATACTCCAAAACACCATATGTCATCTTGTTTTGAGAAATATTTCTTCAGACTCTTAGTGGTGACATCTTTACACAAGAATAATGGGAAATCTATCCACATTACCAATCACACAAGTAAATCATGTTCTAAGAGACCTCAATGCTATAGCTAATAGGATGGCCAACCAAGCCTTATCACTAGAACCTGAAATCATGCATATTAAAGGAATAACGGAGGGAGGAAATGATAACATAATTCAATGGATATGTCTACTCAATTAAAAAGCATGGAAGTATTACTTTCTGCATGCCTGGAATGTGGCAATCACACACTGTCTTGTGACAACAATGATAGAGTTAAGTTGAACTACCATACTGTGATAAGTAAGTCAGAGTAAATGTTTCCAAGTCTTGGGAATCCATGAGAGGTACCAAACAATCATGTATGCAATTGTAATACCTTAATAGGTGAAGAGAGGAGTTTCCTTGTGTGAATGGCATGGGCCATCCCTAGAAGTAGTCACCCCATGCAAGCTGGTAATGGGAATATTCAACACAAAGAGGGACAAAAAAGGCAAGGTCGTGGAGGATTAGAGAAGTTAAGTTTTATATTACCCCCTCTCCTTGCGCATCAATCAGTTGGGAATTGAAGGAACTCAGGGAGGTAACTTGCTCAGGGGACCTCTTTGTTATATTTTATTGGATTTGGTTCCAAAAAACTCTATGGCAAGCAGGGTCATCAAGGTAATTGGCACAATCATTAACAGGAATGTCAGAGGCAATTTGGATAGGGGATGGAAGCTCATAAACTATGTACATATTCTGGGAGGCATGGAAGACAAAAAAGGAAAGAAATGAGAAATGCAGTGTAGGAAAGAAAGAGCGGGTGGTAGATGAGGATATTAGAATGGAGATAGTGGCATTGAGTAGGAAGCTTGATTATTTGTCAGCTTAGGTGGATGTGCTAACTAATATTCTCTCCACTCACTTCCAGCAGATTCAAGATGTGAGTATGGAAATCCAGCATCTCCAACTCCAAATGAAAAATACACAGGCTATGGAATAGGGAGAAGCACGAGGAAGAGATCGTCAGGTGTCTTCAGTAAATTTAGTCCAAGATGCTTCAATTGGATTTCCTGATAGACCTCAACCAGGTAGCCTTAATAGATAATTTGATTATCATAGATGATTAAGAATCCACCTTGGTTTAAATTTTGTTGAATGCATGTCGATTGCTATTACATATTACGCATATTCCATAAATTGTATCCTTGTGGATTTTTTTGGACTCTAGAGCCTTGCAGTAGGATAGAGACAATCAACATGATCGAATTAGTTTAGTTACAAAATATTATGCTACATTTTGCTACAAAAAGCTATGGATGTACCTTCTCTATGGTTCAACACCATTTTTCCAATTCAAACTACCTTTTTATTTAAAAAAAAGAATATATGCAATACTTATATTTATATCAATGATTCAAACCTAGATATTTAGGTTCATCATCTAGACAGAAGTCCAAATGTTTCAAACCAGGATATCTTAGTTTCAAACTAGGATTCTTAGTTTTGAACCATGAGAATTGTCTTGCAAACTAGGCAGATAACATTCGTTAACTGCAAAATAGAGAGCGAAGCTACTGGGTTCTCCTTCCTCTGCTTTGGTGCCTTCCCCTTGGCTGCAACTTTCACTCAAGATGCCTTATTCTCTTTACATTCTCCTTGTCATGCCTTTGATACCCTTCTGCACCAAACTTTTGGGTCTCAGTGCTTATCTAATTTGACCCTTTCTAGATGCTCATATCTTTTTTACAAAAAAAATTGCATGCCCAATTGCCCCAGTGGCCTTCTTCATCACTCAACCAACTTTTGGAGATTTTCCTCCTCAGAAAACGCTCAAGGTGCCATCATTAAATGTTGGGCAAGTGGCACAGAGGGAACTGCTGGGCCATTTCTGGTGTGTCCATCATGCAAGAGTGTTCAACCTCTGGATTCTTCAGTGAACTATTTTCAGATATTCAGTCTGTAAATCTCTGGACGCTGAAGTGAATATGAAAATTTATTTTTATGGGGAACCCCACACACACAGATATATAAATATTTATTAATATATTACTAATCCCATTGGATAAGTTTTCTATTTAGTCTGGGTAAAATTTTATTGCAAGCAAGACTGATATTTATTATGTGGGCATGCTTCTTTACAGGCAGCCAGAGTATGATGTACACACAAATGATCTGGAAAGAAAGTGCAAAGATTGGCAAAAGAAATTGCATCCTGATTTATTTCAGTGCAACTCCGAGGTCAGTTCTATTGTTCCTTTTGCATATTCCTATTGTTGTAATACATTGGTGGGTTGCAACTTTCTGTGACTTCTGCACTAATCTCGTGTTTTCATTATGGGACTTTGAGTAATTTTTTTTTCATTCTCATCTATTTGGGACCAGCAAGAGAAGGAGCATTCTGCTCAGTAGTCTCCTCAAGTGATAAAATCTTATAATGTTCTTCTTAAGCCTCTATCTAGAGCACAGTATCTGGTACACAAGTCTCCCATTCCCATGTCTTTGCTCTCTTGAATTTCAAATTTGATTTTATTATTTTCTCACTGTTAAGACTTCCTTTGAAAATTTCACTTCTTCCCACAGGGTTTTAGTTTAGTAGTGAAGGAAGTCACTTTTCTAGTATCGCTTTCAAGTTTCTACATGCCTGGAACGTGGCAATCACACAGTCTTGTGAAAACAGTGATAGGGTTAAGTTGAACTACCATATTGTGATAAGTAAGTCAGAGGAAAATGTTTCAAAGTCTTGGGAATCCATGAGAGTTATAAAACAATCATGTCTGCAATTGGAATACCTTAATAGGTGAAGAGATGCATTTCCTTGTGTGAATGGCATGGTATAGCCAGGTTTGGCCCATCTCTAGAAGTAGTCACCCCATGCAAGCTGGCAGTGGGAAATCTTCAGTACAAAGTGGGACTACAGAGGCAAGGTCATGGAGGATTAGAGAAGTTAAGTATTGTATTACCCCCTCGACTTGCACATCAATCAGTTGGGAATTCAGTTGGGAATTCAAGGCACTCAGGCAGGTAACTTTCTCAGGGGACCTCTTTGTTATATTTTGCTAGATTTGGTTCCAAAATGCTCTAAGGAAAGCAGGGTCATAAAATTAATTGGCACGATCATTAATAGGAGTTTTAGAGGAAATTTGGATAGGGGCTGGAAGCTCATAAACTCTGTACATGTTCTGGGAGGCATGGAAGTCAAAAACTCTGTACATGTTCTGGGAGGCATGGAAGTCAAAAAAGGCAAGAAATACAGTGCATGAAAGAAAGAGCGGGTGGTAGATGAGGATATTAGAATGGAAGATAGTGGTGCTGAGTAGGAAGCTTGATTATTTGTTGTATTAGGTGGATGTGCTAACTAATATCATCTCCACTCACTACCAGCAGATTCAAGATGTGAGTATGGAAATCTAGCATCTCCAACTCCAAATGAAAAATGAATAGGCTATGGAATAGGGAGAAGCACGGGGAAGAGATCGTTAGGTGTCTTTAGTAAATTTAGTCCAAGCTGCTTCAATTGGATTGCTTGACAAACCTCAACCAGGTATCCTTAATAGATAATTTTATTATCATAGATGATTAAGAATCCACCTTGGTTTAAATTTTGTTGAATTTGTTTCAATTTCTATCACATATATGCCTATTCCATAAAATGTATCCTTATGGATTTTTTGGACTCTTGAGCCTTGTAGTAGGATAGAGACAATCAACATGATCGAACATGTTGAGTTATAAAATATTATGCTACATAGTGCTACAGAATGCTATGGATGTACCTTCATTGTGGTTCAACACCATTTTTCCAATTCAAACTACCTTGTTATTAAAAAAAATAATATCTGCAATACTTATAATTATATCAATGATTCAAACCTAGATATTTAGGTTCATCATTAATACATAAGTCCAAACGTTTCAAACCAGGATATGTTAGTTCAAACTAGGATTCTTAGTTTTGAACCATGAATGAGGGGGATAACATTCGTTAAGAACAAAATAGAGAGTGGAGCTGCTGAGATCTCCTTCCTCTGCTTCGGCACCTTCGCCTTGGCTGCAAATTTCACTCAATATGCCCTATTCTCTTTATGTTCTCCTTGTCATGTCATTGATGCCCTTCTGCAGCAAACTTCTGGGTCTCACCGCTTATCTTCCCCTGTTCATTGCAGATTTAAATTTTGGTCATGCATACAAAATAAAATGATCCCCATTTCTCTTACAGAGTAGGAAAAAATCAATATTAATACGAGTTATATTAATAGAACCATCTGGTGAAGCTTAGTAACTCTTGACTTGTCTATATTAGTTATTCTTGTTTTTTTCTGTCAAGTCATTTAACTTGACAAACTCTAGGATTTGATGGGGGAAATTTTGTCCAGATATCCCTAAGAAATCAAAACAGTAATAACTTAGCATTATCAAAGCATGTAATGGAACTATGTTTACTTTGTATGAAAGACTTAAAAGGGAAGCTCCTGGCAGTATCCCCATCACAGAATTTTGAAATATTAATCAAAAGAAAATTCTATTGTCAAATGAGCCAAACAGAAAAGTTATTTCTGTAAACAGAAAAGCTAGACAGGTTTATATGAAATTCTTGTAGCAATGGCCCATTATAATACAAAAAGTTTCTTTTTATCAAAAAAATCATCTTTGGTGCTTAGTTTAATTAATGAGCACTTGAATCCAACTAAAATAGGCGATTTCAATTAAAAGGTGCCCTTCCCTTAACACTGTCAAAACTTAGAATTTATGTTGGCACTGGGCAGGAAAGAGTTTCTTTCTATGAGGGGGCATTGTGTTGTAAACTAAACTGCACATCAGCAGGGATGCTTCTCAAGATAAATGCAAGAGCTACATAAATACCACCTCGTTTGCCTCATTCATCATTTAGTACAAACTGATCAACAAGCTATGGTCGAACCTGGTCAAGCAGCCCTCTAGTCAAGTCAATTCAAACTTCTGCCATTCAAACTTCGGCCCTCTTTGCTCTGACCTAGGCCAAATTTCGGCCTTCAAAATATCCCCAGAAAACTTGGCCTGCCCAGAAACTGCTCAGAAATTTACATGTGCAAGTTCAAGAGAGAGAGAGAGAGATGAATTCATCCTTCTTGTCCTTCATCCTTCTTCTCCTTCGCTTAAATGCCCAGAAACTGTCTTTCTTGTGTGTATCGAATGGTGCCTTTGTGGAGGAGGTTGAATGCCTTTATATAGTGTTCTATGTTCACCAATGGGTTTGTCTCTTCACTGGAGCTGACTTGACTTGAGGAAGGGCTGACTTGATTAGTTTTGAGCCAAAAATTCAAAATTCAAATTTCTTATAATATTTCTTTCAAGTGCTAATCAATAAAAATGACATGAACATGTCTTACATTTACATTATACATTACAAGGGCTTAAATATAAATTATGAAGGTTGACCATAGCTACAAAATTCAACATAGCTTGCCTTGCTTTAACATAATTTTTTTTGTTAACAATAGTTCATATTTTTTATGGATTTCAAGTGTTTTAGATTATAAATTCCAGCAAAAACATTGGAATTATCTGCTAGAGGTATTTTGGATGTCTTCATAGAGAATCTAGATAAAATCTTGATGTAAGATGCATTATGGTCTCTCAGTCTGATGATGGTGACTGTGTCACCATCACGTCTAGTAGCATGTTTTCCCTTTTATTCCATTTTGTTATCCTTTAGCTATTGTATATTTTTTCCTGCATGACATCACTACATGGAAACCAAGACATTATGAAGTGGATTTCTGCTTTTTCTTCCTCATATAATGTCCGTATTTTTCCATCTTGGTGTCACACTGTCAGTATGCTAATGTTTTCAGTAATAACGTCCTCAGAATCTGGAGATATGCTAGCTTCCTAGGTGTTCATCACGAGACTATTTTTTTTCCTCCAGTGACAAAAATCATAATTTCCATTCATAGTGGAATGGATAATTACATTCTTTAGGTGCCTACAGCATTTGTCATAAAGAAAATCAGATATAGCAGCATCTTCTAAGTCTCAAGGCTGTATAATACATATAGGCTAGCTGTAAATATAATTTTTGTTCAAAAAGACTCCCACATATATATTCTTCGAGTGTTCTATCCAGCTTCCTGGATTTTATACAGTCTCATCACAGATGGCCACACTATATAATCCTGGTGGTTGAACTATTTTAAAGTAACATATTGTTAGCGGGTGATTTAGAATAATCTTTGAATGAATGTTTCCTGTTGCATGTGTTATGGAATACGCTTTGGTCACGTTAACAGGTTTACCTTGAGAAAAAATAAATTTATGTTGTAATGTGTTGTTTGAAAGCATAAAGACAGATATAATTGGATGATAATACAAAAAATCATAGAGGATTCATCCAACACTAATATTTTCATCTTGATCAGTTTCATTTGTTGCTGATTAGTATACCAAATAAATTGGAGCCTGTGTACATCATACAACTAACTAAATATTTGCATTTTCATCCTCATAAATTCTTCCATTTGGTGTGCATATTGTCAGTCATTTAAGTTGTTTGACAGACACTATGGGTTCAATCTAACCACTCGAGTCCATATAACAAATATGGTTAATAACTATTGGATGTTATGTTGAAAAGTATGATATTTTCAATATCATTGCCAACCAGAATCTAGATGGCATTTTGGAATTGTTAAGCATAGGCTTGATCCATAGCAATGCTGATTTCTTTGGCAAAATTTCTGAAAACTTTTTTGTGTTTCCTATTATGCTTTGCATTATGTTTTTCACACTACGGTCCTAGGAGTTGAGTTGGGTTTCTCAAATGGGACATTTTACAAATGTAGTGTCTATATTATATAATCATCTTAGGCTTTGGACAAAGTTTTTAGTACATAAATATCTTGCAGAGGGACTATATTCGACGTTTACTCTCATCGCTTGGCATGCATGAGCTACGGATGTGTCATTGTTGGGCTTTACAGATGACTAAAGACATAAATCCCCTTATTTACTAAGTGGACTCTGTTTCTGATTGATTTCTCAAATTTCTTCCACATTTCTTGATGGCTGGATTTTTGTAAGATTTAATGTATTGCCAGGACATTGGAAAAATTTCAGCCTTACAATGTCGTGGACTCGAATTGTAAAGGAGATAATTGGTCCAGAGAACTACTCACTTGATTTTTACTGCATACACTACAACTACATAAGAGATCCACGGTGTAGAGCATGATGTTGAAGAGTTCCTGTGGAAAATGGTCAGGTTGTGAACAAAGTGGTCAAGCGTCCTTTTCCAACTCAACTGTCAAAACACTATAAAATGATGATGTTGTGTTACCTTGGAAACCTTCTCTTGTGGATAGGATAATACTCTGGAGTCATTAACTAATTCTAGTTCCATTCTTGAAGATGTAATGGGTTCATGGTTGCACTACCCTATTAATGATTCATTAGATAAAGGAATATTGCTCTGAATTCTTTGGAGGGTTTTGCTTACTGTATCTCTAAATCTAGGTCACTAAATCCAAGGTTATTTCATTTGCTATATTTTTATTTCACCCATTTACTTATCTTGGATCTAACACAAGCACTTAATTGAGTTGTCATGCTTGGGAAACTTGAATATATATTGCTCATTTGAGGTCAATTTACAATGACTTGTTTCAACATTGAGAATCGAGATATCTTTATGATCTACACACTCAAATAAGACTAATCAATGTGAAAATAGGGTAGAACAACCTACTTAATAATAAGTGGAACAATTCATGCCATTTGAGATTGATTTCTAAGGTTAAATTCAAGCTTTCAGATCTAATTTTATTTTTGGTGGATATTGCATGATCCATGGTATGACCAACTTCCTGGTTATTCATTTAACACCTCAACGCATGTGATTTATTTCTTGTATGTCATTTTACTCACTCTGCAGCAAGGTCTGAAATGTGGCATGTTACACCTTGATTATTTCAATGTTTTTTTTGCACAATGAAGTCTTAAACACCTTCTAATGCAAGAAAATGAAACAATGAGCTCAACAACCCACTTTATAATTCAACAACATACTCAGATTTGTCACTGACAAAAACTTGGCTCTGGTTCTCACTGTTTATCTACGTATTTTATATGGTCAAGTACTGAAGTTTATTGCACCATTGTTTGATGATCTATATGCTCTGAAACTGATTCATATAACACTTAATTTCTCATCTCTTAGCATTGGTGATGAGGATTACATCTTGTGACATTGCTTAAAGTGTCCTTAAAGCAAATCAATAAACAAGGTTCACGGAGTTTGAAGCAATTTAGGGTTTCAAGTCCCTCTTAAGGTAAACCAACAACATAATAAATCCAACAACCTAGCCTATAAGGATGGTGCCACACCTGATCTCGGACATAAGCACCCTTAATCTACACCTAGCCCATCTAACACAAAAGTGTGTGTTCAAACTTAGTTTCTTCACTGTTGAGCATGATAATGACTTCTTCTAGGCTAGAAACAGTGCATACTGCAAATTATAAGTTGCAATAACAGATTTATTCTATTTGAAGATTTAACAGAAAGGATTGTGAACTTTGTCTGATATGGGTTTCAGAACTGTAAAGGATATGGTTGGTCGTGCATATATGCTAAAGATGGATAAAGAGGTTATGGACAGTAATGAGAAGCTTGAAAATATCAATCTTTCTTTGCTACTTTGGCCTGCAGCAGAGATTCACCCAGAAGCTACTCAATATTGTGTTCAGGAACAAGATCATGGTATGGATATGGTACATTAGTGTGGGGCTCCTCCTTGATCCTGAATCAAACATTAGATCATCCATGCTCTCCCTTGCTTTTGGCTCTTCCTATAGTTACTCTTCTAGCAGCCACCCTTTACATAATTATTGTGTTCTGTATCCTCCTTTCATGCAGCTGCCCTTCCACATCATTTTGAACAGCCATTGCTGTCAGACACAACTTTATGATAATGAGGGGGGTCTATTTCCTTAGTGGTTCTGAGGGATCACAGGTAGGGGTTCAAATCTCCATCCCCCTCTCCATGGCCTCTTTGCTTTCTCTCTAGCATTTTCTTCACCATGATGTCTTGGTGCTCATAATCTTCAATCACAAGGTACTCGTCATCTACTGAACCAGACTGTTGAGAGAAACAAAGGATGGCTGAGGTGAAAAATAAGCCCCTTGACTACATTAGGCTCTGATGATTATGGCAAAGTCCTCTTCCAATTCAGATGAGGAAGTCATATTTGAAAAGCCAGTTTAAATCCCTTGATCATGCCTCTATCTTGGCTAGCTTGTTACAGTTTCCCATAGGTCTATTGTGTCTTAACTATCCTCCTTGTCTCTTAGGTTGACTGTGTATGACGGGTCCCACTTCCTTTATCAGGGATGGAGGATTCAAGCTCTTCTGGTTTTTCAAGTCAACAGTCATCTGTTGGGGGATTTTGTCTCTCTAGACAGGGTGGCTTTTACTATTTCAATTATAAATGTCCCCACACATGCTACTAGTCTTTCTCATGGGCTGCCTGATAAACTGATATCTGAAAATAATTCTATTTCTTTCTAACCAAACCTCCATAGTTGGCGACATGTTTCCAAATTGCTTTAAGCTTTGTGGATTCTGATATCATATGCCAGTTTTGATAGAGATCTGGTAACAAGGTAGGAAAGCTCTAGCTGAGGATATGTTTCTCTATAAAATGACTTCAAATATGGCAGGGGTACTCACACATAAGGAGCAGAGGAAAAGGGGGCATTGAGAAAGGCCAAGGAAGCATTTTCCTCAGGAGCTGATCCTGTTTTAGGTTGTTTTTCAGTGGATAGATGTAAGAAAGTCTTTGCTTTAGTCAATTCCTCCTTCACCCAAACCTTCTTCCAGGTTTTTTTGAAGTTTCCTCTTCTTTCATGACCTCTCTTTACTATGTACAATTCAGTCTTGGAAGCTCTCCATTTTCGGCCATTATGTCCCCCCTCGTTGGAATTCTGAAATTTTCTAGGATCTTTCTTGAGTGTTTTGTTGCATCTTTATTGATCTGGGTTCTAAATTCCTCCAATATTTTCCTGTTTCTCTCCTTAAAGGTGTCCATCTTCAGCTTCATACCTAAAGTTCCAAAAAATAGAGCCCAAGAGCTGTTGTAAGGGCCCCTTCAGACTTGCTAAATCTTCCATGCTAGAGAGCGTTATCTTCAAATTCCATGAGTTCTCACAAACTTAGCCTTGGATCCATCCTTACTATCCCAAAAAATATAATCCTTCATTATGTTTGGGTTGTATCAAATCAAGCACAGATGAATGAGCAGACATTCTGGGGATATGGTGCCTGTGTAGTTTGCCTTAAAGATTTTTTTCTTCCTTGGAAATATGTTGGACCATCTTTTCCATTAAAGCCTTATTAATCCAATCCCCCATAACGTAGACCCAAGCCTCTGCAAGCCTTATACACATTCTTCCAGGCCAGCAAGATAATATTTCTTGGTCTGTTGTGTTCCTTAACGGACTACATATTTGCTGATATTTTCAAAATTGGCCAATTGTAGAATAGAATTTGACAGTTGTAGTTTGCCAGCTAGAGAGTCATTTCCCTTTCCAAATTGTTCCTTTCACTTGAAAATTCACAACAATTGAATTTAAATTAGCCTCACATGGGTTGTATTTCATTTTTATTATATTTCGCTTGATTATTTCTTTATACAATCTCCCCACTTTTCTTATCCATGTTCCGACGTTCCTTTGCACCTCTTGGTGCAATTGCTAGTTATAAGAATATTTAAGATTCTAGATCTATTGATCTGAGATGGATATTGCAATATAAATCTGAAAGATTCATGAGATTACTTCATGTTTGATCATATTTTTTTAATGATAAATGTTATCTTGCAGGAAAATTTCAAAATTTGAAGTCATATTAATTAAGTACATTGATGCAAATTCATACGCTGGTGCGATGTATATGATGGCAATTTCATTTTTTTACAGTTACTTTTAGTTTAATTATATCATTTAGCTCGATGCTTTCCATATATTTAACTAAACCTTTATTGCTTAACAAGACTTTGTCATTTCCATGTTTTAGTGAAACTGTTTATGGTTTGATACTGTCATACAACCTTTATCAAGTTACATGCACCCTCATTCGAAAAAACAAGAGAATTTTTCTTGCCATGACTAAGTTTCTTTGTCATTGTTAACTTAAGAAAGTCTTTTAGCTAAGAAACTAGTTTCAAGGTTATGGCATAACTTGTCATATAAATTGAACATAATTTATATCCAAAATGTTAACTTGTAAACTACTTAGTTGGTTTTAGGCTTTCCATTTAAAATCTACTTTAGTTTGAACTTTGAACGAGTTGTTCCATAGACTTGAATATTAAGAGATTTTGGTGTAAGGATTAAAAATTAGCTCGTAAGGCCTCTCAGTTATTCATTTGTTTTATCTAATATAACATTTACTATTAAATTATAACCACTCGACACAAATACGTCATAGATCAAGATCATACTTTGTAGAGTGTCGTAGAATAAAAATAGGAGCAAGGACACTGAGTTCTTTCGGTTTTCTTGGTTCTTATTCCTTTGGTGTATCTTTGCAACTTTAGGGGCAATTTCTAGTTTAAAGTCTAATTCTTTAAAGGGTGCTAGCTCAATGGAAGAGCACCTGCTTTACAAGCAGGAGGTTGGTGGTTCGATTCCATCGTGCCCTGATATTCATATATATGGAATGACGAAGATCATTTTTTGGTGACGGATGCTCTTTTGACCATCACCAATGAGTTTATGGTGAGACTTTTTGACCCTCACCAAAATATGAAATGGTGACGGTCAACGAACGCCACCATATATATGCATCAATAGTGACGACCATTAAAGGTCTGTCACCATAAATCATTGTTGTTTATATGAAATGGTGAGGGTCACTGTTTGTCATTATAGTCATTATTCGTGACGGACCTTGATGTCACCAATGCGTTTATGGTGACGGTCAATGAACGTCGCCATATATATGCACCAATAGTGACGGCCATGAAAGGTCCATCACAAAAAATCATTGCTGTTCATATGAAATGGTGATGGTCACTATCCGTCATTGTAATCAATATTCGTGACGGACCTTGAATGTCACCACAACACCTATACTTTCGGCGACGCCACCTTTGGTGACGTTTAGTTTTTTGGTGATGGAGGCTATTGTCCGTCACCATTGCTCATATGAAATGGTGACGGTCACTATCCGTCACTATAAATCATTATTGGTGACGGACCTTGAATGTCACCACAACACCTATACTTTCGGCGACGCCACCTTTGGTGACGTTCAATTTTTTGGTGACGGAGGCTATTGTCCGTCACCATTGATCATATGAAATGGTGATGGTCACTATCCGTCACTATAAATTATTATTGGTGACGGACCTTGAATGTCACCACAATACCTATACTTTCGGCGACGCCACCTTTGGTGACGTTCAGTTTTTGGTGACGAAGGCTCTTTTGACCCTCACCAATGAGCTTATGGTGACCATTTTCGCCCCTCACCAATGTGCTTTTTTCTTGTAGTGATGGTATGGCAGTAAGTGTGGGCGCTAGCTTGGGGGAGGTCGTGGGGTCGAACCCGACCTCCACCCCTCCTCAGTCAATAATTTTTTATTGAATGTGACCTTGAACCTTTGATTCAAACTTGTTATAAAATAATATATGCTGCGCTCATTCGACCTTTGGTTTCAACCTTGCATAAAATTAATATGGCATCCAACCTTGCCATGGGGGAGGGTAAGTGGCAGCCTCTGGCTCTACCACGTGGTCCTTCTCCATTGGCCCAAATTTCACCCATAAAAATAATAATCCACCATATAGGAAAATTGCAACCTTAGGATTAGGAGTAAAAATTTCAACTTCCCAAGCAACATTGGTGAATTTGACTGACACTTTTTACAGTGTCCTTAGCTGAAAAATAGAGAATATTCCCTGAAGATTCCTGAGGTGCTGAATGGACTACCAAGTCATTTGTCTATCACTATTCTGCACATTTTTAACCTGATTGAGAAAATGAATAGAAGACTAGAACTTATACAAACTCGGATTTTGATGAAACGAGTCACACTGGAACCTTGGTGACAAGCTCTATCTAGTCGTTCTAGTTTGGAGAATTTCTGAGCACTTTGATTTTTGAGCTAAATACGAAGCCTCTGATCATATAATGATGCATCTATCGTGATTTTTCATTTATTTGAAAATTTTCCAAGTATAAATATGTTTATCAAATAATTACAATGTATTTTTAACATGTTTTTCATATTGTAGTTGAAACACCACAAGGCAATGTGGTGCAATGGCCACAAATTTCACATCAAAAGGTTGGATGAAAAGAGGAAAACTTTATATAGTGGGATAAATATAGTATTTCAGGTAGAGAACATTTCATCTAGAATTTACAGACATCTAGAAGTATCTACAAATCGATATTACGGGTATCTGGATGATATAATTGAGTGTGACTTTAAATCCTTCAAATTAGCTATGTTCAATGTCAAAGGGTACATGCTACAAATCAATTAATGCAATCCCGATAGAAATTTTATTCAAAATTATAGCCTGAATCTGAACCCTATGTTATTCCAAGCTAATGCGAACACTCAGAGGTTCCAGGTAAAGCAGGCTTGTCTTATGCTGTTAGATATGATCCAAGAGGAAGCCCAATAAAGTATAATGTAGATGAATAAGATTATATTGAAGAAGAATACTATGTAGAGGAGCAAGGGGTTCATGCATCAGTCAAATACATTGAAGAAGTTCAAGGATATGTTAATCCAAACAATGTTCTAGAAGAATTAGATGATATTGACAATACATTGGATGAAGAACTTGAGGAGGTCAAACCAAATACGGGAGAGGATGTTGCAGATGATGACATAGATGATGATGATCATTATGATGACATGGCCAATCCTTTGAACATGAATTATGTAAACAATGATACAGATGATGAGTTGGATGAAGAAGAACATTAATGATATCAAAATGTTGAAATGTACAAGGTATTGATTTATATGTTTTCAGTTGGTTTGTTCTCTTTCATTTACCTTCATTAGTAAAGAAATTTGTCTAAGATATTCTAATGGAAATTTATTTTAACTTGATCTTCATATGGAAACTGATTGAGCTAGAGGTGAGAGGAAACAATGCAATGGACGGACTAGTGAATGAGAAAATTAAACATAAATATAACTATATATATTAATTAACCAATATTAAAAATTAAAATTAAAATAAAAATATAAAAAAAAAAATATCTAAAAAAAATTCAAAAAACCCAAACTACTTCTAATTACCACACGCTTATATGAATTCTTACCAACCCCACACCCTTCCCATCAACCCATTAACTCATTATGCGCGTCGGCTTGCTCTCCCTACACTCAACACAAATACCCCACTAAAACCCCACTCACTCAGTACCGACGCATTGCAAACACTTACTTAGCAGAAGAATTGCCGCAGATGGTGACCATGATTCATCCATAGGTGACAGTGACGGTTCTTCATCCACAGGTGACGGTGCTTCATCTGACCACTCAGCAAAGGACTCGCCACATCAGCATACCCCACTCTATATTCAACAAGCAACCATGGTAAGTTTCATTACTTATTTAGAATGAATATGTGGAAACTGTAACGCAAATCCATGTTTATGTGTTACTATTCAAACATAATTTCACTTTCTATTAGAAGATCTGAAATGATATTATTAGAAGATTCACTTTTTGGCTTACAAAAAATGGCATAAATCACCCCTTCTTCTGTCATTTGCTATAAGAACTCTTTTCCACAAAGAGATAGAGTTGTTGGCTCACTCTTTGCAGCTCCATTCCCTTCTGGTAAAAGCAACAAAGTATGTCGAATGCCACCCATATCAAACTTACAAAAATTATTGCTTGCATCATGCACTACTTTCCTGTCGAATTTCCAAGGTCTTCCCAACAACACATGAAACACATCCATAGACATGATATCACAAGTCACTTTTTCTTGATATCTTCCTATTTGGAAAGCCACTTCACTTTGATTAGTAACCAACAATTGGTGTCCTTTATGAAACCATGACACCTTGTAGGGTGTTTTATGCTTGAATTTCTTAAGGCTTATATTTTCCTCCATTTCATTGGACACCAATTTGTCGATGCTTCACTATTAATAACTACTTTTCAACATTTCCCTTGGACTTTGCATGTAGTTCGAAACAAAGCTTTCCTTTGTGAATATTCTGCCACTTCTTCCTCTAGTTTCAATAGCACCTTGTTCATGAGAAGAGCTTCTCCAACCTTAGGTACATCATCCACTAGAGGAGATTGTGCTTCTACCTACTCTCTTTGTGCAACATAGTTTCCTCTTTGCCCTACATTCTCATTATCAGGACACTCATAAGAACGATGGCCTAGTTTGTTACATTTGTAACATATGTATATTGACTCTCTACCTCTACCTCTACCTCTACCTCACTGGTAGGGTCTTCCACCTCATACCCTTTGCTTTCTTGTTCTTGTTGGTTAGAACCACTAACTTCATCCTTGTAAGCTGTAGCCTTCCCTCTTCCAACGGTTTTCCATCTTCCTTTGGCAGATCCTTTTCCTCTACCAAATGTTTTTTTCCTGACTATCTTCTCTTCTGCTCTTAAATCATACAGATAGGCCCCCTCCACGGTGCTAGGAGGTAACATGCTAGTCTCATCTTGAATTTACATCCTTAATCCATTGATGTACCTTGCTATCTTTTGAGATTTATCTTCTATATAACATTATCTCAAGTTAACCTTATAGAACTCTTCTGGATAATCTCTCACTATCACCAACCTTTTTTGAAGGTTTTGCATCTATTTTTAGAGACTCAACTGACAATCCTTAGGTAAGAATTTTCCTCTTGTTATCCATGATAACAATTGGTTTAGTATAGGTTGGTCTTACATTAATTAGGTTAGGTCAATTAGGTTTGAAAAATGCACATGTGATGGGATTTTAAAGTCATTATTTGTGTGAATAGCTATGGAATAACGATAACAACCCCCCTGCCCCCTATTTATGTATTTATAATAAAAAAAAATGGGTACCCTCATATTTTTAAATTGTTTCATGTCTAAATACTTGTATTTAACTTTTCTCACAACTATTTATTTTAGTGTTAAAACCTTTGTATTGATTTAATTTTCATATAGACACACCTTTTTATATAACATTGGGATCCTAGGCTTTGTGTGGTTCTCCTTGTGCTAAAAAGTTTCAAGCCCAATAGCCTATCCCCAATCACGTGCCTTAATAAAGCCTTTTTACATAAATTGACCCCCATTGTTTTGTTATCCCAAACCCAAAACCATTGGTGATTTCATTAAATCAACATTACAAACCATTGAAGGTCCATGTTCCCAGGGTTTTGATGATGTTTTTCAATTGTAGTGAATTTTCCCATCAACTACCAACAATATTTTCATCTCAATCCCTGGGTCCCCATGCCATTCTTGTAATGAATTTCACATACATTTTAGGGTTGTGAGGTTATGGATTAATGCTAATCCCCAATCAGATTAACTTAAACCTTAGTTAAGAAAATAATAATGATCAACAAGGTAATTAAACAGCGCGCCTGCGAACCTTGCATTTGAATGTTAGTCTTTTCACAGTGTAAATGTTCCATAATATGAAGCATAAGCAGGATTTTATCTCATGTAATTGCAATTAAGGATTCATAATATAATTATGTAGCTTCATAAATGCACATTTACTCATTAAAATATTACATTAGTTTGCTCAATTTCGCTTATTTCTTTCATTTTTTCTCATAGGTCCCTCCATAGAACACCTACTTCTACAACTAATACAATGAGGTAGAAAGAAAATAAAGCACAAAAGCCTAGGCAGAAAGGATGCACAAATTGTTTAATTGAAAATGAAAATGAAAACGCTGAGCAGGATTCTAATAAATGTAGAAATATTCAACGAAGTTCAACAGGGAAATGACCAACTCTTAAATGCACTAGTTAGATTTTTTAAAGATTTAAGCATGGTACAAGCCCAACAAGACATAATTGATAACTCTTGGATGAGGTATGTTGTTCCTTGGGAGGAAATCTCTGGCTGTTAGGATATTAGTGCCCAAGACATTCACTGTCACTTATAATTAAAATTGTTTTTTGTCCGTTCATATGGTAGCCCGAGAATTATAACTTAAAACCATTTAATCTTTACTGATAACAAAACCCTTCAAGGTGACATTAAATGATAAATTTGAATGAATAGTAGAAGATGAAATGATAGTGAAAACCATTAACAATATGTTGTAAATCATAGAAACTATTATATCTGGTTTAGAAGAAAACGGTTGCAATAAATGACTTTTGAATAAAGGAGTGCGTCATTACGGAAGTTTACTCTAACTCACAGATGTAAATTAGATACCAAAAGCTTCATTATTTTACTCCAACAGAAGAAACATACATAAGATGGAACAAGAGGAATTCAAAACATTCATTAATTGCTAGAAAATTATTTGAATAGATTTATTAATTCCATAAAGACAGTAAAAAATTGGCAAAACTTCTGAGGCCAAAAGTTCAGAACCTCCTTTCTTATTTGAAAGAGCCTTAAATAAATTATTCCAAAATGGGTAGTTATGGAACTTCCAACTTCCCAAACTTTTTTCTTTGATCATTACATAAAAGTATAAAATAAAAACATTTGCAGTAAAAAAAAGTAAACTAAATGTGAAACATCATTCGATCATGAGATGGCAACGACTTGAGATCCTAGAATGGAAGAAGTTCTTGCATCTGCATAATTTTCTTTCAGGGACATCCATTCTTTGAATTTTCTCCACTGGTCTATATTCGGGCTGGGACAGTTTGCAATCTTGACATCCATTCTAAAATCTGTGATCCTCATCTTTTTGAAAACAAAGTTTTCATCATCCATAATAACTGAAAGTCTTTATGCAAAAAATTCATGATTGTGGCTCCCTTCATAATAGAAATATTTCCATGTTTTTTGTCGATTTTACTCTTCTCCTCAACCATAAATGTTTCAAATGTCTCTCAAGGGAGAAGATTTCCTTGCTGGTCCCAACAGGATGGAAAACCAGCTCTGGTTCTTTTATCAAACAACACATTGAACCTTAACACTACTTCTTTGACTTCCTTCATTTTTTTTTTTGGTATTCTTCCTGTATGAATTCTTGATGATAATCTTGTTAAACTCCAGCACACATTGAGTCCTATCTTCAATCCTAAAATTATTCAACTGTTGATTATTTTTAGAATTAATAAAATTAATTAATCTCTTGGCATATGAGGCCTTATTTTGCAACTTCTCTTTATTGGAAATAATGACATTTTCCAAGTCCCTCACAATACTTTTTTCTTCCCCAATAATTATCTGAAAGTACCATATTTTCTTGATAACATCAATAATTTCATTCCAAATAATCTCCGTGGCTTCAATAAGGGAAACCTTTCCCAACAATTTCTCCTTTATCTCTTTCATCTCTTGATAGGCATTCTAGCAGTCTTGCCTATATTTTTCTGCATTTTCCTTGGTCATATGAAGCTCATTCTCTATAACCTTGAGCACTTTATAAGCTCCTTAAAACTCCATCTGAGATTTATTTAAATCAATTTCTTCCAATATTAACTCAGTTGAGACTTGAGTTAGTTTTGCAGCAGTGTCTTCTGAATTAGGTGAAACAACTATTGTACAAACACGAGAATCAATTTGTTTCTGTAAAATCTCACCTGTCCCCTTTCAATTTTTCAATTTCTTGATCCTTGGACAGTAGAGATTGCAACAAATTCTCTTTCTCTGTCTCCACCTGAGCTACTTCAGTAGCCATAGGATGATCACGTATTGGAAGCTTCAACTTCTTCTTCAAAATCCAAATTTCAAATTCAAAAGACTGTAACAATTTCTAAATTGTTGATCTGTCTTCAGGATCAACACCAAATTTAACAATTATTTTCTTCAATTCCTCATTCTGTGTGGAATAATCTCTTGAGTTAGATTTTTCGAACTTTAGTTGTTTTATCACTTTACTTAACATGTTTTCAGCTTTAGTAGAAGATGTAGTCTTATTCAAGTCATTAAAGATGAATTGTCCTATTTTTGTATGTAAATTAATCTTGTCAGGAAGAGGAATTTTCTTGGCATCTACTGTTAAATTAATAGTTTTGAAAGAAGAAGTAGAAGTCACATTCATAGCTAAAGGGTGAGAGAAACATATTGTCATCTGATCCCTTTCTAAGTCCACTGTTGTCAATAGTCTTGTCGACTCAAGAGAAATTTTAGCCTCAAAATGAGACTCAATATTTTTCTTATATTATTTCTTTATTCAATCTCTGAGAAAAATTGCTTAATGTTTGACAGGGAGTCATGACTTGAACTCTTTGGAAGAGGAGATGAGGGAGTGCAAGAGATATATCCCAATTACAAATAATATGCATGAAAATTTGAAGAGTTTCCCTCTTCCATAGCCTTTTCCCTCTTGGCTTCATTCTTTGTATCACTTTCCAAATAAATTACTTCCTCTCTTCATATTTTAAGACCCTTTTTAGTAGGGTGAAGAGTTTCCACCTCCATCTTCTTCGAGACAAAATTTTGTCCTCCATTTTCCAGCTTCTCCATCTCTTGCCTTGATGCACGAACAAATGCAGAATAATCATTTTCCACTCTGCGGTTTGAAATCACATGGTATGGGTCATAAGACCATTTCCACTCCAATGAAAAATGCATGTCAGTCATAATTTTGTGAGGAACTTCCAGGGCTTGTCTGGTGTTTACAATGAATGTCCCTACTATCCTAGGTAGCTTAAACATATGACTTTTCTTCACTAGAAAAAAATGGACCTGGTCAACATTAAGACATTGCTTGATGAACTCCAAGGAAAAAAATATCATGGGAACAAATATAGGCAATATAAAAGGTTCTATATCTGCTCCAGACAATCCAATTTCAGTGTGTTCATTATGATAAAACCAATCTCCATATCTCATGTCTTTGCTCAACTTAAAAAACGACTGAGCTCGGAAAATAATCTAGGCGCAACCTCTCCATTTAAAGTTGCATATACTATAGGAAGGAAAGAGGAGGTGAATTCAAACAATCCTTCATTCCCTACCTCTTTTCTCACCAGGTTCATCCAAAATACCACTGATTTCTTATTCTTATTTACATTAACAATGTTCAGCCCCAACTGGGTAAACTTATCCACATTACTGTAAAGAAATAAATATGTGACCAAAGAAGGAAACCTAAAACTGTCAGTGATTGAGAAGCTCATAAACTGATTATTGATAACATTCTCTAGATAAGTGGGAATATCCAAAATTACCCCAGGCTTCATCATCAAAGAAAACATTCCTATAATTGACTTATCTACCACCATGACATCTACCCTCCCTAGGAATTTGGCCAAAATTTGAAGAACTGGTCATACATATTCAGTAAAGGTATTTAAAGGAAAATTGTTTGACTCCAAGGAGAATTTTTCTTTTTAAGGAAGGAGATAAAATACAATTTGGGTAAATTTAGGACCTGAAAATTGTTGAAAATATGAAGATAGGGATTCTTCATTGAAACTCACATAAGACTCTACAGAGAGATAACAAAAATATTTCCTTATCAATTGAGCTAACACCTGGAAACCATGTTCCCCCAACTAGTTCATGACAAAGCATTTATGAGGGTACATGGAGGAAACCAACCAATGAATAAACTCAAGAAATAGGTATGTATGGGGAAAAGCACTAATAGGACTCCAGACTTAATCAAAGCAGAGTAAATTGGGGAATTTTCCCGGTTTAGAAAAACATGCTAATAAAAGAGTGGGTGGTCTTTTGTGCAGATAGTATCCACAGTGTCTGCTTCTTTTTCCATTAGTGGGATATGAGTGGAAGACCCAACAATGGAACTTTATTCATAATTTTCAAAAATTATACGAGAATAGTTACATGGGTTACCTACTGATTTTGAAACTAGTACGAGAATTTGGAGATTTTAGTGGATTGGGAGGCAGATGTGGATGTAAATGAGGACAAACCTCCTTTTATAGAGAAGGAAAATGAATGGGCGGGAGGAAAAAATACGGAAACTAATTAAATGATGAAGTTATTGACAGACAGTTGGGGGTGATGTGGAGGATGATGTGGAGGGTGACGTGGAAGGTGACCTGGCTCACTTGTTTTCATCACTGGATCCACCGACTATCATCAGGTTGTCGTCACTACGGAGGGAATCCATAATAAAGGTTCGATCATAGGGCAGTTCCCCCATAGATTATCTAGGTCACACATTCCTATAAACCGATAGGGGTCAAATATTCCAACAGAGGCACCCCATCGGTTAACTTCCAAATACTATGTGACTACGCTCACACTCCATCACGGGAAAAATTTTCAAATGGTGACATCCAAGAAATTAAGTGCTCATCCTTTAACCCAACACGCCAAAAGGTGGTCCCGCTATCTGACACAACTTCAAATACTGCTTAGTGTCGCTTTTTTCAAAATTTAGTTTTGTGCATATATATTTTTTTAGAATTTTCAATGTACATAATCTCATATGTACAACATACAAGAAATTTAAAACTCCTTTTTTTAAAGATTTAATTTTGTGCATATATATATTTTTATAATTTTCAATGTAGATAATCTCATATGTACAACATACAAGATATTTAAAACTAGCCACAACAAGGTAATATATAATTTTTTTGAAAGGAGAAGGGTGAAAGAATGTCTATTACAGTTAATCTATTAGCAGGCCACAGCTAGAATATCTACATTAGGAATCCCCAAAGCATCAGATGCCAAGATAATAAGAAGCAAAACTTCCATACAAAAAATTTAAAAGGAATTTACAACAATATAAATAAATGATCAAGGAAATTGAGTAATATTGTTCTCAGTTAATTGATTCATTGCTCCAAATTATAAGAAAATTTGACATGTCTAATGTACCATTCCCAAAGTGTTCCAACAAACCAAATTTTTTCATCAATAATGTGTTAAGTCACAAGAGTGGTATAAAAAATGATATTGGAAAATTAGAAATATCTAACTTATAAGTAAATTCCAATTTCTTTGTCAAACCACATAGCCACTGCATCATGGTCAAAGAGACGCTATCCATAATAGCATAACAATCATTATTCTTAGAAGACACGATATACACAGGCCAAATTAGTATGCTCTTTGACCAACCATAGTATATTTCTCACATCTTGAGCATACATGGGTAATGGAAATCATTCCCAGAAGCTTCTAGTTCAACCATTCTAAAAAATAATTCATCAAATTTTTTGGAGATAAAAAAAAATTATCTTTTAATTTTTAATTTTTAATTTTTTTGTAAAAAAAACTAGGATAGACACTTGAAGTTAAGAGGCTTATTTAGATAATATTCATAGATTGTATTATGGGTTCTAATGTTTTGGAAGAAGTAGACACTTTGAACAATTGTAAATTTTATTTTGGAAGAATACCTTGAACCACTTCATATTTTTAAGTTGTTTTTTATCAACTGAATATGGTATTTTTCTATAAGTTTGCTTGTTATCTTTTAGTGAAATAGAAATATTAATACTTTTGCCTGATATAATCAATATCTTGTATAATTTATTCGTTATTTTTAACTAGTAATTTCATTTTATTATTAGAATGATTAAGCGAATAATACGTATATGAATGTTGTGAATGCAGTCAATTCAATTAACTAGTTATTGAATTTTACATCATTTACATTCTACTTTATTTATGTTGTGAGTCTAAAGATCTAAATCTTAGGCTTATTGCTAATCTTTCAAAATTCATGCATGATAATAATAATAATCCTAGGATATATAAGAGTGATAATATTTTAGTATATATTTTCTTTTGAATAGATATAATTTCAACCTTTAGTTTACAATGATTTTTCCAAATCTCTTTCAGAACCTCTTTCATTAGAATATTCTTTTGGGATTTCCTCATATTTTGGAGCAATATATTTAGGAGGAAACTAGGGCACATAGTGAGAATCACCATCCATGATGGATATAATAGGGGTCATGTCAAACGAAAATCTATTTCACTATTTCACATTACACTATTTAACTATTTCATGCCAAGCATGAGAGAAAAATATTGGTTCTGAAAGAGGCTACAATGGAGGATGAGCCACAAATTGCCAAGAAACTATCCACATTGTTAAAGAAAGAGTATGTCTCACTCCTCGATTCAGAGGAGATTTCCAGAGATGGTTGGTATCTAGACAGTGATGCCACATGCCATATGACAAGGGAGTGTGATCTATTTCAGCCACTTGGCTCGGAAAATATTGGATGCTTGGTGAGGTGTGAGATCCACTGTGAAGGAATAGACAGTACAAGAGAGGGTTCAATTGTATTTTAGTTATAATCAAGACGGATCATAGCCTTTCATCATGTTCTATATGTTCCTCGTCTGAGAGTGAATTTGCTCTCTGTTTCAGCCTTGGAGGATCAAGAATATATATTTTAGTTTGAGGAGATTCAATACAGTTATGGCTAGAGGGAGTTTTGTATGCTGAGGAATCCATCATAATAGGGATTAGAGAGGGAAAATTGTACCGATTATGGGGTCGACCTCTAGTTTGAGAGGGACATAGAGCTAGTTATGCAGCATTTTTTAGGAGGTAATAGGACCGCCTTAACAGACCCACTTGGTGGGAATGGACCCAACCAGAAGAGATGGGATACTCAGATGACTTCAGAAGAGCTTTAGCTGGTAGCCATAGCACATATGAGGTCGATTTTCTAGATTCAGAGGGAGCGGGATTTTGAAAAAATTATGAAAAAACATTTTGAAAAACTTTGTGATTCTACTTTCATTGATAAAAAGTGATATTAGTAATATGTTTAACATGTAGCTCCAAAAAAATGTTATGCATGTTGGTTTCATTATCTTTCACTTGAAAATTTCATGGTTATGTCAATCCACCTCCCAAGGTGTTTAGATCAAGTGTAATAAAGCTAGATGTATATATAGTAGCATAATTTTTTTTAGCATGGTCAGAATTTTTCTGAAGGACATATTTACAAAACCTTAAAAAGGGAGGAGCCTACCAGTGTTGAGATCCTCTCTTACATGAAAATATATACAAATTTTTCCCTTATATTAAATCTAGGTATATAGTTTCAAATGTTTCCATTACAATAGAATTTAATGATAAGGATACAATGCACATAATTTATTTTTAAATTTCTCATGGAAGCCACCACGTACTAATGACTAAATTATATGAAGAAGGTGGATAACCCTGTATTAGAGTTTACTCAAGGTCAAGTCATACACTTACTTGGCCAAGGATTATCCAATATTATTAAAACTTATCAAGTTAATTTTGAATTTCATGTTCTACCTGTGTTTTGGCCTAATGTTAATGTCAATATGCTTGATATTGAACATGGGGAAGCGTTGGCTATAGATTTATTTTTACAATTCCATCATATACCTAATTAGATTATGAGTACAAGAACCATCAAGATTCAATTTTAGGCTTGCGTCCCATAGAATGATATGCATATTCAAAGAGATTTCAGTCACAAGTTGTTGTCCAACAATCACAGAGAACTCACATTGATTCTCTTAGAGACATAGCAAGTTACCACAATGAGAAATTTTCTATTTCTTTTAAACTTGTTGAATCTCCCTTTACACAACAAAATGGCAATAGAATTTGGAGGCCGAAAACATATGAAAAATGGGATTGCAGATGATGGTGGGTACCCTACACTATGTTCACACCATTTATGGTCGAGAGGTGGACCAAGGACACATACAATTACCATGACTGTCATGACACCTCCTTTTTTGTTTATGTTTCATATCTAGTTTCTTTTCTGTCATATTTCGGATGTTGGACAGTGAACTATCTCAAATGTAAGACTCATGAAAATTACTATTTTTGGATCCTTGTCACATGTGCTACTTATGCACTATATTATGATTATATGTTTCTATTAATTTCACCTTCCATTTTCTTTATTTTTTTATCTCTCTCTACTGTTAGAGAGGTGGTCAATGATTACACCAATCTGAAATCATGTATATGGCACAAGAAAAGCTAAATATGATGGCATATGCAGAACTCATGTAAACTATTTTTCTATCTTTAATAAAACAATTTGTTTTTTCTTCTGGAAAAAAAATATCTAACTGCTCTTCCTTTTCGAGTGAGGAAAGAAACAAGATCAAAATTTAGAATTCCTATCCCTAAATAATTTCTAAAAAACTACCACATATTTGATCAATGAGGTGACAAGGGGAAGGCACCAGCCTCAAACCAATCCACAAATGATCCTGATGAAGTGCTTACTGAAGAAAATTTTTATATGTCGATCGATCCGATCCAAATAGTCAAGAGGCCTCTCGTAAAATTAAACAAGAGACTTAGTTTTTTTTATTAAGATTGAGCCACAGACAGAAGATATAAGAGACAAAATTAGAAACTGTGATGAAACAAATCCGTTAACATGGGGTAAGAAACTCATTTAATTAACCCATTTCTTTATTTGTGATTTTAATTTTCTCATCCTTCATAAAAGAAATCTTTATTTTACAGGGTTTTTTGAGGGAGTTTAATCCTCATGGTGAGGCTATGGGGGTCCACGTTGGTAGAAACACCTTTTCTCCTATTGTGAGTGGAACACTAAACACACCTACCATTAATTAAACTCTTAAACAGGGTGACACACCATTATCTACACCCACTGAACAACACACAGAAGGATGCGCACATGATGCAGACCATGATTCCATCACATCTAGTCAAGCAAGATTTCCTTGGTCTACTCGTGTTACTAGCATGGGAGCACTACTAGTTACATTCTTGGTAGATGATGACCATGTTCCTATGAAATTATAAAATCTTCCAGGTATTTAAGATTTTTTTTACATATTAAGTATTATCTAATTTAAATTTACATATAGAGTGTCATTATTTTCAAGTAATGATAATATTGTTTTGTAGGGAACAATATTTTATATGCGCTTGAATGAGGCAACGTTGCAACTCTTTGGGCCCACCATTCACACAAGGTCGAATTCAAAAAATTCAAAGTTTAAGGAAGAACTTATCAATAGGTTGGTTGACATGTTCGTAGATGTTACCTTCAACAAAAGTGGAGGTACCACGAAGGCATGAATATATTTAAAATATCTGCGAGACCAATATAGGGTTCATTTGAAAAAGAACCGTACGTATGAGAGCCCTCCAAGCGATTTTAGAAAGTGAATGGAAAGCCCTTGTAGAAGATGAAAAGGAGAAAGAACTTCGAAAAGAATGGAAGACACCACTCGAACTAGGAAGGTATGAGGCACTTTTATTAATGTAATTATGATGCTTTCTCATTAATATTGCAACATGAAATTAATCTTATCAATACCATAAATATAGGCTCCCAGATACATTTAAAGCCACGAAGGCGAGAATAAAAAAACATGGCCAACATCATCTTGGCCTTGGGGGTTAGTCAAAACTGGCCACAAAAATTGTAAGTATATATATAAAAAAATTGCAATAAAATTTTAAATTCTTAATAATTTTAATTTAATATTGCAGAAGAAATAAATTCATGTTGTCATGCAAAATTTAAAGGCGAACAATTGAATGAAACCCCCATATATGAAGACCTCAAGCTTCTTACAAGCACATATATCAATCCATTGTTGAACGTAGGACAAGCACGGGGTCTTCACGTACTAGTTTCGATCACCCACCTGAGACTGAGGTAAATAAAAGCAACGAAGATCATTTATAAATTAATACTTGTATAAAATATATTGGTTTTTATTTTTGGTCATAAAGTAATGTACTTGATTGTAAAAATCAGGAAAACAGTGTAAATGTTGATGTCCCAAGAAATGATGAAAGACATGAGACTAGTGATAGTGGAGTGAAAATTGAAACTGATGTTCAGCTCGATTTTGCAGGTGTTTCATGTGAATTATAATTTTTTTTAGTATGGATTAGAATTATAAATATTTAAATGCAATTAGTGTATTAATTATAAATATTCTTGGTTCTACTCTAGAGCATGTGTGTGATGAGGCCAGATAAGAGGGGGAACCTATGACCACATCTGAAAGTATCCCACTTCCCTCTACTACCGAAGCAGGTAACGAACACTCTACTACCTTTTTATTAACAAAACACTTGTATTAATAATTACTATAAATAAGATTTTAACATTTTATTCTTATTGAAGTTGATGCTCTGTCACCCTTACAACAACATAGACATTTCACCAGGTCAGGAGCAAGACATCTTACAGCTGAAGGAGATGACGTCCTTGCTTCATACATGAAAAATTGCAAGAAACTGAAGAATAATTGATTGTAATTTTAATTTAATTAGAACGAACTTGTTTCATATTATGTATAACATATCGTTTATTATAAATCATACTGAGATCAAATATTTTTTAAACTCTATGAATGAATGAATGAACAAATAAATGTTTACTATATATTTCTTTATTTATGATGTATCTTAATATATTTCTTTCAAATATTTCCTAGCAGATAGATTAGGTATTGGGAATTGAGAGTGATGTGTGTAGAAATTTATTAATACTGATGTATTACTGGATCCTCCTAATCTCACAATATTTATCTTCTTGCAAAATATAAAATTCTTCCACTGTTAAACTTGCGGAAATTTAAAACTCAATTGCAAACAAATGTGAATAAATTCAATCGCACATAACACAGTTGTTTAACGGGAAAGCTTAAAGCTAAAAACCCCAAATATCATATATTATG
The DNA here is from genome assembly GCA_034641835.2 of Pinus albicaulis. Classification (NCBI taxonomy): domain Eukaryota; kingdom Viridiplantae; phylum Streptophyta; class Pinopsida; order Pinales; family Pinaceae; genus Pinus; species Pinus albicaulis. The sequence continues at coordinate 942,662,508 of CM076579.1, read as the reverse complement.
TATATCAATGGAATCATGTAATAATCTCATACAAAGCTTAGTACATCAAGCTCTCAGTACAATGTAGATTCATTACACACTGTCATGCAGAAATTTGTATCTCCATGCACTAATTTCTTGCCTTTTGATAGTCTGCCTCCACTGCGCCATCCCTACTGAAGAAGACCCCTGAATGAATTTGAATTGGCCTTGCCTTGACTGTGCAATCCTCATTGGAAACTCCAATGTGTGTCAAATGCATTGAATGCATCACTATAGTCACAACGAATAGTCCATCTCACCCTTTCACCTATCTCTCCACTGGGTCTCCACTGGAACTGACATGCACTGTAGTTAAGTGTTGTATTTTTTCAATTGTTAGTGAGTTATTAGTTGTGAATTAATTAAATAATTAATTCAATTAACTCTCACTAGTGTATCTTTCAGTTAGACTAGATACAACTAGCTCAACTGAGTTTAACTCACTTAACTGAGTTAAACTAAATAACAACTCCATAAACTACTCTTCCAACGCTGTCATAACTTTGCCACTTCAGTTTTAGCTGATTCCTTCATGCATGAGCCGCCAATAAACCCTAGGAATTGTGTAATTCCTCCAGCCCACTGATTTGAAAAATATGTTCATTGAAATAAAGTACTCCAAGAGAATAGGTTTTTGTTTATTGGGGTCGTGAGAGCTTCACATGGTTGCCCCTGTTTAGTAGAGAATAAATTAATATTTGGAAAATCTTGGAGTAAAACTCCGATATCCAACAAAGCAACAACAAGGTCAATATTGAATTTAATGTTGTTTCATCAAATGGAGGGAGGTTTTCTCCAAGATTAAACTACACCAATAATTTATTCTCGAAACCAAGAGGAGCTCATTCAAGAATTCATGCACTCAAGTTTTTTTAATTACTATTTATCGGTGCAATTAAGTTTAATATTTGGTCAAATTTAATCTAAGTTTTCCTCATTGGTCTCATGAATATGTGTAGGACAATCTGTGGCGATTTCGATGTTGAAGAGGAACAACTATTGGAAGAAAATATCTCAAAGAGGTAACATTACATTTAGCATATACATGATAGGTCCCGAAAAAACAATATGTACATTGAGAAATGTAGTGCAAGAAAGAACTTGTACATGTTTCATAAAAGCATATATAAGACATGATAGAGTTGTATTTCCCATATTGAAAAAATAAGAGAGATTAATGTACAATAAGGATGAACTTATAGGTTTTCAATAGGTTGAAAGTAAATTGTACAAAGAATCAATACAATCATATGGATCTTGATGTCCATATGGAGCAATACAACAATTGTACAACTTCTGCCTTTATTTTTTGTGTTGATCATATACCTCATTTTGAGATGTTTATGATGACCATGCATTTGTTATTTTAGTATCTTGTAGAGGTTTCCTTGAGATATGAAAAGCTGATGTTGAGAAGAAATTACTTATGTATCTACAAAACTCTTTTATTCTTCCACTACTTAAATTTTCAGTTATTGTGTGATTGATGCTATGATCTAGAAGTAATTTCTACAGTATATTAAATTTAGAAATTTATCTATTTATGTAGGACCATATAGATAATAGCCACCTAGGGTTGAATTTTTTTAATGCACTTAACCCCAAATACCTCATGTTATCTGAGATAAGCATTAGGTTTGTTTTGAGTCATAAGTTAATTAGGCTAAGTAAATTAGGTTTAAATAAGGTCTTTGGAATTCAAATTTTAAAAAAAATGCACATATGAGGGGGTCTTGAAAGTCATTTTTCATGTGATAGGGGTCATGTTATTTTAGAATAAAGTGTTTTTATGATTATTAATCATATTTTATATGGTTAATTATCATATCACTTATAAAGTTCCATTATGTAATAAAGTTGGCACGTGAAATAAATTTCTCGTAGGTTTAAAGGGCTAAGATCTGGCGTGATTAGATCAACGACCTGTTAGCACTCTGTAATTTCCGAAGGTTGAAAAATAAATCACAAATGTAACCACAAAAACACTTTGGAGTTTAGGATCTAGCCCTCCTAAACTGAGAGAGAGATCTATCTCTCATATTTAACTTTTTTTATTGGGAATTTTAGGCTAGGTATGAATGCTAAGTTGTTTGATTGATTGTTTATGATTTTTTTTAATTGTTTTGGTTGATTAAGTGCTTAAAATTCCATTGGGCTAAAGTCTATAAAATAAAATGGATCTATTTCATATTTTCAAAGGAGTTTCACAGGAAAAGGTAGGTGAACTAGCTGGATCTTTTAGAGTAGTTAAGAATTCTTTAACTTGATATTAAAGGAAAAAATTGAAATTACCTACAGAAAGAATTAGAGTGCATGTTTCAACAAATTATGTTCATCACAACTTCTGTAAAGTATTTGAGATTTAAGAACACATAAGCATGGAAACGAAGAAATAAACACAGACAATGAGAGAAACACATCACCAAATAATCCAACACATGAACCCTGTGAAGAATTCCCTTTTATTAATGATAAGCCCATCAAATGGAAAATTAAAATAGTTTCTCGAGCGAAATAATCAACACTCAATAATTCAAAAATTGAAGTATTTATACAAATATTTACAAAAAATCTTATCATAACTGATGAGGATATATTTTAGGAAAATTTAATACAAATTATATCTCCTATTAAAAACTAATAGGGCTAGTTGCAACTGTTTTAAAGGTGGCCCTCATCTGAAGGAGGTTGTTGTTGATCTGTCACTTTGGTCCTTATTGTGTTATTGTTTCTCTGACTAAAGATAAATTTACTCACTTAGTCTAGTAACTCACACAATTTATTCCATATTTCTTCATTTGGAGTTGACATTTTAGTCACCCTCCTATAAACCTCATCCGCTTCAGTATACTTGGAAAAAGTAAGCTTAACTACAAAAATATGATTTACCCCATGCTTTATGTAAAAATCATTTTCTAATGCCTCAATAAATGCTTTTCCTGTTAAGCTGCCCTTTATTCTAGCAAACTTAGAGTTGTCTCTGGCCACTTCTTTCAATTTCCTAATGTAGTCGTCCTGTGTGATGAATTTATCATTTATTACAAATAAACTCGGAGTCCCTCCTTGTTTGTGTTTCAAATCTGTTGAAAAAGAGGTTGACAACAATCTCTAATCCTTGACATTTTTCTTCCAACTGTAGAATAAGGTTCTTTTTGGTAAAAAATCTCTTCACTTCAAGTATAGTTTCATTTCTGTCTTCAATTCCTACATCCTCCAGCTCATATGTTTTCTTATAATTCATGAATCTAATAATATCAGTGGCTTCAGTGGGTTTATCACCCAACGTTTCTTTGATGTATGTGAATGTTGCTGTAGCTTTCTGTATCAATTAATTTTGTTAAAAAATGATTTGTATAGAAGGCCAAATCTCATTCACGGAGTTGAGGATGTATGTCCATATTTTTTCCTTGCCTTGGGTCAAGGTCTGGCCAACGGATGACTCTTTTTCCATTCATACTATCCTTTCAACAATATTTGGGACCTTTGTGGCTCTGCTAAGTGTGAATTTTCACTCCCGTTCTTTTGCTCCGGTAAGTCTTTTACTTATCCTTGTAACGTTTTGATTTCTTCAGTTTGTATTGACATATCCTCCATCACTTTTGTAAGTTTTATTGTACCATCTGTAGGTTGTACTGGAGGTTTTGTTGATGGAGAAGCACATGTAGTTGGTATTGCTATGAGAGGCACTGCATTCAAAGGAATAATGGCCAATTGTGCATTTTCTTCCTTCTCCTTGATTAGCTTATCCATTTCTGCCTCCATGTTTTTGATTTGAGCATTCTACTCCATGATAAGCTTAATCGTATTTTATTTTTGGGTCTCTGATTCTTCTATCTCCTTGGTTTGTGGGTCCTTATTACTGACATCTTCAATTTCTTTCCAAGGGCTACAATATCTACATTTTTCTTCTTTATCAATTCTTCAGTTGCCTTAAAATTATTTGGATTATATACCATCTTTATGACAAGATATTATAATGATTTTATTCCAGTTTCTTTTGCCACAGATGAGAGATTTTCAATCTTGATCTGAGATTGAATATTTGTAAGAGATACCTGCAATTTTGAAACATTCATTGAACTGTTAGTCAAGGTGGAAAATATCATTTCTCTAGTCTGATTATGCATCTCCATCTGATCGATGGGATGAATATCATTTGCATCAAATTAAAAGGAGGACTTATTGTAGTCTGCAACTCACTTTAGTTATGAAATATGAGCCTATAAGAATACCATTTTCATTCTTCCATTCTCTCTATCAAAGGCTGATAGAATCCTTCTTTGAGAACTAGTAGTTTGTTTCGAGAATTGTGTGTATGTACTAAATTTAAGTCTTTCATTTTAAAGCTTAATCTCTTTGTATCTATCAAAAATAATTTTCTCTTTTTATCCTTGAATGCATTGAGATTTTTTGGGTTGTCTCCTGCTGGAATTGTAACACTGATGATGCTGGATACAATGGATATTTGATGACTATGGGAGCTTGTTGTTCCACTGTTTCTTTTGTTGAATCTGTTTTCGTAATTCTCTTAGCCCTCTTCTTGTCGATGAGGTTGAAATCCTTCAGTGATCTCCCTAAAGCTGAAGGGGATCCTTCCCCTCTGTATCTCTTCCCTATCTTCTCTTGAGGTGCATGGGCATGTGAATTAGAGGTGGAAATGAGCTGCTCCTATGCTTCCTGCAAGGTGTTCTCCATCCATTTCAATTGATTCATATACCTCTCAGTCTATGGCATCTGTGTGTGCACATAAGGAGTGGTTTTTTGTTCCACCCTTAGCTTGGAGAGTAGGCCCAAAGGGTCATAAGACGAAATTAAAGCTCAGATTAAAATTCATTTGTTTCAGTATCTTGTCTACTTCTTCACCTATTACTTTTTTGTTGAAAATGGAAGGGCCAACCTGTGTTTTCATTCTGAACTGAGACTTTTTCTTTACCGAGACAAAATAAATTTCATCAGAATTTATCCATTGACTTATATAATCCACGGAAAATACTCTCATTGGGAGGTATTTTGGCAACTTGTATGGTGGCATCTCACATCCCTACACCCTAATCTCTGTGTAGTTTTGGTAGAGGTAACAATATCTTATTTTGGCTTGTTGTGCCAGGTGTAGGATCTTATTAATTTCATCATTGATTCTTGGCTTTGCATTTTTGGTCAGCAGGCTCATGAATAGATGAATGAAATGTTCTATGTACTCTTTGAAGGTGTAGTCATCTGATTATTTCCTCACAATTGAGGTCTAGAAAATCATTGACCATGGGATCTCTTCTTCATCCAATTTATGCAATGAAAATGGGAATATGTCTACTTGATAATAAATGAGCATATATATGAGAATGGAAGCATATTTGAATACTCCTTCAGTTGGTGACTTTAGGATTTTTTCATGTATGCTGTCAGCCAAAAAATGACTAAAATTAAAAACAACTGAAGGCTTTTGACTGGAAGAGAAAATTGACATGAAACTGAGAATGGGTTCATCAATCCACTCATCAAAATAATAACCTAGAAGGTGTGAAAGCATAAAAATTATGTGCTTTTCTTGATCAGGGAACATGGAAGAAGCATAGGGTGGATTCTTCTTGGGAAATTAGGCATTCTCAAGTAGGAAAATGTCAAAACAAATGTTTCTCTTCGAGAAATCTAATTTCTGATATAGTTCATTCAAGGATTCTATAGAAAATGGTGCATTGGCTTCAATAGGAGGGACCTGCATCATTTGTTCAATGGTTTTGGAAGTTATGGTGAATAATATTTCTCCAGTTGGGGCGACAATGGCTCTTTGGTTTGGTAAGTAACATGCCTGACATTTTCTAATGAATTTTGGGAAATGATGGGTTTGAGGGAAAATGTAATTAGGTAACTTGGACTCCAGAGTCCAATTTCATCAGTTTGGTTAATGAATTTATCTTCGAGCCAAGAATAGAGTATGAAAAGTTCAAACTCGCACTTAGTCTCCAAATTTTTGTAATCAATGTCTGCAAGAGGGATATGATCAAGATCAATAGGGGGAGGAAGCATCGGGTTGATTGAGTCTTCTTTATTCTTCTTTTTAGGAGTCATATTGATAATTTTAATCACAGTAATAGGAAGGTAATGATGAATTACTGGGGATTTTATCTATGAGTTGAAAATCAGTGGTAATGGTGTCTTTTCTTGTGTTTGACTGATCCTCTCTTGGATATGATGGTTGAATACAATGAAAGAGCTTTGGCAATCCAAGAAGCGTGGTCAATCTGCAAAAAAAAGGAATTAAAATGGTGGTGAAAGGGGTTTTTTATGGCCATAGAGTAGTTTCTGTTGGGGTGGTGGGAAATGATCAGATTTGAAGGGTTACTATTAATTTCAATTAGATGGGTGTATATTCATGTCACCCTTCTGTAATGAAAAGCTTAAAAAAATTGAATTTAAATAAGCAACACTATAATATCTTTAAATTTCATTTAAAATCAAATTTATTCATAAAACTAGATGACAGATAATGTTGTAACTCATATTGAATCCATATTTGTTATAGTAAAATATTGTTAGATAGAGAAGAATTTTAAAAAATATACCCCATTTATGGTGAAAAATATAAAAGATCAAACTTCACCTCCCATAATATTTTCTCGATCTTATGTGTCTAAAATAGGAACACAAAATAAAAATATAAACTATAAGATATAAGCATTCTAATTCATATAGAATATCAAAATAAAATATTAGATGTAATCCTTTTATTTTTAGTCATGGAGGACCTTTTTCTCATGGAAAAGAGATAGCCAAAAAATAAAAGATGGAAAAATTCCACCAAGCCCAATAAACTAACTGGGAAAAAAACTGACCTATTGAGGAGAAGAAAACATAGCTACATTTGTTGATGGAGGAAATATGTTAACCAATTCAATTTTGAGTAGGTTCTTGCTGGCCTTACAAATCTGTTTAATATTTTGGAAGATCGGGAAGGTCACACCAATTGGTGCTTGGGGGTATTATAAAAAGAATAATGGGGTGGTTTCTCCTACAGTTACATTTGTCCCAAACATACTCCTGATTGAATAGTTTTCAAGGTCTTGTCTACAAGGAGGTGCATTTCGATGGGATCATTTCAGAAGATCAGGTGAACATGCCAAGGAATATGGGTAAAGAGATAATTGACACCAAATATTCCTATTTGGGCATTGGTTTCCTTCAAGAGAGAAGATAAACAACAAGTTGTAACCAAATGAGAAAATGTCATATTATATAACTGATACAATCTGGAAGTCTTTGTTGGACATGGGAGAAATTACCCCGAGATAGTATTTTTGAAAGGATATAAATCATTTTGGCAACAAGTAGCTACATTCAGTGTGATGAGTTTATCATCGGTTCTGGATCATTTAATTATTGACAACCACAACTTCTTAACAACCACAATATCAAGATTTTAGACAATGATTTGCTTCACCTTGTAAATATGTGTGTGTCAGAGGAAAAATTGTTGAGTTTTTAAATCTTGGTGGCATTCCTAAAAACCAATTTTTTTTTTTGGCTCATTCCTATAGTCATAAGATTTATTTTCGCTGCTGTGATGGAGTTTTCCACGATATTAAGGGTTTGGATTTATAGATCAATATGTTTCTTTTTTTCACAATGAATTTGATTTTTGACTGAGTTCCTTGGAAAATGAGGAGGGAAGTGTACTCCTTGGTGAAATAGGTGGATAATTCGAACCCCAAAAAAAATATTGAATTTTTAATTAAGGGTTGTGAGGGGACCTATAACCATAATCATCATTGGAGTTGTCGAAGTCTACAAGGAATGTGCAAATCTAGAGCCTTGATTAAACCAAATTAATAAGAATAAAAAGGCCTTCCCCTGTGTATATGTGAACCCACGTGAAGACATCCCTATTTATATCAACTGCAATTTGGATGTAGAGAAAAGAAATGCCACTTATGTGCCAGGGCAGTTGCACTACCCATAGTGGATTGTGACAGGGATGAGTTTAAGAGGCTAGTCACATTTATTTATTGCATGGAAAAGAATCACTCTCATTCATTAAAATATTGTAGTTAAGAGGTTAGTCACATTCATTTCTTGCATGAAAAATAATCACTCTCTTTCATTGAAATCTTGCAGTACTAAGAACAATAAGATGCAGGTTCATGGGTTTAAGGAATATGTTTTATGTTATGCGAAAAATAGTTTTCCACCTATGTATGAGTTGAAGTTGGAAAATACACATGTCAAGTAGTCCTGGATTAATTATTACAACCCTCTGAAATATTGTTATACATTTTCCTATTATTTTTGTTTGGAATTTTGGGATGTTGGTTGCCACGGTACATTACTCATCATAGAATTCCATCCAAAACAGAATGTGAAAAAAAGAGATATAAATCAATTATTCATCTTTACATATATTTTTATATTGACTTTATATGGATTTTTAGAGTTGGAATCTCCCATCTAGTACGATGAAAGTTTTTATTTATTCATTTGCTAAAATGGAAACTAGTTGCTACAAATTTTTGAAACGTGATGTAGAATGAAACTATTCAAATCTAAACTCAGTTTTGGATGAATTGTATTGTGAAACCAAAGTTGTAAAATGCTTGCCAAATGTTGAAATGCATTACCGAAAGGACTATGTGATGAGGACATGTAAGTACTTGAAATAATAGTCCTCTGTTATGTCTTCATATACACATCTCACCTGATGGGAAAGCTAAAGGCATGGAGTTGTTTTGACCCATTCAAAAAACACTTTTAGTTTCCTAGAAATTTAAAAGTTTAAATAGCCATTGACTTGTACTCTTTATGACTTGTGCTCTTTATCCTGTTGATTACTGAATAATTGAATGATTGAGATGTGAAAATACATTTAGTCGTGGAGGAAAGAAACTAAGTGAAAGAAGAAGCTTAGGGCTAGTGGAGTTTCTTAAGTAATCATCGCATAAGGATGACAATTCTGTTTGTATTATATTCATTTATGGCAATAGTTATTCTCTACTAAGATCATTAAAGGCACACATTTCTTATTTGAATCTAGAATTCTTAAGAATGGTTCTAATAATGTCATCCATATCCGAATGAATATCTTATTACATAGGAAGATTGACAACCAAGCCATATAGTTTAGATTCCTAAGTAAGTCACTACATAAATAAATTCATAAAAACTACATAAATAATGAGGCCCCTTTTTGTGCTAAAAAAAGGAAGGCCAAAAAAAAGTTGACTATAAATCATGATAAGCTTCACATATTAATACTTGCAAAGTATGTATATATACCTTGATTTCAATGCCAACCAAAAGTAGTAATTGTAGTTTAAATTTTGTGGGATGAAGTGATTTAGCCTCTGAGATCTAGCTCCCAAATTCCCAACTGGATGGAATATGAGCTTTAGAGCTTCAAAGGCCCAACAAGACACCTTTATCAAAAAACCCAAATTTCACTGGTTTTCTTTCCTATTTTATTTGAGTGGAACGACAGGAAGATGTGATTGAAGTTGCTGACTATGTTCGGGAATTAGAACATCAAAGGTTGGAATACACCAACCTCCATTACACTTTATTTACTGGTCCTTGAATTTCTAACCTACAATCCTTTCTTAGTCACTTAGTCACTACAAAGGCATGACAATTAATTACAAAACTCTATGAACATTAAAGACAATGCACAATTCACTTTCAAGGTAACGTGCAGTGAATTTAAGCTGTCTTCAAAAAAATTTCTAGAAAGCTAATGGTTGAAAGGACCCACAACCCTTCATAGGGAATTTTATAATAGACAGGCAATTTTTTCTTAGCACTTTTATGAGTGCAGGTATGTTGAAATTCGAATAGTTATCCCAGGAATGCATTTAATTGGGTAACGGTCTATGCCAGGTGTTAGGTGATTAATGGAGGGAGGTGCGGGGGAAATATGGCAGGAAAGGATGGCAGAGAAGCAGTTTTTGGAGGGGGTCAAGGTGGTTAATGGTTTATGAGAGGGGGGGGGGGTGTGAAGCGCTATGGTGTTGACACATTAGGTGGGTTCAACGGGGAGGAAAACCAATTTTTAGACCGCCCCCCCCCTCCGTCGGGAGGGACGCGGGGGACCAAAAACGTCTGTGGAGCGTTGATTTAGCAGAGGAGTAATCTGATGGTTGGGATAATCTTGAGGTTTAATCACATGTGAAAAGCCCTTTTTTTCATTTACCAACCTTAATACATGCACGATGAACTTTGATTTCAAGCATATCCCTTCCAAACTTTGGGTAACACATATGAACATAATATTTCAGTCTATAGCGCATATATTAAAAAGCTTTCTAACTTAGGATAAAGACATATGATGTAACATTTACCCCACTATATACACCTTCTATATTCTTGTTCTTCCCTTGGATGATGAAGAGTTATGAGGCTTGATGGATTTCAAATGCATATAGCATCCCAAACTAGTGGATATGGGGCTACAAGTGCTAACCTTTGATATATGCAAAGAATGCCATCTCCTTGAATGGGATGCTTGCTCCTAGATGGAATATTGTAATATTTAAACCTTTTTAATCCACTAAGGACTCTATGAAATTATATATAACCAATATATTTTTAATTATGAAGAAGTTTTATGCAACCATGCATCACATTGACTAGTTTCATGGAATAATGTTGACCTTCAGAATGCAAGAAACACCACGAATTTGGGCCTTACTGTGTTGAAGTGTCGTAACATCTTTACACAAGGATATTGGTATTGGAAAAGCGTTGGTGATTTGTTGGGATTTTCATTACTCTTCAATGTTTTGTGTTGTTTAAATTTTCTCTTGCATATCTAAATCGTGATTTGCTTAACTAAACACACACCTGCCATTCTCTTTTTGTTTATTTCTCTTTTACAAAATCATTTCCAATATGAAATGATATGGGATTTGTTTCTGTGTAGCTCTTGGGAAACCTCAAGCCGTCATTTTTGAAGAAGATTCTGAAGAAATTCAATCCCAACAGAATGGTCCAGAGTAAGGGCTTAATACAAGACCATCAAGGTTAAGAAGAGGATCTTTATCATGTTTTATGTCTTCTACAAATGCCAATAATACTTGTAAGAAAATTGTTAACCATCTCTTTCTCAAAAAAATTTGAACATATTGAATTGTAACGGAACTAAATTTTTGATGATTCCATTATTTTCAATTCTATATTGTTTTCAATGGTTATGCAGCTGAAATGAAAATCATACAAATGAGCATCCAATCGGCTAATCTAGCAAGAAATATTGAGTTGCTTTGGAGGATGCAACATGAATTGCTCCAAAGCGAGGAGTGATTTTTCTATTTCACCCACTAGCCATGTCTTTTGAAAACATCAAATACTTTGTTGACATGCCCCTTGTATGGAACTTGAGCCTTGAGACTAATATATTATCTGATCCAACTATTTCCAATTTTTGTGGATTCTTGTACTTGATGGATTTGGCTAACTAATTTTGGATTCATCTACAAGAAAAGAGGGAACAAGAAGTGGATAAATATAGACTTCAATTTCTCTATTACAGGTGCACTCATACTTCTTGTTTTTACGACATTTATGGGGGTTAGTGGTGCAGGGAATAAAACTCTCATTGATGTCTTAGCTAGAAGGAAAATTGGAGGATATATTGATGGTGATAAATAGATATATGGATTTCCCAAAAGGTAGGAAACCTTTGCTCAGATTGTCCTCATTGGTCTCATGAATATGTGTAGGACAATATTTGTCGATTTGTATGTTTATTTTTTAAACAAAAAGAGTAATTTTATTTTATATAAATCCGCACCTGGGTCGTGGCTAAAACTGAAAGATTACATGTTCAAGATTTCCAAAAATTGGTTTGTCTAGATACATCCATAGCTGTGCTGGCCCAAATGACTTCAAAAATTACAAAAATCAGCTTCAATACTTCTATTGCTATGTTGTATATCCTACAATATTTTCCAAGAAAAAAGACACTTGCACATTTACACATATAAATTAAAAGTAAGTTAATCCTCGGGGTTGGAAGGCCAGTTTAGATCGATGCCACTCAACTGCTCTTTAGAGTTTGTGGGATTCAATTTCAGCTGGATCTTCACGTCTTTGATTTGGCCCTGCAAAGCATAGATTTCTTCCCCCAATCTTCTTATCTTGATGTTATTTTAGCTTCTTTCTCTTTGGTTCCAATCCTCCTTTTTTTTCATTTGCAGTTTTTTCTTCAAGTCCTCCATGTAGTCCCATAACTCCAGATACTCATGTTCATGGTGGTTGCAGTTGTGCAGGGAAACAGTCGGCAGGGGCATGATGCATTCAATTTTCCTGCTTGTGGGTTTCCATCTTACTCCCCAGGCCTCCATCTCCATCTCCATGCTGCTTGTTAGGGTCCTATAAATATAGGATTCATAATTTTTGAATTGACTTTGATAGTCTTGTAAATATCTACATACCTTGCTTTCTGCAAGTTGTTTTCCCATATTTTGAAAAAATGAAAAATAAAAAAAAGGGGTAAAAAAGTCCTAAAAGAAAGATCAAAGGACTTAGAAAATCATATACCCCAAAAGAGAAAAGAGATGAAAATAATACTTGAAAGTGAGCAATATCAAATTCCACTACTTTTACTTTTACTACAAAGAATAATGATTATGTGCAAAGTGTCAAAAAATGCCATAATCCATGATCAGTTAAATAGTTTATCTTAACTTTTCATGTTTTCAATTTCATGTTTTAGATAGTGAATAAAGATTCGTCAAACAGTTTAAACTTGAAAAATCGGTAGATAGGTAGAGAATAATGAGGAGCTCAACAGTTTAATCTGAGCCCTTAGATGAAATAAGATAGATCTAGATAGTTTTATCCTTTGAAAGAAAATGTTTTAAGGTTGCAAGTCTAAATGCACCTACAAAATGAAGAAAAAATGTTAGAAATAAAAGTTGGGTAGGTAGAAAGAAGTGGAGCAATCATATAAACAAGACATCATCAGGAAAAATCACTAATTTCCCCTCCCCTATAGGTATTCAATATTCTAAACTTTTAGTCAAAGAGGCTCAGAGCATTTCTCTGACTTTTGTTGGGACCGGACCCAAGGCTTGATGACTAATACGTTAAAAATATTGAATTACTATCTAAAAACCTCATTCTTCAACATTGACTCTTCATTCATACATTAAAACCACTTCTTCCTAAGTAAAGGCACATTCTTACTTAGTAAAATTGTAACCCTAAAATAATTGATTTCATTCCCTTCAAAAACATTCATAAAACCCTCAAAATTACATTTATCCTAAGTATTAGTGAAATAATATAAAAAATGAGAAATGCTTTATTTTTCACATTTTACTTAGAGATAACATGTGTTTTTCCATTTCACTACCCTTTTCATATTAACTTTTAACCTATGTTTATTAAATCCCTAATTTACCCTCTCGTAGATATTAATTCCCCTATATCTAAATAACCCCCAAAAAACCACTATTATAAAGTTTAGACCATAGTTTATTATCCCCACGTGCATAAAATAAAAACCCCACCTATAAACCCATTAGTCTAAACCTATATCTATTGAAATACCCCATCCTTATAGTTTTTAAAATATTCAAAAGGTTTAAAACTATATAATATATAATAACCACGGCTGTGTATTTCAAACATTTTACAAAATGTTTTAAAAGAAAAACATTACCCCTCCGCTATATTATTTAACGCCTAAGGGTTTAAAATTTATTAAAGCATATTTTATAAAGCCTAAAACCATTCCTGCCACATATAAAATCTTGGCCCCACTACTTTTATCCTGACGCAACTCCCGAATTAATCTCCACCCTTCACCTTCAACTTCCAGATTCGACGATTCATATCTAATATCGTGCAGAATAGATGCACGATCACCCAACCACCAAATCTGCGCGAAATGGATGGTTTCATTGTTATCTCTCTCCAACACGTGGAAAATTCCTACTGGATCACATTCGATCCATCCCAAACCACATACCACTTATAACCAGTGCGATAATTGCCTATGGTTTTCTACCTCATGCTCTAAACCGCCTCTGCTTTGATATGACATGCATTCGATGCCGATAATGTTTTAAGCCTAAAAAATTATAAGAAATTCATATTGCATGCCTTTGAACCCTTTTTTTCATTATCTATCCTTTTTCAAACCTTTTCCGACTCAAAAAATAGAGTGCCATTACACCATTTTCACACTCAAAGAACCTAAAAACCATTGAAATTGTTGCCAATAACACTGGAAGTGTCCAATCAACCTCCAAAAAACCTTCAACAACCATCAGAAAAGCCTTTCCAACACCTCAGAAACACTTTTCAAGACCTAATACCTGCGAAAACAGGTATTCCTCAAGATAGTAACCTTCTTGTCATCAAAAAGAGCTATTTCTGTCAATATTGAACTTTACAAAGCCTATTTCTCTACAGAAAGACCTTGATTACCTTCAAAGAGTGTATTTGTTGTAGAAACCCTTTGAAAGACTCAAATTATTTTACCAATGCTCAGAATCCTGAATTGTTACACTCAATTACTCAGTGCCAACAAAGTTAAACCTCCAAATTCAAAATTTATTTCACAGGTCTTCCCAATTCATCAAAGCCATTATCTCTTCTTGCAGACCTTTGTTTCATTAACAAATTTTTTGATTTTTGTAGGTCATTAGCAAAAGGATAGTTTGGATTAAAAAATCTAAATACTAGTTAAATATATGTTTTACTCCAAGAACTTACAAGGAAATGAATTCAAAGGATTTTCCTTAAAAGATTCGCATCAGAGTTAAAGAACAACCATCCTGTGAAAGATAAAAAAGTATTTTAATGTAAATATTAAAACAGGGCATTCATAATATTCAGGGTAAAAGGAAGAACTCAGAGCAAAGGTTAAATTTCAAAGTATGTAAGAATTCATAATGGTAGTGAAAATAGAACAGTCAAAGAGCATCAAAGTTAAAGTGTATTAGATGAAAGTCACAGTAAAGGTTAAAACAAAGTTACAGAGCAGTGAAGGTAAAATAGTGAAAGTAAAACATGGAGGAAGTAATGGTAAATAAATATAAAAATAATTTCAACAACAATGAATTTTATCCAAAGTGAAAATAAAAACAGTTAAAATAACAGTAAGGTTAAAAGATGAAAACAGAGCAAGAAGGGACTTTTTTGCAGAAATTTCCTGTTTAAAGTCATTGTTTTTCAGAAACTATTGTGACCAATTCAGAATGAATTTTTCAAAAATAAAGGAGGTTTATGTTCCAAATATTTCCAACTACAAAATTCCCTCTCATTTTTCTAACAACCGTTATGGTTTTGGAAATATTAAACAATATTTGAAAGCAATTTTTACAGAAAATTCCTGTTAAGTCATCATTTTGCAGAGAAGATTGTGGCCAAATAGAAATACATCTTACAAAACTGAAGGAGGTTTTTGTTCCTAAGAGACCCATCTAAAAGCACATATCTCAATCCTTTCGCAAGTATTACATAATGAGAGATACATGCACATATTTACAGCCTATTTTTCAGACTGTGGAAAACTTTGTTTTACACATATTTTTACAGAGCCTATTGTGAACAGCTGGAGAAGAATTTTAGGGAACTGAGAGAGGTTTATCTCAATAATATATTTACCTACAATAAAATATTTCATGTTTTACATATATATTTCATATTGAGAAATAAAAAGGTATCATTGGACCCCAAGTTTGCATAATTGTTGGAGCAGAATGCACAAAGAAAGGAGATAGTTACTGACTTGGATGCCTCATCATCAACTAATACTTGAGATCAAATTAGAATTCTCCTATTTTTCATCACCTATCCACAAAAAATAGTGCCAAATAAATGCATTAGTTTTGAGTGTCCTTTACTTAAGTTCTATTTATGTAAAACAGTTGGAGATATTTGTAAACCAATCTTGATATTTTTTCAAGATATTCTAGTTTAGAATTTGAATAAATACTTCACTCTTTGAAGTATTTTGGTGGAATAAAATTTATAGGATTGTTATAGTCATTTTTTATTGGACTTTAAAGCTTTTGTGTGTCAAAACTTTGAGTAGCAGGCTGGATCAAAGCAAATTGGCATCATACTTCAGGATTCCTTTGATGAGCTATTTGGAGTGAAGTATTTTCTTCACTTGTCATTGTTTTATTTCTTTGTTACATGCATTCATTTATGTTTATGCTAAATCTAAATGTATAACTAGGAGTATTACTACATGATATGTTAATAGCATCCTGTTTTTAACTAGTTATCATTTATATGTTTTCCTCTGATTTCCAGTGAAGGGAATTCTTAATTGCTCCCTCTCTCATTTGACCTCTCATACTACTTCCCTTTTCCAGATTTAAGGATTCTTAAATGCCCTTTATCCTGATCATACCACCACACAAAGACAACTTTCCAATATCTCCAAGGGTTATCTATCTTCCCCTGAATACATTTGACCTTTTTTCCCTTGATCCTAGTCCTGTTAGCTTGATTTTGACTCCATAGCCCAAAGGACAAATAGATTTCCCACTATCCATCCTTTCAAGGGATTTTTTCCCACCAAATCAAACAAAACCAAACCAAATATGCACTTTCATAGCTGGCCTAATATTCAAAAATTAAAACAAAGTTAAACTTTAAAGAGAGAGCCCTCTTTGAACCCTAGGAAGGCTAGATCCTAGAGTTTGAAGTAGGTTTTTGGTTACATCGGTGAGTTCTCTCTTGAACCTGGAGAAATTACTAAGTGAAAAAACTGCCATATATCTCAGTTTTCTTATCTTTTTTTTTTTCTTTTTCTTATATTCTTTTTCATGTTAGAACCCTTACTAACACTAACTATTAATTCCATCACTTCAAAAATCTGATTGTAGAAACAAGATCCAAAAGCTATGTCCCAACTCGTTGTCTCCAAGTACCAGTCATAATCCTGATAACTAACACAAGCTAACCAATGGTTTTTATATGATTCTTCATACAAGTATTCACACATTGCATGACTCCCTCACCCACATGCTTCAGATTATCTGCCCAACCCTGAATTTTCTCAGCACTTCCTATATCCCAATTTCGCTGCCCTAAGTTATCCTTAACTAGCCACAAGAATATACACCTAAATTCTAGGATCACTCTGCCCTTAAACTTGGTACAGGAGATGATAAGGCCAAAAATTATATACCTAATGTCGGCCTCCAAACTCTCAGAGCACCACCCTAGACAAATCACCAAGCCAACCTGCCAACCTCCCAAGAACATAACCTTTTCTTTACCTTTGCTATGGAGATTTCTATTAATATTTATATAACACCAATGTCTATTGAATGGATGATAATTATGTATCACAATCCTACTCATCCTCATGATTGCAACTTTCCCTGGATCAACCGTGAGCTGCTGCATATTAATGATCGCGCGATTGAAAAATCTTCTCTTATGCTCAAAAATTAAATTCGATTTAAAGACAAAGGGTTTATACAGCCTTAGAAAATACTTTATCATGTGATAGGCCATCATCCTTAGGTAAAAAATTTTGCATCCCATTCCACCCCTCTTACTAGAACCACCTGTCTACATTATCACGTCATCCCTGTAATGGAGTTGATTAACGGTTACACACGGTAGGATATCTCTTACTGTGTGATGTATAATCCTTGTAATCAGGTCATTTCTGTACTGATTCACCTACTATGCATTGGAGACACAAACCATCGAGAATACGATGAAGGAAGGTATGACATGAGGGCGGAGGAGAGAGGGGGAAGTGGGGGAGGTGGGGTAGGGTGAAGTGTAAGGTAAGCTAGGAGAAGGGGGAGAGGAGGAAGGGAAGTGAGGGAGAAAGGGATCAGGGAGGAAGGGAGTGAGGAAGTGAGAGGTGAGGGAGTGAAGGAGTGAGGAGAGAGGGGGAGAGGGGGAGGATGGTTATGAAGGGGAGGGTGGAGAAAAAGGAAATCAAGGAGAAGGGGATGAGGGGGTAAGGGGGTGATGGAATGGGGGGTGAGGGAGAGAGGGGGAGGGGTAGAGAGGGATGAGAGGGAGGGGGAGTGAGGGAGAGGAAAATATAAGCTATGGAGGAGCAGTTGGCCTCCTTTATCCCTATATTCCTTTCGATTATTTATTTTAATGCTTTTGTCCTTGCAATTAGAGAGGGTCTATTACATCATCATAATTATTCCCTTCATAGCACCTATGGGATATCCTGTAACCCTTCGATCCCATTGATAAGGCTCTTGTGGAAGGCTATGTTTGTTTGGGCATCTACCTCTCCATTCAAATCTCTAAAAATGTGATAGAATTTGACTCTTTCAAAGCTCTTGTAGCTACACCTGATTCTTTTCAAAATTTGGTTCAACATTAAGTTTCTAGCCTCCATGTTCTTTATCATGCTATTTATTATAAGGAGGGAGTCTCCCATAATGTTCAATATTCTAATTCTTTTTTGCTGAGAAATTATGAGGCAAAAGAGGAGACCATAAGCATCAACTTGGTTATTTTTTTTCTTACCAAGGCCCCACACATACCATTCTTCAATTTTCCCATCAAGGGTTATAAGAACCCCTCCCCCACTTGCCACCCCAATGTTGATTTGGATGTTGAATAGGAACAAATATCAGAAGAAAATATCTCAAAAAGCTAACATTACATTTAGCATTCAATTTTTTTTTATTGTTATTAGGAATTTTTTGGTTGTTCTTATTATTTGAGAAACATGTGTTTTAGCCCTTTTATAGATTTTCATGTGTATCCTATTTCTTAGAATTAGAGATACTTGCCCTCTCTATCTATTCATTATTTCCTGGTTTTCAAGCTGAAGTTTTGGAAAATGGAGGAGGATCCAAGGAATGGTCGTTAAATTTAACAAGGTATTTTACTTTTGAAGTTTTGAAAAATTTGATTTCAAACTAACTCAGTCTAGAACTTTATTGTAGATGTAGCCCAATTACTCAGATTATGGTTCAGACAGCAAAAATTGGAGAATGTGTAATTATCATTTGTTTCAATTCAAGAATTTGCTCAAATGAAATAATGTACATGGGATGTGAGGTTCAACAATGTTGTGCAAAAAGAGGATTATACTGCAATTCTGTGTAGATTTCATGCCAATCCTCTTTTGGCACAACATTTCTGAAGCTCGCATCCCATGTACATTATTTCATTTGAGTGAATTCTTGAATTGAAACACATGAAAATTACACATTCTCCATTTTTTGTTGCCTGAACCATCACCTGAGTAATTAGGTTACATCTACATTAAAGGTCTAGACTGAATTATTTTGAAATAAAAATATTAGAACTTCAAAAGGAAAATACCTTGTCAAAGTTAACGGCCATTCCTTGGAGCCTCTTCCATTATTTTTCAATAATAACCCGTTGGATATTCAACTTACATTTAACAACTGTCAGATATTCATAGGCCCTCATCAATGAACCAATGTTGGATATCTGTCTCTCACCCAATGCAAAATATCATCACATTCATAACATCTTCGTCGAATGAAAAGTCACAATGTCGGATAACCAACGTATGATGGTTGGATATTCGATAAACGCATTTGACAGATGGATGTTGGGTATTCGACCTTGGTTACAAATTAAAACATCACCTATTCGATGACTATAAGTTGAAAAAAACACTGCCTATTCGACCACTATACGTCGAATAAAACGTTGCCTATTCGATGACTATACATCCAGCAAAACATTGCCTATTCGTCGACTATACATCAAAACAAATGTCACCTATTTGATGACTATACGTCAAACAATTTCCTAGTTATCCGATGATTTATTTTGTATCAAGGATGAAAGATATCCAACGTACAACTCTGAAGGTTTCCTAGTGGTTGACTATCCATTGAAATCCTACCGAAAAAATCTATGTCTCGGGTTCTTCGGATAGTAGATGAATTTGATCCATATAATTGGCGAAGTGACGTCATATTTTAGCCCCATTTGTACTAGTGAAAGAGATGGGTTATATGTTGGATGAAATTCACACGCAGACTGAATTTCTCTTGTCTTCAATAATGCTCCTTTCCATCATAACATTTGGCTTTGGGTAAAATTACATGTGGTCCCATTATGTTAGATAATAATTGTGCTTTAAAGGAAATCACCCTAGCGCAAACTATTCATTTTCTCTATATATTCTTGTCATCTATGCATATCTTTGTCAGTGGAAAGCATGAATTTTTAGTAATTTTCAATCCCCTCCCTTAACTTTTTCATTAATATATTTGTTTCTAGATTATATCTTTTCTCCTTCACTTCCCCTATATGCCCTTTATTTTTGAAATTTGGGATAGGTTTGGGATGAATTTCCCTAAGGAAAATTGAACTACCCCAAGGCGAAACCACTTTTCCCCAAAAGAGAAATTGAATATTTTTAACACTAGAAAATCATACAGGAAAAAGACATTGAAAATGTTAAGAAAAAGGTACTGATAAAGATTTTCAAAGAAGGAATACATTAGGAAAATCCAAAAATTTAATTCTTCCTAAAGTTCAAGAAGAAATTTATGGATAGCATACAAGCAACAAAGGAATTTTTCACATAGCGCAATTATTCCTTCAATAGTTGCGTGGTCCTGAATATGGTGAAAGGTCACATCTGAGACCACTTGGAATGCTTCTCTTCCCAATACTATCAAGGATAGCCGGATTTGAGCCAATTTGAGGAGTAAATGCAGCCTAAAAAGGAATCCCTCCTCCACTCTTCTGTCATTATTTATCTTGGGATAAGAGAAGAGGAAGGAATTCAAAAAATGTCTACGTAAGCCATCCTCTGGAAGAAGAATTCTAGACACATTGTTATGCTAGAAAAATTGCTTCATAGAAAACCAACTTGCATAGTCCATTAGCAAAGGGATTTGAAGGACTCATATGTTGGCCAACCAACATTTCAGTCCAAGAGAGAGAGGTTCACCACATGATCTTGATCTACCATCCTTTGAGAGAAGGAAGAGATGTTTGCAGTAACTCAAGGGAAGGAGACCTCATTGTTTCGGGTATTTAAGCTCCATAGCTCAAATGACCCTATTCAAGTGTATATCATAGTGTATTTTTTACCACCAACATCTAATAAAGGGATAACTCTCCACTTGTGTTATTAGGCTGTTTTCGTCGTCGAGCTTTCATATTTTGTATCTTGTGTTTTGATTTGTTCATAGTGTTATATGCTTAGTTTTACCTCAAACGTAGTTTACATTGTGTCGAATCTGTTCCACTAATAGTAGGCAATCATTTTTCTATGTGACCTTTTGCAGGTAGCAAGTAGCTTTGTAAATAATTTTATTTCATCTTCCCTCACGCAAAATACACTACCACAAAAATGGTGACTCAACTAGATTCTTTCCTTTTGATTTAATGGTTGTTGATGCAGGTCCTTATTCCTACTCAGTTTGCTACAAACCACCCTTACATCCTCTCAACATATTCAATCACACTCAGTGAAAAACTTTGCATAGTAGAGGAAGCAATTTTTCTTCATTCTAACAGATAGCACACTGTGTGCTCTGACAGATGACGGCTTCGCGCCTGTGGGAAGATAACTCGCGTGGCAGACTAGAAAGAAAAAAAATTTCTACTTTTTCCCATTTTCAAGGTGATTGGAAACCCCTAATGAATTTTCATCACTTTTTCTCTATATTTCACTACTACTAGGACACCCAGACGCCATGTGTAACCTCGAATTAGCTTATCAA
Source organism: Pinus albicaulis (assembly GCA_034641835.2). Lineage (NCBI taxonomy): Eukaryota > Viridiplantae > Streptophyta > Pinopsida > Pinales > Pinaceae > Pinus > Pinus albicaulis. The sequence goes on along the minus strand of CM076579.1, from coordinate 942,640,828 downwards.
CTAGGTAGTTTTAATTTTAGTATTTTATTTCACAAATTACACATATTTTAAATAGGGGAGAATTAAGTGGCCTTAAATCCATGTATGTTTCTTGAAAAAATTATTTGATGATAAGAGATAAAGAACACGTATCTTAATTATTAAAGAGTAAGTGGCCCATATATCCACATATCTCTTTCTAGTTCAAGTTTGTAAAATTTTTGCATTAGGTTAGTTCAATTTTGCATTAGGAATTGGGACTAGGACCAAACTATTAAAAAAGAAAGCAAGTAGTCTCTGCCACCCATGCACCTCGTGGTGAGCTTGGGTATGCATATGAATTCTTTCCTAAGACAATTTTCCATCTCCTTGTAGGGAAAACATAGTCTAAATAGGTAAGGTGTAATGACCCATAATCTGCATATCAATTTAAAATTTTGCAAGGAACAATCATGCATAGGGTAATTAGAAAATGATTGTAAAGGATCAACACATATCCACATCTCATAACACTTGTGATTGTTCACTCCAAAGAAGTCACGAATAATTGGTGACTATTGGACCAAAACGTACCCATTGTGTTGGGACCTTTATCCTCTTCTTATAGTTACTTCACCAAAGCACACCCTAAAAAAATTGAGACTCTCTAAAAATAATCATTAACCAAAATCAATAAATTCTCCCCACAGGGGCCACAAAAGTAAATATAGTTCAGGTCAGCACCATAGAGGGTAGGAATCCAATAAGCCATCATGGTAATAATATATTTTGAAACATATATGTTGAATTTTTAGGTAGCCTCAAAACCGTCTATCCACCCATGGAATGAATTCTCGAGCATTACTAGAGATCTCTTTCAGAGGGGGTTAAGCTTAGGCCCAGTGCCCCAACCATCTAGTGCTTGGTACTAGTATTTTATTATCAAGAAGCTCAATATTCGAATGCTCATGTGGTACAATGGTACTTTAGTGGCCAAAACTAGGGCATCCTTCCCTATAGGTGACAGTGTAGGCAACACTTGATCCTCATACCATTACCTTGGTTAACTCTTCTACTGCTGGAAGGAATTTCTAGTTATTTTGGGATGTTAGCCCCAGTACCCATCAAGAGATATCCTCGCAAGGCCAAGTTATATTGAGAGTGTAAGACGAGTAGGTCTATATGGGCTTTTGAGTATCGTACACAAAACAAACAAAACTTCATTTTTTGTTTGATTGATCACATAGCTTTAAATTAGAGGGAAAATTACCTCTTATTTTTTCACTTTGTTTTACGCATGTGATTATATTTTATTTAATAGAAATATTCCTTCCTCCAACAAACAAAAAATATAAGCAATATTAAGCTAGTAGAAACCATAACGGACCCAATAGGGCCTTGTCGATCTAGACGTTTCTTGGACCTCCCCCCACTAGAGGGAGGAGTTCCATGTGTCCTGCCATTTAGGCATCGAGGATGAAATTTTTCCACCATTGTCGCTTCATCCTTTATAAGGGAATCTATGATTGGAAACCCCTAAGGGTCAGCCAATGCCACACCAGTGGAAACCCCAGTAGGGTCACCACACGCAACCCCTCCTACAACCCCTAGAGGGCAGAGGAGCGCTACCCCTTTAGGGAATCAACAAAACATTCATCAGGGCATGCCATAGGGTAATATTCCCCAGGCACCTCCCCTAACCCATCACACCCATATACCTATTTTTCCATAGTATACAATGGTGGTCAATATGCATTTACCCTTCTCAGCATCACTTAATCTTCCAGATATAATGAAGTTAACACATGACCCCATTGATCATGGTCCTAACTGTCCTCCCATGCCCACGAAACTCCCTTTGGATATAATTTTTTTTGAAGGGAATCAAGCAAAAGATCAAGGAAATCATATCATGACTTTCCATCGGTAGTGTTCGTCTAATAATATCATTGATGATACCATTAGACTAAGACTTTTTCAATGTACCCTAATAGAGCCTGCTGTGAAATGGTATGTTGAGAAACCTTCTGCTTCTCATGGAACCTTTATCACCATCACTACCGCATTCCTCACCTATTTTAAGCTCCCCATCCATCATGATTCAGGAATAGAACTGCTAACACATTTTAGAAAAACACCAATCATCCATATATCAGACCATCTCCACGAATGGTGGTGACATCATATTTTGTGTAAAGCCAAACTTTATGATAGAGTGTTTTTTGACTTGTTTTTGAAAAATATCATAGTTGGGACTTCAAAAGACATGGCGACGCAGATACCTACCTCCAAGGAGGATGTCATTATCAAGGCCCAACATCTTGAACTTATATACACCCATTCAGGATATATTTACAATGTCTTGCCAAATGTCACGCACCTGCAAACATATAGGGAATTAACAAGTGCCTCGAATACTATAGACATTTTAATTGGGTCGTTAGCCCAAAGTCACCAAAGCAGAAGTAACCAGTACCCAGGAAACTCGTACGATTCTACTCATAACGTATCACAATATGGATACCATCAAAGTCAGTGCGCACCTTTGTATAATATGACAAATAGGGTGATTCCATACCATCAACATTAGGGAGGCTTATACCCTCCCTCATAAGGGCACCCGTACTCAACTAGGAATTTTTATATAACAGAGCTTCCCTGAAAATCATACACCAATAAAGGACATGGGAACTTATACTCCACTTTTCCTGCACAAAATCCACCACCAACGCAAATCAATGCATTGATGAACCTTGTGCAACCATCCCAGGCTCAAAAACGACAATATTATGACTAGGAGAAAAATAATAATCCTCCAAATGTTATAAATAAGAAGCAATGGAACAAGAAAAAAGGAGACTCTGGAAAGGGGGTAGTAATCAACAATGCCCCCCATGATCTTTGTTTGGCGGCAAACCCAACCAAAATCAAAATTAGGATCCAAATATTAACTCCCGAGGGAAAAAAAAGAAACCCAATCTAAGCACAAATCACTCTTGTGACATATTTGGTGAATATGGCCATTACACTCACCACTATCACAAACTCTCTGAATTGAAAAAACTTAAGGGTAATCGAGGACAAGGGGGACCTACCCAACAGCCTGTGGCAATTCAGGAACCTTTCCCCCACCAAGGAGTGGTTAACACACAACAACAACAATCACAAAAAAATGATACCAGAGGAGGCAGCCATGAGATCTACATGGGTGGCAAATAATTATTCTTCCAAACAATGAATAAGAACTATGATACACCTCTGGATACCAACCCATTAAGTACAAGTACGAGCGCACCTACCGCACCATTAACTATCTCCAAAGTACCTATTGAGCCCCTTCCAAGAAGGTTCAAAGGACCAACCAGACGTGCAGGACATCACTCCAAAGCTACTCATTACTATAGTATAGTGGATGATTTAGCTCCATCACCAGTTTTCTGTTAACTTTGGAATTTTTGTAATCATGCCTAAGAAAACAAGAAACCTTACTTTTCGCGTTAGGCACAATCGGCCCTTCCAATTCACACCTAATGGGTTTCGATCTAGACCAGGTAGGCCCTAGGCTTCCTTCTCTAGTCACTTTCTAGATACCGGTTTCGGTTCATAATATCACCATATACCGATGCATTGTGGATGAAGGAGCATCCACATGTATCATGTCCAAATCGGTTTGGAAAAAGTTACGATCACCTAAATTAAAACCATGTGACCTCATGCTTAGAGCATATGATGGACGCCCATCAACCCCCATCGGTATTTATCAAAATGTCATAGTAAACCTGGCCTACAAGACAATTCTTATAGACATTGAGGCCTTAGATGCACAACTAAACTAGAATATACTCCTCGAGTGGAGTTATATGTATGCCATGATTGCAATCGCATTCTCTGTCTTTACAGTGATGATGTTTCCCCCCGATGATCAGATCATCACCATCAACCAACTCACATAATATGAAAAGAAACCCATGACCTCTCTATATTTCCTACTACCATACATAGAAACAACCACAGAACCACTCACGAAGTATACAGAGTTTGGCCTAGGCCAATTCAAACCATCATCCATCCTAGGATCATTCCTAGGAGATCCCCCTATTATACTAGGGGAAGTCCCTGAAAGTACGAAGGCACCGGTGTGCATGATGCTCTCATCAAACATTGAAACTAGCTGAGATGCAAAAACCAGTAGTATGGATGTCGAAGCCACCAGTACAACATTCCTACCATACACCATTTCGCAAACCCCATTTTTGTATCACCCACCTCGTTTTATATCAAAAAAAGTCATGACAACTATGACATTACCAAATATAGATTTTGCAATATCTGTGTGGTATTTTGTCCCTCCAACCATGCTGGAAATCCTATGCATTACCTCTACAGGAATAATCCCTATTGCCCCTCAAGAGGTCATGGTAGTTAAAGAAACACCTGTAGTGGTTCTAGATGGCATGACCAAGAAGAATAACAAAAAAGGAAAAAAATTCAAAACCCCCAACTTACCTAGGGCATTACAACCTTGTGCATTGTGCGATGTTAGAGGTCATCCTACTAATATTTGCTAGGAGTTAGAAGAATTAAATCCCCTTCTACACATTAAAAAAAATGTCGCGACCTTGAATTCGCATAAAAAGGAATAGTTCGCGAACAACCAAAGGAAAGAATTACACACCAATCATGTGTGCCACATATGTGATCATTATGGGAATTATACCCATCAATGCCTAGAAATGTCGTGATACAGGGATTCATTACAAGCCCTAGAACAATCTTACAAGGAGGATCAATCAGAACCATCTATGCAAATGGATGAGGGTGAACCCAAAACCATATTGTACATATGAAATTAACCTACATCTTTCTCATACACAGTCACCCCAATGACCCAAATACAACAAACAAAGGCAACACCACATGTCCTAGTTTGCGCACTATGTGATGAGCCTGATAACTTAATTACATAGTGCCCCAAGTTAACAGCGTTCAACCATTTGTATCAAATCCTGTAGGTTTCCCAAAGAAACATAGTTCAACATAGACAACATACGTGTCAGATTTATCAGAGAAACCACCATGTGCACCATTGTCCCCACATATGTCGATTCTAGTTTTTGTTGTATTTCATGCGACGCTTCATCACTGAGAAACCTAACTTAGCTGAATCGGACACAGGATCCAAAAGCACCACTACAACTCAAAGGATAGAATAAATGAGGACCATATTGTATATATTAGAAGAGAGATGGTCATGTGAACGACCACCTGTCCCTCATAACCATCCTCGGTCTCCAATCCATCTTTACACACTCTATGATGAATGGCATCTCTTCATCGCTAATTGTGTAGTGCTAGAGTTGTTTCAAATATGGTACCTGGTAAATCCAGTGTACTACGACATTTTACAAGAAGTTCAATATTATTTCTAGGTGTGTCAAGATAACCACCCGATTCATTTTTGTCCCTGCATCCTCCGTTTCAGTTTATCATTAGACTATCTACGTTGGGCCATAACCCATCTTCTCGAAGAGGATGGATCAGACTTGGAGTCACTATAAAGTTCGACAACCCAAGAGAATGAGGCAAACAGGCCCATCCTCTTCATATCTGAAGAGAAACGACAGCAAAGGGGGCAGATTCCCACCCCCAACCACCCTTAACGCCCAATCCCAGCCTGTGTACTATATGAGAAACATGATAATTTGATTACCAAGTGCCTAGAGTTAGAATCATTTCCTAAATGGTACTCATTCACCACCAATAATACATATATATTCGGTTTTGAGATTCTACAACCTAGGAAGCCAGGAGTAGTGAGACCTCCCCTCCATTTTCACCAGACCTCTATAAAAGGTAAGGAAACCAATTATCCTAGTAAGGGGTGACAACAATCGAGAATTTCATGTGCCCTATGTAATAAAAAGGGTCACATAGTCAATCAATGTCAGGAACTCAATAATTCACCGACATTTTTCGCATGGTCATATCCATACCTTACATTCATATCTCTAATCAAGGGAAACTGACATGTTGTTATTGCTGAATTTGCACACAATTCCACCATACGATAAATTTCCATTTCCTTCCAAGGATAAGTGCGACTAGAGCATTGTTGGAATAAAAACTCCCACAAGAGAAAAATCATACTAAGTTTAATAATAGTAGACGACAGGAATGAAGTAATATACGTTCTCGTAATCATCTCCCATCATCATCCTCTAATATGATGAGTAGTACTAGACCCCATACAATATACACAATGAGTACATTTACTCCATGAAACAATTTCATTATCCATGATCATGATAAAGAGAAATACCCTATGTTGTGAAAATCTCGGTACCTCTGCATCCATCAAATTATTCACACAAAAAAAGATACATGTACCCTCCATACACCACCAAAAGAGCATGATTATTCTCTTGCTAAGAAACAAACAACAATCATGAAAATTCTTCCACCATGTAACGTTGATGAGACATGAAACCATATATGATTAATCTCATCATGCATGGGAGCCATGACTCATGTTGTCTTCTCATATTTCCTTGGTGTCGAGACCGCTGCAACTACCACAATAGTATAAGTACCTTCTATGATGCAAACCCAACCCATCTACACCTTGTCAACCTCATCTGGTTCCACGACATCAACCATAGAATCATATGCATGTTAGTTGACCAACACTGTTAGGCCAGAACCAATTCCTCACAGCCTCACACAAAAAAATTCCCCCTTAGACATCTTATTTCGCTCCATTGAAGATATTTTAGAGGCCATGACAGAACCAGATTTTCTGTGGGACTTAGTACATCACCGCTCATTTTTTCTTCTAGAAAAAACATTCGTGCCTAGTAGCACAAAAAACCCAGTATACTTATGCCATTGAATCCAAAGACCTCATTCCATATAGAAAGGTAGATTGGTTCAAAAACCATATCATAACACCCAATGTGTTTGACGAAGGGAATATGTCGAATATTTCACCAACCATTAAGGTTAATATCTCCAGAAATCTAGGAAAAAATAAAGAAATCTCACTAGGGGAAGCATGCTCCCTAGATGAGGTAGTCGCATATACAAAATTATTACAAGAGTACATGGATACCTTTGCATGGGATTATTCGGAAGTGCTAAGGCTGACCCCCACCATCGTAGAACCCCATATTGACACTTGGCCTGATGTATCACCAATCTTCCAAGAGTATTGTCAATTACACCCATCCAAAGCAGAAGCAATCAAACAAGAGATAGTCAAGCTTCATAAAGTTGGATTCATATACCCAATCGCTTACACCTCGTAGGTTTCCAACCCTATTCCTGTCATGAAAAAACAGGGCACCATCCAAGTCTGCACCAATTTTCGAGATTTAAGCAAAGCTTGTCCCAAAGGCAACTACCCTACCCCTTTCATCGACCAAGTCATTGATGCTTGCACTAATCATGAGGCCTTGCCCTACATGGATGGATTCTCAGGGTACAATTAAATTCAAATCCAACATACGAATTAGTATAAGACTGCATTCACCGCCCCATGGGGCACGTTCAAATATCAAGTTATGCCTTTCGGTCTTAAAACTACTGGAGCCACCTTCCAATGGGCCGTGAATGATATCTTCCATGATCTAGCTCACCTCATCTTAGCCTTCTTGAATGACCTCACAATACAATCCAAGGAATAGGGTGACCATCTCGAGGATTTACGATTGGTATTCCAACGATGCTTACACTACAACCTACGCTTGAACCCTCTCAAGTGTGTATTTTTTGTTAATAAAGGCATACTGTTAGGATTCATAGTATCCAAACAAAGAATCAGAGTTGACCCCCTCAAGGTCTAGTGTAATATTCCCAATTTTCCATCAGATAAGTGGAATATTAGAGTTCTTAATTTTCCTAATTAATTAAGTAAATAAGATGGTGGAGGGACCCACAAACTCCATAGATGAATAAAATCCACTTTTGATATGTGTATGTTGATATTTTAGATCTAGATCTACATTATGGACTAGTGGAATAGCTTCTTAAATGAAGGAAGGGTGGAGATCATGGATATTTAATGTAAAATCATGAGGATCTTGGAGGAGGTCAACTGAGATCATGGTGCATTCAATGTAAGATCATAAAGCACTTATGGTGAGATAGTGGAGGAAGTGGTACATATGATGCACACATGATGGAGACAGTGGGAAATAAATGCACACATGATGGAGATCATGGAGAGACAACACAGTCTTCATGGTGGCTAGTGGCCACATGTACATCATAGTTATGAGGTGTGCCAAGGCTATGGAAGGCTCATAATATATATAATGAAGATGAAGGAAAAATAGAAGGCAGGATTTGTATTATTATTTTTGATCTGTTTAGATGTAGATTTGTCATGTGACATTTCAATGCACGCTTATGTTGTTTAGCTAAGTCTACAGTTTTGTTTAGCACAAGGTGTTCCTGAGCGGGAATCCCACCCTTACCCACGGGGGACTTTGAGTGCCTACTCTGGGAAGGTTTCTATTGAGATCCATTCATCATCAAGCATTGGTGGCATAATAATCCCATTCTTATATTCTCATTCAGCCACAGGAATAATGCAGTCCTGCATTAGGGTTTGAGGGGTGGAGGTTGTTTCTAGCATTCTAACTAGGAAACCGGTGGAGGATTCATCCTTTCACCTTGTGCTTCAATATCAGCCTTTCAGGAGTATCACATTCATATCTGGCATTGAGGCCATCATTTCATACCTCCATGAAACAAAAATTCCCTCAAGGATTCCGCAGTCCAGTCTTGCAGATCTAACGGAGGAAGGAAGTTTCCAGTATTTCAGCTGGAAATCCCGTGAGGGAACATCTCCTCACTTTGGGCACATCATTTCCATCATTCAAGAGCTTCATTGCAACATCTAGCATTAGGATATAGAGCCTACCTCTATGACAGTGCATTTTTCTCCAGTTTTTGTGTCTTCATCAGCTGCATCTATTGGAGGAGATTGGAGGAGACAGATCTTGAGTTTTTGGCTTAAGAATGTGAAGGAGGGATAAGCCCTCTATGCATTGGATGATTGTATCATATTGCAGCCATATTTATCTTCAGTTAATGAAGCAGATCTGCATACTGAGTAGGAATATAGTTGCAGGCCTAAGAGGGTGATTTTCCAAGATTGTCAGATCTAGAAATCCTTTTTGAGTGATCTTGGGTATTCATCATAGAGCCCGGATCTAACGTTTCAGCATCATCGAAGCTTCAGAACTTCCAAATCTACAATTTTACTATGTTTGGTCCAATGATGATTTGGTGTTGGATTCTATTGAGTGATGATGGTCATTGTTCTTGGTATAATGATGATGTGATGGGGCACCAAGATGCATTGTTGCGGTGGCTTCTCTTAAGGGAATATGGCCACTACATTTGGTCCAATGATGATGTGGTGTGGCAGCAAGATGCATTGTTGCGGAAATTTCTTTTGAGAGAGTATGGATCTCATATTTATATTGATGTTGATTTGGCATGGAAGAAAGAAGCATTGTTGTGGTGAGAGAGTATGGCTCTCTTGTTTTCATGATGATCTAGCATGGCAGCAGAAGGCTTTGCTGCGGTGGTTGTTATTGGGAGAATATAGTTTGACATTGTTCATGTTCATCCATATGTCTCTACTTCTTATTTTTCACTATGTTGATGTTATGTTCGGATCCTACATGGCCAACAGGGCTAATGATGAGAGCATTGATATATGCAATCTACTCTATGTAACATGGTTTGGAGAGATAGTTCATGAGTTGGGACTTTCCACTTTGGAAGAAACCACTTCATTTCATGTATCTCATGCATAGAGGAGATATTTAGAGATCATATGGTTTCCACTTGGAGATTCACTGATGAGGAAGGGTATCTAACTTTTCAGTTGGAGGCCATTCTAGAAATTATAGAGAGGCAACTTTAGATTTGGGAATGCATTACATATTGTAGCATATGGGGAGGCCTTCCATACGAGGATGTGATTTGGAGGGAGGATGTTTGTTGTAGAATCCAATTTTTCAATTGCTTGAGGACAAGCAACATTTTGGTCAGGAGGACTGTAATATTCCTAATTTTCCATCAGATAATTGGAATATTAGAGTTATTAGTTTTCCTAATTAATTAAGTAAATAAAATGGTGGATAGACCCACAAACCCCATAGATGAATAAAATCCACTTTTGATGTGTGTATGTGGATATTTTAGATCTAGATCTACATTATGGAGCAGTGGAGCAGCTTCTTAAATGAAGGAACAATGGAGATCATGGATCTTTAATGTAAAATCATGAGGATCTTGGAGGAGGTCAACTAAGATCATGGTGCATTCAAAGTAAGATCATAAAGCACTTATGATGAGATAGTGGAGGAAGTGGTGCATCTAATGCACACATGATGGAGAGAGTGGGAATTAAATGTAGATATGACCAGGATCATGGAGAGACAACACAGTCTTCATGGACGCTAGTGGCCACATGTACAACACAATTATGAGGTGGGCCAGGGATATGGAAGGATCATAATCTATATAATGAAGATGAAGGCACAATAGAAGGAAGGATTTGTATTATTATTTCTAATCTGTTTATAGCTAGATTTTTCATGTGACATCTCTATGCACACTTATGCTATTTAGTTAAGTCTGCAGTTTTGTTTAACAAAGGGTGTTCCCGAGTGGGAATCCCACCCTTACCCACGGGGGAATTCGGGTGCCTACTCTGGGAAGGTTTCTATTGAGCTCCATTCATCATCAGGAATTGGTGCCATATTCATCCCACTCTCATATGCTCATTTAGCCACAGGAATAACGCATTCCCGCAGAGGGTTTGAGAGGTGGAGGTTGTTTCTAGCATTCCAGTTAGGAAACTAGTGGAGGATTCATCCTTTCACCTTGCGCTTAAATATCAGCCTTTCAGGAGTAGTACATTCATATACGACATTGAGGATATCATTTCATACCTACATTCAGCAACAATCCCCTCAAGGATATCATTGTCTAGCCTTGAAAATATGAATGAGGAAGGGAGTTTCCAGTATTTTAGCTGGAAATCCTATGAGGGACCATATCCTCACTGTGGGCACATCATTTCCATCATTCAGGAGCTTCATTGCAACATATAGCATTAGGCAATAGAGCCTCGCTCTCTGACATTGTATTTTTCTCAAACTTTTATGTATTCAACAACTGCATCTATTGGAGGATATTGGAGGATACAGATCTTGAGATTTTGGCTTAAGAAACTGAAGGAGGGATCAACCCTCTATGAATTGAGCTTATTGTATCATATTGCAGCCATATTTATCTTCAGATCATGCAACAGATCTACATACCCAGCATTCATATAGTTTCAGGCCTAACAGGGTGATTTTCTAATATTGTTAGATCTAGAAATACTTTCTGAGTTAGCTTGGGTATTCACCATAGAGCCCGGATCTAAAGTTTTAGCATCATCCGAGCTCCAGAACTTCTAGATATACACCTTTATATTTTTTCGGCAGTTGCAGTCCTGACATTTTCAACAGGGACAATGCAGCATTCCTTCCAACAGTCCAACAGTTACGAAGTCCCTCTTGTGGGATCATTTCAGGGTCATTATGGGCCATCTCTTTGGCTTGAGTGTCTCATATTTTGAGCACTATTGTATTGTTTATCCGTCTCCTATATAATAAAATGGCTTAGCTATTATGTAAATTTGTATGATGCCTTTAGATTAATTATTTACATTGCTACAGTTCTTATATTGTGTTTTAGCATTAGTACATTTTCCCTTTTGGGATATTACATCCAGGAAATCAAAGAAGTACCACCCAAAACTCTCAAGAAACTTCAAAGCCTACAGGGGAAAGCCAACTTCTTATGACACTTTGCCCCCAATTATGCCTCTTGCGCGCAAGGCTTCCTACACATATTCCGTCAAGACATTCTATTCAAATGGGATGCTTAGGCTCAAAATTAATTTGAGGAATTAAAGGACACCTTGTCTTCAACCCCCTTGATCAGCCCACCCAATTATGAAAAAGACTATATCTTATATCTATCTGCATCAAACACAACCATAACTGGGGTGTTAGTCGAAGACAAACTAGATAATAAAGTGCATGTAATATATTATGTCAACAAGAACTTGTCTAGCCCTACTGTAAGGTACGAGCCAGAAGAAAAAACTGCCATAGCCCAAGTACACGCAGTAAAAAATATTTGGAACTACATCATCCTAATCATACAACAACAATCATAGCAACTATCAACCCCATGTGATATCTACGAACTCGTCGTATGATGAATCATAAGTATGCCTGATTGGTAGTTATACTACAGGAATTTGACCTAAAATTTAGCTCTACCAAGAGAAAAAAATCATTAATCTTAGTCGAGTTCACCACTAATATCCCAAGTACGACTCAAGGATCCCCAGTTAATGACTCACTATTGGATGAAAATTTATTCTTAGTGACGACTGAGGACCCTTGGTATGGTGACATTCTCATATTCTTGCGAACCAAAAAGTTCAAACAACAGCTAACCTATGACAACCAAAGGTGCATATGCCATTAGGCCCCCTGATACCTTCTCATGGGGGATGTCCTTTATTGAAGGAATGTTAACACTAATTTATGTCGATGCCTCACACACAACCAAGATAAGAAAGACATAAATGATTGGCATAGTGGGGCTTGTGGCAACCACCTCTCAGGGATGTCCACCACCCAAAAAAATTTGTGGGCTGATTATTTTTGGCTCACCCTATTCCACGATTTCATTCAAGCAGTTAAAAGGTGTGAGAAATTCCAACACTTCGCCCACAAGGAAAGATCACCACCTACACCTCTACACCAGATCATTGTAGCAGGTCCCTTTTGTAAATGGGGCATCGAATTTATTACTTGTAGCAATACATAATTTGAAAACCAAAAATACATCACAATAGCCATCGATTATTTCACCAAATGGGCAGAATCCATGCCCACATACGACAACATGGAAGAAACTGCAACTCGGTTTCTCTTCAACCATGTCATCCAACGATTCAGTGTGCCTGAGGAGTTAGTCTCCGAACATGGAAGGCATTTTGACAATGAAATATTCCAGGAGCTATCCCATTGTCTAGGGCTTACGCATGAGTTCGTAGTCTAATGGCCAAGTAGAATATGTTTAAAAAGTACTCAAAGAAATGTTACAACATATGATAAACAACCATAAAACTAACTTGTGCCATATGGTATTTTCAGCCTTATGGGAATATCGCACAATGGTTAAATCCTCAAAAGGGTTCACACCTTTCCAATTGGTATACGAAGTGGAGGTCATACTTCCCATTGAATGTGAAATCCCCAACTTACACGTAGCTATCGAACTCCTCACTGATACCCAACCTTTAGAGTAATGATTGGTACAATCAGAGCTCATCAACGAAATTCGACGAGAGCCTCTCCAACATAATGAGGCTCACAATAAAATATTAAAAGCATCATTCGACTGCAACATCACCCCTCACTCATTTTCTGAGGGGGAGCTAGTCCTCTGCTACGACATTGCAAAAGAAGCCTTAGGACCCGGGAAGTTCGAAACATTATGAAAAGGTCCTTACATCATCAAAAATTGTCTCCTCAAAGGATAATACATTCTATTTGAGCCCGACATTACATGCCTAGCTAATCCCATCAATGGGCTATACTTGAAAAATCCCACCCATAGGGCAGTAAGTCTCAGCCTTAGAGATAAAGTGAATGTAACATAAATTTTATGATGACCATAATCATCGTGGACTTGTTCTAAAAACATTCTCTTGTGTCACAGATGGATCATCCCCCCATCCACTATTTTGGATTTTTTGATGGAGCTTTGCGATGGCCACAAAATCTAGTAGTAGCCACCTAGGCCATCTACTCTCTTGACCAGTCACCACTCCTCACCAACGGAGTATGTATCAGACCAGCTAGAAATAATCAAGTAGAATATGATGCAGTCATCAAGTTGTTGAGCGAGGCCTCCAACTAGGGAATTATCCATCTACATGTATTTCTTGATTCCCAGTTAGTGGTATCGCAGTTAAACAAATCTTTTCAAGTACAAGATTCACACTTATTTAGGAAATACTTTCATGCATGACAGTTAGCCATCACTTTGATCACATTACATTTACACACATACCAAGAAAAAATCATGTAGCTGATCGCATAGCTAACCATATCCTAGACTAGAATGCATCTCGTATAAACCATCATCCATGAAAAAAAAAATCATAAAGCATAACATCCATCATAGGTACATAACATCCATCATAAAAATATTCAAACATAACATAAATAATCCAAACCATAGACACATTGTAAGAACCTCCAAAAAAATACATCTCGCATATATAGATAAAAAAATATGTGTCCCAGTATACAAAATCGGTCACTAACCATCATGTGAGTAAAAAATATAAATATCACCAATACAGGGAAGCATCCTCATAATGGATGCTTTCCCTGACCATACAAAATATCTAGGGCTTAACCCCGTCTGGTGGGTCCTCTAGACCCATATGAGTACCTAGTGCCAATATAGGAGAAACAACCGCAATAGTAGATGCTTCCCTGCACAAATTCGGGCCATGTACCATTTCCTGGGCCATCGCCATCTCCAGCCATATGTCTTCCATGTTGTCAAAAACCCTGGTTGGAAACCCTCAATTCAACCTCTCCAACCGACTCCACAAATCTGCTAGACCTGCAGCATGAGAATTAACCACCTTAGCTCGAGCCTTTGCTACCAGCACTCTAATATCTGCAGCAGCCTACAACTCCACAATCACTGCCACCCATGCCTCAGCCGACTCAACATGTGTAAGAAGAGAAAAATCACTATTAGTAGATCCAATGCTACTAACCTCGCCTGAGGGAACCCTTGCACCAACATCTCCCCCAATCTGGGCCTGACCTGCCCCAAGCAGGTCCCTCCTCCTTGGCTGGTGGCCTACCAAATGAGTGGCATTATGCCTTGCCAAACCCACATCTACAAGAGAAACAAAAAAAACAATATCAGTGTCACCATCGAAGACATATAGATATATATACAATAAGAATCCTCAAAATGCGGAAAAAAACAAAGGTCATACCTGCTAGACCCCATGCATAGCTAGCAGGGAGACCCATATCCGAATCCCCCCATAAATCCATCCCTGAATACAGGAACTCAAAGGACACCTATGGGTTTGACTCGAACCACGCCTCGATCGTCATATCCTAGTAACATCATGCCTCTCCCCCACCACAACAGGGCATCACAAGTGCCCACCGACGCATCCGATGATCCCTCAGAGGAACTAGGGGCATGAACACAAAGGGTCGGAGCATCACAACCCTCTCATACATAATGCTATAGATGATGGTTGCATAAGAAAAGGTCTTAATGTTCCCCCTCTGGGCCTCGGCGAGTTGAGTGACCATGCCCTCATAGACATAGTAGGCCCAAACAAAAAAGTGATAGGCCCAAAGATGGTGAAAAAACACAATCTGTGGACCCAACACTCGATGGGTCACCATAAACCTAGATAGGTGAACTATCATCCCCAAAGAAGCCCTCTCATCTAGGTTTGTGATAGAACTCACACGGATATAGCCCTAGTTGATCAAGTTAGGACTATAGTGCTCCCCTGCCTCGACCCAATGATGGATGTTCACTCCCCTAGGGGGGAGAGGATAAGGAAGGGCCTCTCCCTAAGGCAAGATACCAATCACAAAATAAACATCAGTCTCTGGATGGATCACAACATATTTGCGGTGCAGGACCATAAACTGTTGTCTTATATTCCATCATCAGACCAGGTAGTGCAAGAACCCATCTTAGGACCTCAATATGTTATTCTCTAAAAACATTAGCAAATTGTACCGAGCTAGGATCTCATAATCAAAAGGGTATTGGGCCACTTCTGCATGGATATCAGTTCAGTCCCTCTCCCACCACAACATCCTGTCGTAAAAAAAAATAACAAAAATAAGTTTTTGATCAAAAAATGATTAAAAAAATATTGGGCCTCCCTGTGCCTGTAAAAAAATGAGATACGTTGACCGCTCACGTGTAGAAGATACAAGCATGTGGCTCAGATTTCATAAATTTCCCCAACCACGAGGGCATCACACAAAAATCACCTTTTCTGTGAGGTTCGTGTGGGATATCCTTGATCACCCGTGCAACCTTACCCAAAACTGGGCATAAAATCCATACAAATTCACATTTGTATGGACCACCCACTCTAGAAAATGACAGAAATAAAAAGTAGGATGTTTAAGGTCCTATCTGACCCTAAAAACACAAATACCTGGTACTCAAACTGACCAAAATGACAAGGGAAGCTCAGGATGGTAGCTCAAATCTGACCTCATACCCTGAAAAGACAAATACGATTTGAAAATGAACCATATTTGCCCCTATATCACCATTTTTTCATTTTTAAACAAACTGTAACTGGAGCTCAGAGTACCTAATCACAAAACCGAAAGAAACACAATGAGAAACACTTTATCATGTTCAAACCATGCCCCATAGATCCACACTTCAAAAAAAGTTATTTTCAGGCACAACGCCCACCATTCTTCAGTTCAGGTATGCCCTCCCTTATCACTTTAATAAATTCATGTTATTTCAAATATATTTGTATGAAAAAGTTTCTTTTACTTGGATTATTGGCTGCAAGTATTGAAGGCACACCAAATCACTATATGCCCCAAAAATTAAAGGTACAAGAGCAGGTATCATTCTACCTTCAGCATGAGAGGCTTCCCTAGAAAGCTTTGCATATTCATACATTATTTCTTCAGAAAAA
Organism: Pinus albicaulis; assembly: GCA_034641835.2. NCBI lineage: Eukaryota > Viridiplantae > Streptophyta > Pinopsida > Pinales > Pinaceae > Pinus > Pinus albicaulis. Next base: position 942,624,048 of record CM076579.1, on the reverse strand, counting down.
TAAAATCATAGGTTTCATTTACCTGACCATGTTTATCATAACCCCACCTTGCACATGATAAACACCCTTGCAGGTCAGTAGAGCCTCACCCTCCATGGCATCCATCACTCATGTAGACCATACACCAAAATTTTGGAGCCGTGTCCATAAAACCCCAAGCTCGAGAACCACTTCATGTTCTTCCATCCATCATCAAACATCAAGTCAAGTTTTACCCATTATATGTTAAAACCCCTTTCCTAGCCCACCATTCTCCACAAGTGGATCAACAAAAACGCACCACCGTGTTTCATATTTGGTCTATCACACCCCCATCAACATATCCCATTTGTGAAATTTTCATCCACCTCATCAACCCCACACCAAGACCAAACAATGGGGCTCCCACCCTCAACAAAACACACTCCTCACACCATAGTGAATGATTATCCATGTTTATGGGGCATCCATCTCCATTCTCATACATCGAAACCACTTTCATATTCTTTTGGAAAATGTACATTTTTTTTTAAGAGAGAACTCCCACCCATCCATTTACATTTCTCACCTCGAAGCAGTCCCTAAACACCCTTGGTCAGAGGTGCACATTATTTACCACACCCAACCATGACAATCATAGCAACCATACACCCACCTTGGATGTCGTATCGACTATGGGGATTTCCTTATTAGAAATTGTTATGACTTCTGCCACTCACATTTACAACTCCAACCTCGGGCCACTTAACTATCATCATTAGTTATAGCCATTTCTTGTCATCATGCCTAGTTAACCCATCACATCACACCCTACTACATCAAAAACCCAAGTCCCTTTCATCAAGAATCATTTTGATCAGTTAAGGCTTCCTTCTTTTTGACTTCAAACAACCATTTTGCAATAAGGATGTAGTACCTTGGATGACTCCTCACCTCAATAGGGGCATCCTAGGATGGCACTATGGGAATCATCATTGACAATTGATGTCATCGTTACTCTTGAAATTTTACTTCAATGTAATATTCCATGTCCAAGATTGTATCATACTGCGTAATTGTTACACTTTTTCAGAATTCATCAAAGAATCATGACTCAATAAGCATCTCTTTCAGCAAATTCTTACACAAGAAGGTCTCCAACAGTAAAAAACCCACGCATATAATGAGCACCTTTTCTAAAAACGTGTGATACTAAGATTAAGAATGTGGGTGCCATATTCAAGCTTCTTTCAAAGAAAAATTCCCTCGAGGGCATCAACAATAGTCGTCATCAACCAACAGTATTTCATTGCCAAAGAGTGACATAAACACTACTAATATCTATCATATTAGCTTATCTAGTCAAACATCATGAGCATGGGACATGCTCGCCTCGTGGAAATATTTTATTCATTCTATCTCTTGCAGGTTTCCTACAAAGAATGGTGTCTTTTTTAGTTAAGACAAGGGGTCTCCCAACTGAGTTCTAAAGCAAGTCACTCTCTCTCTTTCTCAAAAGGATGACATAGAAAAAAGGAAAATATAATCTATTTTGGCTATATAGTTCTTCCTAGTCCTCATACATTAGGGGGAAATTGTTAACATTGGAAAATAAAATAGGAAAAAGACATTAAAAATGTCAAGCAGAAGGTACATATAAAGATTTTGATAGAAGGAATATATTAGGAAAAGCCAAAAAATTAATTCTTCCCAAGGTTTAGGAAGAAATTTATGAACAGTGCACAAGAAACAAAGGAATTTTGTGCACATCGCGACTATTCCTTCAATAGCCACGCGATCCTGAAGATGATGAAATGTCACCATCAGGGACCACTTGGAATGGTTGGTCAAGATGATTCTCTTCCCGGTATTCTCAAGGACAGCCAGATTTGAGCCACCTTGAGGAGTAAATGTAGCCCACAAAGGAATCCCTACTCCACTCTTGTGTCATTATCTATCTTGGGCCAAGAGAAGAGGAAGGAATTCAAAAATTGTCTATATAATAAAGCCTTTGAGAGAATAATTGGAGACACATTGTTATGTTGGTCAAATTGATTCATAGCAAACCAACTTTCATACTCCAACAACAGAGCGATTGGAAGGACTCATATGTTGGCCAACCAACATCTTAGTCCAAGAGAGAGAGGTTCACCACTTGATCTTGATCTACCATTATTTGAGAGAGGGAATAAACTCTTGCAGGAATTCGAGGGAAGGAGACATCCTTGCTTTTGGTATTTGAGCTCCATAGCTCAAAGGTCCCTCTTCAAGTGTTTAGAATTGTATCTTTCTTACCACCAGCACCTAGTAAATGGAGAACTTTCCACTTGTGTTATTAGGTTGTTTTATCCATCAAGATTTTGTCTTTTGTATCTTGTGTTTTTATTTTTTATTAGTGTTGTATGCTTAGTTTTCCCTCAAACTTAGTTTACATTGTGTCGAATCTGTTAGGCTAATAGTAGGCAATCATTTTTCTCTATGACCATATGCAAGTAGTAGCCAGCTTGCTAAAGAAGTGTATTTTGTCCACCCTGGTGCCAAATACACTACCAAAAACATGATGAAAGGAAAATTATTTTTCAGAACCCCTCTCATTATTTGATGTGATATACTTTACTGGGAAATAAAATCATGTCTTCATGCTAACCACTCCTCCAAGCAAAAAAACATTAAATCACAATTGGACTTTTTTAACAAGTTGGCTCCAAATTATTTTAGAAAATATAATTTTTTTATGGACCAAGTTCAGGTCGTACCCTCTCTTAATGGCACGATTTCACCCAACCAAATGCCTATAAATTAGGCCTGTTTGCGGCTTATTTAACACACACTCATACATCTTGATATGATATTTTAGTAGTTTATCTATTTGGTTTCTTTGTGGAAATACAAGTAATTAATGTAGCCTCTCTTTGTTGCCTTATGCAACCTGTCCCTATCCTATTACGACCCACTCTATGGAATCTAAAGTGGGTGGTATTCACTATCGACGAATATTGACTCTTTTTTCTGTGTTTGGTAGGTCGAGCTTGGGAAGTGTACAAAACCAAGTTTGAAGTCACTATTATGAAGTTTTTTAGCATGTTATGGTGGCCAAATATTTGTGTCAAGTCATAAAATAATGATGTGTAATTATATGTAGGATCGAGCCATTTTTTTGTATAATGTGATGATCCTCAGTATTGTAACAAGAATTTTGTAACTCCCAAGGATACCAACTTTAATTAGCAACCTGGGGTTCGTACAAAACTAAGAAGTTTCGACACTATATGTGCAGCGTACAATGTTTCCTTATTTTGTTGATATGATGTAATGGACTGAATTTCATGAAATCAAAGCCTAAGCTAATTGCATAAATGGAAGTGTTTCTTTGAAAAGAAATTAATCCTAGGCAAGAACAACAATTTGTAATTGAAATCATAAGGGCATGAATTCAAATAAATAGGCCTAATATATTTTGAAAAAATACATGTTCTAATTGGATTTTATTCTTCCTAAATCATGGATTTAGATCCAAGGGGTCATGATTCAAGCATAAGAGACAAAAACCCAACTTTGGGAGAAAATATGGTAGAGTTTATATGTGCTACAAGAGTGCTATAGGAAGTTTTGGTTTTGCTACAGGAAGTCCTGTTTAGGAGATAACTCACTAAATGACTAGGTAAATCAAATAAAAATAGGATGGGAAATTTTTTTTTATTAATTAAGATGTACTAGGTGTCCATTCCAAGTGGAATCACTCCAAAATACCCATGTTCACATGTGCTAAAAAATAACAGAAAATTACTACTCTAAAAACTGGAAATTCAAGAACTAGTGAGCTACTTAACCTATGAAATTCCAAACCTAATAAATAGAAACTGCAATGGGGTAAATTTTGTTATTAAATTGATTTTTTTTATAACCTATTACAATTGGAATAAACTCAAATGAATCTCATTAACACATTATTAAAAATAACAGACACTTACTACTATTTCGCTACAGGAAATTTCCAAAAATCCTATATTCATGAACTAGTAACCAAATCCAAGTAGTTTAATGATGAAGATAAACTTACAAAGCTATTATAAGTATTAATAATTCTTTTGAATATGTAAATAACCTACAATATAACTCACTTCAATCATTTAACTCAATCCTACAACAAGAAAACATCAATATTAAATATAGAAATAAGCAAAACAAGAATAAGGGATGCACATGAATAAGAAGTGAAAATAACATAAAGAAATTGTGCAAGAGGGATCTGAGGCTCCTGGAATGGAAATTCCCATGGAGACTCATAGTCCTATGGAATAAACAAAGCCTTAGAAGCTAAAATTTACACCAATCTTCATTATTTGAATCAATCCAAATATATTCCTGCCAGAAATGAAAGTGGAGCTACAAAAAACAAGTTTTCTCCACAATAAGACTAATAAATACACACCTCCAAAAGGAAATTAGAATTGGTACTTATAAAAATTTATGGGGAATATTTCTCCTTGAAAGGAGGAATATTTCCCCTCCAAAATCCCTCAAATATTGGATCTGGTTCCCAACACTAGGAATCTACATTAAATGACAGGGAACACATAATTCCTAGATTTTCTCAATCATTGGAGTTCCATAATCTCTCAATTCATGATATTTTATTCATTTATTCTCCAATATTGATCCTCCTCTAGTAGGGAGAAAGTACCTAAATTATCTCCTTCTCCAAATCTTCATAATCTTCCCAATATTATCACAATATTCTTCAAAAATAAATAATATTAGGCACAAATATGCAATTATCTATAGCACTTCCTAAGAACATATTAAATCTTAAAAAAATTTATTAAGTGTAGAAGGAGGGATTTAATATATTGTTACACAGTAATTTGTCACCGTCCCTACCATTCCCCGTCCCGCACATTGGAGGGCCCATTATGTGACCTGTGAGCAATGTCATGCCTTGAAACCATTATCATTGCACTCCTCTAAACATGAGCTTCAATTGCCCTAAAGACATCTCCTTGCAGAAAACCATAAAAACATCCCTTTTTGCATTGGCGCGGGCAGTCAGTTCATCACTCGCGCCAATTAGGAAAATCCTACAAAGAGGTCGTGCCAACTGGCGCTCTGTCCCAGAGTCACAGTCGCACCAGCCAATTTAGGGAGTGTTTTTTAAATAAGAAGGGCGGAAGTTTTGTTTCAACAAACTCAGAAACTACTATCTATCTTGAGTTGGGAGGTTTGGCTCCGAGAGTTCCATGGAAGGGAAGTGGTTTGCCACCTCTCATGGAAGCTTCCTTGATGATAGGGCCAATACCACAATTATAGGGGATCCCAACTCCCCTTCCCCCTTCTATAAAAGCTTGCCCATTGCCATTGCAAGCTAGTCTTGAAGGGCCTAAGCTTTGAATCTCAAAATTCCCAAGAGCCTTCATGCTGCAAGAGCCCTCATTCTTCCCTTAAGGCCGACTCAAGCAAGGAGACTATCATCGAGAGACTCTAGAGAGGCTTGTCCCTTCCCTGGTGAGCTTTGCGAGACGTGAACGACTGGAGACCCTTCCGAAGGAGACCGCAGCGTCAGAACATTGGTTGTACTCTCTTTCGATTGCTTATTAATGAATGACTACTGGTTATGGTTCCACTCTATTTTTCACTTATGATAATGATGAGTTATCTCCTTTCTGACTGATATATATTTGCGTATTCTGGATTTTATGCTTGTATTCGTGTTGTTTCTGGCATGTGCAGGTGTCCATTCACGGAGATCATTGGGATCGTGATCTACCGAGGCTGAGGAACGGGAATGCTGTCTCTTCTACGGATCATAGCATTGGATTCCAGGTAGGCCTCCGTTGTTGGTCTATTTATTCGCAATTAGGAACTTGCGCTGTAGCATTTGATGATTGTTGCTAGACCCCTGCTAGGCTAGTAGGGATCGCCTCTGTCTGCAGAGGGGATTTACCTCCTCAACAATTTGGCGACTCCATTGGGGACCGTCTAGTTTTTGTTGTCTCGTTTTGATTGTTTCGTGGTTTTCCTTGCTTGATTAGCCTTCTCGGCTAGGTTCTTTTGCTTTTTTTTGCTTCTTGGTTTGCTTAGTTATCATTGATCTGCTTCTGGAGTAGTTCTTTTTTGTTTTTGGCTGAGAAACTCGGATGGCGTGCTTTTTAGCTCGACAGTCGTGCCAATTGGTGCATGTTGCTTTTGTATTGCCCTCGCCAATTGCTTGCTGGCGCCAGTTTCAATCTCACAGTCGTGCCACTCCTGTGAGGCATTAGGGTTTTCTCAGTTTTGAGCTCTCTAGGTTTTGTTAGTGTTTTTCTCTTTCGTTTTTCAGCTACCTGAGTGTGTTGGAGTCCTGTTTGACTGGGAATTTGCCTTCGTCCTTTGGTTTTTTGCTTTTCTCCATCGATTTCACGTTTTAAGCCCTAGGGCATCTAGTGGCTTTGTGTATCGAGCCCTCCTTAAGAGTTTTGGTGTTTTGTTAGTCCAGTCAATCTTCTGATTGCTCCTCCGCATTCTCTTGGCAGTTGTTCACCTTTTCATTGTGATTTTTGGGTGATTGCTCTTCTCTTCATTCAAATTTCGTTTGGTCTTGCTTTGGACCTAGATCACATGGTCCATTGGAGCCTTTGAGAATTTTTCTCGGTTTTGAGAGACTTTGGTCGATTTGAGATCTGATTGTTGGTGTCATTGAGTGAAATTTGTTTTTTTTTCTCTCTTAATATCGTTTCTCAAGTTGTTCCGTTTTTTTTCGGTTTGTTTAGTGCATCTAGCCATCAAACATTGAAAATTAAAAAAAAAAATCTCTTTTGCTTTTGGTTGATTAGTGAAAATTGTAATCTTTTCGATTTTACTAGTAATTAGTGATTTGAATGAAAATTTTTCAATTTCATTAGTTGCATTAGAGATATCATTGTTTGCCTTCCGATCATTTTGTTTGTGTAAAAGCTCTCAACTCTTTTGTAGCTAGTTTTCATCGAACAAAATGATGTATTGTGGCATGTAGCTTTGCATTTAGGAATTTTTGAGACCACACATTCGTTAGGGCCTGAAAACTGAAAAGTAATTGAAGATCAAGTTTAAAATCTACTCAATTTACACTAAGGCAGCATTGAAATCTAACGAAACACATTTAGAGGTTTAGGCTAGAGACGTGTTCCGGCGTCTTTAAACCTAGTAGCAGTCGTTCGCCTTTTGGCTTTAGACAGCGCTAGTACGGACTTGTGCTCCCCGTACCGTCGCGTATATAAAGGGAGACCCCTCTAGGTTTTCAATCCTTTATCTGTAGGAAGCCGAGTCTGCCGCCCTATACCCGTGATACACCGAACACATCATTCGGGGAGATTTCCTGCACGTACGAAAAGTCCTTGGTTGATTTCTTTTTCATTATTGAAACCAATGTGTATATTGCAGTTCACGGTTATTTGGTACACCCTTTTGCCTAGTATTCCTGAGCAGTCATTTGATCTTTTCTGACTCCCTAAATTTGAAAAGATCGCCAAGCGCTTGTCCTTTCATGCTTGTGTCAAATTTGAAAGAGATAGAGTCATATTTTTATCATTTCTCGACTCTTAAAACATGAAACGGTAAAGTTTCTTATTTTTCAATGTGGTAAAAATTAATCACCCACGATTACACTCCCTCTTAGATTTTGCTTGTTGACCGTTTGATCGTGTGTCTTGACTCTTTTTCATCCCATGTGTGGTTTTGAGTCTTGATGGCAACTTTTTCAGAGTTTACCAACCAAGGAATCCCCTCAGAAGGGAATCCTGGTCATTTTCCTCCTTTTGGGAATGCTGGTGCTCCTTACATGGCAACGTTGTCCCTTCCTGGGTTAACTGTTGGGTTGCCTGTTTGGTTGTTTTCAACCTCTGTGGTCCTAAATATCTCCACTACTGTTCAATCAATTCCTCCACCTGAACAACATCATGGTGATTCCAAGGTGGACCTCTCCCCTTCTTCACCTATTTTTGTGTCCTCCTCTTCTACTTCGTCTGGTGAAAGTCTGGATTCGAGTAACCAGGTGACTAAGAAGAAGAAGAAGAAGACAAAGAAGAAGAATTCCGATAAAGGAGAGGCTAGCTCTGTGACTATTGTGCCTAAGAAGTCTTCCGTTGATAAACCTTCCAACCCTTCACGGAAATTCAAGTTCCCTTGCATGTTGTGCACGGGAGACCATCTTCTTCGAGATTGCCCTAGCATTCCCAAGGTGCTTGAAGAATGGTCCAATGGTCGCCCGCCATTTCCTTTGGCTTCCGGGAGTCAAGTTGGGGGCACGTCTTCAACTGGTGCTGATAAGGCTCCTAAGAAGCAGGGTAAGATCACCAATCCCTGTAAGTTGTGTGAAGGGCACCATGCCATTCACCTTTGTCCTTATATGGATGAAGCCAAGCGAGTTTTGGACAACTCGGCTGTTTCTAAGTCGTGCCTTCTAGCTGGTTATAAACATATTTCTTTGAGTCCTCCACCAGCTAATCCTATGATTGGTCAAGAGTAATATTTGGTCGATCCCACTCCCTCAGAAATTCGAATTCAAGAATCTGTCCCTGACCAACCATTGGTTGTGGGATCGGTTGAACTGGCCCCGTCCGCAGTGCACCAGGTATTTTCTATCGAGAGTGGATCTCACACCCCCCATGTCCTTCTGATTTCTTCAGATTCTTCAGACTTGGAGAAAGACTCTCATGTCCCTGTACTTCAAGAAGCTGCTCCTCCACCTCCCATGATGGAGGCTCTGGAGGATATCCCTCCCGCCTTCGAGATGGAGGTTATGGAGGATGCTCCTTCTTCTGTAACACCAGGGGAAGACCTTCTCGGTTCGATGGTATTCCCTCCGAGTAGTCTGGTCGCCTCCTTTGATTGGAGTCGATTTGCAGGATTCCGCCTTCCGTCTTACGTGCCTTTCAAGATCACAGTACAGGCTCTTGGTCTGGTCGTACCCAGCACCATTATAGACGAAGGTGCCTCTGTTAGTATTCTATCCTCAAGTACCTGGCAAGCTTTTGGTTCACCGCCGCTTGCGCCTGTTACACAGAATCTGTTGAATTTTAACAGAAGGACGAGTCAACCGTTGGGGATCCTTCCAAGGTTACCAGTTACTTTGGGAGGTAAAACCGTCCATATGGACGTGATGTTCATTCCAGGCCCCTTGGATTTCAATCTGCTCCTGGGGCGCGATTACACCTATGCCATGGGAGCACTTGTCTCCTCCCTTTTTCGTGTGGCCTGTTTTCCGCATGAAGGATGGATCGTGACCATTGACCAGCTTTCGTTCTTTGGTCCTAATGTGGCAACTGGTCCACCATCACCCCCTCCGGGTTTTTATCCACCCGTTGTATCTGCTCCACTACAGGTCAACTATGTATCTACCTACCCTGTACCCGCACTTAGTGATAACGCCGTCATGCATAGTGTACTGGGGGCATTAGGTCCTGACTTCCAGGATGTTTTCCTTCCATCGGGAGTGGAACTCTTGGAAGCACCGCCTTCTTGTTCATTTTGATGTAAGTCAGTTAGAGCACGGTTTCCTCCCTATGTCAAGCTCTTTAAAAAATGAAACCAGGTTCTCGGAGCATAGTTCCTCCACTTGTGTCAAGCTCCTTAAAAAATGAAACAAGGTTGTTGGAGCATAGTTCCTTGTCTTGTGTCAAGCTCCTTAAAAAATGAAACAAGGGTGTCTGAGGATAGTTATTTTAATGTGTCAACCTCATTAAAACAATGAAACACTTTCCTGTTCAATTCGAGTCTTTGATCAGACCTCGTAAAATCCCAGTCGAGTCTTTCTTAGATCTTGTAACTTGAACCTTCACTCCATATTCCTTTCATATGGATCGAAGCTTGGGGGGCATGTACCTCGAATTGAGTCACCATGCTGGGGGCATGCTTAATTTTTCAGGCATATTTTGTTTCCGTTTCAAGCTTGTGTAAAAATGAAATCGGTTTCAAGCATAGTTTATCCTTGTTTCAAGCTTGTGTAAAAATGAAACCAACTTCAAGCAAAGTTTCCTGATTTCAAGCTTGTGTAAAAATGAAACTTTCCCATTTTACCTCTTGTGATTGCTATTTTATCAGCGTTTTTGCCAAATGAGCCTTGGTTTTCTCATTCCATCGTCACTATCTGCTTGGCCGATCATATGCCTTCACTTGGTTGTTTTACCCGTTCCTGAGGAACCGTTGCAAGGAGTGGTCTTGTTAGCTAGCCTCTTGACTTTTATCATGTTCTGAGCAGTTCCACCATCACCGGAACCAGTTGCTACCCTTTATACCACTCATTCCTCCAGGAGGAGTCATCTTTCAGCTCTTTTCTGACTCTCTAAACATAAAAAGATTGTCGAGGCGCTTGTCATTTCGATCTCGTTAAAGTGGTTGCGAAACGACATCTACCTAGTATACGTTTACCCCTTTTTCGGGCTGGGATAGATTATTTACGAAAAAGGAATACCCTAGCCTATCGCGACTAGGAGGTTTTCTCAGACATAGTTTTCTACCTTTTCGGATCTGAGGAACTATTTATGAAAAGGTACCTTTGGAGTTTACTTTTCTGTTGTCTTTTCAAACTCTCTAAACATGAAAAGACGCCGAGTTCTTCCTTTGTCAGACTCGTTAAACCCTGATGACATCGGATCCAGTCGAAATGACGTTCTCCGAGTTCCTCCTTCCTAGGACTCGTTAAATGCACTAGGTTGGATTCGCCTGAAGGGCGGACTTATATTACAAGCATATGCTATCCCCTTCAAGATTTTTATCAAAAATAATTGGGGTACTCGCCAGAAATGGTGGGGGAAAAATGGAATCGTCATCATTGTCATCGGCAGTATGTCGCTCTTGAACATGGCACTTGTCTGCATTCATGTCGGGTTGGGGACATCTCACCTCGTTTTTTCACTTGCTTCTGTGGGTTTGGGTAATCCTTTTTGACCTATCCTCTGCTCATTGCCTCGTCACCATGACCTCTGATCCGTTGATGTCAAATACTGCCAAAACCACTATTTGTGTCGTTATATGTTCAAGAGAATTTGACCTCTGCAAATATCAACCTTCCTCTGATTCTCATATGATCCTGATTCACAACTAAAACATCATGTTCCTCTGTCTCGTGTCGATGATGTGGGAAACATTATGGCCCACCTTCGATCAAGGTCACTTTCTGTCGACTTCAGCTCATTATCCAGGAAGCTGACTTAGAGACTCCCTTATGGTACCTTGGAGCCTGCATGCCTCAATGGTAGGTTCGTCGCATTCAACGTGAGGTTCTCATCATTGGCCTCCGATCGAGTGATTCTACGGGTGTTCGACGCCAGCTCATTGATTCACACACCGTAGATTGTACCTATAGTACCTTGAGGGCCATTGTCATTATTGGTAGTTCCTCTCGCGTCTGTTAACAGCTCTCATCATTGGCTGGTAATCAGACGATGTTCTTGCATGTTCGACTTCAGCTCACATATTCGCATGCTTGAACTTGTACTTTGTTCGGGTCGAGATGGAGCGCAAGACCCTGGATTGTGTCTGTTGTAATCCAGGCTGCGATATTGTGGATTATTTTCATTATGTACATGACTCACTCAATGGATGGCTGCGACCATACCTGAGTCTATTTATTGATCCTCACTGGATGGATGCGCCCATACCCTGGATGTGGATTATAGTATACTCTGTTTCGGATGGCTGCGCCCATACCGCATACACATCATGTACTTGAGATATCAGTTGTATTTCTCCACACAGGTTTTCTGACAGTGAAGCTTCAATTGGACACGTTCTCGTAAAGCATTTCACCTCTCTCTCCCTCTCGGGCCTCATGCTTTAGGGGGCATCTGTTACACAGTAATTTGTCACCGTCCCTACCATTCCCCGTCCCGCACATTGGAGGGCACATTATGTGACCTTTGAGCAATGTCATGCCTTGAAACCATTATCATTGCACTCCTCTAAACATGAGCTTCAATTGCCCTAAAGACATCTCCTTGCAAAAAACCATAAAAACATCCCTTTTTGCATTGGCGCGGGCAGTCAGTTCATCACTCGCGCCAATGAGGAAAATCCTACAAAGAGGCCACGCCAACTGGCGCTCTGTCCCAGAGTCGCAGTCGCGCCAGCCAATTTAAGGAGTGTTTTTTAAATAAGAAGGGCGGAATTTTTGTTTCAACAAACTCAGAAACTGCTATCTATCTTGAGTTGGGAGGTTTGGCTCCGGGAGTTCCATGGAAGGGAAGTGGTTTTCCACCTCTCATGGAAGCTTCCTTGATGATAGGGCTAATACCACAATTATAGGGGATCCCAACTCCCCTTCCTCCTTCTATAAAAGCTTGCCCATTGCCATTGCAAGCTAGTCTTGAAGGGCCTAAGCTTTGAATCTCAAAATTCCCAAGAGCCTTCATGCTGAAAGAGCCCTCATTCTTCCCTTAAGGCCGACTCAAGCAACGAGACTATCGTCAAGAGACTCTAGAGAGGCTTGTCCCTTCCCTGGCAAGCTTTGCGAGACGTGAACGACTGGAGACCCTTTCGAAGGAGACCGCAGCATCAGAACATTGGTTGTACTCTCTTTCGATTGCTTATTAATGAATGACTACTGGTTATGGTTCCACTCTATTTTTCACTTATGATAATGATGAGTTATATCCTTTCTGACTGATATATAGTTGTGTATTCTAGATTTTATGCTTGTATTTGTGTTGTTTCTGGCATGTGCAGGTGTCCATTCACGGAGATCGTAGGGATCGTGATCTGCCGAGGCTGAGGAACGGGAACGCTGTCTCTTCTACGGATCATAGCATTGGATTCCAGGTAGGCCTCCATCATTGGTCTATTTATTCGCAATTAGGAACTTGTGCTGTAGCATTTGATGATTGTTGCTAGACCCCTGCTGGGCTAGTAGGGATCGCCTCTGTCCACAGAGGGGGTTTAACTCCTCAACATATATCCTTTTTGTGCCTAAGATAGGTTATATGGACCTTAATTTATGTCTAATTTAGAGGCCTATAATACCCCCCTACTGAAATTGTTGCTCATCCTTGAGCAACCTATTCATCCTTCTTTCTTTGTGGTTCTTCATATATGATGGCATGGTTCATTCTTTGTTTGTTGGTCCATATGTTGCTCCTCCTATTGTTCTTCTTGCTACTCTTCTATTTTAATTTCTTCCCTTATCTCAGTTTTCCATGGAACTTCTAATGTAGGCTTAGGATGCTTCCTTCTCTCGAGTGATTCTTGAGTTGTAATGGTTTCTATTTGTGAGGGAAACACCTTGCTTTTGGTTTTTATTCTTGGTATTCCTATGGAACTTATCCTTGTGAAAATAATGATTTCTTAGCATCCATTACCTCATTAGTAATGTCATTCTAATTTTATTCGAAACCTCTTACTTTTGATACAAATTCTTGGCCATGAAACATCATATTATCCATCAAATTCTTATAGACATCCTTAAATAGCAATGCAAATTCTCTTTTGTTATTAAATTCTGGAATTGAAAATAGTTAACAGAGAGTTATTTATTCTTAAAAGGGGATAAATGATGCTCAATAAAATGAATCAAAATAAAGGAACGATGTGATGACTAAGTTGGTGACTTGGATACCTTTCACCCTTGTAGAATTTACCATGTCGGTAGCAAATCCTTTGCAGCTCTGTCGTGTTTCTTTGTACCTTGTAGCCATAAATTAATCATTGTACAACACCCTAGTAGCAAAATTTTTCTCTTACAACCCCCTATTAACTTCCTGTAGCAAATTTTTCCTTCCTGTAGACTATTTGTTCTTTTTGTAGAAAATATTTTTCATGTAGCAACTTCTTGTGGCAGCTTCGTTTCCTGTAGAAAATTACTATAGAAGCTCTATTTTGCCTGTAGAAACCAATATTTGCATGCCAAGAGTTTGTGGGCCCACCTTCTAATTTCTAATTTCTAATTTTTTCCTCTTTTTTCCAAAATTTTCCTTTTTTTCTATTTTTTCCATTTTTTTCATTGCATGCAAAATAAACTCAAAGTGTTTTTTTGTTAACTTAGTTGGAACTCAGTTACCCCTTTTCACTCCTTGTATTCCATCACAACTAACTTCTTACCACCAACTTTCTCAAGTACTCTTCACTTTTGTCTTGCTCCTCTCCCACATGTGTGTGTGTCTTGCTGGAAAAGTGAAGCTAATTGCTAGATAAGACCAAGGTTGCTCTGCTACTAATTTTGGCTATAAAAAATCTTTCCTTCTCACACTTTTAATATTTTATTAAGTTAGAATATATTCGAAGGGTGATGTTAGATAGTTGCATACCTGAGCCTTACCCTTGATTTGTTTTTGTAGGTGATATTAGGGTTGTTGATATGATTGTTGAAGTTTCCTTTGGTGGTTCTGAAGCTGGTACTAATGATCCTGAAGCTGCATGTGATAATATGCTAGAGGTCCTATTGTTGATAGCCTTGAATATGTAGGTATTCTAGGCTTTTTTTTTTATTTCTACCACTTATCATCCATGGATAAAATGATGTTGTTGAGATGCTCATTATGTGAGTGTTGTAGTTGATGATTTTGCTTCTGTACAAGTATTCATACCATGATGATTATTTGACTGATAAATTTTTTGTGTGAGAAATATTCTTCCCAACATTAAATATTTTGTTACTGGAGTGGATGGAATGGTTCCTAAGGAGGGTGTGCTCTTCTCAACATCAGAAATGGCTTCATGATGCTCAAGGTGGCTAAATCTTCTGCTATGTGGATGAAAAAATAATTGATGATGAGTTTTGATGTGAATGTATAGGATTCTACAAGAGGAATCCTATTCCTATAGCAGTCATTTAATTCCTCTTCGAGACATCATTACTTCCTATGGGATTGATGGAAATTCATAGGAGGTATAAGGACAAGGATACAATCATCAAGAGATGGTGTAGGTGGTGGAAGAATTTGATGGCATAGTTTTTTCTGATTTTTTTTCATGTAAGGTAGAGTGGAATTTGAGGATGAATTTGGCTATATTGAGTGGATAGGTGATGGAAGTGGTGTTGGGGGACCTCTCTCAACCTTATATAAATAATAATTTATATTTTGAATCTCTTATCTAATCATATCAGCTTCCTTTAACATCTACAAGACTTCTTGTAACATTTCTGGACATCCCCTTCTAGAAGACTTGTTTTATCCATAACTCTCAAACAATAGATTGGATTGACCTGATTTTTTTTATAATGTTACCATCATCTGTATGCACCTCCCCATTAAAAATCTCATCCATTGGATGCACTAATCTCAAGAAAAAAAATTGTGTAGGTTATGGAGATCGATTTCTCACAAAGTGTGCACCATAATTTGTTGATATTGCTTGAGCATGTTACCATCATCCATATGCATCTCCCCATGAAACAACTCAGAAAATGGGTACATGGTTTTTAATAACTAAAATAAATAATTTTTTTGTAAAAAACAAGACTTCTTGTAGCAAAAAAGGAATTTCATGTGGAATTTTAGGACAACGAGGAAAATGAATGAGAACATTTTGGAAATTATGGGTGGATGTTGGAAATGGATGAGGGTGATGGATTTACATGACCTTGGTTCTTTTGAAGCATCTGAGAAAAGGAGGAGAAAGTCCAAGTTTGACTTCCTTTTACTAGATTTTTGGCAAACTTGTTCTTTTGGTGCCAACTTGTTTTTGTTTCTTGCAAAAGTTGGAGAGCACCTCCATTAATTATAGGGAGATACATGGAGAAAATAAACGTTTTCCTTTTCATTTTTTTCATTTTTTTCTCTTTTCTTAGGTCTACTAGCTGCCTCAATGCGGTTTTCAACTAGTAGGTCTGCCTAGGTGCCTCAAAGGAGGTTTTCACCTAGGGTCTTTTATTTTTCTCTTTTTCCAACCCATTGACCACCTCATCGAGGTTTTCAATCAATGAGTCAATCTCAGGTGCCTCAAAAGAGGTTTTCAACTAATATTTTATTATTTTCTTTTTTCTCTTTTTCCATTTTTTTATTTTTTCTATCCTACTCTACTTGAAAAAAACCATTCTCTTTCAAGTATAGGAATACTTCCAATGGAGCTAGGTGCACATAAATATGATAGATAAAATAATGTGTAGTCTTGAATGATACTCTTTGACATGTACCTGAATATGAGAGAACAACTTGTTTGACTGAGATGATATCAAGTATTGTTGAAGAATATTTCTTTGTTGGAACTTAATGGTTGTCTGGAACCATATTTCAATATAGTTTTGATGCCCTTGGTCCACCTGCACATTTGGATCTCTTTTTATTTCCTCTTCTACCATGACATTCAAATATTCATAATTTTTCTTATTGTTGCCTTGAAAAAATGGAGGATCTGTTGGTAAACATGAGGGAAATTTCTCAATATCTGATTCTGATGAATGCTCTCCATCAAGTGCAACCCATGATTCTTTGATCTCCTCAATTGAATCTTCTTCTTCTAGATGTCCTTCAATGAAATCAAGAGAATCTAATTTTTTCAATACCTTTCTTAAACTATGATAATACCATTTAGATCAAGAGGATATGTTTGCAAGTTTTGTACTTCAACATTGTAAATAGGATGAGCTACTTCCATGTGTGGGTTTGGAAATGGTGGTATAGGTAGTTGAGTGGGAGTGGATCTTTGAAGTCGATGTGGTTGAGGTTGTGGTTGTGGTGGAGGTGGATGATAGGCATAGAATGGAGTTGGGCATGGGAGATATTAACGAAAATATTGATGATATTGTACAATTCTCCCATAAGGTTCTTGCCAACCTTATTTCTAAGATTGGTTTTGGGGTTGGGATGGCCAAGGTTTCCAAGGAGGGAATGCACTCCAATTACTTTGAGATGGATGTGTATAGGCTTGAAATGTGAATTAGGTTCTTGAACCATACCAGGTTGACTAGGATGCCATGGTCTTCTTGGAGCTACATAACATAGTTGTTTTGGTGATTGACTTTCTCCATTGTATTCTTTGTACAATTCTTTCAACCTTGGTAAGGATGGACAATATTTAGTAGGATCTGATTCTGCATGGATAACATAAATATCAACATATTATTTATGTTCATTTTTCATTTTTAACATTTCTACTTGTTTACTTAGATTTCTAAGAATTTTTGTTTTAAAGTAATCAAACAAATTTCCAATTTTAGCTTGACTTGCCGACCTTGATGTTGATTTACTTATTCAAATGATAATTGGTATACATCTCCTCTACTCATGAGATCAAGGAGATCGATCCAGTCATTCCTAATGGTTCTAAGTAAGAGGGTTTTTAGTGTGTCAATTCCTAAATGATGCAAATTTTCCCTCTTAACATTATACATAAATATTTCTATTAGATCCTCAAGGCTCTCATATTATTCTTGATTCATTCTAAAATTTTCTTCTTTAAGATCATAATATTTTTTTTTCTAGAAATATATTTTGCATATCATTCCATAATCTTATTGAATTATTACCTAAACTCATGAACCGTTTAAGAGATACATCCTTCAATGTTGCTGGAAAAAAATCTCAAATTTTGAGTGTTTAGTAAGTAACCATAATATGTAAAACAATTTCAAACTCAAGGAGAAAGGTTTCTGGATCCTCTAACTTCACACCATGGAAGTTGGGAAGGAAAGATGGAGTAATTTTCTTCAAATGCACACTGACATCAGTATCATGAATGAGAAATCCAAGAGGATCTTCTTCATTGTCATCATCTCCATCAACTTCTTCTACCTTCTTTGAAATCTCTTCTTCTTTAACCTGCAAAAGTGGATGGTGATGTGGTTCTTACTACACCACGTGATCAAATGTGGGGGTTGGTGTTGGAGAAGCATTTTTAAATAATTTTTTTGAATAAGAATGCTAATTTTTGGAACGAGGGTTCCTAGCCCTAATTTTGTCCAGTTTTGTAATATTTGGTCTAGCAAAGGGGGTTTGGGGTGGGTCAAACCCCCAATGAATTGTAAGGGGTAAAAGGGGTAGAGCGCAAGCTAATGTGCTATAAGTAGATGGGTAGATTGAGTCTAGAGGTAAGCTAATATTGATTGATGAAAATTGCGAACTATCGAGATATGTTTTCGGTTGTATTTGGGTAAGGACTCTGGCTAGCTATGTGCGTAGAGATCCTTAGTCCTGATGTGTGCAAACCCACTAGCTGTGTGCGCAAGTTGGGAATTGGGTCTATAAGTGGATTTTGGAAGTTAATGAATGATAAATCTGTTGGATCGTATCTCTATGTTATAAGAACTAGCTGTGTTTATGATATTACAGTGATTCAGTTTGTGGATTAGTATTGATGTGTATGTGGATGTGAAGGTATTACTAAGATCTGATTAGTAATAGTTTTTTTATTTATGCTATCTATGGGTTTATAAACTTTTTATTCTGCACGTATGCTGTTAAAGGTTCTGTGATAAGATTTCCTCTGCGCAAATCTGATAGATATTAACAAGGTTGCCTATATCACTCTCTTTCTCTCAAGGTGTGGAAACCTGGTTCTAGCACCCTCCCATACTACTTCGGGTGAGCCCTTTGCGTGCAAAATCGAGTCATTGCCTAAATGGCCAGAGGGGTTTGTTGGAAAAACTTAAATCCGAACCTGGGTCAGGACCCCTTAAGCCAAAAAATGGTTTCATTTTTAGGACCGGGATAATTTTGAGAGAAATTGGTAATGCCATGAGGTCACTGGCGGCCTGAGAAATCTGAGCTTGAAGAATGGTTCGAGAAACAGATCCAGGAGTTTTCCTTAAAATAGAATCAAAGCACAAGGTTGACTGCCAAATAGTGGAAAAATAAGTATATCTTTATAGAATTATATGAAATTTTCTTTGTAACCTTTGCACACGAACTACAGGAGTGATTAGCAAGATTAGTGGAGTTCCATATCTGTGGGAAAAGCTATCAGGTTACGCGGTGGACTCTTGAATTGATCCAACAGTTAGAAAGGGCTGATAACAAAATCACCCAGATGGTAGATCACTGGGTGGATGATGTTTTGGGGGGATTCGTAACGGAATTCATAGTTGATCATTTCATATCTTATTTTGAAGTTGAGGAGAGGTTCTTCAGAGGGTTCTGAGGTAAGTTTCTACAAACATCGCCGCTACTAATTAAGATACTATTGTGTGAAAAAGGTGTGTTGTGTAGTCACACCATGTGAATGCCTTATGATCAAAATGAAAGTACAACAGGAAGTGGTAAATATTACAGGTTTGACCAAGAAGGGGACAAATTAGTATATAGTACCCTAAGAGAGTCACCTATGCACGCAAGAACTAGCCCACCGGTTACCCCACTATCAAATCTGTGAAAGGGAAAGATTTATCCTACCCCATCACTGCCACCAGAAGATGACATGGCCACACACGTGAAGCTACCTACATTTAAGGGTGTGGGGGACGAGGACATGGAATGATTTTGGTTCGTAGAAGAATCAGTGTGGATTGCGCAGAATGTTGCTAGCGATGCTGTAAAAAGGGTGCAACTATCCCTAGCCTTTGAGGGAAGAGCCTTGGATTGTTTCATGGGGTACGTTGGCTAACACGCAGATCCATCAATATGGGAAATTAAGGACGCCTTAAAACAAAAATTTCGGAAGCCAAAGTCCTACGCTCAACTGGTGATTGACCTGAAAGATTTCTGACAATGACCTACAAAATTGGTATAAGAGGCTGATCAGCGGCTGAAGAAAGTAATCAGGGATGGGGATTTTAAGTATGAAGATAGACAACACAAATAATGGGTCATTTCCTTGCTACTAGCACATCTCCATGGGTCTATGGGCCAGCAGATGATTGATACACAAGAAAATTCCTTAGAAATTTCCATGAAGTTAGAAGCTATGCCAAGGGATGATGCCCATTTTGGGGTGTAGTAGATCTAGGGCCAGTTGGAGGCGATGCACCTGGAAATCTAGAATCTAAGAAAATAACGAGGAAAAGAAGCCAGCGCATACATTTGGTGCATACGATGCAGGGTGTCAGGCCACACCAAGGATCAGTGCCTTTTGCTATTAGACTACATGCAGGCTGGGGGGCCTAACCCGTTACGCCCCAAAGAGGTTGCGAGACCAAGAAACCCCACGTTATGGTGTGCTAACTATCGAATAGTTGGATTTAATGATACAAACCACTTCCCCCAACTCAATACCTATGTCCCAGAGTTGAAGCAAGAATGGTGCAAATTCTTCTCATCTGTAGGACATGGTGAGCATAATTGTCGGACATATGATTTGATGATAGATAGAGGAAACTTGTATAGGGTAAATACTGACCCTTCCACACAACTATCTCCCTCTAGATGAGGAGGCTCCTCGGTAAGAGGCTGAGGGAGGGGAAGAGGTGGAAGCACAGGATGGGGAAGAGGATAATTGATCTGTTATAACTGTGGAGAGGTGGGACACTTCGTAAGGGACTATCCGAACCCTGCACGGAAATCTTGCAGGTATTGCAGGTAGTTGGATCATGTGATCCAATATTTTCCTGTACTAATAGCAAAGATGCAGGAAAAACATCAAACACCAACGCAAAATGTGCAAAGGGTTAAGGCAGAACCCCATGATGAAGGGCCCAGTATTAACATAATTACACGCAGTCGCATGGCCACGGGAGGAGCTGAGGACCATAGCCAAACCACTTATTAGGAAATCCATTGACAAAAGGGAAATCTTGGACTTACAGAAAGAGAAAGAAACCTTACTTGAAGTAGGAAAATATTTTACCAAAACTGAGGCATCTACCTCCAAGACCCCAACAGAGCTAAAAGCAGACAAAGAAGTGAAGTCGTTCCTGCAGGCATGTATGAAGTTACTACACAAATAGAAGGCAGTTGATAACCTCCAAGCATTGATAGACAGCTACGCCGAAAATATTTCCCCACCAATAGATGTGAGAGAGGTAAACAAAATTTATAAGCATAAGAAGAGAACCGGTCGGGAAATTCGGCTAACTGTGCAGATTCGAGATTATGAAATGGACCAGGTCATCCTTGATTTAGGATCTCATATGCATGTCCTGCCTAAATAAACTTGGGAGAGGATGGGAGATCCCAAGCTAGAATGGTCTACTATACAGCTATGCATGGCGAACCAATAGAATATCATACCACTATGAAGGCCATCAAAGGTTACGGTAGACATTGCGGGAGTTAAGGTATACACAGATTTCAAAGTGATTCAAATTGAAGATGATGCAGACCCTTACCCTATGCTTTTAGGACTAGATTGGGCTATAGACATGGGAGGTATTATCAACTTAAAAGGATGAACCATGGGTTTTTAAAACGAGGATACACGAGTAATAGTTCCTCTAGATTCGGGAGAAGGTGAGTGGTATACAGAACCAGTGGTGCGAAGGGGATGATGTTGATCAGATTTATAAGTTGAATGCCCAGAATGAGGATTTGGTCAACCCTACTACTGATGGTGTGCTCTGTTGGGAGAAGGATAGCCAATGTCTTTCTGACTTAGATGGGGAGATAGAAAATTGGCAGAACTGGTTGCATGAAGTATCTGCACTAGGATGCCTGAAGATCACTAAGAGCTTCTGATGTATCTCCTCAAAGGTAAGAGCGCTACCCTATTTTGATGATTCTAGTAGTGTTAGGGATTTTCTTAGAGCATTCGAAGCAAAAGTCCCAAGAGAATAGAGGATGTGGGCGCTTAACTTAGCTATGTGTGTGAACCCTACACGGTGGTGGGAAACTCATAAGGGGACTTTCCAGGATTGGGAGGAATGTCCTAGAATGTTGATCCTATGATTCGAACCTTTGATCTATCTACCCATGGAGATTTACCTCGGATGCGGTGACCCACACAAGAAATTATCGGTATGGATGTAAGTATGGTGCGAAAGGATGTGGGACGAATGGGTCCACATGTTTATACACGCCTTGGGACCTATCCCCACCATGTGGTATTTGGATGCAGAGCTACATCAGCACACTCACCATTGGGACACCATGAGGGAAGATGTTTTGGGGATGTTTGGATTGGTAGGCAGGACTAAGAAATTAGATGAAGCCCTGCAGGACATAGATTCTCTAGTATTTGATGAATCATGCCCTTGCATAGAATGTGGGGAACCATCTTGGGATTCACAGCTAGAAGAATTATTGACTGCCACCTCTAGTGAAATCCAGCACCACGAACTCTGAGTACAATAGCACCTTAGCACATCTGAGTAGACTATTCTGACCTAGGCCACCAAATTTTCTCAAATCCAGGCTGCGCATGTCACTACCATCGTGCAGCAGGCTACCCTCGAACAACTGATCAATAGGCTCTATGAGGACATGCCCGAAGTCATTCCTAATTTCACTAAACCCCAAGCTAAGGTCAAAGGTTTAGTCATAGCCTTGAAGGCATCCCAGTCTGAGGTACATGTTTTCAAGGATGAGTTTGAACTTCAGATTGCATCTTTATAGGCCAAGCTGTAGCCCTAGACCCCTCTGGAGGTACGCGCCGCATTGGTTACGGAAGCCACAACCACTATCACAATGCAGATCAGCATGGTGTCACTCTGCTTGAGAAGGCTATGGAATTATGGTCCCAGGTACAACACGACCCTCTCCTCCGAGAGATCAATTAGGAGTTAACTCAGAAGGAGCAAGACTATGAGCAGTTGGAAGCTATGATGTTCACCCTTATTCCCACCTAGTGCTTAGCCCGTCTTCAGACCAACCACACACTTCACACTGAAATTATGGGGCTGCATCGCAAGAAACAAATACTTAGTGACCATCTCACACCGTGGTCGGATGATGCCCTCAAGCTATCACATGACTTAGATGGGGTAGTGAAACATTTGAACCAGACTCCCGACAGCGTCACTGCTACCACAGAAGGACCAACCTCGCAGAAACTGGTGAACATTGCGTAGACTGCCGCCGTGCAGAGCCTTCGTGTTTTACCTCCACTTACTACTGCGATGGAGAAGCTCAAGGACAAGATGAATACCTCACTAGTGTTGTGACTCAGGACGAATCACAATATTGTGTTGGGGGACTGTTGGAATGAGGGTTCCTAGCCCTAATTTTGTCTACTTTTGTAATATTTTTGTAATGTTTGGTCTAGCAAATGGGCTTTGAGGTGGGTCAAACCCCCAATGAATTGCAAGATGTAAAAAGGGTAGACCAAGGTTCCTCAAACCACGGTTTGTGGACCTTAGGATAGAGCAAGATAATGTGCTATAAGTAGATGGGTAGATTGAGTCTAGAGGTAGGCTAAGATTGATTGATGCAAATTGCAAACTGTCAAGATATGTTTTGGGTTGTATTTGGGTAAGGACTCCGGCTAGCTGTGTGCATAGAGATCCTCAATCCTGGTGTGTGTGGACCCCGCTGGATGTGTGTGTGGGTTGGGAATTGGGTCTGTAAGTGGATTTTGGAAGCTAATTAATGATAAATCTATTTATCGTTTCTCTGTGTTATAAGAATTGGCTATGTTTATGATATTACGGTGATTTAGTTTGTCGATTAGTATTGAAGTGCACGTGGATGCGAAGGTATTACTGAGATATGATTAGTAAAAATTGTTTATTTATGCTATCTTTGGGTTTATGAACTATGCATTCTGCACGTATACTGTTAAAGGTTTTGTGATAATATTTCCTCTACACAAATCTGATAGATCTTAACAAGGCCGCCTCTATTACTCTCTTTCTCTAACGGTGTGGAAACCTAGTTCCAACACCCTCCCATACTACTTTTAGTGAGACCTTGGCCTGCACAAGCAGTTCATTGTCGAAAGGGTTAGTAGTATAGGGGTTTCTTGGCAAACCTTAAGTCAGAACCTGGGTCAGGACCCCTTAATCCAACGCTAATGCAATGAAATTTTCTGTTTTTGAAATGAAATATGACTAATGCAGTTTTTTTTCTTTTGCAGAAAGAAAAAAAAATTATCATCTAGGGAAGAAAAATATGCATTCTTTGACACCTCCCTGGAAACGAAAGAAAAAATTGATGAGCCTATGTATTGCAACAAGAATGTTGCAACTCCCAAGGCTACCAACTTTAATTATCAACTTGGGGTTCGTACAAACTAAAGAGGCATCGATACTATATCTACAACATATAACATGTTATTCTTTTATTGATCTAATGTAATGGGTTGAATTTCATGAAATTAAAGCCTAAACTAATTGCAGAAATGGAAGTGTTACTTTGAAAATAAATTAATCCTAGGCAAGAACAACAATTTGTAATTGAAATCCTAAGAGCATGAATTCAAATAAATTGACCTAATCTACTTTGTAAAAATGCATGTCCTAAGTGGTGTTTATTCTTCCTAAATCATGGATTTATATCCTATGGGTCATGATTCAAGTCTAAGATAAAAAAACCAATATTTGGGAGAAAATATGGTCGAGTTTACACGTGCTACAAGAGTGCTACAAGAAGTTCTGGTTTTGCTATAGGAAGTCCTGTTTAGGAGATAACACACCGAATGACTAACTTAATCAAATGAAAATTGGATGGGAAGAATTTTTTTATTAATTAATGTCTGAGGTCTCCATTCCTATTGGAATCACTCAAAATAACCCTATTCACACGTGCTAAAAAATAACAGAAAATTACTACTCTAAAAACTGGAAATTCAAGAACTAGTGAACTAGTTAACCTATCAAATGCTTAACCTAATAAAGTGAAAATAAAATGCGGTAATTTTTGTTATTAAATTTAATTTTTTTATGACATAATAAAAGTGGAATAATAAAAAATGAAGC
The DNA here is from genome assembly GCA_034641835.2 of Pinus albicaulis. Lineage (NCBI taxonomy): Eukaryota > Viridiplantae > Streptophyta > Pinopsida > Pinales > Pinaceae > Pinus > Pinus albicaulis. Next base: position 942,599,426 of record CM076579.1, on the reverse strand, counting down.
TCATAAACCCATTCTAAAAAAAAGTAGACAATTACTACTATTTCGGTACAAGGCATTTCCAGAAATCCTATATTCGTACACTAGTAACCAAATCCAAGTAGTTTATTGATCAATATGAAATTCAAAAGTTATTCTAAGGATTAATAATTCTTTTGAATATGTAAATAAGCTACAAAATAACTCACTTAAATCATTTAACTCAATCCTACAGCAAGAAAAGCATCAATACTAAATATATAAATAATCAAAACAAGAATAGGAGATGCATGTGAATAAGAAGTGAAAAGAACATAAATAATTTCTGCAAGAGGGCTATGAGGCTCATGGGATGGACAATCCAGAGGAGACCCAGAGTCATATGGAATAAACCAAGACTTAGAAGCTAAAAAGGGCACCAATCTTCATTATTTGAATCAATCCAAGTACATCTCTAATAGAAATGAAAGTGGAGCTGCAAAAAACAAATTTTCTCCACAATAAGACTAAGTAATACACACCTATAGAGGCCAGTTCGAATTGGTGCTTATACAAATTTATAGGGAGGCATTCCCCATGAAAGGAGGAAGCTTTCCCCTCCAAAATCCCACAAATAGTGGATCTGGTTCCCAACACTAAGAATTTGCATTAAATGACAAGGAACACATTTCTAGATTTTCTAAATCATTGGAGTTCCAGAATCTTTCAATAATTTCAAGATATTTTATTCATTTATTCTTTAATCTCGATCCTCCTATGGTAGGGAGCAAGACCCTAAATTATCTCCTTCTCCAAATCTTCATAATATGCCCAATATTATCACAATATTCTTTAAAAATAAATAATATTAGGCACAAATACGTAATTATCTTTAAACCTTCCTAAGAACATATTAAATCTTAAAAAAACATTTTTAAGTGTATAAGGAGAGATTTAATATAGCCTTTATGTTCCTAAGAAAGGTTAGATGGGCCTTAATTTATGTCTAATTTAGAGGCCCATCACAATGGTTATATGACCTATGAAATGGGATCTAAATGTATTGATGAATAAGCACATGAAAATGGGTCTTTAGAATAGAATATTGCACAGGTTTTGAGGTGGTTGTGAGGTTCGTAAGAGGGATAATTTGGTTGACATAGGAATCCATATCTATGGACAAAAAACATTTTATTCATGCACAAAATTTGAGGAGGATTTGAGGTATGAATCAAGTAATTTCTCAGAGGTATGTTTGATATTTTTATGTGATGTTTTGTCAAATTAATAAGGTTTTTTTCAACAGTTTGGATAATGGTTTAAGTACAAACTTGGAGGATTGTTAGAAGTTGCATATTGTGCCCTGTGTATAAATTATTTTAAAATGAAATTAGGGTTGTCAAGTTGATTGGTTGGTTTATTCCTAGGTCATTGATTTCAAGGGTGAAAGACCGATGATAAGAGGGTTTTCATCAAGCCCTAGTTCTTTGAGTTGTAGGGGTCATGTATGAAAATTATTCTTGTTCTAATGATTGTGCTAATAGTGATGTATGGAGTGTTATATCATTGAAAAATAACAATTATTGTTTCCCTTATCATAATTATGGACGTCAATGATAATTTTTTTGTTTACAACGATAATTCCATTGATAATATTTATCCTGTTATGGGTACATGGTAGTGATACTTATTACTCTAATGATAGTGAATATTGACCAAATATTATTGTTCTTATGTCAGTAATATTTGGCCAGTGACATTTTTCCTTATGAAGGAGGTGTATGGGAAGTGGTTCTTGTACTTATGAAAATAACCTTGGTAGTATCATGTACGACATTTGAGAAATAGATATATGCTGCTTACAGTGATATGGAGGCCGCCCTAGGAGATGGATTATTATTGTCTCTTTAATATATTTTTCTACTTCCATATTATAAGGATCCTATATGATCTAGGGTTGGCCCTATAAGGACTAATATGATTGATGATAAAAAAAATTGTATATAATTATAATTTTACATTATATCTCAGTTGAAAATGTGATGAAAATATAATAGAAGAAGAAGAATTGATTATGGGTTTTCCCCTTTGTGGGGTTTTCCCCTGGTCTCTGACAAAAATCTTGGTGTCTGTATTTTGTATGCTTTTCCTCTAATGTTCCTTACTATTTTTTTACATTGTTGATGTTAATGTTATCTATATAATTTCATATGATTATGTGGGGTGACTGTAGAGTGTAATTTTTTTTTTAGGTTCAAATGGTGTGACATGTTCAGGGGGATTGGAATTATAAGCACTTGGATTTACAAGTGCTTCCAAAAAAAATATTTCCAATTCTTCTGCCACCCGTGGACGTAATGTGTAAATTGTTGAAAAATATTAAAAATTTAGTTATCTACAAAAAAAAAAACTATCTAGCCCTAAAATTAACATGGTATCATAGTTGGGGTAAATAAAATTCATTGATATCATCCCTATGTATACACCTTGATTAATTTATTAATCAAGCAGAGTAAAAGAGATGATGATGTATGAGACATAAAATAATGCTAGGGTTTTAAGGAAAACCTATTGAGCCTTTGTCAAATAAAGGTTAAGGTTTGAGAGAAACCCTAGGAGTGGCCTTGGGTATGGAAAAGGTATGGTGTGATTCAAAATTTTCATGATATGATATATTCTAGTACATATGATAGATTCATAGAAACTGTAGTTGGGATATTTTCCTACTCGATAGGAGATGGTATGATGAAGATCCAATGGTCATCGTGTACATTAAATGTTGGGCTTGGAAGGATCTAAGTATGAGGATTTATGTGGTGCTTAAAATGAATAATTTCTTCTTTTGTAGACAATAATTGATGATAAATGGTGTCTTATCGATCAAGAGAAGGCAGAATCAAGAAAGAGTTGATAGCTTCCTACAATCCTCATTAAATATATGTACTTTCAATATTTATGTTATTTCTTTATGGCACTATTCTTGTTTTGATTTATCTTCTTATATTTTTTTTTATTCTACTTGCATGAGGAATTGGCTAACCAAATTCTAATTTTCCCAACTTCTTGAGGATGTGATCAAGGAAAAAAAAATTCATCTTGAGGTCCATCAATATGAAGAGTAATGCAAGCCTAGAGTTAGCTCTAAGAGGGAACTTGTTAGGTCCCTATAATACTAGTGTATCCACTTATTGTTATTTTTGGTGTAGCCCTATCATTGTTATTATTGTGCCCACGTTGTCCCCATATTGTTATTATTGTGCCCTATAGAAGCCCACTATTGTTATTCTTGTGCCCTTACATTATTATTGTTATGTCGTCACTAATTATATTGTGACCCCTTAGATTCCTATATATAAAAAGGAGGTTTTTTCATTTGAATAATCCAAGAATTATTTATTTATGTAATGTAAAGGAGGTTTCCCCCTTGAAGAGGATAATTTTTAAGTCGTTGATCTATATTTTCTTTTGTTTTGTGAGTTGGTTGCATAACATTTTGTATCACAGCAGTTCTAGAGTTTCGCTTCTTCAAACAAACCATCTTGGAATTTTTGCTATAAAATTTTCTCTATGAGGATTTAGAATTTGAAATATTTGTCACGTGGATACAAAATCTTGGTGAACTTCGTGTAAAAATTTCATATCTTGGTTTGCTATATTTTCGAAGATATGATTTGGGGGAGTTAGGATTTTTGGAGGATCTAAAATTCAGTCTCAAACATGTGACCTAGCGAAAATCATCATAACTTTTGTTTCAGACATCAGATTTGAATTCTGTTAAAAGTGTCTGAAATAACACAAGATTTAGATTTTCTTGTATAAATTTCAATGTTGAAGGTCAAAACAGTGACATGTGGCACTCCGTGCAAGTTTTCTATGCTGAACATGTATATAATCAGGTCATGTGGGAGATTAGGCATAACTCTTTCTTGAAGACTAAAATATTGGTATCACTTATGGGGTTGGAAAGAAGACTCAAAGAAGTAATACAAGATGAAATTTCAGACATTGGAAATCTGAAATTACAGAGATACACCATATTCAATATCGAGCTCCTACAAATAATGAAAAATGTGTGTATTTTTAAAAATTTGCATAAGTTTTGTTTGAAAAATTAGTTTGAAGTGACTCATAAGTATTGTTAATTGAAGCATAAGTATTATTAGTTGATTCCCCGAAGTAAGAAAATAGAAACACCTAGTAAGAAACCCAAAATATCTACTATAATCCATGAAGAAGAGGAAGGAATGCAACATGATATATCAAAATTATGAGACCAACTGCAACAAATTCCGCTCTGACAAAAGGTAACAAAAGCTAAGATGGATGGTTTAAAGATGGCATGGAAGCTAAGGTGGATGGTTTAAATAATGGAATGGAAGATAAGGTGGATGGTTTGAAGAATGACATGGAATCTAATATCGGTGGTATAGAAGCAAAAATGAAAGGTGACATGGAATATTTGGAGGAAGACATGGAAGGTTTGAAGGAAGGTTTGACAAAGTTGCTACAAGAAAAGCTTCCTAATGGTGAAAAGGTAGTAGAGGAAACCCATAATGAGAACAAAATAAATGTTAATAATGATTTCATGGACTTTAACGTTGGATTGAAGACCCTATAGATGGAAACTGTAACATGGATACTACAGATGGAGAAATATTTTGATCTCCATAATGTCAAAAGCACATAAACATTACGCTATGAAACTTTATATTTAGAACCTAATCAGTTTTTATGGTATCATTAGATTTTTTCTTGTAAACAATTTTTCACTTGGTCATTTTTTATAGAAGAAATAATATCATTATAAAAAGAGAAACACCTTCTTTAGCCAATTGATAAATCTAAAAAAAGAGGTTCAATGGTGGATCACATTGACAACTTCAAAAAATTGAATATAAGGGTAAATGATATTCCAACGGATCATAGGATTGATATCTTCATAGGGAATTTAAAGGATAACATCCAACATGAGATTCACCTTTGGGAACCTGATTCATTGGAGAAGGCATTTAGGTTGGAAAGAAAAATTGAAAGCAAAATTATGGTGACAAGGAAACCTACTACTCACAACTATAAATATGGTAGTGTGTCTACTCCTAGTGTAGAAATTATACCAATGGATTCAATCCAATCATGTAATGTACTAAAATAATATATCGAATCCTTATACAATATTTGTGGAATATAAAACATGATCGCTCAATCACATGCAAGCAAGAGAAAGAAGTAAATAAATTTCACAACACAAGATTTTATCAAGGAAAGAAACTGCTCAAAATCCCTCTATCTCTATTGTATAATAAGCCAAGGAATCATGAAACAATACAATGCATTCTTGCTCACAAGAATCTCCTCCATTATACTAATCGTATCACGCTGATCTAGGAAAGAATGGACAAACACATAGACAATTCCTTGCCTTCTTCCAGCCTGTCTTTCTCATGCCCTTCCTAGAGAAATAAATCCCTATTAAATATGAATTCCAACCTTCCTTGATTGTGAAATCCATCATGGGAATCATATGGATTTATAACTACACCCGCGCAATTTTCTAATAATACAACTAATAGTTATCTTCCCTTTAACCTTTGTCTCAACTGGCTCTTCATCAGAATTGACATGCATGCATCTATTAATAGTGAATCATCAGTTTTCTACTTGATCACTACTTGTGAATTAAGTCTAATTTAATTCACTGGACCTCTCACTAGCTCATCACTCAGTTAGAACTAGTTAAATTGATTTTAACTCAATTAATTTGAGTTAAGTGATTACACTCACACCACACTAGTGCATTAATTGCAACTAGACCCCCAAAATAGTATAATATCTCTACATGCCTCACCTTTGATCGTCAACTCAAAATTCTTAAGCTAACTTAGTCTTTCTAAATTAGTTAACTAATACAAGTTTTTTTGAGATAAACTTACAATTTATTGTCCAAATTATTTAAAGGGAAAATAAATTAGACACACATTTTCTTGTTGATTTTCAACACTCCCTCTCAACAAGAAAGGGATTATCAGCTACCCTGGTCCTGCCTTTGTGGTATTATAATTTCTCTTTTCTAGTTCCTTCTTCAAGATGTTTGAATCATGATCCTCTGTGGTAATGTACTGCAACAACATAATGCACCTCTGAGCACAATCTCTGAGATGGCAGTACCAGATATCATTATGCTTGGACCTATCATGGAATGCCAGATTAACCGAGAGTTTTATGCAACTCTGGTTATCACAATGTATTATCACCGTGAGATCCATCTAATTACCAAAAAAACCAACACGTATCTTCCTCATCCAGATGGCCTCACATGCAGCCTCACTAGCTACCATGTAGCCTGCCTCGGCTGAACTGAGTGCAACCGATATTTGCTTCATGTTGTGCCAAGAAACTGTTGTTGATCCTATGCTGAAGATGAATTCTGATGTGCCCTTTTTGTCTAATGGATTTCCTACCCAATATGCATCAGTGAAGCCTTGAAACTTCACTCTCTTTGTCCATATGTACTATAATCCATACTCTATAGCGCCCATGATATATCTCAAAACATGCTTCCCCGCCTTCCAAAATAGCTTGGTAGGCTTAACCATAGCTTCACTAAGTTGGTTAAATGTGTAGAATATGTCTGGTCGTGTGTTCACCAAATACATAAGTGAACCCACAAGCTGCCTATAAACAGTAGCATCCACTACATCACCTGAAGTAGCATCCTCCTTCCTCCAGTTTCCTGCAAGAGGAATCTCCATGAGTTTTCTGCCCTCCATGTGGAACTTCCTCGAAATCTCCTTGGCATACTTTCCCTGACATACAAATAGCTCCCCATATCTTTTCCATATTTATAAACCAAGGAAATAGTGCAAGAGTCCCATGTCCTCCATCTCAAACTCTCTTACAAGATCCTCTTTGAAAGAAGTTATGAGCTGCTCATAACCTATCAAAATCATATCATCAACATAAAGTACAATCATCAAAATCTTACCATTAACCAAAATATGATATAGGTTCACATCCGCTTCACTATTTTTGAAGCCCAACTTGGTGAAATAGTTGTCGATCCTGGTATACCAAGCACAAGGTGCTCTCTTGAATCTGCACACATGCAACTCCCTATCAAAGGTCTGAAAACATTATGGTTTCTCAATGTACACTTATTCCTCAATAAATCCTTTGAGAAAGGATGTCTTTACATCCATTTTATGTATCTTCCATCCCATTTGCACCGCGAATGCACAAATGGATCTGATCGATGAGTACCTTGCAACCGATGAAAAAGTCTCCTCATAGTCAATCCCCTCCACCTGTGAGAATCCTCTGGCCAAAAATATAGACTTGTATTTCTCCACACGCCCATCTACTACTTACTTCACCTTGTAGATCCACCAGGATCCAATCACTGACTTCCCCGTTGGTCTTGGGACCGCTTCCCATGCATTGTTTTTGATAATGGATTCATACTCCTCAACCATGGTATGAACCCATACCGACTGCTGCACTTCTTCCTTAAAAGAGGATGGTTCTGTAACAATACACTCACCCATAAGAGCTAGGTATCCAGTATACATGTTTTCGGACCTTCTCTGCCTACGTTGTGATGTAGGTGCACCTACATTCTCTGCTGCATCGTGCATCATTCTGTCAGCCTCTCTATTGTGCTTCCTACCATTTCTGGTGGATGGCTCTACAATATTGGTTTCTACCGCTCTCTGTTCCTCTTCATGTGGCTTATTCACATCTCAAGGTTCATCCTTTGGAACTAAGATTTCCTCTTCTGCATGCAAGTCAAGATCCCTCTCAAGAGGCAATCCCATGGCTTTCTCCTCATCAAATTTTACATCTCTCTTAGCAATTGTCATCCCGTGTGATGGAAAATACACCTAATAGTTGTGGGGGTTATTATTGTACCCCATAAATATCCCAACCTTTTTTGTTGGTTCTAGCTTATTCCTGGCATCTTTGGTCACATGGAAATAGAAAAATGAGCCAAAAATTTCAAAATATGAAGCATCGAGTTTCTTACCTGAAAACACATCCTCTAGTGTACTCATGCCAAGTATCCGATGAGGACTACGATTCTACACAAATAACACTATGTTGCATGCCTCTTCCCATAGATGAAATCATAGGCCCTGATCATGTAATATAGCTCATGTTTCTCCCACAATTGTTCTATTCTTTCCTTCTGCAACCCCATTCTATTGTGGGTTATGAGGTGCAATAAATTCTCTCTGAATTCCTTCTTTGGCACAAAAGTTCTTGAATTCATTAGATATATACTTCTCACTAGTGTCACTCCTTAGATCCTTCACCTTCTTCCCTATATATTTCTCTACCTATTCTTTGAACTCACAAAACTTGGAGAATGACTGTTCTTTCTTGTGCATGAAGAAAATCCAACACTTTCTAGAAAAATCATCAATAAAAATCACATATTACATGTGCTTTTCTGTGAAATATGTTGAGAATGGTCCACACATGTGTAAGTTAAATCTCTCAAGGATTTTCACTGATTAGTTCTTTCTCTCATGAAATGTGGCTGTATACTTCCCCATAGTACAACCCTTGCATGTGTCTCTCTACGCAAGTGTACCCTTTGGAAGCCTTGTAGAAATTTGTTGCATGATCCTCAAAGCACTGTGGTGTAGATGACCCAACCTCCTGTGCCATAACTCACCAGTATCTCATCTCACCACCTCATTTGATTTACTTCTCAATGATGTGCCTCCATCTACATCAATTTTGTAGAGGTTCTTCACTCGAACCCCAATCTTCTTTACTTGTCCTATGGCTTTGTGATGAAGGAACACCTTTCCTTCACTGAAAACCACATCATATCCAATATCATCCAACATAGAAATTGACACTAAATTCTTTTTCAAACCTGGTACATGCATGCTATATTTTAATATGGAAGGTTTACCCTACTCTCTGTGGAAAGTAGCTGTACCAATCTCGATAGCTCTATATTTGCCGTCATTACCCATTTCGATGTGCATTTTAAGATCCTTCTCCTCCAAGATACTAAAGATTTATTTGTTGTCATTCATGTGGAAATGTGCTCCACTATCCAAGTACCAAATAGATCCCATCATAGTTGACACCATGCATGCGATGAGAGATAAGTCAAACTCAAACTGTGAGGCCAAAGATTCACCCGCTACAACTCCCTGAGCCTTATTTTTGTTATTATTCTGTTATGGAAATTTTTTGGCATAGTTTCCATGATCATGACAGTTGAAACATTTCACTTTTGACATGTCTCGCTTCTTTCCTTCTTTTCCAGTCTCATATTTGGAATATGACTTCCTCCCTTTCCCCTTATTTTCCTTACCATATAAGGACAATTTTCATCATCATCAGTCTTGGATGAGGATCCATCCCTGGTATTCCACCAAAACTCTTCTTGTACCAAATCCGACCATAGTCGCTCTCACTTTGGTAACTGCTCCCTCCCATTCCTAGGGTCTTGGTAACTATGTAAAATCTTGGGAAGGCCTAGAAGTGCTAGGTTCATCAAGTTATCATCAGCCAGAGTAATCCCAACACATCTAAGCTCATCTCGACAATGAGTGAACTTGGTCAAGTATTTATGGATTTTGTCACCCTTCTCCATTTTTATTTTCTTGAGCTTGTCCTTGAGTGCCAATTTTCTATGGTCACTGCAGCTTTGAAACATATCTATCAAGGCCTTCCACTTTACATATGGAGTTTCATTTCCATGGATACTTGAGAAAATATGATATCTAATTCCCTCTAATAAGATCCTCCTTACCTTTGCAACATTCTTCCTCCATGCTTCATGTTGCGCAACATCTGCCTGATTGGGTTCAGGAATATTAGTGTTAATGAATTCCTTCAACCCATTATCCTCCAATATTTCCTCCATATTTTACTTCCATGCAATATAGTTTTAATTTCCCTCGAGTGAATATTCAAGTCTCAAGCCAGTGAAAGACATCTTGTTCAGCTGCTAGCTCCAAAGAATGTATCTGAAAATTTGAATACTATTTAACACAAAGTCAAATTCTTCTCCATTATTGTGATTCTCGGCACTCTGATACCATGTAGAAATTATACCAATGGATTCAATCCAATCATGTAATCTACTAAAGCAAGATATTGAATCCTTCTATAATATTTGCGGAATATAAAACATGATCGCTCAATCACAAGCAAGTAAGAGAAATAAGTAAATCAATCACACAACGCAATATTTTTTGTGGGAAAGAAACTTCTCAAAACCCCTCTATCTCTATCGTATAATAAGCGAAGGAATCATAAAACAATACAATTCATTCTTGCTCACAATAATCTCCTGCACTCTACCAATCGCCTCACACTAATCTAGGCAAAATTGGACAAACACATAGTCAATTCCTTGCCTTCCTCCAACCTACCTTCCTCACACAATTCCTAAAGAAATTCATCCCTATAAAATAGGAATTCCAACCTTCCTTTATTGTGCAATCCATCACATGCATCCTATGGCTTTATAACTACACCTGAGAAATTTTCTAATAATAAAACTGATAGTTATCTTCCCTTTAACCTTTGGATCAACTGGGTCTTCATCAAAATTGACATGCATGCAACTATTAATAGCGAATCATCAATTATATGATTGATCACTAGTTTTGAATTAAATCTAATTTAATTCACTAGACCTCTCACTAGCTCATCACTTAGTTAGAACTAGCTAAACAAATTTTAACTCAATTAATTTGAGTTAACTGATTACAATCACACCACACTAGTGCATTAACTCCAATTGGACCCCCAAAATAATAGAATCACTCTACATGCCTCACCTTTGACCATCAACTCGAAATTATTGAGCTAACTCAGTCTTTATGACTTAGTTAACTGATACAATTTGTTATGACATAAGATTACAATTTGTTGTCAAATTTATTTAAGGGAAAAATAAATTAGACACACATTTTCTTGTTGATTTCAACACCTAGCCTTCCACAACCTACAAGGTTGACACCACAAAAGTTGGAAGAAAAAATAAAAAAGGGATTTTTTACAGTTGTGATAGAAAATGCACTATAGGTCATAAGTGTGCTGAGAAGAAATTATTTTATATATATTGTGAAGAGGAGGAAGAAAAGGAACAAGAAACTTATAAAGAAGAGGATATACACAAGGAACCAACTGTTAGGTCCCTATATTACTAGTATAGTCCCTTATTGTTGTTAGTGTAACCCCCTTATTGTTATTATTGTACCCTTGTAACCCCCATTTTGTTATTATTGTGCCCTTAAATTGTTATTGTTAGGTCGGCTAGGATTACATTGTGGCCCACTAGGATTACATTATGGCCCCATGGACTCCTATATATAGAAAGGAGGTTTTGTAAATTGTATCATCCAAGAATTGTTCATTTATGTAATGTATTGGAGGTTTCCCCCTTGAAGTGGCTTATTTCTAAGGAGTTGATATCTCTTTTCTTCTATTTTTGGAGCTGGTTACACAACATTTGGTATCAGAGATTTGGATTCTAGGGTTTCGCTACTCCAAATAGGTCATCGTGGAATTTTCGCTATAACTTTTTTTCTACGAAGTTTCAGAAGCTGAAACTTTTAGGGTGCAAAGCCAAAATCCTGAGGAACATTTTCAAAACATTTCAGAGCTTGGTTTGTAATATGTTTGGAGATATGATCTGTGGAAGTTAGGTCTTTTTGCAGGATCCTCAATTTAATATAAATAGGTCATCGTGGAATTTGCGCTATAAATTTTTTTCTACGAAGGTTCAGAATCTAAAAATTTTAGGGCGCAAAGCTGAAATCTTGAGGAAACGCTTCGCAAAATTTCAGAGCCTGATTCGCGATATTTTCCGAGATATGATCTATAGAAGGTAGTTCTTTTTCAGGCTCCTGAATTTCATCTCAAACAGGTGATCGTGGGAAAATATTCATAACTCTCTCTCTGAGCATCGAATTGGAGTTTCGTAAAAAGAGGTCACAATTACATGGACTATAGTTTATTTGATATCAATTTCATAGCTAAAAGATGAAACAGTGACACGTGGAAATTCGTACAAGTTCACTCTACTGAACGAGTCCATAATTAGGTCATTGTGGGAGATTGGACATAACTTTGACTTGGAGAATCCAAATCGAGTTAGACCTATGGCATTCGAAATATAATTTAGAAGGCTACCTTAATGCCCAATTTAAAATATTGAAGAGCCTCAATCACAAAGATAATCCAATTTCAATATCGATCTCCTCAAAAGCAAGAAAAAGGTGTGTATTTTTTTTATGAATTGCATAAGTCTTGTTTGAAGAATCAAATTGAATTGATTCCAAGGACATATTGTAGAATATATATCAGTATTGGGTTAAAAAAAATGCCCCATAAAAATAATTCAACACCCATTAAGCCTTCAGAAGGCTCTATGATGACTCATGAAGATGAAGAATTGCAACATGATCTATCAAAATTACAAGAGAAAGTGCACCAAATTTCGCTCTCGCAAAGAGCAACAAAAAATGAAATGGAAGTTTTGAAGAAAGGCGTGGAAGAAAAGATGGACGGTTTGAAGAAAGGCATGGAAGCTAAGATGGATGAAATGAAAGACAACATGGAAAACATGAAGAATGATCTAAAAGTAGACATGGAAGGTTTGACAAAGTTGATACAAGAAATGTTTCCTAATGGTGAAAAGATAGTAGAAGAACCTCATGATGAGAACAAAATAAATGTTAATCATGATTTCATAGACTCTAATGTTGGCGGGAAGGACCACCATATTCCAAAAATGGATATGAGGAAGTTTGATGGAAAGGATCCTGTAACATGGATACTACAGATGGAGTAATATTTTGATCTCCATAACGTGCAAAACACACAAAAGGTACGCATTGCAACTTTACATTTAGAACAAAATACATTTGTATGGTATTGATGGCTTTGCTCCCGTAAAAAAATGGTCACTTGGTCAATTTTTATGAAGGAAATGATAGCACATTATGAGGATACAAAGAGAAAAACATTATTTAGCCAATTGATCAATCTCAAACAAAAGGGTTTAGTGGGGCAGCACATTGAGGACTTCGAAAAATTGAATATAAGGGTAACTGATATTCCAGAGGAACACAAGATTGATCTCTTCATAGGAAATTTAAAGGATAGCATCCAACATGAAGTTCACGTTTTGGAACCTGATTCATTGGAGAAGGCATTCAGGTTGGCAAGAAAAGTTGAATGTAAAATTATGGCGACAAAGAAGCCTACCACTCAATTCTATAAAGAAGGAAGTGTTGCTACCCATAGATTTCCACAACCTACAAGGTTGACACCACAAAAATTGGAAGAAAAAATAGCAAAAGGGCTTTGCTACAGTTGCGATAGAAAATATACTAAAGGTCATAAGTGTGTTGAGAAGAAGTTATTTTACATAAATTGTGAAGAGGAAGACGAAAATGAACAAGAAGAGGATATACACCAGGAACCGACTCTAGAAGAGGAAGAAATGAATTCGTCCATATCGTGTAATGTAGTGGCAGGAATTAACACTCCTCAAACTCTCAAGATATAAGGACATATCAAGAAGAAAAAGGTAATAGTGTTGATTGATTCAGGTAGCACCCATAATTTTATTCATTGTAAGGTAGCCAAGGAATTAAATTTTTTCCTATACCCAACACCAGAATGTCAAGTGATGGTTGCAAATGGAGGAACTATAAATTGCTCTGGAAAATGCCATAATATTAAGCTAACCATGGGGGAATATGTATTGACTAGTCCAATGCTTTCCATTCCTATGGGAAGTGCTGATGTTGTACTAGGAGTACAATGGTTACAATCTTTGGGGACGGTAGCTTTTAATTTTCAAGAACTTTTCTTGAAATTTTTTTCAGAAGGAAAGGAAGTCGAATTACGGGGTATTGAAGGGAATCTGGGAAGGATAATAAGCTCTAATGTCATGACAAAGCTTCTAAAGAAAGAACAACGAAGCGTAATTGCACAATTATGCTCACTAGAAGTTCCGACATCAAAATCATCTATTTCTGCAGATCTCCAACAAGTCTTGGACAATCATTCCAAGGTGTTTGAAACTCCCAAAGGACTCCCACCTATTCGTGATCATGATCATGCTATTCATTTGATTCAGGAAGTGTTCCTCCAAACATCAGGCCTTATAGATATCCTTACTTCCAAAAGAGCGAAATTGAACGTATGATTGCAGAAATGTTAGAGGCGGGTATAATTCAACCTAGTCAAGGTTCTTTCTCTGCTCCTGTAGTATTGGTACACAAGAAGGATGGATCATGGCGAATGTGTCCGGATTATAGGGAGCTCAATAAGCTCACCATTAAAGATAAATTTCCCATTCCTGTGATTGATGAATTATTGGATTAATTACATGGAGCAATTTATTTTACCAATTTGGATCTTCGTTTAGGATATCATCAAATTAGAATGAAGACTAAATATATTCCAAAAACAACATTTCGAACTCATGAGGGTCATTATGAATTTTTGGTCATGCCTTTTGGCCTTACCAATGCACCTTCTACATTTCAAGGGTTGATGAATTCCATTTTCAAACCCTTCCTTAGAAAATTTGTGCTAGTATTATTTGATGATATACTAATCTACAACAGGTCTTGGAAGGATCATGTTGAACATGTTGACAAGGTGCTCAAACTATTGCAGGAGAAAAAATTATATGCAAAGACATCCAAATGTTTCTTTGGAGTACAAGAGGTGGAATATCTGGGTCATATTGTTTCTCACGAGGGTGTTAAAGTAGACCCTAACAAAATTAAAGCCATTAAGGAATGGAAATTCCCCACAACCATAAAGAAGTTGCGAGGATTTCTCGGGTTAACAGGGTATTATCACAAGTTTGTTAAGAATTATGAGAGAATAGCAACACCTATAACAAAATTATTGAAGAAAGATGCATTTTCATGGACTCCTGAAGAAACTAAGGCCTTTGAGCATCCTAAAGAGGCAATGTGCCTAGCACCGGTCTTAGCTACGCCAGACTTCACAAAAACCTTTATTGTGGAATGTGATGCCTCAGGAAATGGAATTGGTGCAGTTTTAATGCGGGAAGGAAGACCCATTGCTTTTGAAAGTCGTCCAATCAAAGGAAAGTATTTACAGAAACCTATTTATGAGAAGGAAATGTTAGCAATACTGCATGCACTAAAGAAATGGCGAACTTACTAATGGGAAGACACTTCAAGGTAAAAACCGATCATGATAGTCTTAAACACTTTTTGGAACAAAGACTATCGTCAGAAGAGCAGCAAAAATGGGTCACAAAGATGTTGGGTTATGACTTTGAAATAATCTACAAAAAAGGAAAGCTTAATGTTGTTGCAGATGCACTCTCAAGAAAGAATGAAGAGGTGGAAGCATTGTTTTGTGCCATTTCTATTATCCAACCAGATTGGATAACCGAAGCAAGAGATGAATGGAAGAAGGAAAAAGATGTATGGACACTCATTCAAAAGTTGCATCAAGATCCTAGTACATCTGATACATTTAGTTGGAAAAATGATTCCTTATGGTACAAAGATCGCTTATATCTTTGTAAGAATTCCAAACTAAAACAAAAGATTCTTCTGGAATTGCACACTTCTCCTTTAGGAGGACACTCAGGATTTTTAAAAACTTACCACAAGGTGAAGAAAGATTTTTTTTGGGATGGCCTTAAATCTGATATTCAAAAGTTTGTGGCAGAATGTTTGGTTTGCCAGCAGAATAAAGTGGAGACAATTAAGACCTAGGGACTTCTACAACCTTTATCCATTCCAAGTCAACGTTGGGAGGAGATTTCAATGGATTTTATCACAGGTTTACCTAAGTCCGAAGGAAAGAGTGTCATCATGGTGGTAGTTGATAGACTTACCAAGTATGCACACTTTTGTGCATTATCTCATCCATTTAAAGCAAGTACGGGTGCTACTACATTTATGGACAGAATTCAAAAGCTACATGGAAGCCCAAGGGTTATTGTGAGCGACAGAGATCCCATTTTTACTGGAAATTTTTGGACGGAGTTATTTTCTTGTTTGGGTACTCAATTAGGTCATATCTCATCTTATCATCCTCAATCTGATGGTCAAACTAAGATCGTAAATAAATTTTTGGAAATATATCTTCGTTATTTTTTATCTGATAAACAAACACAATGGGTCAAGTGGTTACCTCTCACTGAATGGTGGTATAACACTTCCTTCCATGCTGCAACAAAAATGACCCCATTTATGGCACTTTATGGATATCATCCACCATCCATCACATCATCTTTAAGGGAAAATTCAAAGGTTTAAGAAGGGAATATCACATTGAGCATCAGCAAGAAGTTCTCCAACTATTAAAGGATAACCTAAATTTGGCACAAAATCGAATGAAACAATAAGCAGATCAACATCGCAACGAGAGAAGTTTTGATGTAGGAGATTGGGTATTTTTACGGCTGCAACCATACAAACAAATGTCCCTCAAGAAAGCTAAGAGGGATAATAAATTATCGCCAAAGTACTATGGTCCTTAAAAGGTGTTGCAAAAGATTGGTACTATGGCATACAAATTGGAGCTTCTTGCTTCTTCGCGAGTACATCCATTTTTCCATGTTTCATGCTTAAAGAAGGTTATAGGTGAAAATCTTCCAGTTCAAACAATATTGCCAGAACTTGATGAGGAAGGAAAAATCATATTGGAACCTGAAGCAGTCACGGAAACAAGAACTCGACGGCTACGGAATCGATCAATTTCAGAGTATCTCATCAAGTGGAAGAACTTACCCACTGAAGATTCTACATGGGAGGATGAGAATTTTATACAAAAGCACCCAGAGCTACTCAAGCATTGAGGACAACACTTTTTTTGAAGGAGAGGGACATTTTAGGTCCCTATATCACTAGTATATTCTCTTATTAGTGTTAGTGTAAACCCCTTATTGTTATTATTGTACCCTTGTAACCCCCATTTTGTTATTATTGTGCCCTTAAATTATTATTGTTAGGTCGGCTAGGATTACATTGTGGCCCACTAGGATTACATTATGGCCCCATGGATTCCTATATATAGAAAGGAGGTTTTTTAAATTGTATCATCTAAGAATTGTTCATTTATGTAATGTATTGGAGGTTTCCCCCTCGAAGTGGCTTATTTCTAAGGCATTGATATCTCTTTTCTTCTATTTTTGGGGCTGGTTACACAACACCAACCCTAGAGAAATAAGAAATGAATCTGACCATATCTTGTAATGCATTGGTAGGAATTAACACTCCTCAAACTCTTAAGATAGAAGGACAGATCAAGAAAAAAAAGGCAATAGTGCAGATTGATTTGGGTAGTGCCCATAATTTTATTCATTGTAAGATAGGCAAGGAATTGACCTGCTTCCTATATATCCAACACCAAATTTTAACTGATGGATGAAAATGGAGGAACTATAAATTATTCTGGAAAGTGCCATAATATCAAGCTAACCATGGGGGAATATGTATTGAATAGTCCAATGATTTCCTTTCCATGGGTGGTGTTGATGTTGCACTAGTAGTCCAATGGTTACAATATTTAGGTACGATAACTTTTAATTTTCAAGAAATTTTCTTGAATTTTTTTTGGGAAGGAAAGGAAGTTGAATTAAGGGGTATCACATGGAAACTAGGAAATATAATCAGCTCTAATGGCATGAAAAAGCTTCTAAAGAAAGAACAACATGGCATAATTGCACAATTATGCTCACTAGAGGTTCAAACATTGAAACCATATATTTTTTGAGATTTCCAAAAAGTCTTGGACAACCATTCCAAGGTATTTGAGACTCCCAAAGGCCTCCCACCTATTCGTTATCATGATCATGCTATTCATTTTATTCGAGGAAGTGTTCCTCCAAAAATCAAGCCTTACAGATATACTTATGCCAAAAAGAGTGAAATTGAACATATGGCTGTAGAAATTCTAGAGGTCGGTATAATTCAACATACTCAAATTTCCTTGTCTGCTCTAGTATTATTGTTGCACAAGAAGAATGGATCATGCCACACATGTCTAGATTATAGGGAGCTCAACAAGCTCACTATTAAAGATAAATTTCCCATTCCTGTAATTGATGAATTATTAGATGAATTACATGGAGAAATTTACTTCACAAAGTTGGGTGTTCTTTGAGTATATCATCCAACTAGAATGAAAAGTGAAGAAATTCCAAAAAAAACATTTAGAAATCATGAGGGCCATTATGAATTTTTGGTCATGCCTTTTAGCGTTACCAATGCACCTTCTACATTTCAAGGTTTGATGAATTCCACTTTCAAACCCTTGTTTATAAAATTTGTGTTAGTATTTTTTGATGATATACTAATCTATAAAAATTCTTGGAAGGATCATGTTCAACATGTTGATAGGGTGCTCAAACTATTGGAGGAGAAACAATTATATGAAAAAAACTCTAAATGTTTCTTTGAAGTATAGGAGGTCCAATATCTTGGTCATATTGTATCTCATAAGGGTGTTAAGGTAGGCCCTAAGAAATTAAATCCATTAAGGAATGGAAAATCCTGACAACCATAAAGTATATGCGAGGATTTCTCGAGCTAACAGTGTATTATCGCAAGTTTGTTAATAATTATGGGAGAATAGAAGCACCTATAACAACATTACTAAAGAAAGATGCATTTTATTGGACTCTAGAAGAACCTAAGGCCTTTGAACATCTTAAAGAAGCAATGTGCCAAGCACCATTATTAGCTACGCAAGAATTCACAAAAACCTTTACTATGGAATGTGATGCCTCAGGAAATGGAGTTGGTGTTTTTTTAATTCAAGAAGGAAGATCCTTTTCTTTTGAAATTTGTCCAATCAAAGTAAAATATTTACAAAAACCCATTTATGAGAAGGAAATGTCGAAATACTACATGCACTAAAGCAATGGTGAGCTTGCCTAATGGCAAGACACTTAAGGTAAAAACAGATCATGATAGTCTTACATACTTTTTGGAACAAATATTATCTTTAGAAGAGAAACCAAAATGGGTCACAAATATTTTGGGTTATGACTTTGAAATCATCTACAAGAAAGGGAAGAAAAATGTTGTTGCAAATTCACTCTCAAGAAAGGATGAGGTTGAGGAAGTATTGCTTTGTGCCATTTCTATTATCCAAGAAGATTGGATAAGTGAAGTAATAGATGAATGGAAGAATGACAAATAAGTGTGGAATCCCATTCAAAAGTTTCAACAATATCTCAGTACATATGATACATTTAGCTGGAAAAATGATTCACTATGGTAAAAATATCGCTTATATATTTGTAAGAATTCCCAACTCAAACAAAAGATTCTTTTGGAATTGCACACCTCTCCCTTAGGAGGGAACTCAATATTTTTTAATACTTACCATAGGGTCAAGAAGGAATTTTTTTTTTGGATGGCCTTAAATATGATATTCAAAAGTTTGTGGTAGAATGTTTGGTTTTCCAACAAAATAAAGTTGAGACAATTAAGGCCCTGGGTCTGTTACAACCTTTATTTATTCCAAGTCAACATTGGGAGGAGGTTTCAATGGATTTTATCATAGGTTTACCCAAGTCTGAAGGAAAAAATGTCATCATGGTGATAGTTTATAGACTTACAAAGTATGCACACTTTTGTGCATTATCTCATCCATTTAAAACCAACACGGTTTCTACGACATTTATGGAAATAATTCAAAAGATACATGGAAACCCAAAGATTATTGTAAGAAATAGAGATCCCATTTTTACTGAACATTTTTGGATGGAATTATTTTCTTGTATGAGTACTCAATTAGCCGATAGCTCATCTCATCATCCTAAATTTGATGGGAAAACTGAGATAGTGAATAGATTTTGGAAGGAAATATTTATTGATTTGTGTAATATTCCTAAAATTTAGCTTTTAGCTAAATTGAATATTATAGATTGTTTTGTCACTAGGTAGGTGAAAAAATGGGTAGGGAGGCCCATAAATCTCCTTAGAAATAATAAAAACATTTCAAGTGTGAAAGGAGACCTTCTAAGCAGCTAAATAAAGCACCTTTGAGTATGAACAGGGGCTGGTTCATGTTGAATAGGTCAACTTTGACCAAATCAACAACACTGTTATGGAAGAGTGGACATTAAATGAGGAATAACGTAGTTTTGGAGGGAGATTGATTGCATGGAGGTAGTGACCTAATTGAGTGGGGCCAAAGGCAAGGAAGCTCATAACTTATATAAGGAATACGATGGAAGCCATATTGGGCATGTTTTGATTAATTTTTTTGTATATAGTCTATTTAGACGTTTGGCATTCTTCAACTGTTTAGTTGAGTTTGCAGTGTTGTTTAGCATAGGGTGTTCCCGAGAGGGAATCCCACCTCTTTCATTGAGATGCCTCTTGGAGGATTATTTCTATTCATTTCCACACTCAGGATTAGGGCCAATCTTCAGTCTTCAACTACATCATATTTTCTGCAGAATATTGTGTTGTGTTGTAGGGTGCAGTAGTGGAGGATTATTTTGGGTGTCTTCAGAGCTATTTTTGCAGTGGAGGAAGGTTTCCATCCATTGGAAGGCCTGTAAAGAAGCCCCTTGAGCTTTATTGACACATTCAGTAGTAGGCTAAGGAGTATTTATCCCCTATAGTGTAGTTTCAGCCCAGATCTGCGTTATTTTAGGGAGGATTTGTAGGGGTGGTTACAATGGCTATTTTGAGAGGTGATTTCTTTAGTGGAGGGGCTATTCTTTCATTTGGAGGATATATTGGAGAAGATATGTAGTTTATACATCAGCTTCAGACATGTCTTCTCATTTCTATTGTTGCAGCTTATCTTCAGCCCTAAGGCTGCAGCTTACATTGGAACATTGTGTGCATTTTCCAGAAACCCTCTTGGGTTTTCTTAGAAAGTTGATCTAGTACCCAGATCTGTATCTATAGACTCTATTGGGGCCTATATGAGTAATTTTATATCATTTTATCATCTCCAGTTGTATATGCTTAATATTACTACATTGTAGTTTCTCTCTGCCATTTTTTATTGTAACAACAACTCATATTTGGGAGTGATTGCTTATGGAGGCTTGTTTCCTCATTGTATATGATTTATGCCTCACTATTTTGTATTTATTTGCTGCTCTAATACATCATCTTATGACTCCATATTGGTCTCATGGTATCATGTAGTAAATATTTGTTGTTGCTTTCATTATATGCACTATATTCCTGCTTTTCTGATTTGGGAATATTACAGTGGTATCAGAGCATAATCTTGGCTCAGCTTGTGCATTTAGCCAATATGTCACCATAGGGAGAAGCTTATCACAAGAAGAGGAGATGTACATAAGAAACAAAGACAAGACTCCATTATTTGGAGGAAGGGAGGAGGAGGGGCTCTCAAAGCTTCTTTTTCAAACTATGCAGAGCATCAAGGGAGATATCAATATGATGAGAAGGGAGATGTGTAGGGAAACTCCAAGTGGGTTTGAATATGAAGCAAGCCCTATTTTTTTTCATGATGGGTGTGAGCTTGTAGCCATGTATTATGATCCACAACATTGTGATATGTCCGGATTTACTGCAAGAGATATGGAGGAAGAAGATGCACCAAAGGAGGAGACTTTGAGTGATTATCTTTAGGGGTATGAATCTCAATATTGGAGATTCAAGGAGCACTTGAACTTCCAAGAGTTTTTCCAACTCAAGGAGGAAAGAAGACCCAAAAATCACAACAGAAGTAGAAAAGGTAGATTCTTTCTGCCAAATTTTGATGGGTCCTCCACATGCATAGCCCAGGATTGTATAGATCAGCTAAAATCATACTTGCATCTACATCAAGTTTTAGAAAGGGAAGCCCTTAGGATAGAAGCACTGCATCTTGAAGGTAAGGCTCATACTTGGTGTTTTTATGAATCTCCTTCATTTAATCATGCAAATATAGCTACTTATGCAAGATTCACTAAGAGATTAGTGAAGATATTTGATGTAAAAAAATATGAAACATCTTTGATTGAGCTAGCAAAACATAAAAATTCAAAACCTTTGCATGAGTTGGAAAGATCTATTGCACCAACTCCACTTCAAATTTCTATTAAGGGGGATAAAAAATTTTATGGTACTGTGCCAAGGGAAAGATCCCCATTTCATGCAGATCTTTCTGAAGACCAAGATCTAGGGTTTTTCAAAATTGATGAGGCATTTTCAAACATTGATGAGGAGGAAGAGCAGAGAGGAAGTAACAGTCTTATAACTTCAGAAGAGTAACCATCACCACATGAGGAAGGGCATGAAGCTATTGCTTCAAGTGGAGGATTTTTTTTATCTTTGCCAAAGATTCCCAAGGATCATTATGTGATAGTAGTGATGGGTAGTAACACCTTGAATAAAGGAGGAGAAGAAAAGGTGGAATAACATCAAAGGATGGGGAGCATGCACCCTTTTTTATTTCAAGGGGATTATATAAAGAATAAGGAAACTGATTTATGCAATGAAGGGAGGGACAAATCAGTCTACTCACCTATACAGTCTACTTTAGAATTTTATGTCTCTTTACATGGAGGCATTCCACCAGGGAGACCCCCTGATTGGAAGATGAATAAAGAGTTCTCTCAACATGGTGAAACATTGATATATTTGGCTATAGAAGGAGCCTTGGGAGGAGCTAGGACAACACAGAGAACATTTTATGGGTTCCAAGGAGAAGTGAGCAATTTTCTAATATGGACATTGCTATCTCCCACTCAGCTATTTGCGCTGAAAGATGATGATTCAGAAATCTATGATGACATGAGAATGGTGTCAAAGGGCTACTCCATAACCTTGGGGCAGCAAATGATACTCCCACACATGAGGAATAATTCTGAATATGACAAGAGGTTAGTGACACTCTTGTATGCATTGGCCAACCTATGGAAGTTTTGGAGGAGAGATACCTTTCAAGAGGAGGTTGAATTCGGCCATGTACTCCAACCTTGTCTTGGGCAACATCAGCTGCAAGAGAGGCAAAAAATGTGGGGTAACATTACTCCAACATGTGGCTTTGGCATTGAGCATGTCAAAGAGGAGATTTATGATGTGATAGATACTTCATTTCAGATTTCTACAGTGATGTCATTGTTGGGAATCTTAGATCCATATTGGGAGTCCCAACTCTTAGTGGAATATTCCAAGAACCTCTTCACATGTAAGGTTCTTGATGGGCAAGTAAAGAGCGTTCAAATGGGAGGTAAATAGTGTTTGATGGATTCATTTATTTCCTTAATCAGATCTACTTAACTAGAGACTCAAAGCTCAAGGGTAAAATACTACATGTAGCCTATGAGATGTTGCTTTCCAATCAAACTAGTTTCATTAGAACATACCATACTATCTTGGAGGGATTCATGTGGGAAGAATTCAAAGAGGAGATGCACTATCATACGAGGAAATGCATATATTGTTTGGATGGTGAGGAGAAACATAACTCTTGGTAAGAGTTATCATCACCACCTCCTTACTCATTGGGTGTGAGAGGGAGCTCATCCATGAGATACCTCACCGATTTAAACCAAGTGTATGGTAAGGATTATATTTATGAGCATCATGATATATTTACTATGTACTTGTGCTTTCTTACCACTCATGTGCAAGGCATGAGGGGGAAATCCTTCTTATTGGCTTCATGGGCTACTTGGGGCAATGAGAAATGATGATGTTGACCATTCCCTAGAAGTTTTTGGGGAGATGATGTATTCTTCCTAGTGTGTTTCATTGAGACCAAACTTCATACACCTTTTCCAATTATGCAAGAAGAATGGGGTAGAAAACAAGTGGTGGGGGAAACACTTGTTATATCCTATTATATGGCAGTTAGGAGCAAAACTGCGTTGGTTGCACATGAGGGACCATTTTCCTTCTCCTTTAATACACATGGCAGCTAGCATGAATTTTATTTTGATTCCATATGTTGATTATGTTCTTATACTTGTTGGGAACATGATTGGAGGGAAGGCACATTGGTTGGATGTGTCCATGGGGAATGAAATTTCCCACACATTTTATGCTTCATGCTTCAAGGGGAGCATGGGAGATGATATGGCCACTACATTAGATCACTTATTTCTTTATGAGGTGAGCCATATGATTTTTTGGAGAACTTGGGATATGCCTCTCATGAACATTTGGGAGGAAATTTTCAATGAATTACCATGATGGAAGGTGATTCATTTCATTTGGATGATAGTATGGAGGTGGGAGTATCTCATTGGGAATCAGATCCACTATGCTTTTCATCACTCCTACCTTGAAAATTCCATTGGATAGCAAGAAGGTTTCCATATAGACTTTCCATTTTCTCATGATGAGAGCCATTGGGTTTATCCACCAAAGGCCAACTTGCACATTTGGAAGGAGCCATTGGGAGACAGAATTGTTGTAGAATATTTTAAGCAATGGTGGAGACTATTTTATGGGAGGCCACAAGAGAAGGAGGGGAGGATTTTTCTCAACCCTTACATTTGCTTGAGGACAAGCAACATTTTGGAAGGGAGGACTGTAATATTCCTAAAATTTAGCTTTTAGCTAAATTGAATATTATAGATTGTTTTGTCACTAGGTAGATGAAAAAATGGGTAGGGAGGCCCATAAATATCCTTAGAAACAATAAAAACACTTCAAGTGTGAAAGGAGACCTTCTAAGCAGCTAAATAAAGCATCTTTGAGTATGAACATGGGCTGTATCATGTTGAATATGTCAAATTTTACCAAATCAACAGCGTTGTTATGGAACAGTGGACATTAAATGAGGAATAACTCAGTTTTGGAGGGAGATTGATTGCATGGATGTAGTGACATAATTGAGTGGGGCCAAGGGCAAGGAAGCTCATAAATTCTATAATGAAGAGGATAGTAGCCATATTGGGCATGTTTTGATTAATTATTTTGTGTATGGTATGTTTAGACTTCTGGCATTCTTCAGCTGTTTAGTTGAGTTTGCAGTGTTGTTTAGCACAGGGTGTTCCCGAGCGGGAATCACACTTCTTTCCTTTAGAGGCCTCTTGGAGGAGTATTTCACTTCATTTCCACACTCAGGCTTAGGGCCAAGCTTCAGTATTCAGCTACAGTGCAATTTCTGCAGAATATTTTGCTGTGTTGCAGGGTGTAGCAGTGGAGAATTATTTTGGGTGTTTTTAGAGCTAGTTTTGCAGTGGAGGAAGGTTTCCATCCATTGGAAGGCCTGTAAAACAGTCCCTTGAGATTTATTGACACATTCAATAATATGCTAAGGATTATTTATCCCCTACAGCGCAGTTTTGGCCTAGATTTTTGTTATTTTAGGGAGGAGTTGCAGTGGTTGTTTTGAGAGGCGATTTTTTAGTGGAGGAGCTACTCTTTCATCTGGAGGATCTATTGGATAATATCTATAGTTTCTACATCAACTTCAGCCACATCTTCTCATTTCTATTTTTGCAGCTTATCTTCAGCCCTAGGGCTACATCTTACATTGGCACATTGTGTGCATTTTCCAGAAACCCTCTTGGGTTGTCTTGGAAAGTTGATCTAGTGCCTAGATCTATATGTCTCGACTCTACTGGGGCCTATATGAGTATTTTTATATCATTGTATCATCTCCAATTGTATCATTTCTTAATTTGATTGTGCTGTAGTTTCTCTCCAACATTTTGTATTGTAACAACAACTCATATTTGGGATTGATTTCTTATGGGAGGCTTGTTTCCTCATTGTATATGATTTATGCCTCACTATTTTGTATTGATTTTCTGCTCTAATACATAATGTTATGACTCCATATTGGTCTCATGGTCTCATGTGTTAATATTTGTTGCTGCTTTCATTATATGCACTATATTCCTGCTTTTCCCATTTGGGAATATTACAATTTGTATCTTATAAGAAAAAAAATGGGTAAAGTGGTTACCTCTAGTTGAATGGCAGCATAACACTTCCTTCCATACCATAGAAAAAATGACCCCATTTATGGCAATTAATGGATATCATCCACCTTCCATCACATCATATTTAAGAAAATATTCTAAGGTTCAAGTAGTAGAAGATCACTTCGAGCATCAACAACAATTTATCGAACTCTTAAAGGATAACCTCACTTTGGCATAGAATTGAATGAAACAACAGGCATATCAACATCATAGCAAAAGAAGTTTTAATTTAGGCGATTGAGTATTTTTATGGCTACAACCGTACAAAAAAATGGCCTTCAAGGAAGCTAAGAAGGATAATAAATTATCGCCAAAGTACTATGGTCATTACAAGGTGTTTCAAAATTTTGGTACTAAGGCATACAAATTTGAGTGTTATGCAACCAACTCAGAAAATAGAAGAAAATATAGATCAATGACTTAAAATTATCCACTTTGAGGGGGAAACCTCCTTTACATTACATAAATCAATTTTTTTTGGATAATATAAATGAAAAAATCCTTTCTATATATAGGAGTCAAAGGGGTCACAATATAACAATAATAATGTAAGGGAAAAACAATCACGATAGTGGGATTCTATGGGGCACAATATGGGGACTACATGGGTACAAAAATAACAATAATGGGGATGCATTAAAAATAATGGGATACACTAGTCTTATAGGGGCCTAACTTGCCCCTCTCCTTCAAAAAAGCATTGTCCTCAATGCTTCTGTATAAAATTCTCAGCAGGTAAGTTCTTCCACTTGATCAGATACTCTGAAATTAATGGATTTCATAGTTGTTGAGCTCTTGTTTCCATGACTGCTTCAGGTTCCAATATTATTTTTCCTTCCTCTTTAAGTTTTTCCAATATTGTTTGAACTAGGATCTTGTCACCTATAACCTTATTTAAGCATGAAACATGGAAAAGTGGGTGCACTTGGGAAGATGCTGGAAGCTCCAATTTGTATGGCATAGTACCAATATTTTGCAACTCCTTGTAAGGACCATAATAATTTGGTGATAATGTATCATACTTCTTAGCTTACTTGCGGGAAATTTGTTTATATAGTTATAGCCGTAAAAATACCTAGTCACCTACATCAAAAATGATTTCGCTTTGATGTTGATTTGTGTGCTGTTTCATTCAATTATGTGCCAAAGTGAGGTTATCCTTTAAGAGTTAGAGAACTTGTGGTTGATGCTCGATGTAATATTCCACTTCTTGAAACTTAAAATTTTCTCTTAAATATGATGTGATGGATGGTCGATGATATCCATAAAGTGCCATAAATGGGGTCATATTTGTTTTAGTATGGAAGGAAGTGTTATACCACCATTCATCCAGAGGTAACCACTTGACCCATTGTGTCTGTTTATGATATATAAAGCAACAAAGATATCCTTCCAAATTTTTTTTCACTATGATCTCAGTGTTCCCATCAGATTGAGGAAGATAAGATGAGCTACGATCTAATTGAGTACCTAAACAAGAAAATAATTTTGTCCAAAAATTCCTATTCAAAATGGGATCTCTATTACTTACAATTGTAGAAATTATACAAACACGTGTATATCAATGGATTCAATCCGATCTAACAATGTACTAAATCTAGATACTTAATCCTTCTACAAATCAATTGTGGAAATTAAACACAATTTCCAATCACGTTAAGTAAAGAAAGAATCAAATCAAACCACAACACAAATAATTTCCCGGGGAAAGCTTGCTGCTGAAAACCCCTCAATATTCTATTGTATATTAACCATGGAATCATGAAACAATTACAATTCACTCTTATCACAAGAGTCGCTCGCACTCTCACAACTGTCTCACATTGTCCTGAACAAAACTGGCCAACAATAATCCAATTCTCAGCCTCTAGGCAGCCTACCTTGCTTGCACAATTCCTAATGAATGCAATCCCTATTCTTTAAGAATTTTGGCC
Organism: Pinus albicaulis; assembly: GCA_034641835.2. Lineage (NCBI taxonomy): Eukaryota > Viridiplantae > Streptophyta > Pinopsida > Pinales > Pinaceae > Pinus > Pinus albicaulis. The sequence continues at coordinate 942,571,628 of CM076579.1, read as the reverse complement.
TTCTTAACCCTATGGTATGTTTTTAGAAATCCTGAGTGCCTAATAAAAGAGTCATCATTTCCCCTACTGGTGAAATTCGTTTCACCATCACTGCCCAGTCAATTAACCAGATGATGTAAGCCCCCTCTATGGAAAATATCACTCATTTCTCCTTAGAAGCCCTCAAAGAACTTTACCGAAAGATCAATTTTTCTAAAAGAGCCAAGATATTTAACATATTTCTACCAGAAAGCACTCAATTGTGAAAGAAAAACCCTCCATACCCTTCCTCCATCTTCCTTGATCAAGATAAACAAATAATAATAGTAATTTCATGCATCCTTGGTTATTTTTCGGATCAGTGTATAGATGAACCCATTTTAGGCTTCTTTTCTATCTTTGCCACACATAAAAAACTATCTACTATTTTAAATTTCAGCCAATTCCTCACTGACAACATTCATGAGAAGTTTCTTAAGTTTCAGACTGAAGAAGTAGTTAAATACTCTTCCATTCTGGTATATATGTTTTTATATTATCAAGTAGATAGGTTCAAATTTTCCATGCAGAAACTTAATGAAGAAGGCAACTAACAATCTGTGATATTCTAGAAATATTTAGTGATGAAATAACAACAAGATTTTTCTTACAAATAGTTCATTGAGCAGTTTTTTCATCCAACTATGATTTTTCTAAGAAGTACAACACAACTCGGGATAAGTGAATACATAAAAAAAATTATACATCTGACAGATTAGGCTAAGATAGGAGACTGGTACTTGTACTAGAATTACACTAAGATCAGAGTCTATGGATGCAAGCTTGCAGCTTATAAGCTCCCAAAATACCTTCCTATGATTATTTTTGCTCTGGAATATATCAAACAGATGTTGAATGTATATGTGATTCAATTTGTATCAGCCAAGAAGAAGTCCCAGTTCAGAATCTAGACACAGATTGGGTCTTTTATTTGAAATAATAGGTTAGCAGGGGAGGAGGTAGGTAAATTTTGAAAGATATGAAGTTAAGCCTGAGTTTCAGTTTCTCATATGACCCTCTGGGAATCATTTTGAAGATGACCGTAGAAAATAAAACTACTTCCTACATTCATACCTAGAGGCATGAGATAGAAATATATATGAACCAGTCAGTATGGGCTGAAAATACATTATAGGAAGCTGAGGAGTAGCTAGTATCAACATCAACATCACAGACTCTTATCCCACAAGAGAAAGATGTTAAGAGATAAAGGAAGAAGAGACACCTTCACTGATTTATAGTACAGGTAAAGAATTTAAGATAATTTACATGAAGAGAAAAAAGATAAATCCTAAGGTGGATACAGATAAGAACTCAGAGAAAGAAGTAGCTATGGTGATTAAAAAGACCCCATCCTCCTCTCAAGTAGAAGGCAAATATATTGCTTCTCCCACAACTTCTTCAGTATCTCATGACCATCAAGAAACTATCTAAATAACTAAGTTTTTCCAAGGTGAGAATGATAAGACAATCTTTGATAGGTTCAGTGAGATAATGCTTAAGAATGAAATTCTTAAGAACAACACCTATACCCAATCCTAGAAGAAGACTTCCAGCTCTCAAAGCAAGTTATTGTCAGTGTTTGATTCAGAGAAGGGTAGGATGCATATGGCCTTCCTTGAGGCACAAATTCCACAGCCAAAGTCAGCATCTGATTACAAGAAGACAACATTTGAATTCGACATAAAGGATATTCATCCCATTGATAAAATGGAGATGCATAAGAAGACATGTGAAATTATTTCATCAACTATGACTAATACTACCATGAATCTTTCTAAATTGTAGGTTTCCTTATCAAAAATCTAGTCACAGTTGAAAATCATGAAGATTTCTTCTCTTGCTAAGGATACGAGAATTAAATCCTTAGAATATTTAGTGGTCAAGATGGGATATGAACCTACAAACATGAAGGTTTCATAGGAAATAATCAATAAGAAGAATGCTGACATAGGAGCATTGAGAAAGAAGTTGAATTTGTTAGCCAGTAAAGATCCCCTTACCAAGGAAATTGAGGAGACAAAGACCCAAAAGACTGACATGATGAAGCTCATCATAGAAAAATATGCACAGATAAGGCAGGTGGAGACTAAGATGGAGAATATGATCAAAGAAAGATAGTAGAATGAAAATATGTCTATGATTCCATTAGATGGTGTATATATTACAACCATTACTACAATAAAAACTAATACCTATACTCCATAGAATATACATACAACAGATGGTGCTGAACACTTAAATAAGGAAGTTGAAAATATGTCCATTCAAATAGAATAAATAAGGAAATTGGAGGACAAGGTCAAATTCTTAGAGGACTAGAAGACAAGGAGAGAGGCTTCTTGCTCAGCAGAATCATAGAGAGCTCAGAAATTTATTGAAAGATTGAAAAAGTATGAAAGAGAGTCAACAAAAGGATAGACCTTGGCCCAAGACAAGGAAATCATTTGGACAGACGTCATGAAATCAATTGCTGAAATCTGGCCTTCCATTCAAATTACCTTTGAGAAGAAATAGTTGATCAAAAGATCAATAGAGGCTATAACAGAGATCAAACAAGAATGAGGAGAAATTATTGCAACAACAACAAACATTATAAAGTTCCTAAACTCTAAAAACATATATGAATTAGATGATTTGGGAGTTGACGACAGGATAGAAACCATTCCGGAGTTGAAGAGGACTCTTACCAAAAATAATCTAGTTGTTCAGCGAAAGGAGAAGTGTCACAGTTTGGAGATAGCAGTCAACATATTTTTTGTCAAAATTGAGCCTTTAACTTAGAATGGTATGCCTTCTTTATTGGTAATTAATGATAAGTTAATTACCTATGAATACTATGTTAAAAATATGAAAGAGATAGCTACAAACAACTCCAAAATTTAAAAAATAAAAGGTAGCATTACAGGATGTAATATTCCTAATTTTTGCAGCTAATGGGAATATTGCATTTTAATTTCAGTTTGCGTAACTCATGAATAAAAGTGTAAAGGAGGAAATCTAAAACTCCTAATCAGCAAAATAAATCAATTCCCAATGTGAACATGGAAAAATCTGGGCCATTTCAATAAAACACACTTAGGTGTGAAAAGGAATGAAGAAGGTTGACTAGGTCAATAGGACCAAATCACAACAATGTCTAGATGCATTCAACCTCCTTATTGATCAATGCAGTTTTAGATGGAGACCCTTCATGTGAAAAGGGTTAACTCATTGGAGGTGGTTTATGGTTTTCTAAGCCCTAATGTTATAAAATTAAGAGGAAGGCCACAAGGAAAGGTTGTTGAAGATAATTCGATTTTGAGATTGATTAAGCAACTCAAACTCTCTTGGTTGCTTAGCTAGAGAGAGAGGAATTTCCTGTTTAGGAATTCCTCCTCCTTCATTGAGGAGCTATTGAAGGAGTATGTTCTGAAATGAGTCACATATAGGCTTGAGGCCAAGCTTCCTCCTCCATCATAGCATTATTGTTGTAGCAGCATAATTCTGTGTTGCAGGGAGAGGTTTTCAATACCACTTCTAGATGTAGTTTTGCAGAAAAGGGAACATTCCTTTCTCTGGAATATTAGTGAGGAAGCCTTGAGCTTCATATTCATATCTTGGCATCAGGCCAAAGGACCTTCCAACATCATCTGCACAGTATACTTCAGAAACTACATCATTTTTCCAGTGCATTGCAGCAGCAGGGTTTATACCCTAGTTTGGTGCTTATTTCCTTGAGGAAGGGCCATCCCTTTTTCCGGAAAGTTTGTATTGCAGCCCTCTTCTGCAATTTTGTAAATTTCAGTTCATATACTCATATTTTCAGTGATTCTGCATTTTTCAGATCCATATTTTGCAGATCTAATACTTGTATTTGTTCTTTCATGAAATCCCCTTGCCAGGTGATCTATTTGATGTATAAAAGGAGCCGAATCTCCATTTTCCTTCATGATAAGTTATAATAAACTTTAGATCTGATGTTTCAGAAATATTTTGTCTAATTTATTCAGAAATCATGCAATGTATTCTTCATCCATTTTTTGCATACTCCAAGTCATGGGAAATCAACATTTTTAAGCTTATCTGAGGATGGAGGAACTATTTAACATAGCTATAATGCTTTGTTTGATCTGAAATTCGGATGATAGGTCCCTCATGACCTAATATAAAATAACCTCCCGTAATTTCCTTTAATTTTATGCATAATTTTGAATAAATCTATTTTAGGGTTGAAATCACTACTTTTCCTCACTTTTTGGATCTTAAATTCAGATCTAAGTTGCTGCTGTAATTGAAATAAGTTTTGAGCATTTATCAGAACATTTATGCATTGATATCTCTATTCAATTTCAGTAGAGTGTTATACTTTTCTGCAGCCCCTCATTGGGCCTTCCCTTGAAGATAACTAGGTGTGGGAGATCTGTTTAACCCACCTAATCTTATTTTTTTTAGCTCAAATATTGGATTTAGTTTGTATATTGTCTAATATTAAGGATCCAAGATTTATTTTCCTGTTCTAAAGCATATTTTTCTAAAAATTCATTTTTAAGTGCATGATTCATGAGTTGTTCCTAAATAGGAATATTACATAGGAAAAACATTTTTGGAAGTTATGGGTAATGATTTATTCATCTGGAATGAAGAAAATCATATTTTTGTTGTAAAACCTACTTTTTACAGATATACAGAGGTTGATGAGATTTACCAGATGGTAATTAAATTAACCATCCAAATGAAGATAGGTGGGATAAATTATGTGAGTTACAAGACTGAAGTAGTAATTCGGAGGCAGTCAGCACAAGCTAGCATATCAGCCAGCACATCAACCCACACGACACACGAATATGCCTATTCAGCAACCGTTTCCTACAAAATAAAGCCAAATTTCCACACTATTGTACACCTTGCCTATTATTTTGTAAAAGATAGATTTTATTGTTTGAGATAATGCCAATAAGACACTGTCGGTTGAGACAACGATTTTGTAAATCACTTTGTAATTTAGTGTATAAATACTTCATAGTTTGAAGTATTGAGGGTTGATTGTTGATTATAATTTTTGGTAAGCATTGTAAGTTTTATGGTTGTTGGAAGCATCAATAGTACAAGGAAATTCTTCACGGGATTCATGTGGTGTACAAATCGGTGATGTTTTTCTTCTTTTAATGTGTTATTAATTATTTTTATTTCTCTATATTTATGAAAAATCTTAATTACATAACAAAAATTATGATGAATATGATATGTTATAAAGAGCACCCTATTCTAACTGTTTTTACTTTACATGTTTGTTGTTGAGGTCAAATTGAGGAATAATTCATTGCTCCTCAGTTTCTACTGAACTTACATTTCTTCCATTTCCATAATTCATTTAAAATCATGAAATATCAATTTAGTGCAACCTAGCTTGCCCTATGAAACTCCTTCAAAGTTTAATGCAGATCTAGTTAACATTTAGACTCCATAACCCAATGGAATTATAAAAATTTAATAAACCAAACCATCCAAATCAAATAAACAACCAGTACAGTAATAACTAGCCTAAAATTCACACAAAACATAGTTAAATTTTATACAGAAATTCCTCTATGAAGTTGGTAGGGCTATATCCCAGGTTCCAAAGTGTTTTTGATGTTGTCCTATGTGTTTATTCCCACAATCTCGTAAATTATAGAATGATAACATAGTGGCGACCATACTGGGGAGAATTATAAATATTTTAATTTTCTTTGAATTCATTTCCCTGGTTAAGAAAAGTGTATGATAGGAATATTGCAAGATATTATTTCCTTTTCATTTTTTGTAAATAATAAGTGTGTGTGTGCCTTAGATTTTAATTCTCGCTCCCAAAAGAGCTTACATTAGATATCATCCTGATCCAAAGCCTGCAGTTATTGTTGATGATCCTGAAAATTTTTTGAGAAGAAAAAGTATAGTCGAGAGCCAAGTAGAAATCCTCCCCATAGGGAAGATTCTCCCCCAAAATATTTTGTTACCCTACAAAACATTGAATTTGATTTATATTTTGAACATAGTTTGTTTAGAACTAATTCAAACAACTAGGTAGATAAAACTGTGGTAGATCAACCCACATTAAGATGCCATTCTTTTGAAGTACATTCTGCCCAACCTGATATTGACCTCCAAATTCTACACTATTTTGATAAATTGCAAGGTTTAATTTCAGGTCTTGATCTTCTATTCATGAGTCATATTTCCAACAATATGTTGAACTCTCTAGCCTAACTTATTTTGTAGTTTCATCTACCTCATCACAATTTGTTCATCCCAGATCATCTAGTCCTACCCCTTATGTAGTTTCCACTACTACCCCTTCAATTTCTCATCAAGAAAATCAAACCCCATATTCTCCCCTATCCTCACCCACAATCCAACCTTCACCTTCACCAAAACCTCAAGCTTCAGTTTAGCCTCCACCTCTGATTCAACCTCCAGGTTTCATCCAACAACCACCTTTGATAAAACCACATATTTTTCATCCTCATATACCTATAATGACAACCAGATATGCTCCACTTGTTCTTCAAGGTACTTTGGCAAACATGCCATGGGACTACCAAACTAGGATTCCATAGTTTAATGAAACTGGACCTATCACTGCCCAACAACATGTAGATAGTATGAATGATAGTTTTGACCTTGAGGAATTAGATGAGGAAAATGTCAAAATGAGTTTGTTTTCACAAAGTATCACTGAAGAAGTTAGGAAATGGTTTAAAGCCTTGCCACATGCTAGCATCAATGATCTCCCTCCATTCCATCAATCATTCCTTAATAGATGGGAAGTCAAAAAGAACCCTCTTCATATTCTATCAGAATATGAAAGCATTAGGAGGGCACCTAGGGAAAGTGTCCAGGATTGTTGCACTAGATTCAATAGTGTATACAAGACAATTCCTGCAACATTAAACCACCATAAGATATAGCCTTAATAAAATTCCTAGATGGCTTTGATGCAGACATGTCTTATCAATTGAGAGAGAGAAATGCTTCAACATTAGAAGAAATTCAAAGGGATGCAGTGAGTGTAGAAGCCAATTTATTAGCAAAAAGGGCTAGGATAAGAACGGAAAGAAGAGTGACCATGAAAGAAGAACCCTCAAATTCTTATGTTCGTACCAAAATATATTCATTAGTTAGAACAATATAAATAATGATGGAAATGATTAATCCATTAGAAAGGGATGCTCCTAGAGAAAACCAACCTGCACCTTAAAATTGTAATCAAAATGTTAGAAGAAATACTCCCCAAATCAAACAGAGGGAGCAAATGGGACCAGATAAAAAAATTAGACCTCCATTTTAGGAGAATTATGTTGATGATGATGGGGAGATTGTAGAAGAGGTATAAGATAACCAAATAAATTTGATGGGTAGTAATGATGATGAAACAATTTTTCTTACTCAAGAAGAACAAGAGATTTTTTAACTTTCCCAAACTAAGCTTGATTCAGAAGAATCAGATGATTACAAATAGGTATTTGAAAATTCTATTATGGAAGTCCATAGGAAATATAACCTTAGGAGTAAGAAAACTTCAGATACCCCCAACTAAAAGAATTTAGAAATTCCTACCAAGAAAACTTATGATACTATTGTTAAGAAAATCACAGATAATTCTACCAAGAAAACTGATAATAGTTCTGGCAAAAAGACAGTAGAAACTCCTGCCAAAAATATAGTTGAAAATACTTCCAAAACTACTCAAACTGATATCCCAACCACTAGCCATCAAAAAGAACTTGTATCAAAATAAATTGTTGATAAATCTAATTTTATGAACTTGAGTAAGATTCAAACATCATTCAAGATTGAGAATGAATTGGTAAAACTAAAAATTCCCATTCCTCTAACAGAGTTAATGAACAAAAATCTATACAGATCTCAAGTGATGAAATCTCTAAACATGGGGGAAAACATGGACACTGTTAATTTGAATGATGGTCAACCTGAACTCTTATTTGGGATAGAAGTTGATGGAAAACCATGGGAAGGAGGTGCTCCTCCATTCTATGTTATCCTAAATGTTGATGATAATATTATCCATAATGCTATGTTAAATTCGGGTGCTTCGCACAACTTAATGCCCAAATTTGTTATGGAAAAACTTGGTCTTGACATTACTAGACCTTATAAATATTTATATTCATTTGATTCCATCAAAATGAGATGCCTAGGTCTCATCAAATATTTTTGTGTTACTTTAGCTCAAATCCCAACTAAAAGTCTAGTAATGGATATAGTGGTTACATATATACCCCCTAAGTATGGCATGCTTTTGTCATGCTCACGGGGAGAAAAATTACTAGGGACCCTAAAAATAGACATGAAATTTGCTACCATACCAGTGTTTGGTAAAAAAAGAAGATTATATAGGGTGTAATATCCCAAAATAAGAAAAATATACACTATTGGGAATATCTTAAGATATTCCAAAAGTGGAGCTATAGCAATACATGAACACAATATTGTAAACACAAAAAATATCATCATGTCATGAGAGAGAAAAATATTCAGCCATCATTCTATTAATGGATCAGCAACAATGTACAAAATATCATGAGGGACAAGCCACTCAAGCCATAAGAATAAGTCTCCAATGATCAAAGAAATAGATACATGAGATGCTGCAACTATATAGAATGCCAGAGAACAATGACTGCACAATATATATTAGTGTAGCTATTGCTGCAGATGTACCTACATGAAATATGGCTGAAGGAAACAAAATAAATTCCCAATAATGAAGATATGGGCTCCAATACAATATTTCTAGCCAACTCGGAAAGGATTGCTAGAAATGTTGGAAAACATACAATGTGACAAATAACCCTAGGGTTAATGTGTCACTGCAAACTAGATCTGATATAGAATGAGGATATGATAGATATAAAATACCAATGTCCTCCTCCAATGGTATTTCTAATTAGAAGTTTGATCCCTCTACTCAGAAATAGACCCTCCTGATGAGCTCAATGAACCCTCCTAGCAAGTGCCTCTGAAAATAACACAAATCTGGACTGAAACTACACTGTGAGGGATGGTATATGGTTGGCCTAATGCCAAAGATATGAAAATATGCCTGGAGTCCTCCTTACTGATCTTCCAATGGATAGACAAGCTCTCCATTGGAATACAAGCCTGGAAATGACTTAAAGAGATCCTCCATTGCCGCACCCTGCAACACAACCCAGCTCTAAATAGAAACTATGTTGTAGTTGAAGGAGGTAGCTTGGAAAAAATTCTGGAATGAGGAAATTTAGCTCAAGAACCTCTCCTTCCCTGAGGATGAGATAGGGATTCCCAACTGGGAACACCCTTGTGCTAAAAAACATTGCAAACCTTCTAAACAGCAAGAGGAAGCAAAGTCTCAATAGACCAAAGCAAATAATAATCCAGCATGAATACAATGGCTGTCCTCCTATCCATATATAGCAAGTGCTCCTCTCCACAATGGGTCCCATCCATATGTGCCACCTAGCCCATGCAAGTTTTCCTCCATTCAAACTGCACATTCCATCATTGAGATACAATTTTTCTAGACAATGCATGTGGATTTGGTCAAATATGACTAAATCAACATGATCCAATCCTGTTCACACATGTAGGTGCTCAAACCAACTACTTTTTTCTACCTCCTTTCACATGAGGAGTGTTATTCTTCCTTATAAATATATTATTGGGCCTCCCTACCCTTTTATTCATTTACTGCTCACTATAATGTTCCTTTTAGCTTGAGGCTAAAAATTGGGAACATTACAGTCCTCCCCTACAAAATGTTGCTTGTCCTCAAGAAACTTCATAGAGAGAGAGAAATTCCTCCCCTTCTCCTCTTGTGGCCTCCTCATCAATATTCCCCACCATTTCTCAGGATAATCTACAAAAAATATGCCCTCCAATGTCTCCTCCCAAAGATGCATGACCAAATGGCTAACACCATGAAAAGGTGGAAGGTGTAAGTGGAAACCTTCTTGCTATCTCATGGAATCCTCAAGGTAGGAGTGATGATACATATGGTAAATCTCATTCCCAATGAGTGATCCATTCACCCATGCTATCATCCAAATGAAATGAGCCATTCTAGGTAGCTCATCAAAGAAATATGCAACCCCGATTTTATGCAATGTGTTGGGGCTGAACGGAGAGTTTATGTTTTCCCATCCAAGTATTTTCTCTCTCCATTTATGGTAAGTATGAGGGGGCTGCTTAAATTGGGTTTCAATTTCATGGCCTTCAAAAATGGCCCAAGCTACCCCACAATATAAGTCAACCATGAAGTGCCTCCTCCAAGAATGCAAGTTCACCCAAGGGCTCCTCCTACATGAAGGAAAGAGGTGTGTTGTGGAAATCATGGTGTGCCCATTGTTTCTCCTGAAACATGTAACATGTAAAATAGGAAGAATCATACTCCCAATGGGCATATCCATCCCAAATTCCACTCTCCAAACAAAGCTTCCCATGAGCACAAACATATCAGCAATATATGGAGGCAAAATACTATGAAAAGAGGCTGACAAATGACAACCGGAGAGTGAATCAAAGTTCCATACAAGAAACCAGCGCGGTGCATTCCATGCTTGCCTCAAAAAAAAAATAACAAGTGCTTCACCAGCCACTTTTTTTCTACCACAGTCATCTCATAAGATGGAAACATAAATATATAATGTGGTGTCAATGGTGCACACCAAGAATCATGTGGCTTCCCCCACAAACCACCAAAAAGATATCCAAAATCAATGTTATAGGTAGCTGCAAGTACATCATCATACAATATTCGAGAAGAGATAATTATTCTTGATACATCATGCTTCTCATATAAAGTAAATAAGTACAAAGCATAATGTGAAATTATACCTCCTCCACCATGTACTTGAGACCTTGAGCTGAAATGGCTCAACTGGAATTCCTCCCTCACCTCCAATGAGTAGGGAAGTGGCTGTGACATCCTATCTATCACCATCCGAGCTATGCATCTCTCCATATGCTAAAATATGTCATGCTGGCTGCCCTCCCAAGTGAAATCTCGGCCAAAGAAAGGTATGCATCATAATGCATGGAAAGGAAGTCCTCATATGCTGCAAGTAGCAACTTCTCCTTGAGACTAGAAGGTCTAGTCAAGACGACTCTGCCATGTGAATAGATGACCATATCATCCACCATATACTCATCATCTCTATCTGGGTCATCGAGAACCATGCATGCACCAAGATCCTTGGAGTACTCTACTAAGATTTGAGATCTCCAATAAGGAACAATCCTCCTAAGAGACGGTGCTGGTGATCTGGCATGTGAAGCTCTCCTCATGTTGTTTCTGGCTACCTTGACATCCCCCATTCCAAAGTTCTCCTCCAAACTCTTCACCTTGCTAAAGTCCAAGAGTGGTGAATCCAAAGACTAGATGTCTTTCATCAACTCTAGATTAGGTGGCCTCCAAGGTGGAATGCCTCCATGGAGTGAGATATCAATGTCATGAGTAGACTGCACATAAGGTTGGGAAATCTTGCCCCTACCCTTACAGCGCAAATCAGTCTGCTCCTTCCTTGCATTAGCTTTCTGGAATAGTGAAGGGTATGTGCCTCTCATCAAGTGATGTTGCTCTTCCTTCCTACCCCCTCCTTCCAGTTGCAATGCTCCACAATCATGTTGTTCACTGATTGTGCTTGGACCTCTATGTATGAAATCCTGGGGAACTTCTTGCAAGGATAAAATAATCCCTTCTGCTGGAGAATGTGCTCCTCCTCCCTCTTCTTGAAGTACTGAATGTGATCTAGATGTGATAGCGATGTTTCCCTCATCTTCCTCAATGTGTATGGGAAAAATCTCAATAATTGGATCCTCTTGTGAAAATGAGATCACCATGCCCTCTTGTTTAGTAATATGACCTAGAGGTCTTGCCTCTAATAATGTGTATTGCAAGATGTCAGCTTCTCCCATGGTTTTCTGAAGTGGAGTCTCCTCCATCACATGCAAGGTTTTTGTTCTCTCAAATTTTTCTTGCTCATGTGTCTTAAGAAGTTTTCCATCAAACCTTCCCACCAATGTTTCAATGAATTTTGCATAAGAGGAAGTGTTTTAATTTTCAAAGAACAAGATTTGAAAATCCACCATGCATGGACCTTACCTCTGAAATGCAACTCTGCAATTCTGATGGCTTAATATTCAGAAATGTGGTGTTGCTGTAAATAGGAGTCTAGCTGCTTCACCCAAGCTCCGGCTGAATATGTAGGTGAGCCTTCAAAAGTAGATAGAAGAAATCTATCTCCATCCTGTTTCTTTCTCTCCTCCACTTGGATCCTACAAAACCCCTAGAAATTAGTATGATCTCTAAACCTCTCAGTTTGAGATTCATACTCCTGAAACAAATCACTAAGAGTCCTCCTCTTAGGTATTCTTCCCCCTTTCATCCATCTCAAGATAGATCTGGGCACTTGACTGAACTGTGCATCATGGTGTGTAGTTGCATGCTCACACTCACCATGTGAAAATCTAGATTCATCTCTAGATCCAAACTCCTCTGGAGATCCCATCTCCATTCTCATTTTCTTCAGCTCTCCTTGAAAGCTTTGCATAGATTTTGGAAGAAGCTTTGTAAGCTTGTCTTCCTTTCTCCCTTCACATACTGAAGCCTTATATTTACTATCCATCTCTCCTGAAAGTGTAATGGCTTGAGATCGACAGGCTGAGCCAAGATTGAAGCTTTGATACCACTGTAATATCCCAAAATAGGAAAAATCTACACTATTGGGAATACCTTAAGATATTCCAAAAGTGGAGCTACAGCAATACATGAATACAATATTGTAAACATAGAAAATATGATCATGTCATGAGAGAGAACAATATTCAGCCATCATTATATTAATGGATCAGCAACAAAGTACAAAATATCATGAGGGACAAGCCACTCAAGTCATAAGAACAAGTCTCCAATTATCAAAGCAATAGATACATGAGATGCTGCAACTATATAGAATGCTAGAGAGTAGTGAATGCAAATTCTATATTAGTGTAGCTGCTGCTGCATATGTACATACATGAAATTTGGTTGAAGGAAACAAAATAAATTCCCAATAATGAAGATATGGGCTCCAATACAAGATTTCTAGCCAACCTAGAAAGGATTGTAGCTAGAAATGTCAGAAAAAATACAATGTGACAAATAACCATAGGGTTAATGTGTCATTAAAAACTAGATCTAATATAGAATGAGGCTATGACATACTGATGTCCTCCTCCAATGGTATTTCTAATTAGAAGGCTGATCCCTCTACTCATAAATAGACCCTCCTGATGAGCTCAATGAACCCTCCCAGCAACTGCCTCTGAAAATAGCGCAGATCTAGACTGAAACTACACTGTGAGGGATGGTATATGGTTGGCCTCATGCCAAATATATGAAAATATGCCCAGGAGTCCTCCTTACTGATCTTCCAATGGATAGACAAGATCTCCACTGAAAAACAAGCTTGGAAATGACTCAAAGAGATCCTCCGTTGCTTCACCCTGCAACACAACCCAGCTCTAAACAGAAACTGTGTTGTAGCTGAAGGAGGTAGCTTGGCCAAAATTCCAGAATGAGGAAATGTAGCTTAGGAACCTCTCCTTCCGTGAGGATGAGATAGGGATTCCCGACCTAGAACACCCTTGTGCTAAACATCACTGCAACCCTACTAAACAGCAAGAGGAAGCAAAGTCTCAACAGACCAAAGAAAATAATAATCCATCATGAATACAATGGTTGTCCTCCTCTCCATATATAGCAAGTTCTCCTCTCCATAATCGGTCCCATCCATATGTGCCACCTAGCCCATGCAATTTGTCCTCCATTCAAATTGCATAGTCCATCATGGAGATACAATGTATCTAGACAGTGCACGTGGATTTGGTCAAATATGACTAAATCAACATGATCCAATCTTGTTCACACCTATAGGTGCTCAAACTAGCTGCTTTATTCTACCTCCTTTCACATGAGGAGTGTAATTCTTCCTTCTAAAGAGGTTATTAGGCCTCCCTACCCTTTTATTCATTTACTGCTAACTATAATGTTCCTTTTAGCTTGAGGCTAAAAATTGGGAACATTACATAGGGAAAATTTGATGAAATTCATGGTGAGTAGTCTGGATAAACGACATAACTATCCTATTTACTCTCTCCACTAATATTTAGAATCTTTTATTCTTTATAATGGTGGAGATATCAATACTCAGGTTACCAGTGCAAAAAATGATATTTGTGAAACAGATGAAAACCAAACACAAATAGTGGAACAAAACAATGAGCTTGAACCTATTTGGAACATGATTTTTGATGGATATTTTAGGAGGGTTATGGAACAGGAGTGTGGGCTTCAAACATAGAAAAAATTCATGCTGAAGGTCATTCATACAAGCTCAATTTTCAATGTACCAATAATATAGTTGAGTATGAAGCACTTCTATTAGGATTGCAATTGTTAAAAAAATTGGGTGCCAAAAGAATTTCCATTCATGGAGATTCTGAGTTAATCATAAAACAAATTAAAGGAGAATACTCTACAAAGCATCCTAGATTGAGAGCATACAGAAATGTTGTGCTTGATTTTATAGAAATATTTGTGGAATATGATCTTGCTGCAATTCCTAGAAATCCGAATATCCTTGCAAATGGTCTGGCTTTTTCAGCTAGCACCTGTAAAATGCCTCACCCTAATAGAAAATATACAGTGGAAGTAAAACATCAACCAATTGTACCAGACAATATGAGGTATTTGCAAGTGTTTAGAAATGACAAACAAATTGAAAATTTTTTGTAGTCTAAGGACGAATACAAAGAAGATAGTATAGATTTAGAGTGTGAACTTGAAGATCAAATAGTTTTACATTCTTATATAGAAAAATAATTAGATAATTCATATGTAAATATTCATGTAGATAAAGTTGTAAATAAATTAGAATTTATTGAAATAGATCCAAAGAAAGAAGGGTTTGAAATACTTCAGTTAAAGGATAATGTTTTACCTAGAGGTTTAGTTCCATTAGAAGAATTATTTTATTTCAATGATGTAGCTAAGAAGCCTAATATTGAGCCCATGGGGGCAGATGTAGAATAATGTGACATAGGTAGTGAAAAATATCCCAAAATGATAAAATTATCAAAATCACTACCAACTATTGAAAAACAAAAATACATTACTTTATTCAAATAATTTACTGAAGTCTTTGCCTAGAGCTATGAAGACCTCAAAGCTTATTATACTAGTATTATACAACATAAAATCCCAATTAAATAAGATGAGAAACCATTTAAGAAAAAACTTCAAAGAATAAATCTAGTTTTGATGCCTCTAATTAAGAAAGAAATCAAAAATATGTATGATGCTAAAATCATAGTTCCTATTAGGTACTATAAATGGGTGTCCAACATAGTGACAGCTATACATAAAACATGAGAAATCAGGTTATGCATATATTTTAGAAATCTTAATAAGGTCTCCCTAAAAGACAACTACCCTTTGCCGAAAATGGATCACATATTACAAAAGGTAGTTGGATCTAGTATGATTTCTTTATTAGATGGTTTTGCAAGCTACAACCTAGTCTTAGTTCATCCCGATGATCAAGATAACAGAAATTTCACTACTCCATGGGGTACCTTAATGAATGTGAAGATGCTCTTTGGATTAATGAATGTTGGAGCCACATTTCAAAGAGCAATGGATATTTCCTTTGCTGATGAAATTGGTAGGTTTATTTTGATCTATCTAGATGATATTACTGTATATTCAAAAACTGATGAGGAAAATTTGTTACATTTGAGAAGAGTATTTTAGAAATTTAAAAGCTTTAGAATTTAATTAAATCCTAAGAAAACACTTTTTGGCCTTGAAGAAGAAATTTTTTTGGGTCATATCATTTCTAAAAATGGTATTAGGATTGATCCTAGTAGAAATGAAGCTATTTTAAAAATCAGTCATCTTAGAAACATTAAGGAGGTTCAATCATTTATTGGCAAGATAAATTTCCTAAGACGATTCATTCACAACCTTGCAGAACTTCTCAGAAACATAACAAATATATTGAAAAGAGATTTAGAAATAAGATGGAACATTGAAGCTAGGAAATCATTTGATCAAGTTAAGAAAACATTGACAAAAGAACCTATCCTAATCGTCCAGATTTCACTAAAGATTTTATAATATTTTATTTTTCATTTGAACGTAATGTTGCAGTTGTTCTATTACATAAAAACAATGAAGGATTTGAACAACCCATTGCATTATTTAGTAAGGATTTAGGGGATGCTGCACTGAAATATAACATAATAGAAAAACAAGCCTTTGCATTGATAAAAGAAATCAAATATTTCAGAGTGTATATCCTACATTCCCATATAATTTCTTATGTACCAAATTCAGTGGTCAATGTTATTTTAACTCAAAATGGACCATATGGTAAAAGAGGTAGATGGATTGCTATCATTCTTGAGTATGGCATAGAAATCAAACCCACTAAGCTTATCAAAGGACAAAAACTAGCCAAATTCATGGTTGAGTTTAACTTCCATGCATTGGATATCAACTTTGTTGCTACGTTAGATGCTACATTAGATGATCAGGAGGAGTGGGTAACTCCACAAATCGATCAGGATTTTTTGACCTCACCCTGGTATGTAGACCTCATATTTGTTTTATTCAATTTAAATTATCCTCCTGGTTTAACAAATACAAAGGCTAGATTTATAAAGTTAAAAGAAGTAAAATTTTGCATCATAGATCATATTTTATATTGGAAATATGTTGACGGTATTTTAATAAAGTTTATTTTGAAGGATGATGCAGAAAGAACCATAAAGGAATTCCATGGAGGTGATTGCGATGGACATCTATACTAGAAAACCACTGCTAACGAGATCCTTAGAGCTGGTTTTTACTGGCCTACCCTTTCCCTGATGTCCATAAGAAAGAAACCTCTTGCAACAAATGCCAAATATTTGAGGGAAAAAGAAAACTATTTCCTTTTCCTTTAAAGCCCATATCTGTTGAAAGTCCTTTCCGACAATGGGGATTGGACTTCGTTGGAGAAATCCATCCACCATCCTTTGCCCAACATAAGTGGTTTCTCATAGGCGCTGATTACTTTACTAAATGGATTGAAGCCACACCTTCCAAATTAGACATTAATGATGTTATTATTAAATTTATTAAAGCCAATATCATATCTAGATTTGGTTGTCTAAGAAAGCTCATTACACATAATGTGCAACCTTTAAATCCAAGAAAATGATATATTTTTGTAGTAAATATCATATTACTTTGGGACATTCAACTTCTTATTACCCTCAAGGTAATGGGTTAGTTGAATCCTGAAATAAGAGTTTGGTCAACATCATAAAAAAATTTGTAAGAAGACAACAAAAGGTAGTGGCACAATAAGTTAATTAATTCACTTTGGGCTGATAGACTTACTACAAAAAAATAAATTGGCATGTCACCATACCAATTGGTTTATGTGATGGATGTTGTTTTTCTATCCTCTTTGGGAGTTCCAGTTATGAAGATAATTCAAGAATTGCAGGTTGAGCCAAATGATACTCAGAGGAGGATTAATCAAATTATTCGGTTGCAACAATCTAGGGAAGAAGTCTACAATAAAACACCAATTATCCATGAGAATGTCAAAAATATTTTTGACAGAACAACTAAAGAAGATGATTTCAATTTGGGTGACAGAGTTTTAAAGTGGGATTCCAGAAGAGGGGAAAAAGGCAAGCATGGGAAATTTTACAATCTTTGGAAAGGACCTTACATAATTTATGATTTCAGAGGACACAATTCATTCTATTTGAAAGACCTAGATGCAACAGAAATGTCTAGTGGGCATGTGAATGGTAGAATGTTGAAGCATTACTTCTCTTAGAAATACATATTTTTCTTACATGAAATCATTGTAAATATCATCATATTTATTATTTTGATTGGGTAACTTATTGATAGAATTTGAAGCCTGTGGAGAAGGCCCTAAGCTTTTGATTGATATGCCATCATAATTACTCCAACAAAAAATTGAAATGAGGTGCAAACATTGATGAAATGGAACACTCAAGGCTAATGATCAAATGTTCTTGGCACCTCACATATAGAAGTGCCATCCCCAACTGGAGCCACTGTTAGGGTCCTATAATTTATAGGATCTCAAGGTGATTGAGTATTTTATCTCAGTAATCTTATATTGTAAATAATTTTCAATATTCAAATGTTTTCCAAAAAAAATACATAAAAGAAAATGAAAAGAGGGTTTATATAAAAAAAAAGAGAGAAAAAGAAAGGAAAGTTGAAAAATAATAAAATTAAATTAGAACCCCATAAAATAAAATAACAATGAAAGTGTTGAAAATTCAAATGGCACTACTATTAGATATTTTTCTTTATGTCAAATGAAATAAGATTGTGTGCAGCTTGTTTAAAATGCCACAATGAATAGCTATTTGTTGAAACCATAGGTTAAGAAATTTTGAATTTTTGTAAATTAGGTTAGAGAATAAAGACTTACCAAAAAGTCTAATCTTGGTAAATCAATAGTTAGTTAGAAAATATCATTGATTCAACTGTTTAATATGAATCAATAGGAGAAATAAATGATTGGATTGAATAGATTTTTCATAAAAAAAGAAATATGGGTTTGTTAGTCTAAATGCACCCCTAGAAGAAATAAAAAATGTCATTTTGGCAAAAAGAATGTGAATTAGAAAGGGTGGGTAGAAGTGTTTTGGCCTTGAAAAGGATTAAAATGATATATCCTTAGTTTTTGAGGTTCATTAACCATTGGACTCATAAAGGGATATGTATGAGTTATTCATGTTTCATCCTAAGTTTTTGATCCATGTTTTATCCTAATTTTTTGATCCAAAGTAAAAAAGTGCAACCCGAAAAATTTTATTTGTCGTATGTGGTTAAATTGCTTGCAACTGCACACCTCATGATCTGCCCACTCCCCGAATCGATGACTCTTATTTAATTTCGTTCCCCCCTCTCCATCGTCACTTTACTACATCTAATTTTTTTTTTTTCTCCACCCAGTCCCACTACCACGTGGCCTCTCTTCCGTGCTACACAACCCCCCTAGCCTAAACCACTAACTGCCTACTACCCCCCCTCCCTCGAAAACCACTCCTCCATCGATATATTACTAATTTTCCTACCCTCCACCTCCGTTGTTACTATTTTTCAACGTGTTTGAGTAGTTTCCAATAAAATGACTTCCCGGGTTTTCCATTTAAACATTTAATTGCGATTGGATGCCTGTTAATCCAACGGACCCATGCCATTTTCAACGAAAAACCTGTATTCATGTTATAAACCCTGTAATCTGTCATCTTCAACCTTCAATATTGTATTTCCTCTGCAAGTTTAATTATTTCACACGTGTTCTAGTGTGCCCACATTTTTTCAGTTGATCAGTTTTCAATCGAGTGTCTGTACCTTGCCTTTTTCCTTCAACCAATCACACCTGTTGCACATTCCTGGTAACCTTTTACATCTTGATCCCAAATAAATTCTTCAGAATTAATTATGCCTCCTAAAAAGAAAAACCAGAAGGATCCTTTGAATCCTTTTGTCCACCCTCGCATAGACATATATCACATTCCTCTAGAAGATAAGGACTATAAGATAAATGAGTTCTTCATTTGAACTATTTGAAATATATTCTTGGATTGAAGAAAAATACGTTGATGACTCAGATGAGACTAGACTCTAGAAGTCCAATCTCCCACACCACATATTCCCTCACACCTTCCACACCCCCAAATTCATCAGAAAATTCCAGTCATGCTACATTCCTAATCAAAGAGCCATCATTGCCCCTACTGGTGAAATTATTTTCACCACCACTTCCCAGTAAATTAACTAGATGATGCAAGCCCCCTTTATGGAAAACAACACTCCTTTATCCTTAGAAACCCTCAATAAAATTTACCAAAATATTTATTTTTCTAAAAAAGCCAATATATTTGACATATTTCTATCAGAAGACAGTCAATTTCCAAAGAAAAACCCTCCATACCCTTCCTCCATCTTCCCTGATTAACATAAATCGATAATAACAATAATTGTATACATCCTTGGTTATTATTCTTATCAGTGGGTAGATGAACCCATTTTAGGCTTCCTTTTTATCTTTTCCATAGATATCAAGCCATATATTATTTTTAATTTTAGCCAATTCCTGGATGACAACATTCATGAGCAGTTTCTTAAGTTTCAGACTTAAGAATTATTTAAATACACTTCAATTTTTGTATAATTTTTTTTTATTATCAGGCAGATAGGTTCAAATTTTCCATGCAGAAGCTTGATGAAGAAGGCAGCCAGGAATCAGTGATATTCTGGACATCTTTAGTGATGAAAGAACAACAAGAATTCTCCTACAAACAATTCTTTGAGCAATTTTTTCATCTAACTATGAGTATTCTAAGAAGTACAACAGAACCCATGATAAGTGAAGACATCAAAATAATTCTACATCTAACAAATCAGGCTAAGATAGGAGACTGGTACTTGAACCAGAATTACATTGATATCAGAGACTATGGATGCGATCTTGCACCCTATAAGCTCCCAAAATACCTCCCTATGAGGATTTGTGCTCTGGAATATATCAGAGAGATGTTTAATGCAGATGAGATTCACTTTGTATCATCCAATAAGAATTACTAGTTCAGAATCAAGACACAGATTGGGTATTTTATTTGCAATAGAAAGTCACCAGGGGAGGAGGCAGATAAATTTTTTAAAGAGATGAAGTTTAGCCTGAGTTTGAATTGGTCCTATGACCCTTTGGGAATCATTTCCAAGCTGAGAGTAGAAAATAAAACTACTCCCTACATTCATTCCTAGAGGCCTAAGATAGAAAGATATATGAACTAGTCAGTATGGGCAGAAAATACATTACAAGAAGCTGAGGAGTAGCTGGTATCAACATCAACTTCACAGACTCTTGTCCCACAGGAGAAAGAAATTAGGAGACAAAGGGAAGAAGAGTCACCTTCAGTGACTGATAGTGCAGGTAAATAATTTAAGATAATGTACAAGAAGAGAAAAAAGCTAAATCCTAAGGTTGATACATATAAGATCTCAGCACAAGAAGTAGCTATGGTGATTAAACAAGCACCATCATCCTCTCAAGCAGTAGGCTAATCTACTGCTTCTACCATAACTTCTTTAGTATATCATGACCAAAAGGAAACTATCCAAACAAATAAGGTTGTCCAGGGTGAGAAGGAGAAGACAATATTTGACTCGTTCATAGAGATAAAGCTTAAGAATGAAATTCTTAAAAACAACACCTATGCCCAATTCTAGAAGCAGACTTCCATCTCTCAAAGCAAGATATTGTCATTGTTTGATTCAGAGAAGGGTTGGATGAATATGGCTTTCCTTGAGGCCTAAATTTCACATCTAAAGTCAAAATTCGATTACCAGAAGACAACATTTTAATTCGACATAAAGGATATTCGTCCCATTCGCCAAATGAAGATGCATAAGCACACATGTGAAATGATTTCCTGAACTCTGACTAATACTACCATGAATATTTCTAAATTGCAGGCTTCCTTATCAAATATCCAGTCACAGTTGAAAATGGAGAAGAATTCTTCTCTTGTTAAGGATACAAGGATTAAATCCTTAGAAGATTTAGTGGTCAAGATGGGAAATGATCCTGCAAACATGAAGGTTGTAGAGGAAATAATGAATAAGAAGAATGCTGACATAGTAGCATTGAGAAAGTAGTTGATGGTGTCAACCACTGAAGGTCACCTTACCAAGGACATTGAGGAGACAAATACCCAGAAGAATGACATGATGAAGCTCATCATGGAACAAAATTCACAAATAAAGCATATGGATATTGATATGGAGAAGATGATCAAAGAAATAGAGTAGAACACAAACTTGTTTATGATTCCATTATATGTTTTACCTCTTACAACCATTCCTAAAACAACAGCTACAAATTCTACTCCATAGAATACACAAACAACAGATGGTGCTAAACAGTTAACTAAGGCAGTGGAAAATATGTCCATTTAGACAAAAGAAATCAAGAAATTTCCACACCAAGTCAAATTTTTACAGGTTCAAAATTCGAGTGAGGCTTCTCACTCATTAGAATCACGGAGAGCTCAGAAATTGATTGAAATATTACAGAAGTTTGAAAGAGAGTCAACAATAGGACAAACCTTGGCCCAAGCCAAGGAAATAATTTTGACAGACATCATGAACTCAATTGTTGAAATATGGCCTTGCATTGAGATTACATTTGAGAAGAAAGAGTTGATCAAAAGAGAAACAGAGGCTATAATAGAGATAAAACAATAATTAGGAGAAATGCCTGCAACAACAACAAACATTATCAAGTTCCTAAACTCTAAAAACATATATGAATTTGATGATTTGGGAGTTGATAATAGGACAAAAACCATTCTGGAGGTGAAGAGGATTCTTACCAAAAATAATCTGGTTGTTCAGCTAGAGGATAAGTGTCACAGTTTGGAGATAGAAGTCAACATATTTTTTTCCAGAATTGATCCTTTAACTCAGAAGGGTCTACCTTCTTTATTTTTAATTAATGAAAATTTAATTACTTATGAAGACTATGTTAAAAAGCTGAAAGAGATTGCCAGAGACAACTAAAAATTTTCAGACATCAAAGGTAGCATGACAGGCAGAGCATTTTTGGAAGTCGTGGGTAATGATTTCCTCATCCAACATGAAGTAAATAATATTTTTGTTGTAAAACCCACTTTTACCAGATATACACAGGTTGGTGAGATTTACCAGATGGTAATTAAATTAACCATTCCATATGAAGATAGTTGGGATAAACTCTGTGAGTTATAGGACTTAAGCAGTAATTGAGAGGTAGTCAACACAGGCTAGCACATCAGCCAACACATCAGCCAAAGCAACACAGGAATAAGCCTATTCAGTAACTGTTTCCTCCAAAACAGAGCCAAATTTCCACACTATTGTACACCTTTCTTATTATTTTGTAAAATATTGATTTCATTGTTTGAGATAATGCCAATAATACACTATCGGTTGAGACAACGATTTTGTAAATCACTTTTTCATTTAGTGTATAAATACTTCACACTTTGAATTATTAAGGGTTGATTGTTGAGCATAATTTCTGCTAAGAAGTTGTTGGAAGCATCAATAATATAAGGTCATTCTTCATAAGATTCATGTGGTGTACCAATTGGTGATGTTTTTATTTTGTTAATGTGTTATTCATTATTTTTCTTTCTCTGTATTTCTAAAAAGCTTAATAACATAACAGAAACTGTGATGAATAGGATATGTTATAAAGAGCACCCTATTATGGTTGTTTGTAATTTACATGCTTTCTACTGAGGTAAAATTGAGGAATACTTCATTTCTCCTTAGTTTCTACTGAACTTACATTTCTTCCATTTTCATAATTCATTTAAAATCCTGAACGATCTAGTTAGTGCAACCTAGCTTGCCCTGTGAAAATCCTTCAAATTTTGATGTAGATCCAGTTAATATTTAGACTCCATAACTGAATGGAATTATAATAGTTTAATCAACAAAACAATCCAAATCAAACAAACAATCAGTACAGTAATAACTAGCCTAAAATTCACACAAAACATAGCTACATTTTACAGAGAAACCCCTCTCTGAAGCTGGCAGGGCTAGATCCCAGCTTCCAAAGTGGTTTTGATGTTGTCCTCTGTGTTTATTCTCACAATCTCGTAGATTACATAACGATAACAGGTAATACCTGAATCAATCAACAATATTACATTTTTTCTTGATATATCCTTCTATCTTGAGAGTTTAAGGAGTGGTAATTCCTGCCAATGCATTACAAGATATGGTTGGATTCATTTATTCCTTCTCTAGGGTTTTTTCTTAGTGTATATCCTCCTCTTTTGATGTTTCTTGTTCCTTTTCATCCTCCTCTTCACTATATATGTAAAATAATTTCTTCTCAGTGCACATATGATCTTTAGTGTATTTTCTATCACAACTATAACAAATCCCTTTTGCTCTTTTTTCCTCCAATTGTTGTGGTGTCAACCTTGTAGGTTGTGGAAGGCTAGGAGAAACAAAATTTCCATCTTTATAGCTGTTATTGGTAGACTTCCTTATTTCCATAATTTTCCTTTCAAATTTTCTTTCCACCTTGAATTCCTTCTCCAATGAATCAGGTCCCTAAAGGCGAACCTCACATTGGATGTTATCCTTTAAATTCCCTATGAAGACATTAATCCTATGCTCCTCTGAAATATTTTATAACTTGATATTCAATTTTTGAAAGTCCTTAATGTTCTCTACCATTGAATCCTTTTGTTTGAGATTTATAAATTGGCTAAAGAAGGTGTTTCTCTTTGTATCCTCATAATGTGCTGTAATGTTCCAAAACTGGAATTTTCTACAACAATAAGAATACCTTGAGGTATTAAAAAGTTGGAGAACAACAAGTAATCAAATCATGTAATGTGTCTGAACACATAGCCATCATAATAACAATCGCAACAACAAACTATGCATTTATACTGTTCACCAAGTGGGGAAAAACAACTATTTTTGCCTCAAAAATGCTATTTTATCAATATTGAGTTAAAATAGTGGAAAATAATGGTTGTGTCCCTTATAATGGAAAATATAGGACATGCATGCAAAAGAGTTTCAGAAACAAATTCCTTTAGCTTAGTTAAAATGGCCTCCCATGCTCAAGAGAACTTAAAATTGCCAAAACCCCAAGACTGCCAAAATGTCGAAGCAGCTGCACAAGTGACTGCAAAGTATAAAGAGAGGTTAACTCAGAAAATAGAGAAATGTGACTGATAATGTTATTATAATATTCAATGATGTACAAAATACGATATCTAATCTCTTTTACAGAAATCCAAGAAGACCCAGAAAGGATTTCTTGACAGAAAAGACATACAAGAGAAGCTGTTGCGAAATATGTGGCTGAATAACGTTGTATGACTGAAGCTCTGCAATATACGGCTGAAAATGTAAATAAATGGCTGTAGGAACTCCCTCTAGCTTTCCCAAAGAAATTTTGATCCTCCTCTTGGGAAACTAGCTCCTCAAAATGGGGTTTCAACCCCTTCCACTGCACACCTTAAGAAATAACGCATTTTTCTGACGGGAATACACTTTTGTTGAAGGTATATGCTTGGCCCAACACCAGGTAGTGGAAAATTCAGATCAAAAACCTCCTCTTATATTTCTCAAGCAAGATTTCCAAGAAAGAGAAGGGAATCCCCACCCGGGTAAACCCTTGCACTAAGCAGTGCAGCAACTTAGCTAAACAAATAAGTATGCATGAAGTCTAAGGAGAGCTCATGAAAATGTAATCTCCAATATTTCCATATGCTTGCCATCTCCTTCATTATCTAATTGATGAAATTTTTCACCAAGGCTCCCACCCACTATGAGGTTGCTTCCATGCAAAGGCTCCTCCACATACGCTGCGTTGATGGTTCAATGAATCTAGACCATTTTTTTGACTTGGTAAACCTTGAATGATTCTTCATGCGTTGTCCCTTATCAAACTCAAAGTGCCTTAATTTTATCTAGCCAGATTTGATCCCCATTCACATTGAGTTGGCTTTATTTAGGATCCACTTCTTTGAGAGTAATTTATGTTGACTTGGTCAAATTTGACCTTGCCCACATAGTCTAGACCTTGTCCACACATGTGGATGTTTGAACTAGTTATTACATGATCCCCTTTCACACTAGGAGGGATTTTTATTCATACTTGAGCAAATTATGAGCTTCCTTGCTCAATTATTTAGGCATCTAGATTCCAAAAGAAAAATTTAATATTCCTATTAGCTGAAGCTAAATTATGAATATTACAGTCTCCCCCTCCCAAATGTTGCTTGTCCTCAAGAAACTGCAAGGGTGCTGGAAAATCTCCCCTCTTCCTCTTGTGGCCCTCTCATCCCATAGTCTCCTCCATTGCTCCAGAATTTCTACAAAAATTCCATCTCCCAATGGCTCTCATCATGAAAGAATGGAAGGTTGTTGTGGAAACCTTCTTGCTGATCCATGGCCTTCTTAAGATATAAGTGATGAAAATCATGGGGAATTTCATCATCAATGGAGGTCTCCCTCCGCCATGCTATCATCCAAATAAAATTAATCACCCTCCAGCTTGGTAATTCATAGAAAATCTCCTCCCAATTTCTCATGAGAGGCATGCCCCAAGTGCTCCAACAAAACATATGGTCCACATCATAAAGAAATAAGTGATATGCAATGGTGTCCATAGAGTTTCTCATGCTCCCCTTGGAACATGTAGTGTAGAAAAAGTAGGGACTTTCTTCCCCCAAAGACACATCCAACAAGTGTGCCTCTCCTCCAGCCATGCCCCCAACAAAGATAAGAACATCTTCATCATGTGGGATCATAAGTAAGATCATGCTAGTTGCCATATACAATAAGGGAGAAGGACAATGGTCCCTCATGTGCAACCAGTGCAGTTTTCCTCCTAACTTCCATAGGACATGATATGGAATGTGTTCTCCCCAACACTTGCTTGCTGCCCCATCCTTCTTGCATGCTTGGAGGAGGAGTATGATGGTTGGTGTTAAGGAACCACACCATGAAGAGTACATCATCTCTCCAAGATATCCCAAATAATGGCCAAAAACACCATTGTTCATGGCCCAAAGTGGCTCATGAAGCCCTCCAGCAAAAGTGCCCCCTCTTGGAGCCAAGACCTACATATGAGTGTTAAGAAAATGCAATTATATAATAAATACATCAAGAGGTTCAACAATACAATGTTTATCATACAATTGTTTAAAATCAGCAAGGTAGCTCATGGATGAGCTCCCTCTCACACTCATTGAATAAGGAATTGATAATGATAACTCCTCCCAAGAGCTATGTTCCTCCTCAACCAACAATTGATTCATGCACTTACTCATATGAGAGTGCATCTCCTCTTTGAAACCTCCCCACATGAATCCATCTAAGATAGTATGACATGTTTTAATGAAAATAGTGGGATTTGAAAGCAAGACCTTGTAAGTTGTACCAAGTAGTTTATCCTTAAGCTTGGAATCTTTGGTTAAGTAGATCTAATTATGAACGTAAATGATTCCATTAACTACCTCATACTCTTCATCCATTTATTTCCCATCAAGGACCTTACATGTGAACAGGTCCTTAGAATATTCCATCAAGAGTTGGGACTCCCAATAAGGGTCTAGGCTTCCCAACATTAACAGCGCTGTAGAAGTAGGAAATGATGCATTTGTCACATGATGGCTCTCCTCCTTGACATGCTTGATGTCAAAGTCACATGTTGGAGTATTCCCAACTTTCCTTTTCTGCCCTTCTTGCAGTTGATCTTGCTCAAGGCAAGATTGAAGTTTAGGAGAGTCACCCTTCCTTTGAAAGGTTCTCTTTCTCAAAACTTCCACCTTTTTGCTCCAGCATACAGAAATGAAATTATATTTTTATTATGTTCAGAAATATTCATTATATATTAGAGTATCTTTTTCTTCCCCAAATTTGTGGAGTATCTCTTTTATACTATGCTCATATCAGCCCAAATTTTTGAATCTATTCCCTCCAATGCAAATAGATGAATGGAAGAAAACCAGGTCAATTTCAGAAATTTTCCTAGCCTCCCATCAATGGTTTGCAGTGATGTAGTGTCTCCTTCCAAGGTTCCCTCTTTAAACAAATATGTTGCTGATGTATATAGTTGAGAGAAAACTTTAGTTTCCCTCCAATCAGGAGGTCTTCCTGCTGAAATTCCTCCTTGCAAAGAGGCATCAAGGCATAGAGTAGGATGTGAATGTAGGTGGACAAATTTGCCCCTGACTTTGTTGCATGGGTCCTCTTGCCTTCTTTGTTCTTCAAAACTTTGAAATAGAGAAGGGTACATTCTCTTCATCTTGTGATGCCATTCCTCCTCTCTTCCTCCTCTTATCCTCAAGATATCATCACTTGGCAATGAAGGTACATGTTGCTCAAGTATTATGCCAAGAGATCTATGTGTGAGACTTTTTGGAACTCCTTGCAAAAGTGCAAGAGTTCCTTTCTTTGGAGCACTTTCTCCATCCTCTTCTCCATGAGGTTCTTGAGGTGCTCTTGACATGACTGCATTATTATCCCCTTCCTTTCCTCTCTCCTCTCCAATAGTTGAAGTTGCCTTATCTCCAACAAGAGACCCCAAATCTTGGTCTTCTTTTGAAGAAGGAATCTTCATGTCTTTCCTTTGAGAAGAAAGCCATTTATCCAAAGGAGATATTTCCCTTGGCAAAGCATCAAACAAGCTAACCTCTTCTTCATTGATTTTCAGAAATGGAGTTGGATAGATATGCCCTCCCAACTTATGCAAAATTTTTGTTTGATGTGGTTTGATAGTTGCAATAGAGGATGTTTCACATGAAATTTCATCAAACCTCTCTACTAATATATTAATGAACTTTGCATAAGTAGATGTATTTGAATTATTTAAGGAAAATGATTCAAACAACCACCAATCATAGACCTTACCCTCAAAATGCAACGCTGCTACTTTGATGGCCTCAAATTCTGAAACTTGATATTGATGCACAAAGGTGTCTAGCTCCTTCACCCAAGCCCTAGCTAGACATAGAGGTGATCCATCAAAAGTGGATAGAAATAATCTACCGTCACCCTGCTTCTTTCTCCTTATTATATTTTCCTCCTTCATTTGGAAAAACCCTTGGAAGTTCAAGTGATCTTTGAACTCCTCAGATTGATTTCCATATTCGTGCAAATAATCACCAAGAGTATCTTTCTTTGGCACATCTCCTTTCTTCCTCTTCATGAATAAATTTATGATAGAACATGAGAGATATGATGATATGGCTGAGTGCTCATATCCAAAAGATGGGGACTTAGAATCTTCCTCCTGTATAGATTTTTTTTAAGGGATCTCCATGTGTTTCCCTCCTCATTTCTTTGATGCCCTTGCTTTTTCCCTGCATATTTTTCAAGAGAAGTTTTGAGAACCTCATTTCTCTAGAAAAAAGGGTTTTCTTTGATTTCTTCTGAAAATATCCTCTTCCCCATGAGAAGGATCCATAATTATTGAGCTCATAGGCTGAGCCAAGATTGTTGCTCTGATACCACTGTAATGTTCCAAAACTGGAATTTTCTACAATAATAATAATAACTTAAGTTATTTCAAATTTTGAGAACATAAAGTAATCAAATCGTGTAACATGTTTGAACACATAGCCATCATAATAACAATCACAACAACAAAATATGCATTTATCAGTTCACCAAGTGGGGAAAAGAAGTTATTTTTGCCTCAAAAACACTATTTTATGAATATTGAGTTAAAAAAGTGGAAAATAACAGTTGTGTCCCTTATAATGGACAATATATGACATTAATGCAAAATATTTTCAGAAACAAATTCCTTTAGCTTAGTTAAACATGCCTCCCATACTCAAGACAACTTAAAATTGCCAAAACCCCAAGACTGCCAAAATGCCGGAGCAGCTGCATAAGTGACTGCGCAGTCTAAGGAGAGGTTAACTCAGAAAATAGAGAAATATGACTGATAATTTTATTATAATACTTAATGATGTACAAAATCATATATCTAATCTCCTTTACACAAATCCAAGAAGACCCGGCAAGGATTTCTTGACAGAAAAGATATTCCAGAGAAGTTGCTGCAAAATATGTGGCTGAATAACACTGTATGGCTGAAGCTCTGAAATATATGGCTGAAAATGCAAATAAATGGCTGTAGATGCTATCTCTATATTTCCCAAAGAAAGGCAGATCCTCCTCTTGGGAAACTAGCTCCTCAAAATGGGGTTTCAACCCCTTCCATTGCACACCTTAAGAAATAACGTAGTTTTCTAAAGGGACTGTGTTTTTTCTGAAGGTAGATGCTTGTCCCAACACCAAGTAGTGGAAAATTCATATCAGAAACCTCCTCTTATATTTCTCAAGAAAGATCTCCAAGAAAGAGTAGGGAATCCCCACCCAGGTAAACCCTTGCACTAAGTAGTCTGGAAACTTAGCTAAACATCTAAGTATGGAGGAATTCTAAGAAGACCTCATGAAAATATAATCTCCAATATGTCCATATGCTTTCCATCTCCTTCATTATATAATTGATGAGCTTCCTCACCAAGGGTCCCACCCACTATGAAGTTGTTTCCATGCAAAGGCTCCTCCACATAAACTGTGTTGATGGTTCAATGAATCTAGACAGTTTTGTGACTTGGTCAACCTTGAATGATTCTTCATGCCTTGTCCCTTTTCACACTCAAAGTGCCTTCATTTTATCTAGCTGGATTTGATCCCCATTCACATTGAGCTGGCTTTATTTAGAATCCACTCCTTTGAGAGTAATTTATGTTGACTTGGTCAAACTTGACCTTGCCCACATAGTCTAGACCTTGTTCACACATGTGGATGTTTGAACTAGTTATTACATGATCCCCTTTCACACTAGGAGGGATTTTTATTCATACTTAAGAAAATTATGAGCCTCCTTGCTCAATTATTCATGCATATAGATTCCAAAAGAAAAATTTAATATTCCTATTAGCTGAAGCTAAATTAGTAATATTACAGTCTCCCCCTCCCAAATTTTTCTTGTCCTCAAGCAACTGCAAGGGTGTTCCAAAATCTCCCCTCTTCCTCTTGTGGCCCTCTCATCCCATAGTCTCGTCCATTGCTCCATAATTTCTGCAAAAATTCCATCTCCCAATGGCTCTTGTCATGAAACAATGGAAGGTTGTTGTGGAAACCTTCTTTCTGATCCATGGCCTTCTCAAGAGAGAAGTGATGATAATCATGGGGAATTTCATCATCAATGGAGGTCTCCCTCCTCCATGCTATCATACAAATAAAATGAATCACCCTCTAGCTTGGTAATTCATAGAAAATCTCCTCCCAATTTCTCATGAGAGGCATGCCCCAAGTGCTCCAACAAAACATATGGTCCACAACATAAATAAATAAGTGATATGCAATGGTGGCTATATAGTTTCTCATTCTCCCCTTGGAACATGTAGTGCAGAAAAAGTATGGAATTTCTTTCCCCAAAGACACATCCAACAAGTGTGCCTCTCCTCCAGCCATGCCCCCAACAAAGATAAGAACATCTTCATCATGTGGGATCATAAGTAATATCATGCTAGCTTCCATATACAATAAGGGAGAAGGAAAATGGTCCCTCATGTGCAACTAGTGCAGTTTTCCTCCTAACTGCCATAGGATATGATATGGCAAGCATTCTCCCCAACACTTGCTTGCTGCCCCATCCTTCTTGCATGCCTAGAGGAGGTGTATGATGGTTGGTGTTAAGGAAGCACACCATGAAGAGTACGTCATCTCTCCAAGATCTCCCAAAGAATGGCCAACATCACCATTGTTCATGGCCCAAAGTGGCTCATGAAGCCCTCTAGAAAAAGTGCCCCCTCTTGGAGCCAAGACATGCATATGAGTGTTAAGAAAATGCAAGTATATAATAAATACATCATGAGGTTCAAAAATACAATGTTTATCATACACTTGTTTAAAATCAGCAAGGTAGCTCATGGATGAGCTCCCTCTCACACTCAATGAATAAGGAGGTGATAATGATAACTCTTCCCAAGAGCTATGTTCCTCCTCAACCAAAAATTGATTCATGCACTTACTCATATGAGAGTGCATCTCCTCTTTGAAACCTTACCACATGAATCCATCTAAGATAGTATGACATGTTTTAATGAAACTAGTGGGATATGAAAGAAAGACCTCATAAGTTGTATCAAGTAGTGTATCCTTGAGCTTGGAATCTTTGGTTAAGTAGATCTGATTATGAACGTAAATGATTCCATTAGCTACGTCATACTCTTCATCCATTGCTTTCCCATCGAGGACCTTACATGTGAATAGGTCCTTAGAATATTCCATCAAGAGTTGGGACTCCCAATAAGGGTCTAGGCTTCCCAACATTGACATCGTTGTAAAAGTAGAAAATGATGCATTTGTCACATGATGGCTCTCCTCCTTGACATGCTTGATGTCAAAGTCACATGTTGGAGTGTTCCCAACTTTCCTTTGCTGCCCTTCTTGCAGCTGATCTTGCTCAAGGAAAAATTGAAGTTTAGGAGAGTCACCCTTCCTTTGAAAGGTTCTCTTTCTCAAAAACTTCCACCTTTCTTCTCCTGCATACAAAAATGAAATTATGTTTTTGTTATGTTCAGAAATAATCATTATATATTGGAGTATATTTTTTTTCCCCAAAGCTATGGATTAGCCCTTTGATACTATGCTCATATCAGCCCAAATTTCTGAATCTATTCCCTCCAACGCAAATAGATGAATGGAAGAAAACCAGGTCAATTTCAAAAATTTGCCTAGCCTCCCATAAATGGTTTGCAGTGCTGTAGTGGCTCCTTCCAAGGTTCCCTCTTTAAAAAAATATGTTTCTGTTGTATATAGTTGATAGAACTCTTTAGTTTCCCTCCAATCAGGAGGTCTTCCTACTGAAATGCCTCCCTGCAAAGAGGCATCAAGGCATAGAGTAGGATGTGAATATAGGTGGAAAAATTTGCCCCTACCTTTGTTGCATGGGTCCTCTTGCCTTCTTTGTTCATTCAAACTCTGAAATAGAGAAGGGTACATTCTCTTCATCTTGTGATGGAATTCCTCCTCTCTTCATCCTCCTATCCTCAAGATCTCATCACTTGGCAATGAAGGTACATGTTGCTCAAGTATTATGCCAAGAGATCTATGTGTGAGACTTTTTGTAACTCCTTGCAAGAGTGCAAGAGTTCCTTTCTTTGGAGCACTTGCTCCATCCTCTTCCCCGTGAGGTGCTTAAGGTGCATTTGACATGACTGTGTTATTCTCCCCTGCCTTTCCTCTCTCCTCTCTAATAGTTGAAGTTGCCTTATCTCCAACAAGAGACCTCAAATCTTGGTCGTCTTTTGAAGAAGGACTCTTCATGTCTTTCCTTTAAGAATAAAGCCATTTATCCAAGGAAGATCTTGCCCTTGGCAAAGCATCAAACAAGCTCACCTCTTCTTCATTGGTTTTCAGAAATGGAGTTGGATAGGTAGACCCTCCCAACTTATGCAAAAGTTTTGTTTGATGTGGTTTGATAGTTGCAAGAGAAGATGTTTCACATGAAATTTCAACAAACCTCTCTACTAATGTTTTAATGAAATTTTCATAAGTAGATGTATTTGCATTTTTTAAGGAAAATGATTCAAACAACCACCAAGCATAGGCCTTACCCTCAAAATGCAGCACTGCTACTTTGATGGCCTCAAATTTTGAAACTTGATGTTGCTGCACAAAGGTGTCTAGCTCCTTCACCCAAGCCCTAGTTGGACATAGAGGCAATCCATCAAAAGTGGATAGAAATAATCTACCCTCACTCAGCTTCTTGCTCCTTGTTCTCATTTTCTCCTTAATTTGGAAAAACCCTTGGAATTTCAAGTGATCTTTGAACTCCTCGGATTGATCTTCATATTCCTGCAAATAATCACCAAGAGTATCTTTCTTTGGCACATCTCCTTTCTTCCTCTTCATGAAGAAATTGCTGATAGAACGTGGTAGATATGATGATATGGCTGAGTGCTCATATCCAAAATATGAGGACTTCGAATCTTCCTCCTGTATAGATTTTGTTGAGGGATCTCCATGTGTTTCCCTCCTCATTTCTTTGATGCCCTTACTTTTGCTCTGCAGATTTGTCAAGAGAAGTTTTGAGAACCTCATTTCTCTAGAAAAAAATGGTTTTATCTGATTTCTTCTAGAAATCTCCTCCTCCCCATGAGAAGACTCCATAATTCTTGAGCTCACAGGTTGAACCAATATTGTTGCTCTGATACCACTATAATGTTCCAAAACTGGAATTTTCTACAACAATAAGAATACCTTAAGGTATTCCAAAGTTGGAGAACAGAAAGTAATAAAATCACTTAATGTTTTTGAACACATAGCCATCATAATAACAATCACAACAACAAACTATGCATTTATATAGTTCACCAAGTGGGGAAAAGAAGCTATTTTTGCCTCAAAAATGCTATTTTATCAATATTGAATTAAATCAGTTTAAACTAATGGTTGTGTCCCTTATAATGGACAATATAGGACATGCATGAAAAATATTTTCAGAAAAAAATTCTTTTAGCTTAGTTAAAAAGGCCTCCCATGCTCAAGACAACTTAAAATTTCCAAAACCCCAAGACTACCAAAATGCCAGAGCAGCTGCACAAGTGACTGCGCAGTCTAAAGAGAGGTTTACTTAGAAAATAGAGAAATATTACTGATAATGTTATTATAATACTCAATTATGTAAAAAATCAGAGATCTAATCTCTTTTACACAAATCCAAGAAGACCCAGCAAGGATTTCTTGACAGAAAAGATATACAAGAGAAGCTGCTGCAAAATCTATGGCTGAATAACATTGTATGGCTAAAGCTCTGAAATATATGGCTGAAAATGAAAATAAATGGTTGTAGATGCTCCCTCTAGCTTTCCCAAAGAAAGGTTGATCCTCCTCTTGGGAAACTAGCTCCTCAAAATGGGGTTTCAACCCCTTCCACTGCACACCTTAAAAATTAACACAGTTTTTCTGAAAGGACTGTGTTTTTGCTGAAGTTAGATGCTTGGCCCAACACCAGGTAGTGGAAAATTCAGATCAGAAACCTCCTCTTAGATTTCTCAAGCAAGATCTCCAAGAAGGAGTAGGGAATCCCAACCCGGGTAAACCTTTGCACTAAGCAGTGCAGCAACTTAGCTAAACAGCTAAGTACGTAGGAAGTCTAAGTAGACCTCATGAAAATATAATCTCCAATATGTCCATATGCTTTCCATCTCCTTCATTATATAATTGATGAGCTTCCTCACCAAGGGTCCCACCCACTATGAGGTTGCTTCCATGAAAAGGCTCCTCCACATAAACTGCGATGATGGTTCAATGAATCTAGACAGTTTTGTTGACTTGAATGATTCTTCATGTATTTTTCCTTTTCACACTCAAGGTGACTTCATTTTATCTAGCTGGATTTGATCCCCATTCACATTGAGCTGGCTTTATTTAGAATCCACTTCTTTGAGATTAATTTATGTTGACTTGGTCAAACTTGACCTTGCCCACATAGTCTAGACCTTGTTCACACATGTGGATGTTTGAAATAGTTATTACATGATCCCCTTTCACACTAGGAGGGATTTTTATTCATACTTGAGAAAATTATGAGCCTCCTTGCTCAATTATTCATGCATCTAGATTCCAAAAGAAAATTTTAATATTCCTATTAACTGAAGCTAAATTAGGAATATTACATGTGCTATCATTTCCTCCATAAAAATTGACCAAGTGACAATTGGTTTATGAGAACAAAGCCATTGATACCATAAAAATTGATTGGGTTCTAAATATAATGTTGCAATGTGTACCTTTTATGAGTATGGCATTTCTAGTATTATTTATCCATTTGTAGTATCCATGTTACCAAATCCTTTGTCATCAAAATTCCTCATATATATCTTTGGAATATGGTGGTTCTTAAACCCAATATTGGAGTTTCTAAAATCATAATTCATATTATTTTTTCCTCATCATGATATTCATGGATTACCCTGTCACCACCTGGAAGCCTTTCTTGCAACAACTTTGTCAAACCTTCCTTCAAAACTTCCATGGCTGCTTTCAAACCATCCATTATAGATTCCATTCAATCCATATTATATTCCATGCCATCCACCTTCACTTCCATGTCTGATTTTAAACCATACATGTATGATTTTAATCCATCCTTAAAATCTTCCATTTTTGGTTAATCTAAGCGAGAGAGAAAATTGTTGCACTTGGTCCCACAATTTTGATATATCATGTTGCAATTATTCCTCTTCATGTGTCATAGTATAGATTTATGAGGGCTTAATGGGCATGAAATTATTTTTGGGAGGAATTTTAGAACCCAATAAGTATATGTATGCTTCAATATTCCCTTGGAATCACTTCCAACTAATTTTTCAAACAAAAGCTATGCAATTTTAAAAATAATTACACACCTTTTTCTTGCTTTTGAGGAGCTTTGTATTGAACCTGATTTTTGGAACAGGGTCCCCTAGCTACATTTTAATATGTTCCAACACTGCTTTTTTGATATATTTTTGTAGTAATTGGTCTTGCGCAGAGACTTTGGGGCGGCTCAAAGCCCCCAATGGATTGTAATGGGTCAAAGGATAGACCTAGAGTCCACAAAGCACAGTTTGCGAACCATAGCATAGTGCAGGCTATGCTGATATAAATAGATGGATATTTTGAGTCTAAGGGTAAGTAAGTAATATTGATGCTACGTATGAACTGTTGATATCTATTTTGGGTAGTTTTGGGTAAGGAATCTTGTTGGTTGTGTGCACGGAGATCCTCTATCCTCCTGTGTGCGGACCCCGCTAGCTGTGTGTGTGGTTTGTGACTTGGGTTTGTAACTTGGTTTTGGATGCTAATGAATACATAATATGTTATGTTATCTGAACTAGTTGTATTCACCATTGAAGTTCCTTTTTGTTATTTGAATTAGCTATGATTGTGTTATTTTGTGATGATAATTGTTGATGTGCACGTGGATGCGAAGGCGTTGATAAGATCTACTTAATAATAGTAGCTTTGTTTATGCTTACATGTTGGTTATAATATTAAGGGATAGATAATAGGCCTTTTTTTGTGCGAACCTGATAGAACTCAACAAGATCTTCCTTAATTACCCACTCTTTCCCAGGGTGCAGAAACGTGGTTCCAACACCCACCCATACTACTTCGAGTGAGACTTTGTCTTGCAAAAGTAGGTCATTTCCGAAAGGGTCAGTAGTATAGAGGTTTGTTGGAAAACCTTAAATTCGAACTTGGGTCAGGACCCCTCAAGCCAACAAATGGTTCCATTTCTGGGACCGGGAGAATTTTGAGAGAGAGATTAGGTAACGAGGCCATTGAAGACCTGAGAAATTAGAGCTCGAAGACTGGTTCAAAAAACAGATTCAATAATTTTCCATAAAAGAGAATCGCATCACAAAGCTAACAACTGAGAAGTGGAAGAATAAATACATTTTCACAGAAGTATATGAAATTTTATTTGTGACTTTTGCGCACGAGCTTTAGGAGCAGCTAGCAAGGCTACTAGAATTCCAGACGTGTTGGAAAGATGACCAGGTTACACAGTGGACTCCATAATTGATTCAACAGTTGAAGAAGGTTGACAACAAAATCACCCAAATTGTAGATCATTAGGTGGATAGTGTGCTAGGAGGATTTGTATCATAATTCATAGTTGATCAGTTTGTATCTTACTCTAAGGCGGAGCGAAGGTTCTTCAAAGGATTCTAAGGTAAGTTCTTGTGAACATTGCCGCTACTAATTAAAATATTACTCTGTGAAAAGGGAATTTTGTGTAGCCACACCGAATGAATGACCTCTGATCAGAGTGAGAGTACAACACGAAGTGGTAAGTACAATCGAGTAAACCGATAAGGGGATAGATCCGTCTACAACCCATTAAGAGAGCCGGTTGCGGACACAGGAACTAGTCCTCCGACTACACCATCGTCGAGTCAACATAAGGGAAAGAACTCCCCTACACCTCCACCACTGCCGCAATAAGATATGACCACACACATGAAGTTTCCCACCTTCAAGGGTGTAGGAGATGAAGACATGGACCGATTTTGGTTCATAGCAGAATTAGTATGGACTGCGCAGAATGTTGATAGAGATGCTGTAAAAAGGGTGCAACTATCCCTCACCTTTGAGGGAAGGGCTCTGAATTGTTTCATGGGGTATGTAGGCCATCATGCAGATCCATCCATTCAAGCAATTAATAATGCTTTAAAACAATAGTTTCGGAAGCCTAAGTCCTACGCTCAACTAGTGGTTGGATTGAAAGAATTTATATAAGGATCCATTGAGTTGGTATGCGAGGTGGATCAGCAGCTAAAGAAGGTTATCAGATATGGCTAATTTAAGTATGAGGATACGCAGTACAAGGAATGGCTCATATCTATGATACTACCTCACCTACACGAACCTATGGGTCAGCAAGTGATTAAGACACAAGAGAAAGCCTTGGAGATTTCTATGAAGCTAGAAGCTATGCCAAGAGACGATGCCCAATTTTGGGTACAATATATCCAGGGACAATTTGAGGAAATGCACCTAGAAATCTAGAATTTGCAGAAAGAGTGAGGAAAATAAGCTAGCCTAGACATATGGTGCATAATATGCGGGGTGTCAGGCCACACCAAGGATCAGTTCCCTCTGCTGGTGGACTACAAGCAGGCTGGGGGGCCCAACCCATTGCACCCTAAAGAGGTTGTGGGACCAAGCGGTCCCACGTTATGGTGTGCTGACTATCGTGTAGCTAGACTACATGATACCAACCATTACCCCCATGTTGATGCCTATGTTCCAGGGTTGAAGAAACAATGGTGTCGATTCTGCTCATCTCTGGGACATGACGAACATAACTGCCAAACATATGACTTAATGATAGACCGAGGAAACTTGTATAGGGTATAGGCTAACCCTTCTTCACCACTATCTCCCTCAGGATGAGGAGGCTCCCCTGCCAAAGGCCGGGGGGGTGGGGTGGGGGGGGGGGGGAGAGGTGGAAGCGCAGGACGTGGAAGAGGGAAATTGATATATTATAATTGTGGAGAAGTAGGGAACTTCACAAGAGATTTTCCAAACCTTGGATGAAAATCTTGCAGATATTGTAGAAAATTGGATCATGTGATCAGATATTGTCCAATATTGATAGCAAAAATGCAAGAAAAACAGCAGATGCCAACGCAAAATGTGCAAAGGGTTAAGGCAGAACCACGTGACGAGGGACCCAATATTAATGTCATAACGCGCAACGACATGGTTACTGGAGGAGTTGAGAAAAGAGCTGCGACTGAACCCCTTCTTTGAAAAGATGCTATCAAAAAGGAAAGCTTGGACCTACAGAAGGAGAAATAAACCTTCATAAAAGCTCGCATAGACTTTACCAAGGATGAGGCATATACTTCCAAGGCTCCAACAAACCTAAAAGCAAATGACAAAGTTAAACCATTCCTACAGGCATGTATGAAGTTTCTATGCAACTATAAGGTAGTAGAAAAACTTCAGGCACTAATAGACAGCTGTGCAGGAAAACCCGACCCTCCAATAGAAGTTAAAGATGTTCACAAAATTTACAAGCATAAGAAATGACCTGGTCGGGAAATGCAGCTCATGGTGCAGATTGGCGATTATGAAATGGATCAGGTCATCATGGATCTAGGATCCGATGCGAATGTCCTACCCAAATAGACATGGCAGAGGATGGGAGAACCTAAGATAGAATGGTCTACTATACAACTGTGCATAGCTAACCAATAGAAGATCATATCATTGGGGATACTATCAAAGATTATGGTAGATATCATAGGGGTTAAGTTATAAGTGGATTTTGAGGTAATTCAAATTGTAGAAGATGCGGACCCTTATCCTGCACTCCTAGGACTATATTGGGATATAGACATGGGAGGAATTATTAACTTGAAGAAAAGGAGCATGGTTTTGGAGAATGAGGGTACGAGAGTAATAGTCCCTCTGGACCCAACGGAAGGAGAATGGTATACAGAACCTGTGCGCGAAGAAGATGACATGGATCATATCTATAAACTAACCACCTGGGATGAGGATTGGATTAATCCTATGGTTGATGGTGTGCTTTTCTAGGATAAATATAGTGAATGCCTCTCTGACTCCAACGGGGAGATCGAAAACTGGCAGAATATGTTACATGATGTATCTACGCTATGGTGTCTTAGGATCACGAAGAGCTTCTAGTGTATCTCCTCATAGGTAAGAGAGCTACCTTACTTTGATGGTTATGGTAGTATTAGGGATTTTCTTAGAGCATTCGAAGTAGAAGTCCCAAGGGAATGAGGAATGTGGACGCTTAACGTAGCCATGCATGTGACCCCTGACTCATAAAGAGATGTTTTAGGATTGGGAGGAATGTCGCAAGATGATGATCCTATGGTTTGAACCCCCGATTAACCTACGCATGGAGACTTTCCTTGGCTAAGGGGACCCATGCAAGCACTTGGCCGCATGGATGGAGGTGTGGTGCGAAAGGACCGAGGACGAATGGGTCCACCTGCATGGTATTTGGATGTAGAGCTACAATGGGTCCACCGCATGGTATTTTGATGTAGAGCTACATCAGCGTATCCACCACTAGGAGACCTTGAGAGACAATTTTGTGGGGACGTTCGGGTTGATAGGCGGAACTGAGGCACTAGACAAAGCCCTGCAGGACATATATGTCCTGGTATTTGATGAATCATGCCCTCATGCGGAGTATGGGACACTATCTTGGGATACACAGATGCCAGATATTGCTAACTGCTACAATCTATTAATGTAGGAGTGTGATGAAGACCCGCGAAATATCACTATCCTAGAATCAAAGGGTGAATGAGCAGTTGTTGGACCCCCACTACAAAAATTTGATGTGACCAAGCCTCTTAAGCTAAGGGAAGTCAACATTGGAACAAAAGAACAACCTAAGCTATTTAAGATTGGGGATTACTGGGATGATGATACTGTTGGAAGGTTGCAGAACATCTCATGGGGTACCAGGAACTATTTGCTATGAAATTATCAGAACTCAAGGGTATTATAGGGGACCTGGGGGTTATGCACGTCACTTTAAAACCCGATGCACACCCTGTCAAGCAACGACCTTACCACTTGAACCCCAAGTATAAGCAGAAAGTCAGGGAAGAAATTGACAGAATGCTAGCCGCAAGTATCATCGAACTAGTAGAACAGTCAGATTGGGTAAGCCCTATGGTGGTCTAAGAGAAAAATACTAAAGGAGAAATAAGAATCTTCACCAACCTATGCAAACTAAATGATGCTTGCATACATGATCCCTTCCCTATGCCATTATCTGATGAAATCCTTGATAGTGTGGGAGGGTAGGAAGCATACTATTTCACTAATGGGTTATCAGGTTACGATCAGATCAGGATCACACCAGAAGATCGCAAAAAAACTATGTTCAGCACTGAATGGGGATCCTTCCAGTACACTGTCATGCCATTTGGGCTCAAAAATGCCCCTGCATTCTTTTCGCGGGTAGTGGTCACAGTATTCAAGGAGTTCATTCACAAGTTCTTGGAGGTATACTTTGAAGATTGGAAAATATTTTGATTGGTAAAGAAGCACGTCTCGAACTTGCGCATGATGTTGGACGCCTATAGAAAGCACCAAATTTCCCTAAATATTAAGAAATGCACATTTTTCATACCTTTCAGGATCTTGTTAGGCCACATAGTCTATCAGCAGGGACTGATGGTTGACCCCACCAAGGTGGTAGTTATCATCAACTTAACAGTCCCTACAACTGAGAAACAACTACGCTCCATCCTTGGGCACACAGGCTACTATAGGAAGGTCATTCAAGGGTACGCACTAATCATGACACCCATGGAGAAGTTCCTAAAGAAGGATATTCCATTTTTTTGGGACGCGGAATGTCAGAAGAGTTTGAGATACTCATGGAAAATATGGTCTCTGCACCTATCCTCATATTTCCTGACTGGGTGAAGGTTTTCCATGTCTATGTAGATGCTTCATGGATCACCCTGGGAGCTATCCTTACACAGCCTGGGGAGGGGGAAATTGACCACCCAGTTTTATTTGCTAGTAGAAAAATCTCTAGTGTGGAGCCTAGCTACTCCACTACCGAGCATGAGGGGCTGTCCATGGTGTATTCCCTACAGAAATACCGACATTATCTGTTGGGAGGGCACTTCAAGATGTTCGCAGATCACTCCGCTTTGAAGTACCTAGTCAGTAAGCCTATGTTGGGGGGGGAGATTTGATGATGGTTACTATTATTTCAAGAATATGACACTGAGATAATTGTGAAGCTAGGGAAACTAAATGTTGGACCAGACCACTTGTCTCGAATCGAGAATGGTGAAGAGCCAACCAACCTAGAGGAAGGATTGCCCGATGCACATCTATTTTCTATTAAGGTGGTTGATGTGTACTTTTCCAATATTATTCAATTCTTAACTACAGGGATGGTACCTGCAGAATATTCGATACAATAGAGAAAAGAGTTGGCAACCCATGCAATGGACTTTACCATCATCAAGGGAAACTTGTATAAGCTGGGAGCCGATGAGGTACTACGAAGATATATTATGGATCATGAAAGACAAGCCATCTTAGTAGAAGCCCACGGAGGCATAGCAGGAGGTCACTACGCAGGGAAAGTGACAGCATAGAAGATCTTAAGAGTTAGGTTGTGGTGGCCCACACTGCATAGTGACACTTATGACTATTACAAATCCTGCGACACATGCCAAAGGATAGGAAGACTGTTGCGCAGGGATGAAATTCCGTTGCAACTATAGATGGCCCTACAAGCGTTTGAAAAATGGGCCATAGACTTTGTTAGGCCCATCAACCCACCAAGGAAGAAGACAGGTGCCCGCTACATCATCACCACGACTGATTATGTAACCAGATGGGCTGAAGCGCAAGCTGTGAAGGATTGTACTACAACTACCGTTGCACACTTTATTTTTTAGAATATTCTAACCAGGTTTGGTTGTCCGAAGATCTTGATGAGCAATAGAGGTACGCATTTCATTAAAAAAACAATAAAACCTTTGACTGAAGAATTTCGAATCCACCATGCAAAAAGTACCCCATATCACCCGCGGGAAAATGGAATGGTAGAAGATTTTAATAAAATTTTGGAACAGGCGCTAACCAAGATCTGTAATTTCGATCAAAGTGATTGGGACATGCACATCCCATCGGTCCTTTGGGCCTATCAGACCATGTGCAAGACATTGACTGGGAAAACACCATTTCGGATGGTTTATGGAAAGGGGGCCATTATGCCAATGGAGTATATCATTCCTAGCTTTCGCATCATACCCTTTATGAATACAATGGAGCCTGATATCATGGAGGAATGCTTAGCGTAGCTAGTCACCTTGGAGGAAGATCGATTCATTGCTAACTTTCATCAGCAAGTTCAGAACGCCCGCGAAAAAGCATGGCATGATAGACATGTTCAATAGAAGGTCTTTTAAAAAGGATAGTTGGTCCTACTATATGATAGCCAGTTTTTGAAACACCTCGGGAAGTTCAGTTAGCACTGGTTAAGCCCCTATATGGTAAAGGAAATCACTAATGGAGGATCCATCCAGTTAGCTACATTGCACGGTGATCTTGTACCAGGATATGTTAATGGAATTTGGTTGAAGCCCTAGAGAGACTCCTCTGTGCCAATCAAATGACTATATGGCCGGAGTAGCTTTATTGGGCGGAATACACGGAGGCAAGAGGAAAAACGTAGGCAGGCCCGTGATATGCATAGGGTTTGACCGCAGGTTAAGAAGCCCAAGGAGGTGTGCTGGGAGTGCAGTGGTCAACCACAGGTCAGGAAGCCTGGGCAGGTGCGATGGTAGTGTAGGGGTAATACACAGCTACGAAAACTAGCCATTGGAATAGTACCACTGGATAAAATGCCAACTTTACCGTTGGAAGGAGTGGGTAGTAAGCAATTAACGCGATGATTTCTGAAGATTTTTTACCATTTCTTGATGGTAGGTTTCAGATAAGTGTCATCCAACCGTTGCTCACTACTCAAAGCTATAAATGGAGGAAGGCAGCTCAAAATTGGATTCCACATATCCCAAAAATATTGTGCCTTGCAAATTTCTGTAATTATTGTGCTTTGTTCATGTCTGGGCATGCTACCCCCTATGATAGTAGCAACCCTGAGTTCATCTTTCGAGCAAGAATGATTGTGACCAATCCTACTGAATCATCGTAGACCATGGCCTCTATTGAGAGAGCA
Organism: Pinus albicaulis; assembly: GCA_034641835.2. NCBI lineage: Eukaryota > Viridiplantae > Streptophyta > Pinopsida > Pinales > Pinaceae > Pinus > Pinus albicaulis. The sequence goes on along the minus strand of CM076579.1, from coordinate 942,527,688 downwards.
TCCGTTGAAGTATTGGAGGTCACCCCTGAAGTCGAAGAATTCGTGTCCACACCAACCAAGGTGAAGCAGGTGGAGAAAAAGAAGAGTAAAGGGAAAGGTCATGAGCAAGGGCAGGGGAGGGCAATGAAATGGGTTGGGGGGAAGTTGCACACCTCCCCTTGGAACGTGAAATCTCCCTAAATGGTGCCTAAGGCATGCTCACCTAACTCGACGAAGCGACCTCTGTTTGCTCAGGATGAAGCTCGGCTTGCTGCCCTAATAACTTGGCTACTGCCCTATGCTTGGCCCTGAAGGTCCTCGGTGTGCACGCCTAATAATATCAAGGGTCTATGCTCCTATATGCAAATTCCACTAATTTCAGGCGAAGTCCCCATAATTGGAGAAGCATGCGGCAAGCTCTCCTCAATTAAGCTCGACGATCATGACCTTGCTAACCTAGAGGCCTTCCCATAACTGGCACCTAAGTTGTACCTTGAAAGAGTACTAGAGGATGACATGCTAAGGGTCGTACCAATGCCGTGGGCACGCGGGTTAGAAAAATCTGGATTACTAAGCTTTCTATGGATACCTCAATTTGGCTGATACACTGTAACTGACCAAGTCTTGCGACAACTGCTAGCTCTGGATCCACAAGCTACCAGCCATGTGCTCAAAGATGACCTGGAAGAGCTTCACCACCAGAAGAAGGTTCTGAGTGACCACCTCAAGCCATGGGCTGATGAAGCCCTCAAGATATCTCAGGACTTAGATGTTGTTGTCAAACAACTGAATTAGACCCTGGAAAGTGTCACTGTTGCCACTGAAGGCCCAACTTCGTAGAAGTTGGTGGAAATTGCACAAAATTTTGCCGTGTAAATCGAAGGAGTGTTTCCCCCTCTGATCAATGCCATTAAGTATCTCTAGGAAAATATGCAAACCCCACAGCCACTATGACTCGAGACGAGTAACAAGATTGTGTTGGGGGCCTGTTGGAACAGGGTCCCCTACCTACGTTTTGATATGTACCAACGCTGTTTTTTTTATATATTTTTGTATTAATTGGTCTTGCGTAGGGGCTTTGGGAGGGTCAAAGCCCCCAATGGACTGTAATGGGCCAAAGAGTAGAACTAGAGTCTGCAAACCATGGTTTTCAGACCATAGGATAGCGCAGGCTATGGTGATATAAATAGATGGATAATTTGAGTCTAAGGGTAAGTAAGTAATATTGTTGCTACGTACAAACTATTGAGATCTATTTTGTGTAGTTTTGGGTAAGGACTCCTGCTGGCTGTGTGCACAGAGATCCTCTATCCTGTTGTGAGCATATCCCACTGGCTATGTGTGCGGTTTGTGGCTTCGGTTTGTAAGTTGGTTTTGGATGCTAATGAACACATATTCTATTATGTTATCTGAACTAGTTGTATTCACTACTGAAGTACCTATGTGTTGTTTGAATTAGCTGCGATTTTGTCTATGATATATGAATTAGTTGTGATTGTGTTATTCTGTGATGATAATTACTGATGCGCACATGGATGCGAAGATGTTGATAATATCTGCTTAATAATCATATCTTTGTTTATGTTTACATGCTAGTTATATTTTTAAGGGCTCGATAATAGGCTTGTTTTTGTGCGAACCTGATAAAACTCAACAAGATTTTCCTTAATTACCCACTCTTTCCTAGGGTGCAAAAACTTGGTTCCAACACCCATCGATACTACTTCGGGTGAGAAATTGGCCTAAAAAATTAGGTCATTTCCGAAAGGGTTAGTAGATAGGGGTTTGTTGGCAAACCTTAAATCTAAACCCAAGTCAGGACCCCTCAAGACAACAATGATGTATCTATATGATTTCGGATCCCCAATATTTGAAATTCGGTCATGTAGTATCCCTCTGAGTCTTCTTTCCAATGCCATACGTAAAACCTAATTTGGATTCTTCAAGTTAAATTTTTTCCTGATCTCCCACAATGACCAGATTATAGACTCGTTTCATTGAGCGAAATTTTACGAAGTGCCACGTGTCACTAATTTGACATTCGACCCTAAAATTTCTACACAAAACACTATAGTCCCTAAAATTTCTTCCACTATTTACATAATTCAAATCCGATGCATGAAACGAAAGTTACTAAAATTTTCCCTAGGTCACATGTTTGCGACTGAATTTCAGATCCTGCAAAAACCCTATCTTCCCCAGATCATATCTCCGAAAATGTAGCAAACCAAGATCTGAAATTTAGGCACATAGTTCAATATTTCGACTCCACGTGGTTTTAATTTAATCTTCTGAAGCTTCATAGAAACAAATTTATATCAAATATTCCAAGATGGCCTAGTTTAAGAAGTGAAACCCCAGAATCCAAAGCTTTGATACCAAATGTTTTGCAAACAGCTCACAAAATAGAAGAAAATATTGATCAACGAGTTAAAAATTATCCACTTCGAGGGGGGAAACTCCTTTACATTACATACATGAATAATTCTTCGATGATACAAATTAAAAAACCTCCTTTCTATATATAGGAGTCAAAGGGGTCATAATATAATAATAATAATGTGAGGGCACAAAAATAACAATAGTTGGATTATATGGAGCACACTATGGGGACTACATGGGTACAAAAATAAAAATAAGGGGGATACACTAACAATAATTGGATACACTAGTCTTAGAGGGACCTAATATGGAGCTTCTTGCATCTTCCCAAGTGCACCCAGTTTTCCATGTTTCATGGTTAAAGAATATTATAGGTGACAAGCTTCTAGTTCAAACATCATTTCTAGAACATGACGAAGAAGGAAAAATCATATTGGAACCTGAAGCATCCATGGAAACAAGAACTTGACAGCTACGAAATTGATCAATTTCATAGTATCTCATCAAGTTGAAGAACTTACCTGCTAAATATTTGACATGAGAGGATGTGAATTTTATATAGAAGCATCCAGAACTACTGAAGTGTTAAGGACAACACTCTTTTGAAGCATAGGAGCATGCTAGGTCGCTATAATACTAATGTATCCCCTTATTTTTATTATTATTGTGGCCCTCTTATTGTTATTATTTATCCCATGTAGTCCCCATATTGTTATTATTAAGCCCCATAGAAGCCCACTATTTTTATTGTTGTGCCCTTACATTATTATTGTTATGTCAAATCTAATTATATTTTGACCCCTTAGATTCACATATATATATATATATAAAGGATATTTTTTCATTTGAATCATCCAAGAATTTTTCATTTATGTAATGTAAAGGAGGTTTCCCCCTTGAAGAGGATAATTGTTAAGTCAATGATCTATATTTTCTTATTTTTCGTGAGTTGGTTGCATAATAGAGCTAGTGCAGGAGAATGAGCAAGCCACTCTCTTATGTAGAGAAGAAATAATGAAGAAGCTTAAATGTAGAGAATTTTGTGAAAAAACCTACTTAATCATCATGTACACTTTCATAAGGTCTATTTACTTTGTTATTGTTGCTCTTTATTTTGTTCTGGAGTCAACAGGTACATCAGATTGATGTAAGGATCTATTCCTTAATATGGAGATTAAGGAGGATGCATAGTCATCCCATGATTAGAGTGGTCCTTCAAAATGGACAAGAGCTCATATCTTAAAGGAAGGATTTCAAAATCCTAGGTTAACGATTATGATTGAATATGATTCCTAGTATTCAAAGGGAGTAGATTGTGATATTGAATTCAACATTCTGATGAGGTGTTGGGAGCAATATTCCCTTCATATATGAAAATATGTAGTAGGGTAATATGCTTCCATGGTATTAATTTCATTAGTGATAAGGAATATGATTTCAGAGGGAGAGGATTGTGATAAGATCCTAGAACCTATTTTGAAATGTATTATTATTAGATGTATGTGAAGTAGGCTTCCCCCATGTCTTGAGGGAGAAGCATATTCGGAGCTATGTTAGGGCTCTAAGGAACATGAGGAGGAGTCTCATGATTACAGATGGAAGAAATCTGCAAAATGACTCAAGCAAGTCCCATGGGCTTGGTATGTTGGGATTGATAGACATATGTTATGGAAACCAACCTCTCATGAAGGTTGGAGGTGTGTTTTTGATATTTGGTTTTACAAGCTAATAATTTATTTCTAATAGGATTAGATCATCTCATCATTTAGTACCAAAGGGATTTTACCTTTGAGCTCAAGTGATCCACTTCTTAATACTGTAAGTGTAACAAAGATATGATGAGGACATACTTTTCAAGGGAAGTATACTGTCAGAGACTTGGGATAATGGATTGCACTAAAGAAATTGAGATACTCCTCTTCAAATTCATATTTGATAGATACCATGAGGAGTTGTTATGCGGATGGATCCTTTCTTTGCAACATGTACCTTGTGCTTGATAGATCTTTGACATATATATTAGGATTTTTTAATTTTTTTATCGGGATACCTGCATGATACGGTCTTTCATGAGTTGAAACAGTGTTATGACTAAAGAGGTATTCCAATGCTACGTGAACCAGAACTAGAGGAAAAAATTTAATTGTTTCTTCAATATGGGTCTTACTTTGATTTCTGGATGAGTGAGTGGCATAATTTCATTGCACTCCATCCTACATTGGTTGATAATATTGGGAGAAGTGTGGCTTAAAAATATTGTTAGACATATTGTCACTGATGGAGCATTAAGGCTCCAACACAAAGGGAGAAATCAAGCTCTAACATAGATGGAGAAGTGAGGCTCTGATAGTGACTTATTGCAGAACTGAATTACTGAGGCTTTAGCATATGAGTTGGGCATTGGCATTCTCATCATGTCGTTAAAGTTCATATTCTTCAAAGACTAGCTTAGAGTGTAGGAGAATGTATCAATTAAAATGAGCATATGTTATCCCCTGTATTTATGACTATCCATGGACATGGTGAGGGGAGATGTGCAAAGAGGCTCTCTTTCCCTAAAAGGGAACATTGTTGATCAAGAACACTGAGCTATGCTTAGGCCCCCCTTATTTTGACTAGCCATGGAGTTATTGGGGGGGGGAGAGCAAGAGAGCTATTGGCTATGAGGGTAATTCTTAAATCCATGGACATGGTTGAATACATAACCCCATTTTCATCCTACCCACAACTGACCCTTTCAAATGGGTTGTAGGCTTGATTAATCTTGTTTTGATTTCCTCCCATATTTACCACATTGGAGAGGTGACTTAGGTGTGTGTGATATTTACCAAGGGAATATGTGCCTATTGTGGAATTTTTTGTGGTAAATTCATCTCTCGTAACTATTGGATGCAGGTGTTCTACCACTTAATCGATGAGGATCAAGTTGTGAGAGGGTTGGTTAGTACATAGGGTGTGTGATCTCTACCAAAGTAATTTATGACTTCCATGGAATTTTTTAGGTAGATTTCTCTCCTCTATTATCAGTGTGGATCATTCTTATTATTCTATGGATTGAGTCATCAATGTTTAACTAAGATGAGGTCTTGGAGCTTGAACTAGAGACCAATAGTGTGTGTGTGATCTTTACCAAGGTCAAATGTTACTGCCACATACTTGGTTGTGGTAAATTGATCTGCCCTACCATCATTTGTGGATTATTCTTCTTATATGAAATGAGATGAGATTATCTTATGTAGAGACATGTACATTTGAGATGAGACATATGGTATAACCAGAAATTCCTCCCTAGATGAGAGGGAGTGTTGAAATTTGGGGTAGCTTTGGGATGAATTTTCCCGAGGAAAATCCAATTACCCAAAGGAGAAACCACTTTTCCCTAAAAGAAAATTTGAATTTGATGAAAGGAAATTATTTTTCTTCAATGCTCTAATTATTTTATGTGATATACGTTTTTGGGCAAGAAAATCATGTCTTCATGTTGGTGTCTCCTCCAAGAAAAAAATATTAAATCATAATTGGATTTCTCATCAAGTTGGATCCATATTATAGAAAATATCAATATTTTTATGGCTCAATTTTAGTTCAAATCCTCTCTTAATGGCACCCTTTCACCCAAGAGAATGTTTATAAATTAGACCTATTTGTGACTCATTTGACACAACTAATACATCTTGATATGATATTTTGATTGTCTATCTCTTTGGTTTCTTTGTGGAAAGATAATTCATTGATGTAGCCTCTCTAAATTAACATATGTAACCTATATATGTCTTATTGTGAACTTCTTTATCGCATCCAATGTGGCCTATCCTTGCGATAAATGTCACTTTATTTGTGGATGAATATTAGCACTCTTTTCTGGGTTTGGTAGGTCGAGCTTCAGAACCATACATAACCAATTTTGGATTCATTCCTAGGTGGTTTTCTAAGCATGGTATGGTGAATAAATGTTTGTGTCAAGGGCCGCTATATTCTGTGTAACTGCAGATAAGGTCGAGCCCTTGTTTTTGTATGTACAATGGTCATATAAACTATGAAAAGTGACCTGAATGTCTTGAACCATAAGCACATGAAGATGGGTCTTGAGAAGATAATACTACACAAGTTTTGAGGTGGTTCTGAGGCTCATAAGAGGGCTAAGATGGTCTAGAAAATAAGCCCTGACTAGGGCCAAAAAACCTTTGGTTCATGCAAAAAAGTTGAGGAGGATATGAGTTATGACTTAAGTCATTTCTAAAAGATATGGTTAGTATTTTTATGTGATGTTTTGTTAGATTGATGAGGTCCTATTTGGACAGTTTGGATATTAGTTTAAGTACATAATTGGAGGGTTGTTAGCAAGTGCATATTGTGACCTATGTATAGATTGTTTGTAAAGGCCATTATGGTTTTTAATTGGATTGGTTTTTTTTAGCCCTAGGTCATTGATTTCAAGGGTGAAAGGTTGATTATAAGAGAGTTTTCATTGAGCCCTAGTTATTCAATTTGCAGAGGTCATGTATGAGAATGATGGAATGCTCTAATGATTATGTTGATAGTGATGTATGGACTGATATGTGCTTGAAAAGTAATAGTGACTCTTTCCCTTGTGAAAATTATGAATGCCAATGATATTTTTTTCTATTTATAGTGATGAGTGGAAGTGATAAAAATTATCTTCATAGTGGTAAAAGATAGTTATACTTATTAATATTATGACAATGATTATTGAGCATAGATTCTTGTTCTTATGTAAGTGAATGATTTGGTTAGTGATATTTTTCCTTATGAAAAATATGTATGGGTAGTGATTCTTGTACTTATGACAATACCCTTGGTAATTTATGTATGACATTTGATATAGAGATATATACTACTTATAGTGATATGGAGGCAATCCTAGAAGAGGTCTTATGATCTCCTCCTTGATAGATTTGTTGGATGCCATATTATGAGGATTGTGTATGATCCAAGGTTGGCCCTAGAATGCCTAATATGATTGATGATGAAATACTTGTGTCCCATTATATTTGTACATTACATCTCAGTTGAAAATTTGATGAATATCTAATATAAGAAGAAGAATGTATTATTAGTTTTCTCCCTTGTGGGGTTTTTCCCTGGTCTCTAACCAAAATATTGGTGTCTCTATTGTGTATTCCTTTCTTATAATGTTCCTTACTATTCTGTTGCATTGTTGATGTTAATGTTCTCCCTATATAATTTATTATGATGAGAAGTGTGAATTTAAAGTGTAAATTGTTGATTTTAAAAAAAATGCAATTATCTAAAACACATAACTATCTAGCCCTAAAATTAACATTTCTTACATTTTATTCATGGGTTTCCATCCTATTCCTTAGCTCTTTCATTTATGCATCTATTTAAAATTCACCTTCACTCTCCTCTTCTTATTTTCTCCTCTACTTCCCCATATTATCTACTTATTTTTGCCTCTGATTCGTTGGCCTAATGACATATTTTTGGAATGGTAGAAACAGTTTGGTAATGATTCTACACGGAACCTTAGGACCATGCTAGGTCATCCCCTCCACAAGAGGAAATTTCAGCTTAAAAGTGGCCTCTTAAGGAAAAATAATAGAATAATAGTTAAAATAATAAAATACGAGTTATGAGTGTTGGAGGGAAAATAAGAAAAATACTTTTTAATAGTATTTTTGGCTTATCTCCTTATATGTTTACTAAAATTTCAAGTGTAAACACTCATTGGATGCAACATTCAATTTTGCATCCAATGAGTACCCATTATGAATACTTTTGAGAATAACCACATTGATAAAAAAAAGGAAGATACATTAAAAAAGAAAGTTGATGTTGCTTTTTTAAAGTATCTCCATTTTTTTATCAATGCGGGTATTCTCAAAATTATGGATAATGGGTACTCATTGGATGTGGAAATTATTTTTTCATCCAACGAGTGTATAAACTTGAAATTTGGGTAAAACTATAAAGATATATGCTAAAAATACAATTCAAAAATGTAGTTTTTCTTATTTCCCTCCAAAATATTTACATGTAACTCTTTTTAATTTTAAAGGATTTTGATCGGTTTACGTATTATGACATGAAACATTCATGGGCACTTTTAGGCTGAAATTTACTCTAATGTATCAACAAAGTGACCCTATCACCACCCAATCCTTCTTATTACTCCTTTTACCTCGCTTTCCTTCTTTTCTTTAGCTTTCTCCTTTATTTCCTCTTTATTTCTCGTCTTCCCTTCTTCATTTCTTTCTTTATTCCACCTAGACTTGCTACTCCACTTGGAATATGCCAAATCCTATCACCACATGGTACCTATCCCTTTGCCTTAAGGATGGGTGGGTCCCATTTCCCCCTCACTTTCCCTTATGAACAAGCTACACCCTATAATTATAATGACATGAATCACAATTTCCAAATATAATGTTCCTCAAATGCTTGATGTGCATGAAATTTAATTTTCCTTAGGGTATAAAAAACCACTCTCACAACACACATCCTCCACCATCAGTTTCAAGCCAATAATAACTTTTCAAAAACCATTTCCAATATTCCTGAAAACCACTTCTTATATTCATTAAGCTTCCAAGATTCATGATATCCATGTCTACTTTAACCCTACCATGACACACTCTAGGTCCCTACTTCTACCACCATACCCTACCACATGGTCACTCACACTCACCACCATGGAACTATCATTTAACATAACACATGGAATTTACATCACCTTCCACACCATTAAGTACCAAAAATCTAAAAGTCCCAAGAAGAAAAAAATTCAAAATTTTCTAACAAATTGTTCCAACTATCAAGTCATTATTAAGTTAGCTTCTAGACCGAAGGTTAACCTTGTCTTTGGCCCATACAGTCCAAGAACTACAAAAAAATGTCTAAAACCAATTTGTGACATACTAAGGGCATGTAATTGTGATATACCCATGATTGGGGCACCCAAAAACTTTATTCCTTGGATAAATTCGAGGTATATGATCATTCCCTTAAAACCAAAAATTAAAGAAATTGTGCATGCTACCAATAGGCTCATGCAATTTCTAACAGATATAAATATATTTAGCATAATTAAAAATATCCAAACATAGAAGATAAAAAGTAAATAACCCATTAAATAACATAGTGTAATATAAATGCACAGGAACAAAGAAAACACTTATCATTTAATGAAAGAATCACCAACTGATTGCAAATGTTATACATTCCACCCAACTGTAGCACGTTGATTCACATTCAATATATAGAATAATATACCCCCAAGTTGACATCATTATATCACAAGGATGGGTTCCTAGAGAAATTTGATCTCTCATAGGTAGTTAATTCTCGATTTTTGTCTATTAACACAATGTATAGAAGAGTCATAACTACCAAAGATACTTAGACGGTCCCAAGGTAATCTCAACTCAGTTCTCTCTTTCCCCTTCAACCTACACAAACCAAGGAAATACATCCCTTTTTCTTCCATGTAATACCTTGAGACTCGCTCTCTAGGGTTATAGTGCTACTATTCAAGAAATATAAATTATAGAAGCTCCAAAAACTCTCAAATATGGAAAATTTCATAGGAAATACCAATGGATCCAAGCACTTAGGAATTTCTCAACTAGAAAAAAAAAGTATTAAAATCCAACTGCAATAATACGTCATTTCAATAAAACTATTTTATCAATGAAGTGAACCACAAACAACCAAAAAGGTAAGGTTAAGTATGCATACCCTCATAATGCCATATGGCTTCCACCAATAACCTCACATACCCACTTTTTATCAACTTATTCAAATATGGGTACAATAAAATATAAATAAAATTTCTAGCTTATGCAACCACCACCCTTCCCTCATGGGATCATAGCCTCCTATTCATTTCCTTCACTATCTGCAACTAATGATGATTTTATTATTCTTATTTAAAATCATTACATAGTTAAGCTATTTTTCTTTGTTGGGAAAGGCACTTTCGGAAACTTACAACTTTCATATTATAAAGGGTAATAATCCCACCTCGCGAGAAATATTACACCGATATAAAATTATGTGTCTTATTAGTTTTTCCATATGTGAAATATTTTCCTTAAACCCATTGGAAACTAAGGATATCCTGCATGAAATTAAAATAAAAATAAGGAATTTACCATTTGTGAAAAATTCAATTCCTACCAAATGAATTAAGATGGCCATGTGAGCCAATGGTGTCTACTAAGATATATTGGAACTATTGCACACATTTGTAAATATAAACACAATAAATAACTTATCTCATGCAGCAGCCTCAAATTTAATTCCCTATATTAAAAAAATAATCTCAGCTGCTTGAATTTTATAATTAATTAAATGTTCAACAATTTCATTCTAAAAAGTACGAATCCATAGTAGGATTGGAAGATCAAATTGAAATAGAAATATAGACAATAAAAATTTGTCCAATTCTATAAGCTACTTTAAAGAGAAAAAGGAAAAAAAATAAGATGTGAAAGGAACAAACATAGTCATCTCATGGAATCTCCAATGCTCCATCATAAAGTTGTAAAAATAGAAGCAAATGAGAAATATTCAACCCTAAACTCCATCAAAGATGGAAATTTTAATGAAAGCAAACCATTTTTTAGAATTAATGAAAATATGGAGAAAGTGAGGAAGTAAGTAAGGAAAATCCAAGACTCGCAATATAGCTTTGGATGGATTATAGAACTATGTTAGGTCCCTATATTACTAGTGCAGTCCCTTATTGTTGTTAGGGTAGCCCCATTATTGTTATTGTTGTACCTCTGTAGTCCCCATATTGTTATTATTATGCCCCATAAAAACCCACTATTGTTATTATTGTTCCCTTACATTATTATTGTTAGGTCGGAAAGGATTATATTATGACCCCATGGACTCCTATATATAGAAAGGAGGTTTTGTCATTTGAATCATCCAAGAATTGTTCATTTTTGTAATGTAAAGGAGGTTTCCCGCTCGAAGTGGCTTATTTCTAAGGCGTTGATCTCTCTTTTCTTCTATTTTTGAGTTGGTTTTATAACAATTGGTATCAGAGCTTTGGATTCTAGGTTTTCTCTTCTTAAAATAGGTCATCGTGGCATTTTCGCTATAATTTTGTTTCTACGAGTTTTTGCAGGCTTGCGAATTTCATCTCAAAGAGGGCACCTTGGGAAAATCACCATAACTCTCTCTCTCTGAGCATCGGATTGGAATTATGTAAAAATTATCCGAAATTATATGGAATTTAGTTTCCTATGTATAAATTTCATATTTGAAGGAGGAAATAGTGACACGTGGCATGTCGTACAAATTCGCTCTACTGAACTAGTCCATAATTAGGTCATAGTGGGAGATTGGGATTAAATTTTCCTTGAATAATCCAATCTAGGTCTGACATGTGGCATTGGAAATAGGACTCGGAGGGCTAATAAATGATATAAATTCATATCTTGAAGATATAAAATAACAGAGATAAATCAGGTTCAATACAGAGCTCCTAAAAAGCAAGAAAAAGGTGTGTATTTTTTAAACAAGTTTGCATAACATTTGTTTGAAAAATTAGTTTGAAGTGATTCTAAGTCATATTTAAGCAAAGATATCATTATTGAGTTATATAATTCCTCCCAAAAATAATTCCACACCCATTAAGCCCTTAGAAAGCTCTACTATGATGCATGAAAAGGAAGAATTGCAATATGATATATCCAAATTATGGTACCAAGTGCAACAAATTTCGATCTTACAAAAAGCAATCAAAGATGACATAGATGGTTTAAAAGCATAAATGAAGGCTAAGTTGGATTGTTTGAAGGATCAAATGAAAGGTAATATGGATGATCAAGTAGTGGAATATCACATTGAGCATCAACAACAAGTTCTCCAACTTTCATAGGATAACCTAACTTTGGTGTAGAATCGAATGAATCAACAGGAAGCTCAACATCATAGCGAAAGAAGTTCTTAAGCATTAATAGAAACAAGAACTCGAAAACTATGAAATCAATCAATTCAATAGTACCTCATCAAGTGGAATAACTTACCATTGAATATTCCATATGGGAGGATGAGAATTTTATACAGAAGCATCAAGAAATATTCAAGCGTTGAGGACAACACTTGTTTGAAGGAGAGGGGCATGTTAGGTCCCCATATTACTAGTGTAGTCCCTTATTTTTGTTAGTGTAGCCCCCTTATTGTTATTCTTTTACCCTTATAGTCTCCATTTTGTTATTATTGTGCCCCATAAAATCCCACATTGTTATTGTTGTTCCCCTACATTATTATTGTTAGGTTGGCTAGGATTATATTGTGACCCCATGGACTCCTATATATAGAAATGAGATTTTTTCATTTGAATTATCCAATAATTTTTCATTTATGTAATGTAAAGGAGGTTTCCCCCTTGAAGTGGCTTATTTCTAAGGTGTTGATCTCTCTTTTCTTATATTTTTTTAGTTGGCTTCATAACAAACTAATAATAATGTTAATTATTATTAGGAAAAATATATGAATAAATATATATGTATGAACTATTTTATTCATGATATATATATATATGAAAAAAATAAGAAAAAAATAAAAATTGAAAAGATACTTCCTTTTTTATATTCAAATCTACTTAATCCTCCCAGAAGACCTTCTCTTGAGTGGTATTAATATAAGCATTTATAATTACAACTATTCAAATTGGTGTTATAAAAAAATGAACACACCATAAAACTAAACCAAAAAACTTAATAAAGTAACATTATACACATGGAAATGGAAGGGAAGAGATGTAGTAAACAATATTTTATTAAAAAAAGGGTGCCAAATTGACATAAAACTCAAGGTAAGTGCTCCAAAATAATATAAGGAAAAACTTACATTCTTTGGATTGATCATAACATCAAATATGGTTATGTCAAAGAATTTTCCAATTGCATACAAATATTATTATGGTTGAATAGCCTCAATTCTAGATAGATAAGTATGATCTCAAACAAGTTTTTCATGTTTTAACTTAAGGTATTCTCAAGCATAAAAAATGAAAACACATCCACAAATTAACTTAAAAGGATAATAAAAAAGATCAATATTCAACATAAAATTTGTCATTGGCACAAGGAATACAAAAAGAGTTCCCTGGATTAATATACACTCAATTTAGAGGCCAAACATAGATAGTAAACTAATTTTCAATATAGAATAAAAAGTATGACTATGATTGTATTAGATATTTGTTGGTTTTTAGTGGTTCTCAATGCTTACCATTAGTTGAGTAGAAAATCCTTTATCTAATAAGAATGATATAGATTCCCTACCAATAAAATGTACAATCCATATCATTTGATGTTTTAAAATCATATTCATCATTTTGCATGAAATGTTTTTTGAAAAGCATACATAAAATCGTTATTTGTGAAACTAGGAAACATCCTAAAAACATCATCCATGTGAACACATTGTTTGACTGATCTATCACATCAAAATTGATCAACATCTAGGAAGTAACATTTCCATTTTTCTAAAATGTACATTTTTGTTTTTATGAAACAAATAAATTTAATCTATAGCAATAAATAATTTCACATCTAATCACAAATATACCCAAGTTTACATAAAAAAATTGGAAACAACAACTTATAGAATCGTAGGTTACTCAAATATGCATTGAACCCTCCTATGGAATTATTCTTTATATCCACGCGAAAATGTAGGACCAAGTCTTATGAAATATAATATGAAACAATCTTATGGCCCTTATGCCCTATATTAATATCCTAATAATCATTCATTATAATTTAATTGTTATGCTAGGAGTTTAACTAAAACCTTTGATGGTCCCACTTTATTATAATTTTACCACTTGTCTCATATATATATATATATATATATATATATATATATATATATATATATATATATATATATATATATATTAAGGATACCTAGTATTGGATCATAAAATATTATTTTGTAGATTGTGTTCATTTTGAAAGGAGTTTCCCCTCAAGGCGAACTATAATTATTGGTTTCTTATCATTTTTAAATCACATGGTTTATAAAATTTGGTATCAAAGCATGTGATACTAGGGTTTTTTTTGCTTCAAACAAGTGATCTTTGCATTTCTCTATAAATTTTCTTCTAGGATTCTCTAGATGGTGAAATTTTTAGCATGTTGAGGAGAAATATTAGAGAGAATCTAGTTAAAATTTACTATCTTAGTCCTTTATATTTTCATATATATGGTCCATGGATGTTAAGATTCCTAAATACTCTTGAAAATAGTTTCAAATAGGTCAATTTTTTATTTAATATAACTTCTTTGGGACATTTAAAATCATGAAATTTGGATAATATTGATGTGAGATATTAGAATAAATACAGTTAAAATTTCACATTTTTGTTTCTATACTTTTTGATATATGCATTATGGAAGTTAGGGTTTATGAAGAATCCTAAGATAAGTTTCAAGCAAGTGAGCTTTCCATTTTCGTTATAAACACTTTTCTCGGATTCTTTAGATTGTGGAATTTTTAGCATATTTTAGAGATATATATACTAAGGTATATCTGGTTAAAATTTCATATTTTCATTTAGTATAATTTGGACATATACTCTCTAGAAGTTTGGGTTTGTGAAGGGTCTTGAAATTAGTTTCAAACAAGTGAGTTTGGAAAATTTGCTATAAATTTTCTTTCTATGACACTTTAGACTATGAAATTTTCAAAGATATGGGGATACATAAGGAAGTGCATAGAGTAAAATTTGTAGAATTATATTTGAAGAATTGGACACCTGGAAAGCTATACAATTTTTCTTTGGGGAATAGGCCAAAACTAAAAAATTCTTGGGAAAGTTTCGATAACTTTCACTTGGCACATATAATGTTGCTTATACACATGGAATTGTAGAGAATAAATATAAAAGAATTATAAAAAAAAATAGATTCAGAAGGGATAAAATATCAGAGATATATTGACAAAAAATTACCCATTCAGATATTCTCCAAATTGATAATTTAAGGTACGTAAATTACAAGTGAAATTCCATTTTAAGTGACTAAAATTTGTGATACGGGATTATTATTATTATTATTATTATTATTATTTTCACACACGCCTCTAATGAAATATCCACAAGCTACTACAAAAATTAAACCTCGTAAAGACTCATCCATAATTCATGAAGAAATAGAAGATGTCAACTATTGGGTAACCAAGTTGGAAAGTGAATTGTCACAATTGCGAGAATCAGTTAAATGGGATATAAAAAAAAAGTGGAGGAAAATAAGGAAGAAATGGATAATGATATGGAAAAAATGGAACAAAATATTATAGAAGTACTAGCATTCCCTAGCCACCCATTTGGGGTGATTCCACTCTCACGGTGTTTTTGATATCATAAAGCACAATAATATCAATATATAACATAAATAAAAACATAATAACATTCATGAGAACCATAAATAACATAAATAAGCTATAAGACTCATATTATAAATCTACTAGCTAGTTGCAACCCTTGGATGTACCAACAAGACATAAACTATGATGCTCCAATGTTCTTAGCAATGGATCACCCCCAAGCTAAGGCCATGACTCCAAAATGCCAAACACTACCCAAGATATTTGGATGTATAGTATAGAATATGAACAAGGCTAACATACCACAACATCCAACCAATGGGCTCACATGCCCCATGAGTCCATAACCCAAGTACTGCACCCCCTTCTCTACACCCATAATCCCCTGGGTTACACCACTACCTATAGGGTATCTAACTTGGCCAGCCAATGATATATTAGAGCCCCATGGATTATGGGAGTTCTTTCTACCCTCTAGAGTCTCTAGGTACCCTCGAGGTCCATAAAGGGACACCCATCTCTACACATCTCCATTTATGGCTCCATCATTCCCCAAGGTAGCCCAAGGATAATAGCACTCATACCATAACACTCCTAGGGTCCTCCACGTATATTTTTTAGGGATATGCTAATTCTCTCTAAAACTGTTGGGAGTAGTATAAGGCATATTAATGGACCAAAATTTATCTGTCAATCTGGGAGTTCATGAAATTCGAGGTGCAACACTAGAAATTCCAAAGAGAGCCCTTGGAAACCTGAAAATCAAATTACAGTCTAAATTGCACATCAATATCAACAAATTAAATTTAATCCTACACTTGAAAGGAAACTTGAGCAAGAATAAACAACAATCCTGATAATTAAAAACAAGCTTTGATCAAAAATTTAGAAAATGAAAGGAAAACCTGCACTATTTGCAATTGCAAAAGGAAATCCAGATTATCGACAAACAAAAGGTAAATACTAACTATTTCTTGATTGGAAACTAAGAAATGATTGAACAACATTAAAAAGGCAGACTGTAAATGCTGGAATAAATTGAAGATCAATCCACACCATTCTCCATGTAAATCAGAACTTTAATTCCCACTAATTTTGTCTAGTTCGCCTCTGTGTAACACAATCCTTTTAAGAATTTGAGATATAGTTTAATAAAAACATCATCAATCATTATTAAATATCTTTACTGTGTAATAATATTGTGTGGACAAGGTCGAAACAGAAAACACTCTCGCTCATACTGTAGAAATTATCATGTCTTTAAAATAAATGACACCTAGAAGAAAATACATCAAATTGATATTCAAAACAGAAATCTCTCAATTCATGGTTTACCATTTATCGAAAAATTTATGCATTACTACAGGTTTCAAAATCATAGAGGCCTTCCAATAATGATAAGTAATGCAGGAAGATTAAATTCTCAATCCCTCAACACATTTTGGGACCAATGGAAACATACATCACTAGAATAATTTCGATGGATAAAAAGAACACCAACCCCTGGAGCTTGACATCAGATACCCTGTGCATTCTTCATCACTATCATTAGTGCGATTTTACAATAGAACTCAAGTTCTAGCCAAATCAAAAGATACATGGTCATCTCCTAGAGAAACAAAGTCTCAAAGTATAAATAAGACTGAGAAATTCAAGTCACACCAAATAATTTGAATATTATATGGAATGAATACACGTAATCCAAAGGAAGAATGATATATCATTGACCTAGAATTTCCCATACAAATTCATTCTATGCTAGGTGGAAATTTCCGCAAGTAAATTAAAAAGAGATTAGAATGAACATTTCTTTAAAAGACCCTACAAATCTAACACTAAGCACACTGCGCCACACAATAAATGCTAAATTCAATATACTCACTCAAAAAATCAGATCATACCCTAATCTCTTCAAACCAGAGTAGTGTTGAGCTGTTTTGGTGGCCAACCCAGCCAACTCACACCCTTTGTCAACAATTTAGTTCACACAAAAATTATGATCATAAAATGTGTACAATAATTAAATAAAACCTAGATTGAAGTGCTTCGATTAATATTTGAAATCAGACTCTAGAAAACAAAGGGAGTGATCCACAGGCTGACTATGCTTATGAAATATTACATTGGGATCGACTCCTCTCTTATCTTCTTCTCGTCACCTCGAGCCGTCTTTGAGTTTATATATATATTAACATTAAAAATCAAGCTATTAACAAGCCAACCAAATATAAAAGGAAAAAATTACAAATCATAACATTTTTCCATGTATAAAAAATAGATCTGGTTCTGGTGTAGTTGATTGTCAAATAGAAGAGTTGAATATGGTACATGAGGGGCTATTTTGGTAAATGGCTCCTCTTTTCTCAATCTGAGGTTGACAGTTAACTATGTGCCACATTGACCAACAATTACCTCGAACTACTATTCAAACTTCTAGGTAAGTAATTCCCTTCAAATTTTAATGATTAAAATGGTCTACACATTCTTTGACTCCAGTGCAAGAACGTGAGTGGAGGAACTTGATGCACGGTACAGTAACTTGATGTGTGGTGCAGGAACTTGATGTGTGGTTTAGGAACTTGATGCATGTTGCAGGAACTCTTCAACATGCGGGTATTCCATAGTAAATTGGTGCAAGAATCCCAATTGGTACAGGAATCTGTTGTATAGTACATGGAGGTGAATGCAGGATCAAGGGTTGTTGGAATATCCGTAAAAATATGATATACTCAGTTTAAACCTGCAAACACACAAAATATTAATAATGATGATTTTAATGTTTAAATCTCATTAAAACAAGGGAATCATGGAAAATATGAAATACTTACTCTATTGTCTCCAAGAATGGTAAAAACCATGACAATAACCATTCAACTAAACAAAAGAATGAGGGATTTCTAGTAAAAGGTGATATAAAGCAAGAAAAAACAGAGGCCTATCATCCCCTGTTGTTGATCATATTTCATTTCCTCATGCAAGAAAATAAATTGTTGTAATATTGCTCCCTTACAAAAAAAACAAGATTAAAACATCTATGGATGACCTTTACTCTCGTAATAGTTTTCCTACAATTCTCTGTGATCAACATTTCCTTTGCTGGATAGAGCTTGTTAAAAAAATAGTTGTTTGATGGATTCTTTGTTTATTAAGAATGATTTCAAGAAATTCTAGCACAAGGTTTGCCATAGGAATACTAAATTGCAAGGATGGTGTTATTACTGAATAAAATAGCCAACTATTGAATTTTCCACAAATATCTCAGGGGCATCCTTGATCATAAGTTTCACTTTAATATCCTCATTAGAAATATAAGTGAAATGATTTTAAAGGCATAGTGTTAAGAATAGACAGAACAATATCTTCCCACAATAACCATATTACCATTATCCACATATATTTGAAGCTCCTCTTGTCTAGGAAAAGTGAATTACCTGCACTAAGGGTCCAATGCCCATAAAAAAAAGTCATTCCAAAAATATAAAAGTCCAAGGCATAACACCATAAGGATATTAAAGCCTTTCTCAAAGAGATATGAAACCGAATTCATGGAAAGACAAAAACAACCGAGTAAATCATAGTGTAAAATTAACTTTAATACCATAGGCATGGCCCTGTTGCCAATAGACATCAATAGCCTTCAGAGTGATGAATTTTAACCCTACTAAATGCTTGTTCCTCATAGATTAGATATAGATATAGATTCTCTTGAAATAATTTATATTTTCTTAGAAATTAATTGAATTCCAATGTGTTGGCTTGGTAAACAGATAACTACAGTTCCATTCACAATAAATAACAAGAAAAAACAAGTTAGCTCGTGATGATACCTCTTGACTTATAGATTTCAACTGAAAGCCATTACCTTGGCTTAGTGACCAGTAGCGGTAATGTCATTCTTGTTAGGACCCATGATCACGGTAGTTCAGCTCGTAGTGAGACCCCCTATCCATCAATTAATTTTTCTTATGGAAAAAAATATGATTATGATCAACCTTAAATAGGTTACTTAATAGGTGGGGATGCAATTCTTCTCCTTAAGAGCACAATGTGGTGTGAAAATTTTTTAATTACTAATTTTTAACGGTTGGTCCTTCTACCCTAAAGACTCATTTTAAAGAAAAAATCTTAGATAATGACTAAAACACTCCCTGATTTGATCATGCCATGGTTCTTATGAAAGTTTGTTAGAGTTTTGTCTGTGGGGTCTTGGTTAAATGGTGATGAGGCAGGTTGTTATAGCACTTATCACAGGTTCAATTCCCTTCCCCGATCGGGGTGATGTATCTGGACATGTTGATGAAAAAAAAAAGAGAAAAAAGTGAAAAATGAAAGGAACTACCAAGCTTACAAAAAAAAGAAAGTTTGTTAGAGTTTTGTAGGTGTGGTCCACCATAGGAGGATTCTCATCAATAACTTTGAAGAGGAGCTTGAAAATGTTTCTTAGATGATAGTTTTTTAGAATGAATATGAGAGAATTAGGTTAGAAAGTACTAAAAATAACTATAAAAATACCCCTCACTGACATATTGATCAATAATCAAAGCCACTTTATAAAATATGAGGCATTAAGAGTGAATTTCTTCTCACATTTCTTACCACTGGGATGCATAATAATAGAAATTTCAATAGTTGTGCTTTAGGGAATCACAGTTTCAAGAGTGTTGCTATACAATTTTATTTCATGTGGCATCTTTATTCATTGCTCTTATATTACCCTACCATATTTTAAAGAGAGGATGATCTCCTTCAAGTGTAGGCATACTTCCAATGTATCCATGTGCGTAATAGAATTCTAAATATAATCACACTTAGTTTTAAAGAATAAACTTCAAGACATACCAAAGTATGAACAACTAGTTTCTTTAATTGATATGGTACCAAGAGTTTTCAAATGATGAGGTAATGATGTTTGCTGATGATTACTTGAAACGAGGATTTAATGGTTTCCACATATTTAAAATTTTCTAACCCATGCAAATATTCCACAACTTGATGAACACTCTCTTGGAGGAATAATGAATTAGGTGAAAGACCAAAGAAAAATCCCTCATATTTAGGTTCAAATGTTTTATTTTTAGATTGATAAGAATGGCTGAGAATATTATAGGGTTTTGAGTTTCATAATTTTTTTTATAATAGGTTCCAATTTTATATTTCTCCTCTAATGGTCTTTGAATCAAGGCTTTTTCCCGAGGTAAAGGTTCGGTGGTAATGTATAATTGAGGATCAAACATTGGTGGTATTGTTGTAATATGTTAAATTCTTGTTTGTATTGAATCAAGTATTTGATGTAAAATATTAATAAATGTGTTATATATTGGAAATTACAAGTATGGTAAATATGGGAAAACTATTGATTCTTTGCATGTAAATCTACAAAACATATCAAAACTACTCTTATTATATATTTTCATTATAATGATCACTGATGTTTTGAGTTTGAGTGATTTAGGTTGGCCACAAATGTTCCCTCAAATTGGAAGCTTGGTGTTGAAATTCAGTGTGTATTTTCCATTCAAGAATCATATAGCCACTGGAATCTGAAAGTTACATTCCAAAATAAACCTTTTTGGGGGATTACTAGAAGTGATTTCTACATATTTCAATGTTGTAAATTTGCTCCAAATCATAGCTAATATATTGTACCGCAAGTGAGGAACAAAATGGGAAGGGAATTTTATTTGAAATTTATCCACTTATATTGTAGCGATCCATAAATATAAGAAAAACATTAATAATCTGATATAGACTAGTTGGCGTATTCATATGTGATAATGGACCCAAATAGTAGTTCTTATGTGAAGAAATGCCCATCATACTTGGGTATTCCAAACATCATAGACCTCTAGCCCTAGACTTATTCACTTAGCATTCTACATTATCCGGTTATATACATGTATACGAGTCTATCCTATTATTGTATGCCTTTTACTTCATTTCAGTTTATTCTAGACTTAGCTTTGGCATTTTCTAGGAAATTTTTTTGCACTCCCACATTGTATAAGTAATCTACAACTTGATATTTTCATCATGTAACTTAGTTGGCATGATTGTTCCTAATAATTCCTTGAATGTTGAATATTAATTTTACTAAGGTGTTATTTTCTATGGTGACGTTTTGTTTTATTTTCTTTTCTTATGCAGGTTAATTGGCCACATAGAAGCCATTATTTCCCAACTGAAGAAAACTAGTTCGAGTTTCTTGCATTTATGGGGAAAAATGGCATTGACAATATTTCTCAGTGTTGAGGTATATATCATATAAATCCTTTATACACTACATTATTTTATATTCCAGTGTTCATCATCTTTCAGGTCTTATACTCTGCATTGTATCTTCTTTCCTTTTTAGAAAAGAAACTGAGTATTGATGGTAAGAAGCAGTAAATGAAGAAAGAATAGAACAATAACATTGAAGTGAAACAATGCAAATTAAAGAGAGAGATAAGAGAATTGGTCTAGTGGTACCTATAGAGTCAGTATCTCGCATAGCAGACACACATAGAGATTGATGGTCAAGTCTTTAGAGTTGGTGAATTCACCTGCAATGCCTTGGTGATACAAATATAATTTTTTGAAGTGATGAAACAATATTTCATGTGTAAATTGTACTCCAACCAATATTAAGTTGGAAACTCATATTGTAATACTTGATATTTTATATAGTAGAATTTATTTTGTTGAAATTATTTAGAGTTGCACTTGATATTATTTAGTATTGTAATTAACATATGTAATTTTGTGTTTTCATATTAGATGAACATGTACATTGTATGCTAGTTTTTTTTTAATTTAGTTGCAAAATCATACTAGTTAATTTATGTTGATTTATAATGAACAAATAAAATTAATCTAAAACTACTAAATTAGTAGTTTATGTTTATAAATGAACACAAATAAAATGAATATATGACTAAATTAGTTGCCTATAATAATTGTTAATGAAAGTAAATGAAATGAATATATACCACTAAAAGCAATCATTAATATAATGAATATGAAACTACCAAAAAATGATAAATGACTACTACAAATGATAATTTTTTATTACAAATGATGACTAAATTTTTCATATATACGACTATTAGTAGCTAATTTATAGTATCTTATAACACGACCAAGATTTACTCATATTTCTTTGGTCATTAATTGGTTTCAAACGATGACTAAAATTTGCATATATATGACTATTAGTAACTAATTTACAGTATCTTATAACACGAACAAGATTTAGTCATATTTCGTTGGTCATTAATTGTTTTAAAACGATGACTAAAAATTGCATATATATGACTATTAGTAGCCAATTTATGGTATCTTATAATACGGCCAACATTTTGGTCATTAATTGGTTTTCTAGGGAAATAATTTAGTAATATATTTTGCTATATATTTGATCATTCATTGTGACAATTAATGACTAAATTAATAACTAAATTAATGACCAAATTTATGACTCAAGATACTACTAGACATAAAGTTTAGACAACTAATTAATGTCTAAGCTAAAAACAACTTAAAATTGGTCACGTTATAAGATATTGTAAATTAGCTAGTATTGGTCACCGACCGACAAATAGTTGTATATATGAAAATTTTAGTCACTTTTTAGTAACTAATTAGCCATTTTGTACTAGTGTTAAAAATGAAACAATGTGTCATGAACATATTTCTTTTACTATGTCAATCACATTAAAAAATGAAACAAAACCCCTTTCAATTGGAGTCTTTTATTAGGTCTCGTAAATTCCAAGTCGAGTCTTTTACTTGATCTTGTAAACGAACCTTCATTCCATCTGCCTAATAGTAACCAATAGCCTACTTAGGTGAATGAGATGAAGCTTGGGGGGCATGTACCTTTAATTGAGTCACCATGATAGGGGCATGCAAATTTATTCCAAGCATATTTTTTCTTTGTTTCAACCTCGTGAAAAAATGAAACCAATTTCAAACATAGTTTCTTGTTTCAAGCTTGTGTAAAAACGAAACCATTACCATACTACCTCTCGTGATTGCCATTTTATCAGCCTGTTTTTTCCAAATGACCCTTGGTTTTCTCATTCCATCATCACCATCTTCTTGGCCGATTATATTCTCTCACTGGGTTTTTTTAGCCTTTCCTGAGGAACCTATGTGATGAGTGGTCTTATTAGCCAACCTCTTGAAATTTTACGTGTTTTGAGAATTTCCATCATGACCAAAACTAGTTGCTACCTTTTATAACACTCGTTCCTCTAGGAGGAGTCAACTTTAAGCTCTTTTCCGACTCTCAAAAAATGAAAATATTTCCGAGTACTTGTCATTTTGAACTCGTTAAAGTGAATGAATTAATGTGATATTTGTATACTTTTACCCCTTTTTTAGGCTGAGATTTACTATTTACGAAAAAGGAATACCTTGATCAAACATGGTCAAGAGGCTCTCTTAAATATTGTTTTCTACCTTTTCAGATTCAAGAGATGAATTATTAAAAGGGACATGATGGAGCTTTCTTTTAAAACTCCATAAACATGAAAATTTACCAAGTTACCCTTTTTTTGGACTCGTTAAAGATTAAACGATGAAATAATTGTCACCATGACAAGACCGAGTTCCTCCTTCTTAGGGCTCGTTAAAATTACTAGGATGGATTCATTCTAAGAATGAACTTACACACTCAATTTATGATATCCTCTTCATGATGTCTATATAAAATAAAGAGGTACTCATTAGAAATAATGGGGGAAAATTGAAAGTGAACATCCTATGTGTATTTTTGGCAGTTTTTCACTCTTGAACGTGACACTAAACCACATTTCGTGTCAGGTTGGGGAAATCCTGCATTTGTAACTTTTCCTCCCTGGGTTTGGGAAATCCGCTTGCCTCTCATTTGATTACCAAATTTTGTCAACATGACCTCTGATCCTATTTGAGTCAAATGCTGCCACACTTCAGAGTCATGTAGCCAATATGTTCAAGAGAATTCATTTTTGTCAAACATCCTTTTCTCATATGACCTCCTCTGTTACAATCTTAAATCAATCCTATCATTTTTTTTTGTCGATGATGTGGGAATCATCATGGCCCTCCTTCGATAAATCACTTCCTGTCGACTTCAACTCATTATCTGGGAAGGTGATTTAGAAACTTTTTTTCAGTACCTTGGAGCTTGCATGCCCAAATGGAAATTTCTTTGTGTTCGATGACAAGTTCACATCATTAGCATTCGATCGAATGATTTTGAAAGTTTTTTACTTCAACACATTCATTCACACTTGTAGATTGTGTTGTTGTACCTTGAGGTCCATTTTCATTATTGGTGGTCTCTCTCATGCCTATTAACAATTTTCATTATTGATATGTAATCAGGTGGTTTCTACCACGTTCAACACCAACACATTTATCCACATGGATAGATTCGCACATTGGGTTTATTGAGATTGCGGTGAAGACCCTAGGTCACATATGATTTTTGATACAGGTTGCGTAGGAGTTATTGATTATTCATGATTGTATACATGATCCTATCTATATGGATGGTTGTGTCCATACCGCAAATCAATTTCTATTATCTCTTTAGATGGATGTATGTGACCATGCCATGGGTTCACGTGTTCTTTGATGCCTAGTGTAGAGTTATGTGGTTAGCCATATTCATACCAGATATGTCATATATTGTAATATGTTTTATTTTTCAGGTTTTCTGGAGGTGGTATGCATTCTTTGCCTTGGTTTGTAAAGCATTTCAGCCATCACTCCATGTTCTGCCTTCATGATTTAGGGGGCATATGTTACACAATAATTTTTCGCCATGCTTATTTTGTTGTCCCTGATCCTAAAATGCCCCGTGACAGACCCTGTATAATGTTTACACCATGAAGAAATAAGTTAAGACATCCTCTGAAGATCCAAAGAAAAATACCTTGGAATATTACTGAAGAAACTTGGTCAAAGTCCTATTTTTCTGGGTCAGCGCTTTTCTTGGTGTCATGCATGTGCTAATGTCATATTCATAGTTCTGCCTTAGAGCTACCAGTGCCCTTATTTCTTGGAAAATTACACTGATCCCTTTCTATCAGTGTTTCCTCAAATGGAGGAGAATATTTGACCTCTAGAAGTTACAGGGTGGTGAGTTGGTTGTTAAACGGTGGTGATAGAGTCGAGCTCTTTAATTTTAGAGCTTTGATTGTTGAACCCTTACTTAAAATGAGAGGCGGGGGGGGGGGTGAATCAGTTTAACATATTCATGGACTTTTAAAACTTTATCATTAAAACTTAATATGTGAGTAATCTGAGAATGTTCAACCTTCATTTCATGTTCAACTTAATATGTGAGTAATATTAGAATTTGAGCAACAAGTATCAAGCAGATGTGTTAATGTAATAGATGCCTTAATATGTGAGCAACAAGTAATGAGCAGATTATATAAACCACATCAACATATACACATCATGCACAGAGACACCAAATATAAGTGGAAACCCATAAAGGGAGAAAACCACATATTATTATTGTTGTGATGCAAAGGCAAGCTCCAACTCCCTCTCTGTGATTTTACGTGGCACCAACCTACGCAGGGCTCCTACCTAAATTAACAGTACAACTTGCGAGGAAGCTTCAAAATCCCATCAATTTGCGGGCACCAACCTACGAGAAGCTCCCAACCTCGGTCATTGCTTTCTTACATCTATCAAACTGCAAGTCAGTGTTGGAAGCTTGGTCCATGTTTTCATGGCTTTCCAACCAAAATGGAGAGCTCCTACCTGGTCCTTCACAACTGACATCTATCAAGCTACAACTTGATAGGGAAGCTCCAACTTCCTTACTCTTTCAAAAGAAAAACACTTGCTGATTTACCTTGGATATCAGCTCTGTTCTGTACCTTCTCTTCTGATGTTCATCAGTCCTCATGTCCATCCTCTATCATCTATGCATCTTCTTGGATTCTCTATCAGCTTCACCTTCTTCTCTGCTCAGCTCGTCCTTCTTTTCTGCCTCACTGCTTCATTTCTTAATTCTTTTTCTTCACTCTCTAACATCTCTATGCATATCAAGGTGATATTATTTATAGAAATCTTCTTATGACTGTCTGTATTCCTCAGCGAATTCGAAATGAATAGCCATACCTCTTTGTCTTCTGCCTTCTCATTTCTTTTCCAGCTCACTCAGAAAAATATAGCTGTATGTGCTAATTTTAATATTATAGTGGGATTTTGTTTTCTTTCAGAGACTTGACAATGCATCTGTTGTGTAACCAGCTCCAAAAAGAGAAGAAAAGAGATCTAAACGCCTTATAAATGAGCCACTTCGAGGGGGAAACCTCCAATACATTACATAAATGAAAAATTCTTGGATGATACAATTCACAAAACCTCCTTTCTATATGTAGGAGTCCATGGGGCCATAATGTAATCCTAGTGGGCCACAATGTAATCCTAGCCGACCTAACAATAGTAATTTAAGGGCACAATAATAACAAAATGGGGGTTACAAGGGTACAATAATAACAATAAGGGGTTTACACTAACAATAATAAGGGACTATACTAGTGATATAGGGACCTAACATGCCCCTCTCCTTCAAAACAAGTGTTGTCCTCAACACTTGAGTAGCTCCGGGTGCTTCTGTATAAAATTCTCATCCTCCCATGTAGAATCTTCAGTGGGTAAGTTCTTCCACTTGATGAGATACTGTGAAATTGATCGATTCCGTAGCTGTCGAGTTCTTGTTTCCATGACCGCTTCAGGTTCCAATATGATTTTTCCTTCCTCATCAAGTTCTGGAAATATTGTTTGAACTGGAAGATTTTCACCTATAACCTTCTTTAAGCATGAAACATGGAAAACAAGATGTACTCGCGAAGAAGCAGGAAGCTCCAATTTGTATGCCATAGTACCAATATTTTGCAACACCTTGTAAGGACCATAGTACTTTGGCGATAATTTATTATCCTTCTTAGCTTGCTTGAGGGACATTTGTTTGCATGGTTGTAGCCGTAAAAATACCCAATCTCCTACATCAAAACTTCTCTCGTTGCGATGTTGATCTGCCTGTTGTTTCATTCGATTTTGTGCCAAATTCAGGTTATCCTTTAAGAGTTGGAGAACTTCTTTTTGATGCTCGATGTGATCTTCCACTGCTTGAACCTTCGAATTTTCTCTTAAATATGATGTGATGGATGGTGGATGATATCCATAAAGTGCCATAAATGGGGTCATTTTTGCTGCGGTATGGAAGGAAGTGTTATACCACCATTCAGCAAGAGGTAACCACTTGACCCATTGTGTTTGTTTATCAGATACAAAACAACGAAGATATCCTTCCAAACATTTATTTACTATCTTAGTTTGACCATCATATTGAGGATGATAAGAAGAGCTATGAGCTAATTGAGTACCCAAACAAGAAAATAACTCCGTCCAAAAATTTCCAGTAAAAATGGGATCTCTGTCGCTCACAATAACCCTTGGGCTTCCATGTAGCTTTTTAATTTTGTCCATAAATGTAGTAGCAACTGTACTTGCTTTAAATGGATGAGATAATGCACAAAAGTGTGCATACTTGGTAAGTCTATCAACTACCACCATGATGACACTCTGTCCTTCGGACTTAGGTAAACCTGTGATAAAATCCATTGAAATCTCCTCCCAACGTTGACTTGGAATGGATAAAGGTTGTAGAAGTCCTGGGGTCTTTATTGTTTCCACTTTATTCTGCTGGCAAACCAAACATTCCGCCACAAACTTTCGAATATCAGATTTAAGGCCATCCCAAAAAAATTCTTTCTTCACCCTGTGGTAAGTTTTTAAAAATCCTGAGTGTCCTCCTAAAGGAGAAGTGTGCAATTCCGGAAGAATATTTTGTTTTAGTTGGGAATTCTTACAAAGATATAAGCGATCTTTGTACCATAAGGAATCATTTTTCCAACTAAATGTATCGGATGTACTAGGATCTTGCTGCAACTTTTGAATGAGTGTCCATACATCTTTGTCCTTCTTCCATTCATCTCTTGCTTCGGTTATCCAATCTGGTTGGATAATAGAAATGGCACAAAGAAATGCTTCCACCTCTTCATTCTTTCTTGAGAGTGCATCTGCAGCAACATTAAGCTTTCCTTTTTTGTAGATTATTTCAAAGTCATAACCCAACATCTTTGTGACCCATTTTTGCTGCTCTTCTGAAGATAGTCTTTGTTCCAAAAAGTGTTTAAGACTATTATGATCAGTTTTACCTTGAAGTGTCTTCCCATTAGGTAAGTTCGCCATTTCTTTAGTGCATGCAGTATTGCTAACATTTCCTTCTCATAAATAGGTTTCTGTAAATACTTTCCTTTGATTGGACGACTTTCAAAAGCAATGGGTCTTCCTTCCTGCATTAAAACTGCACCAATTCCATTTCCTGAGGCATCACATTCCACAATAAAGGCTTTTGTGAAGTATGGTGTAGCTAAGACCGGTGCTAGGCACATTGCCTCTTTAAGACGTTCAAAGGCCTTAGTTGCTTCAGGAGTCCATGAAAATGCATCTTTCTTCAATAATGTTGTTAGAGGTGCTGCTATTCTCCCATAATTCTTAACAAACTTGCGATAATAGCCTGTTAACCCGAGAAATCCTTACAACTGCTTTATTGTCTTGGGGACTTTCCATTCCTTAATGGCTTTAATTTTGTTAGGTTCTACTTTAACACCCTCGTAAGATATAATATGACCCAGATATTCCACCTCTTGTACTCCAAAGAAACATTTGGATGTTTTTGCATATAATTGTTTCTCCTGCAATAGTTTGAGCACCCTGTCAACATGTTTAACATGATCCTTCCAAGACCTGTTATAGATTAGTATATCATCAAAAAATACTAGCACAAATTTTCTAAGGAAGGGTTTGAAAATGGAATTCATCAACCCTTGAAATGTAGAAGGTGCATTGGTAAGGCCAAAAGGCATGACCAAAAATTCATAATGACCCTCATGAGTTCGAAATGTTGTTTTGGAATATCTTCAGTCTTCATTCTAATTTGATGATATCCTGAACGAAGATCCAACTTGGTAAAATAAATTGCTCCATGTAATTCATCCAATAATTCATGAATCACAGGAATGGGAAATTTATCTTTAATGGTGAGCTTATTGAGCTCCCTATAATCCGGACACATTTGCCATGATCCATCCTTCTTGTGTACCAATACTACAGGAGCAGAGAAAGAACTTTGACTAGATTGAATTATACCTGCCTCTAACATTTCTGCAATCATACGTTCAATTTCGCTCTTTTGGAAGTAAGGATATCTATAAGGCCTGATGTTTGGAGGAACACTTCCTGGAATCAAATGACTAGCATGATCATGATCACGAATAGGTGGGAGTCCTTTGGGAGTTTCAAACACCTTGGAATGATTGTCCAAGACTTGTTGGAGATATGCAGAAATAGATGATTTTGATGTCGGAACTTCTAGTGAGCATAATTGTGCAATTACGCCTCGTTGTTCTTTCTTTAGAAGCTTTGTCATGACATTAGAGCTTATTATCCTTCCTGGATTCCCTTCAATACCCCGTAATTCGACTTCCTTTCCTTTTGAAAAAAAAATTCAAGAAAAGTTCTTGAAAATTAAAAGCTACCGTCCCCAAAGATTGTAACCATTGTACTCCTAGTACAACATCAGCACCTCCCATAGGAATGGAAAGCATTGGACTAGTCGATACATATTCCCCCATGGTTAGCTTGATATTATGGCATTTTCCAAAGAAATTTATATTTCCTCCATTTGCAACCATCACTTGACATTCTGGTGCTGGGTATAGGAAACAATTTAATTCCTTGGCTACCTTACAATGAATAAAATTATGGGTGCTACATGAATCAATCAACACTATTACCTTTTTCTTCTTGATTTGTCCTTGTATCTTGAGAGTTTGAGGAGTGGTAATTCCTGCCAGTGCATTACATGATATGGTCGGATTCATTTCTTCCTCTTCTAAGGTTGGTTCCTGGTGTATATCCTCTTCTTGTTCATTTTCTTCTTCCTCTTCACAATCTATGTAAAATAATTTCTTCTCAGCACACTTATGACCTTTAGTGTATTTGCTATCACAACTGTAGCAAAGCCCTTTTGCTCTTTTTTCTTTCAATTGTTGTGGTGTCAACCTTGTAGGTTGTGGAAATCTAGGCGTAGCAACACTTCCTTCTTTATAGAATTGAGTGGTAGGCTTCCTTGTCGCCATAATTTTACATTCAACTTTTCTTGCCAACCTGAATGCCTTCTCCAATAAATCAGGTTCCAAAACACGAACTTCATGTTGGATGTTATCCTTTAGAGTACCTATGAAGAGATCAATCTTGTGTTCCTCTGGAATATCAGTTACCCTTATATTCAATTTTTGGAAGTCCTCAATATGCTGCCCCACTAAACCCTTTTGTTTGAGATTTATCAATTGGGTAAAGAAGGTGTTGCTCTTTGTATCCTCATAATGTGCTATCATTTCCTCCGTAAAAATTGACCAAGTGACAATTTTTTTACGGGAGAAAAGCCATCGATACCATACAAATGTATTTTGTTCTAAATGTAAAGTTGCAATGCGTACCTTTGTGTGTTTTGCACGTTATGGAGATCAAAATATTTCTCCATCTGTAGTATCCATGTTACAGGATCCTTGCCATCAAACTTCCTCATATCCATTTTTGGAATATGGTGGTTCTTCCCGCCAACATTAGAGTTTATGAAATCACGATTAACATTTATTTTGTTCTCATCATGAGGTTCTTCTACTATATTTCCGCCATTAGGAATCATTTCTTGTTTTAAGATTGTCATCAAGCCTTCCATGTATGATTTTAGATCATTCTTCATGTTTTCCATGTTGTCTTTCATGTCATCCATCTTAGCTTCCATGCCCACTTCCATGCCATCCATCTTAGCTTCCACGCCATCCATCTTAACTTCCATGCCATCCATCTTAGCTTCCATGCCTTTCTTCAAACCGTCCATCTTCACTTCCATGCCTTTCTTCAAAACTTCCATTTCATTTTTTGTTGCTCTTTGCGAGAGTGAAAACTGTTGCACTTGCTCTTGTAATTTTGATAGATCATGTTGCAATTCTTCATCTTCATGAGTTATAGTATAGCCTTCTGAAGGCTTAATGGGTGTTGAATTATTTTTAGGGGCCATTTTAGAATCCAATATTGATATCTATTCTACAAGGTGCCCTTGGAATCAATTCAACTTGATTCTTCAAACAAGACTTATGCAATTCGGAAAAAATACACACCTTTTACTTGCTCTGAGGAGCTCGATATTGAAATTAAATTATCTCTGTAATTGAAAATCTTAGATATCTAAAATTCAGCCCTGTAGTAGCCCTCTGAAGCTTCTTTCAAATGCCATAGGTCTGACCTGATTTGGATTCTCCAAGACAAAGTTGTATCCAATCTCCCACAATGACCTAATTCTGGACTGGTTCAATAGAGCGAACTTGTACGACTTGCCACGTGTCACTTCTTTGTTATTTGTCTCTGAAATTGATAGCCACGAAACTAGAGTCCGTGTAATTGTGACCAATTTTTACAGCACTCCAATCCGATCCGCAGAGAGAGAGTTATTGAACGTTTCCCATGATCACCGCTTTGAGATGAAATTCAGGAGCCTGAAAAAGCACTACCTTCCACAGATCATATCTCCAAAAATATTGCGAACCAAGCTCTGAAATTTTTTGACAAATTTCCTCAGTACTTCAGCTTCGCACCATATGAATTTCAGATTCTGACCCTTCGTAGAAAAAAAATTATAGCGCAAATGCCACGATGACCTGTTTAGTAGCCTACAAAAAGACCTGACTTCCACAGATCATATCTTCGAAAATATTGCGAACCAAGCTCTGAAATTTTTATATAAGTGTCCTTAGGATTTCCACTTCGCACCCTAAAAATTTCAGCTTCTGAAAATTCGTAGAAAACAAGTTATAGCAAAAATTCCACGATGACCTGTTTGGAGCAGCAAAACCCTAGAATCCAAAGCTCTGATACCAAATGTTGTGTAACCAGCTCCAAAAAGAGAAGAAAAGAGATATAAATGCCTTAGAAATGAGCCACTTCGAGGGGGAAACCTCCAATACATTACATAAATGAACAATTCTTGGATGATACAATTTACAAAACCTCCTTTCTATATATAGGAGTCCATGGGGTCATAATGTAATCCTAGTGGGCCACAATGTAATCCTAGCCGACCTAACAATAATAATTTAAGGGCACAAGAATAACAAAATGGGGGTTACAAGGGTACAATAATAACAATAAGGGGTTTACACTAACAATAATAAGGGACTATACTAGTGATATAGGGACCTAACATCATCACAAACAATAATAATCAATTACAACATTCACATTTTCGGTTACATAAAAACAATTTTACTCAGCCCATTTTTTGGCTTTTGGCTTTGCTGGCTTTGTATTTTCTACTGATGTCAGGTAACTGTCCTGCCTTCTTCTGCTCACTGTCTTCTGCGTATTTTCCAATTTTCTGTCCTTGTACACCTGTTAAATGCATTCTTGTGCATATTCCTATTCACCGTGATTGTGTGTTTGCTATATATATATATAACTGCTGATCTAGCAATCTAAAGAAACATATCTGGAGACCTCCTTCTTCCAAGGTTATCTTATGGTTGTGAACCATGTCTAACAAATTATGTATGCGAGAAATTTTTTCTTTGCCTTAATGATATTATACCTTATTATAAGATCCATAATGTGCCTCCAACATTCTCTACCTTTTATATTTTGATTATGAGATCATATATGTCGGGACCCACAATTTTGTGCTCTTTGTATCTGTCTGTGCATTAAATTAGACCATGATTATAAGGCCATTGAAATTATCCACTACTCAATAATCTTCAGCATATTAATAAATATATGTTTCCGGTATTAAAGCTCAACCCGCAACTTCATATAATATATCGAATTATGATTTGACTATTACAATTGGACCATTGCAAAACTTTTAACTTTTCAATCTTCATAAGCGACGTCTCTTTTATAAAAAATATATGATGGCCGGTAAACCCACAGTCCCCTATCTGCTATTTCAATTCGATGTATAGAAAAATGCATCCCCAGATTTTAACTCCAATAGTATATATATACCTCTCTCAATTCATATGAGAGTACACCTCCATCTTATTGTCTGAGCTGGAAATTGAAGTGAGTGCGGAGCTTCAATATCTCACTATTTCCTCAAAGGTCATAAACCCCTCATTTCATATCATATACCCTTTTTTCAATCCCAACACTAACCTTTGAAAGGTTCAGGCCCCCCAGATTCATAAACCCTTTTTCTATTTGCCGATGCGATTAATCATAACTGTATTCTTCCGATTGCAATTGGATTCTTTGTAATTTTTCCCGATGCGATTGATCACAATCGCATCCTTCTATGGGATGTTCCGATGTTCCGCCCTCTTTTCGATGCGATGGCATATCTTTAGGCTGGACTTCAAACACACATGAGTCACCATTCATAAACACATTGGGTCCGGAACTCAATCGCAATCGGAACTTTTGTTAACAAGTTTCGATGCCATAAGTCTCTCTGATGCGATTAGTGAGGGTCCCACAAGGTCAATAAAACTCTTCTGTCCATTCGATTTGTTATATTATATGTGTTTGCCAATGGTTTAAGATCAACACCAATTCACAATTTTCACATATGTTTGATACCCATTTAAGTCTCATATACAGTTCCTGTACCTGCACCCTTGTGACAATTCATATCAACTATGATATATTAATATATTTGCATCCTCTATCAAGAACATTACAACAAAGCCTTGGCCTAGGCTTAAACTCAATGATAACCGTATGGCGTATTTGGGCCCACATTCAACCACTTATCTACACTCCACAGGTTTAATACATCAAGTGTATTGACACATATCAACTTGACAATAGATTTTTTGCCTTCAGCTATGGACATACAAATATATATATTTGCCCTTGGATTAAAAACCACTTTATAACACTGCATACGCGAACTTAAACATTCGATCATTGGAATAACTATACTATTGATTCAACATGCATTCGGGACCCACATGCATTTCTTTCATTAACTGTTGAACGGATCCAACGGTCCGCCATACGTCGTGCTCCAACCCATAATCCGATGGCAATTGATGAATATCGCGTAGATTGGAAGCACTAAGGTTAATCTTTTGAATTCATGCGATGAAAATGGTTTTACAATATTGCCCTCTGCCACATG
Source organism: Pinus albicaulis (assembly GCA_034641835.2). Lineage (NCBI taxonomy): Eukaryota > Viridiplantae > Streptophyta > Pinopsida > Pinales > Pinaceae > Pinus > Pinus albicaulis. The sequence goes on along the minus strand of CM076579.1, from coordinate 942,492,755 downwards.
TCACACAGAGGCATGTATCGCGTCCAAAAAAGTGTTACTGCTTACCACTCGCAAGGGCGCGCGATACTGCTGGTTTTTCTTTCGAAACCACTGTCACTATTCCCTCTTGGTTCTAGTTCTAATAATTCCGTTTCAATGTTTTGTTATAAGGAATTTCCGCCTTTGTTATTTTTCAACCTTTGGTAATACTGTGGCTTTATCACTTTTCTTCTGATTTCTGGTTCCGCCTTTTTAAATAACTTTCTTCCTCTGTGTTAACCCCGTGGTGTGACTTCACCAGTATCGACCACAGCGTTCAATGGCTTGACCATCATATGATTCAACCATACAAATGAGATATTTAAACCTTTGAATTCACGGTTAACGCATGCTTCCAGTTTTATATTCAAGTTAGGTGGTTCAAACCTATAGTCGAGCCCGAATGAGATTCAACCTTATCATATACAAAACCTCTACACAGAAATTCATTCGGAGCATTGCCCATACAATTATTACTGTGCCATCACCTAATTTCACAATTTCCTTTGCGGGTTCACTGTATTATGACTGTAATTTCCTTAGTATATATATAACCTCACACACTCTACTCCACAGTAAATCCATGTACAGAGTTAAACATAATTGTACATAGGAGCCATTTATACTCCCAATTACAGAGTCTCATCATACCCATGCAATGCTGAACAATTCCTCCCATAGATACAAATAAATCCACCTACAAACACTTCTTCTTGTCTTGGCAGAACTTCTTCTTCTCTTAACTATGCCCCTTTTTCAAAATCCAATGGCCCTCCTTCTGTCCTCACTACTCTACACCTTGAATAGCTCTCTGCTTCTTTGCTATCCTCTGTTCCTTGAATGATGTTGCTCCTTAATTCTCTTTTTGCTGTCTTTGCTACCTCTCTTTTTGCTTCCTCTGCTCCTTGGCTGATGTTTCAGGTGCTCCTCCTTTGTCATCTCCTTTGCCATCAATGACAACATTTCCAACAGTCTCCCCCTTTGGCATTGATGGCAACACATCCACCAATAATCCAATGCTTCCTCTAAGTCTTCCTCTGCCTAGCTTCTTTTAGAAGACCCTTTCTTCTATTACCTGCTTTTCCTCCCCCTTTAACGTCAATGGAAAAGGGTTTCACATTTCTTAGCGTAGATTCTGTCTTTGCATTTCCTCTCTCTGATTTGTGTTTAGACCTTCTTCTTCTAACTTTGTACCCTGCTGCTCCAGACTGGTGTATGAGAGTTGTTGAGAGAACACTTTTGAGGATAATTGAATTTGAATAAACATTCAATCTCTGTCTGATGTAGTGTGCCAATACATTTATGTTGAGGAATATTGTAGATGGAATATGTCTTCTTCTGCAATACTCATCTACAATACAACATTTTTTCAATTGTGATGAAGCCAATATATCCTTTATTGCTGCGGTACACCTTTCCTGCCTATTGGTGATTATATGAGCTAGGATGTTGATATTATTCTTAATTTTTGAAGGTTATTGTTACAGATGTGATCAATGAATTAACCAAAATTTGATCTAAGAGATCAAATGCCTTTACTACTTACATAATGTACTTTCACAACAAAAACTTGAGGTAGGATGCATTCAATGTATTGGTCAATCTCACTTATCAGCCATGCAATTCATTTATGTCATAAGGGGTATGTATGTCAATGATCACTCTCTCTTTAAATGGTGAAATGCCAACAGTTCCTTTCTGCTGAAGTAAGCTTGTGATGAATCAATAACAGAATTTTGAGCTTCAACAGTTTCGTTAACATAGCTCGTCTTTCATACTTTCAATACTTTAAATATTTTGTCATGGTAGTTTCCAACAAAGGCATCTTCAAGTTGTTTGATTGATATCTCATCTAACAGACTTCACACAGTTTATGCATAATCCTTGATATTCTTTTTCTTTAATCCTTTGATCCTGAGGACCTATACCACATTGTTGCTCCATGATAACTCTTGGTATTCTGTTGATAGACATGCTGCCTACTCCAAGTACCAAATGATATTACCTTGATAAAATATGCAGAGATTTCACTTTAGCTTGCGCATTTACCCATAATTTAAGACATCCTTCATAAATTATTCTATTGAGCTTTCCACTGTTCACATTAACCGTCATCAATATCCTCAATATGATCTTGTCATTATTTAACCTTTTGCTTAGTCTGTCATTCTGATTTAAAAGAATGTCACTGCATTTTATTTTCTATGACAGTTCTAGAATAATTGCTGCTTTATATACCAATTCAACTGTTCTGACATGATGATCTTCAGAAAGACATATTCAATTTCTATACTATGAATCTTCATGGGCTGATTACTTAGATATTTTTCACTTATTTAACTTCATTCCTCCAAGGGGACTTTTCATATATGAACAATGTACTGACTTAAAGATAATAGGCTCTTCTCTTACTCATTCTCCTTAATGTGATAATGTGATCATTACTTAATGCGTTGATGTTCTTTCCACCACCAAGCTTCTTACTGTCTTCTCTTCTTCCATCAGTCTGTCTGCTATTAAAATACTTCAGATAATCTTATTTTTCTATAGTTCTCTGTTAGAGGAACTTCCTTTCCCTTACTGATCTCATAGTTGTTCTCATTCCAAGGAGTTCTTCTTAGACTACTTTCATGGGGTCTATATATGAACTGCTCTCCCCCTGGGATGTTGCTTCATATTTGTAACTATTTGGATATTTTTTTTCCTTTCTAGAGCATCTCCCCTTGAGACTATGCTGGATTCATTATGTTATTGAGATGATAGGATCCCCTTTTCTCTTTTCTTTCCATACTCTATTGGGGTTCATCATAATGTCTGTACTCATTTTTTATTCATAGTTTTGTTTAATTGGATTGGATTTCATCATCTCTCTGGAGTTATTTAATATATATGGCAGTTTACAGTCCTTTGCTTTGTGACCAAGTTTGAGGCATACATAACATCTTATTTTATCAAAGTACATTTGAGCTAGAGTATAATATTTTGTTCCCCTTTTGAACATAATTTACAATCAACAAGTTTATGTCCAAAATTATTGCATGCATAACAATAGCCATGGAAATGATTTTTGTACCTGGTGAAAGATTGTGTTTTCCCTTTGCTTGCTTGAGGTGTTCTTTTCATTTGATCCATCTTTTGTTCGTTAACATTGATTCTCTTTATCTTACAATGTGCTGCTTCATGTCCTGATTTGTGGCAAGAGAAACAAGTGATATTTCTCATAGGAGGAAAGAAACTTCTTTGACATCTTCCAAATTTATTCAGTTCATCCTCATGAGTGTATGAGTATTTTTCAGCTGATTGTTTCATCCTCTCATTCTCTATCCTTTCATGTTGCTGCTTGATTCTATTTGTTTCTCTGCAACTCATGTTCTTGCTGGCTTCTACTACTATAGGAATCTTCTGAATTTCTTCATTTCCCTTTACAGCTTTTACAAAAATGATATTCTTGTTATCTTTTGTTTTGGACTTACTAGTTTCTCCTACATATCCTAAGCCTGCCTTTATGAGAGGTGATATTTGAGCATCTTGTCCAATTGTCCAGTGCTTTTCATTAGAGGTGTATTCATTAATAGTTCACTTTGAGCTTTTTCTAAATTCTTTCTTAGGCTCACTACTTCTTCTTCTAGTTTCTTGCATTCTAGACTTTTCTCTTCCATTTGTTATAGAAGAGTGTCTTCAACTTTCTTTGCTTCTTCAAGCTGTGTCTTCAGGGCTATAATTTATTTCTTATCTTCATATTCTTTCTCATCACATATTTGCACCAATGTCTTCAAGTCTTTGTTTTCACTCTTCAATCTTTCTATTTCAGTCAAGACTGTGTCAAGTTTGGCTTTTTCTTCAGCTGCAATTTCTTTATAGCTCTTACTTCCATTCACACTAGAAAGTACCTCATTTGATTGAACATTTTCCTGTTGACATGAATTTTTTTTCTTCTTAATTCTCTTCTCCTTCTTGACAATGCACTCCTCTGTGTCTATTCCATGCATGAGATGCAATCTGTCCCAGATTTATTTTGCAGAGGTTAAATCCATTATCAACTCAAGGTCCTTGTTATGAAGACTGTTATATATCACACATTTCTCCCTAGCATTCCTCTATTGTTCTTGCACCATGGGAGAGTCTGTGCAATAACCATCACAAAAAAGCTTCCATACCTCAGGTTCATTAGCCATTAAACCCGTTTTAACCTTATCTCTCCATTCATGAAAGTTTGTTGTATTTAGCACAGGTACATTTTGGTAGTCCGTGACTCAACCAGATCTCCTTCAAGCTATTAAGCTTACACCAAAGGAACCCGCTCTGATACCAATTGTTGAACCCTTAGTTAAACTGAAAGGGGGAGGGGGGGGGGGGGGGTGAATCAGTTTAACATATTCATAGACTTTTAAAACTTTATCATTAAAAATTAATCTGTGAGTAATCTTAGAATGTTCAACCTTCATTTCATGTTCAACTTAATATGTGAGTAATCTTAGAATGTGAGCAACAATTATCAAGCAGATTTGTTAATGTAACAACCACCTTAATATGTGAGAAACAAGTAATGAGCTGATTAGATAAACCACATCGACACATAGACATCATGCACAGAGACACAAAATATAAGTGGAAACCCATAAAGGGAGAAAAACACATCTTATTATTGTTGTGATGCAAAGGCAAGCTCCAACTCCCTCTCACCACTGATTTTATCTAGGCACCAACCTACAGGAGGCTCCTACCTAAATTCTGCAAGCTACAACTTGCAAGGAAGCTCCAACTCCCATCAATTTTCTGCAGGCACCAACCTACAGGAGGCTCCAACCTCAGTCAGGTACAACTGACATCTATCAAGCTACAACTTGATGTGGAAACACCAACTCCCATCTATTTTTTGCAGGCACCAACCTACAGGAGGCTCCTACCTCAGTCAGCTACCATTGACATCTATCAAGCTACAAATTGATAGGGAAGCTCCAAATTCCTTACTCTTTCAAAAGAAAAACACTTGCTGATTTACCTTGGATATCAACTCTGTTCTATACCTTCTCTTATGTTGTTCATCAGTCCTCATATCCATCCTGTATCATCTCTGCATCTTCTTGGATTCTCTATCAGCTACACCTTCTTCTCTGCTCAGCTCCTCCTTCTTTTCTGCCTCATTGCTTCATTTCTCCATTCTTTTTCTTCACTCTCTAACATCTATACGCATATCAAGGTGATATTATTTATAGAAATATTCTTATGACTGTCTGTATTCCTCAACGAATTCGAAATGAATAGCCATACCTCTTTGTCTTTTGCCTTCTCATTTCTTTTCCAGCTCACTCAGAAAAATATAGTTGTATGTGCTAATTTTAATATTACAGTGGGATTTTGTTTTCTTTCGGAGACTTGCCAATGCATCACAAACAATAAAAATCAATTACAACATTCACATTTTCGGTTACATAAAAAAAATTTTACTCAACCCATTTTCTGGCTTTTGGCTTTGCTGGCTTTGTCTTTTCTGCTGCTATCAAGTAACTGTCTCGCCTTCTTATGCTCACTATCTTCAACATATTTTCCAGTTTTCTGTTCTTGTACACCTGTCAAATTCGTTCCTGTGCATATTCCTATTCACCGTGATTGTGTGTCTGATGTATATATATAACTGTTGATCTGGCAATCTAAATAAACATATATGGAGACCTTTTTCTTCCAAGGTTATCTTATGGTTGTGAACCATGTCTAACAAATTATGTATGCAGGAACTTTGTTCTTTCCCTTAATGATATTATAACTTATTATAAAATCCATAATGTGCCTCCTGTTATCACTCAGATTTTCCTTGAAGTTGCGGAAAAGGAAAGTAAATCCAAGGTAACCACAAACCAACCTTCAGATACAAAATCTAGCCAATCTGTATCCAGAGAGGGCTCTCTCTTTCAAATTTAGCTTTGTTCTTAGAAAATATTAGGCTAGTTATAAGTCCAAGAGTTTTGTTTGAATTTAAACGGTGGAATCTTCCAACTAAGGGCACGATTGAGTATTTCAGGCCATTGGGCTATGGAGTCGAAAGGATGGCTTTACTGGATTAAGTTTCTACACACAAGATGGGTTTGTAGGGCAAGATAGCCAAACAGAGAATAATTTTAGATATTAAAGTGAATGGAATGGATTTTGAAGGGATGAATGGCAATTAAGAATCTTTCAACATGTTCAAAGAAAGAAAGTGAATGATTACAAATAAAGAGCAGTTAAGAATTCTTTACTATAGTAATCATAATGTTAAAACCAGAGAAACAAGAGAAATCAAGAATTCATTGTTTATAACCAGTTTAGAAGAAAACATTTAGAATAATCACAATTGAAATCAGAGTACACTTAAGCAATTTCTGATTTATTCTTTTTTGTCAATTATTCAGAAATGGAACACAGTGATATAGTAAACATATATAAAACTTAAAACACAGGATAGAAATGACTTATTGAACTGTAGTCTGACACATGAATCCTGCAAAAAGTCTTGAGCTTCAATTCATCATCCAGCAAGCCACAAAGAAATTTCTCCAAAAGCACTTTATTCCAAAATTCAATGTTACAGCAAAGTAGAAGAATCCACCCAAAATACTTCCAAGAGTGAAGTATTTATACAAATTCTAAACTAAAATATCTTGAAAAAATATCAAGATTAGTTCACAAATCTCTCCAACTATTTTACATAAATAGAACTTAAGTAAAGGACACTTAAACTAATGCATCTATTTGGCACTATTTTGTATGGATAGTTGAAGAAAAAGAGAAGAATTCGAATTTGATCCAACTCTTAGTTGATGATGAGGCATCCAAGTCACTAACTGCTTCCTTTCTTTGTGCAAGTCTGCTCCAACAATTTTGCAAATTTGGGGTCCAATGAGACCTTTGTGTGTCTCAATCCGTAATAGATATGTAAAAATTGAAAGAGGTTACTGTATATCTATATGCTACTGAGATAAACCTCTTTCATTTTCCCAAAATTCCTCTCCAGCTATGCACAAACAGCTCTGCAAAAATATGTGTAAAACAGAGTTTTACAGAGTCTGAAAAATAGCCTGTAAAGATGTGCATGTATATATCATTCTGAAATCACTGTGAAAAATGTGAGATTGGTTTTTGTAGCTGGGTCCCTTAGCAACAAAAAAATCTTTCATTTTTGTACGATTTATTTCTAATTGTCCAAAATATTCTCTACAAAATGATGACTTAACAGGAATTTTCTGCAAAAAGTGGTTTCCAACATTGTTTAATATTTCCAAAACCATAATAGTGGTTAGAAAAGTGAGAGAGGTTTTTGTGGATGGGAATCTTATGAACATAAACATCCCTCAGGTTTTCAAAATTCATCTTGTATTGGTCACAATAGCGTCTGCAAAACAATGACTTAAACATGAAATTTCTGCAAAAATGTTCCTTCTTGTTATGTTTTTCATCTTTTCACTTTTTTGTTCTTTTAACTGTTTTACTTTCACTTTAGATAAACTTCAATGTTGGTGAAAGTATTTTCATCTCTTTTTACCATTTTACTGCCTTTGTAATTACTTTTACTGTTTTACCTTTGACTGCTCTGTAACTTCATTTTAACTTTCACTCTGACTTTTACTTGAGACACTTTAACCACTCATACTCTTTAACTGTTCTTTACTGTGTCTTTTTACCTTCAATGTGTAGTTTAGGTTTTTATTGTCTATTTCAACAGTAAATTGTTTAATATCCTATTTACTTTGCTTGTCTTTCAACTATATGTTTTATCTTCCATCTCTGTTTGAATAGATTTGATAACACTCTTAGAGTAAACAAGTCTTATGACTAGTATTAAGACTGTTTATCGAAGGATGTGGTCTTCTGATCACCTGTAAAACAAAAAAAATTGTTAAGAAAGCATTGGTTTGCAGGGGAGGTCGAAAAGGTTTCATTTGATTTTGAGAGGTCTGTGGAGTGAATCTAGAATGATTTTTGGGAGGTAAACCATGCTCGAATTGGTTAACAGAGGCTTCAGGTAGCGCAACTGGGTTACAAAGGGTTTTACTGCATGGGAGTCTGGTCGTTCACTGTGAATGAAAAAATGAAAAATGCAGGCTTATATCGTTTTATTCACTAAGTCAATGGGTGGCGGAATTTTTTATTATTTTATTGGATGACGTCAGCATGGTACAGTGGATATGTCACGAGCGGAAAGGTGGTAAGCGGTTTCTATCGCACCGCTTATGAGGGAAGGCGGTTTTAGGCGGAAGGGCAGCGATGCGATACAATGACTGACACGTAGCACGACACTGTTTGAAAACTGTTTGGCCATCGTGCGTTATCTTTCGTACGTGGATGTCCAGCGAAATGGATGAGGGCCGTAGATCTTTGATGGGGCGATCGGACAGTCGACGGGACAGGGAGATGGCGGAGTTTTAATGACGCAGACCCAATGTAATTATTCGTTAAATAAACTCATTGGGCATGATCTGATTAGCGGGTTGAATTCATTAATTAATCGTGAGGATTAATTAATCTCTTTTGTATGTTCGGAGATGAAAAATGCGCAGGGATGGATTATTTTCAAAGTTTGGTTTTAATAAAACTTTGGGTTTATTTTTTGTTTTAAACATATATACATATGTTTAAACGTTTTTCATATATTTTATTATATGATAATTAAATCAATGTGATTTTCTTACCATAGGGGGCGGGAATAGAATTAATGTTATATTTTAGCCAAAATGAGGTATATTGTGGGTTTTTGATTTGAATAAATAGGAGTTAAATACTTTTGGCTAAAAAGTCATAATATAAGGGTTTTGGGGATATTACTATAAAAGGATTTATATATAATAGGAAAAGGTGATTTTCATAGGGAGTTAATATATAAATTAGAGTTAATATGACAACGGGACAATGTAAACTCAAAATACTTAAATATAACCAAGAAAGTGAAGATTCAAAAGTAAATGGCATTATTATACTTTCATCACTTATACTTCGAATAAAAGTGATTTTGAGGGCTTTTCATGAAATATTGAAGGATTTTCCTAAGTAAAAATGAGATTTTACTTAGGAAAAGGTTTTTAAGAGGTGAATGAATGTGATAATGGATGATTTCAAGTACTTAGGTTTTTTTCAATTATTGGGCTGAGGGTCCAGTCCTTCCAAAATTCAAGGAAATGCCTTGAGCCCCTCTAATCTTCAAATACCTTAGCACTTAGGGGAAATTAGTGAAATCTTTAGGGAAAAAATGAAGGGGAAGTTAATAATCTTGACTTTGCTTTTCTGTGAACTTTTCCAATGTAGTATCCGCCTTTGTACTTGTGATGAAAGTAAAATTGAACGCACTTAGAACCATCATTCATCACATGTAATTCTGCAACAACATCTACCTACCCTACCTACTTTACTCTACCATTTTTTCTTCTTTATTAGGGTGCACTTAGACTGGCAAACCCTTATCAATCTTCTTTTTTTCTTTTACATGGAAAACCTATCTAAGTCTACACTTATTACATCCAAGGGCTCAGTTTAAACTGTTGAGCTCCTTTTATTCACTCTACTTATGTATTTATCTGCCAAGATTAAACTGTTTGGCCAGATATTTATTCTCTATTCTACAACATGAAATTGAAAAATGAATGAGTCAAGTTTAAATATTTTGACTCTTCATAAATTGTGGCAAAAGTTTGACAAACTACACACAATTTTGTTTATTACATCAGAGAAAAAAGTAGTGGCATTTAGACTTGCACACTTTCCTTGGCCTTTTCTTGTTTGGGGTTCATTTTATTTCACTTTTTTGGCCATTTTTATTTTTTCACCCTTTGATTTTTCTTTTAGGGTATACCCTCTTTACAATTTTTAATTTTTTTGATTTTTTGATTTTTTTTGAAAATATGGAACACCTTTGCAACAAGAAAAAGGTTTGAACATATTGCATAGTTCATCAAGTCAATCATGAAAAATGACACCTATCGGTATAGGAGTCTAACACTGGCTCCACTTGGGGATGGCTTTTCCTGGTGAAAAGTCAAGAACAACAGGTCAGTTGTCCTCATCCATTGACCTTGGTGAACCAGTAAATGTCTTCTGTCTTCTGCAAACTAAAATCTAATCTGAAACTAAAACAACACACAAAAATTCTCAAACCAACTTAATGAAAAACTAGCTAAAAATTGAAAACTAAAAAAAATTCTCAAAATTATGAGCTTATTAGCACTCATCTACCTACTCAATCTACTGTTCAACTACTAGTTAGGTAAAATGAAATAGCCAATGAAACCATTCAAGAATTATGTACTTTGATAGATTTTGTTGCATTTTCTTGTCGATTATCAAAATTGTACTTCTGAAACCTATTAGAAACTTGTCAACAAATGAGAGGATAAAGAAACACTTGATTTCCTTTGTTGACTCTAGAAACTATACAAAAGGATCTCCCAAAATATATACATTGATGTTTAACTGATCTAAACAACTGTACATCTGTTCTGGATGGCCTCCATGCCATGAATCTAAAATGTTATTTTCATCTTTATCTCCCTGCAAAATTTCAGATAAGATTTGTGATGATATTCCTACTGATTGTAATGTTTGAATGTTGAATCCTTTATCATCTTGATTCTGAAAATTATAGTTAGTTAATAGAGGAATGCTTCGAATGCCTTCAATATTCAACATATCTGCTATTGGATCCTAAAAAACTTGAAAAAATGGCTGCAACCTATAGCATATAGGTTTCCATGAGACTTCATAAGCTTTAAAAAGTTTCTCATCCTTTTCATTAAATATGTTATACCACATTTCCTTTAAACACTGAAATGATTCAAAAAATAGTGGTATGGAACTTTCTTGTGTTATTTGATCATTTACTTCAATGGGAACTGGCAACTGCAATTGTGAAACTAAAAAATCTTGATCAATAGTTTCATTATCTTCTTTGTTGTCAATCACAATTCCTAAAGATTGCTGATTATTAATGGCATGATAGTTGTCTCTAATGAACTGAAATGAAGCAAAACAAAGAGGTAAATAACTTTCATTTATTTCCACATTTTCTGCTTTTTCTTCCTCACTCTCATGGTTTATCTGTATTGGTTGATCACTGTCTTTAATCTGCTGAAACTGAGTTTCTTCATCCCACAAACTAGCTTCTGATTGCTCTGTAAAGTTAGCTTGAGTTTGGAGAACATAACTATCATCATAATGATCATACTTAGGTAAATAATCAAAAGAAGGAATGTCATCAAACAACACATTAGATCAGCAGATTCCTCTTCCTCATATTGATCTATAAATTCATTTTATGATCTATGATAATTTGAATCAAGAGGAATTTGTTCATGGCTATCAACCTCTTCTATTTCTTCATGGTGATTTTGAATAAAAAAATTATCTTTCATAGTGATCTCTTGTGTTCTTTCATCTAGTTTTCTTACCAAAAGGCTGAGTTTTACCTCTGCAATGTGTTTCTTTTCCTCTTCTTCTGCTTTTAACTTTTCCTGTTTGATTTGGAGATTAACTTCCACATCAACTGCAATGTTCTGCATCTGTACAAGTGTTTTTGGATCTCTTTCTCTTAATCGAAATTCTATTTCTGGATCAAAGGCACTTGGATAATGCAAGAGAGCTGAATCATGATGAGGTCTAATATTTTTTGGCAATGAATTATAAACTTGATTGAATCTGTCAGAAAATTGTTGTATTGTTTCATTTGGATGTCTTTTTAATTGATTATATTCTTCCATGATCACAAAATGATTAACTTTGATTATCCATCTATCAAAGAAAATTTTGATAAACTGCTGGAAATTTGAGATGCTAGCATTAGGTAGATTTTTGAACCAATTATTTATTCTATTTTGCAAAGAAAGAGAAAAAAGTCTGATTTTAACATCATCTTCATAAATTTCAAATAAATCCAAATAATTATCAAAACCTTGAATATGTTTTTGGGCAGTGATACCATTCTCTCCATCAAATCTAGGAAGATACTTGTAGTATTTTTTAGGAAAATCATGGAGTAAATGAGGTAGAATAAGGAGCTTATATCTATCTGGAACTTTATATGGCACAGGGATATGTACAGGGATTGTAAGATCAGTCTTGATTATTTGAGGCTTCTTAATTGGAAAATGATCATCATTAGATTCATAAGAAAGTTGCTCAAAGAGATTAGGAGAATTATTACTTACAATATTCAAAGGAAAATAACTAAAAACTAATCTAAGATCTTCTATAAAATACAATATACATTGAAAAAATTTCTTAATGAGAAAGAACATAATGTCTTGGATTAAGATCCAAGTTGAAAGCCTAATCTTTCCATATTGTCCTTTGAGGTTCATTCCTCCAGTGGAGTCTTGATTGTGAGATTGATTTTGGAGTCGCCAGGTGGATGATTTTAACCTTTGTGTGTCTGACCCCTGTCCACCATCATAGATAAGATCTAAACCTGTAAAACAATTCCAAAGAAAAAGTTAGTTCTTTAGGAAACCAAATTTTGAGTATTTTATGATTATTTTGTTTTTTTTTTTTTTTTAATCAATTTTCAAAACAACTTCTATGATTTCTTTAAGAGGCTTTAGATATGAGATTTAAACTTTCTTAAAGACTTATTAAACTAGAGAAACTGATGAAATTTTTGAAAAAAAAGTTCAGTCTATAAACTAGACCGGAGATTGACTGAAGTAGCATTTATTTACTATGCAATTGCAGAGCAAAAGCATTTCAAAGGCTACCTGGCTAATCTTCAGGCTCCGTCTGTAGTTTATAAATCAAACAATAGTAACAATAAAATGATTCAGATCCCCAATGTAGTCGCCACTATGTTATCACTCATATTTTCCTTGAAGTTGTGGAAAAGGAAAGTAAATCTGAGGTAACCACAAACCAACCTTCAGATACAGAATCTAGCCAATCTGTATCCAGAGAGGGCTCTCTCTTTAAAATTTAGCTTTGTTCTTAGAAAATATTAGGCTAGTTATAAGTCCAAGAGTTTTGTTTGAATTTAAATGGTGGAATTCGCCAACTAAGGGCACGATTGAGTATTTCAGGGCATTCGGCTATGGAGTCAAAAAAATGGCTTTACCGAATTACGTTTCTACACAAAAGATGGCTTTGCAGGGCAAGATAGCCAAACAGAGAACAATTTTAGATTATAAAATGAATGGAATGGATTTTGAAGGGATGAAAGGAAATTAAGAATATTTCAACATGTTCAAAGAAATAAAGTGAATGATTACAAATAAAGAGAAATTAATAATTCTTTACTATAGTAATCAAAATGTTTAAACCAGCGAAACAAGAGCAATTAAGAATTCATTGTTTATAGCCAATTTAGAAGAAAACATTTAGAATAATTACAATTGAAATCAGAGTACACTTAAGCAAGTTCTGATTTAATCCTTTTCGTTAATTATTCAGAAAATAAACACAGTGATGCATTAAACATATATAAAACTTAAAACACAGGATAGAAATGACTTATTGAACTTCAGTCTGACACATGAATCCTGCAAAAAGTCTTGAACTTCAATTCATCATCCAGCAAGCCACGAAGAAATTATTCCAAAAGCACTTTATTCCAAAAGTCAATGTTAGAACAAAGTAGAAGAATCCACCCTCAATACTTCCAAGAGTGAAGTATTTATACAAATTCTAAACTAAAATATCCTGAAAAAATATCAAGATTAGTTCACAAATCTCTCCAACTATTTTACATAAATAGAACTTAAGTAAAGGAAACTCAAACTAATGCATCTATTTGGCACTATTTTTTATGGATAGGTGATGAAAAAGAGGAGAATTCAAATTTGATCCAACTCTTAGTTGATGATGAGGCATCCAAGTCACTAACTGCTTCCTTTCTTTGTGCAATTTTGCTCCAACAATTCTGCAAATTTGGGGTCCAATGAAACCTTTGTGTGTCTCAATCCGTAATAGATATGTAAAACTTGAAAGAATTTATTGTATATTAATATGTTGTTGAGATAAAACTCTTTCAGTTTCCCAAAATTCCTCTCCAGCTGTGCGCAAAAGGCTCTGCAAAAATATGTGTAAAACAGAGTTTTACAGAGTCTAAAAAATAGCCTGTAAAGATGTACATGTATCTCTCATTCTGAAATCACTGTGCAAAATGTGAGATAGGTTTTTGTAGATGGGTCCCTTAGGAACAAAAACCTCCTTCATTGTTGTAATATGTATTTCTAATTGGCCACAATATTATCTGCAAAATGATGACTTAACAGGAATTTTCTGCAAAAAGTGCTTTCCAACATTGTTTAATATTTCCAAAACCATAATATTTGTTAGAAACGTGAGAGAGGTTTTGGTGGATGGGAATCTTATGAACATAAACCTCCCTCAGTTTTTCAAAATTCATCTTGGATTGGTCACAATAGCTTCTGAAAAACAATGACTTAAACATGAAATTTCTGCAAAAAATGTTCCTTCTTGTTATGTTTTTCATCTTTTCAATTTTTTGTTCTTTTAACTGTTTTACTTTCACTTTAGATAAAATATAATTTTGGTGAAAATATTTTCATATATTTTTACCATTTTGCTGCCTCTGTAATTAGTTTTACTTTTTTACCTTTGACTGCTTTGTAACTTCATTTTAACTTTCACTCTAACTTTTACCTCATACACTTTAACCACTGATACTCTTTAATTGTTCTTTACTGTGTCCTTTTACCTTCAATGTGTAGTTTAGGTTTTTATTGTCTATTTCAACAGTAAATTGTTTAATATCCTATTTCCTTTTCTTGTCTTTCAACTGTATGTTTTATCTTCCATCTCTATTTGAGTAGATTTGATAACACTCTTAGAGTAAACAAGTCTTATGACTAGTATTAAGATTGTTTATCCAAGGATGTGGTCTTCTGATCACTTGTAAAACAAAAAAAATTGTTAAGAAAGCATTGGTTTGCAGGGGAGGTCGAAAAGGTTTCATTTTGAGATTTAGGGGAACGTAGGTGAATGAAATGATTTTTGGAGTAAACCATATGGTCGGATTATGGAGAGCTTGAGTAGCGCAAGCTGATTCTGAAAGGTTTCTTGCATGGAGTTTTGGTCGTTCCTTTGTGAATGAAAAATGAAAAATGCGGGCTTATTTAAATTTATTCACAAAGTCAATGGGTGGCGAAATTTTTATTTTATTGGATGACGTCAGCATGGTACAATGGATATGTCACGAGCGGAAAGGTGGTAAGCGGTTTCTATCGCACCACTTATGAGGGAAGGCGGTTTTAGGTGGAAGGGTAGCGATGCGATACAACGACTGAGACGTAGCACGACACTATTCGAAAACCGCTCGGCCATCGTGCGTTATCTTTCGTACGCGGATGGCCATCGAAATGGATGAGGGCCATAGATCTTTGACGGGGCGATCGGACGGTCGACAGGACAGGGAGATGGCAGAGTTTTAATGACGTGGGCCCAATGTAATTATTCGTTAAATAAACTCATCGGGCGGGATCTGATTGGCGGGTTGGTTTTATTAATTAATCGTGAGGATTAATTAATCTCTTTTGTATGGTCGGAGATGAAAAATGCGTGGGGATGGATTATTTTCAAAGTTTGGTTTTAATTAAACTTTGGGTTTATTTTTTGTTTTAAGCATATATACATATGTTTAAACATTTTTTATATATTTTATTATATGATAATTAAATCAATGTGATTTTCTTACTATAGGGTGCGGGAATAGAATTAATGTTATATTTTAGCCAAAAAGGGGGTATATTGTGGGTTTTTGATTTGAATAAATAAGAGTTAAATAATTTTGGCTAAAATAGTTATAATACATGGGTTTTGGGGATATTATTATAAAAGGAATTATATATAATAGGACAAGGTCATTTTTTATGGGAATTAATACATAAGTTAGAATTAATATGACCAAAGGATAATGTAAACTCAAAATACTTAAATATAACCAAGAAAGTGAAGATTCAAAAGTAAATGGCATTATTATACTTTCATCACTTAGACTTAGAATAAAAGTGATTTTGAGGGCTTTTCATGAAATATTGAAGGATTTTCCTAAGTAAAAATGGGATTTTACTTAGGAAAAGGTTTTTAAGAGGTGAATGAATGTGATAATGGATGATTTCAAGTACTTAGGTTTTTTCAATTATTGGGCCGAGGGTCCGGTCCCTCCAAAAGTCAAGGAAATGCCTTGAGCCCCTTTAATCTTCAAAGACCTTAGCACTTAGGGGAAATTAGTGAAATCTTTAGGGGAAAATGAAGGGGAAGTTAATAATCTTGACTTTGCTTTGTTGTGAACTTTTCCAATGTAGTATATGCCTTTGTACTTGTGATGAAAGTAAAATTGAACGCACTTGGAACCATCATTCATCACAAGTAATTCTGCAACAACATCTACTTACCCTACCTACTTTACTCTACCATTTTTTCTTCTTTATTAGGGTGCACTTAGACTGGCAAACCCTTATCAATATTCTTTTTTTCTTTTACATGGAAAACCTATCTAAGTCTACACTTATTACATCCAAGGGCTTAGTTTAAACTGTTGAGCTCCTTTTATTCACTCTACTTATGTACTTATCTGCCAATATTAAACTGTTTGGCCAGATATTTATTCTCTATTCTACAACATGAAATTGAAAAATGAATGAGTCAAGTTTAAACAGTTTGAATCTTCATAAATTGTGGCAAAAGTTTGACAAACTGCACACAATTTTGTTTATTACATTAGAGCAAAAAGTAGTGGCATTTAGACTTTCACACTTTCCTTGGCCTTTTCTTGTTTGGGGTTCATTTTATTTCACTTTTTTGGCCATTTTTATTTTTTCACCCTTTGATTTTTCTTTTAGGGTATACCCTCTTTACAATTTTTAAATTTTTTGATTTTTTGATTTTTTTTGAAAATATGGAACACCTTTACAACAAGAAAAAGGTTTGAACATATTGCATAGTTCATCAAGTCAATCATGAAAAATGACACCTATTGGTATAGGAGTCTAACACCTCCAACATTCTCTACCTTTTATATTTTGATTATGAGATCATATATGTCGGGACCCATAATTTTGCGCTCTTTGTATCCGTCTGTGCGATGAATTAGACCATGATTATAAGGCCATTGAAATTCTCCACTACTCAATGGTCTTCGGCATATTAATAAATATATGTTGTTGGTATTAAAGCTCAACCTGCAACTTCATATAATATATTGAATTATGATTTGAATATTACAATTGGACCATTGCAAAACTTTTAACTTTTCAATCTTCATAAGCGGCATCTCTTTTATAAAAACTATATGATGGTCGGTAAACCCACAATCCCCTATCTGTTGTTTCAATTCGATGTATAGAAAAATGCATCCCCAGATTTTAACTCCAATAGTATATATATACCTCTCTCAATTCATACGAGAGTACACCTCCATCTTATTGTCTGAGCTGGAAATTTAAGTGAGTGCGGAGCTTCAATATCTCACTATTTCCTCAAAGGTCATAAACCCCTCATTTCATATCATATACCCTTTTTTCAATCCCAACACTAACCTTTGAAAGGTTCGGGCCCCACAGCTTCATAAACCTTTTTTTATTTGCCAATGCGATTAATCGCAACTGTATTCTTCCGATTGCGATTGGATTCTTTATAATTTTTCCTGATGCGATTGATCGCAATCACATCCTTTTATGGGATGTTCCGCCCTTTTTCCGATGCGATGGCATATCTTTAAGCTGGACTTCAAACACACATGATTCACTGTTCATAAACACATCAGGTCCGGAACTCAATCGCAATTAGAACTTTTGTTAACAAGTTTCGATGCCATAAGTCTCTCCGATGCGATTAGTGAGGGTCCCACAAGGTTAATAAAACTCTTCTGTCCATTCGATTTGTTATATTATATGTGTTTGCCAATGGTTTAAGATCAACACCAATTCATGCTTTTCACATATGTTTTATACCCATTTAAGTCTCATATACAGTTCCTGTACGCGCACCCTTGTGAAAATTAATATCAACTATGATATATTAATATATTTTCATCCTCTATCAAGAACATTACAACAAAGCCTTGGCCTAGGCTTAAACTCAACGATAACCGTATGGCATTTTTGGGCCCACATTCTACCGCTTATCTACACTCCACAGGTTTAATACATCAAGTGTATTGACACATATCAACCTAACAATAGATTTTCGGCCGTTACCTATGGACATACACATATATATATATATATATATATATATATATATATATTTGCCCTTGGATTAAAACCCACTTTATAACACTGCATACGCGAAATTAAACATTCGACCATTGGAATAACTATACTATTGATTCAATGCGGATTCGGGACCCACATGCATTTCTTGCATTAACTGTTGAACGGATCCAACTGTCCGCCATACGTCGCGCTCCAACCCATAATCTGACGGCAACCAACGAATATCACGTAGATTAGAAGAACTAAGGTTAGTCTTTTGAATTCACGCGATGAAAATGTTTTTACAATACTGTCCTCTGCCACGTGTCACACAGAGGCATGTATCACGTCCAAAAAGGTGTTACTGCTTACCACTCACAAGGGCACGTGATAATGCTGGTTTTTCTTTCAAAACTGCTATCACTATTCCCTCTTGGTCCTAGTTCTAATAATTCCATTTCAATGTTTTGTTATAAGGAATTTCCGCCTTTGTTATTTGTCAACCTTTGTTAATAGTGTGGCTTTATCACTTTTCTTCTGATTTTTGGTTCTGCCCTTTTAAATAACTATCTTCCTCTGTGTTAACGCCATGGCGTGACTTCACCAGTATCAACCACATCGTTCAATGACTTGACCATCGTATGATTCAACCACACAAATGAGATATTTAAACCTTCGAATTCACGGTTAACGCATGCTTCCAGTTTTATATGCAAGTTAGGTGGTTCAAACCTACAATCGAGCCTGAATGAGATTCAACCTTATAATATACAAAACCTCTACAAAGAAATTCATTCGAAGCATTGCCCATACAATTATTACTATGCCATCACCTGATTTCACAATTCCTTTGCGGGTTCACTGTATTATGACTATAATTTCCTTAGTATATATATAACCTCACACACTATACTCCACAATAAATCCATGTACATAGTTAAACATAATTGCACATAGGAGCCATTTATACTCCCAATTACAGAGTCTCATCATACCCATGCAATGCTAAAAAATTCCTCCCATAGATACAAATAAATCCACTTGCAAACACTTCGTATTGTCTTGGCAGAACTTCTTCTTCTCTTAATTGTGCCCCTTTTTCAAAATCCAATGGCCCTCCTTCTGTCCTCACTACTCTACACCTTTAATATCTCTTTGCTTCTTTGCTATCCTCTGCTCCTTGAATGATGTTGCTCCTTAATTCTCTTTTTGCTATCTTTGCTACCTCTCTTTTTGCTTCCTCTGCTCCTTGGCTGATGTTTCAGGTGCTCCTCCTTTGTCATCTCCTTTGTCATCAATGAAAACATTTCCAACATTGATCTCATCCATGGGGGATTTATCCCTTAGAAAATGGGCCTTCCTCCTCCTCTCATGGGCTCCCAACCTCTTATCCATTCCTATAAATTCATGCCCCTCCTTCCAATAAGGTTATAACTTGGTTTTTCATTATCGGGCTAGTCTAAACTCTCGTTCCCTTTGTATCTTCGCATTGTGATAATGCATAAGTGTTTAGGAGAAGGAATGCTTTAGAGCTTCAGTGAATGACTTAGACTTTCACCAAAGGATGCCTCCAACATCAAGGCCTGGGTTGCAAGCTATTCCTTTTATATTTATCAATAAAACACTATTTATCTTGACAACAATGGTGCACCGCAATAGGGTTTTTAATTTAAAAAGTCAGGGTGCACTTTGTAAATAATCCACACTGGTGCATTGGGTACTCGAGCACACTAGAACATGGTACGAGTCGTAAAATTCATTTTTACCATTTTCAGTGTTGTACATCTCTCAAGAATTGGTCCTACTTTTTCGTCTGTGAAGTTCCTTGCCATCAACGCTTCCCTTGCTTTGCATCCTTCCGTATATTTCTCACTATGTGCCTTTCAAATTTTCTCAAATGGTGGTCAAATTTTATTTTTTGTTTACATTGCAACCATGCCTCTTTGATGAGAAAATGTTGAGGTAACGTCTATGTTTCTCGCGAACTTAAATTTTAGCAGAGTGGAATTGAAAATTAAGTAAAAAAAAGCATTGTTATTTATTTATTTATTTTTTCTACGAAGTGTGTTTGATAGGTTTGCCTCGCACCATTCACGGTGCACCCTATAAATTTACAGGGTGCACCACAAATTAGTGCATAATGTTAACGCACCGTAGTTTTTAATACTATTTGTTGTGTTTAGTAAATCGAAACACACTGAGCCATGAAGTTCCATGACACACCACTTTAAAATTTTTAATTTTTATGAGAGTGTGTCTAGTAAAAGTAACTTCTTGGTGCATTTATTTTTACCAAACACACCGCATAATATTAAAAAAATATAGATCGATGTGTTCGTTAAGCTAAACATTCCCATGCGGTGCAATGACGTAAAATTAATGCATGAATGCGAAATTGTATGTTGATGCACTGCATTGAAAAATAAAAGTAACTAATGTTATGTATGTGTGCAAACTAAAATAAATGCGTCAAGTTGATTTACACACCATGTTCAGTGCATTACTCTTTTTTTGGTGCACCATTTCTAGTGCATTAATTTTTTTTTGGTGCACCGTGGTTGAATTTTTTTTTAATTGAAATTTATATGTCCATATTTATAAACACGTTTTTCATTTAATACAAAAAATTATTTTTGATGTATGAGGATAATGTATTTTTTAGGTCAATCATGTAGAGACGTCAAAGGAGAGAGGAGGAACAACAACATGAGAAAATATTTGACCAGTACAATGTTGTACAAAAGTGGTAGGCACAAGAGAGGGAGAGAGATTTGTACCCTCACCCTATTACTGCGTCCACCTAAGGCCTCTTGATTAATGTATGCCTCCTTAGGTACTATGAGGAGACTACATCGCGAAATGGGAACTCTGGGTTATTGGTCAAACTGATCCATCAGTGGGATTTCCACCGATAGGCTTTCTGTGTCGGTCCCTACAACTTGTGGTTATAGCCCACTAAGGATGACATATATTTTATCACTGTCCTATCTAGAAGGGTATAATTTTCTCTAGTTCCCTAATGTCCCCCTCAGTGTTGTAACATAGGGTCTATAGAGTCCTAGAATTGTTTTCTTTTGACACCCTTTTTGCATCCATATTTTCCTTCTTTTCCCATCACTAGCAATCTAATAAGGAAAAAATCACATGCTTTTTACAAGGTAAAATACTTATGTGTCCTATTTTTCATAATTTTTAGTATGCCATATTTTTTTGTTAAATATTACATTCAACTATAGAATTGACACAATTCCGCAGCTATTCCATAGATCCACAACTACACTCATTGAAAATAGGGTCCCAGTGCGCTAGATCAGCAAAGGAGTATATGGGTATATAGAGGATGATCCCCTCATGGATTTCCTCCTATTTATCCGAGATATTTCATCAAGGATATCACACTATTATATGGTCAATGGAAGAAATCAACACATAGTAGTGCTTAGGAACAGAGTTTGGGAATGTCACGATTGTGTCGATTTGCTTTCCTAATAGAAAATCAACAATTAGAGATATCATGTTTGAGTTTTTAACATGTATAAGGATTCTAATAGATATCTATAATCTTAGAGCTCGCGTATTGTTGAACTCACTCTATAAAACCATAGAAACTCTGTGTACTCGGGACGCGCCATATTTTATTTCTTGAACATTTTTTTTGAAGACTTTTATGTTAATTTGAAGTTCCTCTTTTGTGCATTTAATGCGCTGATAGTGTTAATAAACCTACAACGTTGCGAAGGGCCCCTGCAAATAGATCAAGTAATTTTCTTTCAGTTTTTAATTCATCTCAAACGCATTTCTATTTCATATTCTAAATCTGGTTAATGCTTTGATTTATGCTTCATTTTTAAGTTCATTTTAAATAGCTCAGTGCTTTGATTATGCTTATTTCATAGATTAATTTCTTAAATTCATTCTGTCATATTTTATACAACTTAGCTCATTTCCTTTTCATTTACATTCCAGATTATAATTTGAAGTAGATAAAAACTTTGTTCTCATATCATTTCGATTTAAGTTTTTAGTTAGCTCTTAATGTTCATAATACTGGGACTATATCACATCTCATTCTTTCATAATTTAGAGTTAGTTCACTATTTGTTGCAACATAAAAATCCCAAAATCAAAACACAAAAATAATTAATATAATCATTTATTTTGAAAGGAGTCATCTCACAAACTATTTTTAACAACTCAATTCAATTGAAATTAACCAGAGAAATAATATCTAACATAGATGATATATTTTTCTAAAAAAAAATCAGTAATCCATAGGAATTCAACATTGATTCATAAATTCAAAAATTAGAAAAACTCTTAATTCAATCATCACTCTAACAACGAATACTTATAGCACATATAGGGCACTTAAACTTCATCATTTTACCGACTCCAGTTGATAATTTATGCTTGCAATTTAAGAACATTAAATTGACTAAAAATTTTTGTGCCATTGTTGGGGAAGTGTTAATAGAAGTCTTAGAAATAAAACATGATATGCATAGAGAGAGAGAGAGAGATTCTAAAGGTAGGTTTATAGTATGAGGAAGAATTTTGATTCCTACATCATCACTCACTCCACCCCAACCTCGAAGTTCTACACCACCCACTCAAACTTGAATTCCATATGTAGATGGTCCACAAAGACTTCCTAAAATATTAAGATTTTAAATCCAACCTACTTCACCTACTTCATCTACCGAAGCATTAATTGAAGAATAAACTCCCCCATATCCAACTACAGAAGTAATTTTCTTATATTCAACAGGAGAACAACTTCTAGGACAAGAATTAGAAGTCCTTAGTGAATAAGAATAAAAAGAAACTCATTCAAATTCTCCATTGATAGAGGAACCAGAAAAGTAAAAAATTCTATTGTAGAACCATATACTTACATTAGTTTTGAGGAATCCATCATGGTTGAAGAAGGAGAAGGCGAAGTACACAATCTCAATTGTGAACGACCTAGGATTTGAGGAGGAAGAGAAGGAAATAGAGGAGGTGGAAGAGGTAGAGGTATAGGTAGAGGAGATAAAGAACATTTTGGAATCCATATCCACGATAACGATACAACATATTTCACCTACTATCCTCCATAATTTTCATGGAATAATAAGTGAAGATCCAAAAAGACTTCTCTCTGAATTTTAAGTATTATGCAGATCATATGATTACCTACATCATGGCCAAAAATTAAAATTGTTCCCTACTACCTTAAAGGATTCAACATTAAAATTGTTTATGAGATTAGGGACAGATTCTATAGGAACATGGGAAGAAATAAAAGATGCATTATTAGAGAAATATAAGGATTACCGTATGCCTCATAGCATGAAAGATGAAGTTTTTAAGATGGCAAAAGGTGAAGATGAAAATATTGAAGATTTTATCGAAATATTTATTTATAATATCAAGAAGGCAAAAATGAATAATGTGGATGAGGAAACTTTGAAAGCTCTCTTACTCAAATCCATCAAATATAAGTGGATTTATCTCCTCAATGTAATGGGGAAAGGAGACATTTCTCAATTACCATTTAGACAAACTTGTGAATTATTTGTACATATTTCAAGGTGTAAATCACGAATCAGGAAAAGTCCAAGAGATCCTCTCTTATCAAGAATAAATAAATCTGTAGCTGGGACAGTTAGTACGGAATAATTACATAATTTTCTTGATAATTTCAAAACAAGTATTTTAGGGAGTCTTAGTGAGAAATTTGACACCCTTAAAATACAAAATAAGAAAAAATTTTAAAATGTTACATTATCTATCTTCTGTCCTAGGTGTATAAAGAAACATGCTCTGAGAGAATGTCCTTTAGACTTAAAAACCATAGAAACATGTGTAATATGTACAGAAAATCATGATACTAAATAATTCCCCTCTATAGTGTTAGGGCTGTATATAGTAAAGAAAGAATGTCAAATCATGTAGACCCTCTTTTCTCTATTGCCAGAAGGCCATGGAAAAACCCTCCAAATCAAAATCAAAATTTTAATCCTCAACAATTTGCACAATATTGACAAGTTAATTGGAATTAACCTATGCCATGGCAGCCTTGGGCTCAACCACAACCTCAACCTTGAAATCAAGAGTGGAAAAATCCTTATGGAAGGCATGCTCAATATCAACAATATCCACCACCCTATCAAAATTTCCCACCACAATTATTTCCTCAGAATAATCAATTACCTCAACCTCAAGTTCAAAATAAAAATCCACAACTCTCTCTACCATTTTCACAAAAGAAAAACCAATTACCCATTCAACCACTTTCTAATCCAAATAATAAACCTGTTTACAACATGGAAGGGAAGAATTCTCAAACTTATATAATAACTCCACTATATCTAAATAATGTTCAATTAATATTTGGTAGAGTATTAGAAAATAAGAAACCCTCTATTATTATTCAGGAAACAAAGAAAATTTTTCAAAAAATAGAAATAAAACTGAAGAAGAAGAAATTTCTCTTCCTCAGAAAGAAAGTGATCAAACAGAAAATATTCCCATAATTTCTGATGATAATCCTATTATATAAAAATCTTAAGTATCTATTACAAGACCACATTTTCCTGAAATGTTGAAAATTGATAAAGGAGTAGAAAAACAAATCACATTTCCTCATTATGATATGATGGATGAATTGAAAAATATATGTATAAAAATTCCTTTATTGCAAGCTATAAAAGAAATACCAATTTTTGCAAAAAAAATTAAGGAATTGAGTACTCAAAGCAAAAGAAAAGAAATAAAAAGAATCCAGTTATTTGGGAGAATTTCAGACATCATGATGGGGAAGGAAACAATGCAAAAATATTTAGATCCAGGTAACTACATTGTGAAAATTCATATCAATGGAATTGAAATACCAAACACACTAATTGATTTGGGAGCAGCCATAAACATAATAAGTAAACAAATTATGGATCAAATAAAACTTCATAATCTTCAATACACACCAACATTATTACAATTAATAGTCGTGTTAGCAATTAAACTTGATGGTGTGTTAGAAGATAATTTTGTATCTTTAGATTTTGGGAATATCCTGTCGATTTAATGGTCTTAACATCCAAGAATAATTTTGGAGGACATCCTTTAATTTTAGGAAGACCTTGGTTAACTAAAACTGATGCTTTCATCAGTTGTAGATTGGGAGACATGTTTATCTCAGATGGCAGTTCAATAAATAAATTTACATTATATCTTCCTAAAAAAACAACAATAGATATAGAAAGTGAAGAATGGATAGATGATGATAACGATACACAACCTATTTTCACTATTGCACAAGCAAGTGAGGAGGACCAAATTTTAAATTCAATAGCGAATAATGAGCCCTCCTTATATAATTACAATAGCCAAACTTTTTAATAACAATGTAATATCGAATATTTATCATATAGACAAATGTCTTTACATTATATGGAAAATTTTGAAAATTCTTCAATAGAAATATTTTCAGAAAAAACATTGATGAAAAATCCAAAAGAATTACAAAAAAATCAACTAGTAGAGACCTTGCAAAAACACTATTCTTCTTATGCATCAGAGTATACATATATGAAAGGAATTAATCCAAAGATTGTATGAATCATATCTATATTGAAGAGAATGCTAGACCAGTTAGAAAACCTCAAAGAAGAATGAACCCAATCTTAAAAGAAATTGTAAATGAAGAGCTACAGAAACTATTGAATGTAAATTTTATCTACCCAATATCTGATAGTGAATGGGTTTCACCCCTAGTAATTGTTCCTAAGAAAAATGGAAAATGGAGGGTATGCATTGATTACAGGGAATTGGCTAAAGCAACATTGAAGGACCACTTTCCACTTCCTTTCATAGAGCAAGTCTTAGACACATTAGCAGGGAAAAAGTATTTTTGATTTCTAGATGGTTTTCGTGGGTATAATCAAATTCAGGTAGCACCTGAAGATCAAGACAAAACCAAATTTACCCATGGGGAACTTATGCTTACCAAGTACATCCTTTTGGGTTATGCAATGCTCTAGCAACATTCCAAAGATCAGTTCTCAGAAATTTTCTCTGATCTTATTCATTACTGTGTGGAAGTGTATATGGATGATTTCATAGTTTATGGTAATTTTTTTGAAGAAGCGCTAGAAAATTTAGAAAAGGTTCTAATAAGATGAAAAGAAGAAAATCTTTCATTAAGTCATGAAAAACATTTTATGATGTTTAATGAGGGAATTGTTTTATGTCACCATATTTCAGGAAATGGGATAAAGGTAGACTCATCTAAAGTAGAGGTTACTTCAAAATTATTAGTGCCAAATTGTCAATGATATGTTAGGAGTTTTCGTGGTTTTACTGGGTATTATAGCATATTTAGAGAAAATTTCACAAAAACATCATCTCCACTCTTAAAATTATTTACCAAATATTGTGAATTCAGTTGGGAGTCTAATTGTCAAAATTCCTTTGAAAATTTGAAAAAGAAAGCCTCTAAAGAACCTATTTTAAAAGGACCTAATTGGAAATTGCCTTTCCACATATATTGATGCTTCAGATACAGCCTTAGGGGCTATGTTGGGACAGAAAAATCTTACTCCTTATGACATTTACTATACCAGTAAAAATTTAACTCCAATGGAGCTAAATTATATTGTAACTAAAAAAAAAAATTTAGCTGCAGTGCATGCCATTAATAAGTTCATACATTATATCATTGGCTATGAAAATTTCATTCATACAGATCATTCTACCATAAGATATTTAATGAACAAACAAATCACTAATGGCATAATAACCGTATGGCTATTACTATTACAAGAGTTTAACATCACCATTCTAGATCGACCGGGAAAAAAAAATACAATTTCTTACTTTTTATCTAGGATTCAAAATGATAATAATGATATTCCTGTAGAGGAAATATTTCTAGATGAATATCTTTTTGCATTATCTACTAAATCACCTTCATATCCAAATATTGCTAATTATTTGGCTACAGGAAAATTACCACCTCATTTTTTTCCTAGATAAAAGAGAAAAATAATCCAAACAAGTTATTCTTACTCATCGATAAATAAAAAATTATGCAAAACATGACCAGATATCATCGTTAGAAGGTGTGTACGAGAAGATGAGATACTAGAGATACTCAAAGCTTTCCATGATGAACCAGCAGAGGCCATTTTTCTGACAAAAGAACTACTTGTAAAATCTTTCTCTTAGGATATTATTGGCCTTCCCTTTTCAAGGATGCCAAAGAATATGTTAAGAGATGTGATAGTTACTAAAGGATGGGGAAACTTTTTCTTTCATGTGAAATGCCACTGCAACCTTAGGTACTCATTGAACCCTTTCATAAACGGGCCTTGGATTTTTTTTGTTCCAATTAATACACCTTCTAAACAAAAGAGGTATATTTTTGTATGTACTAATTATGTTATTAAATCGGTAGAAGCTAAATCACTTTATTTTGCTACTGATAATGCTGTAGTTTCATTTAATTTTTAGGATATCTTCACTCATTTTGGTGTCCCAAGGGAAACTGTAACAAATCAGGGAACACAATTCACATCAAGAGTAGTACAGAAGCCGGTGGAAGAATATAAAATCAAGCACTGGAAGTCCACTCCATACCATCCCCAAGAAAATGGGCAAGTTTAATCTACAAACAAGGTGATTGAATCCATTCTCACCAAGATTGCATACTTGCACAGAAGGGACTGGGCAGAAAATCTTCTAGAAGTTTTATGGGCCTATAGAACTACATGGAGAAGCACTACAGGACATACTCCCTACGAACTTTTTTATGGAAAGCAAGTGTTATTTCCAATAGAGTTCCAAATCAAGACCTATAAAATAGCAATTAAGTTGGGACTTGACTTATCACAAGCACAAAACCAAGGGATGGGACAGCTCAATGAGCTTGATGAAATAAGAAAAGATTCTATCCAAAAGAATAGATTGGTTCAGCAACAAAGAGATAGATGGCATGAAAAATACATCAAGGAAAATAAATTTCATCTAGGAGACTGGTCAATTCTCTTTGACTCAAAATTCAATAATCTCCAAGGGAAGTTCAAAAATCACTAGCTTGGACCTTATGAGATGGAAGAAGTTTTTGACAATGGAGCAGTAAGAATCAAGACTATCGATGAAGATAAAATTTCTCTATTAGTAAATGGACAACGCCTCAAGATATATCAAAAGCCAATGACAAGAGAGGAATTTGTCAATATTTTACAAAACAACTCTTCTTTAAAATTGGTTGAGATGAATTCTTCCTCTCAACCTTAAAAAATTATTTTCCTTGTTATAGTCAATTTGGGCATCATCCCAATACACAGATCAATATCTATTAGGGTCTATAATACTCTAAATTAGTTGCTACCTGCCCTAAACAAGTCATTCCATTGGTGGTTTTCCTTCATGAAAGTTTCACTACTTAGATGCCAGTTGAAGTGCCCCATTGAGCCATCAATGCACCCCTAGACAACATTAATGTCTTTGCAAAGCATCTACTCCCATGCGAAGCTGCATTGTAGAGGATCTAGGCCCACTTTAGAGTGTTTAGGTTGACTCGAAGCGAATTTTTCATTGGATTATGAGAATATTCCCAACCTGTAGTGGCTTCTAGAAGTTGTTCCAACTTTCACCTCATTTGATAACTTCGACTATGGAACCCATGAAGCCATTAAACCTCTTATCTTCCTATTCCCATGAAAAATGAAACTTCTTCATCCAATTTTAGGAAATCCATTCAATGATTTATTTATGTCAAAATACCTTCATATACTTGTAAATAGAACACTAATCATAGTGCACATGAGAGCAAGAATTTGTGTTAAGTAGGGTTATGTTGGTGAGATCACAGCTCTTGTAGGTATTGTGCACATACTGTTATGATGCTAGATGTGATGAGGATGGGACTCAAGATGGATCATGAGTGACATCGAATCAATCAACTGGTTGTAGCCTTCCTTCTACTTCATAATAAGGACATTTTTTCCTTTCCTAATACATGTTCTAATGATGTTATATGTGTATTTATGAATTTAATCAATTCAGTTTATTTAACTTGAATAGATTGTATTTCCTTTATTTTATTTTTTGTATTCTATTTTCCATTGCATGAATCAATCAAGCGAGTTAAGTTGGATTGAGAGTGGCGAAAGTGACAAAGGGAGGCGAGGAAAAGCAAACATATTAAAAATAGTTTTCCCTCCATTTATATATTCATTTTAAGGAAAAGGTCAGATATCTTTCTTTATATTGTTCTAAATGCACCACCACACTTAGGGAAATCATACTTATATGTAGGTTTGATTTTCATAAAACAAGTTGGCGACCATATTGGGGAATGAAGGATCATCCCTGGAGGTTTTGTCCTTGTCCATCAATATTTAGTAGAATTTATCTACTTATTTTTAGTCATTTGAATGTATCTTAGCAACATTAGGGTTTTTTATTTCTTTTTAAGAGAGTCCTCTAGCACCAACGCATTGTTGGTCTTGACACGGTTCTCTCCATAGCACTATTGGCTTAGGTACAGTGCTTTGCAACGTACTGTCTCCCACTCAGGGGTGCATTTCCCCTGTGACCAACCAAAATATATCATATTTTTTCTATTTCCAATTCATTTCAGTGTTTTCTTCCTGAAGTTTTGAGTGATTGATTCCCTCTAGAGACTAGTTTGCCTCTACTCTTCTTGCCTCACTTTGGATTTGTTTGATCAATGTTTAATTTTGTTTTCTTTGTCATTTTTGAATAGTTCCAAAGTTAAATTTTGCATTTGATCAATTCATTATTTACAAAAAGAGGAATTTTCGTTTCAGTTTTCGTTTCTCTTGAAATTTTTGAGTGATTTTTTTTGCATTAGTTTCTTTTTTGTTCATCTAAACTTAAAATAAATTAAAAATAAAAACATGCATTTTCATATAGGGCTTGTGAGTGCTTCTTAGGAATAGTTTATGGAAATTTCATTCAGATGTGCTCATTGTTGATTACATAAAATCTGATTACTCTATCCCTTATATCTAGTTTTTTCATTGTCGAAAATCAATTTGAAATGAATGCTTATCATTCTAATTGCATTCTAGAAATGCTAAATACATCTCGTGGTGAACTTGAAAGAAAAACTGATAAGAAATATGTTAGGTCCCTATATTACTAGTATAGTCCCTTATTGTTGTTAGTGTAACCCCCTTATTGTTATTATTGTACCCCTGTAACCCCCATATTGTTATTATTGTGCCCTGAAATTATTATTGTTAGGTCGGCTAGGATTACATTGTGGCCCCACTAGGATTACATTGTGGCCCCATGGACTCCTATATATAGAAAGGAGGTTTTGTAATTTGTATCATCCAAGAATTGTTCATTCATGTAATGTATTGGAGGTTGCCCCCTCGAAGTGGCTTATTTCTAAGGCATTGATATCTATTTTCTTCTATTTTTGGAACCGGTTTCACAACATTTGGTATCAGAGCTTTGGTTTCTAGGGTTTCGCTGCTCCAAACAGGTCATCGTGGAATTTTCGCTTTAACTTTTTTTCTACGAAGTTTCAGAAGCTGAAATTTTTAGGGTACGATAACTAAATCCTGAGGAACATCGTCAAAAAAATTCAGAGATTGGTTCGCAATATTTTCGGAGATATGATCTGTGGAAGTTAGGTCTTTTTGCAGGATCCTCAATTTAATCTAAATGAGTCATCGTGGAATTTGCACTATAAATTTTTTTCTACGAAGGTTCAGAATCTAAAATTTTTAGGGCATGAAGCTGAGATACTAAGGAAACATGTCGAAACATTTTAGAGCTTGGTTCGCAATAATTTCGAAGATATGATCTGTGGCAGGTAGTGCTTTTTCAGGCTATTGAATTTCATCTCAAATAGGTGATCGTGGGAAAATATTCATAACACTTTCTCTGAGCATCAGATTGGAGTGCTGTAAATAGTGGTCGCATTTACACGGACTGTAGTTTCTTTTCTATCAATTTCAGAGCTAAAGGACGAAACGGTACACGTGGCAAGTTGTACAATTTCGCTCTACTGAACCAGTCCATAATTAGGTCATTGTGGGAGATTGGACATAACTTTTCCTTGGAGAATCCAAATCAAGTAATACATGTGGCATTCGAAAGATAATTCAAAAGGCTACCTGAGTGCCCAATTTTAGATATTGAAGAGCCACAATCACAAAGATAATCCAATTTCAATGTCAAGCTCCTCAAAAGAAAGAAAAATGTGTATTTTTTTTTACGAATTGCATAAGTCTTGTTTGAAGAATCAATTTGAATTGATTCCAAGGGCATATTGTAGAATATATATCAGTATTGGGTTAAAAAAAATGCCCCGTAAAAATAATTCAACACCCATTAAGCCTTCAGAAGGCTCTACTATGACTCATGAAGATGAAGAATTGCAACATGATCTATCAAAATTACAAGAGCAAGTGCAAAAAATTCCGCTCTCGCAAAGAGCAACAAAAAATGAAATGCATGTTTTTAAGAAAGGCGTGGAAGAAAAGATGGATGGTTTGAAGAAAGGTGTAGAATCTAAGATAGATGGCATGGAGTCTAAGATGGATGACATGGACGCTAAGATCGATGAAAAAATGAAAGACAACATGGAAAACATGAAGAATGATCTAAAAGAAGACATGGAAGGTTTGACAAAGTTGATACAAGAAATGTTTCCTAATGGTGAAAAGATAGTAGAGGAAACTCATGATGAGAACAAAATAAATTTTAATCGTGACTTCATAAACTCTAATGTTAGCGGTAAGAACCACCATATTCAAAAAATGGATATGAGGAAGTTTGATGGAAAGGATCCTGTAACATGGATACTACAAATGGAGCAATATTTTGATCTCCATAATGTGCAAAACAAACAAATTTATTTAGAAAAAAATACATTTGTATGGTAATGATGGCTTTGCTCCCGTAAAAAAATTGTCACTTGGTCAATTTTTACGGAGGAAATGATAGCACATTATGAGGATACAAAGAGCAACACCTTCTTTAGCCAATTGATAAACCTCAAACAAAAGGGTTTAGTGGGGGAACACATTGAGGACTTCCAAAAATTGAATATAAGGGTAACTGATATTCCAGAGGAACACATGATTAATCTCTTCATAGGTACTTTAAAGGATAACATCCAACATGAAGTTCGCGTTTTGGAACCTGATTAATTGGAGAAGGCATTCAGGTTGGCAAGAAAAATTGAATGTAAAATTATGGCGACAAGGAAGCCTATCACTCACTTCTATAAAGAAGGAAGTGTTGCTACGCCTAGATTTCCACAACCTACAAGGTTGACACCACAACAATTGGAAGAAAAAATAGCAAAAGGGCTTTGCTACAGTTGTGATAGAAAATACACTAAAGGTCATAAGTGTGCTGAGAAAAAATTATTTTACATAGATTGTGAAGAGGAAGAAGAAAATGAACAAGAAGAGGATATACACCAGGAACCAACCCAAGAAGAGGAAGAAATGAGTCCGACCATATCGTGTAATGCATTGGCAGGAATTACCACTCCTCAAACTCTCAAGATAGAAGGACATATCAAGAAGAAAAAAGTAATAGTGTTGATTGATTCAGGTAGCACCCATAATTTTATTCATTGTAAGGTAGCCAAGGAATTAAATTGTTTCCTATACCCAGCACCAGAATGCCAAGTGATGGTTGCAAATGGAGGAACTATAAATTGCTCTGGGAAATGCCATAATATCAAGCTAACCATGGGGGAACATGTATTGACTAGTCCAATGCTTTCCATTCCTATGGGAGGTGCTGATGTTGTACTAGGAGTACAATGGTTACAATCTTTGGGGACGGTAGTTTTTAATTTTCAAGAACTTTTCTTGAAATTTTTTTCAGAAGGAAAGGAAGTCGAATTACGGGGTATTGAAGGGAAGCCAGGAAGGATAATAAGCTCTAATGTCATGACAAATCTTCTAAAGAAATAACAACGAGGCGTAATTGCACAATTATGCTCACTAGAAGTTCCGACATCAAAATCATCTATTTCTACAGATCTCCAACAAGTCTTGGACAATCATTCCAAGGTGTTTGAAACTCCCAAAGTACTCCCACCTATTCGTGATCATGATCATGCTATTCATTTGATTCCAGGAAGTGTTCCTCCAAACATCAGGCCTTATAGATATCCTTACTTCCAAAAGAGCGAAATTGAACGTATGATTGCAGAAATGTTAGAGGCAAGTATAATTCAACCTAGTCAAAGTTCTTTCTCTGCTCCTGTAGTATTGGTACACAAGAAGGATGGATCATGGCGAATGTGTCCGGATTATAGGGAGCTCAATAAGCTCACCATTAAAGATAAATTTCCCATTCCTATGATTGATGAATTATTGGATGAATTACATGGATCAATTTATTTTACCAAGTTGGATCTTTGTTCAGGATATCATCAAATTAGAATGAAGATTGAAGATATTCCAAAAACAACATTTCAAACTCATGAGGGTCATTATGAATTTTTGGTCATGCCTTTTTGCCTTACCAATGCACCTTCTACATTTCAAGGGTTGATGAATTCCATTTTCAAACCCTTCCTTTGAAAATTTGTGATAGTATTTTTTGATGATATACTAATCTATAGTAGGTCTTGGAAGGATCATGTTGAACATGTTGAAAAGGTGAAAAAAATATTGTAAGAGAAACAATTATATGCAAAAACATCCAAATGTTTCTTTGGAGTAAATTTTATGTTGATATTCTCATCATTAGTTTCCTCTACTATCTTTTCACCAGTAGGAAACATTTCTTGTATCAACTTTGTCAAACCTTCCATGTCTTATTTTAGATCATTCGTCATGTTTTCCATGTT
Organism: Pinus albicaulis; assembly: GCA_034641835.2. Taxonomy (NCBI): domain Eukaryota; kingdom Viridiplantae; phylum Streptophyta; class Pinopsida; order Pinales; family Pinaceae; genus Pinus; species Pinus albicaulis. The sequence goes on along the minus strand of CM076579.1, from coordinate 942,458,732 downwards.
GCCTTTCATTTTTTCATCGATCTTAGCTTCCATCTCATCCATCTTAGATTCCATGCCATCTATCTTAGATTCCACACCTTTCTTCAAACCATCCATATTTGCTTCCATGCCTTTCTTAAAAACATCCATTTCATTTTTTTTGCTCTTTGCGAGAGCGAAATTTGGTGCACTTGCTCTTGTAATTTTGATAGATCATGTTGCAATTCTTCATCTTCATGAGTCATAGTAGAGCCTTCTGAAGTCTTAATGGGTGTTGAATTATTTTTACGGGGAATTTTTTTTGAACCCAATACTGATATATATTCTACAATATGCCCTTGGAATCAATTCAAATTGATTCTTCAAACAAGACTTATGCAATTCATAAAAAAAACCTTTTCTACTCCAGGAAGAAACATTGTATGCCAGAACAAAACATCAACATAAAATTTATCTAAGGAAGCATTGTAACATTAACGATAACATTTAGAGGTTTAGGTTAGAAGACATTTTCTAGCGTCGTTAAACATAGAAGCTGTCGTTAATTGTATGCGATACATTTTGAGTGTGATACCTCATTCCACGTATGTAAGTATATTGGGGCTATTCCACGTACTTTCTGGTATATCAGGTGGTGTTCTAGTATGAAAAGTATAAGGGGATGCTCTCACTATGCGGTTTCACATTAGACAACACTAATACGGATTAGGTCTCCACATAACTTCGCATATATTTGGGAGGAGAAATTTCGCTTTCTTACCATCCATAGGTAACTAATTCGGCTACCTTGTACCTATGATAAACCAAACACAACATTCAGGGAGTTTTCCTCCACGTACATAAGTCCTTGGTTTACTAGGGTGGTATATTGCAGTTCACAGTTGCTTGGTAAACCTTTTGCCTAGCATTACCCTCTTTTTGTTTATTAATTTTTGTATGAAATCAATTAGCAATCATGGAAGAATATCAACCCTTTCCCTATCGTTCGCATAGGACAACGAATAAACCACCGATACCGCCAGAAGCTACACCTAGTAGACGAAGGCGCACTCATCCTACCTAGTCCGATACCTATGGAAATATTGGTGCTACATAATCTGATATACCAGAGACATTTGATCCTTTGAGTACCGAGTCTTAAGTCATTTCTACTAATCCCGGTTTATTTGATACTATTGAGACGGAACCCTCACATTTACTTGAGGACACTGAAATACAATCCAGTGAAATAGTAAATCCAGAACCCATTTTTCTTTTAATAGAACATCTTGATCCCGAATTTGAACAATAAGAAGTTGTTTTGGTGCAAACTGTTGATCCTCAGTCATCCGTAATCATCGAATCTTCATCTTTACCACAAATTTTACCACTTGAAATTTATATCGGTCCTGACGGTGAAGTTCTTCCACCTGGTTTGATTTCTATAGAGGAATAACTTCAGGAAGATACAAACCCTTCAAATCCCACTCATTTTGGGTCAGGGCTTCATTTATATCAGTCTTTTCCTCATTTAACGTACTCTTCTCCTGTTGATCCTTTTCACTCTCAAGTTCCCATAGATTTGTTAGAGTATTTTCTGGGTTATTTAACCATGGCAGAGACATCATCCCAGACAGCGTCATCTGTTATAGTTGTGTCAACATCTATTGTTACTTCATATTCAATGTTTTTTATGACACCCGAGTATCATCTTTATGCTGGTCCGTCCGTCCCACTGGGTTACCCAGCATTAAATGAAACCTAATCTGATATCCCCTCTATTCCATGGACTTCGCTCATTTCATCATCTATAATTCTATCTAGTTCGTCTCTTACGAGTAATGAATGGCCTGATCCTCAATATCAGGTCGGGCCAGCCAATTACGGTCCATCTTATCCAGTATCTGCTAGATACCCATCATATGAAAGCCAGTATGTGCAATATACTTATACTCCATATGCTAGGGGACCACATATGTTCGATCCATATGGCATTACTTCGTCGTATTTAGGTCAATCATATGTTGGAATGCACGTTTGCCAATGGAAGCCTACTTTTGTTGTTCAGCCACAAACGATTGTGTATCAATATCAACTAGTTCAACCTGTTGCATCTGTGCCTACTACGCCTGTTATTTCTTCTATGGATGTTGGCCAGTCTACTCAAGTGGGTCCTTCCACCCCTAACCCTTAAGTTTCGGGTATACAAACTCTGTCTTCCCATGGTGGTATTTGACAACCATCTGTATCAGGAATTTAGCAACGGCTAGCTATTTTACCTTTGTCACAAGCTTCTATTGGCCCTATCTATTCACAAATGGGTTCGAATTATCCTAGTGGGAAACCGTTTTATCAGATACCATCGCAGCCACAGTAACCATTCCCATAGTATGAAGCTTATCCAGGTCCTAGTCAACAAGCCTACCCCTATCTGGGTTACCAACAACAGAATCCATTTGATGGTATGCAAAGGCCTATTGCTTAGGAAATTCCATCTTATCTTGCTTATGATCAACCTGACCTTAATCAACATTTTCCATTTGTTGCAACATTAGAGTTACCTAATTTAAATCAGCTCACCAATGATCCTATTAATTATTTACCTTGGTGGCCGGTGATTCCTCATAAATTACTGTCGGAAATTCCTAAAATCAATGGAAATTCTGGAGAATACCTATCTACGCATGTCATGACTTATAATTTATGGTGTTCATAAAATTCCTTAAATGATGATTCAGTTATATTGCATCTTTTCCAGTGAATGTTCACTGATCTAGCTGCGAAGTGGTACATTGAATTACCATGATCTTCGTTTTATAAATTTATATCTTTAGCCACTACTTTTTTAACCCACTTCAATTTACCCATCAGATATGAAACTAGAATGGAAATTTTGACAAGCTTTAAACAAACCACTTCTCCTCATATATCAGATCATATACATGAGTGGTATCATCGTCATCGAATGGTTAAAACATTTGTTCCTAATTGGCTTTTAGCTGAGTGGTTTATTAATTCTGTGTTGCCATCTATCACTGAGGATGTGGCCAAAGGTGGTGTTGTCACTGAAGAGCAAGTAATTGCTCCTACACTCAGTCTGGCATGCTCTATGAAAATATCCCAAATGCATTGCGACCAAATTTTACTGTTCCTCCAGCTCCATCTGGTTAAGACATTCATATTGGTGATGGTGTGATTGGTTTTTCTAGTGCTCTGGAAACAAGTCAACTATTTTGTCTGACACTTGTTGTTTAAAATCAAAACCCTATTTCCTTCTTCTGAAATCCATGCCATGTCATATGAAAAAGGAAAAAGTGACAAGGAAGCTAGAAATAGGAAGAAGGGGAAAGATAAGAAGAAACAAAATTCACCCCCGAAGGAAAAATCATCTAATCCATCCAGTTATTTTCAGAAACCTCATTACCCTTGCTTGATATCTAATGAGGAGAATTTTACACGATATTTTCATCACTGATCAGAAGTCCCAAAACTTCTTAAGACTTTTGTCGCATCTGCAGTGTTGACAACTCCTTTTTCGAACCTTGAAACACATATGGTTGCTACAAATCCTGCTTCTAGTTCCCAAGTGCTTATGTTATCCACCTCTAAGCCCAAATATTATGCTTTGGTGTCAACTCGAAGCAAATATTACAGTAATCCATTTTCATTTTCAAATGGTTAGGCTTCATATCAACCTACCACTTTGACTTCAACCTCATCTGACTTGGCTCTACTGCCTATCCTTCCTGAGTTAACAATAAAACCGCCGAAGGGAGTAGTTCACAAATCGAATTTCAACCCTCGAGCTCGTGCAACTCAAAATTATAATGTAGTCGAAGACTCAGCTCAGTCACCTTCTACTATGTCAACACTTGAGGTTCTTTAGTTTTGACCCTCCTAGAAGCAGCCTTTGTTGTCCACGATTAGTGGAATCTATCCAAAGAATTCAATTCTTGTTGTCTTTAATCACGTGTGCTATGTGCCACAATTACCATCACAAATATCATTGTTGATTGAAGTAGATGTCCTGAATCACTTCATTCATCACACTATCATTGATGAAGGCACATCTACATGTATCATGTCAATGAGTTGTTGGAAGTCACTTGGCTCGCCAACTTTTTCACAATCACCTACGACGTTAAAAGCTTTTTACGGTCGTACATATAAGCCTTGTGGAATTACTAGTAACCTGAAATTAGAACTAGGGGGAAAATCACTTACTATTGAAGTTGAGGTCGTTGACGGACCCCTTGACTACAATATATTACTTGGAAGACCGTGGTTTATGCTATGGCTGCGGTAGTATCTACTTACTTTTGTATGATCATCTTCCCCCATAAAGGAAGTATCACAACCATTGATCAACTCTCTTTATTCACCTCTATTTCCCAGGAAAATGGAAGCATTCCATTTGTTCATGGACCAAAACCACCTTCTATTAGGGGCATTGGTGTAGGAATATTTAAGTATCATTCCCTAACGGGCACCTTTTCGTTACCATCACCTGCGACATCAGCGAAAATCACTAATATAGGACCTATAATATGATATCTTCCACTTCATCTAACTTAAGGAAGACTCCCAATGATTTCTGAAATAGTTAGGCTGGGCAACAACATGCCGCTAAGTCTAATTAAGCTAACATAGCAATCAATTTTCTTGGCTTATGCGACCAATCCAAATCCATAATCACTGATCGTTTGGGTTGATCATTCTTTGGATTTTGGTACATCTTCTAATTTTTTTTCACGCGTATTCTCGACTGATGAAAGCATTATAGAGTCCATGATGTCATAAGAAGAACCATGGGAATCATCACATCAATAATCCCATCTTCCAAATTGTAATGAAGATAATCCATCTGAACTATATTAGCCTATTTTCATTGATTTCTTAATGAATTCTATTCCTATCCACATCGTCGATTTTGAGTGAAACCCATCAAATATTGAAGAAATGATTTCTATCGATATTTCAACCAAACTAGGTATTGTAGAAAACATTCATGTCAGTGTGTCTTGTTCTCCATCTGATCTTGACACTTACCATGCTCATTTTTATGAATTCTGAGATGTATTCGCTTGGTCATATGAGGAGATGCCAATTATCAACTCTAGCATTGTTGAACATGAGATTAAAATGTATCCTAATGTTAAGCTATTGCGACATCGCCTTCATCCTATTCACCCTAATAAAGTTGTTTCCATTAAAGCAGAGGTTGAATTTTTTTTTCATTCTGGATTCATTTACCCTGTTTCGCTTACCGATTGGATTTCTAACATTGTTCCTGTCATGAAGAAACGAGGGAAAATTAGAGTGTGTGTTGATTATCGAGATGTTAATCATGCTTGTCCAAAAGACAAATATCCCACTCCCTTTATTAACTAAATTATTGGTTAATGTACCAGATATGAAATATTTTATTTCATGGATGGATTCTCCTGTTACAATCAGATTAATATTTTCCCAAAGGACATATATAAAACTGCTTTTATCTATCCCTGGGGAACATTCATTTATCACAAGCTCCCTTGTGGTTTAAATAATGTTGAGGAAATATTCCAGAGGGCAATGAAGTATGATTTTCATGGCATCAATCACATAGTTCAACTGTATCTGTATGACTTACCTGCACATTCACGAAAACGGGTTGACCACTCGCTACATCTGAGAGTGATATTTTTACAATGTCATCACTTTAAAATATGCCTCAATCTGTAAAAATTTGTGTTTTCCATTGGTTCTACTTTTTTGCTTGGATTCATCGTGTCAGAATATGTAATTCGGCTTGATCCATTGAAGGTCCAGGCCATTCTTGATTTGCCTGCTCTTTCCAATCTGCTTCAGCTACAGAGACTCCAAGGGAAGGCTAAATTTCTAAGGAGGTTCATTCATAACTATGCTGAAATAGCTAAAGGAATTACTCGACTCTTGAAAAAGGGGATTCCCTTCCATTTTGATGAGGTTGTGCAAGCATCCTTTGGTGTTCTTAAAGATACCCTGATTCGAGAATCATTAATCTATCCCTAAATTATTAGAGTAACTATTTCCAGTATCTCGTCGCTGTAGATAAAACCATCACTATGGTTTTAGTCCAAGAAGAAGATGGGATTGAACATATGATATATTCTTTTAGTCATAATATCAATGATATGGAAGTTAAGTACACATACATTGAGAAGCTCACTTTGGAAACCATTCAAGATGTATAAATATTTCACCATTATATCTTGCCCTGAAATACCATTTTCATTTCTGATTGCAACCCTATGACATACATTCTATCACATCAATTATGAGAGGGAAGGGGGGGATATTCAAAATGGATCATCATTTTGTAGGAGTTTGATTGGAATTTATCAAATCCAAGTCAAATAAGTCTTTGGTGTTTGCTAAGCTTATTTGTGACCTTCCTTCGAGTAGTACCGATCCTACTATGGGACCATCAATTCCAGATGAGTATTTGTTTCTGATCGAGCCATCTGACCCGTGTCATGGAGGTTTCATCATCTATCTCTAGACCCAAACTCTTCATCCCAATAACTCTCGCTCGCAACAACGACTTATTCGATACCAAGCCAAAGCATCAGGCGAATTTTGAGGTCTAAAATGGGCCTCATAAGAAAAATGTACAGCCAAAATTAAATTTATAAGAACCAATAGGATTCAAGAAGATGATGTAAACCATGGGGGATGATTCACCATTTTTGGAGTAAAAAAGTAAAAATATTAAAAAATAATAAAATAATAAAACTACCTTTTCAAATTTTATTTCAACTTATCTCCCTAAGGTTTTACTGAAATTTCAAGTGGGATTACTCGTTGGATGCAAAATTTCATTCCTCATCCAAGGAGTACCCATGTTGCATACTTTCGATGGACTCTACTACATTAAAAATGAGAAATACATGAAAAAACATGATTTCAATCACATTTTTCATGTATTTCTCATTTTTCATGTAATAGGTTCCATTGAAGGTATGCAACATGGGTACTCCTTGGATGAGGAATAAAATTTTGCATTCAATGAGGCATTTCCGCTCGAAATTTGAGTAAACCCATATGGAGATAAGTTTAAAATATGAGTTGAAAAAATAGTTTTTTCTTTTTTCCCTCTAAAATTTGATGATGTAATCAAATATTATTTTATTATTTCCACTATTATTTTATAATTTCCTTATGAAGCCCATTTTAGACATCAAAATTCTCGTAATGATTATCCGATCGCCAGTGATACACTTTATCGTCATGGTGTCGATACGATTTTACGTAGGTTCCTCATGCATGAGGAGGCCCAAATTTTTCTAAATGATTGTAATTTTGGTACATGTGGTGGAAATTTGTCTAGTTATGCTACTGCATATAAGATTCTCTGCTAGTTATTTCTGGCGTACCATATTTTTCGACTACATTATAGCGGCTAGAAGTTGTCATGCTTGCCAGATATTTGATTGTAAAACCCGCTTGCCGCCATCACCAATGCATCCTATCTTTGTTGTTGGACCATTTGCAAAATGGGGCATTGAATTCATGACATGTAACCCCCACTCAACTGAGGGGAATGGGTATATTATTGTCTCCGTTGGCTATTTTACCAAGTGGGTTGAGGCGATGCCTACATTCAACAACACATGACAGACAATTGCATTGTTAGTTTTTAAGCATGTGGTTACACAATTTGGTGTATCGCAAGCCATATTCACAGATCATGGAAAAAAATTTCGCAATCACATGATGGATGATTTGACTACCAATTTAGTACTATCACATGATATTTATACCCCTTATTATCCACAAGATAATGAACAAGTTGAATCTATCAACAATATTCTTAAGCGTATGCTTCAACGCATGATTGGGGTTCATAAACGAAACTGGAATTTGATCATGTACTCGGCTTTGTGGGCATATGGAACCTCGGTGAGAAATGTGACCAAATTTACACCCTTTCAATTGGTTTATGGTCTAGAAGCTATCTTACTGATACAATGTGAAATACCATCATTGAAACTCACGATTGACCTACTACTAAACACTTTTGAAGAAGAGGCATGTGTTTTAGATCTCATCCATAAAGATGAAATGTGTCTTGAAGCCACATTAGCCAACGAAGTGCATAAGATATGAATTAAGGTGCAATACGACCGCAATGTCAAGCCTCACACCTTCTCGGAAGGAGACCTAGCCTTTCTTTATGATCAGGAAGCTGATAAGATAGGAACATGGAAATTTGAACCATTATTGCATGGCCCGTACATTGTCAAGTGCATTCTGGCTAAGGGTGCCTATGAGTTGGTAGATTATGATGGGATTCCATTATCACAGCCTCGAAATGGGTTGTATATTAAAATTTAATATGCATGATTTGTGTGGTAAACACTGTATTATATGTTTTGATTGCGTGTGTGTAGTAGTGTGTCTTTTAAATTTTTTCATGTGGATAGTAATCCACTTTGAATTTTTGAAAATGCCAGAATCTTCAGAATAGTTTGTTGGATATGTCAATGGTGCTAGTCATAGTACTCATAATTTATCCTCTGCAGCATGGGCCATATTTGCTCCAATTGGTGAGATAGTGAGTTTCCAAGGGATTTGTATTGATCGATCGACCAAAAATATCGATAAGTATAGAGGGTTGATTGAACTAATCTATGATTCCATTTCACTTGGCATTCATCGCATCATCATCAGGATGGATTCATAATTTTTCATACTACAGCTTACTTGCATCTATACTGTCCGAAATACAGCAATTCATTGCACGTTCCTTAGAGTTTGTCTTTGACATTTTTATTACATTCAATATCAACATATTTCCATAAACTTTAACACTCTGGTTGATTCATTGGTGAATTATGTGTTAAATAGACATTTGCAAAATATGTAAAGATATATTTTCAATTCACATCATATAATTTAATAGGATTGCACATAATCATAGAAAAACATTGAAAGTAAAATAGATTTATATCGAGTTTTTTACAAAAATTGTGTCCAAGACACGTTGATCATTTGACCTCAAAATTTATACATACATAAGATAATCTAAGTAATCCTAGTGATGCTCATGATATAAGGTCACTGCTTGGGCTATCATGCAAAATAGCCTCATCCAACAGCTAGGAACACCAATGGTATGGAGTTTCAACCTCATAGGTAACTCCTCGATCCAGACATCTGATATCCCAAGAGTCAATCCCTCCAAATTTTATTGCAACTCACCAAGAGTTTCGGCTAAATCCAAATCATGAAGGACTGCTCTCTCGACAGTCCTCTCTGTTGGTTCTCCCGCCTGGTGTGCACGAACAACTGTTTGAATGGTACCTACCTCTGCATAATTAAAACACCTTTAGTTTAGTCTTGAAAACATAAAACAAAAAACAAAAAATAATGTAAAAACCCACAAAAAATCAAAAACATGGTCAACATTTTACCTATAGCACCCAATTGAGTGCCAACTAATAAAATCAAATCCGGATCTCTGCGGAAATACATCCCTCCATATGGATGATCCTCTATGAATATATTTTGTCTTCATAGACAACTGAAGAATGCAGTAGAAAACTTGATCGATGACTGACCATCATGTCTAGCCATCAGCTTGACCCACCGCTACATCTGTGGATCTATAGGACAAACTAATCCCAGTGTCACATGTTGTGGTTGCATCAATGGAACTCACTCCCAAAAGAAAGAGATCAATATTGACCCATAGCTGAAATTTTTGGTCTTTCCACTTTTTTACCTTGGTCAGATTTTCTTTCATCTGAAGGAGTGCTACTTTAGCCCAATTGAAAACAATTGGCTCGAGACACTCAAGCACATACTTCATGTATGATCTATTTGTGACATGCAGTGCCATGCTGCCAGCTAGCTTTGCGATAGTGAATAGGAATGTTCGCAAAGGCATATCACGTACATATTTGATATTTATCTTTCCATCTTTGCTAGGCTCAGTTCCTGGTTGACAAAATTTTCGGATCTAGTCCTTCATTGTTTCACGTCCACGGATGGAGCCCGCAAGGGAAATGGGGGCACAAAATCTTGACAAACTTGTCAGAAAGTAAATGTCATCAACCAATATTGGGAGCACTTTGTCCCCAATGTGAAATGCATGTAGTTTCGGGTCCCATGAATAGATCAAGAACTGCAATAGTTCCATGTGTTGCCTCATCCCTGACAATCTGAAGTACTTTAGAAACCCACAGTCTCTGAGGGCTCTCATAGTGCCAAGATAATTTAGGGAAACCATATCATGTTATTTGTTTTCTCTTTCTCACCATGTAATCAACATTATGATCCAATCAAAGTCTGAAATCACACCATAGAATTCGTTAAGATCCATTCCATGCAAAAAAATGGAGAAATTTTGGCCAAAAAACAAGATGCAAGTTTTTGAATTGCACCCAACGCACCTCTGAGTGGAATATAGATCATTTCAGAGGAACTGGTCCTCTTTCTAGCCTCTCTGTAATGCACTTTTTGACATCCAAGAGTGTGTTGGTCCTAAGGCATTGTATATTTACCCTAGGAGCACCAAAACCATAAAAAATGTGCATGAACTGAACAAGAATTCAACCAATAGAAAGAGGAGGGTAATATCATCTACTTGGTCTAGACGACACAATAAATTCTCCACAAAATCCGTTGTAATAAATCCCTTAAGTTCAATGGTAAAACAGGCTCAGAGCACTAAAATTCGAATGGTAAAAGTGAAATGGTAAAAATTACTTGGTAATTTCTTAATCTAATAGTCCTTTTCATTAATTTATGCATATTTAATGAAATGAATATGGTTTTTACCCATTTTTACTATTTTAATAGGTATTGTTAATCCATTTGATGGTTCTTTGAGCAATTTTGTAGCTGATTACAGTGAGTTAATCGTGCATGATCGTGAAATGAAATTTTGACCACAAAACATACTTTTATCTCTTTTTAGAGCTTTGTTAAACATGAAAAAGGAACTCAAAGCACACTATTATCTCTTTTTCAAGTTTTGTTAAACACGGAAAAGGAATCCCTCTGGAGTTCTCTTTCATCTCTTTCAGACTCTCAAAATATGAAAAGATTACTGAGCACTTGTCCTTTCAAGATCGTAAAAGGAATTGAAACGACATCTACTTAGTATAAGTTTAACCCTTTTCCAGACTAAGATATATTGTGTTTACGAAAAATGAAAACCTTAGTCAAACATGGCTAGGAGGTTCTCTCAAGTATTATTTTACACTTTTTTGAATCTGAGAGACTATTATACAAAAAATAACTTGTGGAGTTTTCTTTTATTCCCTTTTTCAAACTCTCTAAACATGAAAAAGGATCAAGTTCTCACTGTCGTTATAATCATTAAAGCATCAAATAGCGATGGATTTTTCCATCATGGCAAGATTGAGTTTCACCTTCGTCAGACTCGTTAAAGAATCAAATAGTGATGGATTCACTCGAAGGGTCGAATTATATATCAAGCATGTGTCATCCTCAAGCTTGTTAAAAAATGAAGAGGTATTGGTCAGCAATGACTGGGGAAAATTGGAAAGGGATAAAACACTTTATGGTAGCATGTTGCTCTTAAACATGACACTTATTCACTTCATCTCGATTTTTTGGGTTGGTTGATCTACTTGACGGTTTACCATACCTATGGTCTATCATACCATCCATCAATTCGGTTTTGTGTCAAATGATGCCAATTCATTCAGTGTCATTGATATGTTCAAGAGAAGTCACTCAGTTATTCTTCATCCTTTGAAATACTCATAAACCTTCATTTCATGACCACCATCCCTAAAATTGCTTCATTAGTCATGTTCTGTCTCCAAAATCATTACTCTCATTTTGAGTTGTTGATCGGAGAAGCATAAATTCCCTCCTGCAATGAGTTGCTTCCTGTTGACATCAGTTCATTATCGAGGAAGTTGACTTAGAAACAACCTTTTAGTACCTCAGAGCTTGCTTACATCAACGACAAGTTTATTGCTTCTTACGATAAGTTGACATCACAGGCCTTCAACTGAAATACTTTGTATGGTGTTTGACATCAAATCATCTATCCACACCATGCAAAATGTGATGCAGTACCTTGAGAGCCATTATCATCAAAGGTGGTTTCTCTCGTGCCTGTTAATGGCTCACATCATTGACTAGTAATGAGATGTTATCTTCCCATGTTCTACTTCAGATCATATATTCACATGGTTAGACTCGTACTTTAAGAAATCGAGTGAACGAGATAGAAGACCCTGGATATAGTTTCATCCATCTGGGTTGTGCTTTCAGGAGTGGTACCAAATCATCCGTACGATGGTCATTATTCATATGGTCATCCTATCATGGGTCTATATCTGTAGACAAGTTTATATATGTAGGCGAATTTCAGATGTTATGATAGTTTATGTGCTGAGTATGGGATAGTCCTCCTTTAGAAATTTATGTCCAAGGTGAATAGATATCATGATGTAATGTATTGTAATTGATGCAAGTCACCATCTGCTTCAGTTCCTCCTCATCATGTCGTAAATAAAATCACTCATCATTATCATTTTTTACTTCATTCTTTAGCGGGAAACTATTATAGGTAAATTTGGGCATCATCCCAAAACACATATCAATATCTATTAGGGTCTATCATACTCTAAATTAGTTGCTACATGCCCTAAACAAGTCATTCCATTGGTGGTTTTCCTTCATGAAATTTTCATTGCTTAGATGCCAGTTGAAGTGCCCCACTGAGCCATCAACACACCCCTAGATAGTAGTAATTTCTTTGCAGAGCATCTATTCCCATGAAAGGCTACATTGTAGAGGATCTAGGCCCACTTTAGAGTGTTTTGGTTGACTAGGAGTGATTTTTTCAGTGGATTCTGGGAATCTTCCCAACCTCTAGTGGCTTCTAGAATTTTTTCCATCTTTCACCTCATCTGATAACTTCGAATATGGGACCCATGAAGCCATCAAACCTCTTATCCTCATATTCCCATGAACAAGGAAACCTCATCATCCATTTTTAGGAAAGCCATTCAATGATTCATTTATGGAAAACCACCTTAATCTACTTATAAATATAGCACTGATCATAGTGCACACGAGAGAAATAATTTGTGTTAAGTAGAGTTATGTTGGTGATATGACAGATCTTGGAGGTAGTGTGCATGTACTGTGATGATGTTGGATTGTTGATGCTAGATGTGATGAGGATGGGATTCAAGCTGGATGAGTGACAACGAATTGATCAATTGGTTGTACTCTTCCTTCTACTTCATAATAAATACATTTGTTCCTTTCCTAATACACGTGTCAATGATTTTATATGTGTATTTATGAATTTAATCAATTCAATTTTTTTAACTTGAATAGATCATATTGCTTTTATGTTGTTTTCTGTCTTTTGTTTTCCATTGCAATTATCAATCAAGCGAGTTAGGTTGGATTGAGAGTGATGAAAGCGACGAAGGGAGGCGAGGAAAAGAAAAAATATTACAAGTAGGTTTTCCTCCCTTTATCTATTCATTTTAAGGAAAAGGTCAGATATCTTTCTTTCTGTTGTTCTCAGTGCACCACCACACTTAGCGAAATCACACTTATCCGTAGGTTTGATTTCCGTAAAACACTCCTCTTTTATATTTAAAAAATAATAGAAAGAAAGAAAGAAATAATAAATGAATAAATAATAATTTTTTCATAAACATGAAAACCAACAGATTGTTTCCATGCTTTATACATAAAATCCAAGGTGAAAACAAAAATTCTTTTGGCACCTTAAATTTTCTTTTACCCATTTTTTTAAAATTTACCATTCTTATAAGTATCCCTTTCTTAAAAGAATAAGTAAGTGACATAATTGATGATATTCTATAGCTTTTATAGATTTATGCAGCTTTGACAAATTTTTGCAGCTTTGATAGTTTCTGCAGCCAATTGACAGGAACATTTGATGATCAAATAAAGGAAGAAGTGATTGACTCCTCATAATAGAGAGCACCTACAAGATGAAAACCAAAGAAAATAAATCAAAGGTATGTAATAATTTAATTTAAAAATAAGGGTCAACATATTACATATACGAATTATATGGACATAACATACCGAACAAATCAAAATCATTATTATGAAAGGTGATAGTGTCATGATAAATCCCTCATAATTCTCCATTTCAGCTTCACCATCATAACACAAGTCAAAGTCCAAATTCATTGATTTAATCGTCACCTCAATCATAATTATGAATGAATAATGGCTAATACACTCACTTATACCTTCATCTCATACCTACCTACCCTCTCATTTTTCCATCACCATTTGTCGTTCTGCTCTGAACAAAACCCTACCTAGTTCAATGCCTTGACAAACAAAAAAATTTATGGAGGAAAAACATCTTCCAACCATGGGTGTGATTGTTCAAACAGAGCCAATAGGGAAGAAATTCTTGGAAGGATATCCACAGGAAAGATAGTTATTACATAAATCACAGTGGTTGGAATTTATGGAAAAATTCGACGGTTTCCACAAAGAAGTCACCAAAACTTTTGCAAGGGTTTTTGATGGAATAAAAGTGGAAATAGGAGACATCAAATTCATGGTGATAGATTCTCTGATTGTAGAAGCTACCAGATTGCCTCGTATAGGAGAAAAATGGTTTAAGAACATAGGAATCAAAGGATATGATGAGAGCGTTTATTGAAGAAACCAAGCATGCATATTACTATCTTTAGGAAAGACATCCCTAGCTCTGCCCTAAAATGTAAGTGGAGGAATTTTCTCATAATCATCTAAAAATTTGTTACTTGTGAAGGTCGATTAGAATGTGTGTTTTTCTACAATATAAGAATGTTGATGAATTTTCTTGATGAACATGAAATGAACCTTCCACATTTCTTGTTGAATAGTCTTAAAAAAATTTTAGGGAATGTTCAAAAGAGAAATCAGTTCATAGAAAATACAATGTATCACCATGGGCTAGTTAAAATACTTTTTGAATTCCATCTTCAAAGTATAGGGGATACATGGGAAGCCTTTCTAGTTAGAAATAATTTTAAAGAGGAAACAAATGAACAACCAAGTAGTAGCAGAACTTGGAAGAAAATTAAGTTTGAGACATCACTATAACAAGAGCTACAAGAGCAACATGATTTGTCAGAGGATGACATGCTAATTTCAAAAATTTTAAAGAAAAAAAATACAAAGGTTAGGAGAAAGAAATCCAACAACAAAAATAGATATTTCGCCTTAGATAGAAAATAATAAGACACCAAAGACCCCTATCACAACACTAATAAGAATTATTAGGCTAAAAAAAATGAAAGAAGTACTTTCAAAATATGTATAACACATTGATTTGGAGGCAAATGAAAATATAGCAAATTATTCGAGAGCATTCACCACCTGCCTACATTTCACCTCAGAGTCGAGGACAAAGTTTAGGTATTGATATAGTACAAAAAGAGATTTATGATTACATAGAATCACTGGAGAAAAGAGAAGAAAACAAAATATAAGTTCCAAATCTAAGTGAAGAGAAGGACCAATTTAATGAACCACAAGAACCTCTAGTTCTCGACATCCTCAGAAATGAAATCTTCGAACTAGAGGAATTAAACGTGTTTATTAAAAGTGAAAATTAGTCTTTGAAAGCTCAGAATGAATTTCAAGTTTCCAAGAGTGATAACCTCCTTCTACATTTGAGTCTATGGTACAAAAAGAACAAGAAATTGAAGGAAGCAAACAGGGCCATGAAGACATTAGGGGAATTTTGAGGTCTAAAATGGGCCTCCTAAGAAAAATGTACAAACAAAATATAATTTATAAGAACCAATAGGATTCAAGATGATGATGTCAACCATGGGGGATGATTCACCATTTTTTAAGTAAAAGGGTAAAAACATTAAAATATGATAAAATAATAAAACTACTTTTTCAACTTGTATTTTCAACTTATCTCCAAAAATTTTTACTCAAATTTCGATTGGGAGTACTCATTGGATGCAAAATTTAATTCCTCATCCAAGGAGTACCCATGTTGCATACTTTTGATGGACCCTTCTATGCTAAAAATGAGAAATACATGAAAAAACATGATTGCAATCACGTTTTTCATTTATTTCTTATTTTTTCGTGTAGTAGGGTCTATCGAGAGTATGAAACATGGGTACTCCTTGGATGAGGAATTAAATTTTGCATCCAACGAGTACTTTCGCTCAAAATTTGAGTAAAAAATTTGGGAGATAAGTTGAAAATACGAGTTGAAAAAGTAGTTTATTTCTTTTTTCCCTCTAAAATTTGATGATGTCATCAAATCTTACTTTATTATTTCCACTATTATTTTATAATTTCCTTCGGAGGCCCATTTTAGACCTCAAAATTCCCCTAATGAGAAACATCATTAACTTGAAGTACAAAATCCTCATGAAGAAACCAAGGATGGAAGTAACACGAAAGAGGGTGAAAAAGATAAAATTGGATGTACCCGCATAAGTGTCTAAGGATATGAAGTGACTGGACAAAAATGACAAAATTTTGTGGTTGTATGAGGAAATAAAAAACCTTCTGTATGGGGGAATGTAGAGTCCCAAAATTATTTTGTTTTGACATCATTTTTGCATCCATATTTTCCTTCTTTTCCCATCACTATCAATGTAATAAGGCAACAATCACATGATTTTGACAAGGTAGATACTTATGTGTCCTATTTTTCACAATTGTTAATATCCCCTATTGTTTTGTTAAATATTACACTCAGCTATAGAATTTACACAATTCTGCATCTATTCCACAGATCTGCAACTACATTCATTGATAACAGGGTTTTGGTGCACCAGATCAGCGAAGGAGTATATGGGTGTATAGAGGATGATCCACCTCCTCCCTAGTCACCTCATAACCCACTTCTTGTTTCTCCTTAGAGAGAATACTAACCACCTCCTCCTCCACCTCATACTTCAACTCTTGAGAAAGTTGACCATCTATCACCTTCTGCAATAGAACAGGTCACCACTAGTACTGTTCTACTAGATATTTTAAAAAATTATTTGACTCGATGCAAATATTTGGCTTGTGTGTGTGTGTGTGTGCATATAGATATCAAGGCATATCGTAGGCTCCTAGAGCTATGGATAGATTTGCATTGTGATATTATGAGTCTTCTATGTCATATATTCAGAGCTACTAGGATATTGGCAGCAAGGAGGGATGACTATGTTGTAGATACATGGTCTTCACCCAGTACCACCCTATCAAAGGATGATCAAGGTGATGATCCTTCTGGTAGTATTCCACCTCCTCCTCATTCCCCTCATAACCCACTTCTTGCTTCTCCTCAGAGAGAAAACCAACTACCTTCTCCTCCACCTAATACTTCAACTCTTGAGGAAGTTTCCCATCTATAGTCTTCTACAACATTTTAGGTCTCCACTAGTACTGTTGTACTAGATATTTTATAGAAATTATTTGACTCGATGAAAATATTTGAATTGTTTGTGTGTGTGTGTGTGTGTATATATATATATATATATATATATATATATATATATATATATATATATATATATATATATATATAATGCAATCATTTTTGTTCGTGAACTTCATGTACTTAATTTATATGTTGGTGTTGATGTGTATATTGTTAGGTCATGTTAGATATGTTCATCTGATGTTCTTGCAGATAGATGTATATGTTATAGAAGTTATTTGACATGGGAGGTATAATGGAGGATTTCTGTAGTGATGATGTTAGACAATGCTTGAGTTTTGTTAGATGTGATCATAATGATGATGCCTTGTTAGATTATTAGATCTGTGTGATAGCTAATGACGTTTATATGTGTCAGAGGTGCATATAATTAGATGATTTTAGCAAATTTGAATGTTTATTGTAGATGATGTTTATGTTTGTTAGATGGTTATCATCATGATGTTTATTTTTATGAAATTATTTTTATTATATATTATTGATTGGTGAATTTGTATCAAAATTTTGTTTTTGAAATTACATGCAAAACAACTTAATTTTTTTTGTAAGATTGGTAGGACTACGTCTTCATCATGTCTAGTATATCACCCTAATCATGGTGGGTAATTGAACCAGTGACTTCACATCAAGGATTTCTTTAACAGAGCACCCGATCAACATCCATCCAAGACCCCGTGGACCAAAACGAAGTACTTTAAATAAAAAATGAAAAGATATTTTTATAAATTACACATTTTAATATGGTTGAAACTATAAGTGTAAAATTACCATAAATATTATTATATTGCATTGCTAGTTCATGCATATTCATTCTAATTAAATTCTTATTCAAACAAGGGTTACAAGCAACATAGTCCCTCCATATAGAAAACATAGAAAAAGAAGTGTTTATAAAACATGTCTAAAAAATTGTCACTATAAAACAAAATAAATTTTACACACAATTAAATTGTACAAACCTCTGAACAAAACTGCATTCTAGTCATAGTAAAATGTAGAAATTAGAAATTTGTGACCTATACTTATAATACAATAGTTGAAAATATCTAATTACTATTTGTAATTAATTTCCAAAACGTATATTTCAACATGTAATAATGAAATAAAAAATTTGAAATACTTATAATAAAACTATAATAAATAACTGACTGGTCTATAAAATTAATTATAATTAGAAAAATTTGTTCATAAAATATCGGATTATAAACACAACATTATAATTAATTTAATTTTAAAATTTTTATAATTTAAAATTTATTTATTTATAATAATTATGAATGAAGCATCATTAAAAAAATATACTTAGTAATTATAATTATTATTTAAAATATATTTTTAAATTAATATATATATATATATATATATATATTATATATATATATATATATATATATATATGTTTAAATTAATAAATAAGAAAATGCAATCAATAAACTACTATCAATAATATTTATTTAGAAAATATAAAAATAATCTCTTATGTTTATTTATAAAATTCAATCAATTGTTAAATTTAAAAACCTTTTAGTCAACATTTTTTATGATTAATTTTGATTTAATATAACTTAAAAAATTATATTTTAATAAAATTTAATTTATCACTAAAGTTATGAGAGTTTCGAGCAATTTATTATAAAAAATATTACTAATTTAAATTTAAATGTAATATCTTACCAATTTAAATTTAATATATTACCAATTATATAAAATGCCAAAAACAAGAATAAAAAATAATATAATTAGTATGGAATATTGTTAGATCTAATCATGATGATGATGCCCTGTTAAATTATTAGATTTGTGTGCTAACTAATGACGTCTATATGTGATAGAAGTGTATATAATTAGATGATGTTAGTGAATTTGAATGTGCATTTAGATGATGTTTATGTTTGTTATATGGTTATCATCATGACACTTATTTTTATGAAATGATACATATTTATTATAGTGTATATATTGGTGAACTTATATCAAAATTTTATATATGAAATTACATGCAAAAATAATTACTTTAAATAAAAAAATGCAAAGATATTTTTATAAATTACAAAGTTTAATACGGTTAAAACGATAATTGTAAAATTACCATACATATTTTTCTAATGTATAGATAGTTCATACATATTCATTCTAAATAAATTCTTTTTCAAAAAAAAGTACATATGATTAAATTTTATTTTCCATTGTACTATTTACTTTTTTTAATAGAGTATTCTTCCCTAAAAATTGTTAATATAAAAAAGTTATGATCTCCAATTATAAGCATTCTATTGGCCATAAAATTTTATGGATGCAATTCTTCCTATATTTGTTTTCTTTTTCATTATTTCTTAAGTTGATTGCTATAAAAAAATTAAATTACTTCATTATTTGTGGTTTTAGTCAACATTGGAGACATAATTTAAATATTTCCAAAAGAAATGATAAAAGTATGCAAACTAACAAATAACTAAGTTGAAAACCAAATTATCACAAAATCAAAATTAAACTTATCACAAACTTAGAATTAAAAAAATATGATAAAATTTTAATTTTTAAATTATAAATTACACAATTAGAAATAATTATTTTTAAGTGTAAAAGTGTTTCCACTAGAAAAAAATGCTAACATGATAAACCAAAAACAATATAATTAGTGAAATAAAGAAAAGAAAAACATACAACTATAGTATAAAGTATGAAATAACAGAAGTACATATCACTCTTTTTTGTCATCACCCTGATTATCTTCCTCCTTGGCATGATAACACTGTTGTTCTCAAAAATATTTTTTGATCAAGTTTCATGTCTTAATATGAACCACCAATCCATATCCAACACATTTGGCTAAACAAATATCTTGTTGCAGTGGTTGGGGAAAACATAAGGCTCACTAGCTTCATGCCACATCTTTCTAGAGTCGATACATAACAACCCACTCTCATGATCTTCCTTTACATTATTCCAATCAAAGGTGTACCACCACTTGCACCTAAAAATAACACATTGGAACAAAGAGAATTCCACTTCAATGATCTCTTGTATCTTTATGACATAACCTAACATCCCATGTATTAGGTTTTGACCATGATGGCTAGCATGACTATATTGGTCAAATTGTAATTCCACTCTACAGTCTTGTATCATGTGCTCATCATCGACATTGTCTGTGTGAAAATGATTTCCATATGCCTACATAGATGAGAATAAATGCACCTATAGAAAAGTGAAAAAATCACAGTGTCATGCGTCCAATAACCTTAACATAATTAAAATATAAAATACATATGTTACAATTCAAAGGTGCATTATGATGTTAAAAAGGTACAGAAAGAGATTATGACCAAGTTGTTGCACCCAATCCCTATGTTTAGTGCATTCTCTTGAGAAGTCGTGATTAATGAAAAGATGCATCATATTTCTCTCTAACTTGGTTAGCAACCCAACTATTGGGGCATATCATTGGCATATTTTATTTTAAATTATCAGGATAAGGCACACTTCTACTATTGAACCATCTTAGTAATTTCTTGTTATTATCCTATTTCTTCCTCTTGTGTTCATACAATGTGACCCAAAGCTGTGTCACTTATAAATTATAAATAATTAATTCGTTGAGGGCTTCAATTTTTGAATTCACTAATGAAATCAAACTGAAATATATAGTACATATAATATCAAAATATACATTGTGAATTTCAGTGTGAATAGTTACTATTTAGAAATTTGACAAATGATAATTCACTTACTCTTTATCACACACCTTTTTCCATTATTTTCAAGAAAGCTCCCCTTCTCTTTTTTATTCATCTCTTTTGTCATCTTAAATCACCTCTCGTAGTGTGTTGTTGATCTGCTTGATGTACTCACTTACATAATAAAAAGACTCATACGATATGTACCTCTTGGCCATAAACCCCTAAGGTTTTTCCCTTTGTGGAACAAAACCTTTCAATTTCTTCACGTACCTCTCTAAGAAGAACATCTAATGAAAATAAACCACCCCAACTAATTCAACCTCATATGCTAGGTGAATTAAAAGAGGAACCTACAATTCCATGAAACTTGTCGATAATTCGTTCTCAAAAATACAAAAAATATTATCTATATCATCACGCCACCATAGAATGCTAGCCATATTAATATCCTTTGATGTGATCCAACATACAAATGAAGATAAGTTGGATATGACACGTCGTAGGTATTTGGGAATTCATGGTTCACTCACTCATGTTGAATTTCCATGATCCTGGTACCTAGGTTAAAATCTTAAATCACTGACGTTACCAAAACAAGAATCACAATGAAGCTACTTTACACAACAAAATATAATCAACAATAAATTTTCTATTAGTGCACAAAATATACACAAATTTTTATACAATTTTTTACAATAACAAAAATTGGTTATATTAATCAACCTGAATAATACAACAGTCTAGGGATCTCATACCAGGGATAATGGCCCTCATACATCCACTGATACAAAGATACAAAACTAGGGGTTTGTTTCATTCCATCAACAACCAATCTACCCTCAACAACATACTCTGGCCATCTGGTTGATGTAACGCACTCTCTCAGCTCCTCTCAGTCGTACCCTGTACATGCCAAGTCCTTCGGCTCTTGATCTACAACACCTGCCTCTATCAATGCTCCAAGTCCATCTGGCCAATGAATCTCAACTCAACTATTTTCTCTCCCATTGATCATTTTTCCATAAATGCATCAACACATAATACACCTGTGGAATTGTTCACAACTCTGTTTGTGAAAAACTCACAACTTCCCACTGCTTCTCCTCAGCTAATCAGGGACTTTAGCCCACTATAGTCTTCTTGCGCTACTCTAATGAAGACTAACATAGGGAAATAAGGGTTTCCACCTATCACTACAATATTTTCATCTCCCACAATGGACACAGGCTATCCCTAACTACTCCTTTGGCTAATCAAGGACACCAACATGTTTCCCTCCAACAAAAAAAAGGTGCCCAATACAAATTGTAGACACTAGGACACCATCCACCTGCAAACTATATGAACTCAAATTAGGACATACATGTCTATAACCTTCTTTTGATCCTCTTTACATGACACCCAACCAATTGTTGATATAATTCGCTCATCAGATGTAATCAATTTTCCAACTGTATGACCTCCCATCAACTAGCATCCTCGTTACCAAGGAGACATCTACAACAACCTGTTGATGTCACCCTCCCTTGTATTTTGTGCACCCATAAGTCTGGTTAGCGAACACTAACCAGCCCTAAACCCTTTTTGAAAACTCTTTGTTTTCCCTTCCAAACAATTTTCCTTCCTTTTTTTCCCTACTATCCCTTTTTTCACCCTTGAAGACCTCAAGTCACTACACAAACACTCCAAAAAACCCACGGTTGCTCCAACAAGGGTCTATCCTCCAAACCATAGGGAAAACCCCATGTTGGTTTGCGTCCTACTACAGAAAGATGTGGCATGGCTAGGAGAGCCTCCCTAGACCCCACACGTCACTAAAAAACCTAATCGCACCTCCCAGCAGATCTACTATCTATGCCTCCCAAACATACTACTAAATAACGACCAAAATGTGCATATAACACCACTAAAACTCACCTCTGCTCCTGCGACTTGGCCTTTAATGGATCCACTACCTTTAACCCCCCTTCCAAGCCTGCTAGCTATAATAGACCTAAGACAACAAAAACCTTTATTTTCAAGAAGTACGCACCCAAAACACAAGAGACCCCTCTCTAAAGAGGCGCCAAACTCTTCCTTCTTTCATCCTTTCTCCCTACCTCATATAAGGCAGATATAACACATGTGTGAATGCACTTAGGATGTGTCAAAAAAATCCAAATGAACTTTTTATTTATATCCAATAAGAGGGCTCCATCGAATGATAGAAATAGGGTTTCCAACCTATCAAGAAGCATCTCAACAACTAGGTCGACTGGACCAAACCCACAATCAAGATTTAAAAATTCATTTCTCTTCAACTACAACTCATAATCAAATGATTTTTGATGTGTCAGTTTTTTCTCTACATGCACTATTAGCCTCATTCATAACATTTCAAAATATCATCATGGATTCACACCCATATGCTTGGGTGAAAATCCCACATGCTTAGGTTTCATTCCTACAAGTTCTTTTTTGGCGCTCCAACCTCCAAACCCTTGATCCTCAAGGCTTGTAATACCACCCAAGCTACCAATATAAAAAAAACCCACACACAATAAGAGGATAATGACATTGCAAAGTAAACACATACAAAAAATAATTATATATTATCCCATGGCATAAAAATAATGACAAATAATAAAATCATGTTTTTGACATATGTACTCATAGAAGGGTGAAATGTTCATGCAATTTCAACCCTGAAAAATGGTATTCCAAAATGAAGCGAAACCATAGTGAAGACCCATATAAATAACACACCCTCACACCTTGCATTATAACTTCCTTTTCCAAAGAAATATCATCTTTCTTTAAAATCCATGTGACATCACCTTCATTGAAAGACCAAGAGGGGCCAACATCTCCTCTACGTTCTTGTCTTTTCTAATGTTTCTTTTTAGTTTATGAATAAATATGATCTCTCCTTATAGCCAATGTGTAACTTTGTTTCAATGATATGTTCCTCCATAAATAATATGAAACATTTTTAAATATATGCATGGCATCTAGTAAGTGGGAAATATTAATATGCTCCCAATATAGGGGCTCACAAAAGACATATTTCCTTTTCATCCAGTGCCCAATTTCTCAACGTAGGTGATGAAGTATTCTAGATCATAGAACATAGGATCCCCATTTGAATCGAATTTTTTTTTAATCTCCTTCTCCTTCTCTCTCTCATATTCTCTAAGCCATTCAACTAGTGTTATTATTGTAGGACTTTGGGTTCTCTTTGGTTTACCATTGAAACAAGATGTTTCTCTTCTATAATGGTGTATTTTTGGAGGAATACCCTAGATCAGTCATACACTGGCTTTTGTAGGTGGTTGGACCACCTAGCCTTCAAAAAAATTCCAAAACATTTTCATCCATGATACCATTTTTTTACAAGAACTGTGAAATTATTGTATACAGGGCACATTAGCGATCATGAAGATTAGAATAATTGCAATGAATTAAATCAATATGTGAAACAATATCATTATGTATATAGTAAAAATCAATAAAAATTTAATTTACCAAAGAAAACTCCAAATCCTGGGTAATAATGTGTGGTGTAAGCACATATGCCCTATAATGTAAAAATCCTCTCTGTTGAGATGGGTCTTGATTCATCATATTCATGTATCACTTACCATAATTCATTCAATTCATCCACCACTGGTTGTAACTTGACATCCACATTCTTCACTTATATTCTATCAATGACTATGATAGCCAACATAAGATGTTAATTCTTCACAGAAAACCTTGGGGGGATATTTTTATTTATCACTGCAACAGGGAAAAAAAACATAGTTGGTTTTTTGGAGGGCATATGGGTTGATGCCATCAACGGTTATGCTAAGTTGTAGACTTTGTACTTCATCCTTGATTTTTTCAAATCATGTATCCTCTATATGCTTCATGTTAATTTAACTTGTTGGGATTTTCATAACTCCCGACTCACTTCTGTGTGAGGCATGAAATCCCTACAACATAGCTAATTATTTGAAATGAAATAGCCTTTGAATCTTTCGGATTATAGGCATGTCATAATATATTATGAGAAGGACCATATGATTTACCCTTTTTTATTTATGGTACCATTCATGCCCACATTTTAGACATATATATTTGTTTGCATATTCTCCTCTATATAGAATACAATCATTCAGGCACACATGATATGATATGTACTCAACACCTAACATTTTCAAAAAATTCTTTACCTCTTCGCATCTATCGAGTAAGACATTATCATTGGAAGAACCTTATCTTTGAATAACCTGCAATTGGTGGGTAATATAGATATACAATGTCAATATTTAACATTCATAAAATCGACCATTTTTAATGGCTATTATGTGACAATAACTATAAAAATATAAGGGACTTGATCATGGTAAATCGCCTCAATATTTTTGAGAAACATGCATTCAACATGCCAAAATTTTCTTTCCAGTTGTACAGTAACATCCTTGTCCCCAAATAGGTAGACTTTAACTGGCCACCAGCTCTAAAGAGATGGGTTGTGGAAGCATATTTTAGGATTTCAAAAAATGTATCAGTGATATGAGCATCATCCCCTAGCTCATTGTTTTGGAATGCATCTAACAACATTGCCTCCATGGAATTTGTATCTCGTACGTAATCATCCATAAAACCCTTTATTCCATTGTCTCTATTGTTAATTTTTGATGAATAACTACTATTGTTGTATTCATTCCTAATCGGTGAATATGGATTTACTGGGAATTGAATAGATGTTTCATTTAACCATTCGTATCATGATTTCTCTCCAATTTTTTCTCTTAATGTATCCTTCTCTTGATTTGACATTATAGTGGGGTCCAATGGAAGATGGTAGGTGAACATTAGTACATTAATGATATTAGTAAGCACATTGCAATTTTTTTGTTGAAATTAAATTATACCAAACGATTATTACCATTTTTGAACCAAGATTGTAGCTGGAAGATGACATGTTACAATTGGTTGGGTAAAGCGGTTGTCCATTTTCATCTACCAACTACTTGTGGTACGCTGCTCCTAATAAGTGCTTCCAATGGTTTTGAATTGGTGGAATATTTTCTACATCTGAAATTGATTCTCAATTAGGATCCTACAAATTTGGATACATTTTTATTCAAGTTGACATGGATAAAAAAAAAATCAATTAGATAATTGAACTATAAATAAAATATGAACTTACTAGAGATGGAAAGGGATAACTCCGCAAAGGACTTTGAGAAATATGGAATGAGCTGGCATTTGAAGCAATTTTCATTTGATATTATGAGATTTTCTCCCTGCATTTGAGCAATATAAGTAATATTTTTTTGCGTACATACCTAAAATTAATTTCGAGAACCATATCACCACAATGTGAATTTCAATATAGTTTTCAAATCATTTTTCAAGAGTAAGGTGACTTTAAGCATAAAATATATACTATGAACTACTCTAACTCATGTGGATGCATCCTAAAGGATAATTTGACATGAATATGCCATTTTGTGTGAAAATAAAAGTTCAGATAACTTTTAAAGCATATTGGTGCTCTTGTAAAACGAACCCCTTGATGCATTTAAAGAATAACTACACCAATGCGTTAAAATAATAACCACACTAGTTTTTGGGATTTAACAAATAAAAAGGAATTATATCATATCGGTGCATTAAAAATATCTAGGCCACCGATAAGTTATCTTAATCAATGCACACATGCCTTTACTATGTAATGCATTGATGTTCAAAAAAATTTGAAAAAAAATGTGTCTTTGTTTTATTCAAATTGAAAAATGAACGGTAATTGATTTTTCAAAATCAAATTTCATAAGGTCTTTTAAATAGTAAGAAGTTATTTTCTATTTCATTATTTTTCCCAAAATTTTAAGGGAGAGATTTGCAAGAGAGATATACAAGGAGCATTGTGGAGAAGTATTATTCTTTGGAACAACAAAACTATTCAAAAGATTAGAATTTGAAAGTTTTCATAATTAACTTAAAACCCATATACATAGTAAAAATTTTAAATTTCACTATTAATTTTACTAATAATTTTTTTTACAAATTGTGTTATACTTGGTTAAAATAAAAAAACAAAGTAAAACCATGCATAGTAAAAAATGTACTATTTTTTTACTAATAAATTATTTTACAAAGTCTATTCATATTTAGATTTAATTAAAATTCACAAAAAAAAATCAAAACTTACCTTAAACCTTTTTTTTTATTTTTTTATTTATATGACTACAAAATTTCACCTTAGGGTTTAAATTCCTCTACCACTTCACAATTAGAATTTTTCATTTTAAGAATTTTGAATTTAATGGGTTTGTATTAATATATATAAATAATTTGACATGTAATGCAAGGGGACCTCTTATTGAATAAGATCCAAATACTGTTAGCCCTTCATTTTTTTTTTAAATGACTTTTGTTTACGGGTGTGCCTTGTGTAATATAACACACTAGTGTGCCTATGACAACTAGCACCATTAAGTCCAAAAAACTCGTGCTTAATTTTTTATGTTTTTATTTGTTACTGTGATGGTGGTGCTTTTATTGTTACATATCACACCATTATAATGTAAAGTTATTTAAAAATTTTAATTTTCACTATTGGTGCTAAATAATTAAATGCCCTCGTGCATTTACTAAATTAAATTCACCCATGTGTTTATGTACATAATCACATTGGTTACTTTACCTATTTTTATCTACAAATTACATAATTTATTTATAAAATATATTTAATGTATTATGTTTTGAATGGTACAGGTTGTATATTGATAAAAAAATGTTTGAGAAGTGCTCAAGTAGTAAGAATATTGATCGGCACAATGATAGCATGTCCAAGAAATAAGAAAAGGCAAGTCTTTTGTAAATTCTTTTCAAAATTAATATGTTTTAACTATATCTAAGTTTAAATAATATGTATTGGTTAGTGTGTGTCATGTAGAGCCACAAGATGAGGATGCTCGATAAGATTCATTTTTATCTAAGTGCAGAAGAGCATAAGACACTAATGGAAAAATTGCACAAGAATGAATCTCATTAATGAAAAAATATTATTCAATATGAGTTTTTTTTTATAATTTTCATCCATAATATATTTAAGAATATTAGATAAAAATTTTCAAACAATCTATTAATTCACATATGTTTAATGTTCTAGAGGGACCAACAACGAAGGAAAAGAATGTCATTCTCAGAAAATAAAATTTTTAGAATGTGTAAAGGACAATGAATTGGTCCTTAGCTCCTCCGGAGTGGTGTTGGAGGTTAATGAAAGGGGGAAAACCTTTTACGAAACTATGATAGATATAGTGGAATGAACATATAGACATACTTTTCCACTTAGAACACATAAATCAATCCAATAATTCCAAGAACGAGTTATATTTAAAGTATAGGAAGTATTCCCAGAGCAATGGTCAATGAGACGTGACATACTTGCAATAGAAAAAACACACAACAACAAAAAAAAGTTCATTCAAAATGAAATATTCCTAATTAAAATTATTTTCTATAATTATATGTATATATTACTACAAAGCATTCATTTATTAATATAAATTATGTTATATTTATCTTTCATATATTAATGTAAAAAATAGTTTATCACTTTTTCAAGAAGATTATGAAAATCCCAAAGGATCATCGAGATGATATCTGAAACATGCTAGCAGGAATGTCTAAAAAAATGTACAAGGAGATGGTAAAAGAAATGGACATAATTATATCATGGTAAGAGCCATCTCAACGTCAACATGCTTCAAATATATGAAATCAATGAATTTTTCTATTAGGTACATATATTAAACAAACAATTTAGCATTAAATATTAATTTTCAACTATTTTCTTGCAAAAAAAGAAAACAAAATGGAACCCATTCAACACATAAAATAGGACAATAAGGAAGAAAAGGGTTGATATCAAATTTTGTGAGTAATTGTTAATACTTCTTTATAACAACTCAAGATTTTATTTTTGTATATTTAATTTTTTTTAGAGCAACCATCGTTGAATGTCTTCAAATAGGTGCTAACATAAAAATAAGATTCATCAAAAGAATTGACTGACATTGGGTTAAATATGGGTTGTGAGTATAGGTTGGCATGTCCAAAATTAATTGTGGAATTTGTAAGTATCTATGTTGTTTTACTTCTCTGAGTTTATAATTAATAAAGCTACATAATCCTTTATATTAAATCTATGATTTATTATGGGGTATGAAACTTGTAGGAAACAAAGTATGGAACCACACCAATAAAAAAATTGTTGAAAGAAGGAATGAGATATGGTTTTAAAATAATGTGTATAATTTAGGACTTAATTCTTGTTATAGTACATTGGTCTTCCATTTACATTGATGAATAATACTTACTTTAATTTTCATTACTCTCACCAATGTAGATACAGTCATTACGCTTTAATTTTATGTTTATAGATGGAACTTGAAGAATATGAAAAAAATCGATGAAATCAACAAATAATTCATCCAAATAACCAAAATCATGGAAATAACTTGAGCACTGACAATACTTCTAGAAAAGAATGATGATCTATTTGGATATCAATGCAAACTATTGCATTTTTTGAAATAGTTGTCCCTAAAAATTAGACATTTTGTTTAATGTAATGGACATCGTGTCCTAATTGAAATACAAGGGGTTAAGAATAAATATCCCATTTTGTATGACAAATATCCCCTTATTCATTTATAATAAAACGTTATTTTTTCATATTGCATAATTTTGTTCCAATTACTTCAGCGCAATTCGAATATTCATTAAGCAGTGTACCAAATTATTAATAATGTTTCCAATCATAAGAAATAACTGAATATATAACAATATAAGAAAATAAAAAAGAGAAAATAGCACAACCATAAGAGACACTGGATTGGTCAAAGACCAGGGGGAAACCCACTATGGGGAAAACCCTTTAAAATATTACTCTTATTAGATCGTCATCAAAAGTTTTAGAAGAGAGTACAATGAGACAAATACATAAATTTCCAACAGATATTTACCCAATAAAAAATAGAAGTAGACTTCCAGAATTGTACAGTAGAGAGAAACCATCCAACCATAAGCCAAATGAAATCAACTGCAATCAACTCTCAAACCCTAGCTTAGAACCTTGGTCACACTCTTCATGATATACTGCTAGTGACTAAAACTTCTCTGTCACTCCCTTAGACATTTTCTGCAGCTAGATGGTCATTCCCAGTAGAACTATAAGCATGTGACTAAGGTTAAACTGCTTCAAATCCCCAGTCGCACTAATCAAGGGTTGTTTCTGTGACTCATCCTTCCCAGTCTCATTGAGGAGATATGTAAGCGTACAATCAGTGATTAAATCTTTTAGATCTTCATCCAAACCCTAGTCGCCACCTTCAAGTTGTTGCGAGTTCAATTTTAGCCTCTCAGTCACATTGACA
Source organism: Pinus albicaulis (assembly GCA_034641835.2). Lineage (NCBI taxonomy): Eukaryota > Viridiplantae > Streptophyta > Pinopsida > Pinales > Pinaceae > Pinus > Pinus albicaulis. The sequence continues at coordinate 942,428,208 of CM076579.1, read as the reverse complement.
GACACTATATGTGTGCGACTGGGTACAAAACCTTCCAAATATGCCTCAAGGCCTCAGCCACTCCCTTCAAGCTATTGTGAGTTTTATTTTTTCCTCCCAGCCACATCGAGGAATGTTATTTGCATGAGACCGAGGACCAAAATACTTAGTGACATATATGTGACCGAGAAATAGAAACCATATATGTGTGTGAGGCTCAAACCAGTAGTTGCAAACCCTAGTGCAAACTTCCTTTGTTAGACCTATGTGAACCAAGACAAATAGAAGAGGAGAACATATTTTGTGATGATTATGTCCAAATGAGCTTGAGGTATCTTATATTTGTAGCTTTCCATGAGGGTCCACTTGGTGTTGAGGTTGACCTGTCCATTGGTACATGTGCATAGGACAAACCTAATCCATTGTACATGAGTGGGTACATAAATTCAAAAAACAACTTCTTCTTGTCCAAATGAGGTGATACTTAGGTCGATTTTGGTCCTCTCGAGAAGAGGAATTCAATGCAATCATTAGACCTGTCATATAAGCTTTCCAAGGTGTAATATGACCCTAGTTGAAAAAATTAACACTCCCTCTCCACTAAGAATAATTCCACCTACCAATATGTGTTTGTAGATCATCATATCATCCTATCATATTATTAAACTACCTTGACCATCTCTGCTCAACTCTATGTTATGTAACCAAATCACAAAATAGAAGAAAAGATAGATCAACAACTTAAAAATTATCCACTTTGAGGGAGAAACCTTCTTTACATTACATAAATGAACAATTCTTGGATGATTCAAATGAAAAAACCTACTTTCTATATATATGAGTCTAAGGGGTCACAATATAATTAGAGCCTACATAACAATAACAAAATTGGGCTTCTATGGGGCACAATAATAACAATATGGGGACTACATGAGCACAAAAATAACTATAAGCGGGCTACACTAACAATAACAATAAGGGGCTACACAAGTATTATAGGGACCTAACATGCATATCTCCTTCAAAAAAGTGTTGTCCTCAACATTTGAGTAGTTTTGGATGCTTTTGTATAGAATTCTTATCCTCCCATGTGGAATATTTAATGGGTAAGTTCTTCCACTTGATGAGATATGCTTAAATTGATCCATTTCGTAGCTATTGATTTCTTCTCTCCATGACTACTTCAGGTTCCAATATTATTTTTCCTTCCTCATCAAGTTCTTTCAATATTTTTTTAACTGGGAGCTTGTCACCTATAACCTTATTTAATCATGAAACATGGAAAACTAGATGCACTCGGGAAGATGCAAGAAGCTCCAATTTGTATTCCATAGAACCAATATTTTGCACCACCTTGTAAGGACAACAATACTTCGGTGATAATTTATTATCCTTCTTAGCTTGCTCGAGTGGCATTTGTTTGTATGTGTAAAAATTCCCAGTCACCTACATCAAAACTTCATTAGCTGCGATGTTGATCTCCCTGTTGTTTCATTCGATTATGCGCCAAAGTGATGACATCCTTTAATAGTTATAGAACTAGTTGTTTATGCTCGATGTGATCATACACTAATTGAACCTTAGAATTTTCTCTTAAATATGATGTGATGGATGGTGGATGATATCCATAAAGTGTCATAAATGGGGTCATTTTTGCTGCAGTATGGAAGGAAGTGTTATACCACCATTAATCTAGAGGTAACCACTTTACCCATTGTGTTTTTTTATCATATACAAAGCAACGAATGTATCCTTCAAAACATTTTTTCACTATCTCAGTTTTCCCATCATATTGAGGATGATAAGATGAACTATGAGCTAGTTGCGTACCCAAAGAAGAAAATAATTTCGTCCAAAAATGAACTTTGAAAATGGGATCTTTTTTGCTTATAATAATATTTGGGTTCTATTTATCTTTTGAATTGTTTCCAGAAATGTAGTAGCAATTGTATTGGATTTAAATGGATGAGATCATGCACAAAATTGTGCATACTTGGTAATTCTATCAACTACCACCATGATGACACTCTTTCCTTTCGACTTGGGTAAGCCTGTGATAAAATCCATTGAAACCTCCTCCCAACATTGACTTGGAATCGATAAAGGTTGTAGCTCCCAAAGTCTTAATTGTCTCGAATTTATTTTGTTGGAAGACCAAACATTCTGCTACAAAATTTTGAATATCAAATTTAAGGCCATCCCAAAAAAAATATTTCTTGACCCTGTGGTACGTTTTTAAAAATCATGAGTGTCCTCCTAAGGGAGAGGTGTGCAATTCCAAAAGAATATTTTATTTTATTTGGGAATTCTTACAAATATATAATCGATCTTTGTACCGTAATGAATTATTTTTCCAATTAAATGTATTATATGTATTGGTATTTTGTTGCAATTTTTGAATGAGTGTCAAAACTTCTTCGTCATGCTTCCATTCCTCCCTTGCTTCAATTATCCAATCTAGTTTGATAATAGAAATGACACAAAGTAATGCTTCCAAATCCTCATCCTTTATTGAGAATGCATCTGAAACCACATCTAGCTTCCATTTTTTGTAGATGATTTCAAATTCATAACCCAAAATCTTTGTGACCCATTTTTTATGCTCTTCTGAAGATACTATTTATTCCAAAAAGTATTTAAGACTATCATGAACTGTTTTTACCTTGAAGTGTCTTCCCATTAGTTAAGGTCACCATTTCTTTAGTGCATGTAGTATTGCCAACATTTCCTTCTCATAAATAGGATTTTGTAAATACTTTCCTTTCATTGGGTGGATTTCAAAAGTAATGAGTCTTCCTTCTTGAATTAAAAAAATACCAATTCCATTTCTTGAGGCATCACATTCCACAGTAAAAGTTTTTGTGAAGTTTGGCGTAGCTAAGACTGGTGCTTGGCACATTGCCTCTTCAAGATGTTAAAAGGCCTTAGTTGCTTCTGGAGTCCAAGAAAATGCACATTTCTTCAGTAATTTTTTTAGAAGTACTGATATTCTCCCATGATTCCTAAAAACTTGTGATAATACCCTGTTAACCCAAGAAATCCTCGCAGATTCTTTATTGTTGTAGGGATTTTCCATTCCTTAATTGATTTAATTTTTTTAGGGTCTACCTTAACACCCTCATGAGATATTATATGACCCATATATTCCACCTCTTTTACTCCAAACAAACATTTGGAGGTTTGTGTATATAATTTTTTCTCCTCCAATAGTTTGTGCACCTTGTCAACATGTTGAACATGATTGTTCCAAGATTTACGATATATTAGTATATCATCAAAAAATGTTAACAAAATTTTTCTAAGGAAGGGTTTTAAAATGGAATTTAACAACCCTTGAAATGTATAAGGTGCATTGGTAACTCCAAAAGGCATGACAAAAAATTCATAATGACCCTTATGAGTTCAAAATGTTTTTTTCAGAATGTCTTCAGTCTTCATTCTAATTTGATGATATCCTAAACGGAGATCCAACTTGGTGAAGTAAATTGCTCCATGTAATTCATCGAATAATTCATCAATTACAGGAATGGGAAATTTATATTTAGTAGTTAGCTTGTTGAGCTCCCTATAATTTGGACACATGTGTCGTGATCCATCCTTCTTGTGCACCAATACTACTAGGGCAGAGAAAAAACTTTAACTAGGTTGAATTATATTGGCCTATAGCATTTCTCCAATCATACATTAAAATCTCTCCTTTGGGCATAGGGATATATGTAAGGCCTGATGTTCAGAGGAAAACTTCTAGAAATCAAATGAATATCATGATCATGATCATGAATAGGTGGGAGGAATTTGGGAGTCTCAAATACCTTGGAATGATTGTCCAAGACTTTTTGGAGATTCGGAGAAATAGATGATTTCGATGTTTGAAACTCTAGTGAGCATAATTGTGGAATTATGCCTTGTTGTTCTTTCTTTAGAAGCTTTATCATGACATTATAGCTGATTATATTTCATGGTTTCCTTGTAATTCCCCTTAATTCAACTTCATTTCCTTGCCAAAAAAAATTCAAGAAAATTTCTTGAAAATTAAAACTTATTGACTTCAAAGATCGTAACCATTGAACTCTTAGTACCACATCAGCACCACCCATTGCAATGGAAATCATTGGGATGTTTAATACATATTTCCCCATGGTTAGCCTGATATTATGGAACTTTCCAGATAAATTTATAGTTCCTCCATTTTCATCCATCACTTGACACTTTGGTGCTCGATATAACAAGAAATTCAATTCCTTGTCTATCTTACAATTAATAAAATTATGGGTACTACCCTAATCAATAAACATTATTAACTTTTTCTTATTGATATGTCCTTCTATCTTGAGAGTTGATGAGTGGTAATTCCTACCAATGCATTAAAATATATGGCTAGATTCATATCTTCTTTATTTAAGGTTGGTTCCTAGTGTATGTACTCTTCTTTTTAAGTTTCGTGTTCCTTTTCTTCATCCCCTTCACAATATATGTAAAATAATTTATTCTCAACACACTTATGACCTTTAGTGTATTTTCTATCAAAATTGTAACAAAGCCCTTTTGCTCTTTTTTCTTCCAACTATTGTGGTCTCAACCTTGCAGGTTGTGGAAGGCTAGGAGTAACAACACTTCCATCTTTATAGTTGTGAGTGGTAGGCTTCCTTGTCACCAAAATTTTTCTTTAATTTTTTCTTACCAACATGAATGCCTTCTCCAATGTATTAGGTTCTCAAAGGCGAACCTCATGTTGGATGTTATCCTTTAAAGTCCCTATGAAGACATCAATCCTATGTTCCTCAGGAATATTATTTACCTTTATATTCAATTTTTGGAAGTCCTCAATATGCTCCATCATTTAACCCTTTTGTTTGATATTTATCAATTGGCTAAAGAAGGTGTTTCTCTTTTATCCTCATAATGTGTTATCATTTCCTTTGTAAAAATTTACCAAGTTACAAGTTGTTTGGGAGAAAAAAGTCATCGATACCATAAAAATTTCTTTTGTTCTAAATATAAAGTTGCAATGCATACCTTTTTTATGTTTTACACATTATGGAGCTCAAAGTATTTCTCGACTTGTAGTACCCATTTTGTCGGATCCTTGAAATAAAACTTCCTCGTATCAATCTTTGGAATATGGTGGGTCTTCAATCCAATTTTAGAGGCTATGGAATCATGATTAATATTTTTTTTGTTCTGATTGTGAGTTTCATCTAATACATTTTGCCATTAGGAAGCATTTCTTATAGCAACTTTTTCAAATATTATTTTAAACCATTCTTCAAATCTTCTATTTTTTGCTACATACCATCCATATTACCTTTCATTTATGCTTTTAAACTATCTATGTCATCTTTGTTTTCTCTTTGTGAGATCAAAATTTGTTGCGCTTGGTCCCTTAATTTTGATATATCATGCTTCAATTGTTCCTCTTCATGCAGCGTAGTATAGTTTTCTAACTTAATGGGTGTAGAATTATTTTTTCAAGGAATTTTAGAACCCAATACATATATCTATGCTTAAATATGCCCTTGGAATCACTTCAAACAGATTTTTCAAACAAAATTTATGCAATGTTTTTAAAAAAATACACACGTTTTTCTTGATTTTAGGAGCTTGGTTTTAAAATTGTTGTAACTCTGTAATTTCAGATCTTCAAGATCTGAAATTTGGTCCTTTGGTAGCTCTCAAATTCCTCCTTGAAATCCCATAGTTCAAACCTAATTTATATTCTTCAAGGAAAAATTTATGCCCAATCTCCCACAATGACCTAATTATTGACTAGTTCAGTAGAGTGAACTTGTATGATGTTCCACGTGTCACTTTTTAGACCTTTGGCTATGAAATTGGTAAAAAATAAACTATATTCCATTTAATTTTGGCCACTTCTTAAATGATTCTAATCCTATTCCTGAAATGAAAGTTATGATGAGTTTCCTTTGGTCACATGTTTGAGATGAAATTATGGAACCTACAAAAACCCTAACTTACACATATCATATCTCTAAACATACTACGAAAAAAGGTCTGATATTTTTTAGATGAAGTTCATCATGATTTCATCTCCATGTGGTAACAATTTCAGCTTCTAAAGCCTCACATAGAAAACGTTATATCGAAAATTCCAAGATGTCATGTTTGCAGCAGTGAAACCCTAGAATCCAAAGCTTTGTACCAAATGTTATGCAACCAACTCACAAAATAGAAGAAAAGATAGATTAATGACTTAAAAATTATCCACTTAGAGGGGGAAACCTCATTTACATTACATAAATGAACAATTCTTTGATTATTCAAATGAAAAAACCTACTTTATATTTATAGGAGTCTAAGGGGTCATAATAGAATGACAACCTACATAACAGTAATAATTTAAGGGCACAACAATAACAACAATGGGCTTCTATGGGGCACAATAATAAAAATATGGGGACTTCATGGGCACAAAAATAAATATAGGGGGGCTACATCAACAATAGAAATAAGGGGCTACATTAGTATGATAGGGACCAAACAATATGTGTTGAAATATTCTCGAATATTAAAGAAGAAGAATCGAGGAGAATTAGCTTCCACCCATACCGAGTAATAGGATATACAAACATACAGGGGAGCATACTACAAACTTGGTATCACATCAAGGGGCTCATTCTCAACTCTAAACCATAAAGGGGAGAAAATATAAACCCAATCCAATTTCGTATTGATCTTCCCATTAATGACCCTTCAGAATCATGACGTATAACACCTGCGTAATAATCTGGCTTGGATAAGATAGCTGACTTACCAAGAGGTAAGGATCGCATGCCTCTAAGCCTCCTCAACCCATTGGTGAAACAGGGAGGGAAAATCCCAACAAGACCTGCTTGTGGATATGATGCTAACTGGAGCATACACTGCAACGACCAAAGGTGGGGGAGATACCCAACTTGTCAATAGAAAAGGATCAGACACATGGAAAAGGTGATAGATAGTGTTGAGATTCAACAAGATGATGAGCTTACTGAAAAGAGTCACCTTCACTAAGTGGGGCCGCGGGCTATTTTTGGCGCAAGTCTATTTTTAGACATGATGTTCATATTTCAGAAGTTGTAAGATGCTATTTGTGGATGGTTGATCAGGTTGGAAAAATAGATGAAATCCTATTTTTAGAATATTGGGCGAAGTCTATTTATAGATCGTCAATCTAAAAATAGATGCATGCCGATTATTATTAGCTCTTAATAATAATCAGACTCTAAACAACAACTTTCTCTTGGAGCACTTCAGTTCAGTGCACAAATGTGGCACATCAGCTAAAAGAAGGAATTGAAAATTTCCTAAAGGTTTACTGGAGCTAATGCATGGAGGAATCAGTTAGGACTCAAGTGGCAGAGTTATGACACAGTTGGAAGAAGTAGTTATGGAGTTGTATTCAGTTTAACTCAGTTAGACTCAGTTGAGCTAGTTGTATCTAGTCTAACTGATTGATACACTAGTGAGTGGAGTGAATTAATTAGTTAATTAATTCACAAATAATAACTCATTAATCAACTGAACAATAGATCAGTTAACTACAGTGCAATTTCAATGGAGACCTGTGGAGAGGTAGGTGAAAGGGCAAGATAGACTATCTGTTGTGACTATAGTGATGCATTGATTACATCACACACACATTGAAGTGCCAATGAGGATTGCGCAATCAAGAAAAGTGTAATTCGAATTCATTCATAGCTATTCTTCATCAAAGATTGCACAGTGGAGGCAGGCTAGCAGGGGGCATAGATCGGCGCATGGATTTGCAAGATTGGTCTTGATTAGTGTATGATGATTGTACTATATTGAGGGCTTGTGATAAGCTTTGTATGCTTGTATGAGATTGTCATATGATCTCCATGTTACATAATATATAGTTGGGTTTTTCAGCTTCAGGCTTTCCCAGTTAAAAACTGTGTTATGTGCGATTGAATATTTTTTTTTATGCTTCACATGTGTGTGAAATTAAATTTTCGGCAAAATATTAACAAGTGGAATAGATTCAGTATCTTGCATAAAGTTAAATAGTGTGAGATCAGGTGGATCTTGGAAATATGCATGCTTAGTGCATATAATTTCTACATGGTATCAGAGCATTGTTGATTGAATATTGCAATTGTGAAGTGAGTTTGTGATAGTGCACAATTCGAATTTGCTACAGAATATTCTTGGTGCAGAAATCGAGTATACATTGAAATGTCTTTCAACGGGTTGAGATTGGAGTATGCCCTTGATGGGAGCTATAATTACATAGGCTATAAGGATAGGATGGAGGTGGTGCTGGAGGATAATGTGCTGAAGGAGTTCATTGATAGCGATGTTCCTAAGCCGGGATCTAGCGATGTTGCATTACTTGATGCATGGAAAAAGAAGACAGAAAATATGAGGAGAATTCTATTGGAAGGTTTGAAGGACCATATTGTTTCCAGAATCCATGGAAAATCCACTCCATTCTTAATTTGGAAGTCTTTGACAGACTTTTTCCAAAGTAGAAGTGACCAAAGGAAGTTGGCGCTTAAAGACAAGCTCAGAAAAATAAAAATGGAGAAAGGCGACAATATTCCAAAATACCTCAAGAATTTTGTCCACTGCAAGGATGAACTAGGACGTGTGGGGGTTACTGTTGATGAAGAAGACTTGGTGGGCTTGGCTCTCCTTGGTCTTTCGAAGAGTTGGCATAGCTACGAAGACTCTGTCAATGGACGGGAGAAACTGCCGGGATGGGAGTGACTTTGGTCGGATCTTATGCAAGAGGAGATAAGGTGGGGTACCAGGGATGGATCTTCATCAAAGAATGAAGATGAAGAGAATTGCACTTTCGCTACCAAAGAAAGGAAAGGAAAGGGGAAGAAAAATCCTTCAAAATATGGTGCTAAAGGCAAGAAGCAGGATTTGTCCAAAGTGAAGTGTTTTCACTGTCATGAACATGGACATTTCGCCACTAACTGTCCATAGAAGAAGAAGAATAAGCAGGCTACTAGATTTGCAGATGGAGAGGACTTAGCCTCACAATTTGAGCTAGATTTTTCCTTGATCACATGCTTGGTTTCAAGCTGCATGGGATCGGTGTGGTATCTTGACAGTGGTGCGTCTTTCCATATGACGGGAGACAAAGAGTTGTTTAGTGACTTGGAGGAGAAGGACCTCCAGATGCATATAGAGATGGGCGATGATGTTCGGTACAGTGCGACTGGAATTGGGACCATTACCTTTGAGAGGGAGTCTGTTAATCCTTTTTTGTTGAAGAATGTCATGCATGTTCCAGGTCTGAAGAAGAACTTGGTCTCAGTCGCAATGCTGGAAGACAAGGGTTATGATGTTGTTTTCAGTGAGGGAAAAGCCTTCCTTCGACATAAAACAATGGGTCAAACCAAGAAGATAGGGGTTTGAATTAAGAATCTCTACAAGATGGAGGTAGATGGCTATGCTATAATGGTGGGAAAAGAAGAAGAAGTGGTGAGTTGGGATGAGGGAGAATTATGGCACAGGATATTGGGCCATCTTCACCATGGCGCTTTGAAGATTTTGCAGCAAATTTCTACTGGACTTCCCAGGGGTACTCTTGTGCAGTCAGATCAGTGCAAGGGATGTACTATGGGTAAGTTTGTGAAGACCACTTTTCATGAGAAGGAGAACCGTGCTTCGGTGATCTTGGAGAGAATTCACACAGATGTGTGTGGACCATTCTCGGTTGCTTCAACAGCAAAACACAGGTATTATGTGATATTTTCTGATGATTATTCTCGTAGATGTTGTATCTTCTTCATGCAGAAGAAGAGTGAAACTTTCTCAAAGTTCTGTGAGTTCAAGGCATTGGTGGAGAAGGAGTCGGGGAAGCAAGTGAAAGCTCTACGGAGCAATAATGGTGGTGAATACATCTCGGGTGAATTCAAAGAATTTTGTAGCAAAGAAGGAATTCGAAGAGAACTCATAACGCCTCATAACCCACAGTAGAATGGGGTCATGAAGAGAAAGAACAGAATGATCGTAGGTGCTACACAAGTGATGATGCATGACCAGGGCCTATCGATGCACTTGTGGTCGGAAGCATGCAACATTGCGGTTTATGTGAAAAACTATTGTCCTCATAGAGTACTTGACATGAGTACACCTGAAGAATAATTTACTAGTAAGAAGCCTGATATTTCTCATTTGAAGATTTTTGGCTCACCTGTTTACATTCATGTGACGAAGGATACCAAGAAGAAGCTAGAGCCGACTGCAGAAGTTGGGATATTTTTGGGGTACATAGAAACACCCCATAACTATTGTGTGTATTTTCTAGATAGTCAGATGACTGTTGTGCGATGGGATATAAAATTCAATGAGGTGAAAGCCATGAAGTTGTCGCTTGAGAGGGAGCTACACTTGCATGCAGAGGAGGAACTTCTTGTTGCCAAAGATGAGCCTCTGGATGTGGATCAACCACAGGAGGAGATTCATGGAGTGGAGGAGTCCACTCATGCAAAACCAAACATCAGACAAGGCAGAAAGCATACCATAGAAGCTGAGAGACTGAAGCTTGATGTGGCACAGAATGTAGGAGTCCCTACATCACATTGCATACAGAGACAGTCACCTGACCGAAAATACTGGATACATGGCTCTTATGAGCAAGTGTATCATGACAGAGCCATATTATTTTGAAGAAGCAGTGCAAGAGCCCACATGGGTAGATGCCATGGTGGAGGAGTATGAATCCATTGTCAAAAACAGTGCTTGGGAGATTTTTCCAAGGCCGGTGGGAAAATCAGTTGTAGGATCAAGATGGATCTACAAGGTAAAGCAAGTTGTTGATGGGAGTGTCGAGAAGTATAAGGCAAGATTTGTTTCCTGAGGCTTCTCACAGATTGAGGGGATTGACTATGAAGAAACCTTTGCACCTGTTGCACGGTATTCTTCCATACAGATCATCCTTGCTCTCTCAGTGCAGATGGGTTGGCACATTCATCAGATGGATGTGAATACTGTGTTCCTTAATGGGATAATTGAGGAAGAGGTGTACATTAAGTAGCCTAAAGGATTTGAGATCTTCAGCAGTGATTCGCATGTGTTCAGGCTCAAAAGAGTGTTGTATGGGCTGAAACAAGCACCCCATGCTTGGTACACTCGGATCGATAGCTATTTCACTAGACTTGGATTCACCAAGAGTGAGGCGGATGCAAACCTATACCATATTGTGGTTGAGGGTAAGATTTTAATCATTGTACTTTATGTTGATGATTTAATACTAACAAGTGATAAGCAGTTGATACACTCATGCAAGGCAGATCTTGCAAAGGAGTTTGAGATGAAGGATTTGGGCCTCCTTCATTATTTCCTTGGATTGGAAATATGGCAGCGGGAAGGTGAAATGTTTGTGTCTTAAGGCAAGTATGCCCGGGAGATACTGGAGAAGTTTCACATGTAAGGTTGCAAGCCTATTGATACTCCTCTTCCAGGAAATTGGAGGAAAGAGGATGCTACATTGGCAAAGGTAGTGGATGCCACTGTTTATCGAAAGTTGGTGGGTCGACAATTGGTGAGTTTGCTCATGTATTTAGCCAATACAAGATTGGACATATGCTATGCGATCAGACTTGACTTTCACAAGCGATGGTTAAGCCTACCAAGATCTTTTGTAAGGTAGGCAAGCATGTCCTAGGATATCTCAGGGGCACATCTGAGTATGGTTTATGGTACAGACAGATAGATGAGGTAAAGTTTCATGGCTTCATGGATGCAGATTGGGCAGGAATCCCAATAGATAGAAATAGCACATCAGGAGGGATTTTCAGTATTAGATCTACGGTAGTTTCTTGGTACAACAGGAAACAAAGATCTGTGGCACTCAGTTCAGTAGAAGTGGAATACATGGCAGCAAGTCAAGCTGCATGTGAGGCTATCTGGACGAGGAAGATCCTGGTTGGTTTGTTCGGTTCACATTTAGATCCCACAATGATACATTGTGATAATTAGAGTTACATTAAACTCTCGGTTAATCCTGTGTTTCATGATAGATCTAAACATATTGATATTCGATATCATCATATCAGATATTGTGTGTAGCGGAAGATCATGTTGCTTCAGTACATTCCTACGAAGGATCAAGATGTAGATATTTTGATGAAGGCGCTCACCAGGAGAAAATTAGAATACCATAGAGGTAGGATCGGGGTGAAGGATAATCCCTATATTTTTGAGAGGGAGTGTTTAGATTCACCAAGATGATGAGCTTAGTGAAAAAAGTCGCCTTCACTAAGTGGGCCCGGAGACTATTTTTGGAGCAAGTCTATTTTTAGACATGATGATCATATTTCAGAAGTTGTAGGATGCTATTTATGGATGGTTGATAAAGTTGGAAAAATAGATGAACTTCTATTTTTAGAATATTGGGTGAAGTCTATTTATAGATCGTTAATCTAAAAATAGATGCATGTCGATTATTATTAGCTCTTAATAATAATCAGACTCTAAACAACAACTTATTCTCTTGGAGCACTTCAGTTTAGTGCACATATGTGGCACATCAGCTGACAAAAGGAATTACACAATTCATAAGGGTTTACTAGAGCTAATGCATGGAGGACTCAGTTAGAACTCAAGTGTCAGAGCTATGACACAGTTGGAAGAAGTAGTTATGGAGTTGTATTCAGTTTAATTCAGTTAGAATCAGTTGAGCTAGTTGTATCTAGTCTAACTGATTAATACACTAGTGAGAGTGGAGTGAATAAATTAGTTAATTAATTCACAAATAATAACTAATTAATCAACTGAAAAATACATCAGTTAACTACAGTGCATGGCATTTTCAGTGGAGACCAGTGGAGAGATACGTGAAAGGGCAAGATAGAATATTTGTTGTGACTATAGTGATGCATTGATTGCATCACACACACATTGGAGTTGCCAATGAGGATTGCGCAGTCAAGACAAGGGTAATTCGAATTCATTCAGAGCTATTCTTCATCATAGATTGTGCAGTGGAGGCAGGCTAGCAGGGGGCAGAGATTAGTGCATGGATTTGCAAGATTGGTCCTGATTAGTGTGTGACAATTGTACTCTACTGAGGGCTTGTGATAAGCTTTATATGCTTGTATGAGATTATCATATGATCTCCATGTTACATAATATATAGTTGGGGTTTTTAGCTTCAATATTTCCCAGTTAAAAAAAAAATTATTTAATATTTTTGTTTATGCTTCACATGTGTGCGCAATTAATTTTTCCACAAAAGATTAACAAGTGGAATAAATTCAGTATCTTGCATAAATTTAAATAGTGTGAGATCAGGTGGATCTTGGACATATGCATGATTAGTGTATATAATTTCTACAGATAGGTTTGATCCCCTATTGTCCAGAGATACCTCAACCCTAGGATCCCTCTATCTCAATTCCTCACATTGGGAGCTAAAACATGGTAGGAAGATTTGGCTCCATGTCCTCAATCAACACTACTCCTTATCCGAATGGGTCACACCATCAGTCTAAGTCACTCTCTGAATACCAAGAAATTTCCTTTCGGTAAAGCTTTGGTGAGAATATCTACAATCTGATCATCTGTCGATATGTGATGGAGTCTAACAGCTCCTATTTGCACCATGTCATGAATGAAGTGATATTGAATATCTATGTCTTGGACTTGTCATGAAATACGAGATTCTCTACCAAATGGATCCTACTCTTTTTTTGCAATATATCACTATAGTGTCTAGGACCTTCTGAAATAACTCTGTAAAGAGCTTCCTCAACCAAATTGATTCACAGCTAGCCATGCTAGAGAAAATATATTTCGCTTCGGTGGTGCTCCATGCTACAAAATTCTATTTTATTTTCATTCAGGATATCATGGTAGATACAACACTAAAACATCATCCAAATGTACTCTTTCTTTCAATAACATTTCCTGCCCAGTTAGCATCGATGTATCCATGAAGTCAAAAATCTCTGGCAAAACATCTTAGTCAAAGTGTGATTGACCCATGCAAATATCCCAATATGTGTTTGGTAGTGATCCAATTTGCATGAGGGGCTTGGTCATGAATTGAATCAATGTGTTCACTGCATAAAAAATGTTTGAATGGGTGTTTACAAGGAACATCAGAGCCCAAATCAATTATTGATACTCATATGGATTTGGAGAATCAGGTCTTGCAGCTTCTCCACATAACTTATTGAAGTTTATTTCAATCTTTGTAGCCATGGATTTGCAATCTATCATTCCAAATCATTCCAGCAGCTTCACAACGTATTTTCCTTGTGAAAGGAAAACCTCACCAAGACATTGCCACACCTCAAGGCATAGAAAGTAGTGCATGAGTCCAAAGTCCTTCATATTGAATTCTGAGGCTATATTCCTCTTACATTCGGTCATTAGAGGCTCACTACCTATTAAGAATAAATTGTCAACATATAAAACCAAAATCAACGACATACCTTGGACTACCTTGAATAAGTGTTGGGATCAACATTTCTTCTTCTAAACCCTAGCTTCATCAAATAACTATCAATGCATGCAAACCAAGCTTAGGGAGCTTGCTTCAAACCATACAATTCCTTCCTCAACCTGAAAACATGTGTTCTTCAATCGTCTATTTCAAATCCCTATGGTTGTTCAGCATACACTTCTTCCTGTAACATGCAATGGAGGAATGTGGTATTTATGTCCATTCAATGAAGCGTCCATCATTGACTTGCAACAAGGGCTACTATTGAACGGATGGAGGTGTATCGAACCGTAGGTGAAAATATATCAACATAGCCTTCTCCCCCTTTCTTTTAGAATCCTCGAGCCACAAACCTTACCTTATATTTATCAATGCTACCATCAACACCATGATTGATCTTGAATCCACTTTGAAGTCACCACATATTTTTCCTTTGGTATCGACAAAACATCCCATACATCATTTTTCATGATTGATTCATATTCCTTGGCCATAACATCCTTCCAAATTTGATCTTTTATGGCCTCTAGGAATGTGGAAGGTTTGGCTTGAACCATAGTGCTCATGGCTACAACATATCCCCAAAACCTCCATGGTTTCTTCCTTTATCTGAATGACCTTTAAACAAGAACATGTATTCCAACATATTGTAGAGTTTTACAGAGCCAAAGTGGTATATTCCTAGTAGAAGGATCACTTGGAGCAGGATCTAAGGGATCCATAGGCTCCATGGGATCGTCAACAATATCAATCTCGGACTCGAACGCAAAAGGACCGTCTAGAATATACCAATCATCATTCTCATTCTTGGGAGGAGGAGACAAAGGAAGGTTTCTTGCTTTTCCAAGAGCTTCCTCTTCATCGAATGTTACATCCATGCTAATTTCAACCTTCCTTTGACCAGGAATATATATTATATATGGTTTAAAAGTTTCACAATAACCAACAAATGTACCTTTCCTTCATGTAGCTTCCAAATTTTTCCTTTTGTCCTTTGGAAAATGGAAATATATAGGTCATCCAAATATATGAATATGGCCTATATCAGGCTTGATACTTGTCAATATTTCTTCAGGAGTCTTGTTCTCCAATGCTTGATGAGTCACCCTGTTTGGAACATATAAAGTAGCATGTGTAACTTCTACCCAAAGGAAATTTGGCACCTTTTGATCATGGAGCATGAAACGAGAAGCTTTTAATCATTAGGGGAATTTTGAGGTCTAAAATGAGCCTCCTAAGGAAATTATAAAATAATAGTGGAAATAATAAAATAATATTAGATGACATCATCAAATTTTAGAAGGGAAAAATAAAAACTATTTTTTCAACTCGTATTTTCAACTTATCTCCTGTGGGATTACTCAAATTTCGAGCGGGAACACTTTTTGGATGAAAAATTTTATTCCTCATCCAAGAAGTACCCATGTTTCATAATTTTGATGGACCCTGCTACATGAAAAATGAGAAATACATGAAAAACTTGATTGTAATCACATTTTTTCATGTAAATATAATTTTTTTGTGTAGCAAGGTCCAATAAAAGTATGCAACATGGGTACTGCTTGGATGGGGAATTAAATTTTCCATCCAACGAGTGCTCTTGCTTGAAATTTGAGTACAACCTTAGGGAGATAAGTTGAAAATATGAGTTGAAAAAATAGTTTCATTATTTTATTATTTTTTAATATTTTTACCTTTTTACCCAAAAATGGTGAATCATTCCCCATGGTTGACATCATCATCATGAATTATAATGGTTCTTATAAAGTTTATTTTTGTTGTACATTTTTCTTAGGAGGCCCATTTTAGACCTAAATTTTTTTCTAATGATAGACCTGTTCTTCCTTTCCACTAATCCATTTTGTCTAGGTGTATATGGAATAATTGTTTCCTTCTTGATCCCTTATTTCTTGAAAAATGAAATGAACTCGTTTGACATATATTCCCCTCCATTGTCAGACCTGAATATTTTTATTCTCTTCCCTATTTGATTTTCAATCAAACCTTTGAATTCCTTCAATGATTCAAAGGCTTCATCCTTGTGCTTCAACTAGTATATCCATTGTTACACCATTTTTTGGTCATCTAACCTATTATCATTAGATGAACCCAAGTATACCATGTAAGACCAATTTTACCCTAAGTAAAATTTCTTTCACTATGTGAAATAACTTAGTAAAACACCTTTATTAAGTTGTTTATGGTCTAAACAGGAAACCCCAAAAGGAAATAATAAACAAATCTATATTTGTTTATATTTCTTGGTCATATTTAACCCAAAACAAGAAAATCAATTAAATAAATCCTTATTTATTTGATTATTTCTTAGGAATAAGTTATTTAAATCCTATTTAAATAATATTCCTAGTTAAATTTGACTAAATCATTTATAAATAATTAAATAATTATATTCCCACCATTTCCTTAAAATAATAAATAAATCATTTATTTATTTATTATTTGTAAATAAAGGAATTGACCCAAGTCAAAAATCATTTTCCCTCCAACAAATATAATAAAATATTCCTAAAGGGTGGTTCTAGAATTTGATTAATAATATTTTATTCATGCACCAAGTTCTAGACCGCCCTAATATTTTGTTATAAATAGAAGGGTTTTCCCATTCATTAGTCACCTTTTGTTGCCTATTAGATCACTTTGGATCTATACACTTGGTCACATTTTCTCCATTTTTGTCTTGTGAGCTCCCATTGAGTTCTATGTTTGTCTGGGTTTTCTACACCAACAAGAGAGAGAGATTCTAGATCTGAAGTGCTAAGGACTGTCAAGAACCCATCCCATTGAGGATAATCGGAGAACACCTTTCTTTTTTTCCTCTCAGGTGCCCACTTTCAATATAATATAAAAAATTCTTTCAAATACATCGTTCTTGTCTTGTCTATTGGATGCATGGAGCCACATTTTACTTTATCTACTTAATGTCTTTTATGCTTAGATATGGATTTGTGCAGTGTTATTTGGATCACCTAATTGCAAATTTAAATATATTTGGCAGCCATAATCGATGTTAGGGCTATTTTTTATGCGTAGCTAAAGTGATCTTTTACGACGAAAGATTCATACTAACAATTGGCAACTCCACACGGGTTTTCTTTTGTGACCGCTGTTGTTTTATATATTCCTACATATCCAGCTATTTTAGACCCTAGGGTTTCTCTTTAGTTTCCCATTTTTCCTATTTTTATGGTGCTTTTCACCTCTAAAACCCTCAAACATTAAAATTTTTAACTTCCGTGTGTTTCTGGCCCTATTGCGCAGGTGACAGACATCAGCTACAACTGAGATGACAATTTTTTCTAAAATCTGCCGCCAAGAGACCCGGATCTGCAGGTCGCACTTATCGGCCCAAAACCTGTGACCTAGACCTAAGGATGCACATTTCTACCCCAAACCTACAACTTGGACTGAAAATAGGTCAGAACCTGCGACCTGCACTTTTTTATGCAATTTTTCAACAATTTTTCTGGGTTTGTCTGAAGCTTCTATCAGGGTTTTCTAGCCTCCGTCTCTGCCCGTTTAGACCTGTTTCTGATCTGTTTCACTCAACTAAGTGGGAATATTTCCCCTTAGGGATTTAGTACTCCAATTTTGGTGGGAAATTTTTAGTTGTTTCAGATGTCTGAATTTTCATAGTTTCATCCTTCTTATTGTCAGATCTGATACTTCCTTTTCAGATCCCTTTAGATTAGCTCTTATCCCTTTCAAATCACCTCATATAGTTTTGTTTGGGTTTACCTCTAGTGCCACCTCTTCGTCCCTCCTCCTTTCAGTTGACTTCCCCTTTTGTTACAACAACCTTGCCTCTACCTCTTTTTTGTTCTCCGCACCTCTTTCCAACAGATTTATCCTTTAGATCCCTGTCCCTCCTGACCTTTAGATCTATCGGCCTCTTTTTTTTGTGTTTTGACTAGATTTTTCCCTCTTTTTAGACTAGTTTTGAGAGACCCGCCTTCTTGGGTTAGATCAATGAATTGTTAGCTGTTAAATTTTCTGTTATTCTAACATTATATACTGTTATTTATAGATTTATTTTCAGTTACGCAGCACACTTTTTCTTTTACTCTCAAAACGTCTGGGTTTAAAAAATTAAAAATCAACACATGCCACACACTGACCCTAAGTGAAAAAGAGCCTGGTTAACACCGCCTGGCAAAGACTTTAAAATCAATTGTCACTACACCTCTTTGCCCTTGACCTCACTTGATTTTGTCCCTCCCTGCCCCTATCATTTTTTCTTCTTCCCATCATCATTGCGCCCCCAAGGCGCTTCTCCTGGAGACTTCTTGGCCTTCACCCTCAGTTTCCGGTTGGTCGACTTCCTCCTTCCTGTCGTCATCAAGAAAGTCCTCCCTCGAGTCCGCACTTCGACTCTTATTCTGATTGTTCAGGTTCTCCCCATACTCTTGGTTCTCCCCCTGTTACCTTCACCATGTCTATTTCAGGGCCTAGCACTAGCAGCAACCCCTGTTCTACTGCTGGGTCCGTTTCCAGTGAAACTAATACGGAACCTACCTCGACTGCCCCATTCCTCCCTTATATGGTCGGCCTTAGTCTCCCTGACTTCAATCAACTGATCATTGATCCTATCCGCCACGATGTTAGTTGGCTTGCTATGCCAACCAAGCTCCCCTCCGACATTCCCAAGTTCGAAGGCCTTGCTAGTGAAGATCCCTCCAACCATATCCGATCTTTCCATATGTGGTGTTCATCCAGTTCCATTATTGATGACTCCATCCATCTTCGATTGTTCCAATGCACGCTTACCGATGAAGCTTCTAAATGGTATGTTGAGCATGCCACCTCCTCCCATACCATTTTTGCAACCATTTCCCAAGAATTTTTATCTTATTTCCAGCTACCTCTCCGATACGACACTGTTACCGAGCTTTTAACTTCCTTCTGTCAATCCTCTTCGACCCGCCTTTCCACTCATGTCCAGGAATGGTGGCGAAGAAGAAGCTTATGTCACACTCCTCCCTTTGAACATCGGGTTTATATGGATTGGTTCCTTTTCTCTCTCTTACCTCCCATTGGCAAAGATGTGACCTCCCATTTCCCTCAAACCGAAGAAGCCGCCCTCCAAATAGCCTTGAAATATGACCTTATTTATGCTCAATCTGGTTATGTTTATACCGTCCTTCCTGACCTCCCCAAGCCCGGCGGCACTAACTTCTCGGGGGCCTCTCAATCTGCCAACGGTATCATTTGAGCTCTTTCACATACCTCTGCTCAACCTCTTATGGGCTATGGTTTCCCTCCAAGAGGGCCAGTACCTCCAGCACTTTCCCCCCTCCAGGTAGCATGTATCCAGGATACGGCATGCCTCCTCCTTTTGCCCCCACTCCTGCTTACCTCAATGTTTCCCATCCTAGCCCTTATCCTTACCCACAGCCTGGTGTCCCAGCTCCTCTAGCATTTGGACCTCTCACCCCCTTGCCTTCTCAACCCCCGCTGTAGCACTTACTACCCCCTCCAGGGAAAGTATTTGCACAGCAGGGCGCAACCAATTCTCTTCCTTCTCAAAGAAAGAGGAAAGGTAATCAATCTGCCCCTGGTAATTATGGATCCAATCCTTTGATTCTTGATCCTAACACTACCAACCAACCACAGGGCTTGTTAGAGTCGGTCTTTACAACCCTCTGTCAGAGATCATTTCTCTTATTGCATTTCATTGTTTAGGTGTCTCATTCCGCTCATTCATCTGCATTTCGTTAGGGGCATGCCATCGACTGACGGAAGGGTTTCGTTTTTCTTGTTTCCCTCATGTTTGTACCTGCTGGGTTGGTTAAAATTTGTCCAAAATCATCAAAGTTCATTTCAAGTCATTTGCAGTAATAGATGTCATTTTGGTCATAGAGTCATTTAGTTTCTAAGTCTAGGGTTTAGTCTTCTGAGATGTTTAAAAATGCCCGTAGGCCATGAGGAGGTTTTCCAGAATTTTTCAATTCAAAATTTTTATTATCAAACATGCTTGAGGACATTTCTTGTTCAAAACTCTGTTTTGAATAAGAAATTGTCGAATTTATTTTTAATAATATGTATTTTTCCACCATGAAATTCTTCACCATGCAAAATCTGGTTCTCCTTTGCCAAGGATCAATGCCACCAGCCCTGCAAGAAATCAACCAATTTCATTATTCGAGGCTTCGAAAGTCATGAGGAAGAAAAAAGACAAATTTGAATTAAATGAAAAATGCCAAAGGTAAAAAAAAAACATTACAACATGGGTTTTGAAGAAGTAAAAATCAAAACCATCTCTATATGAGATATTTCCCAAGATTATTCATTCATTTGTAACAAGTGTTATTGAGAAAATCTCAGAGAGAAGTCGAGTTTGAAGGTTGAAGAGAAAAAATGTCATTTGAGAAGAGGCCGACTGTGTGTTGAAGGCAGCATGGCGCATTTGGCTTGCGCGCGGCGCACCCACACGACGCGGTGCATAGAGCCAAAATTATCCGTGTTATTTTCTTTTGGCGCGGCACACCCAAAGGCCGCGGTGCATTGGGTCTGCGCGCATCGCACAAAGCCCCAAGGCCAAAAATCACTTCCGCTCATAAAAACTCGATTGGTTTCGGCTCAATTTTCTCCAAGTTTGACAAAGGCCTGTTCAGTGTTTTCATTCATGTATGGTGTGTTTAGAAGCGAAGATATCAAAGAATGAGTGGTGAAACATAAACCCTATACTCATATTGTAATCTGCTCCCAAGGGTTTGCAAAGTGGTGGTTAAAAACTTGAATTTTGGTGCTTAAAGTCTTATTCCATTGTCATGTGAGCTCTTGTCATTATTGTCATTATTGTCACTGCTACTACTGATTACACTCTCATACCTCTGTCCCATATCCCTCATGCCCTTTTGATCCTATTTTGTTAGTACTCAAACCCTACTACTTACCGTCCAATGATAAACCTAATCTCCATAACATTCAAGGGCTGCTTTGTGTCTTTGATTTCATTTATATATTCCCATTTCATTGACTCATTCCCACTACTATCACCCATTCCCATTACTTATAAATCCCAAAATCCCTGACTCCCCAAACAGTGACTGTCCTCACCACTAAAATTCACTTGACAGTCTACTGTATTCCTTGTGATATTTCTCCGCAGCACCTATTATATATGTGACACATTGGGCATCAAAGCATACACCAAATTATTGTTTTCACCATACATATATCAACATATACTTTTCAAACACCTTGATTTTAGCACCATGTCAGAGACAAATTCATCATATGAGTAGGGATATGAGCAGGACAGTGATTCGACCGTAGAGCTAAATGTACCGAGGAGGTCTCATAAGAGTGGCAGGCACGTTTGGGAGGAGCCCACTTCTTTGGTTCAATTGCAGGCCTGCCCGCTTGCAATGACATGCTTTCAGCAACATTCATGTTTTCGGTATTGCGAGATAATATCTCAGATTCAACACCATCCAGAGTTGGTTCACTTATTTTTCCTACATTTGCGTGATGGCCATGTAAATCTTGCTGGAGTGAACTTCACTTTGACACCAGGGACCATTTTTGATGCGACCGGGATACCGAACATTGGTGAGGAGTGGAATAAGAGACAGCAGCTGGATAGAGCATATTATGAGCCTTACATCAGACCTAGGTATTTGAGGCAGTTGAGCATGGTATTTCCATTCCGATTTCTGAAGGAGTCCTATGCGCCATTAATGAAGCTCATCATTAGATACTTCAACTGCGAGGGTAGATTATCGCGCCTTTATGCATATCATATCAGACTTTTGATGCACTTCACGAGAGTGCGAATGATGAGAATTCCATACTTCATGTGTCGGAATATAGACCGGATGACTACCCTTGTGCAGAAGAAGACTTCGGAGTAGCAACATAACAGCATTTATCATTATGCGCTCATCAAAATCATTGTGGTACATCAGCTTGGTTTGCAGGGCATCACATGGGATGAGTTCATTTATCATGACTTCTTTGCAGCTCCCAAGCCTCCTCCCGAGGTGGTTCATGATGAGGCAAAGCCTTCACATCAGTTCGAGGTTCTTGAGACTGAGCCTATCAGTGCTCCAGTGTGTGTGACATATCAGAGAGGCCACATAGCTTTATTTGCAGTAGCATGATGAGTACTATCTCCACCAGGAGTGGAAGGGGTCTCGTTATCTTCATTAGCAGCGCGAGTACTATCTCCACATGGCGTGGAAGGGGTCTCACCTTCTACATCAGCACAGGTACAAGACAAAGGCAAGAAACCTATGCACGATGAGGGCCCCTCGTGAGGCCAAGATACTGATTTTACTTTGATCGATGTTGATGTGAGCTCTCTTAGCTCAAAGCTGAAAGAGATCATCCAGAAACAAAAGGCTGAGATTGATAATTTGACCATGAAGTTGCAGAGATCTCAGTGGGTTATAGATTACTTGGAGTAGCTCAATAAACAACTGGAGGATCAGCAGACGCTCATAGAGTTGCGGCAAATCTGTGAAGACCGTGCATTGGCTCGGAAGAGACCAGGTGACATGACACCATTTGAGCGAGAGACTTGCCTTACGCACGTCAACATTCATATGGAGAAGCTCTTTGAGAAGGCCAATAGGGACAAATACATGCTCAGACACATGAATAATCACTATTGGGCCCGCACGCACGTTTTCAGAGCAAAAGTGAAGATCCTGAAGGCAAGGCTGAGAAAAGCACTGAAACGTCGGAAAAGGCCGGATCCACTCCGAATCTTGGCCGAAGCTTCCTTGGCTGAGCATGAGACATGATGGGAGACCTTCACTCCAAATTTCAGCAAATTTGGAGAAGATTTGTCATTTTGAAATTTTTTGGTTGCAAAACAGGTTTTTCTGCCCGACGCGTTGCGCCACCCGACGCGCGCTTACGTTTGGGACATCTTCTGGAGGAAAAATTTGCATTTTTGGGTTTTTTATGATAAATTATGTATTTTCAGGAATGGCCGAAGAATTTCATCAAATTCTGGGCTGCCTAAAGGCTAAAAACACTCCAAAAATGGCCTTTCTGCCACTTTTTGCACCAGCAGGAACTAGTCTTGGAAGATTACAGTTTTGGAGGGGCAAATGACATCCAAATTGAAAAATTCCACTTGGTTTGGATAGAAGACATAAAAGGATTTCCAACGAGCTATCATGAGCTCAATTTGGACTTTGGGAAGTGCTCCAAAAATAGGTCCAACGTGGCGCGACGCATAGAGAAATTGAGCGCGGTGCATAGAGAAATTTTGCCTCATTTTCACTCTTCAGCTCAGAAATTCGCCCAGTTTTGTCTAGTTTTACTTTTTCATGTGATGATTCACCTACCATGATGTAATTTGATGACTATGATGTAAATTTGGCATGTTTTTACTTTTTCTAGAGGATTCATTCACTAAAAAGTGAAAATTGAGTGAATGGATCAGTTTCCTAGCATATAGAGGCAAGTTGTTTGGCTGCCTAGATTTTAGCTCCATGTTTAGAATTGGTTGAAACAGCTCCTAGAAGGATGAGCTCGACCCCTAGAGGCATGGGAAGGGGTTAGGATGGTCTATATATTGTATTTTCTTAGACATTTTCAGGGTTGGATACTTGGGAAAAGTTTGGCACCTCATTGTACATTCATTTCATATTTTTGGCAAAGGAAAGACTAGAGTTTTGCAGCACTTGTTGGGATCCTTGTGGCTTCTGAGTTTTGATGATGTTCTTTTCATGTTATTTTAAGTTTCATTAATGTTATATGTATGCCATTTCCCTTCTTTATGATTCTAAATTAAACAAATGAGTATTTGACGTAGAATTCATTGATTTGCTGGTGCTCTGCCTTAAGCTTTTGTTTAGCTTTTTATGTTCTTCATCAGTTTGAAGAGAATCCTTTCACGCTATTTCCCTCTTCATCTCCTCAGAATTCTTTTCCATCCATTCACTCAATCTAAGACATCAAATCCGTTGCCTACCCTACCCCAACTTGAACTCTGCAAGAATTTGGCCTCATCCCCAAGCCCAAAAATTGTTTTTCTCTTTTTCCAACAAAAAACACCTAAAAATCAAAATCAAACCCTCCTATTTCTTTATCTAGCCAAAGATCAATTGTTGTTTCAGTCATCTCAAGCCCCTTTGAATATTTTCATTGAAATTGACCCGGAGAGAGCCCTCTCCTGTCCTCGTAGGGCTAGCTACGAGGCTGAGCGTGGTTTGGTGTTGTCCTTTTTCTGCCTTATTTCAGCCTGAGGTGGATTTGGGAACTAACAGGGCTCTCAACCCAAACCGGACAAGCCCCTTTGCACCAATAAGCCCTGTTCATGTTGTCGTTTTTATGGACATTTCACTCATGATTGTCCCCTATTACCACAGATGCGGCATATGTGGGAGTCTCAGGCCACCGTGCGGGGACAACATTCCTCCCCTACTATCCCTCCCAATCCAGCTACTTCTCAACCCATTGTGTTTACCGATCCTTTCCCTCAACAATGATTCATGGCCACTCAACCACCTCATACCCCGGTAACCACTCAACCTTCCCCTTCTGGTTCCTCCGGTTACCAGATTCTCATGATGGCCGCTGACTAACCTCTCACCATTGACCTCAACCTTCAAACTCGATCTCGTCAGTACTCCACACCTCCCATTTCGTCTATCTCCGAGTCCCCATCTTCAGGTCCTACAGAGCCTCTGTCGACACCCAATGCTCCCTTGCAAATCCCTCTGTCCAAAGTTGAGGTTTATACTAAGATTCCTAAGGGCCCATTACACTGAAATGTTGCCTCTGGTCGGGCTGCCCATTCATATAGCATAGTAGATGATCTAGCACAATATCCTACTGCCATTTCAACACTGGAACTCCTCCAGTAGTGTCCTTCCCAAAATAAGGCTCTACTATCTTCCGTGGATGCTGTAGATCCTGTCGATGACCAATTTATTGTTTTCGATACCCGTCAGTCAGACCATCCCCCCCTACCTGCTTATGTTGCTTTCCAAATCCCAATCAAAATCTGAAATTCCAACGTCGCTCGGTGTATCATTGATGAGGGGGCATCTACCTATGTGATGTCCGCTTCAGTTTGGAAACAACTCGGATCTCTTGAGCTGGCCACTTCCACAATCACCCTTCATGCGTGGGATGGCCATGCTTCCCAGTCCATTGGCCTATTCCATAACTGTCCTATCACCCTTGCGGGTAAGACTGTTTGTGTCGACATCGAAGTTATCAACGCCCCTCTTGACTACAACATTATTTTGGGCGTAGTTACACCTATTCCATGTCTGCCGTCCCATCCGCAGTCCACCGCAAGATGTTTTTCTCTCATAATGGCAAGACTGTCACCATTGACCAGTTGACTTACCATGAACCAAAATCTCAGACCTCCCCTGAATCCGCCATCTCTACTGTCACCAATAAGAAAACTGTTGATTCTTTGACCAGTGTTTCCCCTGGTGTCTACAAAGACTCCTCCTTGCTTGGAACTTTTCTAGGTCCTCCCCCTCCTCGTGTCTCTGACCCCAACTTAGCGAATGTTTGCATGATGCATTCGTCTTAGGCTAACCTTCCACAGCCTGCTTCGGCTAGTCAGCGACCTCAATCTCGCCCATCACAACCTGCTCCTAGCCCTTCACTTCAGTCGACCGAACCTTTTCCGCCTGGACCTTCCCATCCACCTCACACTTAGGAACCGCCCTCCCCTCTGGAGTCGGTTCCCCCGGGGCTCCACCACATGGGAGCCATCCCTCCTGGCCATTTCCCCACCGGTCAGATACATTTCCTTGCTCCCCCTCCCAGAGTTTATTCGGTTCCCGTCATGGCCACCCTTTCCCTCCCTAATTTAACCTTTGGAATACCGATATGGTATCTTACTCCTCCAGCCGAGACCCCACCTGGCCACCCCAAACCATACATTGCTGTGACACTAGTTCAACCGATTACCTTCGCTCCTTCCACCGCTACAATGCCCCTAGCCCCTCCGCAAGACCATCCTCATGCTGTGACAGCTACAGGCCAGAAAGGAAAAACTTGCAAGGGGGCATCCAAAGACAAGACCACCGCACCCGACCCTACCCCTCCTCCACCCTCCAAGCCTTGTGCCTTTTTTGATGGTATCGGTCATGCCACCCATACTTGTCCGGAGTTTCCCCATATCCAACCCATGGTTAAAGTCACGTTCCCTGAATCTACGGTCTCTGAAACTTCTGTTTCTTCCTCATCCATTGCCAAGAACCCAAATAATATTCGCACCAACAAACCCTGTGCTCTGTGTGGTGTCCATGGCCATTATTCTCACCATTGTCCTCACCTCACGCATTACCGAGCCTCTTTAGAGGTCATTCGTAAGTACGAAGTTGAAAAAAATCAATCCACTTCTCCCATCCTTGCTCAGTATGCGTCAGGTTTACTCGAGGATCCCCCTGCTACCATTGACATTCCTCCCCATGATGTTGAGATGTCGGAACCTGCTACCCCCCTCCTATACCTATCCTCATCCGCACGACCCTCGGAGTACATTCCTGCTGAATCCACTCCAACTGTTTTTCTTGATTCCCCTTCGGCAACATTCTTGGGCTCTTCATGCTTTGACCATATTTTTACTTTTTCTTCTGTCATTCCCCGTGATGACCCATATGTGCACCTCTCTTCCCATACTGATGATTTAGGTAGATTTGCAGCATCATGTAGTTTCCTTGAACTTTCACTTTCCTCCCATAATCAAGATGATACCATCTGTATCTATGATATCCTTCACAGCATGAGTTCTCGCTCTTCCTCCCATAGTTCTCATCCATCTCCCTCTAGTCGATCTATGAGTCTTAGACTTCCTACCCCAAATACTCCCTCCCATATTTGTCATTGGATGTCTACCCTATACTCACACTGCCATCATTATTCTCCTTCCTCCCATTTCTTGTCCTGTGACACTATTCCACCGGCCCTCTCGTCCACACATTATATTGGCTATGCCGATGGGGCAAGTCGCTATTCCCGGAATCTCGCCTCGACCGCATGGGTCATCTTTACCCCCTTGCATACCCTCGTCCTTGCAAATGGGGTCTGCATTGGTAATGCCACCAATAATCAAGTCGAATATGATGTAGTACGTGGTCTCTTAGCCGATGCCCTATCTCATCACATCCTCCATCTGCACGTCCATATAGATTCCCTGCTTCTTGTTTTACAACTCAATGGTGTCTATCGTGTGCATAACCCTATCATATTTAGACAATATTTACAAGTGAAACTTTTGATACGTGACTTTAGATTCATTACTTTCAAGCATGTGCCTAGAAGTCAAAATCACTATGTAGATAGAATTGCAAATCATGTTCTAGACTGGCATTTATCACACACAAGACAATAACATTTCACACCATCAAAACAATGCATATACATAATATATATCATATAACATGTTCTTTTAGAGTCCATCTACTCTGAAAAATATGACATGCCCATAGCATGTTACAAAAACAAAACTACAAAACTGGGGGGCACCACTTGCCCCTACATACACACTGGGGGGAACCACCTGCCCTACATCTAATCACTCTCTGGAGGATCTCGAGGCAATGGCTCTGCTCCCGCAGCTCGTAGATCGTGCACAGTATGATCGACCATCGCCAATATGCATCGCATGACACCTCACCATTCCGAGGGTAGCCCAATACATAGCTCTATGTACTGGTCGTCTAAATCCTACCAACCATGCTCCGACACACCGGTCAGCAACCCCTCACATCTACGACGAATGTCCTCCAACAGAGTGGCCATATCCTTGTTCTGTATTGTTCTTGATCCACTTGCACCTGTAGCCCCCATACTTGTTCTTGATTAGGTTTTTTTCACTTACCATCGGGCCCCCATACTCGACCAAGCGGAAGCGGCAAGTCCGGATCTCCCCAATAACTCATCCCACTATAGGGAAAGGGTGGAAAAACTACATTCACTCACACCAAAACTGAATCTCAGCCCATACCAGCACTGAATCCACCTCCATCTACCAGGTCTCACTTTTTGGTCAAATCCTGGGCCAGGTCACACTTTTAAGGCCCAAACCTACATCCCAGGTCGCATTTTTTGCCCCAAAAAGTGCGACCCGGCCGTAATGATGAAGTAGGAGCAGTTACTAAGATTTAAGACCCTAATCTGAACTTCGAATCCATAAAAAACAAAGAGTAGGATTAGGCCTCTTACCTGCAACTGAAGGATCGCGATTCCAACGGTCGGTTTGTCCGTTATGATCGCCGCAAGATTTAGGGCCATCTCTCCTCTCCACATTCACCACAGCTACACAAGAAAATGAATGATTTTGGAGGGAAAATGCCTTATTAGAAGAAAAACCCCTGTTTTTTCTTTCACCCGATGCGACCAAATCGTAGCCCCGTTTGACACACCGTCTACACCATTGGAAAGCTCTCATTGAGCACTCAAATGGGTATCTATTAGTTTTTCACGTTTTTATACTTCACCATGACACATTTTTTCCACGAAGGGTCTATTCACCTCTCCTCCAAATCGAATTTCTTCACTTACAACACTTGTACTTGGGGCACCACTTTGCCTCCTTACTTGTCTTTGTTAGTGTTGATTTTCGTCATGAGATACCCTATTGTACTCATTTTTTTATGGTCCCCCATTGGACCTTGACTGTGTGGCAACACAATCTAGTCGCCCTTGTTTAGAGCATCCGAGTTGAGTCATCATCAATCTATCTCGAGTCCCTTTGTATCTCGCTATCGCTTTCCATCCTTCATTGCTTCATCCCTCTCTCGTGTTGCACATTATGGCCTTCAGTACCATTTTCCCCTATCCCTCATGATATTGTGTCAATTGCTACAAATCCATTCATGCCCTTTATGCTCTAACAAGGGAATTCGTCCATCCACTACTCAGTATTCCCCATTTCATCATCATCAGTAGTTTCCATCTATTAGTCGTTCCACTATTTTCTCTCGCACCTTAGTTTGGCATCCCTTATTGCCTCAACTATGGCGGACCTCCTTCTGTCGACATCAGCTCATTTCCTCCAGAATCCAGGTTTAGAGGGTGGTGTACCTTGGTTCGAGCTACTTTCCACATGATTGTGATTCGTATACTTGATGGTCTAGTGATGCAGCAGCAACTATTGGTGATTCCCGGGTGTGTGTGAGATGTCTCAACCCTCATGAGGGGGTGGCCCTGTAGGTAGCCCCCCACATGCCCAGATGACTTCTTAATTTTTTCCTTTGATGCAACTCCTTACATTTGATGATGTCGGCCTCAGCCGCTTGCAGCACCTCTTCCATTTTCATGTATCAATCAGATTTTGCGAGCCCTTCCCCGTGTATAGGGGGAATTTGGGGTGTATTTGTATCTCATGTACTAAACTACTATTGTATAAGTCCTAGTTGTTATTCCAAGCACAACATGTATGTGGGATTCATCATTCTATTTTTTCTGGCTTGCATTTATGCCAGCATGTACTTTATAGTTCGGTTCCTTTTTTACTAGACATACTATTCTTTTGTACTTTGTCTCGGCGAGCATAGGTATGCCTCCCCCGCCGCCTTTTGCACAGGTACCACTTCATAAACTAGAGACTTGTTGCACCTGTAAGTCTCGTCTCCTCAGGGTCTAGTCCTTTAGCACATTAGAGTACCTTACATTTCTCTCTCTGACTTCCCTCTTGATGTCTAGTGATTGAGTTCTTACAACTTACTTTGGTCATACGATTTGCTCCTAACACTCGTATGTTGGGGGAAATCTGTTACACCATTTTTTTTTCATCTAACCTGTTATCATTAGATGAACCCAATTACACCATGTAAGACCAATTTTACCCTAAGTAAAATTGCTTTCACTATGTGAAATAACTTAGTAAAACACCTTTATTAAGTTGTTTATGGTCTAAACAGGAAACCCCAAAAGGAAATAATAAACAAATCTATATTTGTTTATATTTCCTGGTCATATTTAACCCAAAACAAGGAAATTGATTAAATAAATCCTTATTTATTTGATTATTTCCTAGGAATAAGTTATTTAAATCCTATTTAAATAATATTCCTAGTTAAATTTGACTAAATCATTTATAAATAATTAAATAAATAATTATTTATTTAATTATATTCCCACCATTTCCTTAAAATAATAAATAAAACATTTATTTATTTATTATTTATAAATAAAGGAATTGACCCAAGTCAAAAATCCTTTTCCCTCCAACAAATATAAAAAAATATTCCTAAAGGGTGGTTCTAGAATTTGATTAATAATATTTTATTCGTGCACCAAGTTCTAGATCACCCTAATATTTTGTTATAAATAGAAGGGTTTTCCCCATTCATTAGTCACCTTTTGTTGCCTATTAGATCACTCTGGATCTATACACTTGGTCACATTTTCTCCATTTTTGTCTTGTGATCTCCCATGGAGTTCTATGTTTGTCTGGGTTTTCTACACCAACAAGAGAGAGAGATTCTAGATCTGAAGTGTTGAGGACTGTCAAGAACCCATCCCATTGAGGAGAACCGAAAAACACCTTTCTTGTTTTCCTCTGAGGTGCCCCCTTTCAATATAATATAAAAAATTCTTTCAAATACATCGTTCTTGTCTTGTCTATTGGATGCATGGAGCCACATTTTACTTTATCTGCTTAATGTCTTTTACGCTTAGATCTGGATTTGTGCAGCGTTATTTGGATCACCTAATTTAAAATTTAAAGATATTTGGCAGCCATAATCAATGTTAGGGCTATTTGTTATGCGTAGCTAAAGTGATCTTTTACGACGAAAGATTCATACTAACATCCATGTCTTTCTTGAAAATTTGTCAATGAAGGTGATGTAGTAGAGATGCCCACCAACAGAATGCACATGAATCATACCACATACATCAGAATGAATGAGATGGAGGACATCATTTGACTTCTTTTCACTAGAGGGGAATGGTCCCCTTTTTTTCTTTCCACTTGCACATCTATGACATACTCCATCATAATGGACTTGAACATTAGGAATACCTAAGATCATTTTATTCAATTTCATAAGAGAATCATAATCTAGATGAGTCAATTTGTGGTGGCACAACTAATTCAAATGATTGGTATTATGAACCAATGCTAGAAGTGGCCTTCTAGTGGCTCTATATAGTCCTTCAAATATTGATCCTAATGTGAATGGATCTCTTATAGGTGAACCAACATACCAAGTCAAAAAAAAATTGTTGATGAAGGAAACTCTCAGCTCTTTATTTTACAATATGGACATAGATACCATATCCTTCATTAATCTTGGTGCATACATAACATCATGCATCATGTACTATCCCAAAATGGGAAATACAGGAATATAGAACATGTGCATAATTACAACTAAGAATAAAACATATAAAACTGGAAATTTTTTGAAATGCATCAAAACATCATACATATGAGCAGAAATAGATGAGCCACGTCATTACTCATAAACAAAAAATGATATGCATAATGCTCCAAAAAGGGATGCATTGAAGACATCCGAAGATGGTTGGAACAACGCTATTGAAAACTAGCACTGGAAAGTAAAAATTGTTGCTGCTACTGGAAACTATTAGTGTTGGGAAGAAGATCTATCTGTGAGAGGATACTAGAGTGATTAGAAATATCCAGGATTTTAACCATGGACTCTACTCAGAAAACCTAGAAAAACCTAGAAATGGTTTGGCCATATTTTGAATTTGGAATTTCGACCCTTTTTAGGTTGTGCACTGGACCCCTGTTGGCTGAGTTACGCACTCCCTAGAGACAACTATTGATCTGAGGCTGAAAGAATGATATATTAGCTAAAATAGCACCCACTCAGCTCACTAATTGAAGGGCTAGTACCTTCTCCTAATTCCCAAGCTCAAAACTTTAGATCTAGCTCCTCCACTGAATATGAAGCTACTAAATGCACAACTGCTAGGAAATACTGTGCTATCTAGGAGGGACGATAATATAACATGCTAATAGACAATACAATACTAATCCCAAGTTGCTGAAGTGATCCTCAGAGTGAAGGATTAATCCCTCATAATATTCCAATCTTAGTTGCTTGGAACTTCCTCTTCCCCTCAAACCCTCACTGTAGAATTACGCAATTCCTACAGAAAATGTTGCTGCATAGGAGAATAGATGTATGGCATAATGCTGGATATGTAAATGAAACTCCCAGAAGACTAAAATGGATCCATAATATGAAGGGGTTATCCCTCCACGGGTTTCTCAATTTAAGTCCTGAGAACAACCTTCCAACTCTCTCAAACCCAAGTTTAGGAATGCATAATTCCTGTAGCTGGAAGTGCAGATGAGAGTGGATGAATGTGGCACTGATTGGCGGGTGATGAATTCTACCCAAGAAATCCTTCCGAGAGTAGGCACTCAAAGTCCCCCGTGGGGAAGGGTGGGATTCCCGCTCAGGAAAAATCGGTTCTAAACAACAAAATAGACTTAGCTAAACAGTTGAAGCATGCAAAGAAATGTCTTATGACACTCAACAATAAAAATCCAGACTCCCTTCCTTTTCTTCCCTCATATTCCTTTTATGGTTGTGAGCCTTCCCTAGCCTTGGACCACTTCATAACTGCGCTGCACATGTGGCCACTAGCCTCCATAAATACTGCTTTTCCCTCCATGATCTCCATCATTGTTGCAATTATTCTCCACTTCCTCCATCATTTGTGCATTGAATGCACCACTTCATCCATCATCTCTACAATTTCTTCTCCATTATCTCCATCATATTGCATTTATTCATCCACCATCTCCATCATCTTCCTCATTAATGCTCTATGACCTCCACTCTTTCTTCATTATTATGCTACTCCACTACTCCATAATGCTACTCTACTACTCAATTAACCCACATTCACACTATAGAAGTGGATTTTATTCATCTACTAGGTTTATGGGTCCCTCCACCCTTTTATGTACTTAACTAAATAAGAAAAGTAAGAACTCTAATATTCCAATTAGCTAATGGAAAATTTGAAATATTACAGTCCTCCCCACCAAAATGTTTCTTATCCTCAAGCAACTGCAAATGTGGATGTTGCAGAAATCCATCTCCATCCCAAGTAGCATCCTCATATGGAAGGTTTTCCCATCTGCTCCAATGTGTTATGAATGCCCAGCTCCATAGTTTCCTCTCTATAATTTCTAGAATGGCCTCTAGCTGTATAGCTAGATGCCTCTCCTCATCAATAAGTACCCAAGTGGCAACCATCTGCTATCTAAGAGCCTCTTCTCTGCATGATATATGTGAAGTGTAGTGGTTCCTTCCCCAAGTGGAAAGTCCCAACTCATAAACTATCTCTCCAACCCATGCTACATGGAGTAGTTTGTGTCTCTCCATTCTCCAATCCTTTTCCCTGGTGGCCTTTCTTTCTCTAAGCATCATATCGAAACTGTGCAAAGTAGGAAATAAAGACATAAGGATTGACATGTGAAATGTTGAACCATAATCTCCCAATAGAAGCCACCGTAGCAATGCCTCTTACTATCATACCACATCATCATCATAACAATTATGGTAGCCATACTCTCTCAAGAGAAGCCACCACGGCAATGCTTCTTGCTGCCACATCACATCATCATCATACCAAGTATGGTAGCCATACTCTCCTAACAGAATCCAACGCAAAAAGGCTTCATGTTGCCATCCCACACCATCATTATGCAATATATGGGATAATGTCAATCCATATTCTCCCAAGAGTAACCAACGCAACAATGACTCTTGTTTCCACCCCACATCATCATAATGAAAATAATGAAGCAATGATATATTGGTTGACATGTAGAATGTCACACCATACCAACATAGCCAACTTCCCTATTGCCACATCATATGAGTATCATTCAAAGTCCCACAGAATAACATACCGATTGACATGTGATATGTCATGTGATGGCCAAAGTCTCTCAAAAGTAACCAACATAACCATGCCTCCAGCTGCTGCATCTTATCACTATTGTACAAGGTAGGAAACAATGATATACTAATGGACATATAAAATGAAATGTCTTGGCCATACTCACCCAAGAGTAGCTAGCACAGCCATGCCTCCTGATGCTACATCACCTCAGTACTATGCAAGACATGGAACATACCAATAAGAAATTTTGGGTGGTAACATACTCACCCAAGAGAATCCAGCGCAACCATGCTTCTTTCTACCCTGGTCATAGATTTGCAAGTAGCTTTTCAGCCACTTTCTCATCATCTCCATCCATCCATCCAATTGTGGGTGATGACTCATATCATGCACCATCTCGGTATCCACCCAATGGAGAAGCTCCCTCCAAAAAATTCTTATACAATAGTTGTCCCTGTCACTATCTATGGCCTTGGGAATACCATGAGGTAGGAAGACATCCCAGAAAGATAATTTGGTCATGGGTGAAAATTTGTACTGTCTGAAAATGTTGAATAAATGTGCATACCTCGACAGTGGATCAATGTCGATAATACCATCCTCCACGATCTGAAGACAATATTTGCACTCCATGATATGTCGAAGTGCATCCTCCTTGAGGTCTCTCCATGAGAACCTCTCTCCGATGGTCTGGTAGAACCTATGGGGTTCTGAATATGCTACATGCAGAAACTTCTCTTTGAGTTGTGAGGTAATCATTAACAAGGCTTTGTCCTGATAATGGAAGATGTTATCCATTACATGATGTCTACCATCTACCATCTACCCATCCATTGCTTCATAAGTGAAGTAGTCATTGGAATTCTCAAATAATAACTGGGACCTCATATCATCACTTCTCCTCAGTGACAGCACTGCTGATCTCCATGATAGTGAATCTGTTGTCTCATGGCCCTCTCCATACACAATTCTGAACTCATAGTCCTACATTGTACTAATCCACCGTTACTGCCTCTTCTGTAGCTGTTGCTCCTCCTCAAAAATATGCCAAAGACTATGGTAGTTGGTCTTCACCCGAAATATACTACCCATCAAAAACTGTCGAAATTTGACCAATGCATGCATAATGGTCAATATCTCTTTGTCGTGAACATAATACGACAGCTCATGTGATAGTAACTTTTGGTTCTTAAAAGCTATTATATAGCTTCCCTGCATTAAGAATACGCTAATCCCATCCTCAAAAACTCCACACTCCAACACAAAGTGTTGTGTGCAACTCAACAATGTTAAAATGGGATAATTATACATCTTCTCCTTGAACTAGTCAAGGGTCCTCTGCGCAGTGATAGTCTACTGCTCCAAATCAGCAATGTGCTCTAACCCTTGTTCATGCAAATTTCTTTGATGGAATGACCCCACAAATATAAATCTGATGTGCTGAAAAAATATGGGGTGGAAATGTATGCATACCTTGGATCAACTAATGCTTGGGAACATCTTGCAAAGCTACAAGAGTTCCTCCAACCGAAGAAATTTCTTCTTCAACTGCTAGTGATGGTGATGATTTCTCCTCTACTTTTGCACCAACACTGGTATATGATTCCTCTTCCTCATTCAGCTCCTGAATCATGCCTTGGACTTTAAATTTCGAAGTCTTGGGAACATCTTTACAAAATTCAAGTGCTCCTCCCACTAATGCAAGTACATCTATTGCAACTGGTGGTGATGGTAGCTTCTCTCCTCCTAATGTATCAATGCTGAAATCTCCCTTTTGCTCCTCATACACTTTCTTTTTATTGTTGGAGAATATGTTAATGGAATGTGCCTCTGGGTTTCTTCTATCAAACCTCATTACCAATATTTGAGTGAACTCTGCATACACAGTCACTCTTGCATGTTTCAATCTATTGAACCACCAATAATTTTCTTCACCCTAAAGGTGCAGCACTGCAATCTCAATGACTTTCTTTTTCGCTACTAGGTGTAGTGGAAGAAATCATCTAAATTCTCCATCCAAGCCTTTGACGTGCTTTTGGATGACCCCTCAAATGTAGGCAGAAAGAATCTATTCTGCATATGCCCTCTTCTTATATTGCTGCTATGGGGTCTCCAGATCTCTTTAATCTAGAAAAAATACTAGAAAGTCAGATTCTCTTTGAAGGCTCTAGATTTGGATTTTGTACTCTGCAAGATAATCACTCAAAGTCTCATGCTCCAAATATCATCCATATCCATGCCATTCGTTTCCTTTTGCAAGGAAAGTGGCCATCGTAGAGAATTATGGAACTCTCTGCACCATCGGTTGCTTATACTGTTGATAGGAACTACTTAGACCTTCTCCATTCTGAAACCCTCTTAAGGTTTCCTTTTGCCTTTCCCTTCTCATTGCTTTGATCTCCATGGTGAGATCTTGCATAGATCTCAAGAGAAGTGTGGAAAAACTCAATCCTTCTGCCATTGTAGACTTCTTAATGTTCTGCTTCTTCTTCTTATTCTTCTAATGTCATGAAATTAACACAAGCTAAGCCAAATATCATGCTTGGATACCACTGTAATATCCCAAAATGGGAAAGAAGAGAATATAGAACATATGCACAATTCCAACTAAGAATAAAAAATATAAAACTGGAAAAATGTCGAAATACATCAAAACAACATACATATGAGTAGAAATGGCTGAGCCATGTCATTATGTAACAACAAAAAATGAATATACATAGTGCTCCAAAAATGGATGTACTCAAGCCATCCAAATATGGTTGGAACAACACTATGAAAACTAGCACTGGAAAGTAAAAACTACTGCTACTGCTAGAAATCACTGCTGCTACTAGAAACTGCTACTGTTGCTAGAAACTGCTAATGGTAGGAAGAAAATATATGTGAATGAGGCTTTTTGGAGTGATCATAAATATGCAATATTTTAACCACGGACTCTACTCGAAAAACCCAGAAAAACCTAGAAATGGTTTGACCAGATTTTGAGTTTGGAATTTTGGCCCTTTTTGGGTTGCACAATGCACCCTTGTTGGCTGAGTTACACACTCCCTGGAGAAAACTGCTAATATGGGGCTGAAATAATGATCTATTAGCTGCAATATCACCCACTCAGCTCACTAACTGAAGGGTTGGTCCCTTCTCTCGATTCCCAAGCTCAAAACTTGAGATCTAGCTCCTCCACTGAATATGCAGTTGTTGCATGCACAACTGCTGGGAAATATTTCACTGTCTAGGAGGGTTGATGATGTATCCTATTGATAGATAATAAAATTATATCAAGCTACTAAAGTGTTCCCTAGAGTGAATTATTAATCCCTCATATAATTCCAAGTTGATTTGCTTGGAACTTCCTCTTCCCCTCAAACTCTCACTGTAGAATTATGCAATTCCTGCAGGAAATGTTGCTGCATAAGAGACTAGATGGATGACCTGATGTTGTATATGTCAATGAAACTACCATAATACTGCAATGGA
Organism: Pinus albicaulis; assembly: GCA_034641835.2. NCBI lineage: Eukaryota > Viridiplantae > Streptophyta > Pinopsida > Pinales > Pinaceae > Pinus > Pinus albicaulis. The sequence continues at coordinate 942,390,473 of CM076579.1, read as the reverse complement.
TCCACAGTGTGAAGGGATCATCCCTCCACAAGTTTCTCAGTTGAAGTACTGATAACAACCTTCCAACTCTCAAACCCAAGTTAAGGAATGCATAATTCTTGTAGCTAGAAGTGAAAATGAGAGTGGCTAAATGTGGCACTAATTTCCAGATGATGAATGTTACCCAAGAAAACCTTCCTAGATTAGGCACTCGAAGTCCCCCATGGGTAAGGGTGGGATTCCCACTCGGGAACAATCGGTGCTAAACAACACAACAGACTTAGCTAAACAATTGAAGCGTGCAAATAAATGTCTTACGACACTCAGCAATAAAATTCCAAACTCCCCTCCTTTTCTGCCCTCATCTTCATTTTATGGTTTTGAGCCTTCCCTAGCCTTGGCCCACCTCATAACTATGATGCACATGTGGCCACTAGCCTCCATAAAGACTGTGTTTTCCTCCATGATCTCCATCACTACTGCTATTATTCTCCACTACCTCCATCATGTGTGCATTTGATGCACCACTTCCTCCATCATCTCTGGAATTTCTTCTCCACAATATCAATCATCTTGCATTTATTCCTCCACTATCTCCATCTTATTCCTCATTAATTCTCTATGACCTCCACTCTTTCTTAATTATTATGCTACTCCACTACTCCATAATGCTACTCCACTACTCAATTAACCGACATTCACACTATAGAAGTGGATTTTATTCATCTACTCAGATTATGGGTCCCTCCACCCTTTATTTCTTAACTAAATAATAAAATTAATAAATCTAATATTCCAATTAGTTGATGGAAAATTTGGAATATTACACTGCAGAACTAATTCTCCTGAATTCAAAATAAATTTGACAGACCCAAAACCTTTCACGGGATGAGTATCTGGACTTATGAAGGAATGCAATAAAATATAGAAATACACATAAATGCAGAGATGCAACAAAAATATGACTTCATTTCATTCATATCAAATGATTGAAATATGCTTACATATGGAAAGGAAATAAACTAGCTAGGGCACTGGTAGCATATCTATGAGAAGATATGTCGCGGCTACTAGCCTCTAAACTGTGTTACAAGGAGTCTTGAAGGCTTATTTATTATTTATAAATAATGGAAAACCCCAAACATACAAAAACCTAAACCTAGGAGATGAAGCACCAAAACTATAGTCCCCATTTGGGTAAATTGGTACATCAAATTACTAGGGATGTAACTTTGGCATGTGATCTCCATTTAACATGCACAATACCTCGTTAGAAATATCTATACAAATTTCGAGAGACCAAAATCGGTCGATGACCCATGATGATCCTTTTTTTCCCAAAAAACATCATTTAGGGCCTCAAAATGGATCCATATGTTCAAGACCCAAAAATCTACTAAAAATGACAAATTGTGCTATAATTAAGGAAACTGAAAAGATGCAGAAACAATGGTGAAGGTCTAAGTGGGATAGGCGGGTGGCCACCAATATCCATTGGATCATTCATCCCCCTTAGGAAGAAATGGTCCCAATTGCATTGAAATCCTCCATGAGATGAGGAAACTTCTGTTCAACTTGGTCCCTGGTGAGCCACTTGCCCTGTTGAAGGAGTTGACATGCTTTAACAACTTGATATCGCTGGATGTTTTTTTGGCAGGTGTTCTTGATATGTGTGTCCATGATCTGATCAGTTGTGGCTTGTTCCATGCAGTCTAGGTTTAACTATGTTGGTGGGAGTTGTTCTTCCATGTCATATGTGTCTAGTAGAGGCAAAAAGTAGGGCCGAAGGAGGTCCACATTGAAGACTAGGTGCAGACCAAGGAATGGTGGAATCCTGAGCTTGAAGGAATTGTTCCCTATATTAATTTTTATGGTGTATGAACCATACCAGAGCAGGTGAATCTTGTGCTTGGGTCCATCGAGGTGCTCCTTCTGCAAATGTAGCCCCACTTTATTGAGTACCTGGAACTTTTGTGGCACCCGATTCTGATCATGTTGATGCTTCTACTTAGCATTGGATTATCCAAGATGTTGTGGAACTTCTGGATGTGTTCAATAAATCTGGTTACTTTATCAGCCTCATACAGTACATGTGTGGATTCTATCAGTGTGATCACATGAGGTATGGCAACATCAGGTAGCACCGCACCTAGGGTCAGATCAATGGAGTGCTTGACATGACAGTGTAAAGGAACCTCTGTGGGTGAGGATAAAAGGTACTTATATTCCTCCACGCCTTTTTCCGTCTGCCATTGTCATGAAGGGGAGCCCTGTTTGGAGGATTCAACCATAATTTTCTTCTTTTCCTATCGGTGAATTGTAATGAAAACAAATATGCTACTTTGGGAAATAATCTTACTGCATTTCTTTGTAGTGCTCAAAGAGATGGTGAAAGCCGGTACTACCTTTGATATCCTGTACAACTCAATTTTCAAAAGTAATAATAATATAATGAGGCCTAGACTCATACACATCATGTCTCTTCCACAATTATGGTTGGCCTAATAATACATCGGACACGTAAAGAGGTGCAATGTCACAGAATACCTCATCTGTGAATGGATTGATGTTTTACAAAAGGTGGCACTGCTGGCGGACACAAAGATCTCTTCCTTGGTGAAGCCACCCAATTTTATATGGCTCCGAGTTTGTTTTGGTCGGTAGGCTAAGACGCTTCATGATCTCTGTTGAAATGAGGTTATTTTGGCTCCCGCTATTGAAAAGGAATTGCACTGGAAAACTCTTCACCCACATATGGAAATGGAAGAGGCACTCCCCCTCTCTCGATCCTTTAGCTCATCCCTCTATAGCTTTGTTGTGGAAATAGTGGAACTGGGTTCTGCATTAATGATTTTATTCCATTTTTCATTTCCATTTTCCAGTTCTGACTCAAAATCAGAACATGCATATAATTCAGATGCCTTCATTTCGGCCATCAGTGACTGTTTGGCCTGATACTCACTTGTGTTTTGAGTGGGGTTTTTATGAAATTGAAAACACTTCCCCATGTCCTTCTTTGGATTTTTTTTTTTGTTCTGAGTCACCTCAATTTGGATTTTCCCCTTGTTTTGCGGTTTGGGGGTGCATTTCCCTCACTTCGGATTCACAGATCCAAAGTCTCTATTCTTCATCTTGATCTTGGCGGCATATCGATATGTCGTGCCAAGAAAGGTAATGTCAAGGAACTTCATTTCCTCTTAAATTTATCTGTGCAAACATCTGTAGTACTTGAGCACCAAATGTGTCTCTAAATATTTAATACCAAACTATGTGTGGAGGGTCTAGAAAAAATTCATCATGTCATACACGTCTCGATCCCTTTGCTGCCATAGCATGGTCCATTGGATGCACTTGTCCTCATAGCTCCCCATGGTGTAATATTGTTCCTTGATGCCATCTCATAATGAATTCCAAGTGGGTGCGGCTGAGAACAGAGAAGTTTCCCTCCCGTCATTTTTCTCACAGTAGGTTTCCTACCAGTATTTGACATGGGGGGCGGCTTTGAGGAGTGAAAAAGTAATATTTTCTCGGTTGGAGAAACCATGGACCGGGAAATATCCTTCTACAAATTCAACCATATATGTATGATGTCTGCATCTATTTGGCCCTAAAATATGGGCATGTCAAAGTTTACTTGTACCTTAAAAGGTGTGGCGCCTCAAGAGTGGTTTTTGGATGAAAATGCGTCATTGGTGGGCATCCGTTGAAGGATATGGGAAAATTTATCCATAATTGTGTTCCTTTGTTTCTCGAGGGCCTCCTCGACCAATATTTTGATAGGATCTCCTGCTCCCTTGTCTTTATTTTCTTGAACCATGGGAGGTCGTCATTGTTTGTGAGGCTAATCTTGCAAAGATTCAACTAGATCGAGCCCTGACTCCTTATACCTCGACCTCATTGGGGACATGCAAAGAAGGATCAAGAAAGAGAAGACCTCTATGATATCATTGATCCAAACCTATGCAGGAACACAATAAAATACATAAATGTACATAAACACAGAGATGCGACATAAATATAAATTCATTTCATTAATATCAAATGACTGAAATATGCTTACAGACAAAATGGAAATAGGGCATTGGTAGCATATCTCTGAGAAGAGATGTGGCAGCTATAGGCCTCTGAATTGTGTTACAATGAAGCTCGAAGGCTTATTTAATATTCAAAAATAATGGAAAACCCTAAACATCTAAAAACCTAACCCTTGGAGATGAAGCACCAAAACAATGGGCCCTGCTTGGGTAAATTGGTATATCTACTTCTTGGGGACGTAAATTTGGCATATGATCTTTGTTTGAAGTGCACAATACCTCGTTATAAATATATATCTGAGGAATACAACTTTCAATTGAATAATATTAGTGAATATCATATGTTTGTCATCGTTTTCACAAAAAATATTGTTTACGGCCTCAAAATGACTCCTGAAGTTCAAGACCCACAAAACTCCCAAAAATAGTAAATTGTGATACAATTAAGGAAACTGAAAAGTTGAAAGAAATGATTATGGCAGTCCAAGTGAGATAGGTAGGTGGCCACCATTATCCATATGGATCATTCCCCCCTTCCCCTCCCTTAGGAAGCAATGGTCCCCATTGCGTTGAGTTCCTCCATGAGATGAGGAAACTTCTCTTGAACTTGGTCCCTCGTGAGAAAATTTCCCTGGTGAAGGAGTTGGCCTACTTTGACCGCTCAATATAGCTGGATTATTTGTTGGTAGGTGTTATTGATCTGTGTATCCATGATCCAATCAGTTGTGTCTTGTTCCATGCAGTTTGTGTTTAACTATGTTGCTATGAGTTATTATTCCATGTCTGATGTGTCAAATAGAGGTGGAAATTAAGGCTGAAGGAAGTCCACATTGAACACTAGGTGAATACCAAGGAATGGTGGAATCCTGAGCTTGAATGAATTTTCCCCTACAGCCTTGGTGATGGTGTACGACCCATATCAGAGTGAGCAATGCTTGCAGTGGGGTCCAATGAGGAGCTCCTTCTGCAAATGTAGCCCCACTTTGTCTCCCACCTAGAAGTTGTGTGGTACCCAATACTAATCATGTTGTTGCTTGTACTTAGCATTGGATTTATCTAAGATGTCGTGGACCTGCTAGATGTGCTCAATAAATCTAGTTGTTTTATCATCCTCAGATAATAATTTTGTGGATTCTCTCTATGTGGTCGCATGAGGTATGGCAACATCAGGCAGCAGTGTGCCTGAAGTCATAGCAATGGAGTGCTTTACCTGACATTGTAGAGGAACCTCTATGGGTGAGGGGAAAACTTCCTTTTATTCCTCCACTTCTTTGTCCATCTTCTGCTGCCACGCAGGGGATCCCTATTTGGAGGTTGCAGCCACAATATTATTCTTGTCCTATGGGTGAACTGAAATGAAAACAAATTTGTTGGTTTGGGAAATAACCTTTCTTCATTTATTTGCAGTGCTCAAAGAGATGGTGGAAGGCGGTACTACCTTTGGTATTATGTACAACTTATTTCCCAAAGTAATAATAACAGAATTGTCAAACCAGGAGGTAACTCCTCAAAACTGCAATGTGTATTAGCTGAAGAATGTACATGCTCTTATAGATGGGAGGTGAGGCTATTGGGATTCAGCTCCCAATGACTCTTGGCCTTCCTTATTTCCTAATAATAAATAATATACAAAAATACATGTGCACACCCATCCATAGGATTAGGTGTCAACATTCCCCCCTTTAATCCGAAGGGATGTTGGTGAGTCCAAGCATTGATCTGAACTTTTCAAACTTTTCTCTTCCAAGTGCTTTGGTGAAGATGTCAGCAGTTTGCTCATTTGTGGAACAATGATGTAGATGGATGGTTTTTGCCTGAACATGATGTCGAATTAGATGGTACTTTGTATTGATGTGCTTTGTTCGATCATGGAACTTTGGGTTCTTGGCCAACTTTATTGCAGAAGTGTTGTCGATCATGAGTGGTGTGGAATACATTTGTTTCATCTGCAAATCTTCCGGGATTTTCCGGAGCCACACAATTTCCTTTGTTGCTTCAGCTGCTGCCACATATTTAGCCTCGGTCGTGGAATCTGCTGGAACTGACTGTTTGCGTGATCTCCATGAGACAGCTCCTGATCCAAGACTCATGGTGTAACCTGTAGTAGACACCCCTGTTTCTTTGTCGCCATCAAAGTCTGAATCAGAGTATCCGGTCAAGATGAAGTCGCCTACCTGTGTATATTTGAGTCCAAAGTCTTGAGTCCCCTTCAAGTACCTTAGTACTCTTTTTGCAACAGACCAATGTCCTTCACAAGGTTTTTGCATGAACCTTGAGAGGATTCCAACAGCAAATGAGATGTCAGGTCTGGTGGTGGTCAGATAGATAAGACTTCCTACAAGCTGTCTATACTTAGTTGCATCCTCAAATTCCTTCCCTTCAACGGATGTGAGCTTCAAGTTTTGTTCCATTGGAGTGCCTAAGGGTTTACAATCATCCATGCCAAATTTGTTCAAGAGATCTCCAATGTACTTCTTCTGAGAAAGAAAGATGAATTTAGGATGTTGAATTACTTCAATACCCAAATAGTAATGAACATGACCCAAATCAGTCATTTCAAAACCTTTCTTCAATTATTTCTTCATGGATGCAATATAGCTCTCATTGTTTTCTGTTATCAAAAGATCATCTACATATACCACAAGATATACAACTGTTTTTCCAACTTTCTTAACAAACAAAGTTGCATCATCAAGATCAAACTGTTTGAAATCAAGTTTCAGAAGATGCTCGGTCAACTTCTCATACCAGGCTCGTGGTGCTTGCTTGAGGCCATACAAGGATTTCACAAGTTTGCAAACTTTTTGTTCTTGACCCTTTATCACAAATCCTTCTGGCTGGGACATATAAACTTTCTCCTTCAGATCTCCATTCAAGAAAGCTGTTTTTACATCCATCTGATGAACTTTCCATCCACTCTGAGCTGCTAAGGCAAAGAGAGTCCGGATGGTGGTCCATTTTGCTGTGGGAGCAAACGTTTCTTCATAATCAATTCCTTCCTTCTGTGAGAATCCTTTTGCCACAAGCCTAGCCTTGTGCTTTTCAAGTGAGTCGTTTGCTTTGTACTTGTTCTTGTAGACCCACTTACAGCCAATTGGTTTTGTTCCCAAAGGCGGATCAACCAGCTTCCAAGTGCCATTCTTTATCAAGGCATCATACTCCTTCTGCATCGCTTCTTTCCATTCATCATGAGAAGCGGCTTCTTTGAAGGAATTTGGTTCGTGATCTGTAGACAAACTCAATTCACGGTTATAAGCAATATCCATATCAACAGGAGAATCATAATTATCTACATCACCTTCGATTTGTTGAGTGGAACTTCTTGTTCCTGTTTTTCCAACCTCATCAGGATGAACATTCTCCAGTGTCTTTGTCAGCCATTTGGGAGGACCTTTCTGTGATGGCCCAGGCTGGTCATTTGACTGAGTTGGGATTGATTCAAGATTCAATCTCCCAATTCTGTCGATCACATCATCCAATGTGTCATCCGTGGTTGTTTCTTCATGTGGGGGCGAGTGTGGTTCAGGAAATGATTCCACAGTTTGATTCAATATCGGAATCCCCCCTTCAAGGTGTGGAATCACATTATCAAATTCTTTGAAAGACTTTGCATGTGTGAATCTATCCAGGCGATCAAGTTGCCGCTCCACAACCTTGTCACTCTTGGATGATTCAAGAAATATGACATCTCTTGCTATCACAAACTTCTTATTTGCTTCATCATAGAGACGATATCCTTTGGAGGTATTGGAGTACCCCAAGAAGATACATTTTCTGCTTCTAGCACCAAGTTTGTTCCTTTGACCCTTGGGTATCGAGGCATAACAGGTGGACCCAAAGACCCTGAAATGCTTTACCGAAGGAATGTGGCCATGCCACATTTCAAAAGGAGTTTTGTTTCTAATTGAACTTGAAGGACACCTATTCTTTATGTAAACGGCACATAGAACTGCATCAGCCCAAAACATCAATTTTACATTCTTGAAAAATAACATGGAGCGGACCATATTTAAGATGGTTCTGTTCATTCTTTCAGCTACACCGTTTTGTTGTGGATTATATGGCACAGTGGTTTGATGTTTGATTCCATGTTGACGAAGATAATTTTTAAATTCGTTTGAAGTGTATTCTTTTCCATTATCAGTACGTAGAGAGCCAATATGTGTTTGTGCATCATTTTCAATCCATACATGAAAATTCTTGAAAGTTTGAAAAGCATCAGACTTATTCTTGAGTAAGTAAATCCAACACATCTTGGTGTAGTCATCAATAAATGTCATCATGTATTTGTTTCCATTTGCAGAAGCAATAGGCATAGGGCCACATAAATCTGAATGAACAAGTTCAAGTTTCCTATGTGCTCTTGAGTGTGAATCATGAAATGGTTGTTTGCTATGCTTTCCTAGAATACATACATCACATTCCTTAGGTTTTCTAGGAATTGTAGGCAGTCCATCAACACCATTTTTCTTCAACAAACGAAGGCTGTCATAATTTAAGTGTCCAAATCTAGCATGCCATAAAAGACTTGATGGAAATGTACCTTCATCATGATATGAACTGAATGCAAAGTTTTGAGCATGAGCAGATGAACCTTTCAGCTTCAAAAGTCCCCCTTCTTCTATTCCCTCCATGACAAGTGAGTGATCTGATGCTGATCTGACCTCTGCCTTGCCATCAAACAAGTGAACTGAGTGTCCTTGCTGCCGGATTTCGATCAGGGACAGCAAGTTTCTCTTCAACTTCGGGAGGTATAGAACCTCATGTAGGATATGATCAGGAAGACCAGGCAGTTTAAGCCTGACTGTGCCAAGCCCTGATGGCTTGAGTTTGGATTTATCTGCGAAATATACTGCTCCATCAACTTTGTCGGTGAAATCTTCAAAAAAATCTTTTCTAAATGTCATGTGACATGTTGCTCCTGAATCTAGCAACCAATCATCTCTCCATGAAGTAAATGAAACATCAAAGAGGTTTTCAGTTACTCCATTGTTACAATGTGCTAGAACAGAATGAGCTGATTCAACTGGTTTACTTTTGTCTTTGTCATCAGTTTTACCTCTGTCTTGATTTGTTTGCTGCTGAGCTTTAGATTCTCTGCCCCCCTTTTCTCTGAAGTGTCTTCTTCGTCTTCTGCCTTCTCTTCCTTTGGATGAACCTGAAGCGTGTCTCTTTTCTCTCTGTGCCAAGTAGGCAGCCTCTTTAGAAGATGAAGGGACTGTCATCTTCTTTTGAAGGAGGAGAGAAAAACCTCTGCTGGAAAATTTCTCTTGAAGGAGAGAAAACAAAAAAATCTATTGTTGGAAAATATACTCAATTAAAAGGGCAGAAACTCTTGCTGGAAAAAATTTTCTGAGTTTAAAAACTCTTTCTGGAAACTAAATCTGCTCAGAAAACTTTGCTGGAGACTGAATTTTTAAAAAACACTCTATGCTATAGACTGATTCTGCATAAAAAAAATGTATTTTTTTTTTGTGTTGGGAAAAAATGTATATAAAAGGATGATATGGAATGGTGAATGGGGCGTATGGGCAGTGATGCAATATGAGGGGCGGTGTATTAGAAGGTGGGGGGGGGGGGGGCGATATGAAATAGCAATTGGAAGGGTCGCAATGGAAGTATTATGGTATTATGAAAGCATTGTATATAAAACGTAAGGTGGAGGCGTTTTATATAAAATGTGAATGGAGGTGTTTTATGGCAAACAGTGGTTGGATATATAACCAAAGGCGTTGTATATAAAACGTATTGTATATAACCAAAGGTATTGTATATAACCAAAGGCGTTGTATATATGTATTAACAACAATGCAATGCAATGACAATAATGCAATGCAATGACAGCGTTTTAATGTATTAACAACAACGCATATATAACATAGCGTTTAATAGTCAATGGACACAGCGTTTTAAATGACAGCGTTGAACAATGTTTTATATATATCAACAGAGTTGGATATCGACGTGGAGGAGGGCCGACAGGCCACGGAGGGCGGAGGGCGGAGGACTGTATAATGCAGCAAAATAGACAGCGTTAAATAGACAGCGAAGGCGTGCTGGTATAGGGAGATGAAAGGTCAAGTGAAGAAGGGCAGACGGCGGTGTGAGTTTGCAGGTGGTGAGTTAGACGCAGAGAGGAGCGTAAGGTGCCGTGGGGAGAACGAAACAGCGCTCACTGCGTATTGGGTATGCTGTTGTGAGGGCGTGAGTGAATATGAAGTGTGGGATAGAATGCGTGAGGGGTGGAATAAGAGTTTGCAAGGAGGGCGGCGTTGAAACGTGGTGAGAAGCCTGCGTGGGAAGGCGGCAGGTTGTAGGAAGAAGGGAAGGGAGTTGAGGAGCGGTGCTGAGAGTTGAGGAGCGGTGTTGGGAGTTGAGGAGCGGTGTTGGGGCGATGTGCAACGAGGGTAGAGGCGTTGGAGTTTGAATGTACGTGGAGAGGGCGTTGACAGGTAACGCAGGGGTGGTAAGCCGTGGAGGGAGGAACGTGTAGTGAAGGGCGCAGTGGAGGAAGGCCAAAAGGCCGAGTGGGAAGCTCTGCGCGCGGAGGGACGAAGTGTGAGGGTGAGTGAGGTAGGGAAATGAATGAGCGCCAGAATGGGTCGATAGGTATGGAGTGGGGAAAGGAGAATGAGGAGGCCCAAAAGGGCGTTACATAAAAAAAATTTGAACTTGAATCTGCAGAAGACAGTTGCAGGACTGCTGGACTGGCAGAGCCTGCAATTTGCAGATTGACAGAGCCTCCAAATGTCAGTGCTAAATAGGGAAAAAAAAAATGCAGAATAACAGTCTAGCAATTAGGAGCAGCAGAAAACAATTAATAAAATTGACTGAACAAAGGGTAGGGAGTTACACCACAGGGCAGAAATGCCAAATGTGGGGCTGGCTCTGATACCATGTCAAACCAGGAGGTAACTCCTCAAAACTGCAATGTGTATTAGCTGAAGAATGTACATGCTCTTATAGATAGGAGGTGAGGCTATTGGGATTCAGCTCCCAATGACTCTTGGCCTTCCTTATTTCCTAATAATAAATAATATACAAAAATACATGTGCACACCCATCCATAGGATTAGGTGTCAACAAGAATGATTCCTAGACTCATACACAACATGTCTCTTCCACAAGTATGGTTGGCCTAATAATACATTAGACACGTCAAGAGGAGAAACATCACACAATACCTTAGCTGTGAAGGGCTTGATGATGTACAAAAGGTGACATTGTTAGCATACACATAGATATATTCCTTGGGGAAGCCAACCAATGGTATATGATTGTGGGTGTGCTGTGGTTGGTAGGAAAAACAACTTCACAACCTCTCCTGAAATGAGGTTCTTTTGGCTCCCACTATCAACGAGGAACTATAGTTGAGAACCCTTCACCCACATTTGGGAATGGAAGAAGTGCTCCTCCTCCTCTGGATCCTCGGGCTCCTCCCTTTGGAGCTTGGTTGTGGAAATGGTGGCACTCAGTTCCACATCAATGATTTTCTTCCATATTTCATTTCCCTCGTCTGGTTCTAACTTAGAATCAGAGCATGCATCTGATTCAGATGCCTTTAGTGCGGCCACCAGTGACTGTTTGGTCTAACACTCGCTTGTGTTGTGATTGGGGTTGTTATGAAATTCACACCACTTCCTCGTGTCCTTATTTGGATTTTTGATGTTGTTATGAGTCTCCCCGCAGCGGATGCGTGGTGGGCCATAACCTAGCCTCTAATGCCTCCTTCCTTCTCCTATTGTGTCACCTTTTTAAATCCTTAAATCCTATCCCAAGTTGTTCTTAAGGGGAGATGTTAGGATATTCTGACACATAGGAAATAGTTAAGTATAACTTGGTCTAGCGTAGTGTAAAGTGTGTTTCTTTACTATGTACATTTGTAACTTCTAATCTAATCGTCACGATATGTAGTGATCTGGTAGTTCACTCTCTCCTCAGTATTACCGATAGTTGATCCATTGCTTAGCACTCAATTGGTCCATGATCTATAGTTAAAGAGCATGGAGGTTATTTTTCTGGTAATGGAGGAGAGAGTGTACTATCGAATTACTACATAATTGACTATAGGATTAGAAGTTACAAATGTACATAGTAAAGAAACACACTTTACCTAACTCTACGCTAGACCAAGTTATACTTAACTATTTCCTATGTGTCATAATATCCTAACACCCCCCTTAAGAACAACTTGGGATAGGATTGAAGGATTTAAAAAGGTGACACAATAGGATAAGGAAGGAGGCATTAAAGCCTATCCCCCGTTAATGATAACTTTCTTGAACTCGAAGCATAGATCGAATTTTGGGTAAAATTTTCTTCTGTGAGAGCCTTTGCAAAGATATTGGCAACTTGATCATTGGTTGAAAAATACTGCACTTCAAGGACATGATCATGAATGAGCTTGATGAAGTGTATGTGATGCTCAATGTGTTTCACACAATGATGCTAAACTGGATCTTTGCATAGTTGAATGGACATGATCATGAATGAGCTTTCTGATGAAGTGTATGTGAAGCTCAATGTGTTTCATACACTGATGTTGAGCTAGATATTTTCATAGTTGAATGGAACTCTGATTATCACACTAAAGTGTAGTTGGATGTTGTTGATGAAGACCAAATTCGGTTAGGATCTAACAAAGCCACATGGCTTCCTTGCTAGCTTCAACTGCACCATGATACTCTTCTTCTACCTAAGAAAGAAATATGGAACTTTGTTTCTTACAAGACCATGTAATAGGTCTTGAACCAAGAGTGAATACATAACTTGCAGTAGACTTTCGATCATCAGGGTCACCAGCCCAATCAGAATCAGTGAAACTAATCAATAATGGAGATGCTTTTGCACTGTGATGAATCCCGAACTAAATTTTACCTCAAATATATCAAAGTATTATTTTATCTTCTTTCCAGTGACTTTCATGAGGTTTGTGCGTAAACCAAGCAACAAGACCAATGGTGAAGGAAAGGTCAGGGCAAGTATGGGTCAGATATAGGGGTTTACCAACAAGTTGACGATATAAGGTAGCATCAACTTCAGGGGTAGTACAAGTGAATAAAAGATTCACGCCAGACTGAAAGGAAGAAGGATCTGCCTTACAGTCTTCCATGTGAAAGTGGCATAGAAGATCACAAGCATACTTGGACTAAAAAAGGGTAATATCTTCTTTAGATTGCAAGAGTTAAAGACCAAGGAAATAATGCAAGTGTCCTAAGTCTATCATTTCAAAATTATTTTTGAGGCTAGACTTCACATGGTTTATATGGTTTGGATAACTTCCAATAAGGATAATATCATCAACATAAATAACAAGGATGATGAAGGACTTACCCACTTTCTTAGTGTAGACGGTGTTGTCAGAATGACACCTAGAAATGCCATTATCTAAGAGAAAGCTATCCATTTTGGCATAGCAAGCCTTGGGAGCTTGTTTGAGACCATAGAGAGACTTCCTAAGGCAAAAAAAAAGCCTAGAGTAATTTTTGATAAAGCCATGGGGTTGTTCCATGTAGATTTCTTCATGCAAATCTCCATGTAAGAAGGCAGATTTAACATCCATCTAATGAACTTCCCATTTAAATGAGGCATTAAGGGAAAGAACAAGGTATATATAATTCATTTTGGCAACAGGGATAAGGTTTCAGTATATTCAATGCCTTCAACTTGTGAAAATACTTTAGCCACAAGACGAGCTTTATATTTATCCACTTTTCCACCTGTTCTAAATTTTTCTTTGTAAACCCATTTGCATCTCACAAGTTTTCTTCCATTTGGAATAGGAACAAGATCCCAAGTATCGTTTTTCAATAAGGAATTATATTCTTCATTCATAGCTTCATCCCAATTTGGATGACCTGAAGCTTATTCTAGAACTTTCCTAGAACAATATTTTCTAGAACTTGATCCAATAAGGAAGAGGCTCTTTTGAACTGAGAATGTGTACTGCGTTGATTTGCAGGGTCACCTGCAAGAGAACCTGGTGCATCCCGAGTGGCATGGACCCATCTTGGAAGCTGTGGAGCTGAATTAATATGTTGAGGAGGTGGAGTAGGATTGTCATCCTCGTTTTCATCATCTAAACTAGAAGGAATGCTATCAAAAATATAATAGATAGAGAGAGGTGGCACATATGTCAAATCATGCTCGCAGGCCGAAGGTGCAACACCCAGCGAAATAGGCTTGCATGTCGATATATTTCATCAAATTTTACATCTCTTCTAATGATTACAATTTTTTATTTTGGTGGAAGAAGTGTATATCCTTTGACATCTTTAGAATATCAAACAAAAATGCATTTTTCACTCTTAGGTTCTAAGGCTTTATGTTTTGTATCTAGAATATGGGCCCAAGCTTCACTTCCAAAAACACGAAAGTGACTTACATCTGGTTTTATTGAGATCTAGGCTTCTTCTGGAGTTATATTCCTTAAAACCTTAGTAGGAGTGTGATTTACTATGTAATTTTCACAGTTAATTGCTTATGCCAAAAAATTAAGACTAAGTCCTTTAGATTGAAGCATACAATTATCCATTTCTTTTAGAGTGTGATTCTTCCTTTCAGCTACACTATTTTGTTTTGGATATATGGAAAATTATGTTGCAATTGAATGCCATGCTCAGTGCAAAAGTGGATAGACTTTTTGTTAACATATTCTCCTCCATTGTTAGATCTTAACTTAAGAATGTGATGTCCAGATTGTTTCTCAACAAAGGCCTTAAATTCCAAGAACATGTTAAAAAATGCACTCTTGAGTTTTAAGAAGTATACCCAAGTGTGTCTGGAAAAATAATCAATGAAATTTAAGAAGTACTTGTAGCCAGAGAAAGAAACAACAGGAAGTGGCCCACATAGATCACTGTGAATAAGATGCAAAGGGGCTGAAGCATGCCCAGAGGCACGTTTTTCAAAACTATACTGATGATTTTTTCTGAGTACATATCCATAAAAAACACCATCTCAGCAAGATGCCATAGGATTACCTGTCACCATATTTTCTTTACATAAAACTTGAAGAGATATATAGTTTAAGTGGCCAAATCGCTCATCCCAAAGTTTTCTCACTCCATCATTATGAGGAACAAAAACGAAGGGAAGACATGATGACCCAAAGTTTTCAAACTTATACAACCTTGTGGAATCATTAGCAATGCTAGTAGCTAAAATATGTCTAGGATCTTTGAGGTCCTTAATTACAACATCATGAGGTAGGAATTCTATTATTTTCCCTTCACCTGAATGAGTTATCTGATAAAGAGATATAAGGTTGTAGGAAAAGGTAGGAACAAATAATACATCATTAAAATTATGATTATCTAGATGAATGGTTCCAGACCCTACAACTAAGAGATCTATCATCACCAACATAAATATTTTTTGTGTTACAATCACTTAAAGAATAAAACATGGATGTATTTTTGTCCATGTGGTAGGAGGCTACATAATCAATAAGCCACTCATGAGAATGAGTAGAAGGAGATACATTCAAAGCATAACCAGATATTTATGCATGAAAACCACAAGCAGAAAGTGCCATTCCCGAAGACGAAGTTGAATAGTGCTCCAAATTGATGTTGTGTTTCTTCATTTTTGCTTCCAAGGCTTCCATCTTCTTAAAACATTTTGACTCTACGTGGCCATCACGATTACAAAATTTGCAATGTCTATTTTTCTTCTTCCCTTTTTTTTTATTTTCCTTACCAGTTTGTTGAGTTTATTTTTTAGTTTTCGGCTGAAATTTATTAATACCCTTGTTTGGTTTAGGACCATTCCTTTTAGGATGCTACTTCTTAGGATTTTCTTGGTATGCTTATTGCTGGTCTACTAAGGCTTTCTTAGAAGAGTTTCCAGTATTAATAAGACCAAGGTGTCAGATTTTTTCTTGTTCTCTTATCAAATAATCGCAAAGGAATCAAAAAAGGGGGGCTTGTAGGTTATTCCTTGAGAAATGAGGGCTTCTCTAGTGGAATGGAAGGTGGAAACAAATACAGAGTATGCAGGGCCAAGCTTAGCAAGAATGGAATAGATAAGGCTACCATCTTCCTTTTTAACCTTACAACCTTCTAAAAGAAGTCTAAGGGTCTTGAAATTGGACAGAAAATCTTCAATAGAGGAGAAATTATTGGTGTCCAAAGTAAGCAACTCATTTTCAAGATGGTGGACTCTGATTTCATTTTTAATGCCAAAAACAGTATTTAGCTTTTACATAGCTTCATCAAGGGAGTCAATGTCTTGGATATGAAATCTAAGATCTTGAGCAATGGAAATTACTATCCACCATCATGCTTGATCTTATTTATTTTCCCATTTAGCGGCTTTATCTCCATCGGTAGGTTTAGTTTCTTGTCTTGTGGCTATTCTATAAATCCCTTTACTTCTAAGTAATTCTACCATGTATGATAGTCATTGGAAATAATTGGTACTGTTAAGAATAACCAAGCTCGTACTTTCCATTGTTTTCTAAAAAAGGAAGCTGAAAGGGTTGAAACTAACTACTCCAATGGAAAGATCTCAAAAAAATAGGCCAGTTAAAAAAAAACAACTTTGAAAACAACTTCTGGATGAAGAAGTTATGCATTTTTGAAAAAACGTTGTAGTAGATGCTGAATAGTTACGTGAGAGGTTGAAAGATGATGATGAAGATGTACTTTTAAAAAAAAATCCCCTCCCCCTTTTCCAAACTTAATACAATAAGCTCACTTTAAAAAAAATCCTACTTTAAGTGACCCACTTTTATAAATAAGTGAGAGTCACTTTTACAATGTTAATTTCATATGTGTTTTCTAAATTAAAAACCTTTTTTTTAAACTGACAACTTGCCAAAAATATTTTTAAGAAAAAGTAACTTAACAAAAATATTTTTAGAAAAAGAAGCTTCAAAAAGAGACTTTAACCCAAAACCTCTATTCTGATAAAGTAACTTTACCCCAAGTGAGCTAGTAAAAGGATCTTGTAATCATTTGAAAGGAGGAAGGGGTGTTTTGTTTTTTGCTTTTCCTCTTTGATGTGCGTGCGTTTTCCTGCAAAAAAAACACAAAATCCATGCAAAAAAAAAATACAAGCCTTGCGGTAGAATGTTAGATTTCCGGTTAGTCTTACTAGTAACTATCCTTCTTTCTGCTATTTCTGATTTCCCGAGATCGCACAAAGACGCGGGGAAAGAGCATACGTAGTAGAAATATCTTGTCTTCCTATTTCTGAATTGTCGAGATCGCACATAGCACCGACCAAAGAGAATAAACAAAGCAGAGGTTATAGATCCAGCAATAAAAAAAAACTATAAAAAAAATAAACAGAGGGAACTGAAATAAACAGAAGGATTAATAAATATCACTGCAAAAAAAAACACTTTATACCTCCAGATCTAAACAAACATAACTTGGGCAACCGAAAATTTGTTTGCATAAATTGAATGGGGTTCTAGATACTCCAGACACAATGGATAAGTTCTCTTGGCCTGAAAGTGGTCATAAATAGTAGATCTGGAAAACAAAAATTTCATGCAGTCAAATCGGCTTCGGATTTGGATCAACAACGGATGCGGCCCTCAAAATGGCTCTGATACCATATAGGAAATTGCAAGGTAACTTCCTTAGATCAAACACCAAAGGTCACCGCTCACAAACATATCCCAAATTAGTACATCAGTATTTGACATGGTTAAAACCCTCGAAGAAGGAAACAGTCCATGGCCTGGGCCAACACAGCCACTTCAGGAAATTTATTAATATAAAGAAAGAAAATCTGCATAAGCTTTTCTCATAAATGATTACTATAAAAATGACCATCCATGCTCTTTAAATAGAGATCATGGACCATTCGAGTGGTAAGACACAAATAAAGTATTTGTAATACCGAGGAGAGTGTGAATCGTCGAATCACTACATATCGTGACCGTCGGAATAGAAGTTTCAAATGTACATAGTAAAGAAACACACTTTACCTAACTCTACGCTAGACCAAGTTATACATAACTATTTCCTATGTGTTGGAATATCCTAACATGTCTCGAAATGAATTCCATGTGGGTGCAGCTGAGAACAGAGAGGGTTCCCTCCTGTCCTTTTGCTCACAATAGGTTTCTCACCAGTCTTTGATATGGGGGGCAGCTTTGAGGAGTGTAAAAGTAATCTTTTCTTGGACAGAGAAAACATGGACCGAGAAACACCCTTCCAAAAAATTCAACCATCTATCTATGACGTTTGCATCTATTTAGCCCTTAAATATGGGAATGTCAAATTTTACTTGTACCTTAAAAGGAGTGACGCCTCTAGAGTGGATACTAGATGCATATGCAGTGACGGTCGGCAGCCATTGAATGATATGGGAAAATTTACCCATCTTCACATTCCTTTGTTTCTTGAGGGCCTCCTCAAGCAATATTTTGATATGATCTCCTACTCCCTAGTCTTTCTTTTCTTCTGCTATGGGAGGTAGTTAGGGTTTGCAAGGCTAATATTGTAAAGGCTCAACCAAATTTAACCTTAACTCATTATACCTCGACCTCGTTGGGGACATGCAAAGAAGGATCGAGAAAGAGAAGACCGCTCTAATGCCACTGATCCTGACTTATGTAGGAACACAATAAAATATAGAAATACACATAAACACAGAGATGCAGTAGAAATATAACTCCATTTAATTTATTAAATGACTAAAATATGCTTATAGATAGAATGGAAATAAAATATCTAGGGCGCTAGTAGCTTATCTCTTAGAAAAGATGTGAAGGCCTATTTATTATTGAAAATTAATGGAAAACCATAAACATCCAAAAACCTAACCCTAGGAGATGAAGCGCCAAAACTATGGGCCCCATTTTGGTAAATTGGTACAACAACGTCTTGGGGACGTAAATTTGGCATATGATCTCTGTTTGTCACGCAAAATACCTCATTACAAAGATCTATCCGAGGAATACAACCTTTGAGTCATCAGTATTTGACTAATTTTGGTCTCCATTTTCCCAAAAAACATTGTTTAGGGCCTCAAAATGAATTCAGAATTTTAAGACCCAAAAACTACCAAAAATAGTAAATTGTGCTACAATTAAGGAAACTGAAAATATTAAAGAAAAAATGGTGGGGATACAAGTGGGATAGGTGGGTGGCCACCAATATCCACCTATATCATTCCTCCCCCCTTAGGAAGCAATGGTCCCTATTTCCTTGAGTTCCTCCATGAGATGAGGAAACTTCTGTTGAACTTTCTCCTTGCTAAGAAACTTGTCGTGGTGAAGGAGTTGGCTTGCTTTAAAAAATTGATATAGTTGGATGTTCTGCAGGCAGGTGTTCTTGATCTACGTGTCCATGATCCAATTATTTGTGTCTTGTTCCATGTTTTCTGCATTTAAATATGTTGGTGCGAGTTTTTCTACCATGTCAGATGTGTCCAGTAGAGGCAGAAAGTAGGGCCAAAGGCGGTCCACATTGAACACTAGGTGTAGACCAAGGAATGGTGGAATCCTGAACTTGAAGGAATTGTCCCCTACAGCCTTGTTGATGGTGTAAGACCCATATTGGAGTGGGAAAAGCTTGCAGTGGGGTCCAACAAGGTGCTCCTGCAAATGTAGCCCCACTTTGTTGCCCACCCGGAAGTTGTGTGGCACCCGATGCTGATGATGTCACTGCTTGTAATTGGCATTGGATTTCTACAAGATGTCGTGGACCTGTTGGATGCATTCAGTAAGTCTGGTTGCTTTAACAACCTCAGATAGTACATGTGTGGATTCTGTTTGTGTGGTCGCATGAGGTATGGCAACATCAGGCAGCGGTGCGCCTAGGGTCAGATCAATGGGGTGCTTGACCTGACAGTGTATAGGAACCTCTATGGGTGAGGAGAAAATTTCCATGTATTCCTCCATGTCTTTATCTATCTGTCATTGACATGCAGGGGAACCCTATTTGGAGGCTACATCAACAATATTCTTCTTGTCTTGTGGGCAAATCGTAATGAAAACAAATTTGTTTCTTTGGGAAATAATCTTACTACATTGCTTTGCAGTGATCAAAGATATGGCAAAAGGCGTTAGTACCTATGGTATCCTGTACAAATTATTTCCCAAAGTAATAATAATAGAACAAGGTCTACACTCATACAAAACATGTCTCTTCCACAAGTATGATTGGCCTAATAATACATCATACATGTCAAGAAGAGCAACAACACACAGTACCTCATCCGTGAATGGCTTGATATTGTACGGAAGGTGACACTTCTAGCAGACACGGAGATCTCTTCCTTGGTGAAGCCACCCAATGGTATATGGTTGCAAGTGTGTTGTGGTCAGAAGGTCTAGCCACTTCACAATTTATGTGGAAATGAGGTTCTTTTACCTCCCACTATCGAAAAGGAACTGCATTGGATAACCCTTCAACCACATATGGAAATGGAAGAGGTGCTCCCCCTCTCCTAGATCATCAGGCTCCTCCCTTTGGAGCTTGGTTGTGACAACAGTGGCATTGGGTTTTGCATGAATGATTTTATTTTCTTTTTCATTTCCCTTGTCCGGTTTTGACTTAGAATCATATCATGCCTATGATTCATATGCCTTTAGTTCAGCCACCAGTGACTGTTTGGAATGACACTCTCTTATGTTGTGAGTGGGGTTGTTACGAAATTCACACCACTTCCCCATGTCCTTTGGATTTTTGGTGTTGTTCTGAGTCACCCTGATTTGGATTTTCCCCTTGTTCTATGGTTCATGGATGCCTTCCCTTGGCTTTAGATTCGCGGATACAAAGTATCACTTCTTCTGCTTAAATTTCTACTCGATCTTTGAGTGATATCGATATGTCGTGCCAAGCGAGCTAAAGTTGAGGAAATAAATTTCCTCTTGAATCTATCTATGCAAAAAACTGTAGTACTTGAGCACCAAATTTTTCTCTAAATCTTTAATACCCAACTTTGTGTGCAGGGTATGGAAAAAATTCGTCTACTCGTGCACATCTTGATCCCTTTTTTCCACAGTGTGGTACATTGGATGTACTTTTCCTCATAGCTCCCCATGGGGTAATATTGTTCCTTGATTTCATCTCAGAATGAATTCCAAGTGGGTGCGATCGAGAATAGAGAGGGTTCCCTCCCATCATTTTTCTCACAATAGATTTCCCACCAGTCTTTGACATGGGGGGCAGCGTTGCGGAGTGTAAAAGTAATATTTTCTCAGTCGGAGAAATAATGGATTGATAAATACCCTTCCAAAAAATTCAACCATCTATCTACGACGTCTGCATCAACCATTTGGCCCTGAAATATGGGAATGTCAAAGTTTACTTATACCTTAAAAGGAGTGACGCCTCCATAGTGGTTGTTGGATATAGATGCGTTGTCAGTGGGCAGTTGTTGAAGGATCTGGGAAAAGTTATCCATAGTCGCATTCCTTTATTTCTTGAGGCCCTCCTCGAGAAATATTTTGATAGGATCTCTTTCTCCCTCATCTTTCCTTTCTTCTTCCATGGCAGGTCGCTGAGGTTTGTGAGGCTGATCTTACAAAGGTTCAAACAGATTGAGCCCTAACTCCTTATACATCAACCTCATTTGGGACATGCAAAGAAGGATCGAGAAAGAGCAAACCTCTTTTTTACCACTAATCCAGACTAATGTAGGAATGCAATAAAATACAAAAATACACATGAACACAAAGATACATTAGAAATATAACTTCATTTCATTAATATCAAATGACTGAAATATGCTTACAAACAAAATGGAAATAAACTAACTAGGGTATTGGTATCTTATCTCTGAGAAGAGATGTAGCAGATACAAACCTTTGAAATGTGTTACAATGAGGCTCAAAGGCCCATTTATTATTTATAAATAAAGGAAAACCCTAAACATCCAAAAACCTAACCCTAGGAGATGAAGCACCAAAATTATGGTCCCCATTTGGGCAAATTGGTACATCAACTTCCTGGGAATGTAACATTGGCATACGATCTCTTTTTGACGCACAAAATATATCATTAGAAAAATATATCTGAGGGCTACAAATTTAAAGTGGAAAATATTGATCAAGGACCCATTTTGGTCCTTTTTTTCCAAAAAAGTCATTTTGTGCCTCAAAACAGTTCTGAAAGATCAGGACCCGAAATAATGCCAAAAATAGTAAATTGTGCTACAATTAAGGAAACTGAAAAGTTGAAAGAAACAATTGTGGGGGTGCAAGTGGGATAGGTGGGTGGCCACCAATATCCACGTGGATAATTACTCCCCCTTAGGAAGCAATGGCCCCCATTGCATTCAGTTCATCCATGAGATGAGGAAAATTTTGCTGAAGTTGGTCCCTAGTGAGCCACTTGCCCTGGTGAAGGAGTTGGCTTGTTTTGAAAACTTGATATAGTTGGATTCTCTATTGGAGGGTGTTATTGATCTATGTGTCCATGATTTGATAATTTTTTTCTTGTTCCATGTGGTTTTGGTTTAATTCTGTTGGTGTGAGTTGTTCTTCCATGTCATATATGTCCAGTCGAGGCGAAAACTAGGGTTGAAGGTGGTCAACATTAAACACTAGGTCTAGATCAAGGAATGGTGGAATCTTGAGCTCGAAAGAACTATCCCCAATAGCCTTGTTGATAGTGTAGGACCCATATCAGAGTAGGGGAAGCTTGCGTTGGAGTTCAACAAGGCGCTCCTTTTACAAATGTAGGCCCACTTTGTCGCCCACTTGGAAGTTGTGTGTCACCCGATGCTGATGATGTTATTGCAGGTACTTGGAATTATATTTCCCCAAGATTTCATGGACCTGTTGGATGCATTCAATAAATTTGGTTTCTTTATCAGCCTTAGATAGTACACGTGTGGATTTTTTCTTTGTTTTCACATGAGGTACGGCAACATCGGGTAGCATTGTGCCTAGGGTCAGATCAATGGAGTGCTTGACCTAAAAGTGTAGAGGAACCTTTGTGGGTGAGGAGAAAATTTCCTTGTATTACTCCACGTCTTTTTCCATCTGACTCTATCACGCATGGAAGCCTTTTTTGGAGGCTGCAGCCACAATATTCTTCTTTTTCTATGGCTGAATTGTAAGGAAAACAAATTTGCTGGTTTGGGAAATAATCTTACTGCACTTGTTTGCAGTTCTCAAATAGATGGTGGAAGGCAGTACTACCTATGGTATCTTGTAGAACTTATTTCTCAAAGTAATAATAATAGAACGAGGCCTAGAATCATACACAACAAGTCACTTCCACAAGTATGGTTTACCTAATAATACATCAGACATGTCAAGAGGAGCAACATCACACAGTACATCATCCGTGAATGGCTTGATGATGTACGGAAGGTGGAACTTCGAGTGGAAGCCGAGATATCTTCCTTGGTGAAGCCACTCAATGGTATACAACTGCGGGTGTTTTTTGGTCAGTAGGTCGAGCCTCTTCATGGCCTCTGCTGAAATGAGGTTCTTTTGGCTCTCACTATCAACAAGGAACTACAGTGGAGAACCCTTCACCTACATCTAGGAATGGAATATGTGTTCCATCTCCTCTGGATCCTTAGGCTCCTCCCTCTGGAGCTTGGTTGTGGCAGCAGTGGCATGGAGTTCTACATCAAATATTTTCTTCCCTTTTTCATTGCCCTTTTCCAGTTTTGACTCAGAATCAAAACATGCATCGGATTCAGTTGCCTTTAGTTCTGCCACTAGTGACTGTTTTTCCCAACACTCACTTGTGCTGTGAATGGGGTTGTTATGAAATTGACACTACTTCCCCATGTCTTTCTTTGGCCTTGTGGTGTTTTTCTTAGTTTCCCTGCTTTGGATTTTCCTCTTGTTGTGCGATTCGAGGGCATCATTCCCTGGCTTCAGATTTGCGAATCCAAAGTCTCACTTCTTATGCTTAAATTTCTGCTCGATATTGGCGTCATATCAATATGTCATGCCAAGCGAGGTAATTTTGAGGAGCTCCATTTCCTCCTGCATGTATCTTTGCAAACAACTATATTACTTGAGAACTAAATGTTTTTTTGAATATTTAATACCTAACTTTGTGCACATGGTATGGAACAAATTTCTCAAATCGTGCACGTATTGATCCCTTTGGTGGTGCATCATGGCCCATTGGATTTACTTGTCCTCACAGCTCCCCATAGGGTAATATTGTTCCTTAATGTTGTCTCGGAAATAATTCTAAGTGGGTGCGATCAATAACAAAGAGGGTTCCCTCTCGTCCTTTTTCTCATAGTACGTTTCCCACCAGTCTTTGATATGGGGGGTGGCTTTAAGGAGTGAAAAAGTTATCTTTTCTCAGTCGAAGAAAGCATGGACCAAAAAATACCCCTCTAGCAAATTCAACCATCTCTCTACAACATCTGCATCTATTTAGCCCTCAAATATGGGAATGCCAAAGTTTAGTTGTACCTTAAAATGAGTGGCACCTCCAAAGTGGCTTCTTGATGTAGATGTGCCGCCAGTGGGCAACCATTGAAGGATATGGGAAAATTTATTCACCATCACATTCCTTTGTTTCTCAAGGGCCTCCTCAAGAATTATTTTGATAGGATTTCCTACTCCTTTTTCTTTATTTTCTTCCGCGATGGGAGTTCATCAGGGTTTGTGAGTCTGATCTTGCAAAGGTTCAACCAGATCGAGCCCTAACTCCTTATATCTCGACCTCGTTGGGGACATGCAAAGAATGATCAAGAGAGAGTAGAATTCTATGATACCACTGATCCAGACTTATGCATGAATTCAATAAAATACATAAATACACAGAAATGAATATATGTAGCTAAAACATAACTCCAGTTCAGTGATATCAAAATACTGAAATATGCTTACAAATAGAATGGAAATAAACTAGTTAGGTCACTGGTAGCTTATCTCTTAAAAGAGATGTGGTGGCTATAGGCCTTTGAACTATGTTAAAATGAGGCTTGAATGCTTATTTATTATTTATAAATAATGGAAAACCATAAACATCCAAAAACCTAACCCTAGGAGATGAAGTGCCAAAACTATGGGCCCCATTTAGGTAAATTGGTACATCAACTTCCTGGGGATGTAACTTTGGCATACGATCTTTGTTTGATGCACATAATACCTCATGAGAAATATATATCTGAGGACTACAACTTTCAAGTGACAAAAATTAGTCTAAGACCCATGTTGGTTCTCGTTTTCTCAAAAAAATGATGTTTAAGGCCTCAAAATAGCTCTAGAATTTTAGGACCCGAAAAACTACCAAAAATAGTAAATTGTGCTACCATTAAGGAAACTGAAAAGCTGAAAGAAACAATGGTGGTGTTCCATGTGGGATAGGTGGGTTTCCACCAATATCCACCTGGATTAGTGGAGTTTTCTCCAAGAATGATATTCAACTTAGTCTCCCTCTCTACTATATTAGAGAGTACTTCCTTGTATCCAAAGAAATGATGAGTGGCCCCACTATTAACCAACCAACTATCCCATGAATCCAGATGAGAAGAAATAGTAAAGAAAAAATAAGAATGCATTCAAATTTATTTACAATATTACTTTCATCCCTGGGAACTCTTGACTTCTATTGAGGAGGATGATCTTCTTCACGGTCACTTGAGGTATCCATTTTTCTTATTTTATATCTTCAATTATTTCTTCAAACATCTTTTCTTCTTTGATTATTGAATTTTTTGTCATTACCTCTAGTGTTGTAACATGGTCCTTTTCTTTTCTCAGGACAATCTCATTCATAATGTCCCTTGTTGTGGAAATTATAGCATTCATCATTTGATGATTCATTCCTTTTGTTTGACTGGTGAGGAGGAGGATTTATTGAGCTTGATGGACCTCCTTTTCCTTTCTTCTTCCTTTCGTCATGAGAAATATATGCATTGGGCTCTCCCTCTTCATGTTTTTGAATTCTTCCTCTTTCTATCATCCTTGATTCTTCTTGCGTAACCTTTCCAAAAAATTTAGCAAATGAGAGGAGGAAATTTCTATTACTTACTATAGTGATGAAGGTTTCCCAAATAGGAGGGAGACCTCTAAGGGTCACAACCACTAGTTCTCTGCCAGGCACATTTTTCCCAAATATTTGCAATTGATGTCTAAGGCGAGATAACCTCATAATATAGGATTTTACATCTTCTCCTTTGTTCAAGGTGATGATCTCATTCAAATTGTTGATTTCATACATGCAGAATATCTGATTGTAAACCATCGCCTATAGTTTTCTTTTCTTTGGACTCACCTTTCTTGTACCTATTTTTGAGGGAAGCAGAAATATTTTCTGGAGGCTTGGTAATTCTTCCTTGAATGTATTCAAGAACATCATTGATATCACCTATGATATCCAACCTGACTTTCCATGCAACAAATTTTGATGCATTACCCAACTTTTCATTCTCCTTGAAGGTAGAAGAAGACATCTTGACTTGGACTAGAAATTCTCCTTCAAATTTCCAAAGAATACCATGTTAATTTACCTTAGCTCTGATACCATGTTAATTTTTTCAGATTTTTCTTTGTTGTTTCAATTACTTAAGCCCAATTCAAATATTCATTAAGAAGTGTATACTATTATTAACAAGGTTTCCAATCATAAGCAGTAACAGAATATAAAACAATATAAGCAAAGACATAAGAGACAATAAAACAACCATAAGAGAAACTAGATTGGTCAAAGACCACGAAAAAACCCACTATGGGGAAAACCCTTTAAAATATTATTCTTATTAGATCATCATAAAAAGTTTTAGTAGAGAGTACAATGAGCCTAATACATAAAGTTTCAGTGGAGATTTATCCAATACAAAATAGAACCAGAATTTGAAAATTATTGTACAACATATAGAAACCATCTAGCCATCATCTAACTAAATTCAATTTCAATTAGTTATCAAACCCTAGCTCAGAACCCTGGTCGCACTCTTCATGATATATTGTGAGCGACTAAAACTTCTCGGTCACTCCCTTAGACACTATATGCAGGTGGTTGGTCGCTCCCAGTAGAACTGTAAGCGTGTGATTAAGGTTAAATTTATCCAGATCTACTTCAAATCCCCAATCTCATTGATCAAGGCCTGTATGTATGTCTCTGTCTTCCCAGTTGCACTAACGAGATATGTAAGTGTACAATCGGGGACTAAATCTCCCAGATCTTCCTCCAAACCCCTATTTTCTCCCTTTAGACTAATGTGAGTGCAAATTTAGCCTCTCAGTCGCACTCAAGGACACTTAATGTGTGGAACCAGGGAAAAAACCTTCCAAATATACCTCAAAGCTTTGGTTTCTCCCTTTAATTTGTTGTGAGTGCGAGTTTGGCCTCCTGGCTACATTGAGGAATTATTTGTGTGAGCGATTGGGGACTAAAATTCTTAGTGGCATGCATGCAACCAAGAAAGAGAAACCCTAGATGTGTGTGAGCCTCAAACTTGTATTTGCGAACCCTTGTGCGAACTTACTCCGTAAGGGCTGTGCGAACCAAGACATATAGAAAAGGAGAAGAGATCATGTGATGATTGTGTCCAAATGAGCTTGAGGTCTCTTCTATTTATAGGATTCCAAGTGGTTCCACTCAGTATTGAGGCTGACCTGTCCATTGGTACATGTGCATAGGGCCGACCTAATCCAATGTACATGAGTGGGTAAATATATTCAAAAATCAACTTATGCTTGTCCAAATGAGGTGATATTTAAGTCAATTTTGGTCCTCTCTAAAAGAGGAATTCAATGAAATCATCATCACTGTCATGTGAGCTGTCCAAGGTGGAATTTTACCCTAGTTGAAAAAATGATCATAATATACATTTTAATTTATTCTATTATGTTGTCAAATGTCACTGTGAAATGTTACAACACTCATTAAATTTAAGGATGATTAAATATTATAATAAAGAAATGTGAAATCCGATGATATAAAAAATTAATCCAAACATCATATACAAATGCACTAATCAAAATTTAATTAATACAAATAATATTATAATATATATGTTGATTTTTTTATGAATAACGGAATTAAAAAATTACAATAATTGCACGATCACCAGTTGAGTTTCTAAAAAAGATAAAATGGATACCAAGACATCATATATTAATGCACACCGCTCTGAATATGAGTTTTTCAGCAATGATATTTATAATAATAATAAATGGTATCTCAATGTGTTGGTACGTACAATAGCCTAGTGTGTTTGTAAAATATATGCACTAGGAAAATATACATTTCATGCACAAGTGTGATTCACATTTAACATAAATGTGCATCATTAAATTTAATGCACCGGTGTGTTAGATTATGTAAAAGCATCGGTACTCCAATATTGTTTTTCCTGCCTCGGTGTCTTTTGTGAAAGTATAGCATTGAGGTTTTTGAAAACAAATAAGCACTAGGGAATTATAGTTTTCAAGCATCAGTGTTGTTTATATAATTAATCAGCACCGGTGCTTTGTTACGCATAACTACCCAGTGCATTGGAGAAGATAAAAACAATGGGGCTTATTGAAAAGTAATACCCAGGGGAATTTTTAGAAGACACAAGCACTGAGGTGGTATAATTTTTAGCCACCAGTATTGTTTGCATTCAATGCCCCGGTGCATGGTATCATAGATTATATCAGTCGGTGCATTTTTATTATTAAAGTACAATTGCTTTTATAAATTTAACGCACCAGTTCTCTGAATGTTTGTTTCAAGTCCCAATTCATTTATTCAAATTTAGAGCACAAATGTTTTTATATTGGTAATGCACTGGTGTTATATGTTCATTAAGTGCACTGCTAAGAAAACACCTGCTAAAACCTCTTGTTGGCTTGAGGGGTCCTAACCGAAGTTCAAATTTAAGGTTTGCCAATAAACCCCTATACTACTGGCCCTTTCGGAAATGACCTACTTTTGCAGGCCAAAGTCTCACCTGAAGTAATATGGGTGGGTACTGGAACCAGGTTTCCACACCTTGGGAGAGAGTGGGTAATTAAGGCAGATCTTGTTGAGTTCTATGGGTTCGCACACAAACAAGCTTATTACTGAGCTCTTAACTATAGAAGAGCATGTAAGCATAAACAAAGCTACTATTATTAAGTAGATATCATCAAAACCCTTGCATCCACGTGCACACCAGAAATTATCATTATAGAATAACACAATCGCAACTTATTCATATATCACAGACACAATCACAGCTTATTCAAATAACACAGAGGTACTTCAACATTCAATACAACCATTTCAGATAACATAAATATGCTTCAATAGATTTTGTGTTCATTAACGTCCAAAATCCCAGTTACAAACCTAAGTCATAGCCTACACACATAGCCAGCGAGGTCCACACATAGCAGGACTGAGGATCTCCACGCACACAGCCGGCAGGAGTCCTTACCCAAAAAAACCCAAAACAGATCTCAATAGTTCGTACATAGCATCAATCTTATCTCCTTCTAGACTCAAACTATCAATCTATTTATATCATCATAGCCTGCACTATCTTGTAGTCCCTAAACTGTGGTTTGCAGACTCTAGGTCTACCCTTTGATGCATTACAATACATTGGGGGCTTTGGCCCACCTCAAAGCCCCTACGCAAGACTAATTACTACAAAACTATATAAAAAATGCAGCATTGGAACATATCAAAACACAGCTAGGGGACCTTATCCCAACAGGCCCCCAACACAATCTTGTGACTCGTCGTGGGTCATAGCAGCCGTGGGGTTTGTAACTTGGCCTAGAGCTGCTTAATGGCATCAACCAGAGGTGACAACACTCCTTCACTCTACGTGGCAATGTTTTGCACAATGTCCACCAACTTCTGGGAAGTTTGGCCTTCAGTGGCAGCGGAGACACTCTCCAAGGCCTAATTTAGTTGTTTGACCACAACATCCAAATCCTGAGATATATTTAGTGCTTTATTGGCCCATGGCTTTAGGTGGTCACTCAAAACCTTCTTCTTGTGTTGAAGGCATGGATGGCTGGAAGATGTGCCAGCCATTGAGTGGGGATCAGAGTGGGAATTGTAGCCTCCATTTGCTTGAATTGTTCTTCTTTTTTGCACAGTTCTTGGGTAAATTCACACAGGAGAGGGTCACACAGCACCTTAGGCCACAACTACATAGCTGTCTCAAGCAATTCGGCACCCTGATAAATCTGTGCTATAATGGTGTTCATAGCTTCTATGACCAACGCATCTCTCTGGGCGTGTACCTTAAGAGGAGTTTATAGTTGCAACTTAGCTTGCAGCGCAACAATATAATGCTCCATCTCAGTTTTAACATTCTGGATCTTGGTCCGAGAAGCTTTCGGGGCTGCGAATAGTCCCTCAATCTTAGCTTGGGGGTGGTAGAGGTCGGGATGTCTTCAGTTACATCTGCGCATAGTCTGCTAATCAGACACTCCAACTCAATATGTTGCGTGGTGGCAAGGATGCACGTGGCCTGTGCTTGGGACACCTCGGTAGTTTTTTTGAAAATTATCTACTCATATGTACTTAGCTGCTGCTGTACCCGGTGGTCTCTGTGCTGGATTTCCTCAAAGAGGGATGTGTGGAGAACCTGCAGCGGCTCATGCGGAAGTCGAGCCAAGTCCAGATGTACTTCTGCACAGGCCTGTATTTGCGCACATAATGTAGGTAGACGCAAAGTGATTGTTGCACCTGGCAGGGGGCAGAGACGGCTCTTGATCATGGAGATCAACTCAGTTTTGGTTGCTTGAGGCAGTCTTGCTTGAACCATGCTCGTCTATAAAGTATCAACCTTGAGAGGAAGAGCTTGGAGCTCAAATTGTAATTTGGAAACTGTGGCCTTTTGTTGCTCTTCCCAAGCAAACCATATGTCTTTTGAGGTGAGGGTGAACGCATCTATGATTTTCTCCAACTATTCCTTGGTTAAGGTAACCTCAGTCTCCCTACAGGGCCTTGTAGCCCGTCGTTTCGTTTGCTGGCCCTTGAGAGGTTCAGCTGTCCATTTCATGCCACACAGGGAACCAACACCCTACGCATACAGACCCTCAGTTTCCATGTCCTGCTACTATTCCTGCTCAATGCCCTGCACTGTATCTGGGGGACCCTTCATCCTCGTGGAGCCTTCTGGGCCATGGCCTTCAAAATTCTTGGCAGTATCAGGTGGGGTGGGGGTCTTCAGGACTTCGCTTGTACCAAAAGTGTCAGTCATGGCCGATTTGAATCCCAATTTCCAGTGCAGTGGCCAAGTGGCAATGAGCCGGTGGATTTCCTCATCTGTGACCATGTAAGGAAATGACATCCAAGCTGGATCCTTATGGCCCCAAATCTGCACGTTGTGCATCATAACCTAGAATGATGCGATTCTCTTATATTTTTCGTATACTGTCTTTTGTGGTGGATTCGACACACGGGTGTACGAAATCGCACGCATCTAGAGAATGTGGTATTTTCTCTAAACCATAATTAACAGGCAGTATCCAGGGGAAGCTCAAAAGTATAGGACTTAAAATGAAGTAATAGACTTAAGTATGCTTTGTTGAAAAGTAAAACTAAAAACACAAAAAGAAGCTAAATAGAGAGTTCCAAACAATAACAATGTAAACAATGGTTCAATGGCCTTCTTCTCATTGAATGCTTGGAATGAATACAAATCTTAACCACTTGCCAAAGGGCCTAGGAAAAGGCTCTAGGACTCAATGCAAGGATGTTTGTCCTTCAAGTTTTGCCTTCTGATGCAATTCAACTCTATCTCTCTATTGCAATGGATTGAAATTGTTGGGTGGCCAACAATTGAGTCCTCTTCTTTAGCTCCTGCTCCTTGGTTCACACAAACAACTGGTGTTGCTTGGGAAACTTTGGCCAGCATAACCTTGTGCTCACCCATTGTTCATCTCTTTGAGGGTTTATATAGGTGAGCTTTCAAACTTCCTTCCCTCCCTTGGTACATGGTTGATAGTGACCCAAGGGAGGGGAAATATTCCATTGTGGGCTAAGATATGCTTTTGTGTGCTCACACAAGGCCTAAGGAGGCACTGCTGCTGTCCTTAGGCGGTTTTCACATAACGAGAAACTATCATTTGCTTTCTTGTGGTCCCAGAAAGGGACTTTTTTCCATTTCTAGGAATGCACACTTATCGAGCTCCAATGCGCACAAAAGGTGCTCTTCTCGAAGGAAAAAGTACATTCGGGCATTTATGACTAGTTTAATCTTGAATTTCTCAAAAACTTAGATATTCTCAATATTTTTGATTCCATAATGTATCCCTGTCCTGTAAATCCTTGGGCTCGACATTACTTGATGTCATTTTCAGCTGTACAATTTTCCAGTGTTAACAGATGCCCCCTAATGTGTGAGGTCTAGGAAGAACTGTATAACCGAAATACATTATAGTTTCTTTTATGTATCGTACGTACAGAGAGAGAGAGAGCGAGGCTTGCGTGTAGAAGGACAACATCTTGCACCGGTTCCGAGATAACCACTGCCTAGGGGACCTCCCTGCAGGTAGACAAAATATACAACATATTTGCAAAATTTCAACGAGGCGGGCATGTCCCATGCTCATGATGCTATGGCTAGTTAAAAAAAATAGATAGATACATGTGTTGTCTATGTCACTGCTGTGGTAGTGATGTTGGAGGTTGTTGACGACGACCGCTGACACCCTCAGGGGCATTTTTTTCTTTGACGATAGGTGGAATTTGGTACCCATATCCGTAATCTTGGTACGGCAGATCATTGCGCAATGTACGCATATGTACTGGCTGGGACCTTCCTGTGTAAGAATTGTTGTCAGAGATGCTTATAAAGGCACGGGTCTTCGACGAATCTTGATCAAAGTGAAATGGTTGTAAGGTACAGTACCATTGTGACATCAAAGCTTTTGCTGTAGTCAAATTTCAAGAGGATCAATGACATCTATGGACAATGATGTCTCCCATAGTGCCACCCGAGGATACCCTTGTACATGGGGAGGGGTCATCCAAGATACTGCTTCATTTTTGGAAAAAAGGTGTTGATGTCGACAAAAAGGAAGCCTCAACCGAACCATAATGGGTTTAACAGAGGCATGTTGGTGAGCAGTGGCTGAAAATGGATGATGGGGATTCAGTGGCCCGAGTTCGAAGTATATTTGAGCATCTTGGTGGCAGTAATAGGTATTTTCTGAAGGGAAAAAAAATTCCTGGAGTCGATAGGACTTCTAGGGTGGGTATGAACTGGCTATGATTGTCGTAATGGTGCGTGCATGGAGGGTATGAAATACTTCGACCAAGGGAGATGGCGGACTATTTCCATGGGAGGAAAAAGTGTAATATGAGGGTGAAGAGGTGAAGGGCGTTGTTTGTGATTTTTGTACAAAAATAATAAAATAATGGGGTTTGGTTTGTACAAAACATAGAGACAGGTACCCCAAAACATGAAATAGGGTCACTCACTTGATGGTGTGAGGATGGTGTTTTTCTAGGGGTAGGGGTCCCATTGGCTGGTCTCATGTGTGGGGTTGATGAAGTGGAAGATGTCGCAGATGGATTAATGCTAATGGAGGTATCGTGGGCCAAATGTGGTTTATGGAGGTGCGCTTTCATTATGCTTGTACAACCCTGTCGTCAGGGATGGGGATTTAGTTGGAATGGTGAACTTGACCTTATGCATGATATATGGGTGGGCATGAGGTGCTTCCCAGACTAAAATGGTATGGCCATGGCATCACTTTGTGGAGTGATGTATGGTCTACTTGAGATGATGATCGCCATGGAGGGGAGGCTCTACCAAACATCAAGGATGTTTATCATATGCAGGGTGAGGTGATGATAAACATGGTCAGGTATCAGGACCCTAGTGTTTATTTCTGATGGAGAAATGATGTCAGGATATGCAAATTTTCTGGGACTCTATCATGATGAGGGTAGAATGATACCTACTCCGGAACTTTCGGTGGTGATTGTTGTGAATGGTTTGCGGGTTCTTCCTGCAAAAACAACTACCTCAAGTGAAAGCATCTTCTTTTCATTCAATATTATTTCAAAAACATTAATTTTGGAAAGGAAGATCAGAGGGTGCATACCTGCTCATGCTTGAAAAATATTTCTTTGGAAAGCGAATGTGGGGCATCTCTTTCATTCGTCATGGTATACTAGTTATGGTGCAACTTACAGTTTACAGAATGGACCTTCTGATCTCCTGTTATTAACCTCTGAAGTTCTGGAAAAGGGCGATAAATAAGGGATTATGGCCCTAATCCTATTCATTTGTACTTGCTGATTTTGGGAGATCAGAGGTGGTAGCAAATCCTTTCTTGCTGTTGCGGTCATCCTGTGTACCGGGGATTAGCGATACTATGCCGAGGTAACTCTCATGACATCCTGCATTTTGATTTTTCAAGTTTGGTAATGCCGAGGGCTGTACAAATTATATTTGTACGGCCTTAAAGGGGCTTTTTGCCCTAGATTGCGCAATCGATCTAGGGAAATAAGTGACCCCTTGTGCATATTTCTCAGGTACAGCTACACGAAGGCACGCTGTCCTTGCCTCTCTAAACACAAGGGCATGCCTGTCTGAGAGACAGGTGCGCAAGAGAAGCATTTTTGGAAAAAAATGGGTATTTTACTATCCTTAATGATTTTTCTCCTTTGTACTGATGGGTGCCTGTTGCTTGGCAGGTTAGTATGGAGAGAGCGAGATTGGCCTGAGATCCGGACTACTCTAACTACTAATGCTGGGGCACGCCGTCAGTTGGCCGCATGGGGCCTCCTAAAATTTGCTGATAATGAGTGCCTTCGATCACAGGACCGATTACTACGTCATATCATACGACATTAGTGTTGTAGGCGAAACATGTTTGTCCTGAGGTGGAAAAACTTGATTATTCGTCTGGAGACAGATATTTATTTTGTGACTGGATTACTTCCTTAGGGAGAGGTGCTGAGGTATCTACTTCCTGCTGGGCAGTTTGAACATGGACAGGTTCTGGTGGTGTCATTGTGGTGGTGTGCCTCTGATTGAGGGGTGCATCAATATCACCTCAGTGACAGATGTGGCTGAGCGGTGTGCTCTGGCTATTATTCTGTGACTGGCGGGGTCGTTTGCACCACATCGGGCATCGGGCCCACAGGTGGGGGTTTTACGCCACTTGGGGAATGGGAATTTCTTTGATTTTGCCCATTTCTACTTTGATGGTATGGTGTCGCAACTGAGCAGGGTCCAGCGTCGATCCAAATATTTTTTCTACGCCAGCATTTTGTGCAGCATCATGTATGAGAGGTTCGTGCTGCTAAGGCCCATAGTGCCTATGCCTATCAGGGGGCCGAGTGAGCCACGTATGAGGAGGTGGGATTCGGTGATGCCACATAGTGGTGGTGGCAGGGTGGGTCATTATTGGAATGACATGATGAAATCCTGGTTTGAGGCCAATCCACAGATTTTTTTTCCATACCCTTATGCAGGGATGGATTTTTAGGGCGATCCAGATATTGGTCTCCCTTTTGGTTATGTTTGGGGTCCCGCAAGTATGTGTTATATTTCTGCATTTATTCGAGTTTTTTTTGTTCTTGAGTGTTTTTTATTTACACAAACATTCTTTTGGTCACTCGTGCAGATGTTCACGAGGTGGGACGCCCAGTGGCCCGTCTGGTGGGTCACAACCCTCCACCATGACCACCTGGTGGTCGGGGAGGTGGTGTCGTTCGTGGAACGGGCGGGGATGGTGCTGGCCCTTTAGGTGAGGGAAGCAGCACAAGTGCCACTGAGATAGCAATAGAGACGACTCATGCAGATGCAGCTGAGGCGCGCGTTGTAGCACTTACAGCTCAAGTAGAGGCTCTAGAGGACTTCCAGGGTCGATTGGACCGTTTTACCCACAGAATTCCTGCTTGAGGTCATATGGATGACTTCGAGGAGATATGGATAGAGATAGTGATGGCCCGTGAGAGGGACTACTTGCCGACTCTACGATAAGTAACTATCGTAGTGGCAACAACAGCTCCAGTGGTGGCAACAGGAGCAGTGGTGGGCCCAGGTGCTCCTCCTGAGGGGGCACCCCCCTAGGGTAGATTTGTACATAGGGAAAGCACCCATTATGAGGATGCTTCCCTTATTTTTGATGACCTCTGTATTTTTGGGCTGGCCAATGGGTTAGCAATACTATTTTTTGTACTCTGATACACATATTTTTTGATGTATATATGAGATATCTTTTTTGCAGCTCTACATGGTGTGATGTCTATTTTAGTTTATGCATTTGTGTTATGCTGATGGATATACATTTTTTTGGTTTTTATGTATGGTGGTTTTCTCGTGATGCATTCCAGTATAGGATATTGTTAGCTATGTGATCAGTTGTTTGGTTTTGATTCCTTGATACATGTGAGAATGTAATATAATCAAATTGTCTGCTTAATATTCTGGCACACAAATATTTTCTAAATAGGTTTTCATCCCTGGTTTCAAATGTTTCGTTTAACTGCGAGACTACTAACTAGGAATCAAGGTAGACATGCATATGGCGGATTCCCTGGTGGAGGGCCTCACACATAAGTCCGATAATGGCGTCATATTCTACCTGATTGTTGGTTGCTAAACCGATCCACACGTCGTTTGAACATAGTG
This sequence comes from Pinus albicaulis, assembly GCA_034641835.2. Taxonomy (NCBI): domain Eukaryota; kingdom Viridiplantae; phylum Streptophyta; class Pinopsida; order Pinales; family Pinaceae; genus Pinus; species Pinus albicaulis. The sequence goes on along the minus strand of CM076579.1, from coordinate 942,353,979 downwards.
GTGATCAGTCAGGGTGATAGATGACCTAGGCGGCTGCAGCTAATTTTTGAGACCATCGCGATGCTCCATCAGCAAATCCAAAATACGGTTCGAGTTGGTGATCCATGGTGATATTTTGAGCGCATTTTAGGTTTTTTGGGTCAAAAATATTTTTCGTGTTTGGGATTGTGTGTACTCTAACTCTAAGGGATAAGGGCTTTTGGGGCCCTTATGGGTAGAAATTCTTGAGGTAAAGGCCGTTGACGAGGTTAATGAGGTAGGTCCCATCTGGTTCCGTCAAGATGTATGCCCCCTGTCAGAGGCAATGTTTAATGATATAGGGCCCTTTCCATAGGGTTTGGAACTTTCCTGGCCCTAAGGCTTCTTTTGTGACATCATAGCGAAGGACTAGCTCTCCTTCGGTAAATGAGTGAGGGGTGATGTGGCAGTCGAATGATGCTTTTACCCTTTTCTTATGGGCGTCATTGTGTTGCAGCGATTGGTGCCTGTTTTCATCAACTAGCTCTAGTTGTACTAGGCGCTATTCTAGAGGTTGGGTGTCATCCAGGAGTTCGATGGTTGTGTGAAATTTTGGGATTTTGTGTTCTATGGGAATCACAGCTTCGATCCCATATACCAAGTGGAAGGGAGTAAAACTAGTGGAAGTCTTAACTGCCGTGTGGTATGCCCACAGGGCAGAAAAGAGCATGTGGTGCCAGTTGGTTTTGTGGTTGTTCACCATGCGCTGTAGCATAGTTTTGAGTACTTTTTTAACATCGTCTACCTATCCATTGGAATGAGGGTAATAGGGTGAAGCAAATTCATGGGTGAATTCGAGATGAGATAGCTCCTCGAAGACTTCTTTTTCAAAGTGATTTTCGTGGTCGGAGACTAATTCTTTGGGGACGCCAAATCGGGCTATCACGTGGTTGAATAGGAATCGAGCGGTGGTTTTTGCTATGTTGTTGTATGTGGGCATGCCTTTGGCCCACTTAGTGAAATAATCGATAGCCATGATGATGTATTTATGGTTGCCAGATGAGGCTATGTTACAAGTCATGAATTCAATTCCCCATTTATAGAAGGGGCCAGCTACGATGATAGGATGCAGAGGAACCGACGGTTCTCTTGCCTTGTGGGCGAAGCATTGGCACCGCTCACATATTTTTACTGTCGTGATGTAGTCTTGGAATAGGGATGGCCAAAAGTATCATGCTCATAGCAATTTTTGGGCGGTATCCATTCCAGATAGGTGGTTGCCGCATGCGCCTGCGTGGAAATCGTTCAGGGCTTGCTCTGCTTGATCGTGGGTGAGGCATCGCTGCAAGATTGTATCGATGCCTCTCCTATATAAGACATATCCTAAGAGGAGGTATCGAGGGTATTTTTGGCGTATGCGCCGGAAGTCATATTGTGTGAGGTGAGGTTTGAAATTTTGGGTTCGTAAGAATATGATAATATCCCCATACTAAGGGTTGTCAGTTGCTACAAAGAACAGGTGTTCATCTGGCAACGAATCGTTTAATGGTGATCCTTTGGAATCTCCCGGGAGGTCGGTAATGAACTTTGCTAGGGCAGGTGCCTTTTTTGTTTTAGGAGAGCAAAACTGTAATTAAAATTCTTGGAGAATGACTATCCAGCAGGGATACTTGTGGTTCATTAGCTGGCACGTGAGCAAATATTGGATAGGATTAGTATCTGCTATGACCGTGGTCTTTTTTAAGATGATATAATGACGAAGTTTATGCACTATGTGGATTAATGCTAGGGTAGTTTTTTCTTCGGGCTCATATCTTAATGTGGGGCCGGATAGGGTTTTACTGATGTAATAAATTACGTTCTCCCTTCCATCTAGGCCATCCTGGACCAATACTCTGGCCAACGTGGCGTCAGAGGCTGATAGATATAGGATATAATCCTTGTTATAGTTGGGGAGACTGATTAGTGGTGTAGAAGATAGTGTTTCTTTCAACACATCAAATTCTTGTTGGGCATAATCATCCCATTTAAACAGGATGTCCTGGCAGAGGAGGCACAGGAACTCTTGAGCACAGGTGGTGTAATCTGGGACAAAATGTCTTAGAAAATTGGCCTTTCTTTGCAAGCTTTGAAGTTTATTGAGGGTTCGAGGTGGGGGGACCTCTTTAATGGCTGGAACCTTTAAAGGATCAAATCAAATCCCTTTCTAGGACACAATAAAACCTAATAGTCTTCCTGCATTGATGCATAAAACACACTTAACAGGGTTTAAGAGCAGGTTGTATTGACGGCATCATTGGAATACCAGTCGCAGATCCTTGAGATGGTTGGAGCACTTTTTGGAGTGTACCGTAAGTTCGTCCAAGTAGGTGAGGATAAGGTGTGCCAAGTCATGAAATATGTAATTCATGGCCCTTTGGAAGGTAGCTCCGGAATTCTTTAGGCCAAATGGCATTACCTTGTATGCAAATGTGCCCCAAGGTGTGGTGAACGCAATTTTTTACCGATTTGTATGGTGTATTTGGATTTGATTATATCCAGAGAACCCATCCATGAATGATAGGGCCTCGTGGCCAGCGCAAGAATCGATAAATTGGTCAATGAAAGGGATGGGATAATTTTCTTTAGGACAATCTTTGTTCAAATCCCGAAAATCGGTGCAGACGCATATGGTGCCTTTTTTTTTCATGGCGGGAACAGGGTTAGAAACCCAAGATGTGTAGGTGATGGGGTAGATAAACCCAGCTTTGTGAAGCTTATCGATTTCTCATTTTATTGCTTCTGCCTTTGATGGGTGCAGTTGACATCGTTTTTGGCAGACTGGGGTTACATCCGGCCAAGTGTCAATATGGTGCTCTACGATCGTGAGACTAAGCCCAAGAATTTCTAAGTAGTCCCAAGCGAAGATATCTCAATACTCTTGTAATAATTTGGTATAAGAGGCTACCTCTTCTAGTGAACATGCTGCCCCCAGTGATATTACTTCGAATTTTTATGGATTTTGAGATATATTCACTTAGATGGTAGGTGAAATATTCGACATGTTTCCTTCCTCGAATTCATCAAGCGCGGGGATGGGGTTTTTAAACCAGTTGACTTTTCTTGATGGTAGAATGTCTTTTGATTCAATTGCATAGATCTCTGGTTCAATTTTCTTGTCCGGACTGACTGCCTTCCTGAGAAGAAATAGTGATCGATGATGCATCGCATCCCATGGGTAATTAGGCTCCGTCATCGTTTCCACAATATCCTCATCCGAATGAAAGAGGGTCTCGAAGGGGGAGTGTTCCCCCATAGGTTGATACTGAATGGGGGTAATCCTGGTGGAGCTAGTTGAGAAGCATGAAAAATACTTCATCATAGATGTGGTGGAACCAGACGTCGTAGATAGAGTGCAGACAAGTTGGGTTTGTACTGTCATAGGGAAAGATACTCTTGTAGCTGCAGTTGTCTCGACACCTATGGTAGATGAGCAGATAGCTCGAGTCATGGTTCTGACGCATGATGTCATGAACCGTATGTGGTGTGTTGTGTCATTGGCGTGTGGAGGGGGAAGGATCTCCCTAATTAGCCATATTTTAGATGGCCCCAATGGGGTGGATGTATTAGTCACATTCTCTTGGGTCGCTGAACTACTCACAAAATCCCAGTCCGCACCATCTTCCTGGGAGAGGTGAATGATACTCGATTGCATATAGTCTAAGGTTGTGTGAAATCTTGGTATGTAGTGGCAATGACGTACAGGGTGATTATCCCCGCATATCAGGCATGAATATGGAACATCCATGTTCACATGGTACACTACATGAACTGGGTACCATATTTGGAAAATTTCCAAGGCTGGGCAGTCAATGACGAAATGATCGAGTTCATCGCAAAGTACGCACCTTTCAACTGGGGGAGGTGGTATAGCTGGGGGTAGTTCAGGTGACCGTCATTCTTCTTGTAAGTACAAGATGATGCACGGCTCATCATTAACATATTGGATGGAGGGATCCTCTTGATAGGATCACTCGATCGCATGTAAGGTGTCCCTATACCATGGTATTTCTGGAAAATGGTGGGTATAGATCCCATAGGTGTCACAGAGGGCTCATGCGTGATTGGTACGCAACGGTTTGCCTATAATTTTGGTGGCAGGTTCCTTTTTATGGGAATGTCATTTTGAGGTGCCTGCCTTGCAGCCGAGGAGTGGTTTTAATTTGTCCAACTATGGGCATATGTGAGTAGGGTGTCCTGTGACATCACATATAGCGCAGGCTGATGACTCCCTTTGCATGGTGGGGGTCACCAATTTCTTTCCTTTCTTGGTGATTTCCTTTATCGTGGTCGCCGGTTTCATAGTGGGGATTTCCCTTGCGGGGGCGGTTTCGACTATTGCTTGGGTTGGTTGGGGCTCCTCGGGACCGAGAGGTTTTAATCCAAATGCAGTAACGTCGATAGCTGGTGTTCCTAGAGGGGGAAAGAGATACCACACTGGGAATGCCAATGATATGTTTGGTAGCACCAGTGTTGCCAAGAACTGCTGGGAGGTGAAGCCAGGAGGTGGGTATAGGAAAGGATTTTGGGAGGTGGCATAGACTAAGGAGGCTGCAGTAGTTGATTCCTGAATTTCGGTACTTCTTGAGTCTATGTCCTAACTAACCTTTGTGCTTGATGTGGACATCATGCATACCGGGGCCACTGTGGCATCGGGCGATACCTCAGTGATAATAAGAGGATCTCCTAGGAAGGATCCTAGGACGGACGATGGCTTGAATTGGCCAGGGCCATATTCTCGATACCGTAAAAGACCATCAGTGGCTATGTCTACATCAGGTAGAACCATATCTGTATTGGTCAACCGACGCTTTTCCGTGTGCGTCAACTGGTCTACTATAATGATTCTATCCTTGTGGGGGAACATCATGATGCAGAAAATGGAGGATGCTATGGCAGACATGGCGTACATGTAACTCTGCCAGGGAGTATATTGTAATCCAAGTGAGCGTCCAAAACTTCTATCTCTATGTGGACTGTTTTACCGGCTAAGCAGACTGGTACATTTTGGAAGAGACTGACAGGGGTGGAGAGCCGACTGTCGTATGCCCTAAGTGTGATGACGGAAGGTTTGAGTTCCGGGGCTCCTAACTTCTACCATACATTCTTTGACATGATGCATGTGTGTTGGAGAGGTAAATCCCCTCTGCAGACAGAGGCAATCCCTACTATCCCAGATCGGGTCTAGCAACAATCAGTCACATAGTGACGCAGGTCTCTAGTTACAAAACGACAAGAACATAACGAGTTTCCTACCTTAGGTCCTACGCAATGGTCGTTGGAGAAAGGATGGCGCTTCCCATCCTCCACTTTGGAAGATCACGATCCTTCCGCTTAACACGTTTGAACACTTTCACACATGCGAAGAAACACAATGATACACAGCATCAAATCTAAATCTTGTAACCATACATCAGTCAGAGAGGATGTAGTTCATTGCATCATAGACAAAGACACATGAATGAAACCATAATAAAAGTCTCTTATCATTAAAATAACAAAAGAAAGATACAACCCAAAGCTCTGATGCTAGATCTTCCTTCGGCTGGGCTGAGAGCAGAGCACGTCTCAACGAAGCTCGCCGGAAATGGGACAAAGCTCTCTCTCTTTGGCTTGGCTCTCAAAGGCTGTCTGGCGATAGTCTCCTTGCTACAGATTCAAATCTTGCTTCTAGCTTGCTAAGGGAAAATGGCAAGCTTATATAGATGGTGGAAGGAGAGTTGGGATCCCTACAATTTTGGGATTGGCCCTATCCTTAAGGAAGCTTCCATGATAGGTGGAAAACCACCTCCCATACATGGAGATCCGGAGCCAAATCTCCAAACTCATTTTAGAGACTAGTTCAGGAGTTTGTTGGAATCAAACTTCTGCCATTCATTTTTAAAGAACATGCCTTATTAAGCTTGGTGTGAGTGGGACACTAGGACAGAGCGCCAGTTGGTGCACCCTCTTTGGTGGATTTTCCCCATTGGCGTGAGGGTTGAATTGGCTGGTCATGCCAAGGCTAAAATATCAGTTTTTAGGGTTTTTCAAAGGAAACTTTCTTCAGAGGAATGATTTTCCTTATCAAGGGGGATGCCATGAAAGTGGTTTCAGGTCATGTCACTGCTCACAGGTCATGGGAAATTCCCTCCAATGTGCAGGACGGGGAATTGCAGGGACAGTGAAAATTTACTGTGTAACAGATGCCCCCTAAGTCATGAGGCCCGAGAGAGAGAGGGGTGAAATGATTTATGAGAACGTTCCCAACTAAAAAAGTTGTCGTCAGAAAACCTGCGTAGACAAGTACAACTAATATCTCAAATACATGATATGTGGTATGGGTGTAGCCATCCATAATAGAGTCTATAATAATTAGGATCCAAGGTATGGACGCAGCCATCCAGAAAGGATAAGTAAATAGACTCAGGTATGGTCACAGCCATCCAATCAATGAGTCATGTAACCAATCATGATAATCCACAAAATCCGCAATCTGGATTCCATTAGACAAAACCTAGGGTCTTGCGCTCCATCTCAACCCAAACTGAGTACAAGTCCAAGCATGTGAATAAGTGAGCTAAAGTCGAACATGCAAGAACATCGTCTGATTACTAGCCAATGATGAAAGCCATTAATAGATGCGAGAGGAACCACCAATAATGACAATGGTCCTCAAGGTACTAGAGGTACAATCCAGGGAATGTGAACAGTGAGCTAGTGTCGAACACCGACAGAATCATTTCATCAAAGGCCAATGATGAAAACCTTGCATCAAATGCAAAGAACCTGCCATTGAGGCATGCAGGCTCCAAGGTATCTGAAGGGAGTCTCTAGATTAGCTTCTTGGATAATGAGCTGAAGTCGACAAGAATTGACCTTGATCGAAGGTGGGCTATAGTGTTTCCCATATCATCGACACGAGACAGAGGAACATAATGTTGGTGAATCAGGATCAGATGAGAATCAGAGGGTTGAAAACTGCAGAGGTCAACTTCTCTTGACCATATTGGCGGCACGACAGTGGATTTGGTAGTATTTGACATCAAAGGTTCTGAGGTCATGATGATGAGGCAAAGAGCAGATGAGAGGTTAAAAAGGATAACCCAAACCCACAGAGGCAAGTAGATAGCGAGATGATATTTCCCCAACCCGACATGAATGCAGACAGGTGCCATGTTCAAGAGCGACATACTGCTGACATGACGATGATACTGGTTTCAATTTTTCCCCACCATTTCTAGCAAGTACCCCAACTATTTTTGAAAACAAGTTTGAAGGGGATAGCATATGCTCGTAATATAAGTTTGTCCTTTGGAAAAATCCAACCTAGTACATTTAACGAGCCCTAGGAAGGAGGAACTCGAGTAACGTCATTACGACGGAATCTGATGTCATCATTTTTAATGAGTTTGACAAAGGAAGAACTTGGCATCTTTTCATGTTTAGAGAGTTTGAAAAGACAACGAAAAAGAAACTCTAATAGTCCTTTTCGTAGATAGTTCCTCAGATCCGAAAAGGTAGAAAACTTTGTATGAGAAAAATTCCTAGTCATGATAGGCTAGGGTATTTCTTTTACGTTAATAATCTATCCTAGCCCAAAAAAGGGGTAAACGTATACTAGGTAGATGTCGTTTCGCAGCCAATTTAATGAGATCAAAACAACAAGCGACTCAGCAATCTTTTCATGTTTAGAGAGTCATAAAAGAGCTGAAAGATGACTCCAGTAGTGACTTTTTCGTGTTTTTACTGAGTCCGAAAAATTATAAATACAACTCGTATCGTCATCCTGGTCACGTGAAAACCTGTTGCTGCACAAGAAAGCAACCGTAAAACCCATTTTTCGACAAAATATAATAAAATATTGGAAAAATAAGCTCCAAAACCTAATTTGATCTTGAAAAGTTATAAATTTGACAAAAATAGTAAAAACATATTTACTTTTAATTTTTACCTCTTGTGGAGAGCAATAGTGAGTTTTTGTTGTGCAAACTTGCGGCGACGATTGTGGACGATCCAGTGCATCATTTCAATTCTTGTTTTTTCCAGGTGAGGGGCACTTCCCTTAGCTATGTTTTAATCCATTTTTCATAGAATTACATTGTCTTTTAGGATCCCTGAGGGGATATTTTCAAATTTAGGGCTCGCCCAATTGGCGTGGATATCAGGCACGGACCCGCGCCAATTAGATTCTTTTTGTAAAGGGGCCATGCCAGTTGGCATGATTGTCAGCCAAATAGTCACGCCAATGATGCAACCTAAATTTCCACTCAATTTTTACAAAAAATGAACCAATCAATTGGATTTTTGAATGTTCAAGGGATCTAATGAAGTGTTTGTGACCATTTTGGTGCAGAGACACAGTCAAAATGGTGATCAAATGGAAAGAAAGGGAGCATAGTGAAGAAGATGAAATGGCCATGGTGAACGAGGCATGTATGAATGCTCTCCAGGATTGTGGCTTAAAAAAGTTCTTCTTGACACCATGTCTTAGGGCACAACCTGAATTGCTGCAATACTTAATCAGTATCTGGGACGAAAACGAAGAGAAATTTATGCTTCGAGACCAAGTGTTGGAGCTCAAAGTATCTGATGTTTACTTCATAACTAGATTATCTCAGAGAGGTCTAGTCCCGATCATGACAGTTACTAGGCCCTCCGAGGAGAAAATTTCAATGGTAATGGAAAGAGTGTGCCTAGGGGCACAAACAGGATCAGGTAGCGGGAAATTTGACATCCACACGGTTCTCGATCTAGCACTCAGGGTGGTGCTCCATACCATTACGCAAGCTGCGGGGTCACAAGCACCGCATGAGGCTACTGAAGCACAGCTCCTCCTAGCATCAGAATGCATGAACCTGGCACTATTTGATTGGGTCGTTGTTGTAACAATGAATATCAAACGACAGTTGAAGAAGTGTAAGAAGACCAAACTAAAGAAGTTTGGGTATGGATCTACCTTGGTATCATTAATCCTTGAACGACTGCCAATCTTCCACGGCCAAGGGGTGATAGTTGCCAATCCACCGTTGAGAGAGCCATGGATGGCTCGATGGGCAGCACTCATGCCCAGATCAGGAGGGGGCCATCAAATGTGATGGAGGCCCAAGTTCTTCACATGGCTTTAGTGACAGTTGATCATCTTGGAAGAATGGCCCTATGCTAGTACCGACTTCACGGGAGACCCAGATCTTCCACTCCAGGAGGGAGAAGATTGGGATGAGGAGCTGGGTAAGACTCTTCAATTTTTGTGTATTTTATGATTTTTTTTGGTATACATGCATGTTCTAAAATATAATCCTATGTGTATGTAGATGTTGGCCTAGAGAGGCTAGCCCGGATGTCGTCGATCGCATGGAGGACCCCACTCACTTATGACCCTCAAGGCGAGGGTGGCAAAGGGAGTGAGCTAGTTCAGAACTTGGAGGGAATCGCTTGTGGGACCCAGATTATGCTCGCCTAGCAGGTGTCCCATTGGCTTATTAGAGGTACACTGTGGGGGTGCCTAGTCACCTTCATTGTTTACTAAGGCGATTGGTGAGGGAAATAACATGCTACCATGAGCACCATGCCGATTAGTCATATAGGCTTTTCACTTGCACATTTTTGAGAGACATGTTGTCTTCGGATATTATTAAAACATACATGTATATTTTTTGGATTTTATGTGATGCACACAAACTACAAAAATTTCGACACACACACACACACACACACATATATATATATATATCTATTTATGGATGGATCTTTTACATATGATGATGTTCTTACAAGTTGTGTAAATGTCTATCTGAAACCATGTTAGCTACTGCATCTGTTAACGCATTCATGTGTCTGGGTCTATGTTGATATGTAATGTAATCAGAATTTCTTTCCAGCAAATGAATACATAGATACAATCGTAAAATGGATGGGTTTCTAACTAAATAATGACCATTGAGTTGTAACACTACAAGATGTGAGTCCAGATATACAAGTAATGCACAAACACCGAGGTTAACAACCTCGTTCAACAATTCCAACATGGCACTATATTCCGTGACATTATTTGTGGTAGGCCCTAGACAAACACCTTGTAAATTGACTAACTCACCAGCAGGATTCTAGATTACCCAGGCTACCGAGGACAGATTCCTGGTACTATGAGAGGCACCATCCGCAAAACTGACAAAATGTGCAATAGAAATCAGCACAATCAGGAAGACCCAATCAGCAGAAATATGTTTACGAAGCACACCACACCACACATGCACAAAAATGAAATCACTCACTTATGTACACACACCACACAAGAATAATTCAAGCGTAGTACTACTTGAGGTACAACCCATTTCTAGGTCGCGCCAGGGGAATACCTTCATAGTCGATTAGCTCATAGGCCCCATTTTTTAATACTCATTTAACGATATAGGGCCCATGACACATGGGCTGGAATTTTCCCACTCCAATTTTACCATGTTCTTGGTCGTATAAGAGGACGAGGTCCCATTCGATGAAAGAACATGGAGAAATCGATTGATCAAAATGGGCTTTAACCCGCTTTTTTTGTGCCTCGATAACCAAAGAAGCTAAGCGGCGGGTTTCATCTAGTTGTTCCAGATACAGGAGACGTTCTTCCTCCGTAGAAGTGTCGGGCAGTAATTCCACAGCCAACTTCAGTGAAGGGATCTCACATTCAACTGAGAGAGTTGCTTCCAGACCATACACCAAATGGAAAGGTGTGAATCTGGTCGCGCTCTTTACTGACGTCCGGTAGGCCCAAAGAGCTGAGAACAATTACAGATGCTATTTGGATTTATGAATACCAATTTTTCGTTGAATCATCGTAACAATACTTTGTTCACGGCCTCAATCTGGCCATTCGCCTGAGGGTAGTATGGCGTCGAGCTGTCATGACGCAAGCCCAACTTTGATGTCAGCTCTACCATCATGTAGTCCCAAAAATGAGTGCTATGATCGGTGACGATGGCTTTAGGAACTTCGAAATGCATAATTACATGGTTGAAAATGATTTGGGTGAATTTCTTATCGTCGCCTCGGCCCACTTGGTGAAGTAGTCCATGACAACAATTATATAAGCATGCCCCCCGGCCAAGTGAGGGTTACATGTCATAAAATCAATGCCCCATTTGGAAAAAGGGCCTACGGTAATGACAAGATGCAAGGGTAGGGGTGGCGCATGCATCTTGCACTGAAAGACCTAGCACGCATGACATTTTCGAACTGCAACAATACAGTCTTTGAATATAGACGGACAGAAGTAACCCGCACACAGAATCTTATGGGCGGTAGCATAACCAGACATATGACTGCCATAGGCACCACTGTGATAGTCATTCAGGACCTTCTTAGGCTCTTCCAGGGTCAGACATCGGCAGAGCACAAAATCAACTCTGACACGATATAAGGTATCTCTGACAATGCGATATGGTTGAGATTGATGTCGAACGCATCGTCGAGCATCCTTCGTCAACCCAGACTAAAAGGTGGATGTCTGAAGGTACACGATGATGTCATCATACCATGGATCATGAGTGCTAATAAGAAAGAGTGTTTCATCTAGGATATGATCCTCAGATTGGGATGGGACAGATTCTGTCGGGAGAGAGCAGATAATATCAACAAAAACCAATGATTTCGTCGATTCAGCCGTGGTGAACTCTAAATTGAACTCCTAAAGTATGACAATCCATTTGGAGTACTTGCCCCCCAGCAATTGTCGAGACAAGATGTATTTCATGGGGTTGTAGTTAGAAATCATGGTTACCGTACGCAATAGTATGTAATGGCGAAACTGCTGAACGGCCTGGACTGTGGTAAGTGCCAACTTCTCAATGTGGGAATAGCACATTTCACTTTCAAGAAGATTCGTAGACAGATAATAAACCACATGTTCATTTCCGTCGTCGTCATCCTAGACCAGAACCATGGCAATTGTGCTAAATGCAGTGGCCAAATAAAGGGTAAAGTCGTGATGATAGTTGTGAGGACGTATCAACGGACCGTTGACGAGCAACGTTTTAAGTTTATCAAAGGATTTCTAGGAAATCTCGTCCCAATGGAAGGGAATGTCCTGTTTCAGAAGTCGTTTAAACCCCTTGGCCACTTTGGCATAGTTTGGGATAAAGCGACATAAGAAGTTCACTTTCCCCTGAAGACTCTGTAGTTGATGTAACGAGGATGGGGATGGGAGATTAATGATGGCCTCGACCCTGAGGGGGTCAAGATGAATTCTGTCTTTGGAGACGATGAATCCCAAAAGATGACCAGAATCCACGTAGAAGACGCACTTGTGAGGATTGAGCCTAATATTGTAACATCTGTAGCGGAGAAAAATCTGGAGGAGGTGTTCAGGATGGTCCTCGTGCTGAGCTGAGTGAGCCGAAAAATTGTCCAGATATGGCTGGAAAATGTGACGTATGTCATAAAAAGAATAGGACATAGCACGCTGGAAGGTGGCTCCAGTGTTTTTCAAGCTGAAAAGGAGCTTCTTGTAAGCAAAAGTGCCCCGCGGATAGATAAAGGCGGTCTTATGTTGATAAGTAGGTAAAATATTAATTTGATTGTAACCCGAGAAGACGTCCATAAGGGAATACATCTCAGTCATCGATGATCTAATCTATAAAGGGAGTGGGATAGTTGTCCTTAGGACAAGCCCGATTGATGTCTCGGTAGTCAACACAGACCCATATAGTACCCTTCTTCTTATCTACAGGGACAATATTAGAAACCCATTTTGTGAGGGGAATTGGATATATGAAACCCGCGTTAAGAAATTTTTCAACTTCTGCCTTCATAGCTGCAACTTTTCGGGGATACACTGGGCGTAGACGCTAACACACGAGCTTCGTACTTGGATAGGTGCGAATTTCATGCACAACTATACTGGGATCAATCCCAGGCATATCTTTGTAGGACCATGCGAAAACATCTCTGAATTTGCGAAAAAGGCTCGTGTATACTTGAAAATATTCGGGAGAACAAGTAACTCCCACATGAGTGTTCTCGATGATCCCCAGTTTAACAGAGATGTAGATAGGCATGTTTTGTGTGATATTACTCAGATTTTCCTTCGAAAGAACCTCATGAGTCAATATCAGTGTTTGAAGAGGCAGAGTGGGAACTTGAGATGAAAAGCGCTCTAGAGAATTAGACATTGCCCCCAGGCCAGGCATGAACAAGGAACGATGATGTCCATCGCTCCACGGAAAATCTTCAAGAGACATCATTTCAATGATTGCTTCATCAGAGGGGAAGACTTCTCTTAAAGTATTTGGCGAATTTGCATCGCCGAGCCAAGGGGATTGCAAATATACATCTAGAGCCATGCTCAAAGGAGCATGTTTAGAAGGAGGAGGATCTGATGTAGTGACAATATCACAATAATTGATCTCAACTGGAGTCAAAGGCATCGATTCCCCAAAAGAGGTCACCTGTTCAGGCAAAGGGATGATCCAAGGGTCATCTGACCTAGAGATCATATTAACTTGAACGGTGTGCGGTGGTGGTGCAGGAAAAATACCCATGAGGACGGGGTCTTTGAAAAGACCAGGTCCTACACTGTCGGGGGGATTGTGAATTTGATCCATGTATGGTACGTTGTTCTCAAAGGATGAGGTGAAGAAAGACAACTGATCAACAGTGATAATCTTTCCCTCATGAGGAAACTTTAGAAGCCGGAAGAGGGTGGATGGAATGCATAGCATGGCGTGAGTCCAGTTGTGACCAAGAAGAAGATTTTAGTTGAGCTTGGCATCAACCACTTCTACTTCCACGTTGACTGTCTTACCCTGTAACATGATCGGTAAACTCTCAAGAATACCCAGGGGTTTTGATTCCCTACCATCAAATACCTCTAGAGCATCGGGAGATGAAGTAAGAGCTGGAGAGCTGATGGCCTTCCAGCAGGCAGATGACATAACATAGGTGGAAGCACCTTCATCCACAATGGCTCTATGGATGTTGAGGCCTTTCATACCAAATTGTATAATAAGAGCAATTTGATGCGGAAGTTGGGGGACAAAATTTTCCAGATCGAAGGTGAGAAGAATAGAATCGGTGGGATCAATTCCACCGATTGCGGACAACAAAGCTTTCCATTGCGATGGGAAACTTTGAATAACTTCCAACACAGACATTGCGGAAGGTGCCTGTGCTAAATCCTCAACAATTTTCTAGTGTTGAGAAGCACAGGTGTTTGGATTATAGGAATATTTTCGAAGAACACCTTTGGAAGGTGGCTTTACAATGGGTTCAGTGTTAGGCTTCTCAATTTCTAAAGGACCAGAGACAGGTGGGGGAGTTGGGCCATCAATGACTTCCTTCCCAGTTTCCTGGCATGATCTAGCATAATCCTTCAAACGAGTAGCAATTGAGATAAGTGCAACACCATTCATCATAAAAACTTGGGACCGAAATGGTGCTAATGGTGAAGGTTGTTTGACCTTCTGGGTCTGCTGAGATGGAAATGGTTCTTTGAGAACTGCCGGAGTCCCTTTAGAGCCTTTTATAAGTTGACTAACCTTAGATCGTCGAGGACAATCTTTGGTGTAATGGTCTCCCTCGCAAATCAGGCAAGGGTAATTTGGTTTCCATTGCGAACCATCATCAACACGAGGTTTATAGGATTCTGGTTTCGGGGCATCAGATTTGGATTTTCCTTTTCCCTTCTTCTTCCCTTTAGAGTTATTTTCCATAGGATTGGCCTGAAAGACATTTACCTCCACGGTCCTACCAGAATCTGGAGGGGCGAGAAGAGCATAATTATTGGAAGAATTTGACTTTTGCTTCCCATTTGAAGACTTCTGTGAAGTCTGAGAAATAGAACCAATAACACCATCCACCGATGGGGTAGCTAGTGCTTTAGAGGTCCCTGGCCATGGAGCATCAGTCAAGATATCATATAACATGCCAGATTGAGAGTACACCAAATCAAGGTACTGGGCACGAGTGATGGCTTGTTCTTCGGTCACACATGCCCTCATAGAAATATCTTGAGCGATTTTGTTAACAAAGGAGGTAGTGAACCAATGTGTTAGAAGTTGATCAGGGATATCAAACTTGATTAGTCGACGGCGGCATTGCCACTCATGAATATGATCATATATGTGAGTGGCTTTCTCCTGCTTCAGAGAAGTTGGGAGATGCGTCCCAGCTTCGTAATAAACTGATAACTGGAAATGTGTCAGAAAAGCCATAGCTAGCGTATTAAAATCTTGAAAGATACCGCGGGGTAGTTCTATGTACCACTTAGCAGCAGCACCAGTAAGCGTGCACTGAAAAAGACATAGACGAATCGAATAATCCACCCAAGAGTTTGAGGAACACCATAGATGGTAGGTCATGACATGGGCTTGGGGGCCTTCTCCATCTTTACCCTCAAATTTGGGACAGTCAACTGGCACCTTGGTCAGAACTAGAGGCCAATATGGATTATGGAGAATTAGATCATTGGTCAATTTAGATACATCCGAAAATTCCAACGTGGCAAGGAAAGGTAACTGGGGATTCAAAGGCATACCAGGCCCCCGATAAGGACCTGTACCTGTACTATATCCTAGTTGAGCATAGTTTTTCCCCCATTGGTTCTGTCCCATAGGATTTTGACCATAGGGGGTATAAGCCATATAATTAGGTTGATACGGTTGCTAATAGCCAGTGTAAGGGGGTTGATAACCGGGGTACTGACCCTGATTATATGTAGGCCCCATTTGAGAAGTGTATGGATTTGATTGCTAAGTATACATATAGCCTGGTTGTTGAAGGTAATAACCATAACCTTGGGGCAGGTTTTAAACCAGTCGAGACTGAAATTGAAGGTAATAACCGCCTTGGGGTCGCGTGGGTTGCTAGTAAGTGGGACCATGCTGAGCCTGATAAGTTGGGTGCATAGGTGGATTCGGCTGCGGCATAGAATAAATCAACTGTTGAGTAGGGTTAACTAGATGTGTAGGTTGTCCTGGTTGAACAAGTTGACCTGGCTGAGCAGGTTGCCCTGGTTGACCAAGTTGGCCCGGCTAAATAGGTTATCCTGGTTGAACAGGTTGGCCCGGCTTATGAAGTACATCACGTTGCCCCAGCTGAGCCGGTTGGCTTGATGGAGGAAGAGGGCCATGTTGTGCCTGGTAATCGGGTTGACCTATAACCGGACCATACGATGGCCTAGGCTGTACAACATTTAGACCGATTGGAAACTGAGGTTGCTGAGGTTGCACCATAGATTGAGAATGATGGATTTCCCCCCCAGGACCATACAACGGTCTAGGTTGGTACCCCGGTTGACCTGTGGGTCCTAGAGGTTGCCCTGGCTGGACTACAAGGTGAGGTTGTAGAGGTTGACCTTGAGGGTTGTAGGACTTCCCTTGCAGTCCGTACGACAACCCCTGTTGGCTCGAAGGTTGGCCTTGGAAGGGTTGTCCTTGTGGGTCATAAAGATAACCAGACCAGGACGAAGGTTGACCCTAGAAGGGTTGTCCTTGTGAGTTGGAAGGTTGCCCAGCCTGGGCAGATAGAAAACCATGAACATACTGATAAGCCTCTGGAGCAGGAAAACAAAGAGGGTTACCCTGCTCATCATACTGATATGGAAAAACATAGATAGCAGTACCATTCGGTCCATAATGGGAAAAATAAGGACGGTTGGGATCTTGGGAGGATTGACCAACCTCAGGGTTGGACGACTGTAACGACAACCAATACTCTTCAAGAGAGATATTCTTTGGAATAGTGGATTCTATGTAAATGTCTTCAAGAGGTGATGAGGTCCTGATCGACTGAGTAGTGACAGCGGGAATAGAAGTAGCTATGCAGACAGTAGGCCTAACAGGTACTAATGTGACCTGAGGAGATGACGTGAGAGGTGTCGATGGCGACATCACTAACAAAGGAATAACTGGCCTCATGGATGAATTTGATATTCCCAAAGAGTTCATAGCGGCTACAATCTGACTTAAGGACCTATATCCTGCTGGAATCGAAGGACCAGGTGAAGACATAACAGAAGACTCAGGGTTGCTTTCCGGAAAAATCTGGTAATATTCACCAGATGTAGGAATTTCCTCACTAGGAGAAGGACTGGGTGAGTCCATATCTGAACCTGTCGTAAGATCTTCTAAAATACGATGAGGACTAGGAGGTATAATAGCAGCTAAGAAAGGCGATCCTGATGTAAGAGGATGGAAGTGTTCTCCTACTCCAAATCCAAACCAAGCGTTGGACAAGGTCCAATTGAATTCAACTGGTCCACCAAAGGGAAATTCAGATAGAACCGGTCCCCTGTCAAGAAACTTGGATACAATAGGCTGCTGATGTTCAGTAGAGGACTGAGAGACCTCTGATGAATATTTTGTGTAACGACTATTAGTAGACGAAACTGAGGGTTCTGCCATTGTGACAGTAACGAAAAGAGGAAGAGATCAAAACAAAGACACACGGGAAAAAACCAAGGCAAATAATAAAACAGCTGAAAAAAAAATCTCTAGCAGGGCATGTGATCGTAGGTGATTAATTTTGCCACATTGAAACTTGGAAAATTGTACCATTTCATGTTTTAAGAGTCTAGAAACGAGTAAAAGATGACTCTATCTCTTTCAATTTGGAAACAAGCATGAAAGGAAAAGCGCTTGATGATCCTTTCAAATTTAATGAGTTACAAAAGATCGAAATGACTACTATGGTGATCTAGGAAAAATGGTGTACCAGATATCCGTGAACTGCCATATACACCTTGGTTTAAAATTGAAAGAGAAATCAATCAAGGACTTGACGTATGTGCAAGTAATCTCCCCGAATATTGTGTCCAGTGTATCACAGGTATAAGGCAGCAGACTCGGCTTCCTATGGATAAAGGATAGCAACCTAGTGGGGTCTCCCTTTATATACGCGATGGTACGGGGAGCACAAGTCCGTACTAGCACTGTCTAAATCCAAGAGGCGAACAACAGCTACTAGGTTTAACGACGCCGAAACACGTCACTAGCCTAGACCTCTAGATATTTCGTTAATGTTTCAATGTTTCCTTAAGGTAAACTGAATAAATTTTAGATTTTATCTTCAATTATGTTTCAATTTCAGGCTCTACTGAATGTTATGTCTCAAAAATCCTCTAAATGCACACTACATGCCACAATATATCACTTTGTTTGATGAAGAGATAACTACGGGAAGGTTGAGAGATTTTCAAACAATAACAAAATGAACAGAAAACATCCACCAATGTCTCTAATGCATGCTAACGAAACTAAAAGATTTTCCTTTAGAGTTATATAACACTAATAATGCAGAAGAAACTTTCAATTTTCACTAACTAATGAAAAGAAAAAATATTTGTTTTTGTATTTTTCAATGTTTCAGAGCAAGATGCATCAAACAAAATGAAAAACTAATGAGAAAACCAATTTGAGAAACGATGGTGAAAGAGTAGAAACAATCAAGTTCACTTAATAAAAAACACATCATCAGACCTCAAACTGATAGAGAAATCCCTCAAATCAAAGAGGAATCTGAAAAGACTCATACAAACCATGTGATCTAGGCTCGAAATGAGACAAAGCAAAACTTGAACGAAAAAGAGAGCAAGCACTCAAATAACACAATGATATAATAAAAACTAACCAAATTAATGCAAGGAAGCAAAAACAAAGTTGACCGAACAAGCGAAAACCAAAAACTCCCACGGGAGGCTCAGCACACAATAGCACCTAGATGCCATAGGGCCAGAATGTAAAACTGATGGTAAAAGGCAAGCAACCGGAGGATAGAGGTCATACAAAGTCAACAAGGACTTCAAGGCACTTAGACAGTCAGAAAAATAACACCAAGACCAAAAATCAGACTCAAAGGGCTCAAAAACAAGTAAACCCTAACACCAAACAGGGTTGGCACGACTGTTTGGCTGTATCTTGCGCCAAAATAAGGTTGGCGCGAGGGCCTAACTAGAAACAAGTGCCAGTTGGCGTGACTGTCAGGCTAAAAAGCGCACCAATCGATTTTACTAAGGACAGGAGTGAAAAATAGCAAGCATAGAGTAGATTAGGTATGGTGGGGGCTGAATAGAGGTCTTACACCAGAAGGAGACAAACCAAAAGAGAAAATCAAGCAGAAAAAAGAAAAAAGCAACCAAAAGCGATAATACAACTCCAATAAAATCCCCAGTGGAGTCTCCAGTTTTTTGGAGAGGTAAATCCCCTCTACGGACAGAGGAAATCCCTACTAGCCTAGATCCGGTCTAGCAATAATCAGTCACGCAGTGACACATGTCTCTAGTTACAAAATGACAAGAACATAGCAAGTTGCCTACCTTAGGTCCTATGCAATGGTCGTTAGAGAAAGGATGGCGCTTCCCGTCCTCCACTTCGACAGATCACGATCCTTCTGCTTAACACGTTCGAACACCTGCACACATGTGAAGAAGCACAACGATACATAGAATAGAATCTAAATCTTGTAACCATACATCAGTCAGAGAGGATGTAATTCATTACATCAAAGACAAAGACACATGAATGAAACCATAATCAAAGTTGCTTATCATTAAAATAACAAAAGAAAGATACAACCCAAAGCTCTGACATTGGATCTTCCTTTGGCGGGGCTTACAACGGAGCACGTCTCAACAAAGCTCGTCAGAAATGGGACAAAGCTCTCTCTCTCTCTCTTCGGCTTGGCTCTCAAAGGATGTCTGGCGATAGTCTCCTTGCTACAGATTCAGCTCTTGCTTCTAGCTTGCTAAGGGAAAATGGCAAGCTTATATAGATTGTGTAAGGGGAGTTGGGATCCCTACAATTGTGGGATTGGCCCTATCCTTAAGGAAGCTTCCATGATAGGTGGAAAACCACCTCCCATACATGGAGATCTGGAACCAAACCTCCCAACTCATTTTAGAGACTCGTTCAGGAGTTTTTTGGAATCAAAATTCTACCATTTATTCTTAAAAAACATGCCTTATTAAGCTTGGCGTGAGCAGGACACTAGGACAGAGCACCAGTTGGCGCGCCCTATTTGGTGGATTTTCCCCATTGGCGCGAGGGCTGAACTGGCTGGTCACGGCAAGGCCAAAAGATCAATTTTTAGGGTTTTTCAAAGGAAACTTTCTTCAGAGGAATGATTTTCCTTGTTAAGGGGGATGCCATGAAAGTGGTTTCAGGTCATGTCACTACTCACAGGTCATAGGAAAGGCCCTCCAATGTGCGGGATGGGGAATTGCAGGGACGGTGACAAATTACTGTGTAATAATGTGGATACACCCTCATTTATGACACATCAACGAATAGTGATATTTTGTACCGATACTGGAGGGTGACCATGGAGGGAAGCCTAGGGGTGGCTTTGTCTAAATCGAAAGCCATCATGCGCGTGTCGGTAGGGTCAAAGGCGCCTAAGGCGGAAAGTAGGGCTTTCCGCTGCTTTGGGCACGACTGCAGTACCTCCAAAGCAGACATAGCAGCAGGTGACTGGGATAAATTGTCTACGATGCTGTAATTGTGGGCTGCTTTGGAGTAGTTACCTGCTCGCCTATTAGCCCTTTAACCATTTTTGGCAATGGTTCCAAAGGAATATTTGGAATGGTCAAAGGTGCAGTCGACGCGCTTGTACTAGCCCCTGACAAATCAGTGTCTGGTGGGGTGTTGTAGCTGAAATTCTGGGTTTGAAAAAAGATTTCTTCATCGGCCATGTAAATTTCATGGCTGTTTTTCTCGGAATCATTAGGGTTTTGTTGCTGAGTGCTAATCGTTCCTTGATGGGGGAAGGGTTCTTGTATGACTGTAGTTGTCTGGGAAGATCCTCCTTGTCCTCGGTTACTCTAAATATTTTTAAGCTTAGGGAGTTTGGGATAGTGGTGAGTATAGTGCCCGTACTCACCACATATCGAACAAGAATGGTTTGTTCATAAAGGTGGCCTTTTGCCTTGCTTTTGAGCATTGCTTGGCTCCTGGTTCTGGTTCCGGTTGAAGTTATCTCTGAGCCGGGGTCGTGGTGGGTGTTGTTAACTGCAGCCAACCTGTCCAGGGTTCCCTTTGGGTTTGTTTTTCACCTTTCATTTGACCACGTTAGGAGGGTAATTCTCCTAATCATACTAGTGTGGTTGATTTTGGGATGGCTGCACAAATTTCACCTGTGAATTGTTTTGTGTTGGTGGGTTATGTGCTTGTGACTGAGCATACTGTTGTCCCATATTTGCACCTGGCCATTGGGGGGGGGGGGGGGTTTCTTCCGTGGGGCCTTATTCCCGCATGTCTCCCCCGGCCGAGGGTAAGGCGTCCCTTCCAGGAGCAGGCCGCGCTCTATTAGTCAAATTTTGCTGCTGCATATGATGACTTTTAAATCCGAGTGGAGACATGTTCTGGGTAGCCCCATGTGTGTAGCTGGGATTCTGACTGTTGCTTCCTAGGTACCCTTGGGTCATTGACCCAATAAGTCCATCTGTAGATTTCGACACGCCTGGAAATTCTTGATAAGCTTGCAGGCGCGGGGCGTTAGGCAGGATATTGTATATGTACCCTGGTTGCATATAGATCAGTTCAAGTTGTTGGGCTTTACTAATTGCGTCCTCTTTGGATGTGGGGTTACGTTGCGCCACATCCTTTGAAATCTCTGTTGTCAGAGTTTTCAAGAATAAATCTAAAAGGACTCGGTCGTCGAGTTGAGCTTTTCATAAGCTACAACACCATCTCCACTCGTGGAGATGTTCAGAAATGTGGATAGAGAGGATTTTCTAAAATGAGTCAGTAATTCCATTCCCAAATCATGGTGAATGTGTAGCTAAAATTATGTAAGGAATGCAGTAGCGAGGGCGCTAAAGGTTCTGTGTGAAGTAGGGGGTTGCTCTATGTACTATTTCATGGCCACTCTAGTGAGAGTGTGTTGAAGGAGCCTCAATCGAATAGTATCATCAATGATGTTATTTGATGAGCACCACAAGGTCATTATATGATTCCCTGGGTTTTCTTCTTGCTTGCCTTCAAACTTTGGTATGTTTGAAGGGAGCTTCGCGGGCATGGGAGGCCAATTGGGGTTGTGTGCGATGGGGTCATTGGTGAGATTGGTTAAATCCGATAGATTTAATGCCACTAAGAAGGGTGATTGAGAGGTTGATGCCATGGCAACGTGTGAAGACATGAAGTTCTAGTTAGAACAACTGTTATTCTGTGATGTACACGGTTGTGAATTCAGCTAGCTTCCCATATGGAATGCACTCTTCTGCCCCCTAGGGGACGAGGGGGGGAGTGATGTGCGGGGTGGTGTAGGGAGACAAGTTAGGGTTCCCAACGAAGGTTTCTCCAAGAAAGGAGGAACCAACCATTGTGGAAATGTTCCGTCTTTGACGTCGAAACAGCAAAAGACCTGGAACCCCTCCCGTTAATGGGGGGAGGTCCAAAAGATGCCTAGACCGATGAGGTTCCATTGGAACCGTTTGAGGGTTGTGCAAGTTAGGTTTTGGAAATTTTTTTTGAGGGGATTGATTCTATGATCACGTCAAATTTATGGCCACATACATAAAACAAAGCGAAAAGAAATGATTTTTCCTTTAATTTAATCTATGTGATCAATCAAGAAAAAAAAATGGTTTTGTTTTTTTGCGCATGATACTCAAAAACCTTGAAGACCTAATAACTTCCTCACACTCTCAAAATTAATTGGGCCTTGAGAGGATTTCTTGCGAGTGCTGGCACAACGTCCCAAAATAACTGGCGACACCCCCAGCTAGCCGAAGAGAATCAACTAAGGTAAGGGTAGAGGATCTGGCACTTGCCTACACCATCACCTATAGGGTAAAGGATGCCCTAGTTTTGGCCACTAAGATCCACCACCCCACATGACCGTTCGAGTCTTGGGCTTCTTGGTAGTCAACTAACAGTATTGAGTATCAGACGGGTTAGGTAGCCCCAACTGATACTACACGCACTGCGCCTAAGCATAACCCCCTCTGAATCAGGTCTCTGCCACGCTCGGGTTTTCTTTTCCATGGACTGATAGGTGGATTTTAAGCTCCCTAAAAATGAAACTTCTATGTTTCAAATGTGAAGCGTGATCAAGGAGGTTTATTGGATGCCTACCCCCTTGATCCTAACTTAAACTATAATTTCTCTTGTGGCCCCTATGGGGAGAGTTTAGTGAGTTGGTTTAAGTTATTTTTAGGTGGCTTTATTTTCTTAGTGGGTGAATATGTGTGAGCGTATGGTGAACAATATTATAATTTGAACATATGGATATCGGTGAACCTTTACAAATGTCCCCTAGTTAAACTATGTGACGTTGTTCCTTGCTCAAATAAAAAGCATTTGCAGATAATGGGTCGCTTCCAACCTCCTAATTAGTCTATGTGAGTGACTAAAGGGAGATGGAAAATCACAAATATAGAGTGTTCATATGCTTGTATAGGGTCACCTAATGGTGCAATGACACCAAAGATTACTTATTCTAACTTGCAATTAAATCCTAGTCCCGCAATTTCCTAAATGCAAAAATTGAAATTTAAACTAAACAATTTCTACACTAGCTTATGCATGTGTGGTCATGAGCCACTTAATTGGACTAGTTAAATTAAGTGTGCATACCAGAATTTGCAAAAACATAAATTGTTCGGAAAGCAATGGTTAATTCGCCCCCTACTTAAACTATGTGAGTATTTTTTGAAAAAAATCAACTTAAATGAAAACTGACTAAATGCCTACAAAAAGCAGCGAAAATCAGTCTTAAGAAGTTGTGGGGTATCAACACAGGTGTTGGCAGATACATTAGGGGCTGCCCAACACACTTAGAAGCAGAAAAAATGTAGCATATAGGGAGAAAAAATCTCTCTGCAAATTGTGTGCAAAACCTTCTAACAAGTGCACCTTCCTGTGCGCAAGTCACTCCTGAACGCATCCACTGCACATCTGTGTGTAAAAACAGCGCACAAAATTCCTGCAAGTAAAAAAAATTAGGAGTTTCCTTCTTCAGTCTGTCACCTCAGTGAGTCTCAAGACTGCAAGATGGGTCAGAGGATTGTCAGCTCCACTCCAACATAGACTAAGGGTCTCCTGCAAACAATGGCACAACCACATAAACTTGAAACACATTAGTGGAGTCTCCAATCCTATTGTGGTGGATTCAACACACGGGTGTACGAAATCGCATGCATCTAGAGAATGTGGTATTTTATCTAAACCATAAGTAACAAGTAGTATCTGGGGGGAGCTCAGAAGTATAAGACTTAAAATGAAGTAATACACTTAAGTATGCTTTGTTGAAAAGTAAAACTAAAAACACAAAAAGAAGCTAAATAAAGAGTTCCAAACAATAACAAGGTAAACAACGGCTTGATGGCATTCTTCTCATTGAATGCTTGGAATTATGAATACAAATCTTACCCACTTGCTGAAGGGCCTAGGCAGAGGCTCTAGGACCCGACGCAAGAATTTTTTTCCTTCAAGTTCTGCCTACTGACACAGTTCAACTCTCTCTCTTTGCTGCAATGGACTGAAATTGTTGGGTGGCCAACAATTGAGTCCTCTTCTTTAGCTCCTACTCCTTGGTTCACACAAACAACTGGTGTTTCTTGGGCAACTTTGACCAGCATAACCTTGTGCTCACCCATTGTTCATCTCTTTGAGGGTTTATACAGGTGATCTTTCAAACCTCCTTCGCTCCCTTGGTACACGGTGGATAGTGACCCAAGGGAGGGGAAATATTCCATTGTGGGCTGAAATATGATTTTTTGTGCTCACACAAAGCCTAAGGAGGCACTAGTGCTGTCCTTAGGTAGCTTTCACATAAGGAGAAACTGTCATTTGCTAGATTGTGGTCCCGGAAAGGGACTTTTTCCCATTTCCAGGAATGCGTGTTTATCGAGCTCCAGTGCGCGCATAAGGCACTCTTCTCGAAGGAAAAAGCACACATTCAGGCATTTATGAATAGTTTAATCTTGAATTGCTCAAAACATTAGAGATTCTCAATATTTTTGATTCCATAATGTATCCCTGTCCTGTAAATCCTTGGGCTCGACATTACTTGATGTCTTTTTCTGCTGTATGATTTTCCAGTGTTAACACTGTCGGTGAAAAGTGTGAGCGGGAGTGAATTACTGCTACGAGCGCGCTCTGAAATAATACCCAAAATAATTTTTTTCCTTAATACGTTGCTCATCCAGTTATTCTCATAAGTTTGTGTATCGCACCCCTTCACACATGTCTGGTTCAAGCTCAGAGAGGATCGATCCTTCAGGGGCTTCCCATGCGACCAATGCAATTAGGAGAAACAACCAAGAGTATTAGAATGTCTTCCTGTGATCTTTGGCATCACGTATGTTTTCCAAAAAATCATTGTAGAGGAATTGCAACCAGTTAAATAAGAACCCCTTTTTGCAGCGGCCAGCAAGATAGGTCACATAGGCGAGGACAGTCATGGCCTGGCACTTGCACATCATTTCACAAGCTAGCAGTAGGGTACTCATGCTCACTCCAGGGTTGTCAATGGTGTTGATTATGAACCCTCTGGTGTTTCGCTCGACATGGTAGTCTTCTTGCACCTTGTCGGCGATTTGTTGCTCATACTTCTTACTAACGCGCTTCATGGGATTCCACCCCTCCATGGGGATACCAGTAATACGGTGAATCATGGGCGACATCGATGGGAATACGGTCTTGGATCCACAAGCTACTATCATGGATCAGGGCTAGCAGCTGTCACACGATTTGGTCGGTTACATTGTATCAGCCAAAGTGAGGTATCTACAAGAAGTTTAGTAATCTCGATCCTTCTAACCCGCGTGCCCACAGCATTGATACGACCCTTAGCACATCATCCTCCAGTACTCTTTCGAGATACAGCTCAAGTTTCGGTTCTGGGAAGGCCTCTAGGTTGGCTAGGTCATGATCATAGAACTTAATTGAGGAGAGCTTACCAAATTCTTCTCCAATTATGGGGATTTCACTTGGAATTAGCGACATTTGTAGATAGGAGCGTAGACCCTCGATATTTTTGGGCATGTGCACCGAGGGCCTTTGGTGCCAAACATAGGGTAGTAGCCAAGTGATTGGGGCAATGAGCCATGCTTCTTCCTGAGCAGACAAAGGTTGCTTTGCCAGGTTAGGTGAGCATTCCTAAGGCACCATTCAGGGAGATTACACATCCCGGGGAGAGGTGTGCTGCTTCCCCCCAGCCCATTTCTTAGCCCTCCCCTACCCTTGCTCCTGGCATTTCCCTTTACTCTTATTTTTCTCCACGTGC
Organism: Pinus albicaulis; assembly: GCA_034641835.2. Classification (NCBI taxonomy): domain Eukaryota; kingdom Viridiplantae; phylum Streptophyta; class Pinopsida; order Pinales; family Pinaceae; genus Pinus; species Pinus albicaulis. The sequence continues at coordinate 942,327,792 of CM076579.1, read as the reverse complement.
TTCCCCTTAGTTGGTGTGGACATGAATTCTTCGACTTCAGGGGTGAACTTCAATACTTCATCGGATGCTCTCTTAGTAGAGGCCACGATCCGTGATGATTCAGCGGGATCGGTCACAGTCATTCTCGCTCGGAAGACGAACTCAATAGACATGCCCAGACATGAATAGAGCACAATGGTTACAAAAATTTGCAAGGCACAAGATTTTCAGGACATACGAAACCCAACTCTGAGTTGCCCTCCTCCATTTATAGCTTTGAATAGTGAGCAACTACTGGATGACACTTAGTTGAAACTTACCATCAAGGAAATAGTAAAATATCTTTGGAAATCGCCGCATTAATTGCCTACTGCTGACTCCTTCCAATGGTACAGTTGGCATTTTACCCAACAATACTATTCCAATGGCTATTTTTCACAGTTATGTATTACCCCTGTGCTCCGACCACACCTCCCCGGGTTTCCTGACCTACGATCGACCCCTGTGCGTATAATGGGCCTGCATGATTTTTTCGTCTTACCTTCACATATTCATCCCAATACAGCCACTCCAACCATATAGTCATTTGGTTTGCACCGAGTTGGTCCGGTATGGTTTGAGATGACTGCCATTAACATATCCGGGCAGGGGGTCCCCGTGCAGCGTAGCCAATTTCACCACACTACCATCCGTAATTTCTGTTCCAATGTAAGGTCCCAACCAATGTTGCTATAATTTCCCTGGGTCGTGCGCAAACTGGCTGTCATATAATAATACTAGCTCATCTTGTTTAAACGACTTATGTCAGATATGCCTATTGTGCTAGGATTTTTCCCGGGCCTTCTGAACTTGCTGATGAATGTTAACAATGTATCGGTCTTCTTCCAAGGCAAATAGTTGCGCTAAGCGTTCCTCCATGATATCAGGCTCTGCCATTGTCGTAAAGGTTGCGATGCGTAAGCTAGGAATGATATAATCCATGGGCATAATGGCCTCCTTTCCATAAACCATCTCAAACAGTTTTTTCCTAGTCAATTTCTTGCACGTGGTCCAATAGGCCGAAAGGACCGATGGGATGCGCCTGTCCCAATTGCTTCACTCGACATTACAGACCTTGGTAAGTGTCTGTTCTAGAATTTTATTAAAATATTCTACCGCTCCATTTTCCTATGAGTGATATGGGGTACTTTTGGCATAGTGGATTCAAAATTCTTCAGTCAAAGCTTGTATTGTGTCATTAATGAAGTGTCTACCTCTATCGCTCATCAAGATCTTTAGACAGCCAAACCTGGTTAGAATATGCTCAAAAATGAAGTGTGCAGTGGTATTTGTAGTACAATCCTTCACATCTTGTGCTTTCGCCCATCTGGTTAAATAATCAGTCACAGTGATGATGTAGTGGGAAACTGTCTTCTTACCTAGTGGGTTGATGGGCCCAACAAAGTCTACTGCCCATTTATCAAATGCCTTCAGGGCCATCTATGGTTGTAAGGTAATTTCAGCCCTACACGATAGTCTTCCTGTCCCTTGGCATGTGTCGCAGGCTTTGCAATAGTTGTAAGAGTCACTATGCAGTGTGGGCTACCACAACCAAACTCTTAAGATCTTCTGCGTTGTCACTTTTCCTGCGTAGTGAACTCCTCCTACGCCTCTGTGGGCTTCTGCTAAAATGGCTTGTCTTTCATGCTGCAGAACATATCTTCGCAGTACCTCATCAGCTCCCAACTTACACAATTGGCCCACGATGATGGTAAAGTCAGCTCCGTGGGTCACCAACTCTTTCTTTTGTTGTACTGAATATTCTACAGGTGCCATCCCTATAGTTAAGAACTGAATAAAATCAAATAGTTGTGCATCGGGAAATCCTTCCTCTAGGTTGGTTGTTTCTTCATCACTCTCAATTTAGAACAAGTGGTCTAGTCCATCATTTAATTTCCCTGACTTCACAATTATCTCAAAGTCATATTCTTGAAATAGTAGTAACCATCGGCAAATATTCCCCCCCAACACAGGCTTATTGACTAGGTACTTCAAATCTGAGTGATCCGTGAACATCTTGAAGTGCCCTCCCAGCAGATAATGCCCGTATATCTGTAGGGCATACACCATTTTGAGCCCCTCACATTAAGTAGTGGAGTAGTTGTGATCTGCACTAGAGATTTTTCTACTAGCAAACGCAACCGGGTGGTCAATGTACCCCACCTCGGGCTACGTAAGGACAACTCCCAGGGTGATCCCTGAAGAATCCACATGGACATGAAAAACCTTCACCTAGTCAGGAAATATGAGGATAGGTTCAAAGACCATCTTTTCCTTGAGTAGCTGAAAACTCTTCTGACACTTTTCGTCCCACAAAAATGAAACGTCCTTCTTTAGTAACTTCTGCATGGGTATCCTGATCAGTGTGTGCCCTTGAATAAACTTCCTATACTAGCGCGTGTGCTCGAGGATGGAGCACAACTATTTCTCATTTTTAGGGACTTATAAATTGTTGATAACTACCATCTTGGCGGGATCAACCATCAGTCCCTACCGATAGACTATGTGGCCTAAAAAGATCCTGAAAGGTACACAAAATATGCACTTCTTAGTATTTAGGGAAATCTAGTGCTTTCTATAGGTGTCCAACATCATGAGCAGGTTTGAGACGTGCTTATTTACCAATTCAAATACTATCCAATCATCAAAATATAACTCCAAGAACTTGTGAATTAACTCCTTGAATATTGCGACCACTACCCACGAAAATATAGTAGGGGCATTTTTTAGCCCAAACGGCATGACTGTGTACTAGAAGGATCCCCATTTGGTGGTGGACGTAGTTTTTCTGTGATATTCAGGTGTAATCCTGATCTGATGGTAGCCCGAAAACCCATCAGTGAACGAGTGTGCTTCCTTCCCTCCCACACTATCGAGGATTTCATCAAAGAATGGTGTAGGGAATGGATCACGTACGCAAGCATCATTCAGCTTACGTAGGTTGATGTAGATTCTTATTTATCCTTTAGTTTTTTTCTCTTGGACTACCATTGATAGGTTGCGACAGTTAAAAATATCCTGCATCTCTGTATCCCAAGATGGTTCCCCATACTCCACACGAGGGCGTGATTCATCAAATACTAAGACATCTATGTCTTGCAGGGCTTCGTCTAATTCCTCAGTTCCACCTATCAATCCGAACATCCCCACAAAATCATCCCTCATGGTCTCCTAGTGGCAAGTATGCTGATGTAGCTCTATAGCCAAATACCATGCGATGGGGATTGGCCCCAAGGCATGAATGAACAGGTGGACCCATTCGTCCCTGGTCCTTTCACACCACACCTCCATCCATGCGGAAAAGTGCTTGTGTCGGTCCCCTTAGCCAAGTAAAGTCTCCATATGTAGGTGTTACATAGTAATTTGTCACCGTCCCTGCAATCCCCGTCTTGCACATTGGAGGGCTCATTTTGTGACCTGTGAGCAGTGACATGGCTTGAAACCACTTTCATGACATCCGTCTCAACAAGAGCTTTCATTTACCTAAAGACATCTCCTTGTGAAAAACCCTAAAAATGGCCCTTTTAGCATTGGCGCGAGCAGGCAGTTCAGTACTCGCGCCAATGGGGAAAATACTTCAAAGAGGCCGCGCTAGTTGGCGCTCTGTTCCAGAGTCGCACTCGCGCCAGCCAATTTAAGAGGTTTTTTTAAAAATAAATGGTAGAAGTTTTGTCCTAACTGATCCAGGAACTGATATCTATCTTGAGTTGGGAGGTTTGGCTACGGATTTCCATAGAGAGGAAGTAGTTTGCCACCTCTCATGGAAGCTTCCTTGATGATAGGGCCAATCCCATGATTATAGGGATCCCAACTCCTCTTCCTCCATCTATAAAAGCTTTCCCATCTCCATTGCAAGCTAGTCTCCAAGTTCCCAAGATCCTAATGTTGCAAGAGCTTTAATCCATTCCCTTAAGGCCAAATCCAAGCAAGGAGATCATTGTCGACACATCTAGAGAGAGAGGCTTGTCCCATCCCTGATAGGATTTATCGAGACACGTCCTACTGACGACCCTCCGAAGGAGAATTCGGCGTCAGAGCTATGGTGGTATTCTTCTTTTGATTAATTAATGATAAGCGACTATTGGTTATGGTTCCACTCTTGTTCTTGATGATCATGAGTTATGTCTTATCTGACTGACATATATTTGTATGCACTGGATTTTACGCTCGTGTTTGTTTTGTTTCTTGCGTGTGCAGGTGTCTGATCATGAAGATCGTGAGGATTGTGATCTGCCAAAGCTAAGGAACGGGAGCGCTACCTCTATGAGCGACAGCGTTGGATTCCAGGTAAGCCTTCATCGCTAGTTGGTTTATTTGCAATTAGGAACCTGCACTATAGCGTGAACGATTATTGCTAGACCCGATCTGGGCTAGTAGGGATCACCTCTGTCTGCAGAGAGGATTTACCTCCACAAAAAATTGGCGACTCCGCTGGGGATTCGTTGGCTTGTTGTCGTTCATTTTATAAGCTATAGAGGTAGCCTGAAGTTGGCGAGATAGCCTTCGAAATGATTTTTCTATGCAATTGCGAAGTAGATCAAAGCCCGCTTCAGTCAATCTCCGGTTTAGTTTGTAAACTGAACCCTTGGAGCATTGTCTTGCCTTTTTGGTTGATTCTTGATTCTCCTTGCTTGATCCGCTCTTTTGGGCTGGTTCTTTTTGTGGATTTGGGTCTTTGATGGCTTGATCATTCACTGGTCTGCTTGTTGGATTGCTTCTTTTTTATTTTTGACTGGGAAACTCGACTGGCGCGCTTGTTAGCTTGACATCTGCGCCCATTGGCGCATGTTGCTTGTGTATTACCTGCACCAATTCATCTCTGGCACTAGTTTCAGCCTCACAGCCACGCCGATCCTGTGAGCTACTAGGGTTTTCTCAGTTCTGAGCTTCTTGAGCCTGATCTGTGTGTTTGGTCTTGATTTTTCCACTGTTTGAGTGTTTTGGATCTTGGATTGACTGGTTTTTACCTTCATCCTTTGGTTGTTTTCCCATTTCCATCGATTTTGCATTTTAACCCTAGGTCATCTAGGTGTTGTTGTATGTCGAGCCTTCCTTAGGAGTTTTTGGTCTCTTTTGGTTCAGTCAACCTTATGATTCCTTCTTTTCATTTATTTGGTGGTTTTCTATTGTCTCATTGCGTTGTTTGAGTGATTGTTTCCGTCTTCATTCGAATTTCACTTCGTCTCGTCTTGGGCCTAGATTACACGGCTCATTTTGAGTCTTTGGGATTATTTCGCTTTGAGGGACTTTTGGTCGATTTGAGGTCTGATTATGATTGCTTTTGAGTGAAATTTGTTTTTTTTTTCTCTCTTATCATCATTTCTCGAATCGCTTTTGCATTAGTTTTCATTTTTTAGTGCATTTTGCTCTAAAAACATTGAAAAAAAAATAAAAAAATCTCTTTTTATTTTCATTAGTTAATGTGAATTAAATCTTTTCGGTGTTATTAGTTATCGATGACTTTGAATGAAAAAGCTTTTAATTTTCATTAGCTGCATTAGAGACATCATTGGTTGTTTTCTGTTCATTTCGTTGTTGTGTGAAAAGCTCTCAACTCTCTCATAAATAGCTTTCATCGAATGAAATGATATACTGTGGCATATAGATTGCATTTAAGAGATTTTGAGACATTACATTCGCTAGGGCCTGAAAACTGAAACGTAATTAAAGATAAACTTTGAAATTTATTCAATTTACACTAAGGCAACATTGAAATCTAATGGAACACATTTAAAGGTCTAGGCTAGAGACGTGTTCCGACATCTTTAAACCTAGTAGCTATCGTTCGCCTCTTGGCTTTAGACAGTGCTAGTACGGATTTGTGCTCCCCATACCGTCGCGTATATAAAGGGAGACCCCACTAGGTTTCAATCCTTTATCCATAGGAAGCCGAGTCTACCGCCCTATACCCATGATACACCGGACACAACATTCGGGGAGATTGCCTGCATGTACAGAAAGTCCTTGGTTGATTTCTCTTTCATTTTGAAACTAAGGTGTATATTACAGTTCACGGTTATTTGGTACACCCTTTGCCTAGTATTCCTGAGTAGTCATTTTGATCCTATCTGACTCCCTAAATTTGAAAGGATCACCAAGCGCTTGTCCTTTCACGCTTGTGTCAAATTTGAAAGAGATAGAGTCACCTTTTCAACCGTTTCTTGGATCTTAAAACATGAAACGGTGAAGTTTCTTATTTTTCAATGTGGTAAAATTTAATCACCTGTGATCACATGCCCTGTTAGATTTTTCTTGTTGGCCATTTGATTGTGTCCCTTGGTTCTTTTTCAGCCCGTGTGTGGCTTTGAGTTGTTGATGGCAAATTTTCCAGAGTTCACCAACCAAGGACTCCCCTCTGATGGGAATCCTAGTCATTTTCCTCCTTTTGGGAATGTTGGTGCTCCTTACATGGCAACGTTGTCCCTTCCTGGGTTAACTATTGGGTTGCCTGTTTGGTTGTTTTCAACCTCTGTGGTTCTGAATGTCTCAACAAATGTTCAATCAGTTCCTCCACCTGAACAACATCATGCTGATTCTAAGGTGGACCTCTCCCCTTCTTCGCCTGTTTCTACGTCCTCCTCCTCTTCTTCGCCTGGTGAAAGTCTGGATTCGAGTAACTAGGTGGCTAAGAAGAAGAAGAAGAAGACAAAGAAGAAGAAGTCCGATAAAAGAGAGGCTAAAGCTGCCTCTACTGTTTCTCAAACAATGATGCCTCCTCCTGATAAACCTCCCAACCCTCCACGAAAATTCAAGTTCCCTTGCATGTTGTGCACGGGAGACCATCTTCTTCGAGAGTACCCAGGCATTCCCAAGTTCGTCGAATAATGGTCCTACGGTCGCCCACCATTTTCGTTGGCCTCCGGTAGTCAGGTTGGGGGCACGTCTCCAACTGGTGCTAGTAAGACTCCTAAGAAACAGGGTAAGCTCACCAATTGCTGTAAGTTGTGTGAAGGGCACCATGCCATTCACCTTTGTCCATATATGGATAAAGCCAAAAGAGTCTTGGACAACGCAACTACTTTTGCACCACGCCTTCCGCCTGGTTACCAGAAGTTGTCCTTGAGTCCTCCACCAGTTGATGCCACGATTGGTCAAGAGTCATCTTTGATCGATCCCACTCCCCCAGAAATTTAAATTTAGGAATCCATCCCCGACCAACCATTGGTCGTGGGATCGGTTGAGCTGGCTCCATCCACGGTACACCAGACCCTTTCCATTGAGAGTGGATCTCACACTCCTCATGTCCTTCTAGTTTCTTCAGATTCTTCAGACTTGGAGAAAGATTCTCCTATCCCCGTCCCTGAAGAAGAAGCTCCTTCACCTCCCGTGATGGAGGTCCCAAAGATTACCCCTCTCACCTTCGAGATGAAGGTCGTGGAGACCGCTCCTTCTTCCATAACATCAGGGGAAGACCTTCGCAGTTCGATGGTAGCCGCTCCGAGTAGTCTAGTCGCTTCCTTTGATTGGAGTCGTTTTCAGGATACCGCCTTCCGTCTTATGTGCCTTTCGAGATCATAGTACAGGATTTTTTTCTGGTCGTACCCAGCACCATTATAGATGAAGGTGCATCTTTTAGTGTTCTATCCTCAACTACTTGGCAAGCTTTCGGTTCACCACCGTTTGTGCTTGTTACACAGAATCTGTTGACATTTAACAGAAGAACGAGTCAACCGTTAGGGATCCTTCCAAGGCTACCTATTACTTTGGGAGGTAAAACCGTCCATATGGACGTGATGGTTGTTCCAGGCCCCTTGGATTTCAATCTACTCTTGGGGCGCGATTACACCTATGCCATGGGAGCACTTGTCTCCTCCCTTTTCATGTGATCTGTTTTCCACATGAAGGACGAATCGTGACTATTGATCAGCTTTCGTTCTTTGGTCCTGAAGTGGTAGCTGGCCCATAATCATCCCCTCATGGTTTTTATCCACCCGTTGTATCTGCCCTACCGCAGGTCAATTATGTGGCTACCTACCCCGTGCCTGTACTCAGTGATGATGCCGTCGTGCATAGTATGCTGGGGGCATTGGGTCCTGACTTCCAAGATGTTGTAGAACTCTTGGAAGCCATGACTTCTTGTCCATCATGATGAGTTGTATGTCGGACCATGGTTCCTTTTCTTGTGTCAAGCTCTTAAAAAAAAAAAAATGAAACAAGCTGCTACGAGGACAGTTCTTTTAAGTGTGTCAATCTCGTTAAAATAATGAAACACGAGCATGTTCAATTCGAGTTTTGATAGATTTAGTTCAAATCTCTTTTGTTTTCAACCTTCACTCCATTTCATATGGACTGAAGCTTGGGGGGCATGTACCTCGAATTGAGACACCATGCTAGGGGCATGCCCGTCTTCCTCAAGCATAGTTTGCATGTGTGTTTTCATGTGTGCTTTTAAGCTTGCATAAAAATGAAATGTGTGATTAAATACATTGTGTGAACATTTTCATTGGGTCATTTTTTATGCAACTGATACATTAGATAAAATTGTAGTAGACATTTGCATAGCATATAACAAAACAACATCACATGTAAAAGAAAGATCCATCCAGAAATAGATATGTATATATATATATATATATATTGAAATGTTTACATAGTCTGTGTCGCATAAAATCAAAAAATATACATGTTTGTCTTAATACATCCGGAGACGACATGTCTCTCAAAAAATATGCATGAAATAAACCCTAGGTATCTAATCTGCGTGGTGCTCATGATAACAAGTCACTGCACGCACTAGCCGTCTCAAGATGCGGTGGAGGCAACTAGGCACTCCCACTTTATGTCTCTGGTATGCTAGTGGGACATCTGCTAGCCGGGCATAGTCTGGAATCCTCCAGGAAATCCCCTCAAGGTTCTGGATCAACTCTCCCCCATTGGCACCCTTCGCCTGAGGGTCAGCTGCAGGCTGAGTTCTCTGTGAGATAGGAGACATAGCGGCAGGTCGCTCTGCGCCGACATCTGCATACACATAACAACTATCTTTAGAAAGAACATGTATTACCAAAAAAAAAAATCATAAATGCATAAAAATCAAAAAGATGGTCTTACCCAACTCCTTGTCCCAATAATCTCCCTCCGGGAGTGGAAGATCTGGATCACTAGTGAAATCGGTTCCTACATATGGCCAGTCTTCGACTACGATCAACTGACGTCGTAGCCACCCAAAAAACTCCGGCCTCCAGGAAATCTGTTGGCCTCCTCCCGCTCTGGGCATCAGTGCTGCCCAGCGAGCCATTCTCGGCTCTCGTGGTATCGGCTCAGCTACTATGGCCCCTTGGCCCTGGAATATTGGTAGTCGTTCCAGAATGAATGATACCAGGATAGAACCGTAGCCAAACTTTTTCAGTTTCGCTTGCTTGCATTTTGTCAGCTGCCTCTTCATGTTGACTGTCACTGTTGTGGCCCAATCAAAAAGTGTGGGACTCATAAACTCAGAGGCGAGTATGAGTTGAGCTTTGGTGGCTTCATGCGAGGCCTGCGCTCCTGCAGCCCGCATAATGGTGTGTAGCACTACTCTGAGTGCTAGATCCTCGATAGTGTGAATATCTACCTTTCCGCTTCCAGATCCAGTTTGTGCCCCTGGGCACACCCTCGCCATTACCTACTCCATCTTTTCACCAGATGGTCTGCTCCCTATCAATATGGGTACCAGACCTCTATGCGATAGTCCGGTTATGAAGTATACGTCAGAAACCTCTCGTTCCAATACTTGATCCCGCAGCTTGAACACTTGTTCATCTACATCCCAAATACTGATCAGGTACTGTAGAAGCTCAGGTTGAGCTCATAAGCAAGGTGTCAGGAAGAATTTCTTTAGCCCAAAATTTCTAAGGGCATTCATACAAGTTTCATTCTCTATGGCTAATTCATCCTCTTCCCCATGCTCTCGCTCTCTCCATTCAATCACCATTTTTCTCGATTTCCTGCATCAACATGATCAGAACCCTTGATTAGATCTCTGTCATGCTTAAAAATTCACTTAAATTACTCATAATTCAGAAATTTTGGGCGAAAAATTCGGTTCCGCTGTTGGCGCGGGCCTCATGTATATAAAATCCCATTGGCGCGGGTTCGTGCCCGATACCCGCGCCAATGGGCAGAGCCCTAAATTTTTAAAATCCTTCCACAGAAATCTAATGAGCAATGGAAAAATATTAAAAAATGGATTAAAATGGAGTACATGGAAGCACCTCTTACCTGGAACGAACGGGAATCTGAATAGTAGCCCGGATCAGTTGCAATCGCCGTCAGAAGTTTGCACACCAAACGGACCACTGTTGTTCTCCAATGAGGTAAATAGTAAAAGTAATTTTTTTTTTACCATTTGAGACTTATTTATAACTTTTTGAACTCTAATTAGGTTTAAAAAGTCATTTTTTATCAATATTTTAATATATTTTGTCGAAAATGGATTTTACGCTTGCCTCTGTGTGCAACAACAGGTTTGTACGTGACTTAAACAGTGAAACGAGTTGTATTTTATACTTTTTCGGACTCGGTAAAAACACGAAAAAGTCACTTTGGAGTCATCTTTCAGCTCTTTTCTGACTCTCTAAACATGAAAATATTTCCGAGGCCCTTGTCGTTTCGATCTCGTTAAAGTGGACACGAAACGACATCTACCCAGTATACGTTTACCCCTTTTTCGGGCTGGGATAGATTATTTACGAAAAAGGAATACCCTAGCCTATCGTGACTAGGAGGTTTTCTCAGACATAGTTTTCTACCATTTTGGATCTGAGGAACTATTTACGAAAAGGGACCATTGGAGTTTACTTTTCCACTGTCTTTTCAAACTCTATAAACATGAAAAGACGTCGAGTTCTTCCTTTTTCAGACTTGTTAAACCCTGATGACATCAGATTCAGTTGAAATGACGTTATTTGAGTCGCTCCTTCCTAGGGCTCGTTAAATGTACTAGGATGGACTTATATCACATGCATATGCTATCCCCTTCAAGCTTGTCATAAAAAATAATTGGGGTACTCGCTAGAAATGGCGGGGAAAATGGAACCAGCATCATTGTCGTGTTGGCAGTATGTCGCTCTTGAACATGGCACTTGTCTGCATTCGTGTCAGGTTGGGGACATCTCATCTCGTTTTTCATTTTCCTCTGTGGGTTTGGGTAATCCCTTTTGACCTCTCATCTTCTCTTTGCCTCGTCACTATGGCCTCTGATCTTTTGATGTCAAATACTGCCAAGTCCACTGTCGTGTCATTCATATGTTCAAGAGAAGTTGACCTCTCCAAATACCAACCTTCCTCTGATTCTCATCTGATCGTGGTTCACAAAAACATTATGTTCCTCTGTCTCCTGTCGATGATGTGGGAAACACTATGGCCCACCTTCGATCAAGGTCACTTCCTGTCGACTCTAGCTCATTATCTAGGAAGTTGATCTAGGGACTCCCTTCTGGTGCCTTGGAGCCTGCATGCCTCAATGGCAGGTTCTTTGCATTCGACGCGAGGTTTTCATCATTGGCCTCCGATCGAGTGATTCTACGGGTGTTCGATGCCAGCTCATTGATTCACATGCCGTAGATTGTACCTATAGTACCTTGAAGACCATTGTCATTATTGGTGGTGCCTCTCGTGTCTGTTAACAACTTTCATCATTAGCTGGTAATCAGGCGATGTTCTTGCATGTTCTACTTCAGCTCATATATTCACATGCTTGGACTTGTACTGTGTTCAGGTCGAGATGGAGCGCAAGACCCTGGATTGTGTCTGTTGTAATCCAGGCTGCGATTTTGTGGATTATTATGATTGGTTACGTGACTCACTTACTGGATGGCTGCGACAATACCTGAGTCTATTTATCGATCCTCACTGGATGGCTGCGTCCATACCTTGGATTTGGATTATTGTATACTCTGTTATGGATGGCTGCACCCATACCACATATATATTATTTATCTGAGATATTAGTTGTATTTCTTCGCGCAGGTTTTCCGACGGCGGAGTTTTCAGTTGGACACGTTCTCGTAAAGAATTTCACCCCTCTCTCTCTCAGGCCTCATGCTTTAGGGGGCATCTGTTACATAGTAATTTTTCACCGTCCCTGTAATCCCCATCCCGCACATTGGAGGGCTCATTTTGTGACCTGTGAGCAGTGACATGGCTTGAAACCACTTTCATGACATCCCTCTGAATAAGAGCTTTCATTGCCCTGAAGGCATCTCCTTGTGAAAAACCCTAAAAATGGCCCTTTCAGCATTGGCGCAAGCAAGCAGTTCAGTACCCGCGCCAATGGGGAAAATACTTCAAAGAGGCCGCGCCAATTGACGCTCTATCCCAGAGTTGCACTCGCACCAGCCAATTTAAGAGGTGTTTTTAAAAAATAAATGGCGGAATTTTCGTCCTAACTGATCCAGGAACTGATATCTATCTTGAGTTGGGAGGTTTGGCTATGGATTTCCATAGAGAGGAAGTAGTTTTCCACCTCTCATGGAAGCTTCCTTGATGATAGGGCCAATCCCATGATTATAGGGATCCCAACTCCTCTTCCTCCATATATAAAAGCTTTCCCATCTCCATTGCAAGCTAGTCTCCAAGTTCCCAAGAGCCTAATGTTGCAAGAGCTTTAATCCATTCCCTTAAGGCCAAATCCAAGCAAGGAGATCATTGTCGACACATCCGGAGAGAGAGGCTTGTCCCATCCCTGATAGGCTTTATCGAGACACGTCCCGCTGACGACCCTCCAAAGGAGAATTTAACGTCAGAGCTATGGTTATATTCTTCTTTTGATTGATTAATGATAAGCGACTATTGGTTATGGTTCCACTCTTGTTCTTGATGATCATGAGTTATGTCTTCTCTGACTGACATATAGTTGTATGCACTGGATTTTACGCTCGCGTTTGTTTTGTTTCTTGAATGTGCAGGTGTCCGATCATGAAGATCATGAGGATTTTGATCTGCCAGAGCTAAGGAACGGGAGCGCTACCTCTATGAGCGACAGCGTTGGATTCCAGGTAAGCCTTCATCGCTAGTTGGTTTATTTGCAATTAGGAACCTGCACTATAGCGTGAACGATTGTTGCTAGACCCGATCTGGGCTAGTAGGGATCGCCTCTATCTGCAGAGGGGATTTACCTCCACAACAGTAGGTGAACTGGAGGTTCAAACTATAGCATCATCATCTTGCGATATTCCTCCCAATCCTAAAACATCCCCTTATGAATTTCCCACCACCGTGCAGGGGTTGTAAACATGGATATTTTAAGCGGCCACATTCTTCGCTCCCTTGGAAATTATGCTTTGAATGCTCTAATAAAATCCCTAATACTACCAAAACCATCAAATTAAGGTAGGTCTCTTACCTCTGAGGAAATACACTGGAAGATCTTCGTGATCTCTTACCTCATGCAATTGGTTTTGCCAATTTTCGATCTCCCCATCAGAGTCAAAGAGGCATTCACTATATTTCTCCCATAAAATCACACCATCAGCCATAGGATTAATCCAATCCTCATCTCGGACGGTTAGTTGATAGATATGATCCACGTTGTCTTCCTCGTGCATGGGTTTTGTATATTGTTCTCCTTCTGCTGGGTCTAGAGGGACTACTACTCTCATACCCTCATTCTAAAAAACCATGCTCCTTTTCTTCAAGTTGATAATGCCTCCCATGTCTATAGCCCAATCCAGTCCCAGGAGCACAAGATAAGGGTCTTCATCCTCTACAATTTGAATTACCTCAAAATCCACTTATACCTTAACCCCTGCGATATCTACCATAATCTTTGATAGTCTCCCCAATGGTATGATATTCTGTTGGTTAGCCATGTGTAGCTGTATAGTAGAACATTCCAGCTTAGGTTCTCCCATCCTTTGCCATGTCTATTTGGGCAGGACGTTTGCATTGGATCCCAGATCTAGGATGACCTGATCCATTTCATAACCGCGAATCTGTGCAGTTAGCCACATTTCCCAACTAGTGTGTTTCTTATGCTTGTAAAGTTTGTGAATGTATTTAACTTCTTTTGGAGGGCCAGTTTTTTCTGCGTAGCTGTCTATCAGTGCTTGAAGATTTTATACTGACTTCTGGTGGTGTAGCAGCTTCATACATTCCTGTAGGAATGGTTTTACTTCTTCATCCTCTTTTAGGTTATTTGGATCCTTGGAAGTAGATGCCTCATCCTTGGTAAAGTCTTTGCAAGCTTCTATGAAGGTTTATTTCTCCTTCTGTAGGTCCAAGTTTTCTTTTTTTTTTATAGCGGCTTTTACGATAAGGGGTTTAGTCATAGCTCTTTCCTCATGCCGCTGTGCGTAATGAAATTAATATTAGGTCCCTCATCCCGTGGTTTTTATTTAACCCTTTGCACATTCTACGTTGGCATCTGTTGTTTTTCTTGCATCTTCGCTATCAGTACTGGAAAATCTTCGATCACATGATCCAATTGTCTACAATATCTACAAGATTGTTTTGCAAGGTTCGGACAGTCCCTTGCAAACTGCTCTACTTCTCCACAATTATAACAGATCAATTTCCCTCTTCCTCATCCTGCGCTTCCACCTCTTCCCCCCACCCCCTGCTTCTGGCAGGGTAGCCTCCTCGTCCCGAGGGAGATAGTGGTGAACAAGGGTCAATTTTTACCCTGTACATGTTTCCTCGGTGTATAATTAAGTCATATTTCCAGCAGTTGTTTTCGTCATGTCCCACAAATGAGCAGAATCGACACCATTGTTGCTTCACCTCTGAAACATAGGCACCAAGACGAGGGCAGTGGTTGGTATCATGTAGTCAAGATACGTGGCAATCACCACACCATAACATGGGACTGCTTGGTCCCGCGGCCTCTTTAGGGTGCAATGGGTTGGGCCCCCCAGCCTGCATGTAGTCCACCAGCAAAGGGAACTGATCCTTGGTGTGGCCTCACACCCTGCATCTTATGCACCATATGTCTGGGCTAGCTTCTTTTCCTCACTCTTTACGCAAATTCTGGATTTTGAGGTGCATTTCCTCTAGCTATCCCTGGATCTACAATACCCCAAACTGGGCATCGTCTCTTAGCACAACTTCTAGCTTCATAGCAATCTCCAAGGCCTTTTCTTGTGTCTCAATCACTTGCTAACCCATAGGCCCGACCAGATGAGGTAATAGCATAGAGATGAACCATTACTTATGTTGTCTATCCTCATAGTTAAATTCCCCATCCCTGATAACCTTCTTTAGCCGTTGATCAACCTCCCATACCAACTTAGTGGGTCCTTGTCTAAAGTATTTCAATTCAACCACCAGTTGAGCGTAGGACTTAGGCTTTTGAAACTGTTGTTTTAAAGAATTCTTAATCTCTTGAATTGTTGGATCCACATGTTGGCCTACGTACCTCATGAACCAATCCAGGGCCCTTCCTTCAAAGGTGAGGAATAGCTATGCCCTTTTTATAGCATTTCTAGCAACATTTTGCGCAGTCCATACTGATTTCGCTATGAACCAAAATCGGTCCATGTCTTCGTCTCCTACACCCTTGAAGGTGGGAAGCTTCATGTGTGTGGCCATATCTTCTTCCAGTAGTGGCGGAGGTGTAGGGGAGTTCTTGCCCTTATGCTGACTCAACGATGGTGTAGTCAGGGAACTAGTTCCAGTGTGCGCAACAAGCTCTCTTACTGGGCTATAGACATATCTATCCCCTTCTTAGTTGACTCGGTAGTACCTACCACTTCGTGTTGTACTCTCACTCTGTTCAGAGGTCATTCATTCAGTGTGGCTGCAAAAAATTCCCTTTTCGCATAGTAATATTCTAATTAGTAGCGGCAATGTTCGCAAGAACTTACCTTGGAATCATTTGAAGAACCTCCGCTCCGCCTCAAAGTAGGATAAAAACTGATCGACTTCGAATTCTGTTACAAATCATCCTAGCACACTATCCACCCAATGATCTACAATTCGGGTGATTGTGTTGTTAGTCTTCTCCAACTGTTAAATCAATTTCGGAGTCCACTGCGTAACCTGATTGTCTTTCCAACACGTTTGGAATTCTACTAGCCTTGCTAGCCACTCCTGGAGCTTGTGTGCAAAAGTTACAAATAAAATTTCATATACTTCTATGAAAATATATTTGTACTTCCACTTTTCAGTTGTTAGCTTTGTGCTGTGATTCTCTTTTACAGAAAATTCTTGAATATGTTTTTCAAACCAGTCTTTGAGCTCCAATTTCTTAGGTCTCCAATGGCTTCATGACATTACTCGGTCTCTCTCTCCAAATTCTCCTGGTCCTAGAAGTGGAACCATTTTTTGGCTTGATGGGTCCTAACCCAGGTTCTAATTTAAGGTTTTCCAACAAACCCCTATACTACTGGCCCTTTTGACAATGACTTACTTTTGCAGACCAAAGTCTCACCCGAAGTAGTATGGGTGGGTGTTGGAACCAGGTTTCTGCAGCCCATGAGAGAGTGGGTAATTAAGGTAGATCTTGTTGAGTTCTATCGGGTTCACACAGAAAAAATCTTATACCAAGCCCTTAATCATATAACAGCATGTAAACATAAAAAAAGCTACTATTATTAAGCAGATATCAGCAACACCTTCGCATCCACATGCGCATCAAAAATTATCATCACAGAATAACACAATTGTAGCTTATTCAAATAACGTAGAGGTACTTCAGTAGTCAATACAACCAGTTCAGATAACATAAAGGTAATTCAACATATTTCTTGTTCATTAACGTCCAAAATCCCAGTTACAAACACAAGTCATAGCCTGCGTACACAACCAGCGGGGTCTACACACAGCAGGACTGAGGATCTCTGCACACACATCCGGCAGGAATCCTTATCCAAAACTACCCAAAACAAATCTCAATAGTTTGTATGTAGCATCAATATTACCTCCTTCTAGACTCAAACTATCTATCTATTTATATCATCATAGCCTGTGTTATCCTGTGGTTCGCAAACCGTGTTTTGCGAACTCTATTTATACCCTTTGACCCATTAAAATACATTGGGGGCTTTGACCCGCCCCAAAGCCCTTGTGCAAGACTAATTACTGCAAAAATATATAAAAAATGCAGCATTGGAACATATCAAAACGCAGCTAGGGGACCCTGTCCCAACACTTCTGGTCGCCCAGATTTTTGTATTCGTGATGAAGTTTTGTTATCAAGTCCGCTAAAGCATCCAATACCAAAAATAGATGTTGCAACAAATGTTTTTTTGACAATTTTTTCCAATTTTATAATACTATAAACCTCCACTAGAAGGTATTTTCCTTATAGTGATAGAATTTTAGAAGTCTATGCCTCCCAAGAAAATGACATTTAATGCTCACTAGGAACATTAACATATAGATCACCATATCCTCTAACACTCTTAATATACTACCTTAGACAATCCCAATAATATCAATATAATGTTATCATTTCCTTGGATCATGTATGTAATATACCCCTACCAAAACTTGTATGCACACCCAATGAATTTAGTTGACCTGACACTCCTAATATATGATTGCAACACACTTGTCACACATTTGACACATGATTCTAACCATTTGTTTGACCTATTTGTCTTTTTTACCATCCCACCACCAAATGAGGACAATAAAACCCCTCCCCTAGCCTTGATCGTGGAGAAAAAACCCTAGCCTATGGATACCTCCATAATTTTCACATAGAAGTTGTTGGCTTGTGACTCCCATAATGAAAAACACAGTGCGAAGAGCTATCTGTTGAAGGGATAGGGAAGGGAAAATTTGGAGGTTAATAGGCATACGACGTAGCATTTTTTGGCACTCGGTAATATGAAGGCACCACCAAGATTGCACCTCTGCTAGAGCCATGACGCAACCTATGGCAGCGGTGGAGCCACCCACCAAGAATGGCTGTCTACAGTCATTTCTGATGGCACTCGAGAGAGCGGGGGTGGCCAAAATCGACCCTCCGAAGGAGATGATGTCAGCTCCCCTCGTGGCCAATAAAAATAGTTCCGAGGGAGGAAGATAGAAGATGGATACCAGCATTCAATCCAACGAAAACCAAAGGGGCCCACCAGCACACAGCTGGCACAGATACGTTACAAGGTAAGGTAAGTTTTTTCAGGGTACAAAGGCTGATACTCCTATGTCTGGCATGTAGTCCACCACCTACCCGGTCACTGTCAGCCAATCACCATGTTCCACGTGCCTCATTTCCAACATCCTCATGAATTCAACCCTACATTTGTCATCCTGCCCCATTACCCAATAAAAAAATTGTTTCCACAATAATTTTTACTCTCAGATGTTTGAATTTTCTGGTCACTTACCAATGTTTCACTCTTTCATATAGGTAAAAAAATCAAGTATTGGCTTCTTTTCTCCCTCACATCGCTTTCCTTGCTACCTCAGGTATTTGTTCGTGTCCCTTTCATTATTTCCCTTTTAATGTTTGTTTGAATTGATATGGAAAAAATGAAATTCTCCACCCCTAAAACCCCTCAAGCTCAGGAGGTCAGGACTGCTCCTGGCCCCAAACCACTCACATATGCCCACTCTCAGCTCTACAACTCACCTTACCCTTTCAATGTGGCTCCTACTAGGGTCGATCTCTTTGAATTTTAGCAATGGGGAAAATATGTGTTCAAAGTCGTTGATTCAGGGTTCTATTACCAAATTTCCCCGACAACCCATCCATTCCCATATTTTATTGCCTGGCTTGTCAATGCCTACATCGAGAAGGAAATTTTCCTCTCTGCTCAAGGGGTCAAGATTCTCAAGATTACTCCTTAGCTCAATATTAGGGGTAACGGTAGGGAGGAGGCTACTACCTCTAATTAAGAAATGGAATCACTGGAGTATAAAATTGAAGAGATGGATAAACTGATCAAGAACCTCTCAAATAATCTGGTGAAGATAGAATTGGAGGCTAAGAATTCCTCTCTGAATCCCAACTGGATGGCTCCTAATCGAGGGTTTAATCCCCAGTATCTGAAGCCACCTATACAATTGTTACAGTGGGAAAGAAAGGAGTAGCAAGATCAAATCCAACCTCCTTTGTACTTTTAAGGGGAAGTAGAAGGACAAACCAAGGAAGCCCTCCACAGTTAAGAAGATCAGTTCCTGGCTTATTCAGAATATGAAGAAGGGGAACTCACCCTACAAGAAGAGCTAGAAGAGAATGAGGTCTCCCCAGAGGATCGGGATATTGATAATTACTATAGGTAGTTTGTGGAATTCATGCAAGCTCAGCTCCATAAGAAGTATGACCTTAGGTCCTTTAGAAATAGAACCTGAGTGCAAGAAAAAGATGAACAGTCAATACCAATAGAACAAACCCCTTCTAGCTCTACCAGTAAGGGGAAAAATCCTTTAGAAGAGTATCTACATCATTAGGCCACTGCGTCCTCCTCCACAGAGCTAGGTTTTGATCCTCCTGCAAACCACAAGTCTTGTGTTGTAGCCTCAAAATTGCTCGATCACCCTAAAGAACAGCCTAAAGAAGTCATTGCAGAAAAAACCCCCATGGCCTTTAATCTCCAGAAAGAGCTAGAGAAGGTCAAGATCCCGGTTCCCCTGATCGAGCTCCTAAAGAATCCTTCGTATAAAGCCTAAGTATCTAAATTCATGTTGCCCCATGGCATAGTCCCTCTTCCTGACAGCCTTAATCTCCAATAGGAAAGACCCATGGCAGTTTTTGGATCTCATGTAGAAGAGTTTGACTCAACCTCTCCCCCATTCTATGTGTCTCTAGTTATTCATGACCTGTTACTGCAAAATTGCATGCTAGATTTAGGGGCTTCACATAATCTATTGTTGTTGTCTGTCATGGAGCATTTGGGATTGTAGATTACTAGACCTTATAAAGATCTATATTCTTTTGATTCTAAGAGGGTAAAGTGCCTGGGCATGATAAAATATCTCGTAGTAAACCTAGCCCAAATCCTAGCTAAGAGCGTGGTGATGGATATCATGGTAGCTAATATCCCGACCTGATTCAGAATGTTATTGTATAGATCCTACGGTTCTAATATTAGTGGGTCAATTGAATTGGACCTCTCCAGTGTTTGGTGGGGAGGAAAGGAG
This sequence comes from Pinus albicaulis, assembly GCA_034641835.2. Classification (NCBI taxonomy): domain Eukaryota; kingdom Viridiplantae; phylum Streptophyta; class Pinopsida; order Pinales; family Pinaceae; genus Pinus; species Pinus albicaulis. The sequence goes on along the minus strand of CM076579.1, from coordinate 942,307,767 downwards.
ACTCTATCGTGACTCCAGGTTCGTGAAAATGGTCACCAAAGCTGATGGTTCGACCAACTCCCTGGTGTATGGTAAGGAGGGTGAATTTTCTTGTCTCATGTTCGAAGAGGATGAGAATTTATTGCAAGAAACTAAAGTTCATCCTCTAAAACAGAAGGAGCCCATGAATAAAGATGAGGACAAGATCTAGACTCTACATTCGACACAGTTAATTCGCGAGAAGGAAATGGAGTCGGGGTGCTCTTGATCTCACCCGAAGGATGTTTAATTTCTCTCCTTCAAACTGGAGTTTGAAGCAACAAAAAATGTGGCAGAATATGATGCCCTACTACTAGGACTATAGACAGCATGAAATATGAACATACAGAATCTGACGGTCTTCGGAGACTTAGAGCTAGTGGTAAGGCAAGTTGGGAATCAGTGCCAAACTAAACATCCACGAATCAGAGCTTATAGAAATGAGGTGTGGGACCTGGTAGAAATTTTTTTCTCGGTTTTTAATATACAGTTCATGTCGAGGGATAAGAACCGTATGGATGACTCGCTAGCTATTGCAGCCAGCAATTTCCGCCCACCACATAATCCCCTGCTCAGATATAAGGTCGAGGTACGATATCACCCCTCCATTCTAGACAATGTAAAGCACTGGAAAGTATTTGAGGATGAAGAACATGTTAAGAGCTTTATGGAAATGGTCAATGAATTCTCCAATTTGGTGATCAATTCAGTCGATGAAGGTTCTAGTGAAAAGCAAAAAAAAAAATGGGAGGAGACATTGGCCGAACACCGCATTCTAAAATTAAAGGGAAATGTCATTCCCAGAGGTCTCATGCCATTGGAAAGGCTATTTGATAAAAATGATATTCTGATCAACCCCAGTAAAACAACTCTTGACGAGCCCATCAAGGATATAAATATCAAGAAAGAGGAAGATCCAAAGGTGGTAAAGCTATCCAAGAGAGCCCCTAAAGAATACCAAGCTCAATATATCCATCTGTTTCAATCATACAAATATGTATTCACCTGGTCATACCAGGATTTGAATACTTTCGACATTGATGTTATATAACACAAAATACCACTTAAGGGGGGCACCAAGCCTCATAAGCAGAAGTTAAGGTAGATCAATCCTCTCCTCCTCCCAGCGATTGAAAAAGAGATAAAGAATCTACTACAGGAAAAAATCATTGTTCCTCTGAGATATTCGGAGTGGGTGGCCAACCTGGTCCAGGTGGGGAATAAAAATGGAGAAATTAGATTATGTGTGGACTTCTGAAATCTCAATAGGGCCTTGCTCAAAGACAACTATCCTCTTCCAAATATGGACCAAATTTTTCAAAAGGTGGTGGGATCATATCGCATGTCTATGATGGACAGTTTCTCATGATACAACCAGGTAGCGGTTCTCCCTGAAGATCAAAATAAGACCGCATTTACCACAGCGTGGGGAACCTTCATGTATACCCATATGAATTTTGGTATAATCAATGCTGGTTCCACTTTACAGTGTGCAATGGATATTGCCTTCATAGGAGATCAAGATAAGTTCGTAGTGATTTATCTAGATGATATCACTATTTTCTCAAAGAGTGATGCTGAACACATAGAACATCTTCGGAAAACCTTCAAAAACTGCCGTAGGTACAGTATATCTTTGAATCCCCAAAAATCCATGTTTGCCCTGGAAGAAGGAAAGCTACTGGGTCACATGTTAACTGAGGGAGTGAAGATCGACCCGAAAAGGGTAGAGGTGATAAATGGAATTTCCCTCCCATGGAATAAAAGGGAAGTACAGGTATTCTTGGCGAGAGTAAATTTCCTAAGAAGGTTCATTCCTAATTATGATGATATCATCTGCCACATCACTGAAATGCTCAAGAAAAATAATGAAGTGAAATGGGCTCCCCAATAAAGGGCCTCTTTCGACAGAATCAAGTAGGCTTTTGTTGAAGCTCCAGTGCTGGTAAGTCTAGATTATAGCAAGCCCTTCATGATTTTCTCCTTCGCCTCTCCTCATACAATAGCTGCAGTACTGCTATAGAAGAATGATAATGGGCACAAACAACCTATTGCGTTTTTCAGTCAAGTATTGCGAGAAGCCAAATTAAAGTATAATATCCTGGAAAAGGAGGTGTATGCTCTAGTCAAATTTCTAAAGGAATTCCGGATATATGTGTTACAATCTGCCATAACTACCTACATTCCCATGACAGCATTGAAGTACATTTTAATACAAGGATACATTGAAGGGAAGAGGGGCAATTGGATAGCCAAGATCTAGGAGTATGAACTAGAGATCAAGCCCAGTAAACTCATTAAAGGACAGGGACTGGGAAAAATTCTATTCGAATCCAATTTCCAAGCCTTCGGGATAAACCTATCTATGGAAGGAGGAGAGGTATGGGAAGGTGCAAAAGTACAACAGGGGATAGAACCCTCAGTGAAAAGAACACATGTAAAGTACCTTTTGTCTACATAGTATAAAGACGTGGTGGAATACCTTCTCACCTTGAGGTGTCTTCTCAATTACGACAAGACGAAGTACCGCACCTTGAGGTTAAGGTCGCAAAAGTACACTGTGGCGAGTGGGTGATTGTATTGGAGGGACCCGACCATGATTTTGTTATTATTTTTAATGGAGAATAAAGTGGACAATGTGATGACCGAGTTCCATGAAGGTGTATGTGGCGGGCATTACAGCTGGCGGTCTACTGCCCACAAGATTCTGAGAGTAGGTTTTTTCTGGGATAGGTTTTTTGGTGATGTACACGCTCACATCTGGGCATGTGAGAAATGTCAGAATTTCATAGAGAAACAAAGGTTTGTGCCACTCCCATTGATCCTGATACATGTCGAGGAGCCGTTCAGACAATGGGAAATTGATTTCATTGGAGAGATCCACCCAGCCTCAAGTAACCAGCACTGATGGATCCTCACCACCATCGCTTACTTCACCATGTGGGTTGAGGTTGTGTCGGCAAGAAATTCCATAGATGGGGTGGTGATAAAATTTATGGAGGAAAACATAATAACTAGGTTTGGGTGCCTGGCTAAAATCATCAATGATAACACCTAGGTCTTCAAGTCAACCAAGTTTGTAAACTTTTTTCAGCATTACAATATTACTCTAGGACACTCCACGGATTATTATCCACAAGGGAATGGGTTAGTGGAGTCATCCAACAATACTTTGGTTAGGATTATGAAAAGTACCATAAATTAAAATCAAAAGAACTGGGATTCCCAGCTCAAATTTGTGCTTTGGGAAAATCGCATCACCAACAAAAGATCCACCTGAAAGTCACCTTATGAGTTGGTATATGGTAGGGCGACGGTTTTCCCCATTCAACTCGATCTACCGATGGCCATATTTTTGCAAGAAAGTGAGGAGGAACCAAATGACCTCATCATGAGGATGAATCAGGTGGTAGAACTGGATGAAAGTCGGGCAAAGGTAAACATCAAGTTGGCTAACTACTAGGAAAAGATGAAATGCCTATTTGACCAATGAGTGAAAGAAAAGGAGATCCAAACAGGGGACCTGGTGCTGTGATGGGATGTTAGGTGGTTGGAAAAAGATAAACACGAAAATTTGGATCTACTCTGGTTCGAACCTTTCAGGGTGGTAGAAGTCAAGGGCAATAATACCTTTGCATTAGAAAACTTGGAAGGATATCTAATTGAGATGCCTGTGAATGAGAAATTTCTCAAGCCCTATTTTCAGCACTGACATTGGCTGCAAGGGCCCATTGTTTATATCCTTAAATATGTACATATATCATCTTTTATTTCGCATGCATTTCTATTATGTTCCTTTTTAATCATAATTATCTGAAGCTTTTGATAATTGTCCTAGGTATGCTAACAAGAACACAAGCGGGTGATTTGCAAGTTCTCAACACACTCGAATGAGTGTGTCATCCCTAATGGAGCCAATGCTGGCTTGTGACTCCCATAATGAAAAACACAATGCGAAGAGCTATCCGTTGAAGGGATAGGGAAGGGAAAAGTTGGAGGTTAATAGGGAGACGATGCAGCCTTTTTTGGCGGTTGGTAATGTGAAGGCTCCGCCACGATCGCACCTTTCCCAAAGCCACAATGCAACCTACAAAAATGGTAGAGCCACCCACCAAGAATGGTTGTCTACAGCCATTTCTGATGGCACTCGAGAGAGCGGGGATGGCTGAAATCAACCTCCGGAGGAGATGACGTTAGCTCCCCTCGCGGCCAATCAAAAAAATTCCGGGAAAGGAAGACAGGAGATGGAGACCAACGTGTGAACCGATGAAAATTAGAGGGGCTCACCAGCACACATCTAGCACATGTACGTTACAAGGTAATGTAAGTTCATTTGGGGTATGAAGGCTGATACTCCTGTGTCTGGCACGTGTTCCACCACCTACCCGGTCGTTGTCAGCCAATCACGGCGTGCCATGTGCCTCTTCGCCAACATCATCATGACATCAGCCCTACATTTTTCGTCCCGCCTCATTACCCAGTAAAAACCTTGTTTCTGCAGCAATTTTTACTCTCAGTTGTTTGAATATGCTAGTCACTTACCAAAATTTCACTCTATCAAACAGGTAAAAACTCAAGTATGTTGGGTGTGGAGCCTAATTATCTTGTTTACTTTGTATGACAGCATTGGACCCCTGTACCTTAAAAGGGGCGGCAATGCCACCTGTAATTAATCGCTGCTGTGGGGGGTCCAGGGGGGGGGTGACAGCGCTTTTTGAAGCCCCCCCCCCTGGCGGGGGTTTTGGGGGCAGTGCCCCCGAAGCTAAAAAAAAATGTAAAATTGCCTTGTAAAAGTATAGTAATTTCTAGTCAATCTGGGCTATTCATAGGCAAATGATCTGGCGGTAGAAGTTATGTTTAGTTTAGGGTTTTTTGCCCTAGAAGGCAACCCCCTTGTATATATGAGGGTATTGTATTGTGGCTGTGATATGTGTGTATTCTCAGAGCGAGAAAAAGATAGGGAGACTATGAGAGAGAATAGAAGATATTACAGTGGATCTGCTATAGGTTTTGTCTCTTCAATTTTTTGTTGGATAATAGAAAGGAAGGACTAGCTGTTTGGGGTGGACGTAGCCCAAACTGGGTGAACCACGTATATCTGTGTCTCTCTGGTTTTATGTTTTTTTTGTGCTTGTATTTTTCACATATTTTATGTGTTGCATTGCTCCATAATATATAATTTTCTAACAAAGTATTGGCTGCTTTTCTCCCTCGCGTCGCTTTCCATGCTACCTCAGGTATTTGGTCACGTACCTTTCATTATTTCCCTTTTACTGTTTGTTTGAATTGATATGGAAAAAATGAAATTATTTGCCACCGAAATTCCTCAAGATTTCGAAGTCAGGACTGCTCCTGGCCCCGAACCACTCACAGATGCCCACTCTCAGCTCCGTGACCCAATTTACCCTTTCAATGTGGCTCGTGCTAGGGCCGAGCTCTTTGACTTTCAACGACGAGGAGAATATGTGTTCATAGTCATTGATTTAGGGCTCTATTACCAAATTTCCCCGACAACCCATCCATTCCCAGAGTTTATTTCCTGGCTTGTTGATGCCTATATCGAGCGGAAGGACATTTTCCTCTCGGCTCGAGGGGTCAAGATTCTTGAGATTACTCCTCAGCTCATCAGAAAATCCCTATGTTATCCGCCCGCCGAAGACTGCGTCGAATTCACCTAAGTCACTCTCTCCTGCCACTTCTTGAACCAACCCTTGGAGAAGTAGAGCAATTTCCTCAAACTCATTTATGATTCATGCCTATCCACTCTTCCTCACACATAGGCTATTCCGTTGTCACTATTCCGTGATACTATACAACCTAATCTAGCAGTCACCTCAGGAATGCTTGGGTTAGAAAATTATGATAGGGTGACTAAGGCAGGTTTAGGGTTTCTTTGGTTCATGATGTAAGCTGAGATTCTACTAGATATCCCCACTTTCCTGGCCTCTGCTAACAAAGCACATTTCCAAGATATTTCATCCTTTTTCTCTTTCAAATACTGCTCCCTGGTTTTCTAATTATTCATATTTTAGCATGCGGACAAGTTCAAGGGTTTAGGCATGAATAGGTTCTCCATGAGAAACGTTGAACCAAAATCTATTTTCGAATGGACTCTGGCAGTTTGCCTACATTCATAGCAGAAGGGGTATGCAAAATTTGTCATGGATTTCATGTCCAGGGCCTATGCTATCATACATGACAGCTCCCTTCCTAGAATTTTTCCTGGGAAAAAGGAGTGGCTCTAGTTCAGTGAAACGGATTGTACTGGTGATTGGTAACTGTTTGAAGATCACACCGAGATCAAGGTCTATGGTGTCGAAGTGCCTCCTTACCACTTTCCAATGTTCCTGTCCATGAGGATCTTCGCCCTTAAGTTCATTTGTCAAGTCCTAAGTTCCAACCAAGCCCACTTTGTGCCCGCGAAAAAGGGATATATATTCAGACTCCCAAACAATGTAGGCCTTGAATTGATTCAAGGCAAACCCTCTCCTCTCTGCAGGGGATTTTGCAGAGATATGCTTGGCACTATGATTCTAAAGGATTTATCACACGCATGAAGAAGAAGGTTAAATCCATATCATATGATCATGAATCTAGGCCTATTATTGAATGGAAAGCTAACTGTGATTCATGGCCTTTGGATACATATATCAACTGCCAAAGGAAAAGGACACAATGTACCCAATGACACAGAAGTGTTGGAACAATAAAATCCCTATGCTAACCAAGGGTTCACGGATGAGGAAGAGGAAGAGTACCTCAGTAAGAGACAGAGGATTGAAGGCCCTAAGGAGCTGGACACTAGAATTATTGATGATGAGGCCTCACTGCTCATGGGCCAGGACAAAGACAGACCAGACTTTCAGCTCTCCTATGATTCCACCTCTTCTTCGACACCTTCAGAGATTTCACATGCTGTCACGTTGGGAAAATAAGAAACAAGGGGGAAGATCGAGGCCAAGAACAAATCGACAAGGGAGAAACTGAGAGCAAAATTTTCTCAGTTCGTAGACAAGCATCATGCTAGGCTCACCTTAGCCCTAGATGTGGAGAAATACTAACTTTCATTTGTTGTTCAACATTCATCCTCTCATCCCTTACCCCTGGGATCCAAGTATAAAGCCCTGGAAATAATTATGAATTTGGCTTCCATCCCCTTGTCTGATAAGTTAAATTTTCACATGTCCATTGGGGACATGCTACAAATTGAAGTATTAAATCATACCATTACCCTGAAGAAAGCAGAAAGGAGATTGGCTCAGATGAAGGCCACTCAGCAAAGGGAAATAGAAAGTGATAAAGCTCTTGTTGCACAACTGGAGGACTACAAAAAGCTAATAAGAGGGAAAGGAGTCAATACTAACTCAGCGGTACAAGCTCTTCTAAGAAAAATGGAGTTGGAGGTACAAGAGTTAAGATGCAAATTTAATATCCCTCGTTCAGAACATATTCAAATAGAGGAACTAGCCAGAGTGGAAAAGGAAAAAGGTGCCCTCATTGAGTCTCTCACTGAGAGGGATGAGGAGATCATGGGATTAAGGGAGAAGCAGTCGGAGCTACAACTTTCTCAAGGTAATCATGTGTGTGTAGTTCCTATATCGGAGGACCCGCAAAGTGCTCCAAAAAAATTAACCAAGGCTCTGGCAGATCTGAATATGTCAAAGGATGAAGCACGCACCACTCGAAGACTCCTAGATGAGGCCAAGGCAGCATACTCAAAGAACCAAAAGACGGTCTCATCCCTTTAGAAGGAGGTAGAGATCCTTTGCAAGGAGGCCCAGGGACACGATAAGTCTATCAAGGACTTGAAAGCACAGATTAAAGGGAATATGTCATTAGTAGATGCTAGGAAAATAGTATATGCAGAGATCATAATAGAGGTAAAATAGAATTGGAAGCTCATCATGTTGGCCAATGACAAGAAGAATGTCATCCGAGAGTATAAGGTATAGCTGGAGTCAGCCATATGGAAGGAGATGAGAATGCAGCAGCAGCAAGGAGATATGTCGAGTATATCAACAAACTCCCATTTGAAGAACTGAGCACCCATTGTTGAGATTCAACAAGATTATGAGCTTAGTGAAAAGAGTCGCCTTCACTAAGTGGGCCCACAGGCTATTTTTGGCGCAAAGTCTATTTTTAGACTATGTCTATTTTTAGACATGTCGATCATATTCTATGAGTTTCAGGATGTTATTTGTGGATGGTTGGTCAAGTTGTAAAAATAGATGGACTTCTATTTTTAAACGTGTTGGGAAGAGTCTATTTTTAGACTGCTAGTCTAAAAATAGATATGTCGAACATTATTAGCTCTTAATAATATTTGGACTCTAAACATTATCTTATTCTCTTGGAGAACTTCAATTAAGTGCACAGATGTGGCACAACAGCTAACAGAAGGAATTACGCTATTCCTAGGGGTTTACTAGAGCTATTGCATGGAGGACTTCAGTTAGAACTCATGTGACAGAGTTTGGTGGATTTGGAGAAGTAGTTGGTGGAGTTGTATTCAGTTTAATTCAGTTAGACTTAGTTGAGATAGTTGTATCTAGTCTAACTGATTGATACACTAGCGAGAGTGGTGTGAATTAATTATTTGGTTAATTCACTAAATAATAACTCATTAATCAACTGAATAATACATCAGTTAACTACAGTGCATGGCAGTTTCAGTGGAGACCAGTGGAGAGATAGGTGAAAGAGCAAGTGTGACTATCAGTTGTGACTATAGTGATGCATTGATTGCATCCAACACTTAGTGGAGATGCCAATGAGGATTGCATGAGCAAGGCTGGAGCAATTTGAGTTCATTCAGAGCCATTCTTCAGCAAGGATTGTGCAGTAGAGGCAAGCTAGTAGGTGGCAAATATTGGTGCATGGATTTATAAGATCGGGCCTGATTAGTGTGTAGCGATTGTATTGTACTGAGAAATTGATATGATCAGCTTTGTATGAGGATTGTTACATGATCTATATGACATATATTATACACAAATAGTTGGGGTTTTCAGCTTCAGGCTTTCCCATTAAACAATTGTGTTAATGTGTGTGAATTTTTATTGTTTCATGTGTGCATTGCAATCTTGATTTAATTTCCGCAAATGATCAATGGTGGAATAGATTATTTATTTTGCATGAAGTTAAAATAGTGTGAGATCAGGAGAATATTTTACATATAAAACATAAGTTATATAATTTCTACGTGGTATAGGAGCAGTATTGATCATTGGAGGAGATTGAAATTATTGAAGCAGTTGAGTTTTGTGCTGGTAGAATTCGAATTTGCTGCAGTGTTTTCTTGGTGTCGAAGTTGGGCATTCATTGAAATGTCTTTCAATGGATTGCGATTGGAGTATGCCCTTGATAGGATCTTGAATTAAATAGCATGGAAGGACAAGATGGAGGCGGTGCTAGATGATAATGGGTTAAAGGAGTTCATAGATGCTGATATTCTGAAGCCTGCTTCTAGCGATGTAGCTGCCATTGACGCATAGCAAAAGAAGGTAGAAAAGTGTCGAAGGATTCTATTGGAAGGTGTGAAGGACCACATTGTGTCCAACCTTCATGGTAAATCCACTCCATTCTTAATGTGGAAGGCTTTGATAGACTTTTTCCAAAGCAAAAGTGACCAGATGAAGTTGGCGCTTAAAGACAAACTCAGAAAATTAAAAATGGAGAAAGGCGACAATATACCAAAATACCTCAAGAATGTTTTCCACTGCAAGGATGAACTGGGAAGTGTGGGGGTTACTGTTGATGAAGAAGACTTGGTGAGCTTGGCTCTCCTTGGGCTTCCAAAGAGTTGGCATAGCTACGAAGACTCTGTCAATGGACGGGAGAAACTGCCAGGATGGGAGCGACTTTGGTCGGATCTTGTGCAGGAGAAGATAAGGCGGGGTACCAGGGATGGATCTTCAATGAATAATGAAGATGAACAAAATTGCGCTTTGGCTACCAAATCAAGGAAAGGGAAGGGGAAGAAAAATCCTTCTCAATTCAGTGCGAAAGGCAAGAAGCAGGATTTCTCCAAGGTGAAGTGTTTTCACTATCACCAGCACGGGCATTTTGCCACTAATTGCCCACAAAAGAAGAAGAATAAGCAGGCTGCTAGATCTGCAGCTGGAGAGGCCTTAGCCTCACAGTTTGAGATGGATTTTTCTTTGATCGCATGCTTGGTTTCAAGTGTGATGGGATTGGTGTAGTTTCTTGACAGTGGTGCATCTTTCCATTTGACCGGAGACAAAGATTTGTTTAGTGATTTGGAGGAAAAGGATCTTGGAGTGCACATCGAGATGGGCGATGATGGTAGATACAATGCGACTGGTATCGGGACCATTTCCTTTGAGAGGGAGTCTGGTAAATCTTTCATATTGAAGGATGTCATGCATGTTCCAGGATTGAAGAAGAATCTGATCTCTGAGGCGATGTTGGAAGACAAGGGTTATGATGTTGTTTTTAGTGAGGGAAAAGCTTTCCTTCGGCATAAAACAACTGGTAAAACCAGGAGGATAGGGATTCGAGTTAAGAATATTTACAAATTGCAAGTAGATGGCTATGCTACAATGGCAGGAAAAGCAGAAGGAGTGGTGAGCCAGGATGAGGGCAAATTGTGGCACAGGAGATTGAGCCATCTTCACCATGGCGCTTTGAAAATTTTGCAGAAAATTTCTACCAGGCTTCCCAAAGGTACACTTGTGCAGTTAGATCAGTGAAAGGGATGTAATTTGGGAAAATTTGTGAAGACCACTTTTCATGAGAAGGATAGTCGCACCTCGACGATCCTTGAGAGAATTCACACAGACGTGTGTGGACCTTTCTTGGTTGCTTCAACAACAAAGTAGAGGTATTATGTGATATTTGTTGATGACTTTTCTAGTAAGTGCTGGATCTTCTTCATGCAGAAGAAGAGCGAGACATACTGAAAGTTCTGTGAGTTCAAGGCGCTAGTTGAGAAAGAGTCGGGGAAGAAATTGAAAGCTCTAAGGAGCGATAATGGTGGTGAATACATCTCTGGAAAATTCAAAGAATTCTGTAGCAAAGAAGAAATTCAAAGAGAACTCATAGCACCTCATAACCCACAAAAAAATGGGGTCGCAAAGAGGAAGAACAGAACGATCGGGGGTGCTGCACGGGTGATGTTGCATGCTCACGACCTTCCCATACACTTGTGGGCTGAGGCATGTAACACTATTTTTTATGTGCAAAACCGTTGCCCTCATAGAGTACTTGGCATGAGTACACCCAAAGTGGAATTTTCTGGTATGAAGCTTGATATTTCTCATTTGAAGATTTTTGGCTCACCTGTTTACATTCATGTGACGAAGGATTCCAAGAAGAAGCTGGAGCCGACCGTAGAGGTTGGGATATTTGTGGGGTACACAGAATCACCCCACAATTATCGTGTGCATTTTCCAGACAGTCAGATGACTGTCGTGCGATGGGATATCAAATTTCATGAGGAGAAAGCCATGAAGTTGTCGCTTGAGAGGGAGCTACACTTGCATGCAGAGGAGGAGCTACTTGTTCCTAAAGATGAGCCTCAAGATGTGGATTAGCCACAAGAGGAGGTTCATGGAGTGGAATAAACCACTCATGCAGTGCCAAACATCATAGGGCAGAAGCGCACTACAGAAGATGAGAGGCTGAATCTTGATGCAGTGCAGAATGTAGGAGTTCCTACATCACAAACCAGACAGATACAGTCACTTGACCGATTTACTGGATACATGGCTCTGATGAGCATGTGTATCATGACGGAGCCATCCTCTTTCGAGGAAGCTATGGAGGATCCCGCATGGGTAGATGCCATGGTGGAAGAGTATGATTCGATTGTCAGAAACAGTGCATGGGAGATTGTCCCAAGGCTGGAAGGGAAATCAGTGGTAGGTTCAAGATGGATCTACAAAGTGAAGCAAGCTATTGATGGGAGCGTTGAGAAGTATAAGGCAAGATTTGTTACCCGAGGCTTCTCACAGTTCGAGGGGATCGACTATGAAGAAACCTTTGCACCTGTCGCAAGGTATTCTTCCATATAGACCATCCTTGCTCTCTCAGCGCAGATGGGTTGGCACATTCATCAAATGGATGTGAAGACTACTTTCCTCAACAAAATCATTGAGGAGGAGGTGTACATTGAGCATCCTGAAGGATTCAAAATCTTTAGCAGTGAGTCGCATGTGTGCAGGCTCAAAAGATCGTTGTATGGGCCGAAACAAGCACCTCGTGCTTGGTACACACGAATAGACAGTTATTTCACCGGACTTGGTTTTGCCAAGAGTGAGGTGGATCCTAACCTATACTAGATTGTGGTGGAGGGTAAGCTTTTGATCATTGTGCTTTATGTAGATGATTTAATACTAACAGGTGATGAACTGTTGATACACTCATGCAAGGAAGATCTTGCAAAGGATTTCGAGATGAAGGACTTGGGCCTCCTTCATTATTTCCTGGGATTGGAAATTTGGCAGTAGAAAGGTGAACTGCTTGTGTCTCAAGGCAAGTACACCCAGGAGATACTGGATAAGTTTCACATGCAAGGCTGCAAGCCTATCGACACTCCTCTTCTTGGTGGTTGGAGGAATGAGGATGCTACATTGGCAAAGGTAGTGGATGCCACTGTTTATCGACAGTTGGTTGTTTCACTCATGTATTTAGTCAATACACGACCGGACATATGCCATGCTATGAACCAGCTTTCACAAGTGATGGTTAAGCCTACCAAGCTCTTTTGGAAGGCAGGCAAGCATGTCCTGAGGTATCTCAGGGGCACATCTGGGTATGGATTGTGGTACAGAGATTCAAATGAGGTGAAGTTGCATGGCTTCACGGATGCAGCTTGGGTAGGAAGCCCAACAGACAGAAAGAACACATCTGGAGGGATTTTTAGTATCGGATCTACAACAGTTTCTTGGTACATCAGGAAACAAGATCTGTGGCACTCAGTTCAGCGGAGGCCGAGTACATGGTAGCAAGTTTGGCTGCATGTGAGGCTATATGGATGAGGAATATCCTGGTTTCTTTGTTCGGTTCTGATATTGGCATCCGGTACCATCATATTAGAGATTGTGTGCAGTGGAATATCATGTTGCTTTCTTACATTCCTACGGAGGATCAGGATGCAGATATTCTGACGAAGGCGCTCACCAGGAGAAAATTTTAATACCATAGAGACAGGATCAGGGTGGCAGATAATCTGCTAAGATTCACCTTCACTAAGAGCTTAGTGAAAAGAGTCACCTTCACTAAGTGGGCCCGGAGGCTATTTTTGGCGCAAAGTCTATTTTTAGACATGTCGATCATATTCTATGAGTTGCAGGATGCTATTTGTGGATGGTTGGTCAAGTTGGAAAAATAGATGGAATTATATTTTTAGACATATTGGGCAGAGTCTATTTTTATGCTACCAATCTAAAAATAGATATGTCGAATATTATTAGCTCTTAATAATATTTGGACTCTAAACATTATCTTATTCTCTTAGAGCACTTCAGTTAAGTGCACAAATGTGGCACAACAGATGATAGAAAAAATTACGCTATTCCTAAGGGTTTACTGGAGCTATTTCATGGAGGAATTCAATTAGAACACATGTGACAGAGTTTGGTGGAGTTGGATAAGTAGTTAGTGGAGTTGTATTCAGTTTAACTCAGTTAGACTCAATTGAGCTAGTTGTATCTAGTCTAACTTATTGATACATTAGTGAGAGTGGTGTGAATTAATTATTTAATTAATTCACTAAATAATAACTCATTAATCAACTGAAGAATACATCAGTTAACTACAGTGCATGGAAGTTTCAGTGCAGACCAATGGAGAGATAGGTGAATGAGTAAGTGTGACTATCAGTTGTGACTATAGTGATGCATTGATTGAATCCAACACTCAGTGGAGATGCCAATGAGGATTGCGTGAGAAACGCTAGAGAAATTTGAGTTCATTCAGAGCCATTCTTCAGTAGGGATTGCGCAGTAGAGGCAAGCTAGCAAGTGGCAAAGATTGGTGCATGGATTTGTAAGATCGGGCCTAATTAGTGTGTAGCAATTGTATTGTATTGAGAGCTTGATATGATCATATTTGTATGAGGATTGTTACATGATATTTATGACATATATTATATACAGATATTTGGGGTTTTCAGCTTCAGGATTTCCCGTTAAACAATTGTGTTAATGTGTGTGAATTTTTATTGTTTCATGTGTGCATTGCAATCTTGATTTAATTTCCGCAAATGATCAATGGTGGAATAGATTCTGTATTTTGCATGAAGTTAAAATAGTGTGAGATCAGGAGAATCTTGGACATATAACATATAATTTATATAATTTCTACACCCATGGAGTGGTCGAATGTTTCAGGACCATTATGGAGGTTAATAATATGATCCAGAAAAAGGAGGCATGCATAAAAGCATTGTGATATTTAGCAATCATGATAAAGGGAGTGGAGAGATTCGATCAGGAATGGTGTAATTTAGTGGAGGATGGTCTTCCCTCATGCTAGGATCAACAGTTAGGGACATTTATTCCCCTAACCACTTATGACAGAAAATGTCTGAGATCAAGTGCAGGGCAGATATAACATTAGAGAAGACCTCTCGCTTGAAGGCAGATACCATAGTAGCAAAATTATGCAAGGAATTATTTCTCCTTTCCCAAGTCAACAGATTCTTCATGGCTCACCTTGATTATTCTGAGCTTACTCACCTTAAATCTATGTTTGAGTTCTTCAGTACATCACATCTACCCGCAGCGGTCACCTGGAAAAGGTGCTATGATTACACAAGTCCTCTAGCTCCTTCCACCTTGCAGTAACTGCCACCTCAGCCACCTCACCAGCCTAGCTACTCCACTTCTTCAATTAGATCACGCAACTCAGGGGGCTCTTCCACGCTTCGTCGTAACTGCTAAAGAATATCATGATCTGGCCCATGCGGCCTTTGTTTTTATTTTGTTTTAGTTTCAATTGTGATGTAAAATCGGGTGAAATCTCAATTTCACCAAAAGTGTTGTTCGCATGTTATGTTTTTGTTGTAGTTAGTGTCGTAAGAATATTGCCTTTGATACGATGTAGTTATATCGTATCATTTTTTATTTTGATAAGAAACTGTAAAATCAAGAAGGTATATTTTGGATAGTATAATGATGAATTGTTGCAAAATGGATTCCTACTGGGCTTTTGAGCAGTATGTATGCTTCTTTTGTGTATTGGTTTAATCTTCTTATTCAGTTTCACCATATTTTATTTCAAGTTATCATGTTTTCGGAATGCTTGTTGCTAATGGCTAATTAATAAATTTATCTTACATGATACTCACATAATGGTCACTCGGCTACCTTAATTAGGCTCGACACATGATTCCTGTCTCACAATTCTCATCCTGATCGTTCTCTTCTTTAAGTCCCTGGAGGGCAGATTCTTACATCTTAGTAGGCCTGCCTCACTTTGACTTATTGTCCTTGTTCTTCTTAGCGTCCATCCGCATTATCTTAAAATATCTGTTCATTGGTTCCATATCCAGTCCTATTGCAACAAATTGAGCTTCATTTCATCAACAGTTCCATTCTGAGCTACTCCCTTCTCACAATCAGAGTTAGCAGTTATTTCTCTACTCCCATTGTTATCTAGAACCGCTTATCAAATAATTCCCACCAATTTTATATCTGGGAGGTCCCCTCAATGGGCATAGAGAAAACCTATATGACCTCCCTCTTATGAAATTCCCTAGGCGCTGGTCTCCTGCAACTCAACACTGTCTCTAGGAGCGACAACAATAGTACTCACTAGAGATTTTGCCTCCCTGCCACACTACCCCATAGCTTTATTGACTTTCAAGAATTGATGAGGATCACATAAACTATGATTAAAGTTCATAGTATGTCGTCATGTGCTCACTTGACTATAATTAGATGTATTTATTTAAATCCAAGCATGTGGCTCTCCATCATCAAGTTACACATTGTTTGAAGATCTATCATAGTAGGATGAAATGATGAATGTGCTGAAAAAATTTGTAGAGTAAACTTGGAGAAAAGGATTCCTCTTCTCAATATTACAAATCAGTTAAATAATATTACATTGGAGACATCAACAATAAATGACTACAATAAGACTAAACTAAACTAAATTAAGTGAAACTGAACTAGGACACTTGGAGTAGCGATGACACCTAGCATGTGGTTGGAATTAGAGTCTCCAACACTCCCCCTTAATTTCAACCACAAAAAATTTAATTAAGATGTCTATTGGTCTATGTCTTAGCTAGGCTTACAATTAAAAAGAAATGCAATTTCTTTTTCTTTTTCTTTTCTTCCAGATCCTATAGCCTCTAAATTGTTTCAATTTTTTTTTTGTATCCTTCAAACTTTGGTTTATACATTTGTTGGTGTAGGACTTCCATCGTTCTAGGATGTCTAAGCCTGTCCTGGACTTGTTCATAAAATGACTTGTATGTGGGTTGTTGCCACATATTATCTTTTTCAGTGCGCTTTTCATCATCAATCTGCTGCAACATAAGATGAGAATAAAAAATTATCTCTTAAAAACTCCATTACCTAAAAATTTCATTTATGTGTTCATCATGCACGTTGTCTTCAACATTCATTTCTGTCACTTCTATGTAGACGTCATCTAGACATGGTGTTGCAATTCATGCCTCAAGGAAATTTAACTCTTCTTCATAATCATTCTGTGTACCTGAGCATTGGAAATCAATGTTAGAATAAAAAATATTTGTAGAACCCCATTGGTTCTGTTCCTTCTGCTCTGCAATGAGATATTTCTCCTATTGTGCTTCTTTCTTTGCCTCTTCCTCTATGTATATCTTTGTTTATGTTTGTTCCAATTCTTTACTAACTTGTGTTGTTGTAGATAGGTTGTCTTCCACTTGGTTTTCATTCTCAAGTGGGATTCCTTCACTAAATAGCATCATGTCGATATCATGTTTTTGTTGCATCATCTACAACCATTCATTATTAATAAACAAGTCTTCATCAAAGTTGACATCATCAATATTAATTATTGGATTTGTCATAGCATTGATTTCTCTAATGGAAGTTTAACTGCCATCAACAACCTCTATCGTTGGATTCACCATATTGTCATCAACAAGCTTTATAGTTGGATTCACCAAAATGTCATCAACAAACGTTGTCGTTGAAATCACCAAATTTTCATCCAGTTGCAGTTGTGCACAATGGGTTTCACGAGCATATGTGTGCTCCCTCTCTACTTCTTCTACAAATTCTTCACAAACATTATACACTTGTGGTTGAGCATAGTGAGATTCAACAAAATTTTCATCTCATTCTAGATTTGCTGCTATTGAGCCACCTTCATATTCAACTTCAATGCTCCTCCTTCCACCAAAACTCCTCTCAAGTGTATCTTAGGCCTCCTTGGCTGTATTGGCATCTGAAATCAAGGGAAGAATGTTGTCATCTACATATTCTTTTATGCATTTAAATGCGAAGGCATCCTTTTTCCTCTTCACTTCCAATTTTTTCAAAAAAACTTTATACAAGACTAGTTGTTGCTTCGACTTTCTTAGACTTTTATTTTTTTCCCATTTTTTGAGTGTTGACTTACTAACAACACAACAAGCAAAACACATTGTAGACATAGTTTCTTCCTACAATAAATGATTTATGTGATGGATTCTTTGCTCAACTTCTACAAAAAAGATGAGCCTGCAAATTCTCTAGAAATGCAACACTTTCACAAAAAAATCAACACCCCTTTCACACCACACAGAGCTTACTCCCTCTTAAAAAATAAATGTCCTTTTTAGAAAAATATTTCAATGAATTTTTTTGAAAATCACATAAACCTTCTTAAATATATATATATATATATATATATATATATTTAAAGGAAATGGCCCTTTTGTTTCAAAAATCGAAGCCGTATTTTTATTATAAGGAATAGCCCTTTTGGATGAAAAATTGAAGGCCACTTTCTCAATAAATAAATTACTGTAAAAGCTCGTAAGCCTTAACTTTAAAATCTCGTAAGCCTTGTGCTCTTTTCAAAACAAATTCTATAAACTTTTTCAAAACTTTTCAAATGAAAGTGTGGTTGATTATTCAAACAATGCTTTGAATATTTTTAAACCATATACGAAAAGTTGAATCTGAATTTCAAAGAAATTCGTAGAATGAAACTTTGAAACAAATTTCAAATGAACTTTTTTTAAAATGCCAAATCCTCGTTTGAACAGATCCTATGGGTGTTTTTGCGGAGTTTTACGCATTCCTTCAACTCATGGGGCACAAAGATTTTAAATTTTCTACAATTTCGTAAGTTTGTGACTTTTTTGCGCAGTTTCTTTTTAATTTAGATGTGAAAGTGGCACAATTATCTCTCTGGACAGATGCACGATTGACACATTTTTTCTTCTTCACAGGTGTAAAATTCAAGCTTTTTTCGCACTTTCTCCTCGACCTCTTATGACCCTTGCCTTTTTTGCAAAAAAAAATTGAAGCAATGCTCTCTCTAGAGTCTTATGTGATCTAGTGCACTGATATCATGAAAAAAAATGCAGAGTAAATTTGGAGGAGAGGATTCTTCTTCTCAATATTACAAATCAGTTAATTAATATTATATTGGAGACATGAACAATAAATGACTGTAGTGAGACTGAACTAAACTAGACTAAGTTACACTGAACTAGGACACTTGGAGTAACAACGATGACACCTAGCATGTGGTTGGAATTAGATTTTCCAACATGTGCATATTAAAGTAAAGTATACGTAAAGGTGCACATTGAACTTTAGACTCACAAAACATTGTCTGAAATCTCAAGATGTTGGAAAGGGGGTTAAACATCTACCTAGAAGGGTGTAAACCCCTCAACAAGTCACGTTTATCATTTTGTCAATCTTACACAAATTCATGAACTACCTGCAATTATTCACCAACTTTAAGGTATTTCACATGGAGAATTGAAACAAATCCAACTCACAATTTTTGGCATAGAAAATATAATGGCACGTCCATGTAATGGTAAGGAAGTTTGTTAACAACCATAAACCACTTATCCATCCAATTGCATATAAATAGATCATATGTGCATCAATCCATACATATAATATTTGTCTTAGGAGGATGTTAAGTTAGTTCTATAGCTAATGAATAAGGTCATAAGATCATGTTTCTAGATAATTTATAAGTATTTCAACTCATTCCTACATAATCCTATTATATAGTATTCATACTTTGTTGCCCTTATATTTAGAGATACTAAACAATTATATGGGTCATGCATAATGAAAGATATAATTGTAACAAAAAGTGCGTTGAGATAAAATTATGATCACTCTTTGTACTCTTAAAAAATTTCTAAACATTTTGATCATATTGTTAATAATATTTTTTTATATTTCTAATTAAAAATTAAACATAAAAATGTGTTTAATTAATAATAATAATGGATTAAAATTTTACTAAACAAGTATAAACTTACTAAATAAACTTATAACATAACAAGTATATCCATAAAACATTAAATTATACTTATAACTCTCTTCTATTTTCCAAACTTTAAACATTAATACAGGTAAAATAAAATAAAAATATCACAAATATTTTTTTCCATTATATTATTTAATTATTAAAAATGTGCACTCTTTCTTTCCAAAATATCATTATTATAAAATTATTGTTTTTATTTTATTTTGCTGGATCACTTTTAGTTGTGAAATGTGATTCAAACACACTAACTTCCCTACAATTTCTCCTTAAATAGGACATGTGCCTATTTAATCTATAATGCCTTATGGCCATGCAAGTAGAGAGTGGACGATCTTGGTCAATATGGCTGTAGACCAGTAGCGATAGACTTGGATCTCCTTAGCATGGGGAGAGAAATCTCTAAGATAAAGAACTTCCCGTGTTAAGGATATTTTTAAATAATAAAAAAAACATATCATCTCACGTTCGATAGAACACCCGTCAAAGCGGTCAGTAGAAATTAAATGATTTGGCTATTTTCAAGCCCAATAACCGTGTTTGGTTGGTTAGTCAAAATCATTATTAGAAATAACTCCTTGATCACAAATAAGGGTTATTATATATACATTTAATTAAGACTTTAACCTAAGCTGTGCTTGAAATTAAATTTTAATTATTATATTAAAACGTTTATTTATATAAAATTCATTATTAATATTATTTAAAAATTAACAACCACAGAGTTATGATCGTCCAAATCCATGACTGCGAGTCTTTCTGAACTGTAACTTCTTGATTTTTAAGTAATTTTACTTGGAGTTTTCTAAGTGCACGATCTTAAACTAGCAATATTATTTCTTTGTCGGTAATATCTCGTAAGGTTTCACCTATTGCGAGAATCAAATGATTGTATTCACTGTATGTAAAGTAAAGGGTTAAAATTTTATGGAGAAGAATTGAAAGTGAGAGTTAATTATAATGTAATGATAATATATATTAGAAGTAAATTAGTTAATTGAGTTTGAGTTTGTGTTGGATGGTTGGGTTAAATAGTTGTTAAGTCTTATTCAAGTTTAAGTTTGGTAAGTTGATATGTTTATGTTTTAGAATAGAGTAACTATATTGTGGTAAATGAGTCTATACTATATGCTTATGTCTTGGAATATATTTACTATATTGTGCTAAATGACTCTATATTAAGGGTTATATTAAGGATCATTTTAGTACTAGCAATGCCCCTAACAATACCCAATGCATATTGAAACTCAATAAAACCTAATATAAAAGGCTAATTATAAAACATAAAAGTTATTAAAAAATATTTAAACTTTTATAAAACCTCTAACAACATCGCAATATAAAACAAGAGTTACATGGTGGCATGTCACTTTCTATTTATGTACACATGAATTACATGCATTTTGTTTCAATTGTTTTTTTTTCAATATTTTGAAATTTGCATGTGAGATTGTAAATATCTATAGAATAAAATAGAACAAAATAGCATTCCTTATCATAATTTATTTATGTGAATATCATTTTTATCTCATTCACATATATTTAGAAACTGTAATTATTTATTATTATTACTATAGACTTATTAGTTTAGTCTAATTAAAAAAAAAGTGAAACTTAAAGAATTTTTTCTATAACAGCACATACTATATCAATGTTTAAAATTTTTCTTTTAAGAATGATATTCACAAAAACCATAAACTTATTACATCAATATCTAAAATGTTTCTTTCAAAAATGACATTTAAAATTAAAAATTAAATAAAATTCAAATTAAAAAATTTAATGAAAGTTTGTATAAACACATTAAATATTCTGCTTTGACAAAATAATCCAAAAGTTTAATTTAAGAAGTTATTACTAATGAAACTTAGATTTATGTTAACTTATTCACATTTAATTTCAACATCTTCTTTACTCAAAAAAAGCATCATCACTCACAATAAAATTTTCAAGAATAAAAAAGAGAAGCATAATAATAATTTGAAAACAAAAGTAAGAAAACAAGCTTAATTTCAGTATTTTTATATATGGAATCAAAATAGCAGTTCTTGGGATTAAAAGGGCGATAAAAAATATTGCAGCAAAGAATTTTTTCAGAACTGTAAAACATCGATTCAATAACTTTTCAAGATTTAAGAACTATTAAACATCGATTCAAGAGAGTCTTTAACAATGATTCAAAATATGAATAAAAAAAGCCAATAAAATAGTTTAAAAGAAAATAGTAAACAATTGTAACAGTAAGACTAGAAACTGATCATCCTTGAGTGTGTGACAAGGATGGAGAAGACCACTGAGAATAAATTCTAAGAAAATTATCCAACTCGACAGGCAATTGTCGATGAATGTTGACTTGGCATGACACAACGTGAGCTTCCAACATAGGCAATCGTTGAATAATATGTTTGTTCAGGACCTTGGTGCTTCGATTCTCACGGAAGGGTTCGACGACGAACTTTAATATTTTATCAAAGTCGACAGAAGTCAATTGATCATTTTTGTTCTTGATCTCCTGTCTATTTTCATGTACTTACTAGTCTTAATTTGTCAGCTTGAGGAAGAGGATCATTTGTATATATGATCGACATTTTAGTGTGTTTCAATGACCATGTAGTCGATTGGATAAGTGAGTCTCGAAGCCTTTCTACATCTTCTATCATTGGTTTGACAGAGTGCAACTGAGATTTGCACAAGTGTATTACAACATATTTTTGAAACTTGCTAATAATGTAGGCCGGAGGAATTCCTGTGTGGGTCCCACTGCCATTACAACAATTCTTTAATTTTTTCCCTTGAATCTTCAAATAGTTTTTTCATGCCATAAAACTCGTCGATTAAAACATCAACATGTTTTTCCATAGTCTGCAATTTTCCATATGATCACAGAACTGCACATGTTCATGTTGAAGTGTTGGATTACTACTCAGTGCCCTGTGTTTGAATTTTTCCAGGTTAATTACACTGGCTTATATGGCTTCTATTTTTTCTTAATGACTGCTTCTAACTTACTTTTCACTTCAACAATCTTTCCATTTAACTTTTCCCTCAATTTTGAATAATTTTGTTCTAGCAGGACTATATTCTCATCCTTTTTCTTGATGAATTCTTTAAATTTGTTGGCCTTATGGATGATTTTACTGGAATAGGCTCCAACATATTGTGCTAATTCTTCAAAATCATCATCTAGGGTGGAAGAAGAGGCTACCCAAATAGTTTCTAGTGTTTCTGTTGAGACAGAGGTGCCACGTGAACAGTCTGTTTCTGAAATCCTTTCACTTGTACTACTCTTCCTTAAGACGACCTATTGCTAGGAATTGTAAAACACTTCAATTGGAGGAATTTTTTGAATATGAAATTCAAAATCATTAGTCTATTGAGATAGCTTCTCAAGAATAGGAAAAATACTAATAGGAGGTGAGATAATAAGATTATTATTAGAGACACTAGAGTTTGTGACAACTAGAGATTCTATTTTCATACAATGTTCATCAACATTTTGCGTGGAGAAATAACTAGAAATTGGCTCTAGCACGGATAGAGTTTCAATTTAAGTGAGATAAGTTGAGCCTATATGATCATGCAATTTCCACTCTCCCTGCTTTCCGTGATCAATGATGACTTCGAGAATATATACCTCATGAGGCACAATCTTCTGTGAAATATTATACTTTGAAGGACCAATTTTCTCTAGATTGTTTTCCTTTTTAGCTTCAATAACTATATACTTCTGTGAAATATTATACTTTGAAGGACCAATTTTCTCAAGATTGTTTTCCTTTTTAGCTTCAATAACTATATATTTAGATTTCCTAACGAGAAATTTCTTGTACACATGAGTTGAATGACTAGTAATATTGTGAGTGCCAATTTCTTTAGGTTAAGCATTCTTCATAATAGAATCTTGTTGAAGAGATTCATTTTTAGTATTATTTGGGGTGTTGGGATTCATGCTTGCACTTAATTGCATGGATGAACTATAAGCTTGCACCACATTTCTTTCATTTCCAGTTGATTGTAAAATAGGAGGAAATGTGACTCTTTTATTCTCCCTGTACATTATAAAATAATGTCATTGGTTGGATGGTAATTCATTCATCTTGTGAGCACTTCTTGATAAGATAATGCACACTTAAATAGATAGTAAAATATAGAATTCTCATGAATATACTTTTTAAGACTAAAGGATGCAACTACCTTTTCAACTTCTCTCCTAGGGTCATGGTATTTAAGAGGAATTTTATTTAACTTAAGAGCTTGAAAAGGGATAATCTCTATTTCACCATGAGGATGGTTCATGATAGAGTACACACTCACATGAATAGGGAATTCAGGTGGAACCTTCTTTGACGCTCGTTAAAATTCTTAAGTAATCCCTATGCCAATTGTATGGTAAGAAACATCCTTGCATAGGAGTATATCTGGAAGATATAAAGGAAGAGCATAGGGGGGGAAAGGAAGCCCACAATCCTTATATACGTAAAGTTTTGTTCATAGTACCAATCTCTGAATTTTTGAAGAGAATCGATGGTTATCTGAGAAATCCTGGAGGGTTTCCTGTTAAAGAGGGATTCGTGAAAAGGAATCATAACATGGTGGAAAATGTCATAAAAATGTTGAATTTAATTTTCCTCCCAAAGATTTTTGTGATAGATGTGGATAGGGGAATGTTTGGCAAGTGTCCATTTCTATCCCATAGTTGGAAAAGTTGTTAATCGACATATAGCATCCATGATAAAAGAAAAAATATAGAATGGAGGTTTAAGACTTGAGGTCTTGTCTTCTTGAAATGTGAGGACATGTTGGGAAATTATATTTGACAACATTTCAGCCCAATTAAAATTGTTACCCTGGGAAACTCTTTGAATAATAGGAACCCAATCAAGAGGAAAATGAATAGAATTTTGACAACCAAGAAAAATATGTGACATGGTAGCAAGATAAAAAAAATGAGTGGCAAGAGAAGAAATGGGATAATCACGAGAATGTTCTTGCCTATGTTTCTCGAGGACACTTATCCAATCCTTTATTAAAGTGGTAAGGGTTCTATCAACCTCTTTGCATTCTATTTGCATGAAACCATCAATAAATCTCTAATTGAAAAGTAAACCAAGAGTGAGAGATTTGTACATACTTTGGATATAATTTGGCAAGAAATACCCAATAAATGTACCCTTTGGAGCGATAATATGGAATTTTGGAATGTTGACAAAGTCAAAGACCCATTGAATTAGGTATGTATAAGGCATCAGTCTTGGTCTAGGAGTGAATTTATGTAACTTACACCTCGTTGCACTGAATAATGTGTACTCTTATTCATCATTTCTCTCAGGTGAATTGTCAAGAACTATTGCACCATTTTATTCATATGAAGCATCTTCTAATTTATCCTCCATTAATTTGTAAATTCCTTCCCAACTTGCTATTCTGGCATATTGAGTAATCAATGTATCTGAATACAGGCTACTCCCTGGATTTTTATGATCAAATTCTTCAATGAATCATCTTGAAGTTCTTAGAGGAGGAAAAATTTTCCTTAGTCCACCCATAATTGATTATTGCAGACAACACTAAAAAAATTTCTTTTTTGGTGGATTGATACTACTTGCAAAAATGGCACACTACACATAAAAAAAAAGAATTTCTTTGAGTTCAAGGTAAAGAAGAAGTTACCAAGTTTTACTAAATAGAAATAGGTGTTGAGATTCAACAAGAAGTTCTTAGTGAAAATGAAGCACCTACATTAGGATGGAGCCTCGGGCTATTTTTAGGTGTATGTCTATTTATAGATGTATGTGAAAATTCTATTTATAGAATGCATGTCTATCTATAGATGCACGTCTACTATTATTATCCCTTAATATTAGTTGGAAAATAAAATATATTCTATTCTCAATGAGCATTTAGAAATAGTTAACTGAAGTGGCAAATCAGTTAGCTAAATGAATTTCGAGTTAAGTGGTTGGTTGGTGGGCCATGCAATTTGACTTAGTTGTAAATGAGTGATTCAAAGTTGTAACAGAGTTGGAAGTGCAATTATGAAAGTTGTAAAGTAGTTTAACTCAGTTAAGTGAGTTAAACTCAGTTGTGCTAGTTGTAACTGAAGATACACCAGTGATATATCAAGTGAATTAATTATTAATTAATTCACAATCATTGGTCTCACATGAAACTAAAGATTTACTATTATTAACTGCATGCATGTAATATCCAGTGGAGACCCAATTGAGTTCTAGGTGAAAGGGAAGTAAACTATCAGTTGTGACATTATACGGTTGCATACATGCAACCACACACACATTGGATGTGCCCATGAGGATTTCAAAGTCAAGGCAGGAAAGATTGCATTCATTTAGGGATTGCTATCAGTAGGGATTGCGCAGTGGAGGCACGTTGTCTAGAGGTAGTAAATTGGCTAAGAACCTTGCCAATTTTTGTATGACAGTGTGAGACAATTAGCTCATGTACTGAGAGCTCTTGGATTGGAGCTTTGTATGTAATTGTTTCATGATCCGTGATATAATATATAATATAATATAGTGCGGTTTTTAGCTATAAGCTTTCCCCAGTGAATTATCTGTGTCGTGTGTGATTGATCTTTCTTCATGATATTGTAATTGGCAATTGTGTTCTAAATTATGAAAATATTTGTAGAAGCGATTATGTATTTAACAGTAGCATATTGTTAGATCAGGAGAATCTAGTACATACATGTATTTTGTATAATTTATACATGGTATCAGAGCACAAGAAATTGCAGTAGTGAAGCAGGAGTTGAGTTTCTTGGTGGAAAGAATTCGAATTTGCAGAAAGACTTTCTTGGTGCTACAACTGATTTAACCTCGAAATGGCTTTCAATGGCTTGAGGTTAGAGTATGCACTTGGGGATAGCTTGAACTACATTTCTTCGAAGGACAAGATGGAGGTAGTACTTGAAGACAACGGCTTGAATGAATTCATTGACAGTGATGTTCCTAAGCCTGCTTCGTTAGATGTTGCAAATATTGATGCATGGAAAAAGAAAGTGGCAAAGGCGAGGAGGATCTTGTTTGAGGGAGTATGAGACCACATTATCTCAAGCCTCCATGGGAAGGACACACCATATGCTATGTGGAAGAATCTGACAGATCTATTCCAAAGCAGCAGCGACCATAGGAAATTGGTGCTCAAAGAAAAACTCAGAAAGATCAAGATGGAAAAGGGCGAAAACATTCCAAAGTATCTCACAAAGTTTTTCCAATGTCAGGATGAACTGGGGAGTGTGGGAATAACTGTTGCTGATGATAATTTGGTGAGCTTGGCTCTCTTGGGACTTCCTAAGAGTCGGCACAGTTATGATGACTCTGTCAACGGATGGGAAAAATTGCCGAATTGGGAATGACTGTGGTCAGATCTGGTGTAGGAGGAGTTCAAGAAAAACACCATAGATGGATCTTCATCAAAGCATGATAATGAAGAGGATTGTGCTTTGGCTACCAAGGTGACGAAGGGTAAGGGGAAGAAATTCCATACTAAATCCTAGTCTAAAGGAAAGAAGCTAGATATGTCCAAGGTGAAGTGTTTTCACTATCACAAACATGGGCATCTTGCTACTAATTGTCCACAAAAAAAAACAAACAAGAAGGCTGCTGGAGCTGCAACTAGTGAGGCGCTTGCCTCACAATTTGAGCTTGACTTCTCTTTTATTGCATGCGTGGTGTCAAGTGCATTGGGATCGGTGTGGTATTTGGATAGTGACTCTTCCTTTCACATGATGGGAGGTCTCTAGATGCATATAGAGATGGGCGACGACGAACAGTACAGTGCTACCGAGATTGGTACCATTACCTTTCAGAGGGAGTCAGGTAAACCATTTCAATTGAAATATGTTATGCATGTTCCAGGTCTGAAGAAAATTTTGGTCTCAGTCGCAATGTTGGAGGACAAAAACTATGATGTTGTTGTGTGCAGCACGAGCGATTTTGCATGATCAGGGCCTACCAATGCATTTGCGGGCATAAGAATGCAACATTGCCGTTTATGTGCAAAATCGTTGTCCTCATAGAGTACTTGGCATGAGTACATCTGAAGAATATTTCACTGGTAAGAAATCGGATGTTTCACACTTTAAGATTTTTGGCTCAAATGTTTATGTGCATGTGACCAAGGATGGGAAGAAGAAGCTGGAGCCAACTACTGAAGTTGGGATTTTTTGGGGGTACACAGAAAAACCCCATAATTATCATGTGTATTTTCCTAACATCAGAATGACTGTTGTGCGACGAGATATAAAATGACTATTATCGCCTGAGAGGGAGCTGGACTTGCATGTGGAGGAGGAACTGCTAGTTCCCAAAGATGAGTCTCAAGATGTTGATCAACCACATAAGGAGGTTCATGGAGTGGATGAGTCCACTCACACAGAGCCATCCATTAGAAATGGAAGAAGGAATACCAAGGAAGTTGATAGGATGAGACTTGATGTTGCATAGAATGTAGGAGCCCCTACTTCACAGTGCAAACAAAGACAGTATCCTGACCGATTTACTGGATACACAGCTCTCATGAGAGAATGTATTGTGACTGAACCATATTCCTTTCAGGAACCAGTGCAGGAGCCCACATGAGTAGATGCAATGGTGGAGGAGTATGAATCCATTATCAAAAAAAATGCTTGGAAAATTGTTCCAAGGCCGGTTGATAAATCAGTGGTAGGTTCGAGATGGATCTACAAAGTAAAGTAAGATGTTGATGGGACTGTGGAGAAATACAAGGCCATATTTGTGGCCCAGGGCTTCTCACATATCAAGGGGATAGATTATGAAGAGACCTTTGCACCTATCTCAAGGTATACTTCCATAAGGACCATCCTTTCTCTCTTAGCATAGATGGGTTGGTGCATTCATTAGATGGATGTGAAAACTGTGTTTCTCAATAGGATCATTCAGGAATAGGTGTACATAGAGCAACCTAAAGGTTTTGAGATCTTCAATAGTGATTTGCATGTGTGCCAAATCAAAATATCATTTTATGGGTTGAAGCAAGCACCCCCTGCTTGGTACACTTGGATAGACAGCTATTTCACCAGACTGGGCTTCACCAAAAGTGAAGTAGATGCAAATCTATACCAAATTGTGGTGGAGGGTAATATTTTAATCATTTTTCTTTATGTTGATGATTTAATATTGATTGGTGATGAGCAGTTGATACACTCATTCAAGGAGGATCTTGCAAGGGAGTTTGAGATGAAGGATATGTGCCTCCTTCATTATTTCCCTGGATTGGAAATATGGCAGCGAGATGGTGAAATTTTTGTGTCTCAAGGAAAGTATGCAAGGGAGATACTGTGTAAGTTTCACATGGAGGGATGCAAACCCATGGATACTTCTCTTCCAAGAAACTGGAGGAAAGAGGATGCTACTTCTGGAGAGGTAGTGGATGCTACTGCCTATTGACAGTTAATGGGTTCGCTAATGTATCTAGTGAACACGAGACTAGACATTTGCTATGCGGTTAACTAGTGAAGTCAAGCTATGGTTAAGCCTACCAAGCTATTTTGGAAGGCGAGTAAGCATGTAATGAGATACTTGAGAGGCACATCAGATTATGGTTTATGGTACAGACATACGGATAGAATGAAGTTGCATGGCTTCATGGATGCAGATTAGGCGGGCAGTCCATCAGATAGAAAGAGCACATCAGGGGGGATCTTTAGTATCAGTTCTACAACTATTTATTGGTACAGTAGGAAGCAGAGATATGTGGCACTCAGTTAAGCAAAAGCAGAATACATGGCAATGATTCAAGTTGCATGTGAGGCTATCTAGATGACAAAGATCTTGGTTGGTTTGTTTGGTTCTCATATGGATCCGACAGTGATTCATTGTGATAATCAGAGTTGCATTAAACTCTCGATTAATCCTGTGTTTCATGATAGATATAAGAATATAGATATCTAGTATCATCATCTCAAAGATTGTGTGCAGAGGAGAATCATGTTGCTTTAGTACATTCCCATGGAAGATCGGGATGCAGATATTTTGACGAGGGCGCTCACCAAGAGAAAATTTGAATACCATAGAGACAGGATCGGGGTGAAGGATAATCCCTTTCTTGTTGAGAGGGAGTGTTGATATTCAACAAGAAGATCCTAGTGAAAATGAAGCACCTACACTAGGATGGAGCCTCAAGATTTTTTTAGGTGTATGTCTATTTATATGTGTATGTGCAAATTCTATTTATAGAATGCATGTCTATTTATAGATGCATGTATACTATTATTATCCCTTAATATTAGTTGTAAAATAAACTATATTCTATTCTTAATGAGCACTTGAAAATAGTTAAATGAAGTGGAAAATCAGTTAGCTAAATGAATTTCGAGTTAAGTGGTTGGTTGGTGGGACATGCAGGTTGACATAGTTGTAACTGAGTGTTATAGGTCAATTTGGACACCATTCCCAATGACCTGGTTAACTGGACATCATCTCCAAGACCAATGATCAAGGGTCTATAATTCCCTATCATTTTAGTTGCTACATGACCTAAGACAAGAAACAAGACAAATTAAGAAAGAATTTCATCAAGCAAAGGTTTCCATGGTTTGAATCTGATTATATAACATATTAGAGCTCACCAACGCAAGCTCTAAGGGGCCTAAGTGCATTGCATATGCAGGTATCCCCATGCAAGGCTGCTCCGCAAAGCACTTCCTGACATTCACATGTGCGTTGGTCACATTGGGAGAAAAAGTCTCATTGTTACGAAATCTCCACTTGGTCAGTGCCTTCTAGAAGAGTTCACATGTGTCAAGCTTCGGATCCAAGTGTCCATCTGACATCTACATGACTGGAAACATGTCTTTCCTATTTTTGGAAAGTTATTGATTGCAAAACAACCTACAGTTCATCTATAAATTGAGCACATATCTAAGTGCTTGAGAAGAAAGAATTTGAGTAGAGAAATGCTGGAGAATTTTCAATTGAGAGCTAGATTTGTGAAGCTTTTGCTGGAGAGATTTATACTGTGATGAGGCTTGGGAATGTTGTTGGAAGGTCACTTCAAATCAGTCACTACGTTGTAACCTCTCCTTCTATCATCAATAAAGAGTACTGCTTATTTTTCCCTATATGCATCTATATTGACTTTGATTTTCCATATTGCAAGATCTTGGTTGATGTATATGGTTTATGCTTTACTAATTTAGCTAACTAGCTTGAATAGATATCTATATTATTGCATATTCTATTGTTTCAGTGTTCTTTCTTGCAGTAAGAATTCATCTCACAAACCGCTTGAATTTGAAGCTGCAACAGAAGTGACAAAAGGAGCCATTTGGAAGCGACTGAACAAGTAAGCCTCCAATCCTCTCTGTGTATCTTTTCTGAGTTAGGAAAATAATCATATAGTCTTTAACCTATTGTTCTAGACTAGAACTTGTCTAGGGAAGCGTGATTTATCTGTAATTCACAATTCTGGCCCAACAAATTGGCGACTCCGCTGGGGAGAATTTCTCTTAGATCTAGGTGTTTAAGCCTATGATTTTCTTTGTTTATCCACCCAGTAGTTGTTACACATAAAGATTACAATTTTTCAGAGCTTAATTTGCAAAGACAGTGAGTTAAACAGTAGTATTTTTCTTTGTATACTGCGCCCAACGCACCCTTAGACTGGACACAGTGCATTGCAGAGCACTGTCTCCCTTCCTAGCCCGCGTTGTAGAGCACTGTCTCCCCTTGGGAACTGCGTTGACTCCTGAAAGTGACCAAATTCCCTTGAATTTGACTTTGCAACTTACTTCAGTTTTGTTTGCTGCTATGTTCTAAAAAGTTTGATGCTCAATTAACTAGTGAATCTATATACTTCTTCCTCCTTTGGCTGAAAATTTGTTCAATGTTTGTTTAAAAAAAAAAATTCTTTATCATTGAAAAGTTGATTTCAAAGTATTTTTTATGGTCACATTAAGAATCATTTCCTTTCGAAATAGGAAATTGTCGTAAAATATTCATTTCCTTGATAGGAGAAATTGTTGTTGAAATCCTCGTTTTTCCTTCAAAAGAGAAATTGTTGTTTATATTCTTCGTTTCTCGAAAGTAAAAAGCATTTGAATTATTGATCTAGTGCACCTAGTTTCTTTTCTGCATTAATAACATTAAGGAAACTGAAAAGAAAAACTTGCATTTGCATGTAGAAAAATGTGTGTTTTGCAAAAGGAACATTAGGAAATCTACATTTAGTTTGTGATTCATTGATTTTTTTTTTTGTTCATTGATTTGTTTGCTCACAAATTATTTTCTCTCTTCCCTTAGTAGCTAGGTTCTTCATTGAAAAGGCTGAAAGTAAAAGTTTGTTTATCATTCTTAGCTTGCATCTTAGGAATTTCATACACATCATCGCAGTGAACCTTTGAAAGGCAAATTGTTAAGCAAGATCAACATAAAATAAATCTCAATTTACTTAACAATTCTTTGGAACCATAACGATAACATTTATAAGGTCTAGGCTAGAGACGTGTTCTAGCGTCGTAAAACATAGCAGTTGTCGTTAAATTTTCTGCGATACATTCCGAATGTGATACCTCATTCCACGTACGTAAGTATATCATAGCTCGTCCACATACTTTCGGGTATATCGGGCAGTGTTACAGTACGATAAGTATAAATGGGTGATCTCACTGTGCGGTGTTGCATCAGACAGAACTAATACAGACTTGGGCCTCCACGTACCTTTCGGTATATTTGGGAGGAAAAATTTTAGGTGTTATCCATCCACAGTGAATCGAGTCGGCCGTCTTGAAACTGTGATACACCGAACACAGTATTCGGGGAGATTACCTGCCCGTACTTCTTGGTTCGCCAAGAGGTATTCTGCAGTTCACAGTTTCTTGGTAAACCCTTTTTCCTAGAATTACCCTCTTTTTGTTTATTTGTTTTTTCGTTAAAATAAATCAGTAATAGTGGAAGAACAAAATCCTATCCCCCGTCGTTCGCGTAGATTATCTTTAAAACCACCTTTACCACCGGAAGTTACTTCTGGTAGGCGAAGGTGATCACGATCTGTCGAATCAAGTATAGTTCGTACCTCTGGTGAAACATCATATTTTAAACCAGAGTTAGCTCAAATTGTTTCCACACATCTCAATTCATTTACTATTGTCGAAACGGAGTCTTCACAGCTACCCATGGTCACGATCCATTCAATTGATGAGACCATACCTCCTGGACCCGACGTTGTTCAATCACAAATTGATCTAGATCCTGTCTCTTCTTTGCCAGAACATCTGAATCCTGAAGTCGAACAACCGGAAGTTGTTCCTACCTTGGTCATCCCACAAAGTTATGTAGATATTGAAACTCCTATATCACACAGTCAACTATCTGAAATATATTTTGGGCCTGGCGGTGAAGTTCTTCCTCCTGGTTTAAGTGTGATTGAAGAAATCCCACAAGACGATACAAATTTAACTCCAACCCATTTTGGGGGGAACCTTTACTTGTACCAGTCTTTTCCTCAATTTTTTCCATCTACTTTTGTTTATCCTATTGCCATTCAATCTCCCGTCTATTTTCGAGGGTATACATTTGGTCACACAACCATGTTTGAACCAACATATTCGGTTGGGTCTGCTGTTCCAATTACATTAGCTCCTACCCTTGCTACTCCGTCGATGTTCACAACCTCACCAGAGTCATATTTTCACGGTGGGCCTTCGGTCCCAAAAGGTTACAAATCATTGTCTGGCACTTTCTCTGGTGGATCTTCAATATCATGGTCTTTTCCAATGTCATCATCTGGTGTTTTAACTGGTATTCCTATTGTTAGTACTGAATGACTTGATTCATTACATACATCATCAAGGCAATATCAAGTTGGTCCTTTTGGGTCAATTCCTTTAAATACCATATCAACTAGACTCCCAACATTCGGGGAACAATATTTTTGGTCTTATTATCCTCCTTATGTTGGGGGGCAACCTTTGGTTACTCAATATGATAGTACTCGGTCACTTTTTGGTCAAACTAATGTTGACATTAATGTTTGTCAATGGCAGCCCACTCTGCCTATCCAACCACAAACAGTTGTACACTCGTATCAACCGGTTCAACCTGTTACACCCACTTCATTACCACTTGTTAATACATCTATACCCCTGTTACAGAATAAAATATTATACATCAAACTTATCAAGTGAGTTCTTCAATTCAATATCATCAAATGTTGGGTCCACAGACTCAAAATCTTTTGGTTAATTTACAACAACCTGTAACAGGGATCATTTATTCACAAGCTAGTGTACCATTTTATGGGATGTCGCAAACGCAACCTAGTTATACATATCAACCGAATCCAACTTACACTAATTTGGGTTATAAAATTGGTGGACAGATCCCTTGGCAACCACAGGTGCAAATTCC
Source organism: Pinus albicaulis (assembly GCA_034641835.2). Lineage (NCBI taxonomy): Eukaryota > Viridiplantae > Streptophyta > Pinopsida > Pinales > Pinaceae > Pinus > Pinus albicaulis. Next base: position 942,273,892 of record CM076579.1, on the reverse strand, counting down.
TCAAACTTCATTTCAACAAGTATCATATCCAGGTTTTGGTCAACAAAATTCTCAAGCGTTTTCTATGCAAAACAACCCCTATCTGGGTTACCAGCAGTAGATTCCGTATGCTAGTTCTCAAAGACCTATTGCCCAAGAAATTCCATCTTATCCTGGCTATGCTCAACCTGACCTTAATCGACAGTTGCCTTTTGTTGCCACCTTGGAATTACTAGATTTAAACTGGTTAAACAATGATCCTATAAATTATCCTCTTTGGTGGTTGATGATACCTCATAAAATACCCTCTAACATTCCTAAATTCAATGGAAACCCTGGAGAAGATCCTTCGACTCATGTCATGACTTATCATTTATGGTGTTCATCAAATTACCTGAATGATGATTCTATTCAACTACATCTTTTCCAGCATACGCTCACAGGTCTGACTGCTAAATGGTACATTGAGTTACCTATAGCTTCTTTCGAAAATTTACTACCTTAACTACTATCTTTTTGACCCATTTCCAGTTACCGATCAGATACGAAACTGGAACGGAACTCTTGACCAACTTCAAACAGACTAATGCTACTCACATTTCTGATCATATTCACGAGTGGCGTTGCCATTGATGAATGGTTAAGACATTTGTTCCTAATCAACTCCTTGTTGAATGGTTCATTAAGTCCCTGTTACCATCAATAACTGTGGATGTGGCTAAAGGTGGCGTCATCACAAAAGAGCAATTTATCGCTTGTGCCCAATATTTAGACTTGATTTACACTCAGTATGGTACGCTCTATGAAAAAATCCCTAATGTGCCATGATCTAATTTCAATGTTCCTCCTCAAATAAAGGACTCTCATGCCAGAGACGGCTTGATAGGCACTGCAAACACACACCACGCTACTGCATCTGATCCTGCTTCTACTTTTGAAATTAATTTCATGTCATTTGACAAAGGCAAAAGTGATAAGCAACCAGGAAGTAAGAAAAAGGGGAAATAAAAGAAAAAGAAAACTTCTAACCCGTAGGAATGATCATCTGATCAACCATCAGGACCATTGAAACCTCATTATCCATGCATAATCTATAACGAGGAACAATTTTTTAGGGATTTTCCTCACCGTGTTGAAGTCCCAAAAATCATCAAGACTTCCCATGCATTAGCTGTGTTGACAGACCCATTTCCAAATCCAGAAACTAATTTGGTTGCTACAGATCCAACTCCTAGTTCCCAAGTGTTAATGTTATCCACCACAAAACCTTCACAAGGTATTTTGGTGTCGACGTGGAATAAAGACTATGGTAGTCTGGCCACTGATCAACTGAATACCTCAATAATGAATCCATCTACTGAATTAGTACCACCTACTGTTATTCCCGAATTGAAAATTAAGCCACCAAAGGGAGTAATTCATAAATCTACATATAATCCTTGAGCAAGAGCTGCATAAAATTATAATATAGTTGAATATTTGGCTCAATCCCCTTCAGTTATGTCTTCTCTTGAGGTATTGCAAAATTGTCCCTCCCAGAAGCAGGCTTTACTGTTGGACATTGGTGGAATTGATCCGACTGATTCTAATCTTGTCGTCTTTAATCATACGGGCTATGTGCCACAATTACTAGCAGAATTGGCATTCTCCATACAAGTAAATGTTCTCAATCACCTTGTTCATCGCACTATTATTGATGAGGGAGCATCTATGTGCATTATGTCTCTAAACTATTGGAAGTCAGTTGGCTCATCGCGATTATCACAATCATCAACGACGTTGAAGGCTTTTGATGGAAGAACATATAAACCTTGTGGTATTATCAATAACCTGCATGTTGAATTAGGGGGAAAAATAGTGCATATTTATGTCAAGGTTGTTGATGGACCCCTTGACTATAATATTTTACTTGGAAGACCATGGGTATATGCAATGACTACCATTGTTTCTACATACTTTAGAATGATTTCCTTTCCACATAAAGGTACAATCACAGTCATTAATCAGTTATCCTTTTTTTCCTCCACTTCGCAGGTAACTGGAAGTGTTCCGTTTTTTCACTTACCCCAACTAGAAATCCAGAACATTGATGTAGAACTCTTAAAGGATTCCACTCTTATGGGAACCTTTTCATTACCGCCACCCGCGACGTCGGCAGAAACTGCAAGTATATAGACTTGCTACATGATCTCTTCCACTCTATCTGGCTTAAGGAGGAGTACGGGTGATTCTGATATTTCTACGTTGGATGATGTTTTACCACCAACCTTATTGAGCTAGCATAGCAATCAATCTATTTGGCTAGGGAAGAAAATCCGAAATCAGCGTCGCCGAGTGTTTGGGTTGATCGTTCATTAGATTTTGGTACTCCATCTGATCCATTTTCCTCAAAATTTTTGACAGATGAAAATATTTTGGAAGCTATGATGTCAGTAGAAGAACCATGGGAAGATTATCATCATCGTTCCCATCTTCCTGATTATGAAGAAAACAATCTTAGTGAACTATATCACCCATCCATCAAAAATTTATTTTCAAATTCTTTTCCAATTAATGCAATTGACTCTGAGCGAAACTTATCAAATATATAAGAAATTATTTCTATCGATATTTCGACCAAACCTGGCGTTGTAGAAAATATTCATGTTGGTGTATCTTGTTCTCCATCAGAACTTGACTCATAACACTCTCTTTTTCGTGAATTTCATGACGTATTCACTTGGTCTTACGAGGAAATTCTAGGCATAGATACTAGTATATTTTAACACACTATTAATATGTATCCTAATGTCAAATCAGCGTGCCAACGACTTCATCCAGTTCATCCGAAGAAAGCTGCTGCCATCAAAGCAGAAGTTGAAATTTTTTTGCGTAGTGGTTTCATTTACCCTGTTCCGCTAACTGAGTGGGTTTCCAATATCATTCCTGTTATGAAAATACAAGGAACCATTAGAGTGTGCGTCAATTATCGAGATTTTAATCATGCTTGTCCAAAAGAAAACTATCCTACTCCCTTTATCGACCAGATTATTGATCATTGTGCGAGATGTGAAATATTCTTGTGCATGGATGGATTTTCTGGCTACAATCAAATCAATATCCACCTATATGACCAACATAAGATAGAATTCATCTGTCCCTGGGGCACATTCGCATATAGGAAACTTCTGTTTGGTTTATAGAATGCTAGGAAAACTTTTTAGAGAGCAATGGATTATGCTTTCAACGACATCAAGCACATTGTTAAACCATATCTAGATGATTTACCAGCACATTCACGAAATCGGACTGATCACCTGATGCATTTGAGAGCCATTTTCTTACGCTACCGACACTACAAGATACGCCTCAATCCACATAAATGTGTGTTTTTTGTTGGTTCAAGTCGATTGCTCAGATTCATAGTCTGAAGAGAAGGAATTCGAATAGACCCACTGAAGGTTCAGGCCATTCTCTATTTGCCTGCACCATCAAACTTAATTTAGATACAAAAACTTCAAGGAAAGGCTAGCTTCCTGAGAAGGTTCATTCCAAACTACGCGGAAATGGGTAAAGGATTTACTAGATTATTGGAAAAGGGGGTTTCCTTCCATTCAGACCAAGTTACGCAAGCTTATTTTGATGCTATGAAGGACCATCTTGTCCGAGCGTCATTAATGTATCCTCCAAATTATCAAAATGATTATTTCCTATATATCGCCACCGATGAAATGACCATCACTATGGTTTTGGTCCAAGAAGAAGATGGAATTGAACATCTGATCTATTATTTGAGTCATAATCTCAATGATACGGAAGTTAAGTACTCATACGTGGAAAATATTTCCTTGGCAGCTATTCAAGCTATCCAAATATTTCGCCATTATATCCTGCTACGAAAAACAACAATAGTTTTGGATTGCAACCCCATGACTTATATATTATCACGTCAATTGCTGGGGGGGAAATATTCAAAATGGATTATCATTTTGCAGGAATTTGATTTGGAATTCATCAAATCCAAGTCAAAGAAATCTTTAGTTTTGGCTGAGCTTCTCTATGACCTTCCCTTTGATAGTACTCCTACTACGTCGGAACCATCTATTCCAGACGAGTCTATGTTTCTGATCGGATCATATGATCCTTGGTATGCGGATTTCATCATTTATCTCCAAACCCAAACTTTTTGACCTAATACCTCTCGCTCTGATCAGCAACGTATTCGATACCAAGCCAAATATTATCTGATCATCAACAATACACTTTATCATCATGGTGTCGATACCATTTTAAGAAGGCGCCTCACTCATGAGGAGGTCGAAAAAGTGTTAAATGATTGTCATGTTGGGGCTTGTGGTGGACACTTATCTGGATATGCTACTACACAGAAGATACACTACGTCGGTTACTTTTGGCCTACTATTTTTCGAGATTGCATCCTCGCAGTCAGAAGTTGTCATGCATGCCATATTTTTTATCGTAAAATCCGCAAACTGCCAACACCAATGCATCCTGCTGTCTCTGTTGGACCATTTACAAAATGGGGTATTGACTTCATGACCTGTAACGATCCTTTGTCCGTGGCAGCATGGTTATATTCTTGTCACAATCGACTATTTTACCAAATGGGCCAAAGCGATGCCTACATTTAACAACACAGGACAAATAGGTGCATTGTTTTTCTTTAAACATGTTATTGCATGGTTTGGGGTCCCACAGGCTATAGTTATGGATCATGGGAAGCATTTTCGCAACCATATGATGTCTGAATTGACTACCAAGTTAGGATTGTCACATGATAATTCTACTCCTTATTATCCACATTCGAATGGACAAGTTGAGGCTGTTAACAAAATCTTAAACGAATGCTTCAACAAATGATAGGAGTCTGTAAAAGGAACTAGTACTTGATCTTGTACTCTGCCTTGTGGGCGTATCGAACCTCGGTGATAAACACAAACGGATTTACTCCTTTTCAGTTGGTGTATGGTCTAGAAGCTATCTTAGCAATCCAATGTGAAATATCATCATTAAAACTCGCAATAGACTTGTTACCTGACACCTTAGAAGAAGAAGCATGTCTCCTTAACCTCATCCATCTAGATGAAATGAATTGTGAAGACCAATTGTCCAACGAAGCGCATAAGAGACGTATAAAGGCGCAATATGACAAAAATGTCCAGCCTCGCATCTACTCAAAGGGCAACTTGGTCCTTCTTTACAATCAAGAAGCTGATGTAATAGTTACAGGGAAATTCGAACCATTATGGCATGGCCCCTATATTGTCAAAAGAGTTCTTGCTAAGGGTTCCTACGAGTTAGTTGATTATGATGGGATTCCATTGGCACAACCTAGAAATGGGTTGTATTTGAAACATTACTATGCTTAATCATGAGCGTAGTAATTTTTTGTATTATATTGTTTATATGTTGTTGATTTCCATTCACTATATTAATTTGGTTTTAGAGTTTTCTTGACGTTAGTAATACGCTTTACATTTCATCGCAGATGACAGAATCTTCAGAACCATTTGTTGCATATGTTGATGGTGCTAGTCGTAGTACACAGAATCTATCCTCTGCACTGTGGGCCATTTTCACTCTGAATGACGAGTTAGTGAGTTTTCAAGGGATTTGTATTGGTAGATCGACGAACAATATCGCTGAGTATAGCACATTGATTGAACTTCTCTCTAATGCCATTTCATTTGGTATTAACCGCATTAAGGTTAGACTCACAACTTGTGGTATTACAACTTACTAGTATTTATACTATTAGAAATCCAACACTTCTTAGATTGTTTCTAAGAGTTCAAATTTTGGAAATACATTTTGATTTTGTTCAATATCAACATATTTCCAGAAATTTGAACACTTTAACTGATTCATTAGCTAACCAAGTCTTAGACAGACATTTGCAACATAGGTAAAGAAAACATTCACATCATTAAATAGGATTGCGAATTAAACATAGGAAAAACTATGAAATCATATAGATAGATAGTTATAGGTTTTTACAAAATTTGTGCCCAAGACACATTGGTCATCTGACCTCAAAATGTATGCAAAATGTCACAAGTAAATTAGTGGTGCTCATGGTAACATGCTATAGATATAGAAATCCTACGGAGCAACCGCATCCAACGGTTAGGAACCCCAATAATGTGTCGCTGCAGTCGCATGGGAAGCTCTTCGATCCAGCTATCCGGAATCCCGAATTTCAACCCCTCTATGTGCTACTGAAGCTCAGCTAGAGTCTCAGCCATATCAAGGTCCTAAAGGATTGCACTCTCGACAGCCCTCTTTGTTAGCGCATCTAATTTGCACTCTGGTTCCTCTACTGGTTGAACACGACCAATATCTGCATTACATCAAAAATTTATTTTAGTCTTGGAAAGAAATCAAAACCTAAAAACATTGTATAAACCTTAGAAAAATCAAAAAACATGGTCAAATCATTCTTACCTATTGCACCCCACTGAGCGCCTTCTATTAATACTAGATTTGGATCTCCTCGGAAGTTGACGCCTGCGTATGTGTACTTATCGGTGGCGACAATCTATTGCTGGAACCAGGCGAAGAATGCAGTAGAGAACACAACAGTCGATTGGCCTGCATGCAGACCCATGAGTTCTACCCATCTCTACATTCAATGATCTCTAGGACTAGATATATCCAATGTTACATGTTGTGGATGCATCAATGGAATCCGTTCCAAAGTGAAGGAGATGAGGATTGAACCATAACTAAAATTTCTCTTCCTTCCTCCCTTCACTTTATTCAATTGTTCCTTTATCTGAGATAGAATAGCTTCAGACCAATTGGATATTGTTCGCTCTAAGCACTCTAGCACATACTTCATATACGATATATTCGCTACATGTAGTGTAATGGTGCCAACAAGTTTAGTGATCGTGAAAAGGATGGTTCTCAAAGGCAAATCCCTGACATCCAGGATGTTTATTTTTCCATATTTTCTAGGTTCTGCCCCTGGATAGAAATACTACATAATGTAATCCCTCACTGTCTCTCCTCCAATGGTAGAACCTGTGAGAGAAATGGGCAAACCTCTCCTCGACAAACCTGTGAGAAAATACACATTCTCAACTATTATGGACAACACTTGATTTTTTATGTGAAATGCCTCTATCGCCGGATCCCATGCTCGAACTAGGAACTCCAAGAGTTATATTTGTTGCCTCATTCTCGACAATTTGAAGTACTTAAGTAGTCCACAATCTCTCAGGGCTCTTACAGTACCTAGATCATTCAAGGCAATCATATCTTGTTCTTCATGTTATCTTTCCCTCCATGTAATCATCAGTATAATCTGATGGAAACCTGAAATATAACCATAAGATCCATTAGATACCATTCATTGCAAAAAAACTAGGCAAATTTTGAGCACAAAATGAAAACCAAAAACTTGAACTGCGCCCAATGCACTCCCTAGGTTGAGACAGTGCATTGCACATGCAGGTACCCTTCAATGTACCTACTATGCAATGCAAGTTTTGAAATTCAGGGGTGTGTTGCCCTCATTTTGGGTAGAATTTACCCTAGGGGCCTTAAAACCCTAGAAAATTGCAAGGAATGGAAATTAAATGAATACAAAAAAGAAGAGTAGGTTCATAGTATTAACTTGGAACAAACGGTGATGAAATTCGTCCACAGAAACGGCTGCAACCAATGACTGAAGTTTGGGGGAAAAATCAGGTTCAGAGCTCCAAAATGCAAATGGTAACTATGGAATGGTAAAAATGAATAGTGAAACTACTTTATATAGTCATTTAATTGTTCGCAACTTAAATTTATTTCTATGACTGTAGTTTTATTATGTTTTTATCATGAAACAGGTATTTTTAATCCATTTGATGTTGTTCTGAACAGGAAATACAACTGCTGAACAAATTAGTCATCTAAATTTATTCAAAGAATGACTTAACCATAAAGCATGCTTTTTCTCCTTATTTTTCGAGCTTTTTTAAAAACAAAAAAGGATTTGAAGTGCACTTTTATCTCTTTTTAGGGCTTCGATAACAGCGAAAAAGAAACCCTTGCAGTCTTCTTTCAACTCTTTTCAGACTCTGATAATGTGAAAATATTTCTGAGTGCTTGTCTTTTCGAGCTCGTTAAAGTAAATGAATCGATATCTGCTCAGTATAAGTTTAACCCTTTTCCGGACTAAGATGGATTATTTACGAAAAAGGAATACCTTGGTTAAACATGACCAAAGAGGTTCTATCAGATATTATTTTACACTTTTTTGAATCTTAGAGACAAAATTATGAAAAATTACTTTTAGAGTTCTCTTTCGTCCTCTTTTTCAGACTTTCTAAATATGAAAAAGGACTGGGCTATCACTCTCATTAAGCTCATTAAAACATAAAATATCGACAGGCTTGTCGATCATGGAATGAATCGAGTTTCATTCATCGCTAGACTCATTAAACTATTGAATAGAGATACTTTATTTTCCCGAAGGGTTGAATTATAGATCAAGCAAATGTTATCCTCCTCAATCTTGTTAAAAAATAAAGAGGTACTGATTGAAAAATGAGCGGGGAAAATTTTGGAAAAGTAAGCAAAGTTTCTTTTTGGTCGCAAGTCGCTCTTGAACATGACACTTCTTTCACTCCATGTCCGTGACTGTTTGGGTTCGGTATTCATCTTGACAGTTCATTCACACCTATGGTTCATCATACCTTCACTTCGGTTTTGGGTCAATGCTGCCAACTCATCACAGTGTCACCGATATGTTCAAGAGAAGTCATCTAGTGAATAAAAACTCATCCTTCTGCAATACTTGTAAACCTTCATTTTCATGACCGTCATCCCTGAAAAATTTCTATATCAAGTCATATCCTTGTCTCCGAAATCAGTAACTCCAGTTTTGCAATAGGGTGACTTCCTGTCGACAAAAAATCAATATCCAAGAAGTTCACTTAGAAACATCAGATTCCAGTACCATGAGGCTTGTTACAACATCGACAAGATCCTTGCTTCCAAACTTTTGACCGAAATATTTTTTTTGGCATTCGACATCAAATCATCTATTCACGCCTTACGAAATGTACTGCAATACCTTGAGGGCCATTGACATTAATGGCAGTTCTCTTGCATTTGTTAACAACTCACATTATTGGCTGGTAATCAAATGATGTATTTCCATGTTCGACTACAAATCATATATTCGCATGGCTAGACTTGTACCCGAATGATCGAGTGAAGGAGATAAGAAGACCACGAATCTACTTTCAGCCATCCATGCTACGATTTCAGGATTTTTGTACACATCATCTCTATGGTGACCTTACATATAGACTATCATCCAAACATGGGCCTATATCTGTAGGCATGTTTGCATCTGGGCAACATTCCAATGTAGACGACTTTCTAAATTATGTACATGTTATTAGATTGCTTTATGTGCTGAACATGGGAATGCCTACCCTCAACAATTATGATCAAAAGAGGATATATCATGATGTAATGTATTGTAGGATTGATGCAGGTGACCACTTCGCTTCATTTCCAGATTCATCACAGTGTAAAGCATCTCAATCAAATTTTATTATTATTTCAATCTCATGCTTTAGGGGGAAATTGTTATAGGTCATTTGGGCACCATTCCCAATGACCTGGTTAACAGGACATCATCTCCAAGATCAATGATCAAGGTTTTATCATTCCCTATCATTTTAGTTGCTACATGCCCTATGAAAAGAAACAAGACAAATCAAGCAAGACTTTCATCAAGAAAAGGTTTCCATGGTTTGAAGCTTATTATATAACATATGAGAGCTCACCAACACAGGCTCTAAGGGGTATAAGTGCATTTCATATGTAGGTAGCCCCATGCAAGGCTACTCTGCAAAGCACTTATCGACATTCACAGGTGCATTGGTCACATTGGGAGCGAAATTCTCACTGTTTTGGAATCTCCACTTGGCCAGTGCCTTCTAGAAGAGTTCACATGTGTCAAGCTTCGGATCCAAGTTTCCATTTGACATCTACATGACTAGAAACATGTCTTGCCTATTTTTGGAAAGTTATTGATTGCAAAACAACCTACAGTTCATCTATAAATTGAGCACAGATCTAAGTGCTTGAGAAGGAAGAATTTGAGTAGAGAAATGCGGGAGAATTTTCAATTGAGAGCTAGATTTGTGAAGCTACTGCTGGAGAGATTTATATTGTGATGAGGCTTGGGAATTTTGCTGGAAGGTCACTTCAAATCAGTCACTTGGTTGTAACCTCTCCTTCTATCATCAATAAAGAGTATTTCTTATTTTTCCCTATATGTATCTGTATTGACTTTGATTTTCCATATTGCAAGATCTTGGTTGATGTATATGGTTTATGCTTTACTGATTTAGCTAAATAGATTGAATAGATATATATATTATTGCATCTTCTGTTGTTTCAGTGTTCTTTCTTGCAGGAATCATTCATCTCACAAACCGCTTGAATTTGAAGCTGCAACAGAAGTGACAAAAGGAGCCATTTGGGAGCGACTGAACAAGTAAGCCTCCAATCCTCTCTGTGTGTCTGTTCTGAGTTAGGAAAAATAGTCGTATAGGCTTTCACTTTTTGTTCTATACTAGCACTTATCTAGGGAAGCGTGATTTATCCATAATTCAAAATTCTGGCCCAACACTGAGTGATTCAAAGTTGTAACAGAGTTGGAAGTGCAGCTATGCAAGTTGTAAAGTAGTTTAACTCAGTTGTGCTAGTTGTAATTGAAGATACACTAGTGAGATATCAAGTGAATTAATTACTAATTAATTCACAATCATTGGTCTCACATGAAAATAAAGATTTAATTTTATTAACTGCATGCATGTCAGATCCAGTGGAGACCTAGTTGAGTTCTAGGTGAAAGGGAAGTAAACTATCAATTGTGACATTATCCGGTTGCACACATGCAACCGCACACACATTGGATGTGCCCATGAGGATTGCGTAGTCAAGGTGGGAAATATTGCATTCATTCAGGGATTACTATCAGCAAGGATTGCGCAATGGAGGCAGGTTGTCTCAAGGCAGTAAATTGGCTAAGGAACTTACCAATTTTTGTATGACAGTGTGATACAATTAGCTTATGTACTGAGAGCTCCTGGATTGGAGATTTGTATGTAATTGTTTCATGATCCATGATATAATATACAATAGAATATAGTGGGTTTTTTAGCTATAAGCTTTCCTCGGTAAATTATATGTTTTGTGTGTGATTGATATTTCTTCATGATATTATAATTGGCAATTGTGTTTTAAATTCTGCAAATATTTGTAGAATTGATTATGTATTTAATAGTAGCATATTGTTAGATCAAGATAATCCAGTACATACATGTATTTTGTATAATTTCTACAATAGTATAGTAAATACAAGTTAATAACAAAATGGATAGTAATAATGAGTGTCTTCTCGTTTTGAAATCCAACGTAAACCATGTGAATATCCCAGACGACATGTGCCAAGCAATTTGTTTGAGCTAACATGTCGTGATGTGGAAATGAATAGTAAGGAACTCACGAACTATTTTTGCAACAAGATTTTTACAACATTAATGTTATTTGCATAGTTGGCCTCTTCCAAGGAAAATCAAGAGTTACCATAGCTACACGAAAAATAATGAACCAAATGTTACTAAATATAAAAGGAATAATAATTGCAAATTAATGAGAAAACAAAATCTAATCAAAATCGTTCATTGTTTTCCAAATAAGGCATTTGCCATGTGAATATGTCACATCACATCTGCTAAACGGTGGGTTTGAAGTGACATGTGATGATGTGACAATACCACTATGGAAGGAGAAACTAGACCAGAAGTAAGATGTGACAATATGATCCCAAAGCGGATTTTCCTAGATGAAAAGCATGAGTAGCAGTCATACTTAAGTTATGAAAAGACCTGCATCTAAGGTTCCATGAATAATTTTAAAGAAATTTTACTTGAGAGTTAAGTAGGAAACATATTATACATGTGAATAATCCAAATGGCATGTGAAAGACGATGGTTTTGAAGTTACATGTGATAATGTGGAAATTTCACCATACTGGGAGAACCTAGATTGGAAGGAACTCGTGAAGTATTTCAAAAGAAAGTGGCCGAGTGATCCTTGGATCTTCTTTTGTCATGGTTTTGGTTCATCCACAAACACACACTTCATCGAAGTCCATTTTCTAGGCCGCACACTGTCAATATCACAGTTGTTCACATGCATTACGGGGTATCTCTATCCTCGGATCTTCGTTCATCACGGTTATGGGTTAAATACACAAAACCCTTCTCTTCAGTGGCTCTTCATATTCAAAAAATGCCTCTCTAGAGGGAACCTCATGCAATGGGGACCATTGCTTCTTAAGGAGGGAGGAATGATCCGAATGGAAAATGGCATCAACCCATGGTATTCATCTACCCATGTTATCCATCCACCCATGGAATTTACCCATGGTATTGTAAATGGCATCGAGCCATGGTATTCATCCACCCATGATATTTATTTGCCCATGGTATTATAAGTGACCTATGGTATGTATCCACCCATGGTATTCATCCACACATGGGATTTACCCATGGTATTGTAAGTGGTATCTACCCATGGTATTGGCCCATGGTATCCACCTATGGTATTGTATCTCAAAAAGGGCTATAAATACAAGCCTATTTGTAAAGGACATTTTCCACAATGTTTTTTCTACGTTTATTTCGTTTATGTAAACAAGTTTCTTTGTGGTTTTATTTTCTTTGTGTTCTCTCTTTTTTTCTGGCATTCTAATTTTGGAGATCTTGTCAGATCTATTTCAAATTTTTAGATCTTAGGGGCCTCCCCCCAAAGATCTAGATCACTGAGTGATATGACTATTAATGTTGGTTTTATTGTGCTAGTTTCATCTTCAGATTTAATTTTTTTCTGTTGATCTGATGCTTGATGTAAATAGGTGTTATTATTTCTTATGTGTGTCAAACAAGTAGTTTAACTGAGTTTTATGAGTCAATTCAAGAGCATAAAATACACAATTAAAATATTGAGCAACAACAAAAAAATACATAGCAAACAATCACAATTGATCCCTCAACACAGAGTTTTGATGAAGGAGCTCACCCCTCCTGGGATACATCTCCTTGGTCTAGCTTCCATGGCTTGGGTCTCTCTATAATCTCAATAGTGAAAAAAATTCTATTTACATGCATCAAATACTCCTAAAACATACTCCAATGAGTCCAGAATGTCAAAATCTATCAAAAATGACTATTAATTATCTCAATTTGGCCTTCAGCTGATCTAGGCATGGCCTTCCTTCCTCGTGGCCCTAGGCTTCTTTTTTCTTCAAAGTGACAAAAAAACTTGTAGAATTTTTCCTCTGCCTCTGCAAGCTATACCAATATTTTCAAAGCATGCCAATCTGCTAGGAATGCTTCTTCCTAGGCAAAAATTGGTCTAACATTTCTCAAGATATGGCTCATTCAATTTTCCTTGGAAATATCCTTCAAATCTGGAGAAGACTCCAAATAAGTCTGCCAACTTTGGAAGTCTTACCGAATTTGGTGGCGCCCGTAAAAATTAGCCAAGTTAAACTGCAGTTAATTAATTGTAACATCGGATTAATAGGATAAGCACAGATTAATGCGATAAGCTGGGTTTAATACAAATCTGAATTAGAATTCGGGATAAGTGTGATGATAAAAGATTAAAATATGGATTAACGGTTAATAAAAATGTATTAACAATAATCCGCATTCATTTGAAATCTGCCTACACCATTGGTCATGGTGGATCAACATATGGGGAGGGGGTTGGGCCCCTCCATACCCCACCGATTCAAAACGCATTAATTTAAATATACACTACACACCTATATAGTCAACAAACAAATCTTGGCATAGTGCTATGGAGAGCACATCGTGTGGGGGATGTTGCGGGTTCGAGCCCCAACCTCCTCCCAGCTTGTGCGTAATAATTCTGCTCCACAAAAATTAAACAATAGCATTCGAACTTTGCTGTATTCTCAAATTTTCGAATATATAACCTTTGAAATATATAAGTTCGACCATTGGATAATAAATCGCACCATACCATATAATATAATTCAGACTATGGTTTAAATTTTTCCACCGTAATATAATATGTGCTCCAATTTATATCTTTAATCCAACAACATAGTTTCGACCATACGATATAATCTGGGACCACAGGAATATTAACATGCCAACAGACTACGGAAATTTGATTTGAATCAAACCTTTTTAATATCTGAATAATGCCACCATATAAAATTGAAATTCGAACTTAGGAGCTGGAGAGGGTCCACTAGAGGGGGCACATGGCGGCCCTTGGATGCACCACATGTCAGCCTCTGGTTGGGTTGTCCCTCATATAAAAAAAATTCTAATTCAACCTTAGGATGAGATCCTAAAAAAAAACCTTCAAACCATACTGGAAAATCATGTTGTGATACTTTTCACAGTGCCACTGGGCATAAACTGAATATTATTCCCTACATGCGGATTGGGCTTCAATGTCATCAACCTATCATTGTTCTTCATTTTTTTAAAAACTTTTATAGTTTTGAATGACAACCAACAGGCTATAACTTCTTCATTCAGATTCGGATTTCGATGAAACGAAGTGCACCTTATTCCTAGCAACGGGTCGGTCACAGTTGTTCATTTTTCAATCAATTCTAAGCACCTTAATTTTTTGAGCTTTTACACTCAGCACCTGATCATTCCTCCCCACTAGAAGCCTTTTGAACCCCAAAATCTCTCTGATTACTGATCATGTGGATGAGGGTATTGTTCCTTCACCCTTCCAGTCTATATCCACTGAAATTTTCCCATTTTCATCAATTGGAGATTTTCATAAAACCTTAACTTTTTCCTTGATTATTACGATCTTGTTTTGCTGTCATTAACACCATCATGCTGCAATTTTTCCGAATTTGTAGAGAAACAAGCTATTCTTGCAGAAACCATCTTGTTCCTACCTTGTTCATTAATCAAAGGAAACTTAAAAACTGTCTCACCTTGCACACTATCGTCATGGTGATTCTTAGTTGATATTTCTTTTTACTGGCGTCGACTCTTGACCAAGTATCTTCGCCATTTCCATGTACCTTTTGGAAACCAAAATAAGAATTTTTGGAACCCATTCCTTCTTGTTCAAGCTTCTTTGTGGCTTTCTCTTTGACCTTTGCACTCTCTTGCACCAACATCTTGTTTCCAACACTGCTCAACATCAATATTGACTGCAGCAAATGTTTTAGATCTTGTTCACCTCCTTTCAAAGACAACCTGTTAGAACCTTGAAACATATCATTACAAGCATAATAATCTTTTTGGAAGGTTTGATTCAAAACATCTCTTTGTTTGATCATCAACAATGTCAAATTATGACTTGCATTCTCTATCCTCTTCATATCTCCTGCATGTATAAGAGACAAACTTGTCTTCTTCTTATGTGCTCTAGCTATGTACTCAATACCATTCTTAAACAAGTGATACTTATTCTCATGGCTATGAAATAATTCTTTCCTATCATACAAATAAGGACTTCCAAATACAATACCTGATATCTCAAGCAGTACCACAACAAGTTCAACTTCATAAAGAAATTTTGAATTGATGGCGAATCTTAGTATGAACTTCCTTGTAACAGGGAAATTTTCATTCTTGAATATCCACCCAAAAGGATAAGGTCTTGGATGTCTAATAGTTTCAAGGTCTAACCGCTTAACCAAGTCTTCAGATATCAAGTTAGCTTGTGACCCACTATCAAAAAGTGTATCAATCTTGGTATGTTTAGAGACAAATATAATGTGGAAAATTTCCATTATTGTATCTTCATCTTGAGTAACATTGGAAAAATTTGAAGAAATAGTGCTTGATATGTTATTACCTTTCAAACCCATGGCTGTAATCTTTGTCTCATCTCTTGAATCTGACCCTAAGTCATATTCAACTATAGAAACAATTTTACCCTTTTCTTTGGCTTTCATTTTTTTTGGCTTCAACTCTGGATGAAGTTGCCAACAATGGTCTTCAACATGGCCAGCCTTTGAACAATTTTTTCATGTGAGTTTTCCTTCTCTCTTTTTACAGAGCTATTTATTTTTCATCTTCAATAAAAATTTCCCTTTCCTTTACCCTCACTTTCACTTTTCTCATCTATGTTTTGTTTCCATCTTGCTTCTAAACGTGTGGATTGAACACAAACCTCATCTATGTTTGTGGGATTAAACATGAGAATAGTGTTCCTAAGGTAATTTTGCAAACCCCCAACATAATTTAACAAATTTTCTTGAGAATATAAATTAATACCCAAAATAAGAGCTCTTCTCCTAAATTCATGAGTATAATATTGCACACTTTTCCCTTTCAACTGTCTAAAATTTTTCCAATCCATAATTTCCTTTTGCATTTAAACTAATGGATAGAATTTCCTTTAAATGGAAGCAATAAAACTTGACAAATACATAGAGATATTACCGTATTTTTTAATATCATCTTGAGTCCTTGCTTCCCACCATACAAGTGCAGATCCTTCCATCCTCAAAAAATACAATTGAATATTTATGTCACCTTCAAGAAGGTTCTGAATTCTGTAGTACACATCCAATTGACGTATCCAATTTTCCAATCTTGTTTCATTTATCTTTCCATTACACATTGGAAGCTCAAATTTGACATAAAGTTTGAGTAAGGGTGTTTTTCCTCTTGTGACTTTTGAGTGAGTGTGAGTGGTTTTTATGCTGGAAGTGGAAGATGATACTGATGGTGATGATGCAGATGTTGAAGATGGTGGAGATGGAGTTGTATTTCCTCCACTACCCTTTGAAATATTCTCTTCATCCTTCTTACTATATGAAGTTCCTTCTCCATGTGGAGGCTTTTTAACCTTCTCCTGCCATCCCAGTAGTAAATGCATCAAACATAATTTTAACCATCCTCTTTATGTCATTAAAGTCTCTCTTCAAATCATCCTCTTCTAAATGACCTTGAATCTCTCCAACACCTGACATGATGGCTATGGATTCAAGCTCAAGTTTTGATGCTTGTACCTCTTCAATAAACTCAGTTTCTTGTAAAACTTGTGCCTCTTCATTCTTAGCGTCTTGAGACAAAACTTAAGGTGCTTAAAGTGCATATCTGAGTGGAAATTTGGGTGAAGGTGGTGCTCTTGTAGCTCTCATTCTTATGGTCCTAATATTAAGACTTTCAACTAAAAATTTCCCTTCACCATTTTGCAACTTTAACCTTGTCAGCATCACAAATTTGCGACCATTAAACTTGCACAAAACTCAAGAAAATATAAAGAAAATAACCTTGCATTTCAACCAAGCTCGGATACCAACTTGATTTGAGTATGAATGTTATTTTTGTTGTGCTAATTTCATCTTCAAATTTAAAATTTATTTGTTGATCTGATGCTTGATGTAAATAGGTTTTCTTGTTGCTTATGTGTGTCAAACATGTAATTTAACTGAGTTTTATGAGTGAATTCAAGAGCATAAAATATAAAATTTAAATACTAAACAACAACAAAAATATACACAGCAAACCATCATAATGGATCCATCAACGCAGAGTTTTGATGAAGGAGTTCACCCCTCTTGGGCTACATATCCTTGATTCAACTTCCATGCTTGGACCTATGTATTATATCAATGTTGATTTTTTTTTTTTTTTACATGCATCTAATGGTCTTGAAACATACTCCAATGAGTCCAAAATGTCAAAATCTATCAGAAAAGACTATTCATTCTCTCAATTTGGCCTTCATCTGATCTAGGCATGGCCTTCCTTCCTAGTAGCCATGGGCTTATTTTTTCTTAAAAGTTACAAAAACACATGTATAATTGCTCCTATACCTTTAAAACCTATACCAATGTGTTCAGAGCATGCCAATCTACTAAGAATGACTTTTCCTGAGCCAAAATTGGCCGAAAATTTCTCAAGATATGGCTCATTCAATTTTCCTAGGAAATCTCCTCCAAATGTGGAGAAGATTCCAGATAAGTCCACCAAATTTGGAATTACTGCCGAGTTTGGGGACACCCCTAAAAATCCGCCAAGTTAAACTATAGTTAACTAATTTTAAAACTATATTAATAAGGATAAGTGCAGATTAATGTGATAAGCAGGGTTTAATACAAATCTGAATTAGAATTTGGGATTAGCGCGATAATACAAGTTTTAAATATGGATTAACGATTAATTAAAATGTATTAACAATAATCCACATTCATTTGAAATCCTCTCGCACCATTGGTCATGGTGGATCGATGTATGGGGAGGGGGCTGGCCCCCTCCATAGACAGTTCAAAACACATTAATTTAATTATACACTGCAAGCATATATAGTCAATGAAAAAAGCTTGGCATAGCGATGTAGATAGCGCATCGTGTGGGGGAGGTTGCAGGTTTGAGCCCTGACCTCCACCCAGCTTGTGCGTAATACTTTTTCTCTACGAAAATTAAACCATAGTATTCAGAATTCGTTGTATTCTCAAACCGTTGAATATATAACATTTGAAATATATAAGTTTGACTCTTTGATAATAAATCGTGCCATAACATATAATATAATTCGGACTATGGTTTAAAATTTTCCACCGTAATATAATATGTGCTCCAATATATATGTTTAATCCAACAACATAGTTTCAACCACAGGATATAATCTGGGACCATAGGAATATTAACATGCCAACAGACTATGGAAATTTGATATGGATCAAAGCTTTATATTATATGAATAATGCCACCATATAAAATTGAAATTTGAACTTAGGATTTTGAGAGGGTCCACCAGAGGGGGCACATGGCAGCCCCTGGCTACACCACATGTTACCCTCTGGTTGAGTTGTCCCTCATATAAAAAAATTCGAATTCAACCTTAGGAGTAGATCCTAAATAAAATTTCACCTTCAAATCAAACTGGCGAATCATGTTGTGACACTTGTGACAGTGCCACTGGGCATAAACTGAAGAATATTCCCTACATGCTGAATGGGCTGCCATGTCATCAACCTGTGACTGTTCTGCAATTTAAAAAAAAAATTGTCTATTCTGAATGGTGGTCAACAGGCTATAACTTCTTCATCCATAGTCGGTTTTTGACGAAACGAAGTGTGCCATATTCCTGGTGATGGGCTGATCACGGTCATTCAGTTTCCAATCAATTCTGAGAACTTTCATTTTTGAGATTTTACACTAAGCACTTGATCACTGAGGGACATTAGCCGAGATGGTGTGCTTCATGAGATGACGTGGTGGAAAATAGACCCGAACCAAGTCGTGAAGTATTTGTGAAGAAAATATGAGGGGAACGTTAGGCAAGATGAGGTGGATGATGAGGTTAGGTAAGTGTTGTGCACCAATGGATTAAGAGAGAAATGAGAGTTATTTAGTGAGCGAGAACAATTCCATCTGAAAGGAGAGGTTCCCAGATGAAACCTATGGGAACATCCATACCTATGTTGCATAGAGAACTGCATACGACGTTCTAGGGTATATTTTATCTAGGATTGGTGCAACAGTTAAGTATGGAAACATATTCCCATCAGGAAGTTAACTGGGATGTCATGGATGATGATTTTAGGAAAGTGTCTTCCAACAATTACTGGGAGAGAGATGCACGAGAAATTTATTTAGCAGGAACAATTCGATCTTGAAGGAGATATTCCCAGAAGAAATTTGCGGGATAAAACGTACCTAAGTTCCTGGGAGACTTGTATATATGGTTCGAACACTTATTTTATCGAGGATTTGTGCAACAGGTAATGATGGAAACAAATTCCTGGCAAGGAAATAAATAATTGGCTTTAAGAGACTTTTTGGAAGTGGTGTTATTGTATTTACATGGCCTGTTGATTGCAATATGAAAAAAAATATATTACATTATGGAACCTTGAGAAGAAACAATAATCCTTAGATCTTTCACCTAAGGCTCTAATGGCTTCGAGGTTGAAGTTTGTGATTTGTGCTTTACGCACACAATGCAAGCAAATAGACTCATAACAGTCATTTAAAAAAATATTTTTTCATTAATTCTGCAAATTCTTTGGGAAGAAATAGAAGAATTCAAAATTATAACAATGCAAGCGAATAGACTCATAAAATTCCCTAGGAAAAAAAATGTCATTAAGTCTACAAATGCTTTCAAAAGAAACAGTATTATTCAAAATTATAACCTGCAATTTCTTTTTGCATAACCTCTTTCTCTGCTATGTAGTTGGTCCCCAGAGACTTGTTAATATTCTCCTCCCTTAGAGAAATAAGGTCATTGGTGGAATATGTGTTGGAAGGAATTCTCAAATATAGGATTTTTCTTAGAGTTCGTGAGGATTTTAGTGCCATGAGAATGAATGTTTAAGGTATATTGTTTCAAAAGAACTATGAATTTCAAACATAAAATGGATAACTGAATGGTTGGAACTCTCCATTACGATATCAAAGTATTGTACATTATATAATTCCATAATTGATTGCACAAAAGGATAATATATGTATGTGAACAAGGAAAAAAGTAGAAAACTAGTTGTTGGTAAAATTATATGTATCCTAATTCCAACATTTAATTATAAAATTTGGGATTGTAAGACTTAGATATGCAAGCACGGGAAATGAAATATTAGAACCTATTCTAAGCTATGATAATAATTAACACTAGAAAGAACTGTAGAAATTTTAATAAAATTATGTATTACCTAATTCTCCTTATCTAACAATTATATGCCTTTGTTAAATACATAATCGCTTCTAGAAAATTTTCTTGTGGAATTTAAAACACGATTGCCAATTGCAATATCAAGAAGAAATATCAATCACAGATAACATAGATGTTTTTACCGGGAAAGCATAAAGCTAAAAACCACACTATCATATATTATGTATATATCATGGATCATGAAACAATCTCATAAAAAACTCTAATCAAATATCTCTCAATACAATATACAATCGTCTCACAATGTCATACAAAAAATTGGAAAATACATGCGCCAATTTACTGCCTCCTGATAGCCTACCTCCACTACGCAATCCCTATTGATAGAAATCCCTGAATGAATGGAATATTGCTTTCCTTGACTACAAAATCCTCATGGGCACATCCAATGTGTGTGTGGTTGCATGAGTGCACCCACTAATGTCACAACTGATAGTCAAACTGTCCCTTTCACCTACATATTAACTGGGTCTTCACTAGATCTGACATGCATGTAGTTAACAGTAGTAAATATTCAGTTGCATGTGAGACCACTAATTGTGAATTAATTAAATAATTGATTCACTGATCTCTCACTAGTGTATGTTTAGTTACAACTAGCACAATTGAGTTTAACTCACTTAACTGAGTTAAACTAATTTATAACTCACACAACTACAAATCCAACTCTGGTACAACTTTGAATCACTCAGTTACAACTAAGTCCACTTGCATGTCCCACCAACCATCCTTTGAAATCGAATTTGCTATAGCTAACTGGTTTTCCACTTCAGTTAACTATTTCTAAGTGCTCGTTGAGAATAGATTAATGTTTATTGTCCAACTATTATTAAGGGATAATAATAGTCGACACGCATATATAAATAAACATGCGATCTACAAATAGAAGTCATGCATACATCTATAAATAGAACATAATCTATAAATAGAATTTTCTCAACATCTATAAATAGACATCATCTATAAATAGAATTTTCTCATGCATTCTAAAAATAGACTTCCACCTAAAAATAGCCTGAGACTCCATCCTAGTGTAGGTGATTAATTTTCACTAGGATATTCTTGTTGAATCTCAATACTCCCTCTCAATAAGAAAGGGATTATACTTCACCCCGATCCTGTCTCTATGGTATTCGAATTTTCTCCTGGTGAGCACCTTCGTCAGAATATCTGCATCTTGATCTTCCGTAGGAATGTACTGAAGAAACATGATCTTCTGTTGCACACAATCTATGATATGATGATACCAGATATCTGTATGCTTAGATCTATCATGAAGCACAAGATTAATCGAGAGTATAATGCAACTCTGATTATCACAATGAATCATTGTCGGATCTAAATGAGAACCAAACAAACCAACCAATATCTTTCTCATCCATATAGCCTCACATGAAGCTTAAATCACTACCATGTATTCTGCTTCTGCTGAATTGAGTGCCACGAATCTCTATTTCCTGCTGTATCAAGAAACAAATATGGATCTGATACTGCAAATCTCCCTTGATGTGCTCTTTTTGTATGTTGGGATGCCTTCCCAATATGCATCCGTGAAGCCATGCAACTTCACCTCATCCGTTTGTCTATACCATAAGCCATACTCATATGTGCCCCTCAGGTATCTCAAGACATCCTTGCCCACCTTCCAAAATATCTTGGTAGGCTTAACCATTGCTTGACTTAGTTTGTTAACCACATAGCATATGTCCGGTCTCATATTCACTAAATACATTAGGGAACCCACTAACTGTCGATAGACAGTAGCATCCACTACCTCTGCAGAAGTAGCATCCTCTTTCCTCTAGTTTCTTAGAAGAGGAGTATCCATGGGTTTTCAGCCTTGCATGTGAATCTTACCCATTAGATCACTTGCATACTTTCCTTGAGACACAAAAAAGTTCACCATCTTGCTGCCATATTTCCAATCCAAGGAAATAATGAAGGAGGCCCATATCCTTCGTCTCGAACTCCTTTGCAAGGTCCTCCTTGCATGAGTGTATCAGCTTCTCATCACCAGTCAGTATTAAATAATCAACATAAAGAACAATGATTAAAAGCTTAACCTCCACCACAATTTGGTATAGGTCTACATCTGCCTCATTCTTGGTGAAGCCAAGTCTGGTGAAATAGTCGTCTATCAGAGTGTACCAAGTACAGGGTGCTTGCTTCAGCCCATACAACGCTCTTTTGAGTCTGTACACATGTGACTCGCTGATGAAGATCTCAAATCCTTTAGGGTTCTCTATGTACACCTCTTCCTCAATGATCCCATTGAGAAACGCAGTCTTCACATCCATCTAATGAATGCGCTAACCTATATGCACTAAGAGAGAAAGGATGGTCCTTATGGAAGAATACCTTGTGACAAGTGCAAAGGTTTCATCATAATCAATCCCCTCGATCTGTGAGAAGACCCGGGCCACAAATCTGGCCTTGTATTTCTCAACACTCCCATCAGCAGCTTTCTTTACCTTGTAGATCCATATCGAACCTACCACTGATTTATCTACCAGCCTTGGAACAATTTTCCAAGCACTGTTTCTGACAATGGAGTCATACACCTCTACCATTACATCTACCCATGTGGGCTCCTGCACTGCTTCCTGAAAGGAAGATGGCTCAGTCACGATAAATTTTCTCATGAGATCCATGTATCCAGTAAATTGTTCAGGAGACTGTCTTTGTCTGCGCTATGAAGTAGGGGCTCCTACATTCTGCGCAGTATCAAGTCTCTGCCTATCAGCTTCTGTGGTACGCCTTCTACCAGTTTTGATGTTTGGCTCTACGTGAGTGGACTCCTCCACTCCATGAACCTCCTCTTGTGGCTGATCCACATCTAGAGACTCATCTTTGGGAACCAACAGTTCCTCCTTCGCATGCAAGTCTAGCTCCCTCTCAAGCGACAACCGCATGGCTTTCCCCTCATCAAATTTTATATCCCGTCGCATAACATTCATCGTATTGTTAGAAAAATACAAATGATAATTATGGGGTGTTTCTATGTACCCCAAAAATATCCCAACTTTAGCAGTCAGCTCCAGCTTCTTCTTGGCGTTCTTGGTCACATGCATATAAACATATGAGCCAAAATTCTTAAAGTGAGAAACATCCAGTTTCTTACCAATGAAAGCTTCTTCAGGACTCTATCAGGACAATGGTTTTGCACATAAACCATAGTATTGCATGCTTCCACCCACAAATTCATTGGTAGGCCTTGATCATGCAACATCGCTCATGTTGCACCCACGATCGTTCTATTCTTCCTCTCCACAACCCCATTTTGTTGTGGGTTATGAGGCGATATGAGTTCTCTTCGAATTCCTTCTTTGCTCCAGAAGTCTTTGAATTTGTTAGAGATGTATTCTCCACCATTATTGCTCCTCAGAGCCTTCACTTGCTTCCCTAACTCTTTCTCCACCAATGCCTTAAACTCACAAAACTTTGAGAATGTTTGATCCTTCTTCTGCATGAAGAAGATCCAGAATTTACGAGAAAAGTAATAAAAAAAATAACATAATACCTATGTTTTTTTGTTGAAGCAATCGAGAATGGTCCACACACGTCTATGTGAACTGTCTCCAGGATCACTGAAGCACGATTATCCTTTTCATGAAAGGTGGAATTTACATACTTCCCCATGGTGAAACCCTTGCACTAATCTAAATGAGAAAGTGTTCCCATTGGAATTCCAGTAGATATTTGCTGCATGACTTTCAAGGCTCCATGATGAAGATGACCCAATCGCCTATGCCATAATTCACCCTCATCTCAGCTCACCACTTTTTTTTTCCTTTTCCATCATGGCAACACAGGCATCTACCTATAGCTTGTAGAGATTCTTAATTTGAATCCCTATCCTCTTGGCTTGAACCGTTGTTTTATGTCCTAGGAAATCTTTTCCATCGCTGAAAACAATGTCATAGCCTCTGTCCTCCAACATTGTGACTGAGACCAAGTTTTTCCTCAGACTTGGAACATGCATAACATATTTCAATTGAAATGGTTTACCTGACTCCCTCTCAAAGGTAATGTTACCAATTCCAGTCGCACTGTATCGTCCACTGTCGCCCATCTCTATATGCATTTGGAGATATTTCTCCTCCAAGTCACTGAAAATCTCCTTGTCTCTCGTCATGTGAAAGGAAGCGCCACTATCGAGATACCAACCAATCCCAATGAACTTGACACCATGCATGTGATCAAAGAGAAATCAAGTTCAAATTGCGAGGCAAGGGCCTCACTAGCTGCAGCTCCAGCAACCTTCTTATTCTTCTTCTTCTGCAGATAGTTAGTAGCGAGATGCCCATGTTCGTGACAGTGAAAACACTTCACTTTGGACAAATCCAACTTCTTGCCTTTAGACTTAGATTTTGAATGGAATTTCTTCCCCTTCCCTTTCCTTTCCTTGACAACCAAATCATAATCTTCTTTGTCATCATGATTTGATGAAGAGTCATCTCTGGTGTTCTGTCTGAACTCCTCCTGCACTAAATCCGACCACAGTCATTCCCAATTTGGTAGTTTTTCCCGTCCGTTGACAGAGTCTTCATAATTGTGCCAACTCTTAGGAATTCCCAAGAGAGCCAAGTCACCAAATCATCATCAACAAAAATTATTCCCACACTCCCTAGTTCATCCCGCATTGGACAAACTTTATGAGATACTTTGGAATATTGTTTCCCTTTTCCATCTTGATCTTCTCGAGTTTATCTTTCAGCACCAATTTCCTATGGTCGCTGCTGCTTTGGAAAAGATCTATCAAATCCTTCCACATATCATATGGTGTGGCTTTCCCATGAAAGCTTGAGACAATGTGGTCTCGTATACCTTCCAACAAAATCCTTCTTGCCTTCGCCACTTTCTTTTTCCATGCCTCAGGTAATGCAGCATCCGTTGAAGTGGGCTTAGGAACATCATTGTCGAGGAATTACTTTAAGCCATTATCTTCGAGCACCACCTCCATCCTGTCTTTCCAAAAAATGTAGTTCGAGCTACCCTCAAGTGCATACTCTAGCCGTAAGCCATTGAAAGCCATTTCTATGTTTACTCAACTGTAGCACTAGGAAAATATTGTAGCAAATTCGAATTGTTTCCACCAACAAACTCAGCTCCTACTTCAAAATTGCAATCTTCTGTGCTCAGATACCATGTAGAAATTTTAATACAATTATGTATTGCATGTATTCTCCTGATCTAAAAATTATATGCCACTATTAAATACATAATCGCTTCTACAAATTTGTCTTTCAGAATTTAAAACACGATCGCCAATTGCAATATCAAGAAGAAAGATCAATCACACATAACACAAATTTTTTTACTAGGAAATCATAAAGCTAAAAACCCCACTATCATATATTATGTATATATCATGGATCATGAAAAAATATCATACAAAACTCTAATCCAAGAGCTCTTAGTAAAATATACAATTGTCTCACACATTCATACAAAAAATTGGCAAATACATGTGCCAATTTACTGCCTCCTAACAACCTACCTCCACTGCGCAAACCCTGCTGATAGCAATTCCTGAATGAATGGAATCCTTCTTGCCTTGAATATGCAATCCTTCTGGGCACATCCAATGTGTGTGTGGTTGCATGAGTGCACCCACTAATGTCACAACTGATAGTCAAACTTTCCATTTCATCTACATCTAAACTGGGTCTCCTCTAGATCTGACATGAATGTAGTTAACAGTAGTAAATCTTCAGTTGTATGTGAGACCACTAATTGTGAATTAATTAAATAATTAATTCACTGATATCTCACTAGTGTATGTTTAGTTACAACTAACACAACTGAGTTTAACTCACTTAACTGAGTTAAACTACTTTACCACTCACATAACTACACATACAACTCTGTTACAACTTTGAATCACTCAATTACAACTAAGTCCACTTGCATGTCACATCAAAAAACCTTTGAACTCAAATTTCCTATAGCTAAATGGTTTTCCACTTCAGTTAGCTATTTCCAAGTGCTAATTGAGAATAGATTAATGTTTATTTTCCAACTATTATTAAGGGATAATAATAGTTGACATGCATCTATAAATAGACATGCAATCTATAAATAGAACTTGCACATACATCTATAAATAGAACATCATCTATAAATAGAATTTTCTCACCATATATAAATATACATCATATATAAATAGAATTTTCTCATACATTCTAAAAATAGACTTCCACCTAAAAATAGCCAGAGGCTCCATCCTAGTGTAGGTGCTTAATTTTCACTAGGATATTCTTGTTGAATCTCAACAAGAACCAATCACTAAGGATTATAATTTGTCACTAGACAGTGAGATTCTAATTCTTATCATGTTTCAAACCACAATATTTCATTACCAACAAAAATGTTCATGTGGTTTTATGTATTTATCTTATTAGGACTTGATAATTCAGTGGTTCTAATCCTTTAGTGATGCATACAAAAACTCATTAAACATGCTTCATAAAAGAAAAATACAGAAAATTAAATATCGAAAACTACAAGTAAAATCATGCCAAGTAAGTAGAGCAATAAAAGAGATAATTACTGAAAATGGAAACAAACTCTAAGGAATCATGCATTGCTACATAATAATAACTCAATATTATGAATTTTTAAACATATTCTATGATTATTCATGATTAGTTAACCAGGGAAAATTTTAGGGGCAAATTTTAGCCCAAAGGCGAAATTTAAGGAATTTTATAGTTTAGGGAGGTGAATTTTTTATATTGCACCCATTTTACCCATTTTATATAGTTAGCCCAAATTTTATTTAAAAAATAAATAATTATTATATTTTAGCCCAAAAATTTAAAGCGGATAAAAATTGCAGAGGTCAGATTTGCCCTAGATTTTCCTTGCAAAGGCTCGATTCGCCCTCGATTTTCATGGCAAAGGCTCGATTCGCCTGGTTTGGAGGTTGGAATCAATGCATTTGGTTACAATCACTGGGATTTTCAGGTTTTGAAGTTGGTTTTGGTTGCAATCGCCGGATTTCCTGGTTCGCAGATCGAGGGCAGGGTTGAAATTCACCTCTATAAATGATTTAAAGGTTTTGAAGTTGGTTTTGGTTGCAATCGCTGGATTTCTTGATTTGCAAATCGAGGGAAATCTGAAATTCGCGTCCCATTTGGTAGTTTTAATTTTACATGAAATAATATAAATAGGTTGAACGTTTTTTAGCAATAACACAGGTCATCAATCGCCTCACCTTCTGAAGAAGTGTGAAGAAGCCTGGGTAGAGCATGAAACCTTGCCACAGAAAACCAGAGACCGACTCGCCGGATCCAAGAATAAACAGAAGTCACTGATTGTCAGAAATTAGGATAACAAAAACTCAATCTTAGTGCACAGAATAGGGATCCCTAGTGGGTGCAATATTCGTGAAAAGATTAAAGTACTCGACAAAGATCAAAGGAGACACGAACCAACATGAGCGAACTTGAGCCGAAACTGAACATTTTTTGAGGTTCGCCGAATGTATGCGTCATGTTCGACGAATCCTTTAACATTGCATATATTTCTTGCTGCTGCCATTAATGACTCTTTTCTCGACACTTATTGAGGTACTAAAAATACAACTTACTAGGCATGAGTTTCTCCTAATTTCTTTTCACTGTATACATTTAATAGTTTGTCAAATTAGGGGGATTTTATTACAGGAATCTGTCTTTGGTGTCAATCCTCCGCCCTACTGAATTATTAGTAAGTATAAGGTACTGTGATTGGATCTGGATTACACGTTTGTCAGTAATCCTCTGCCTCCTGTCTTTTTGTCACATTAAGCTGAGGACAATGGAGCCATGGAATGGGCACAAGTTATGACATTGATTTTCATTTTCATATGAGTCGTCCATTTCTAATAATAAAAGGCATTGAATAACAAGAAAATATGCTTAGATTGGGCAATTGGTTCAGACACGTATTGAAATATTCACGCAATGATGTACAGATGTCCAAATATTCTGATTGTTTCCCTACTTTGTGACTCAATAATGGTATCAACTGTGTAACGGCTATCGCCAAGTGAGAATTGAAAGAGTATAATTATTTATTTGTTTGTGTTATCTATGCACTTATCTAAAAGACCATTGCATGTTCATCCTCTTCTCACTGTAGTTATTATTAATTTTGTTTCAAGTGATGTATATGATGAGAAGGTAGACGTAGAAGCCATGGGAGACTCAATAGGCCATATGACAAAAGAGGATTCGAATGGTGGTCACAAACATCTCTGAAAGAATGAAAATCACTGTTATGTAGGGCCTGTCCTGCCAATCCCCTTTTGTTAAGTACCTATTAGTCATGGTTAAAGAAGTCTCCTTGTCAAGCGCTTAAATATTTTGTTAAAATTAATTGCAGGTTGAATAAATGTTGTTGGCAGAACAAACTTTACTTGAAGGCCTTTCAGAATGGCCTAAGAGAATATGTGAAAACCACCGGGGAAGAATATATAACATGAAAAAAATAAACATTTATATTAGCTGAGCATCATGAAAGAACTGCCAAGCCATTGCATGCTTATGATTAGTTTCTTGAAGAAAAGGGTAACGCTAGGTTGTGCTTGATAATTGTATGATTCATTCTGAACACTTGGACCATGTATATACAGTCCATCTTGGACTTGCTGAAATATTGTATTTGAAAAGAAGAGAATGAAGGGGGTTACCAGACGTCTCACCAGAGTGCTCTATACAATCCCAGAGCTTTACTATAAGGCATCAATCTTATCCAATTTATTTAAGAGCATAGGAAATATCAGAGATTGGTAACATCCAAGGCTGTAGACTGGACATGTGATTTATAAACAATGATTTTGGAACTCATAACAGATGACTAGAGACTACCTCTGCCTATGGACTAACACCAGTAGGATACAACTGTAGGAACAATTGAGACTGTTGATCACAGCTAAAAAGTAGAGAATGTCCGAGCCAATCATAGATGACATGAGACACTTGGACTGGTAGACAGACACACAAAGTTGGGGACAGTAAGTACAGTAACATAACATGTGTGTTTGCAATAGTGATTCATCATGAGGATGCTGGAGAGTATGGATTTGATATATAGTAGAGTGGAAAATAAATTTGTGTTTGCATTCCCAAGTGTATTATGTATAAGGCATGTAGTTGGTTGAGGAAGTTGGGGTTAATGAAAATATAGAAGGAAGCTATGAATATAGAATGTTGTAAGGTTTCTGTACCACTGCAGGAACAATGGGGACTGTTGATTGCAGCTAAAAAGTAGAGAATCTCTCAGCCAGTAAATAAAGGTAGGAGACAATTGGACTGTAGACGAACAACACAAAGTTGGGGACTGAAAGTACAGTAACATAACATGTGTTTTTGCAATATTGATTCATGAAGAGGATTCTGCAGAGAGTGGACAACAAAATCCGTGTTTTCATTCTCAAATGCATTAAGTAAGAGGCATTTAGTTGGTTGAAGAAGTTAGGTTTAATATATAGATGGTAAGAAGCAAGCTATGGAGATAGAAGGCTGTATGGTTTTTGTGCCACTGCAGAAACAATTGAGACTCCAACATCCTTTGTGATGGGATAAGAGATAATGCCACCCACAAATTTGATTCTTAAGTCTCTGTTTGATTCATTCACCTATGTTTGGATTGCTAATTTATGAAACAAATTGATGTATTGTTGGACTAATTGCAAGGGCTCACACACAAGAGAAGAAGTAAGATACAAGTATGCAAGTAAATAGAGAATTGTTATTTTCACTTGGTACACTTCATTGTATCATCTATGTAGAGATTAAAAAATTGTTCAAAGTGAGCAAAGTTGGCCAAGTCTCCGATAAAATACATTAAATTGGTTGAGTGATCAAGTTATACTAAGTCATTTAGAAAGTGACAAGGATAAAGTACAAAAGCGTATTAAACTACAAAATAGATAAAAGGTCAAGAGGAAATTTTCTTTGAATTTGTTGTAGTAGGGGGGGCTACACCCCTTCCAACGATGTTCAAATTAATTTTTGAGCTTTATGTAGTTCGGGTCTTGGTAGGAACATTTTCTTGTACAAAATGGAACAACGTTGCCAGAGTGTGGGAGTAGGAGTGGGTAAACACTATTTCCTAAAAATCCCTAGGAGCAAAGTGTCTTGGGAGAGTTTTTTATGATATATATACTATTATATATATAATGCATTTATATTAAAAAAAAACATGCAAAATGCCAAATTGTCTATAAAATTTATGAAACATGGATATTTGTGCTACTTGTAGATGAATCCTTTGTTATGAAGAAGTTAGAAATGCTATTTGTAATATATTAATGATTAGTCATTTGAACATAAACCATATATAAATTACAAACATATGAATTTTGAAACCATATAATATAAAGTAGACGATTAATTTATGGAGTGAAATAGGTTATCTGTCAATTGTTAACATGAGTAAGAGTTATGTTTACAAAATTCCTAATCTATGTCCCACATTGCATTAGGACAATCTCTATCTAAGTCAAGTCATCCCACTCATCAACCATCACCATAATTCCCAAAACTTGTCTCCCCCGAGTGGCGCTTGAAGGTGATCAAATAACTACCAATTCTAGTCTTTGCAATCTTAAGTAGCTACAACTTAGAGTAAGTATCATAAAATAAATGGGCCCTTGTATGCTTGGTGATAAATTTGATGATTTTATTCCCTCTCTTGTAGAATTCATTAATCTATCCATATTGTCTATGCTTGACAATATTATGCATCGAAAGGTTCAATGTGTGCGCCAAACACCCACCAAAAGATGCAATGATGCACTCACTTAATGAATTTTCTTGCTCCTTTGCAATTTGCTATGTTATTAGTAATTACTTGAATCACATTATAAGGACTGATATCATTAGTGGTTTTTATTTGGTCTAAAATATTTTGACCAAACATAGTAATTGATGAGAGTCCTGTAGTGAAGAAACATCACATTAATAGCTGAAACACTAAGAACATTTATCGCAATTTTGTTTCTAACATTTATCCTACCATCAAAGATATGGATACCCCCTATCTAATAACACATTTGTAATTTGTGACAAAGCTCTTTGGATTTTTTCTCTTACCCTATTTAGTAACACAATGTTAGTTTTCTCATACTTCGGGCTCTTGCATCCGTGGGGAGATTTGTGGATGGATCGAGCCATATCATGCCAATAGGGGGAAGTAAATAATATTGAATGGCATACCATATACATAGAGAACTTGTACCAATTTTGCATCCACCTTATCCCTACCACCAATATCAAGGAAACTTGTTATTGATCTTCTAGATGTACCCCTTGCATGCCCTATGGTTCCATTAGCATGAGCGGATGTTGATGTGGTGCTACCAATTTTATATGATGTGTCACATTGAACCTTTTGTTGTTTACTATGCTTTCTTTATATGACGTCCTCTATATTTTGATGTATTTTTCTCTCTTCCTCTGATACCCTGGGGAAAATTGAGATTCTAATGGTGTCTTTATTACTATCTTTCTCTAATACCCCACAAATGTGCATCTTCACATGGGTAAATGAATTGATGTATGTTTTTTCTTGTTGACAACCATACCTATATAAAAATATAGTGGTTCCACCCCCAATCCTGCCCTCAAGTTTTGTCACATGCTTCCATAAGTGTGTTCATCTTCATCCACTTCCAAGCTACCTATTATAAATTAAAGTACACACAAAGATCAAGGAAATGAGGAAAATAGTGAGGGTGAAGTGTTTTTATTTCCCCCTTCCATTTTCCTTAAATCCTAAACCAACCCAAGGGCCCCACCTTTTAAAAAAAGAATACCTTTTCATAATTTCCATAGGTGTACATGAGTGGGATTGATGGGAATGGTGGAAGCTTGGGTAGCATAGGGAGTTTGAAAAATCATGTGAGGGAGTAGGTTGCTTGGACAATGATAGGGAGTGTGGTCTCACGGGTGCTCCCTATGCTATCTTTCTTGTATTTTTGGCTTGGGAGCATGGCCTCATATAACAACCTTGGTAACCTTGAAATGGAGTGCTTGAAATAGTGGAAAAAATCGTTGGATAACCTTCTTACTTAAGAAAAAAACTACTAGGTGTATGTTGAAAGTTGAGAAGGAGAAGTATTGATATATGATTATGAACAAGTGGAGCTACATAGGTAGTTTTGAACTCAGAAGAATTGAAATCATTCTTCTTCATATTTGTGGTACATGGGACTTGTTTCCACAAAATATAGTAGGCCTAGTGCAAAGCCCCATTATGTGGAACCATACCTTATGGCAACAACAGAAAGGGTTGCCATCGTCACCTCAGTAACCTTTCTCCCGCTCTTTAGTGGTATTTGACCACAAGGGAGATTTTCCTAACTCACCTAAAGGATAAATAACTACTATGTCTCAAGGTGATATGTAAGAGGTCTATAATATGGGATAGAACATCAACAAAGCCTAGAAAGGCCTAGATATTCTATGCCATAGTTCAAGTACTCAAATTTCTAGATCAAAGATATGACTGTTATAAGTTAGGGTTTTAATGATTTGCAATGGTAAGGTGCACAATGTCATATAACAATAAAGGAAAATTCCTATCAAGGATAATCAACAAGAGGGAATA
This sequence comes from Pinus albicaulis, assembly GCA_034641835.2. Lineage (NCBI taxonomy): Eukaryota > Viridiplantae > Streptophyta > Pinopsida > Pinales > Pinaceae > Pinus > Pinus albicaulis. The sequence continues at coordinate 942,240,592 of CM076579.1, read as the reverse complement.
AAGGCCTTCCAATAAACACCCAGGGTTAGGGTACCAATGGAGTAATATGGCTAAAAAGTATGCATAAGCAACAAATTATTATGATGACATCCCTAATAATAAAGGATTTAACTGTGGACAATGCTAGATTTTTATTTTATGTGATTTATTGATGCAATTTCTAATTTATTAGCCACAAACATCCAACACAAATTCACGTTTATGCAAACATTCTTCCCTAAAACCCTAGTAGTGAACCTTAAACGTCTAGGAACAAGAAAAATAAGAGGAAATTTAATGGATTTTTTGGATGATCAATGCAATAATGATTGTGCCTTATCCTAAATGGGCTTAATTGAGTCTTCTAGGGGCTAAAATTCCATGGAAAGGTTTTGATGGAGTAGGTAGGGATGAATAGGGCATCCACTTTTAAAACCCTATCTATTTTCTTTGTGAGGGGAGAAATTAAATATTAGGAATGCATAATGGAAGTTTCCTTATAGTTTTCAAGAGAACAATTTTTCATAATATAATGGAGCAAGATTTCATAATGATATTAGCATTTATTCACGACACAAAATAGAAACCCTAGTAGCACAAATACAATATGCAAAATCTAGAAGATAAAGACCATCTCAATACAAAAGACCATTTCCTTGAGAATTCACACCACTAAAAAGATCACATTTTTCCCAAGTAGAAAAAAAGGACTAATGTACACTCTTTGGAAGGGAAGAGTGGTAAAATGTGTTTTGATGAAATGAAATAAGGGGAGTCTCTATTTATATGAGGCTTACCACACTTATTTTTACAAAAGTAGAAGAAAAAACCGTAATTACAAGTTTACTTTGAGTATTTCACAAGTGTGAGGTTACAAGCCAACCTCAATAACTCAAAAACATAAAAAATAATGCCAAAAGAGCCTATACATGTGGGAGAAAAAGCTGCCTCCACTATGACGTCATCATGAGAAGGACCTCCAAATGCCACAAGTGACAAATAGGCTAATGAGTGTTCCATTCTCCAAAAAGTAGCTCCATGTCTATGGGTACTCCTCCAAAGTGCCTCCATACCAAGACATCATCACCAAGGGGCCCTACATCAGTCTCTAAAGGGCTAGAGGGGTGATGTGGCTCCAATATAGTCAAGTGTTGGGGTCAAAGAGTGATGTGGAAGCCGTCCCCTATCATCTTAAGGATAACCATCATCATTCGGGCTTTGGAACAAGCAACGCCCATCAAACAATCTTTAGGCCGACTTGGGGGTGTTATGGGTCCATTTGGGCACATTTTTTGTAAGTCCAACACCAATCCTTCTTGGCATAGTGTTCAACATCTAGGGGTACCTTGGAGTGTCAAGTACCATGTGAAAATTGTTGAAAATAATGTAGCTATGGTCGGCATTTTTCATTGCAAATATGAAGAAGAAATCAATTTGCGGACACCTACAAGTCGCCCCAACTAAGCCCTATAAGTCGTCTCCAAAAAGACCTGCATGTCGGCCCTATTAGGGTTAATTAGCCCACACATGATGCCTATATATATGAGCTCGTTGGCACTCTTTTCAACCAACCAATTCATTAAGTATTTTGATTTGCAATTGGAGGAGATACACCACACGTGAAAAGAAGAGGAAATGGTTTCTTTGATCTGCTTTGACCTTATTCTTGGAATTGACGTTGACCGAATTAGTCTTGGGAATTCTTACTTTTGTTTGGGCTACTAATTTATGTCACCTTGAAGGTCGAAAACTTCCTAGATTTGGATATTTCGTTGATTGAAATTGTTGCTACATTAACCGAGATTTCTTAACTGTCGAGTTCCTATGCATGGTTCATTGATACTTCTATGGTAGCTACAATGATATTCTCTGTCTTCTATTACAGTGATTGTAGGCCCTAACTTCGGCCTTATTGAGCAATCTATTACAAGAAATTTGGAGTTGATCTTTCTCATTACATTGACAGACTATGATTAATATTTCTCATTGAAGAGTAATTTGGATTTATTGGAACATTTTGATGTAACTTTGATGGACAAAATCTCTCTCACAAGGAAAGAATTTAGGGTTTCCTCCTTGCGGGTTTTTCCCTGGATGTGAGCCTAATCTTTGTCTTTTGTCTCTTATTGTTTATTGTCTATTGTGCTCTCTATTAAAGACTCTTGTTGAAGAAATAATGGTTGAAGTTTTTCATGTAGCTACTTGTTGATTAAAGTATAAAGAAGGAAAAGTTTGCATCAATAGAAGTAGTTATCAATTGTGAAAAACTATTCTAGTCATTGCAACACTAGAATTTCAACATGGTATCAAAGCGAGGTTTGGAAAAAGAAAGGCTGAAAAACACTCAATTGGCTTTTGAATCAACGTCTGGTGTTTTTTTTGCTAAGGCTCAAAGCAATAAACAGTGGCTCAATATTGATACAACTCATGCTCTGCTTCATTTTGGGGCTCGCTCATTCATGAAAAATGTCTCAAGAAGAATGCCAATCACTGATGCATCAAAAAGGAAGACAAGGCTTCAACGAGCTTTTACATCAACACTGACTGCCAGAAGTGAGGTTAGGAGCATTTGTTCCACTGGCCTTATTTTAGCGTGTGTAGGTGGTGCTTTTTATTCACAGAGTTTTATTCTGTTCTTTTGCAAAAGCAAGTGAATATTTTATCTAATACATAGCTCCAATTGCTATCCAATGGTTTCGATTAAAAGGCTTGCATCTGGAGCCATTGAGCGGGATGTCATGGAAGAGGAAGGGGACTTGCCCAAAATTGACAAAGCAGATAATGAAAATCAACTTGTTGTAGTTGAACATGTTCAAGAAAATTACTATTTCTATTGGTATACAGAGTTGTCATGGGAGCCTTGCAAACTATTTTTGTTACTATTTGAAATAACATCATCTTGTCTTGGAAAAATACACTCCATTTAAACAATTTAATCAGACACTAGTTGTTCACTACATATTACATGTGAGCAGCGTGTCTACCATACATGAATATCTCTACTAGAGAATTAATCCACTCAAGCATCAGGGAAGGTTATAATTTATGAATGACGAATTTAGGCCAAGCATTGATGCGAGCCTTGATCCATGTCTATAGTGTAGATTCAATTCTGAATAAATAGTTGTATGTCTAATTTGTTTCTATTTTGGTCCCCTGTGTTTGTTGTATTTTAGGCATGCAACAATCTCTCATCAAACTACATGTTAAGCCAAGTTGATATCAACAAGAAGATGCAGGGAATACTTATTGACTGGCTGATTGATGTACTCGAATAATACATATTGATGTCTATATATTTCTGTAATATTAAGCCTTTTTTACCTTTCCATTAATAAATTTCTGACACAAACAATTTGTGCTTACAGGTGCATCTAAAATTTGAGTTGATGCATGAGACGCTTTTTCTCATGATTAACTTGATTGATAGATTTCTTTCTGTGGTGTACACTATTACGAGAAAGGATGTTCAACTAGTGGGGTTGACTGCCATGCTACACTATTACGAGAAAGGATCTTCACCTAGTGGGGTTGACTGCCATGCTATTTGCTGCCAAATATGAAGAGATTTGGGCTCCCAAGGTGGTAAACATTAACGGGAGAGGAAGTTCGTTGTTAAGCTGAAGTTTTTTATTGATTTGTTTTGACTAATTAGAATAAAAGGCTTCACATTCTAACTCATTTTTCTTAAGGGCTTTACAGAATATGAATTTTTGTATTGATTTGTTTCGACTAATTAGAATAAAAGGCTTCACATTCTCAGAAAACTATGGATGTACCTCTTTTGGGCTTCAAGAATTTCTTGATAATATAATCTACTCTGTTATTGTTTAAAAAAAATGATTGAAATAATGAACAAAACATATCATCCTTACTTTATACTACTCAAGAGGAGTTATGGAAATGTTTACAATGCCATAAATGTGCTCTAAGCACACTGACAACATTTATTAACTTCCTTACAACTACCCAAGACAAACAACACTCGTATAATTCTTTCTTTGTCATTGCCAGCGATGGGGTTTTTTGAATTTCTCTCCAGTCAAGCTGTCATAGATATGGTAAGCTTCAAAGTCTATAAATTTGTTTTAAATGACTTCAAATTGGAAAAGCTTAGCTGTCTATCCAGAGAAAATAAGGCGCTGTCTTTGTTAAAATGGAAAATCTGAGTGTTGAAATGCAGGGTCTCCAATCTCAAGTATGGCAACTCCAGACAATGCAACACAACAGGGAGGCAGCTCCAGAAAATGAAACACAACAGGGAGACACTCGAGGCAATGAGCACAAAATCTATTTTGCAAACTAATACCTTATTGAATGCCTCACCAAAACCATTTTCCTAGTAAAAAGGTGAGCTTTGTGATATTGAATCAGAAGTTCCAGAAAAAGGAATTTTAATAGTTTCATTCACAGGTACTTACCTTCGTCTTAATGATGGAAAAGGGGCAACCAAACCTTCCAAAAGAAATTTGATAGGTAAGCTTAGAATTTTTCTGAGTTATTCACTCTTCAACAACCTCAGCTTCAACCTACTTGAGCAAGAATTATGTTGTAGTGGTAATGTATCTCATTCTTATTCTCCTTGGTTGTTCTAACACTCACCCCAGAAAAGTCAATTGCCAATATGTTAGATGTCAATCGGATTTTAGACTCTAGAGGCATTACATCTCTTTGTGCCAACTTCCCATCCTATGGTATTCTTGAACAATTTTTGCAAGCATTAAACAACTTGAAGAACTTTTCTTGTTATAATATTTTCCTTGAGTGACTTCCTGCAACTCTTTGATGTGTTGATTCTAAAAAATATCTCATGCTATACCATGCATCTACATAATCTTAACCAACTCATACAATAGACCATAAATAATCTGAGAACTTGCAGCTCACATAGCTAAAGCTCTCATCTTTAGGTCAACCTGTCTAAAACCCCAAGAATCGTTTTCAAGAAAATTTGTAAAATCTTCATATAAGTTGTGGTGGCTTCAACTATAAAAAAAATGCATCCTGTATTACTCATCTATTGAAATTTTTTCTTTACCTAATTCAATACCAAGAGACTTGCTAAAGCCTTAACCAATAAGAGACTTAACCAAGGTCAATGTTAGTTATTGAGGAAAAAGCGTAATCACCTGCAAATTCTACCCCCATGAAATGATTTTTATTAACAAGGTACTTTAATGTTTAATAATCAATGTAAAAAGGTCAAAAGGTTGGCCAATATGCATGTCTAAGCTTTTGCAATTCAAAGAACATTGCTAAAGCCTTCCCCAGTTTCGTTGGATGATTTTTTTTTGCACTGTTTATTTTTTAAGCTTGCACAAAACATAGTATGGACAATATTCCCTTTTTCTAGTTGAGCTAAATTTATACTCACAATGATTTTGAGGAATGGACATGTCAAAGCCTATGTTTCACCCAGTTTTCAAGATGGAGGAATGTGGGAGAAAAGAAAACCATATGGGCAAATGTGGGAGCAACTCCAAATTTTATAGAAATTTTTTGGGACAGGGGAACATTGAGTTTCCAAGTATAGAGGTCCTTAATTTCTAAAATTATAAAAATGAAAATAATTGATGATAAAATCCCAACAATAACAATCCATCCCATGCAAATTCATCATTGTGCTATCTAGTGGAAAGACTATAATCTTGCCAATCTTAAAATCCTGAAAACTGTTAAGTCAACTAAATTCTGAATAGGATATCAAATTTTACTTTCTCCATATTAAGTTCACTGAGGTTGGAAGCACTCTCAAGAATCATGAAACAACTAATGATAATGTTAAAGTTTAAATAAACATTTACAATCTCCTTTATCTTATATTTTCACAAAACCTTCAAAGATTTATCCCCTATATTTGTTATGTCTTAGGTGTTGTTGGACCAAAAATTGAGGGGGAAAGGGGGCAAGCACCCAGGCATCCTCCCAGTTTCTGTTCTTTCCTTTTATTTTATTTTTGTATATGGAGTGAGGGGGGTGGTGGTTGGGGAGTTTGCAGCACCCAACTACCCCCTTTTTGGGAAACAAACCAACAAATTTTGCAAAGAAAAATTTCCTTTTTTTTGTATATGGAGTGAGGGGGGTGGTGGTTGGGGAGTTTGCAGCACCCACCTACCCCCTTTCTAGGAAACAAACCAACAAATTTTTCAAAGAAAAAACACACCAACAAATTTGTTCAGAATTGAATGTGGGATGAAGCAACTCTGCAAAATCCAAATCAATTCCGTAGAACTTTTTGACTTACAAGGCATGCTTAAGCAGAACATATATAATCCAACAAATTTGCAGAAAATTAAATTTGAGATAATATATCTACCCTTGCAAAGCGACTCTGATTTTTCCTGAATTTGAAAGGAGGCACAATACCAAGTGAAAAGGAACACAACCTTTGATGAATCCAAACTAAATGCTCACAAGAGAACTGATCTCTAACATTGATAATTCATTTCTTAATAATAAAATCAGAGAATCTACATACAAATTTCTTAAATTTCTTCAAATATTAGGGTGACCAGGGTGACCATTTTAAAGAAGGGAAAATTTACAAAGTCTAAAATTTTCATGTATATGTAGAAAGCTTCTCGAAATATCAATGTTGGATATGAAGATTTTGAAGCAGGAAAATTTTAACGAGCCACATGAAAGTTGGCAAATGTGAAGTCATACTTTTGTCTCAGATTTTAAAATCTTACAAAAAAAAAAAATTATATTTTATAAAAGGATTGGGTCATTCTTGGAAAAAAAAAAACACTTAAAAAAAGTTAGCAAATTTTTGACCAATCATTTCCATTTAATTAAAAAAAAAACATAAACACAACAAACTGAAAGAATCAAATCCATTTTAACAAAGACATCGCCTTATTTTCTTTGGATAGACAACTAAGATTTTCTAATTTGAAGTCATTTAAAACAAATTTATAGACTTTGCAGTACGATCACCAATACTCCTGGTAAATGCAGTCCCCAGATAATTTGCATCGGGCAGCCAGGTTTTTTTTAAGTTTCCATCCACCTCTTCGGTTAACATTCATTATGTTCTATATGTAGAACATCAAGACACTTTCCTTCCCTATCTACCACTCCACCTTCTGGCATTCCTTTGCACCTCTTGGTGCAATTTCTAGTTTACTTTTCTACCACATTTGCAAAAGTTACTTTGAATCTTTTATCCTTTGTCTTCACAAGAAAATAATGTTGAGAATTTTTCTCTGATATGATGACACCATTGGACTTATTATTATTTGAATTAAGATCATACACGTCTTTTCTATTATTAGTTGAACCAACACCTATAGCTTTACCAACTAACTCTTTGGTGCAAATATTAGGTAGAGCTAAATTTGAGAGTTCAACCTAGATAGTATTTACTAAGTCATTAAAGTTAATGAGGCTCTTATTACACGCTTTCTTTAGGCCATGCCAAGCAACATATACAGGCCTCTTCCCTGACGTGCTAAGGAATATAGCTATATCCAGCACCTGTGGTGCATTACCTTTGGTATTTGGCTACACCTCATCTCTTAGCCTACATCCAACGATTTTAAGTCCCAATTAATGGGAAAGCAAGGTTTACCATGAAAGGCAGAACATAAATAATTCTCATTATGGCACCTTTTTCCTCAGCATACCACATAATGCAACCAGATTCAGACACAGAATGACTAAAACGGTGCATATGATACACCAACTCAAATCTAAATTCCAATACATAACCTTATTTAGAATCGACTCTTCTATTACCTATTTCAATATGAGCCTGAGGATATTTCATTTGAAAGTAGTTTTGTAAAAAATCTTCCCTATGATGCCCCTGTTGTAGTTTAATTGAGGCTTCAAAAATGCATTTCGAAAGCTCCTTAGAATTCAAAAATGCATTTTGAAATCTCATCAGACTTCAAAAATTCACTTAGAAAGCTCAATGTTCAACCAATTTATTGAAAATTAGTTATTAATTTAACATAGTAAAGACATGTTTGAAAATTAGGGAGAATCAAAGCAATGTAGATTGTTATTATGAGCTGCATATTTAAATGCTAGAAAATGAATGATTACTATTACAATTTTGTAACAAATACCTGGATATGTAAGTAAAGCCAATGCAATCCCTTGTAACAACTTAAAACTTAAAAAAGTACATCCGCAGATACTTTTGTAGAATGGCATAGCTTTTAAATAATAGGTAGTTGTGAAACTCTAAAATTAATAGATGACATGGATGTAATTGTAGATTCATGGTAGACAGTGATGCATGGAGGGAACTTGAAGAATTAAACATTTCGATTCAAATTTAAGTCCACAACTTTGAAAATATTGTTTTACGTAGCAGATCCTAATCCTGACTCTTATGCATATTTTCTTAATATTTTTTCAAAATTATAAAGTGAATACATAAAAATTGTTGTATTTAACATTCATAACAAAATTATGCTGTGAAGCAGGCCTGCTATTCCTTTGGTAGAAGGATTATGTTCCACGTCCACAAGATGTTATATCTATATTATAGTACTATACCAGACTAACAATCATGATAACAATTAGTAGAACTATCATTAGATAATACTATGACTATGTTAATACTTAATAGATCAAGAAACATTGTAAGGTTTACATCTTACAAAAAGAAACTTGGTGAAGCACAATTAGCCAAAACCAGTGATTATGGAGACACTGCTACAACCAGTGTATTGTAATTGGAGACACTGCAGGAACCAGTGTATTCCAAAGTTAATGAGAAGCTCAAGGCCAAAATAGAGGTAGAAAGAGAAAATAACCTCTTGGATTTATAAATGAATAAGGCAAAAGAAGGATCCAGAGGGAGCCTCAATAAAGTCATTAATACTTTGCTCTTATAGTTGAAAGCCTGAACATGATGAAGGGTGAGTATCATGACCTTCTATACAAAAATGAGCTTTGAAACAACAACCCTAAGGAATGATGAGTCTAGTAGCAATATTCTACCACCATCTGGATACAAATGAGGAAGAATTTAGTTTGAACAATTTTTGGCAGCTTTGGGAAAGACAGCTTGAGTTTATCATAGTGATCCAGGCAAGTGTATGATAATGAAACCAATGGGGGAAAATGTGGCCTTGAGCATTTTTTTTCGATTTTGATAGTCTAGATAAGAAATCAAAAATTGTATTATTAGCCCACTTCTTTTTTATAATGACAAGGTTGCACTATTGCAGATAAGAAAATAATTATGTACGGCGTGTTCATTACAACTCAATTTCCGTTCGAAAAAACTATAAAGGTTTGTGGTTGGTATATATCATTGTGTCCTTCCCTAGAATACTCTTGCAAGTTTTTTATGGTTATGGATTATTCTCTCCATTCACAATGTTTCTTCAAGCTTATAGGCATGCATTTAGTGGTTTGTGGATTATTCTCTTTCTTACAATATCTATGCTTACATATCATATGCATTACTATAATATCTAATGCTTTGATGCAGAATATGTATTCTCTTAACAATTACAAGCATTTTTATTTCTTCTCCACCTCGAATGTTGATCCAAACATGGAATTTCTAGACAATAACTGAATAACCCTATCGATTTTCTTACAATACAAAAGCCCACATTGAGTCGAAAAAAATTATTTTTATTGTTCAACATTATATCAAGAATAAAATGAAAGTTTCCATAACACATGGTATAAATAAGAGATACAATATCCCACAACTCATGTTTTCTGAAAAACAAAAATATTGTAGCTCAAATGACAGTGGAAAAAGTACATAAAAGGTCAGCTCTGAAGACAAATTCCTCTCTTACTGTCTAATTTTCTATAAATTAACAACAAAACTTAACTCCAAAAGAAGTACTACATGGCATGCATTCAAATGTAATTGAAATATTCATAATTAGATGTAATCTTTTGGTGCGACAATCTCTTTTGTTATCTCAAAGTCAAATATTTAACACTAAAGGAGCTTGATTCTTTCTAGATCTGCATCTACATTTCCAGTTCCATTAAATGAGGGAAAAATGTGATCTAAGGGAATTTTAAACTAGTTCCAATCTTCAATATCTTTATTCCAAAATTCCCTGTCAATGATGGGGCTAGTAACTGCTTGATAAATTTGCAAAAAAACTGGAATCTAAGTAAATTTAACTAAGGGAAGAACGATATATCTGCTTCCATACCACTGTTATTTTGAAGGAAGAGTGACCTCGCAAGTCTCAAGCTTTGTAGATAACTTTAATAAAACAAAAATTGAGCACATCTTGGTTTTCTCTTCATGAGGTATGGTTCTTTTGCCCTTTTCTTAATAGCTTGTTTCATTTTTAGATGAATTTCTCCAACTAACTTCTTCCTTGGTAGTAGTTGCAGATATATAGATGGTAGGTAATATGAATGATTTTTTTTATTTAATTAGATTTAAGTTTTAAAGGAATCCGCCCCTACTAATTGAGTCTATATAAAATGTAAATAGGCCTAAATGGGAAAACTGAAAAGAGGTTCAAAAGTTGAAAAGGTCCACAAGAAATAGTGTACTTTGAATATGATGATGGGAAGACCTTGATAGTCAAATGTTTCATTCTTACTAATATATAAAGTTAACTTCAATCCTACAATGAAAACTCTCTAACCATCGTGGAAACACAAATACAATGTCACATGTGTCTCACTTAGCAACCGGTAATATTTTCTTTCAGAGAGAGAGAGAACTAAGTTTGATGGTTTCAATAAATCTTGCATCTTTTTGTTGTAGGAAGGGCCTTACCATAAAATTTCAATTGTGTCTTTTGTGAAACACAAAAATTCTCACTAGTGTCTCATTAGGCATCCAATGATATTGTAATGTCAGAGAGAGATGGAAGTTGTAATATGTTATACATATTTGTTGTATAGTTGATGAACCACTGCAAGACTTGAATAGTTGGTGACTGATCTTGGTGTTTGAGCCTCCAACTGGACATAATATATCTAAAAAATAATAAGTACGCAACATATTATCCTCTTCCTTTCCAACTTCTTGATAATCTGATTGGTAGATGGAAGGTAGCCTAAGCAAAGTGATACCCATTTCAACTCCTATTGAGCTCAAAAAGCCTCCATGAGTGTGATTTACAGAAATAAGACTAGACCTTTCGTTGCATCAGGGTTTCTTTGATTCCTCTTTGGATGAGCCATTTTTCCTCTCTCATCTGTGATTTATCAACCCAAGTATTAATGAATTGTTGTTATTGAATTATCCCAAATCAGGTCTTTGATTTTTCTACAATCTAGGAATATGAGATGTGCATTGATTCTCTGGAACTGAGTGTTGCATTGTGGGTCTTTGTAATGGTTTCAAACCTTTGATTGAATATTCTAAATTAGTTGTAGACATTTCATAGTGACTTAGGGATTTTCTGTACATTGTCTAAACTTAGGAATTTCAGTTTAAGTAAATTTAGGAAGATAAATATTCAACATTTCATACTTTGGGATCAATATGGGGTTTCATAAATAGAAGTTATCCCGTTGTTAGGTCTTTCTCTATTTTAATCAGTAAGAGAAGTGCAATGGGGATCATTTTCAAGAAATTCACTTACTGAATCTTGTTTTTGAGCCTTTTGCTATGAAAGCTCCTTGTTACAGTTTCATCTTTCCAAAACTGAGTACCAAACATAAATTTAGTGTTTTATGCAAGAAACTGTTATTTTTGTGAATGTTTGAGACTTTTTATATCATTATATTTTTTATTTGACTATTTTCTATGAAGGGGGTTGTGCAATGTTCATTATTTTTAATTTTCTCTTTGTATTTCAACCCAAAAAGTAAAATGGAGAGTTTTGATGGTAGTGGTTCCATTGGTACATAAAATTTGTAAGCCTTTGTTTCTCCTAGGCCTTTGTTTCAAGGGAAGGATTCTATCTGGAAATTTTGAGGCAAGTCGTCCAAGGTTTAGAGGATCTACGAATTTGTTTGAGGCAAATAAGAACACACATCTTAATATCCTAAGGCAGGCTAACACCTTTCTGAGATTTGGATGAGTGGTTTTGTTCATTGTTCTCTTTGTGATTCAAGGTTGGGGCATGCAAGTACGTTATGAGGTATAGGAAAAGAAAATTGTTTAAACAAGTCAAGTTTTTTAAGTTTAAGATTCCAACGAATTTATATAAGATAGGTCGAATTACTCTTTGAAGCTAGACGTTCACACTTGTGGAAAAATCCATTTTGTTCTGAGGGCATGCAGAAGACTAGCCTATCCTAAAGCAAATCTGAGTCACTTGGAATCACTTTGTTCTGAGACAAGTGCAAAGGGTTTTTGGGGTAATATTATGCACGAGAACTCATGTATCTTGTACAAAACTCTGTTGGTCATATGTGACAATGTGAGAGTTTCTCCAATGACTATGTTAGACCAAAATTCCCTACATAATTTGTAGAGGCATTAAAGTTGGTCTGGACGAATTCTTGAAGGGTGTTGAAGTGAAGAACAAGTACTCATTATGAACTTTGTTAGCCCTTTACAAAGTCTTTATTATTTAGTGAAATATTCTCCAATATCTTACAAGATTTTATAATTCAGTGAAAGATTCGCCATGTTTTTATAAGATAATATAATATTGTGAGAGATTCGCCAAAAAAAAAATATACATATTATATTATTGATAAAATCGCCTTCCTTTTTTCATATGTATCATGGAGATTCGCCTATTTATTATAAAAAAAATTTTAGGGGGGTTCTTAAAATTTTCCCTGTAGTTAACGTGGTTTTCATGTCGTTTAATGGATTCCAATGGTCTTACAAACTGCTATAAATTAAAGCAATATAGAAAGCTAATCTAAAATAGAAACTAAAGTGTAGAAATATAATGTCACTAAACACCAAATCAATCAAAACAACTTGCAGCAAATGTAAATTTCTTAATCCTAAACTTAGAGATCCATAATCAAATACATCGACACTAATATGAATAATGAGATATATGAGAGAAATTTACTAAATTGTGTAAATCGTGACAGCGGGAATGAAATGATTATACGATGAGAAGCAATAGAATTATTAAATTTAATTATGTAATAAAGGGTTGAATATAAATGACTCTTAAATTATTCACCCATAACAGAAGGGAGGAGCAAATAGAAGAAAGAAAAATGTTCTTTGTAATAGGAAATTAATTAATAACACGAGCTTATCAAAAAGGAAATAGAAAGAAGGTAAAATGAATACTTTGTTTTATGTTCTTGAAAATATTGTTTATATGTGATATTGCTTCCAAAATTTCTTTCATTTATTAGGCATAAAACAAAGAATGGAAGAGTGTCAATTCTTTATACAATCAAATGTTGAAAATAATATCCTAATCTTGCAAAAAGAAGAGTCAATGGAATAGAATTCACTTCCTAAACCTATAGATAATTACCACAAACTAAACTGAAAGCATGAAAGTGAATAGTTCTGAGTTTTCTCTAAAATTAATTCATTACAAAATAAAACTAAATTGTTATATGTAAAACTAATCAAAAAAATAATTGATGCATAACAACACTTACCCACACTAAGGGGCCCTTCCCAGGAGGTTAGTGCCACTAAAAAAATGTCATATAAAGCTAAGAATATGTACCAAAATTCAACAACCATCAATTATGTATTCACATGAAAAACTCTGTCACAAATCATCTCTCTAAATCTCTCAAAAAATAATCATTGATCTCCTCTATCACAATAATGAAAAACCTCCTTCATTTACCCTTTGAGGCTTTATTTATACATAAAATCCATTTAAGAAGGATAATATCCAATCCCCTAAACTCAGAAAATGAATTACAACTTTAGAGGAATATCTCAGAAATCTAATTTTTGTGTAATTTTATACAAATTGGTGTTAAAGAACTAACCATATCTTCTCGGCCATGATTTATTTTGGGTAGTTGTTTCTATGGATCCTAATTTGTCATATTATCAACAAAAAACTCTCTTTTAATTTCTCTATTCAATTCCATGCCTTGAAAATCGTGCTTGAATTTGGTTGTTTAGATACTTTTGTCAATCTGGGTTTTTAAGAAATTTTGTACAAATCTTCTTTGAAGAACGAACTGTGACTTTTAAACCATATGGAATTTTTGGAAACTCTTTGATATCTAAGTAAATTTCTATGTCTTTCAAAAACCCATTTTCCATATGCTTGAGATTCGCCATCACATGCATGAAAATTGAGGCAAAACAAGGAAGCTTCAAAATTGTTACCTATTTTGGCTATAGCTTAAATCATGTGCTAGGATCCCGCATGTGTGAGATGATTACATTCCAAGTCTTGTACCAGAATATTAAGCCCATGTGACACCTAATTTACCATTATTTGGGAAATAATAACATATTTTATAATTTTGACTTTTTTTCTCCATTCATGCAAGTGCAAAATTAAGTATAAGTACCAAACTACTGCACTGATACAAAAATAGAAATTTTTGTAATGGAACATTATCCTTGGCCACATAACCACATTAGTAAGCTGTAATTGATAAAACCATATTAAAAACTCTTTTAATCATTAGAAATACGATAAAAAATTTATATTTAACCACAAGGTAAAATGAATGCATTTAGTGAAAAATGGTAATATAATAGTTACAAGCTATGGTGTAAAGGTATGAATATGAGTTTTGAATGAAAGGTTTGGATAGCCAATATTATAACATATCTAGGGGCAAACATTCCCCCATGCCTAAGACTTTGCATGCCCTCATGCAAACAAAATATGGACTAGGAATGGATGGTGTATGATATAAGGTGATGATGAAAATAATGGCTAACTAAATAAGGAATTGGAAACTTGTAAGACCCTTGTTACACCATTTTTTGGTCATCTAACTTGTTATTATTAGATGGACCTAAGTACAGCATGTAAGACCAATTTTACCCTAAGTAAAATTTCTTTCACTATGAAAAATAACTTAGTAAAACACCTTTATTAAGTTGTTTATGGTCTAAACAGGAAACTCCATGAGGAAATATTAAATAAATCCACATTTGTTTGATTTTCCTCAAGGATTAATTAGTTAAAAAACAATTTAATTAATATTCCTGGCCATATTTAACCCAAAACAGGAAAAATAATTAGACAAATTATTATTTATCTTATTATTTTGTAGGAATAATTATTTAAACCTTATTTAAATAATATTCCTTGTTAAATTTGACTAAATAACTCATAAATAGTTAAATAAATCATTATTTGTTTAATTATTACTCAACCACATCCTTAAAATAATAAATAAATCATTTATTTATTTATTATTTGCAATTAAAGGGATTTGACCTAAGTCAAATTCCTTTTCCCTCCAACAAAAATAATAAAATATTCCATAAAAGTTGGATCTTAATTTGGTTAATAATATTTTAATTATGCACCAATATCTAGACTACCTCAATATTTTGTTATAAATAGAAGGGTTTTTCCATTCATTCATCACCTTTTGTTGCCTAAGATCACTCTGGATCTATACTTTTGGTCTGACTTTGATCCACCATCATTGTCATATTTTTCTATCCTTTTGCTTGTGAGCTCCCTTTGAGTTCCTTTTTTGTTTGGGTTTTCTACACCATCAAGAGAGAGGAATTTTAGATCTGAAGTGGTGAGGACTTACAAGAACCCATCCCATTGAGGAGAACTCGTAACATCCTTCTATGTTTTCCTCCCAGGTGCCCTTAATATAAAATTCATTCAACATATTCTTGTCTTGTCTATTGGATGCATGGAGTAAATCTCGTTTTATTTAATGCTTAATGTCTTTTGATGCATAGATATATATTTTTGCAGCATTTTTCTTGATCAACTAATTGCAGATCTGAAGATATTGGCAGCCATATTTTGCTGTTAGGGCTATTTGTTATACACAGCTAAAGTGGTATTTTTTGTACACTTGTGATTAATATTCATGCTAACAACTGGCAACTCCGAAGAGGAGAAGTGGTCTATTCTTGAGCTCTAGGGACCTAAACTGAACTTTCAATCCACTAAAATGAAAGAGTAGGGTTAGGCCTCTTACCTGCAACTGACAGATCTCGATTCCAACAGTTGGTTTGTCTACTACGATTGCCGCAAGATTTAGGGCCTTCTCTCCTCTCTACATTCACCACAAATCCACATGCAAATGAGTGATTTTGGAGGGAAAATGCCTTATTAAAAGAGAAATCCCTATTTTTTCTTTTGCTGTTGTGGCCAAACCGTAGTTCAGTTTGACAAACTGCCTACACCATTAGAAAGCTCTCACCGAGACCTCAAATGGGTATTTGTTAGTTTTTTGTGATTGGATACTTCACCATGACACATTTTGTCCACGAAGTGTCACTTCAGTACTCCCCAAAATCAAATTTATTCACTTGCAACACTTGTCCTTGGGGGCACCACTTTTCCTTCATACTTTTCCATGCTCATGTCGATTTCCGTCGTGAGTAACCATCCTGTAATCATGTTTTTTATGGTCCCCATTGGACCTTTTCTGTGTGGTAGCACCATCGAGTCGCCCTTGTTTAGAGCATCTGAGTTGAGTCATCATTGCATTCATGGAGTCTATTCCTTCATTGCTTAGTTCCTCTCTCCTGTCGCACATTATTCCCTTCAGTCCCACTATCCCCTATCCCTCATGATGTTGTGTTAGTCGCTACCAGGTCATCCATGCCATTTTTGCTCTAACAAGGGAAGTCGTTCGTCCGCTACTCAATACCCCCCATTTTATCATCATCCCTAGTGTCAGTCTATTAGTCGCTCTACTATTTTCTCTTGTGCCTTAGTTGAGGATCCCTTATTGCCTCACCTATGGCAGACCTCCTTCTGTCGACATTAGCTCATTCATTCCAGAAGACAGGTCTAGACGGCAGTGTACCTTGGTTCCAGCTTCCACTCTTGTTCGGTGCCTTGGATTAGGCAAAAGGACTCCTTATTGCCCTTTGAATTGATTGTTTCTCAACTCCAGCTCCTTTCAGCATGATCGAGATCTGTATACTTGATGGTTCCGTGATGCAACAGCTGATATCGGTGATTCCAGGGTGTGTGTGAGATGTCTCAGCCCTCATGAGGGGGTGGCCCTATAGGTAGCCCCCCACATGCCCAGATGACATCTCCATTACGACATTTGATGTAGCTCCATATATTTGATGATGGTGGCCTCAGCCATTTGCAACGCCTTTTTGTTTGCATGTCTCTGTTATATTGTAAGAGCCCTTTCCTGTTTACAGGGGCATTTGGGTTGTATTTTTATCTCATGTACTCAGATATTATTGTATAAGTCCTGGATGTTATCCCAGACACAATATGTATGTTGGATTCATTATCATGTTTTTACCTAGCTCCTGTTATGCCAGCATGTACTATATTGTTCAGTCCCTTGTTTACTGGATGCATTATTATTTGTACTTTGTCTCGGCGGGCATAGGTATGCCTCCCCCGCCACCTATAGCACATGTACTCACACATAAAAGAGACTTGTCGCACTTGTAAGTCTCGCCTCCTCAGGATCTAGTCCTTTAGCATTCCGGTCTACCTCACATTTCTCTCTCTTTGACTTCCCCTTCGACATCTAGTGATTGAGTTCTTACAACGTGCTTTGGTCATACAATTAGCTCCTAACGCTCGCACGCTGGGGGGCAATCTGTTACACCATTTTTTGGTCATCTAACCTGTTACTATTAGATGGAACTAAGTACACCATGTAAGACCAATTTTACCCTATGTAAAATTTCTTTCACTATGAAAAATAACTTAGGAAAACACCTTTATTAAGTTTTTTATGGTCTAAACAGGAAACCCCATGAGGAAATATTAAATAAATCCACATTTTTTTTATTTTCCTTAAGGAATAATTAGTTAAACAACAATTTAATTAATATACCTGTCCATATTTAACCCAAAACAGGAAAATTAATTAGATAAATTATTATTTATCTTATTATTTTATAGGAATAATTATTTAAACCTTATTTAAATAATATTCCTTGTTAAATTGGACTAAATCACTCATAAATAGTTAAATAAATCATTATTTATTTAATTATTACTCAAACACATCCTTAAAATGATAAATAAATCATTTACTTGTTGTCATTTAAATAAAGTTTTAGTCATTCCTTTTCCTCAGCATAAAAAATAATAAAATATTCCATAAAAGTTGGATCTTGATTTGGTTAATAATACTACAGTTCATATAATATCTAAACTAACTCAATATTTTGCTATAAATAGAAAGGTTTTTATTCATTGATCACCTTTTGTTGCAAAAGTCCTTTCACGGATCTATACTTTTGAGTAAACACAGTCTGCCATGTTATCTGCTATTTCTATCCTTTTACTTGTGAGCTCCCTTTGAGTTCCTTATTTGTTTGGGTTTTCTACACCATCAAGAGAGAGGAATTTTAGATCTGAAGTGCTGAGGACTTACAAGAACCCATCCCATTGAGGAGAATTGGTAACATCCTTCTATGTTTTCCTCCCAGGTGCCCTTAATATAAAATTCATTCAACATATCCTTGTCTTGTCTATTGGATGCATGGGGTAAATCTTGTTTTATTTACTGCTTAATGTCTTTTGATGCATAGATCTAGATTTTTGCAGCATTTATCTTGATCAACTAATTGCAGATCTGAAGATATTGGCAACCATCGTTTGTTGTTAGGGTTGTTTGTTATGCACAGCTAAAGTGGTCCTTTTTCATACACATGCGATTAAGATTCATACTAACAACCCTTACTTATTTTTTGATTCTTTTCTCAGATAAGAAACAATACTTCATCATCTTATTGAAAGCATTCAGATGATGCTTTTTTGTATGATTTATGATGCACAAGCAGAAGACACTATAGATATTCAAATAGCACAATCCTTTTCTTTTTTTTCTTATAGTATTACTAGAATATGCATTGATGGATTTGAAAATGGAGGTTTAATGGCGATTTAAGAAAGGTGAATATTTATAGAATAAGAAGTGGTTAATCATCAATATTCCTTAAATTTTAATGAGTTCAAGAGTCTTAACATGTTCTACCTCAAGTATACCTTTTGAATTTTGATTTGTACTACAATTCGAGCATGAGGTAAAGTAAGGCTGAAAGTCTGAAATGATACAAAATATGGATTTGATGATTGCCAATTTTATCTATTGAAGGATGTTGAAGAGGGTGTACTGAAGATGTTGAAAAGTTCCCAACAACCACTCCCCCATGCTTGAGGATTTGCATGTCCTCAAGCAAACAAGGAGAGGTATTTAAGAAGTGAGAAGGGATGCTTAGATGGCTCTAATACAAAGGAACCTGAAAAAAAATGGAATTAATGAGATGAATATTGAACAAAAATAAGTCATCTCAAATTTATTAAAATGATGTTAAACTAACACTAATCATAAAATAAATTCCAAATCACTCATTACATATGATTTCATCAATATTTAAAAGTCTTATGCTCAATAAAATAAACTTTTGTAAATTTAGGGGGTTCCCCTTCTTTGTAAGTAGGAGTTTTTTTATGATCACACCAAATGATGAACCAATAAAAAATAGTTATTACTAAGAAAATACAGAATTATTATGGTTGGCCAAGTATTACAGATAATCTTTGCAGTTGAGTTTTATTAATTCTCTCTGATCATAGGTCCCACTTCTAAGGTAATTAAATATTAGATATAGTATGAAAAAAATGATAGAGAACTTGATAGAGAACTCAAGGTTACCTTAAGGCCATTATTGAGTATAAAATTTATGGAGTTCATTTTTCCCTTGACTTCTTCCACATATGCGTCCTTTTTATTGTAACACTATAGAGTAACCATCATACATATAGACAAAAGCCCTATTTTGGTTGACACTTCTAGGAATAATTCCCCATTTCCCACAGGTGTCGATAGCCCTGATGGGTTAGCCTAGTGGTATCAGAGGTCAAAATCTCTTGCCAGCAGGTGTCCATAGCCTCGATGGGTTAACCTCTTTAACATATTTTACAATGAAGGCTCTAGTCCCATGTTTGCTACCATTTTAGGTTTAGATTATGGACATTGCTTTTGAAAGTGGTAGATGGGGGATAATCTTCATAAATCCCCTTCAAGGCATAGGATGATACCTTTTAGAGTGAATTTGATTTCCTGCATAATCTCTTAGACACATAAGGTACTTATCAGTATTCAAAGGACATAGCATGAATGATCCATTTTAATGTGAGATGGATGAGGCTAATAAAAGAACAACCAAAATACACCTAAATTCCTACCAATTATAGTTCTTATGTATGATTTTTATTTTAAAGTAATGTTCCACTATGAGTAGAGACTTTAATAACTCTTCTATAAGTCTTAATAAAGATTCTCAGATATCATGCTTTGGTGTTATAGTTATAATATTCAAGATTCTTATTCATCTATATCATTGGATGGACCTCTTAACTTTGTTATAACCCCTTAGTTTTTTTTTGGTAACTATATTTTCAACAACTATTTTGTATTGATAATCATAAATCTATATGAATAAGAAAAATGAAATTCCAAAGAAGAAAAGGTATATCAACTATGAATAGTTTGTAATTATCATTCAATTAAAATTTTATGAAAATGATTGTGTATATAAACATATTTGTGAAATAACCGTCTTAAAACATATAAGTAATGATAAAGCATGAATGCATCATTTTTAACAACTTAAGGAAGAAGGAACCATATCATCAGATACCCCCGTAAGTGTTCCATTTTGTTGAAAAAGATGTATTTTCCACTTTTGAGTACCAGTATTCTTCTAGTATTTAATCATCCCAAATGAACAAGATCCTTGAATCTGACTTTGTCTTGCAAAATAGAAAATTTGTCCCAAAATTATGGGTACTTATTAGTTGAAACAAGGTACCAGAGAGTGGGTATGCGATACTAGATGATCTTGCGATGCAATCATGCCCAATTTCACATAAGATTCGAAACATAATGGTCCTATATTACTTTATTGGAAATAAAAACTAGAAACAAATATAACTAAAAAGAAATAATAAGTAGGAAGGAAAAGTAATAGTTGGACCACACTGCAGCTGGAAATAAGACTGAGTGGAAATATTCATTAAAATAATATGCATTTGCAAGAGACCCCAACACACATATGAAATAAGAACATAGATCTCCCATTTTCAACTAATTACTTTTTATCCATTAACATCCCGACTTATACAAAACAAATGAGAAAGATGATACATTCTACTTTATAACTGAACTACCTATTATATGAAACATTTATTTGTTTATTTATTATCCTACTCTACTTGAGAAAAATAAATTCCTCTCCTCAAGTATAGGAGTATTTCGGATGTAACCATGTGTGTAATAGGTATAAAAATACATTCATACTCAATTTTAAAATATAATCTTCAATGCACACCTCAGTATGAAGAACAATGTGCATTAATGATGATGTCAAGAAGTAAGGAAGAATGAATGAGCGATATGGTCTTATAGTTGCTTGAAATCAACTTTCAACAAAATCACAATGCTCTTGGTTTACCTCTTTATTTGTCTCATTTAGCATATCCATTGAAATTTGCAACAAGAAACAGTGAAATTGGCATCCAGAAAGGACAAATATTGACCATATAACTAGTGCGGGATTCCAGTCACACATGAGTGAGGAATTTAGTTACACACTAGCGCTAAATGTGGGCATATAATTTATTTATCCCTTAAATAAATTGGAAAATAAATTTTAATTTCATCTCATAACAACTTGTATCAGTTAACCAAGTCAGAAAGACTAAGTTAGCTCAAGAAATTCGAGTTGAGGATCAAAGGTGACACATGTAGAGTGATTCTATTATTTTCAGGGTCTAGTTGTTGTTAATGTATTAGTTTAGTGCATGTGTAATCAGTTAACTCAAATTAATTAAGTTAGAATAAGGTTAACTAGTTCTAACTGAGTGATGAGCTAGTGAGAGGTCAAGTGAATTAAATTAGATTTATTCACAAGTAGTGATCAATCGAATAATTTATGATTCACTATTATTAGCTGCATGCATGTCAATTCTCATGACGACCCAATTGAGACATATGTTAAAGGGAAGATAACTATCAGTTGTATTATTAGCAAATTGCCCGAGCACAATTATAAAGTCATGGGAAGCTCATGATGGATTGCACAATCAAGGAAAGTTGATTATCCCATTTAATAGGGATTAATTTCCTATGGATTGTGTGAGAAAGGCTGGGCTAAGAAGGCACTGAGAATTGGCTAAGTGTTGGTCAATTTTTCCTGAGAATTGCTAGTCAGTTTTGAGCAGGATCAGTGTGAGAGAATCGGTAGAGTGCAAGATTTTATTGGTGTGAGAAAGCATTGTATTGTTTCATGATTCTTTGACTATTTAAAATATATGATAGAGGGGTTTTGAGCAGGTGCTATCCCCAGATACATCTTGTGTTGTGTGATTGATAATTTCCTTTCTCTTACTTGCATGTGATTGAGTGATTGTGTTTTATATTTCACAAATATAGTAGAAGGATTCAGTGTCTTATTTTAGCACATTACATGATCAGACTGAATCCATTGGTATATAGTTTCTATATAATTTCTACATGGTATCAGAGTAGTAATTTTTTAGGCTGCGATTTTGCAGAGAATATATGAAAACTTTGGTGATAATTTTTCAGAAAAAAATAGAATATTTGGATTCCTTGCGAAAAAATACCAAAATTGAAAAAACAAATTGGTCAAATCGGAGTTATGATGAGGGAGATATTGATGATTTAAAATCAATTTTTTTTTTTAGAAAATTTTGTGACAATAGGACAATTACAATGTGCACGAGTCAAGAACCTACATGCACCTGAGGTACAAGATGCATGAAAATATTTTAGGAGCAAAGCAGAGGTTAGTGAATTGGTGGTTAAGAGGGAGCCTCTCAACATGCAGTCTCAGAAGCAACCTTAGAAGGTTGTGCACGAGCCACACTTGGAGAACTAGAGAGGAGACCGAGTGGAAGAGTCCACTCAAGTAGAGACCTCCAGGAGGGGGAAATTTTGATCCAGAAGGGCAGAGGGAGTCATTGCAGCTATAAGTCCAGGTGTGAGGTGGGGCGATGTGTAGATATAATCCCAAGAAGAAATTTGGGTAGGGTCCATTGAGATGGTGTGTCTCATGGATCGAACCTGGCTACAAGGAGCCCATAGTATAGCAGTAGCAGGAAGGATCGGTTAGATTGATGCAGTCAGATGTCAGGAAGACAAAAATTAGAGTGACAAATTTCAGATACGGGAGCACATATCAGAGTTGGCAGCAATGCAGAGTGCATGGATGTATATCTCAGCAGCAGTGCAGAGAGTCCAGTAGACATGTACAATTGCTAGCAGCAGTCTAAAGACTCTGATGACAGATGCCTTATACTGTGCAATAGCTAGCAGCAGTTAGAAGAAATTGATGACAGATGCATTATAATGATCATTTGTTCGAAGGCTATTCAGTTTCAGGAGAGTTTCATGTGCAAAAAACACTAGAGAAGTGTTGTATGTAGAATATTCCAAAGGTACCAGATCATGATAGATTGATTACTTCTTGTTGAGAGGGAGTGTTGAAATTTGCAACAAGAAACAATTAAATTGGAATCTATAAAGGAAAAAAATTGACCATATAACTAGTGTGGGATTCCAGACACACATGAGTGAGGAATTCAGTTACACACTAGCACTAAATGTGGGCATCTAATTTATTCATCCCTTAAATAAATTGGAAATTAAATTGTAATTTCATCTCATAACAACTTGTATAAGTTAACTAAGTCAAAAAGACTAAGTTAGCTCAAGAAATTCGAGTTGAGGGTAAAATGTGAGGCATGTAGACTGATTCTATTATTTTCAAGGTCCAGTTGCAATTAATGCATTAGTTTAGTGCATGTGTAATCAGTTAACTCAAATTAATTGAGTTAGAATCACTTTAACTAGTTCTAATAGAGTGATTAGCTAGTGAGAGGTCAAGTGAATTAAATTATATTTATTCAAAAGTAGTGATCAATCAAATAACTGGCGATTCATTATTATTAGCTTCATGCATGTCTATTCTAATGACGACCCAGTTGAGACTGAAGTTAAAGGGAAGATAACTATCAGTTGTATTATTAGAAAATTGCTTGAGCTCAATTATAAATCCATGGGAAGCTCATGATGGATTTCATAGTCAAGGAAGGTTGATTATGCCATTTAATAGGGATTAATTGCCTAGGTATTGCACGAGCAAGGCTAGGCTAAGCAGGGGCTGAGAATTGGCTAAGTGTTGGTCAATTTTTCCTGAGAATTTCTAGTCAGTTTTGAGCAGGATCAGGGTGAGACGATCAGTAGAGTGAAGGATTTTCTCGGTGTGAGAAAGCATTGTATTGTTTCATGATTCTTTGACTATGTACAATATATTATAGAGGGGTTTTGAGTAGGTGCTTTCCCCAGATACATCTTATGTTGTGTGATTGATAATTTCATTTCTCTTACTTGGATGTGATTGAGCGATTGTGTTTTATATTCCAAAAATATAGTATAAGGATTCAATGTATTTTTTTAGTACATTACATGATCAAATTGAATCCATTTGTATAGAGTTTCTATATAATTTCTACATCCTTTAACATTCCATGCAAATCTTCTATTATGAGATGACTATCCTCTTGTGAGCTTAGAGGATCCACAGATAGGCATGTCAAAAATTATTCAATACCAGGTTCTAATGATTTCTCTCCATTGGATGTGGTCCATGATTCTTTAGTTTCTTCGACAATATTGAAAGGGTGAATATATTATTATCGATGTGGCTCATGGATTTTTTTTTCTTCTATCACTTATGGAGAGGAAGATAATTTATCGACTATTGTCAATATTTGTTCTTCCTAAGAAACAGAGAGCCCAGATGTTGCTAGGATTTGAGATATTTATCCCAAAATCTTGATCTTCCTTGAGTATTTCTTTGTTGGTTTCTAATACTTTTCCTGCACATGGATTAGCATATGGAGTTCTTAAAGTACCCAAAACTTTTAAAAATCCTAAATAAATTGAAAGGAAACACACTTAAAACATATACAAGAAAATCAATCATGTACTCAAAGTTCCACCATGCTACTAATACCTTATTGTCACCAAGTTATATGTTCACAAAAGTTAGACTTTTCTTCTTTCCATGAATCAATCTAAAGGAAAACACACTTGAAAAGAAAAATTAGGAAACAAAAATCATTTGGAGCAACCCCACCAAAGTGGATGCACAGGTTCTTACCTTCCATATTATCCTTTTAGCTCCACCCCCAAGTTGTCCCTGTAGCTAAAATCGTGCAAAAAAATTGTAAAAAAAAATATGCTCTAATCCCTTTAGCACCTCCCCAACAACGACACCAAAAATGTTGGTAAAATTATATGTATCATAATTCCAACATTTAATTATCAAATCCGAGATTGTAATACTTAGAGATGAAATCCAAGGAAATGCAGGATTAGAGCCTATTCTAAGCTATGATAACCATTAACACCAAAAAAAACCAATCACTAAGGATTATAACTTGTCACTAGATTGTGGGATTCTAATTCTTATCATGTTGCAAACCACAATATTTCATTACCAACTGACAATGTTCATGTGGTTTTATGTATGTAGCTTATTAGGTCTTCAGCCTTTAGTGGTTCTAATCTTATAGTGATGCATACGAAAACTCATTTAACATGTTATAGAAAAAAATTTGTAGAAAAGTAAATGCCAACAACTACAAGAAAAATCATGCTAAGTAAGTAAAGCAATAAAAGAGATAATTATTGAAAATGAAAACAAACTCTAAGGAATCATGCATTAAGACATAAGAAGAACTCAATATTATGAAGTTTTAAACATAATAAATGATTATTCATGAGTATTTAACTCAAGTTCCCTCTCCTTCAATGGATTCCAATGGTATTACAAAATGCTAAAAATTAAAGCAAACTGGAAACCCAAACTGAAATGGAAACTGAAGTGTAGAAATATAATGTCACTAAAAAGAAAAATCTATTGAAACAACTTGTAGTAAATGTAAATTTCTAAATTCTAAACTCAATATCTCTCCATGATCAAGTACGTCGACACTAATATGAAGAATGAAATCTATGAGATAAATATACTAAATTGTGTAAATCTACACGTGAGAATGAAATGCTTATGTGATTTCCGTAGCAAGAGAAATAATAAATATAATTTTGCAATAAAGGGTTGAATGTAAAATGACTCTTAAATTATTCACCCAAAATAAAATGGAGGAGAAAATAGAAGAAAGATATATTTTCTTTGTAATAGGAAATTCAATTAAGAACACAAGCTTATTAGAAAGGAAATAGAAATAAGATAGAATTAATACTTTGTTTTCTGTTCTTGAAGATATTGTTTATATGTGATATTTCTTTTAAATTTCTTTCATTTCATAGGCAGAAAACAAATAATGGAAGAGTATCAATTCTTTATGCAATCAAATGTTGAAAATAAGATATTAATCCTACACAAAGAAGAATAAATGGAATAAAATTCATGTCCTAAACCTATAGAGAAGTACTACAAACTAAATTGAAAGCATGAAAGCGAATAGATTTGAGTTTTATTTAACATAAATTCATTGCAAGTAAAGCTAAATTTTTAGATGTAAGACTAATCTACAGAACATATGAGGCATAGAAAGACTTACCCACACTGAGGGGACCTTCCCAAGAGGTTAGTGCCTCTAACAAAATATCAGATCAAGCTAAGAATATGTACCACAATTAAACAACCATCAATTCTGTATTCACATCATAAACTCGGTTACAGGTCAACTCTCTAAATCTCTCAAAAACTAATAATTGAGATTCTTCTATATTACAATAATGAAAAACCTCATTCCTCTTCCATTTGAGAATTTATTTATACATAAAATACATTGAGGAAGGATAAGATCCAATCCCCTATACTCAAAAAATGAATTCATGACCTTAGAGGAAAATATCAAAAATTTGATTTTTGTGTAATTTTATACAAATTGGTGTTCAAGGACTAGCCATATCTTCTCAACCATGATGCATTGGGGATTTTTTTCTATAGAGCCTAATGTTTCATGTTTTAAAAAAATCTCTCTTGCAATTTCCTGATTCAATTCCATGGCCTCAAAAATCGTGCTTGAAGTTGGATGTTTAGATACTTTATTCAATATCGGTTTTAGAAAATTTTTTGTACAAATCTTCTTCGAAGAACTAGTTGTAACTTTTAAATGATATGGGATTTTTGGAAACCCTTTGAGATATAAGTAAATTTATATGATTTTAAAAACTTATTTTCCATATTCTTTGATTCACCACCATATGGACGTAAATCGAGGCATAACATGGCAGTTTCAAATTGTTACCTATTTTTGGCTCTAGCTTAAATCATGTGCTAGGATCCGACACGTGTGATTTGGGTATATTCTAAGGCTTGTAATAGGATATTAATCCCATGTGGCACCTAATTTACCATGCTTTGAGAAAGAAAACATATTTTATAATTTTTACTTTTTTCCTCCATTCGTGTAAGTGTAGAATTAAGTACCAAATTATTGCACTAATACATAGATAGAAAATTTTCGTAATAGAACATGCTCCTTGGTCACATAACCAAATTTGTAAACCATCATTGATAAAACCATGTTAAAAACTCATTTAATCATTAAAAATAAAATAATTAATTTAGTGAAAATTGGTAATATAATAGTTACGGACTATTTGGTAAATTTATGAATATGGCTTGTAAATGAAAGGTTTGGATATCCAATATGATAACATATCTAGGGCACAACACTAGTACATAGTTCTAAGCCCTCACAAGCGAGTTGGAAAAATCACTAGTATAAATGGTGTCAAAATCCGACGTCTATTTATCGATATTCAACTTATTGTTGTCGTCTATCTGACACATTAGAGCCGAGAAACTTGTCGCTACGACTGTGTCAAATAGTTGAAACTTTATTAAGCGTCAAATATTTTATGGGACTTATGTCAAATATCCGATGCCAAATATGACCAAAAATGTCATTAAAAACTAGTGTTTTGAGGTTAGTCTTGCGATGCCCACATGCATTAGATATGTGATGGGGAAAAATTTGGTTGCAATGCCCACATTCATCAGATATGTCATGGGAAAATGTCAAATATCCTATGTCTTAGATGGAAAAATGGTGACACTTTAACATCGAATATTCGATCCCTTATTACTCTAGTCTCACAGGATCCGAAAATTCATTTTGTCGATATGGAGTATAAATTTTGATGGTTTAGCGTCGAATAATCAATGTTAAAATAAGTTTGTGTGACATGAGCATTATAGTTTCTCCGCCCTAGATGCCAAAAATGGCAACACCTTTCCATTGGATATTTGAAGACTGATTAGTATAGTCTGAAGGGAGCGTCTGATAGTTTATTGTTGGATAATCGGCAATAGAACAATGTTTTGCAATAGGATTGTTATAGCTCTGACACTTCGTTGCATCAATAGAGCTTCGAATATCCAGCGGTTGTCAGATAAGAGTTGGCTATTCAACGGTTTCCACATACCGTTGAATATCCAATGGACTTTTGTGCATTAAAATAAAAGTATAATTTGATGGCGCCCACATTTCCCTATTGCAAATATACCTTTCCATATTGCATAGATGAGCCCACTCTATGTCCATTTCTCAAGAAAAGGTGATGATAAAGGGACTGGAGAGGAGAAACCTACTTTGAAAGTATATTTTACTTCTTTTATCGTTCATTTATATATATTATTTAGTTATTTACCTATTTCAAATATTGTTTTATATGATATCATGAGGTGTGTCTTCGTGTTATGATTAGATCATATTGTGTCCACTGACTTTCCTTTGATTGAAGGAAAAGTATCATCTTCATTTTTTTTTATTATCTTTGGTGGTAGGTACTAAGGATTAGAGTGAGATATCTTAGTGATAAGGAGGAAGATATTTGGCTATTAGATCAAGTCCATAATCTACTCTGGCAAGCAAGGATTGCCAAGTGATTCATGGTTACATTGTTTCTACTTTTATTCAAAGGATTGTGCACATAAATATTTAGGGTATATCTACTTAGTTTTCTATCTATAGTCTGGTAGATATCGAGGTGGGATATACAAGACAAAATTCACAATATATCACATGGTTTTGTGCAAAAATACACAATGAAAATCACCACCATGGTTCTCTTGCAACTTAAATGAAAATTTCAAAGAATTATTTTGTAACACTCTTCACATAAAATCACAAAATAAAGCATTTCACCAGCCAATTTTGAATTTTTTATGATAAAAGAGTGAATATTAGGAATCTATGATGTGTTAACCAACTAACATTATTTTTTGGGTTTATTTGAAAGAAATCAATACCCATAGTTGTCTTAACAAGCCCAAAATTTTTTGTAGAAATTAATATGGTTGTAAATATATAGAGCTCATAACCACAAAGGCACAAGCTTCCAAATCATCTCTGATAGTATTGAATTTGTATACCTGAATCTATCTATAATAAATTGTGACTCATATTTTATTTCTATTAGTACCTAATATCTTGGTATGAATTAAATTGTCCAACTTATTAGAAAGGATACATTAGTAGAAATTGATAAAATTATTCTAGAGACTACTAAACTAAAGGAATATTATCTGGCTCAAAATGTGTTCACTGTATGGTAGATTCAACCCTAGAAAAATGGTAGGTTTAGACTAGAAAAAAGGATTTTGCAACAAAGTCTTTATAAAAGGGAGATGGAAAAGTAGAGTCATTTAATATATGACAAGTGTTCGTGATGATGAAATAAGTTAGAGAAGGAGATAGGGTCCAAGTGTAGTATATCACTAACTTACAAAATATTCATCTACCCTCACTCTCTCAGATCACAATAGAATATAGCATAGTGTTAACTACTAGTACATAGAAAATGATGATTTTATGAGATAACTAAAACTTAAAAATGTATAATTAAAGGAAAAATAGACTATTGTGAAACGTAAAAAAATGCATTCCAAAGGAAGAAATATATTATTATGGAATGAAATAAATTAGTAGAAACAAGTAGAAGAGGCCACCATAATGTTAACTAAGCAAAAAAAGAAATCTTGTCCCACTTAAAATTTACGTGGATAAATTTTTAATGCATGGAAGCATGAAATAAAAGATCTGAAAGAAATTTCAAATGAATGGGGAGAAATCATTGTTTTTTGGAAGTGCTCACACACTTGCTAGAGGCTCTTAGAATTACTCAACAAGAAACCAATGTAGAAACCAAAAGAGACAGTATAGCATATCATAGAAAATAAGAAATGCTTGATATAGTGCATCATAATACACAAAACAATGATAGAAAATTATAAGAAGGAATAAATAGCAAGAGTGCAAGTTGTTTAGGTAAATATTCATAGGAAAAGAAATGATTATTGATCCTGTTGTAGCATAATTTGACTCAGCTAAAAGTCAAGAGAGGTTCTGAGAAATTCAAGGTTGTTGAGGAACAGTTGTTAAAATTTCAAGAAGACCTGCAACCTAATCAAAAGGATAACCACAAGCTCAACGAGGATTCATCATCACATGGGCACTGGAACCAAAATAAGGGAGGAAACATCATTGGAGGTGTAATCTAAGCTAGAGGAGTAGCAAAGAAGAAAAGCGTGCAACAAGGGTCAAGTCGGGCTTATTCGCGTGCAAAACAGTTCAGGAGTCAGGCCGATTGATGCGTTCAGAACATTGCACATAGGTCAAGGTCGAGTCATGCAAATATACGTATAGAATAGTGTTCGAAGGCTTAATCAAAATCGCATGTTGAAGGCCTGATCACATATCGCAAATCGGAATTGCAAAGCTCAAGAGGAATAGAACAAGGTTAAAACTGCCAAAATGCGAAATGTGATACAAGGACTGGATGCGATATAGTTTGAAGCTTGAGTCTAAAGTATTTAAAGTCCATCCATGGGACCCTATCGCACATTGCACATCACACATCACAAGCTCAGGAGGAATGGTGCTAAGTAAAATGTTATAAAGTCCAAAATGCAAAGTGCGACAAGGTTTCATATCACCGATTACGATTTGCGATCGGCCCCACCTCCACTTGCCATGTCATCCCTACCATTATCGCACATCGCGCATCTCACATCGCAAGCTTAGGAGGAATGGTGCTTGTGAATATTTTATGAATACCGAAATACGAAATGCGATAACGAAGAGGACATGATGGAAGTTATCGTTAAAGTCTAAATGTTTTTAAGTCAGCGTACATGGGTTTTTCATTTGTAAAAGTCACATTGGAGGAAAAAATTGGATTATAACATAAATGTTGGAATCCTTAAATGCGACAGAGAAACAGATGCGAGACAATTTTTCAAAGGTAATGGAATATCTTTCAAAGTCTAGTCTTATGGCAGTTACAAAGGAAAGTCTGAATGCAGGGCAGACTCGGGTAAGAAAATACCCGACGCTACATGTAGAACAACGGTATGAATTTGTGGCAGTTTATTAATAAAAGAATAAAAGCTACGGGCACGAGCAGAAGACGTAAAGTCGGGTAGTAGGTGAAATGATGACAATGTTAAAAATGTAAAAGCAGGGGTAGAGTCAGGTAGAGATGTGTTTATGCAGACTATTAGGATATCACATTAGAAACGGAAGGAGACACATCAACAACAAATTAGATTCAATGATGTCCTCGATTTCAATGTAATAAGTAGTTTAACAGTTTAGGAAGTCTATTAGTTTCAAGAATCTCGAGTAGTTACAAACTTCTTTTATTTGTATTTAAGGAAGAGAGAAAGAGAAAGGAGGTGTTCTAAGTTCTGGACCTCTTGGGGGATTACATTTTGTACTTCTTTTTCTGATGGGTGAATGAAATAAGTAACAAGTTTCCTACAACTGTTGATGGTGATTCATGTTTCTTGTGCCATTTTATGTGGTTTCTTCCTTGAATGAAGTGAATTAAAGAAGCAGTTGGTCTCTGATTTATGTTTGTAAGAGTTAAATAGCCTTAATAAGAACTCCTTCACTCCATCTCTTCTCTCTTTACAAATTCTCTCTGAAACTTAAAAGTAATAGATTCTCTGTTCACAACATATTATTTTGAGTTTCCTCTATCTTCACAAACTCTCTATGAAAATTTAAAGTAATAGATTCTATGTTTACAACATATTATTTTGAGTTTCCTCACTCTCCATGAATTTCCTCTGAAACTTAAAAGTAATATATTTTGTGTTTACAACATGTTTCTTTGATTTTCCCGTGTAGTTCTTCTTTTCCATTCAGATATCAACAATATATGGTATTGTGAAATATTTTATTATTCCAGATCATTAAGGGTTTTAGAAAAATATTTTCCAATGGGATAGAGCCGAGACCTCATGATAAAATTATTTCTGTGACACACTTTTAAAATGCCTTAAGCACTGATTCCTTTCACAGTCGAGGGATTGTCTCTTAAGATACAACATTTTTTGGCGCCATTTCTGGGGATGAAGGCATGAAGTTATTTTTCCCTGAGTATTGAGATCTATTTCCTGATGGTGAAAAAGATTTAGATATAAAATTTGGTTGTTTATTATTCACCTGGCGACTCCAATGATGAATATTTAATTAGATAACAAATTTTGCTGGCAAGAAAATGAGAAAGTGTCATGGAAAAAACGGGCATTAGAGTTTGAATCTGTTAAAGGAAGTTTTATTTTTCACTATCAGTTTAGTGGTCCATTTTACCTTGCATATCAAAAATATTGTTTCCTACTTTATATTCTTAGAAGATTATAAGGCCCAAAAAGTACATTCTTTATTGGAGAAAGAAGATTTTTCTTCTTCTTGTATTATTGATATTGACACAACTTTATCTCCTAAATATGAGAGGGGAGATGACCGTTGCATTACAATTACTTAATATAATCAGTCACAGTCCAGGCATAAAGGTGATGATTGATCATATTTGGGTGATAATATTCTATCTCACAAGAAATCGATTGTTTTTAAACTCAAAAATAAAGAAATATTTAAACCCTTGGTGCTACCTACAGTTCTTCATCAATATCCTTTAAAAAGATTTAAATTTCTGCCAATTTTTTCTGGAGAAAGTGATGAGGGTGTAGCCGAACAACACCTCCTAGCATTTGAATACTTTCTGGACAAATTTCAAATTATTTATGAATATGTGGCTTTAAGGATGTTTTGTCATTCATTAAAGCAAGGTGCTCAGCAATGGTTCTAGTGTTTGGAAGCAAGTTCAATTAATTCATGGCAAGGTTTTCAAGATATATTTCTTAGAAATTGGGGTGAGCGTAAGTCATATGAAAAAATCCTTTTGGAATTATATTCTATCTAGAGGTAGAGCAATGAATCAATCGTTGAGTTTAATAGGAGCTTTCAAAAAATTTATTTCAGCATGCCAAAAGAAATTCGACCTCCTGAAGTTGCAACTATGGTTTACTATTTGAGGGATCTTTCTATTGTCTTGGCTTTTTATCTCAAGGAGAGAAATCCTTTCACTTTGGAGCTGATGTTTCTTTATGCACAAGAAATCGAAGATAATGTGCGGGCTTGTAGAAACTTTTCGTGTCATGTTGAAAGAAATTTTTTTGTTGAAGACTAGAGGGTCTGTCAAGAAAAAATTGGGATTGCTTTACAAGAGAATGCAAATTCAGAGATGAACAAGGATTTTCAAAAGGTGTCAAAGGATTCCTGTATTGTTGAAACACAAGAATTTAAGCATTCTGAATGTTCTGGTCAAAAATTCATTGCTACAACTGAGCTACACATTGTAAGCTTGGAAGATCATTACAATTTTCATAATTTTAATGATTTTGTGAATAGAGTAGAGACTAGTGGAGCTCCTCAGGTGTGTCTGCATGAGGGGGAAGATTTTTCTCAACAATTGGCATTATACGAAGAACATCAAAATTATGAGAAACAAACCTTAGATTTTTTTTTTTAGCCTAAATGGTTGTCATTAGAAAACGACAATCAATCTTGTCACATACAACCTAAAATTGAGGAGTCAAATAGTGAAGAAAGCTACCCTCTTCAAAGAAGTCTAAATCAACAAGATGTTCAAGAAAAGGAGGCAACAGAAAATTGGTCTCATCAGTTCTATGATCCATTAGCTTACTATATGAAAACTTTATTTTGTCATCAATCAGAATTTATGCAAAGGTATGTGCAAATATTTGTATCTAGAAAACTTTCATGGTACCTCCCTATTGTGATCTTCAAATTTCAACATTATGGAGGCATTAGGTCTAACATGCAAATGTTGGATTGGTGCCATTGGAAGACTGACTTCACATGATTCATTTTAGGCATGAATACACATGTAGGAGTTGTGCATAAATAAGCTCATAAGTTGAGCATTTTTAGTTGTAGTATTTCTAGTTCAGTATTTTCAGTTTAAAGAATAAAGAAAGAAGTCCAAAGTGTAGAAATTTTTGGGAGGATTTCATACTAGATAAACTCCCATTTTGGATTGAATCCATGTCCAATAAAAACTGCTGATCTACAAGTGCTCTTTGAATCCATGCCCAATAAAGGCTACTGATCTACAAGTTCTCTTTGACTCCATGCCCAATAAAGGCTACTGATCTACAAGTGCTCTTTGAATCCATGCCCAATAAAGGATACTGATCTAAAATTTCTCAGCACTTTTCTACCTAAGCATTGTCCCCAATTAGAGACAGATGTTGTAGCATAATTTTACTCGGCTAAAATTCAAGAGAGGTTCTGAGAAATTAAAGATTGTTGAGGAACAATTGTTAAAAATTCAAAAAGACCTACAACATGCTCAAAAGGATAACCATAAGATCAATGAGGATTCATCATCATAAGGGAAATAGAACCAAAATCAGGGAAGCAACAGCATTGGAGGTGTAATCTAAGCCAGAGGAGCAACAAAGAAGAAAAGCGTGCAACAAGGGTCAATTCCGGCTTATTTGCGTGCATAAAAGTTCAGGAGTCGGGCCAATTGATGCATTCAAAAAATTTCACACGGGTCAGGGTTGAGTCATGCAAATATACATTCAGAAAAGTTTTCAGAGGCTTAATCACAATCGCATGTGGAAGGCCTAATGGCATATTGCAAATCGCAATTGCAAAGCTCAGGAGGAATAGAACAAGGTTAAAATTGTCGAAATGCGAAATGCGATACGAGGACCGAATGCGATATAGTTAGAAGCTTAAGTATAAATTATTTAAAGTTTGGTCATGGGACCCTCTTGTTCATATCACATCGCACATCGCAAGCTCAGGAGGAATGGCGCTAAGGAATATGTTATAAAGGATGAAATGCGAAGTGCGACAAGGTTTCATATCGCTGATTGCGATTTGTGATCGAACCCACCTCCACTTGCCATGTCATCCCTAATGTTATCGCACATCGCAGATTGCAAGCTCAGGAGGAATGGTGCTTATGAATCTCTTATGAATGCTGAAATGCAAAATGCGATAACAAAGAAGACACAATGGAAGTTATTGCTAAAGTCTAAAGATTTTTACATCTGGGTACATGGGTTTTTCCTTTGTAAAATTCACATCGGAGGGAAAAAATGGATTATAACGTAGAACATTGGAATGCTGAATGCGAAAGAGAAGCGAACCTGATAATTTTTTTCAAAGGTAATGGAATTTATTTCATAGACCAGTCTTATGACACTTACAAAGGAAAGTCTGAACACAGGTCAGACTCAGGTATGAAAAGACCCAATGCTACGTGCAGAACATCGGCATGTGTTTGCGGCAATTTATTAATCAAAGACTAAAGACTGTGGGTACGAGTGGAAGAGGAAAAATTAGGTAGTAGGCAATATGATGACAGTTTTTGAAACACAAAAGCATCGGCTGAGTCAGGTAGATATGCGTTTATGCAAACTATTAGGATATCATAGCAAAAACGGAAGGAGACACATCAGCAACAAATCAAATTTAGCAAAAGGATTATATTTAAAGTTTTATTTTGTTTTCTTTGTTAATATCAAAGCTACAATGATGTCCTTGATTTCAATTTAATAAGTAGTTTATTAGTTTAGGTAGTCTAGAAGTTTCAAGAAGCTCGAGTAGTTACAAACTACTTTAATTTTTATTTAAGGAAGAGATAAAGAGAGAGGAGGCGTTCCGAGTTCTGGACCTCTTGGGGGACTACATTTTTTACTTCTTTTTCTGATGGGTGAATGAAAGAAGCAATAATTTTCCTGCAACTTTTGATGGTGATTCATTTTTCTTATGCCATTTTATGTGGTTTCTTCCTTGAATCAACTGAACTAAAGAAGTATTTGATCTCTGATTTACATTTGTAAGTAAGAGTTAAATAGCCTTAATAAACGCTCCTTCACTCCATCTTTTCTCCCTTCACAAATTCTCTCTGAAACTTAAAATTAATAGATTCTATGTTTATAACATATTACTTTGAGTTTCCTCTCTCTTCACAAACTCTCTATGAAACTTTAATGTAATAGATTCTATGTTTACAACATATTATTTTTAGTTTCCTCACTCTCCATCAATTTCCTATGAAACTTAAAAGTAATAGAGTATGTGTTTACAACATATTACTTTGAGTTTCCCCTGCATTTCTTCTTTTCCATTCAGATATCAACAGTCAATGGCATTGTGAAATCTTTTATTATTCTAGATCATTAAGGGTTTTAGAAAACTAGTTTCCAGTGGGATAGAACTGAGACCTCATGATAAAATTATTTCTGTGTCACACTTTTAAAATATCTTAAGCATTGATTCCTTTCACAATCGAGGGATTGTCTCTTAAGATACAAAATATCCTATGATCATTTAAAACCAATAAAAAATAGAGAATTTATATTGAAAGGATTTTATAAAATATAAAACCTTCAACAAATCCTAGAAGAATAATATCCCTATGTTATATATAGGGTAAAATTAAATGGTATAGCTAGATTGTAGGAGAGCATTGAGAAACTCACCACTAGATCCAACATGGCTACCACAACTGGATTAAATCAAACTTAGGATCAAGATAAATATGAAGAATCTAGTAAAATATTGGAAGAGAGGGCTAGTGAATTGCACCAATGAATTGGATTGACTAACTTTCCCTCTTAAAATTCCTTGTATCTTGTTAAAAAAAGGTCCTAAGTGTGAAATTTGTATAAAAATTATTGAAATCAAGCTAGAATCTATTTCTCAATTTTGAAATAATCTACATAAAATTAAATGTGGTTGAAGATGCACATCTAGAATAGAATATACATTTAATTATTCCCATTACATCTTCTATTCTTATGTGGATGGAAGTAGCTCAACATCACTAGCTAGAAGATAATAATAGTAGCCAAAAAATACAATGTCTAAAAGAAGGGAAGAAATTTGGGGAACAATGTTAATGGAAGAGAGATATCCTTTGATACATTGACAATACATTTTTATTTCCTCAATCAAATTTAAAACAACAAATAATAAAGGATTGTTGTATCTCCCCGATAAAGTGACATTTTTTATTCCTTAAAAATAGGTCAAAGGTTAGCATAATAATTATTTGGGGTAAGAATTAGGATATTTATTTAGAAAACACATTAAATTTAAAAAACCTAAATATTTTATACAAGCCCCTCTGATCTATTCCCTAAACCTTGTACCTTCAAAATGGTAGAATAGGCATAGGGAATCTCCATATTTCCTTTGATGTCCTCTTCTTGACAAATATGGCATTCAACCATTATAGCATCACCACAATCCACTAATGATTCTTTTAAAAAAAAAATGGAAAACGTTCATAAAACCTGGAACTGATCTTGAAAACTTTAAAAAGGAAACAATTACCACAATATCAAAACATAAAAGTGCAATTTTGTAGATACTACTCAAATAGAGGATCAATACTCATCAAGAGAACTAATGTCATATCCCATCTTCAACAGTAGCATGTAGGGAATTTATGCAGGAGTATGTTTGGAATTCATAGATTCCCCAAATGCTACTAGTGAATACATGAGGCAATATTGGTTGTCCTAATCAATATTGATGTTATGTTTGAGAATTATCCACAGAATTTCACTTTTCCATTTTGATATTTTCGTAATTGTTTCCCTTTTTAATGTTTTGAAGATCAATTTTAGATTTTATTAATGTATGTCCCTTTGTTTTTAAACATGAATCACTAATGGAACCCTATAATTTCCCCTCTCTAAGATTTATTAAAAACACTAGAGTGACAACCATGTTTTCATGCACTTGTACTTGTATACTTAGCTTTGTTGTGTTCGCTATTAAATAATTGCATGTAAGAGAAAGATGAGAAGGAAGAAGAAGAAAACAAACTATTGTACTTAATGATCTCTCCTTGGAAATAATGAGCATGGTGAATGGAGGGTATTATAAATTGGTAATAAAGTTGGAAACTTGGGAGCTCTGATAAAATTAGTCTCATATAAAGATGAACCATGAATATATTAATACTGTCATGGTAAGAGGGGGCTATCAAACAATGTCAAAAAAAAACTCAAGGTATGTTTGAGGTTATAAAGTTTATAGCAGGTCTCCATCATATGAGCATGTACATAATTTTCAATGTTGTAAAGAGGTAAGCCTACCTCATATGAAATAATGATGTAAATATTGAGCATTATAGAAAGAGGGGGCTATCCATTGCAAGGACTGTTAGAAAATGTAACTAGATCAGGTCTTCATTTAATGTACTTGTCAAATAAAAAAAAAAATTATTATTAGTATTATTATTGTGACTTATTAAAGCATGGGTTTCATGCTTGGGTCACCCATTTTTAGGTCAAAGTCCCCATTGAGGACTTCTAGGATTTATTATGATTCACTAGAGTCATTATATTTTTAAAGAGACCTATCTTTGGATTTTGAATCATGTAAAAATATTTATTATTAAGTAAAAATGATTTATGTATTCTCCACACCAAGTCGGAGAAGAAGAGATAAAGTAAGCCTAAGGACCCTAATTAAACCTCTCATGGAGCCTATAAATACAAGAAAATAAAATACATTTGGAGCACACACTCTCACAATGAGTTCAATATCTCTTGTAGTTGGTAAACGTTCAAATTCTGTTTCCGGGAAGCCAAAAGAAGTGTGAGTTTGGGGAAGTCTAAGGAGAAGAAGAAAATCAAAATTTTGGTGCCTGTCTCTCTCTATTTCATGCTCTATATTGAAAGATCGAAGTCTTCCAACATTCACTGCTGCCAGAATATGCATGTTGTTGGAAGTTGTTGCCTAGTCGAAGTTGCTGGAAAGGGGTCAAAATTATGGAGGTTGACTTGGTGTGGAGGGAAGGTATGGTCTTTATCTAGGGTGAAGAGTATCAAGGAATACTATTTAAAGGAAGAATTTATTGACTGGGTTTTCCCATCGAAGGGGTTTTTTCCCTGGAAAAGTGCCTACATCTGGTGTCTATTGTTTTATGTGCTATTTCTTTGGTAATTTCTTGATGAACTAAAATAAAGAAGATATAAAGAATCATAATAACAAGAAACATCAAAATTAATTATCAAGAATAAGAAAATATTTATGCCTTTCTGATTTTCTAACATGGTATCAGAGCTTTTATGAAAGAAGGAATGAAAAGGCAGTCTTCGACACTCAATCAAGGAACCATTCAAAGGATCATCTTAGGGAATGAATCTACTGCCCTCTAGGAAGATGTATAACACAATCAAGGGAGAAAAAAACTTGAAGGAGCCTCAAACTACATGTCCTAGAAGAAGAGAATTGACCTCATCCTTGAGAAGAATAAGGTATTGGACATGGTCAAAGGAAAAGGAAAGAAGCCTACAGAGGATTCTAGTGATCGTGAAAAATTGAAATTTAGGGAAGTAGAATTGGTGGCCATGACTCTAATGGTAGAAGGAATAAAGGTCAACCTTCTCCCATTCATAGCCAACATCAACCATGCTCATGAAATGTATGAAGCCTTGTCAAAGTTATTCACTATTAAGAACATTGGTTAAGTCGCAAGTTTGAAGAATGAACTAAGGACTACAAAGATGACTAAAGAAGACAAAGTGGCCTCCTTCTTTGTGAAGATACAAAGGATCAGGGATTCTCTTTTTTCCATTGATGAAATTGTTCTAGACAAAAGAACTCATGATCGCTACCCTAATAGGATTTCCACGTACTTGGGGTGAATTTGTTGCAGGACTTAATAGTTGGAAGGGATATCCCACCTTTGAAGAGCTATGGACTGCCCGCGGTCAGGAAGAATTCAAGATCTCATTAGCTACCAATTATGAAGGAGTATCAAATTCATACATTTATCAACATAAAGGAAAGAAATCAAAAGGAACAAGGAAGAAATTTGACATATATAAGGTAGAAGTTTATCAATGCCATAAAAAGGGTAATTAGAGGAGTGAATTTCCTGAAAGTCCAAGAAAAAACAAGAGAGAAAGAGATCATGTCAAACTTTTTGAAGAAGGAGACCCAAAGAAATTCAAGCCCGAAAAATCTGACATTAGGGACTTACACAACTAAGTCCTTCGATTGTAGCCTTAGATATCTTATTTTATATTTTATATTTTTTTAGACTTTATAGGTTTTTAACATATTTTTGGAAAAGACATTTTATTGTTTTTATAATTTTATAAGTTTCCCTCAAGCTTTGAAGGGTGCCTTGTACAACTCCCAAAGAAAGGTATCTCATTTCCTTTCAGTTTTTGGTTCCATATACTTATTTAAGTTTGATTATATTAATACTAATCACCTTTCTCCCTCTATTGTCTTGATTAGGAAAACATCTGCTATATTCTCAAAAGTATGAAGGGGGACCTCTCAAGATAAGGTTTGTCAAGAAACAAAGGTATGCTTTAAAACATTGACTTATTTTTTATAAATGTTCATTCATTTGACAATATATTACTAACATTATTGTGTCTAACTATAGTGAATGATATTGATTCTTATTTTGGGTGATTCATCACTTGATAAATCTACCACACTCCTATTCTTAACTAATTTTATAGAACCCTAGATAGGTTCTCTGGAAAACCCTAACCTAAGGGTATGCTAATATGAATGCTTGAAACAATAAACTACTTAGGGTTATTATTGTTGAAATTTGCAACAAGAAACAATGAAATTGGCATCTAGAAACCACATCCAAAAAATGGCATCCAAAAATGGTTACCATGGAGGATTTTGATTTAATTATTTCTTAATTAAATTAGAAGAAATGTGTGTCAAATTTGTTCCTTAAATAAATTGGACAATAAATTGTAATATTATCTCATAATCACTTGTAATAGTTAACTGAGTGTGATAGACTTAGTTAGCTCATGAAATTCGAGTTGAGGATGGTTGGTCAGGAATGTAGAGTGATTCTATTTGTTTTAGAGTCCAAGTTGTAGTTAGTGTATTAGTTTAATGCATGAGAAATCAGTTAACTCAATTAAGTAAGTTAAAGTCAGTCTAACTAGTTGTAACCGATTGTTGCACTAGTGAGAGGTCAAGTGAATTAAATTAGATTTAATTCACATGCAATGATATTTCAAGTGACTAATGATTTACTATTAATAGTTGCATGCATGTTAGTTCTGATGAAGACCCTGTTGAGACAAAGGTTAAAGGGATGTTATCCATCAGTTGTATTTTAAGAAAACTTCTGAGATGCAGTTACACAACCATAGGATTTCCCATGATGTATTGCATAGTCAATGAATGATAATTATCCTATTTAATAGGGATTAATTTCCTAGGGATTGCGTAAGCAAGGCGGGCTGAGTAGAGGCTGACAATTGGCTAAGTAGTAGCCCAATTTTGTCCAGATCAGTGTGAGACAGTAAGGATAGTGCTGTGAGAAGAGTGCATTATATTGTTTCATGATTCCTTGGTTGATTATACAATAGAGATAGAGGGGTTTTGAGCAGCAAGCTTTCCCCCAAAAAATATCTTGTGTTGTGGATTGATTTACTTTCTCTTACTTGGTGTGATTGTGCGATCGTGTATAATTTCCACAAAATTAATTATAGAAGGATTCATAGTTAAACCCAACTTCATAACATATATTATAGTATCTAATGTATTAATGTTTTCAGACATATGAT
The DNA here is from genome assembly GCA_034641835.2 of Pinus albicaulis. Classification (NCBI taxonomy): domain Eukaryota; kingdom Viridiplantae; phylum Streptophyta; class Pinopsida; order Pinales; family Pinaceae; genus Pinus; species Pinus albicaulis. The sequence goes on along the minus strand of CM076579.1, from coordinate 942,198,630 downwards.
ATGCGATTGCATGATAATGAATTTCTAGATACATGTTTTTACTTATTTATTGTTGGTCATAAGTCTTAGGATTTAATATAAATACTTGTCTGAGATTCTAGGATGATGATATTTGGAAATATATGGCTTTATAGCTAAACCCTAGTAGTAGTTAAATTCTATATTATGTGTGATATAAAAATATGATATTTATTTATATAATGATTGTTGAGTTTGTGAAAAATAAATTCTATGGTTTTGAAGTTGAACCTTAGTAGAAGTGAAAATCTCTGATGAATAGTGACAATATGATGATTTGAGGTTTGTGTAAGATTGATGAAATATGAGTTTGGATTGGATTTGATGGTTTATTGAAAATATAGGGTTTGCAACTAACCCTAGTATAATTTGGTATGATAATGACTAAGATGTGATTAGTTTTTATTGATTCTTTTGTATGAATTCCTAGTGGAAAGTCTATCATATGAATTCTTAAAGTTGTTAGATGTCTTATATATCTATATTTAATTTTTTTCTATGGTTTTTTATATGTTTTAGTAGGGTGTGTTACACCTTTGAAAGAAACATTGAAACCCTAGATGGAATGAAAATTGTTATGAAGTAGTCTAGGGTTTATGACAAAGTCCCTAGAAAAATGTTGAAGAGTATATGTCTCTTGTTTTGGTGTCTAATATGTATAAAATTGAAATTCTTACATGATTCTGATATGACTAACTTAATGCTTCTATTTATTTGGTTTTACTTTCTATCTAAGTTGTGCAGGTACACAATCTTCGGTATCGTGAAGATGCTCGTTGATGTGATAAGCATGATGAGGATAATGATAACCCTGGTGAAATGGTTAAAAGCCACAAAATATTCTATGATGAAAAATATAATATTCCTGAGGAATACTGAATAGAATATATCTCCCTAGTATTAAGAGGGAGTCTAGATAAAGTGATGCTCCTTGGTTAAGAGGGAGGGCATAGCTTGGTTTTTATTTAAGAATGAAAATTGAAGGATATGTTGTTGCATGAAAAGTAGGAAAGAAAGTATGATGAAGGAATCTTTTGTCAAATATTTGGTTGATAGTCCTACTATGAATAGTTGAGAACCAACATCAAGTTGTCTGAAAGACCCTGGAGGTTTGTATTTTTTTATGTGTAAGTCAAAGTATATTATTGATTGGGACTTTGTTTTCACAGGTAAATATCTCGAAGCACTTGATAAAATGTTGGTTACCAATCAATTTGATTAGGATAGATTTGTCATCCATGATCTACTAGATCAAGGAGTTTTGAGGCTTTGTGAGTGAAGCATTGCCTGGGATGACATCTGGTTGGCACTTTGTGTTGATGTCTAGGTCCTGAAGTTGGAAAGGTTGTGTTGATTAAAGAGCTGTGATTTTGGATACACACCTAGATCCCTGGGTTGATGGTTTGCAATTAATCCTGATGGTACCTAAAGGGGTTGAAAGCTTGATTCCATATTATTCCCACTTGGATAGATTTCCCTAGTCAGGAATATTGTCCATGGCATTGTGGTGCCTAAGTTGTTGTGAGACCAATGGATAGATTTCCGTGGTCAGGAATCTAGTCCATGGCATTGTGGTCCTTAAAGTTCTTCATTGTTCATATAATATGATATATTCCATTGTATTTGTATATGATGAATACCTCCCTAGTTAAGAGGGAGTGTTGGAAAATGTAACTAGGTTCAGTATTCATTTAATGTACTTGTCAAACAAATAAAGAAAATAATAATAATAATTATTATTACTATTATTATTATTATTATTGTGACTTATTAAAGCATGGGTTTATGCGTGGGTCACCATGTTTTAGGTCAAAGTCCCCATTGAGGACTTCTAGGATTTATTCCAATTCAATAGAGTCATTGTACTTTTAAAGAGACCCTTCTTGGACTTTTCAATCATGTAAAAAAGTTTATTATTGAGTCAAAAATTATTTATGTATCGTCCACACCAAGTCGGCCTAGAAAATATCAACTCGGCCTAAGGACCCTAATTCAACCTCTCATGGAGCCTATAAATACAAGAAAATCGAATTCATTTAGAGCACACACTCTCACAAGAATTTCAATATCTCTTGTAGATGGTAAAAGTTAGAATTATGTTGCCGAAAAGCCAAATTAAGTGCGAGTTTGGGGAAGTCTAAGGAGAATAAGAAAATTGAAATTTTGGTGCCTCTCTCTTTTTTTCGTGCTCTAGATCGAAAGATCAAAGTCTTCCAAGTTTCACTGCTGTCGGAAGTTTCCTCTTGCTGGAAACTACTGCTTAGTCGAAGTTTCTGGAAGGGGTCAAAATTATGGTGGTTGACTTGGTGTGGAGGGAATGTGTGGTCTTTATCTAGGTTGAAGAGTCTCAAATAATACTTTTGAAAGGAAGAATTTCTTGACTAGGTTTTCCCTGGCATAGTGCCTACATATGATGTCTATTATTTTATGTTCTACTATTTTGACAATGTATTGATTAACTAAAAGAAATAAGATATAAAATAATTGTAATAAAAAGAAACATCACAAGTAAATATCAAGAATAAGAAAATATTTCTTCCTTTCTAATTTTCTAACAAGGACATTATGTTAGCATACAAGAACATGTACATTGGAATTTGAATGATTGTTCATGTCATGAAGCTATAGTACGCGCCAACATATGAACAAGTAGTTGATGTAATCCCTTCCACAAGAAGCTAGTTTTAGGATCATGCTTAGATTGGTGCATGTGTTGATCTATCCCTAGAAAGATGATATTTATTTTGTTTAGAGGTAGATATGAAGTATCATGAATTTTCTAGTGATGGTACTTGGTAGGAAATCTTGGCAGGCCCATTGATTATGTTTGTATCTTAGTGAGGGAGGGTATCATTGGTCTTGTGTAGCTCCGACCTTGGATATGATACCTATATCCCTATGGTTTGAAGCCTGATGGTACCTATAGTGGCACATGCCTAGATAAAACCTTAGTCCCAACAGTGTCTTAGATCCTTGAAGAGTGTATGGCACTGGAATACCTTATTTGTATTCTTTATAATAGTGTCATCGAAACCTGGATCTTCGATGTGAGGATACCCTAGCAGTTAAGGTATCCCTATTATTGTGTATGTTGATTCTTTTCTTATGATAAGTTTTCAAATGGAGTATTTTCCTTGTATGGGTTGGATGATTATGAGTACATCCCTTATTATGAGGGATTGTTAGAAATTGTAGCTAATTTAGTTCTTCATATTTTTTTTTGTGTCATGATGTAATTATGTATTATCAAAAGAAAGAAAATTAAAATTTATTGTAAAATATTGACTTATTAAAGCATGGGCTTCATGCTTTGGTCAATATTCAATACATCCAACACCGATTGTGTACTCTAGGGATTTCATTTGGAGTAAAAATAAAATTCATGATGTCATGGACCCTTTGGGGATATTTTAAAATGTAAAACATAACTTTATTTTGTGTAAAATTGTCTTTGAGTCCACCAACACATCAGTTCGAATAGCCCTTCAAGTTGGCCTTGAAGTGACACATCCAATCCATAAGAAGACTATAAATATGACAAAATTCAACCTCAATTAGTGAGAAATTAAACCACATCTTTTCTGATATGTTCTGAAGAAAGGAAGGAATACGAAGAGGCTCAAGGAGAGGTAGGAAGTATAGCGAGAAACTAAAAGAATGTCACTGTCCTTTGAAATGTGAATTCTCTAGGGCCTGGAAATTTATAAAGGAGTAGAAGATAGTAGTTTAATTTGATGAAGAAAATATATTGATTGGGTGGATGATATGATCATGGTGTGTTGGTCATTGGGTATACGGTTATGGAAGTCTCATTTGAAGTTGATAAGAAGAGAAAATTCTTGTGGGTTTTACGCTCTAGAGGTGTTTTTCCCCAGCATGATGCCTACATCCTTTTTCCTTGTGATATTTTTTTATTTGGTGTTTATTTTCTGATGAAAGTACACACACATAATAGTAATATGATAAAAAATAACTGTCAAGAATGGAAAACACTATTCCATAACTAGTTTTCCAATGGATTGGTTGCAGAGATGACATGGAATATGACATGGAAGTGACATGAAATATGATGTGCCTTATCTCAATATTTGTGCTAGGATCTTGGTTTGGAAATTATTAACAGTGTTAATAAAATTTTTTTAGGTTTTTTTTTATTAATCACCGATATGTTAGTTCTAGGGTCTCCTAAAATACCCATTTTAAATTTACTACTTTATTTTTGGGGGTTTAAGGGTTTAGATTATTTTATCCCCTACTTAGACTATATTTGAAATGTATAAATAAAAATATCTTGAAATAAAATGAAACACAAAAATAAATTATGCACCCGGTAGCGAAGCGCTTTGTGGGATAAAGTTGAGCAGTGCTTGGATGAGATAATTTTTCATATATGGCTCCAACCCACCAGTTAATATTTATCATATAGACATGAAAATTAAATTACTTTCAAAAAAAAGGAAAGAAGATAAGTTATATGAGATAAATAATTAATAAAATAGAAGAAAAATCATACCAGTGCCTTATGCCCAAATAATAGAGTAAGAGTTTCTCCTACTGGCCTGCATGAAAAATGAGAATTTGTGGTATTTCACTCAAATACAAACAAAATGGTCAAATAAAGACAATTACTACATGAATATTTTTCATGGGAAATTTTCTTATTTCACTCTATTTCTCTAATACAAAACTAAAATAAAATTGCATGAAATAAAATAAATGGAAATGAAATAAATCTACCATAAAACACAGTAGTACATAATGAGAACATCACCATGAAAATACATAAGAAAGGGGGGAATTCAACTCTCAACGATTTCGGTAGAAATCTAATAGAATCTCAATATAACCAAATAATAATTGATACAATGCACAAGCCCAATTTATTATAATTATCTCACTGCTTGACTCATGACTATTATTTGTTTAAAATGAGAATAAACCTTGAGTGTAAGTCCCACTTGGCTAAGACATACAACACAAATATCAAACAAATTTTGTTCTCACCAAAACCCTTACCATTTTGAGTTATTTACTTTAGATAGTTCTTCCAATTCATCATCCAAATTGATACTATTTTTCCTACGCATATCCATGAGACCAGTGAGGCAAAATTATATTAAATTTGACCAAATATTAAATTAAATTTCATGAATAAATAATAATTTAAAATACTTGAGTGCATGAATAACTAAATGAGCTCTTCTCAGTTTCAAGAATAAATTATTGGATTAGTTTAATCTTGGAGCAAGCCTCACTCCACTCGACGAAGCAACAATGAAGTAAACATCGACTTTGTTGTTGCTTTTTTTGATCGAGGTTGTTATGTTCCAACTTTATCCGAATCTTAATTTATTATCTATTGAATAGGGACAATCATGTGAAGGTGGAAGCTCTCATGTCCTCTCCCCCCCTCACATGATTCTCAATTCCCCAGTCCCAATCTATCTATTATATAGGAATATTTGAAATCGAGACATTAAGTTACATAAAAAAATAAAAAAAAACATTCATTCATTCTTTCGTAGATCCACAAAATATTTCATCTCATTAAATTTTATCATAAAAAATATGTTTAAATAATATGAAACAAGGACGTGTGCATAAAGAAAGATATAGCAATTATTCATTAACATATAACATGCATTCATTAATTCATTAATCATAGACATAAAATACTTAATATCAATAAATATTATCATAAAAAATATGTTTTCATAATATGGTACACGATTTTTCCAATTATATAACTAGTACAATCGTTTCTTTTTCTTTATCTTTATTTTTGACGTCCTGGTCATGTACTCATGACATCGTCAAGGCTGTCGCAAGAGGGGTGGATCATCATCTGTAACAATAAAGAAATTTTAAATTGATATTTTTTGTTATTATTATTACATGTATTTCATTAATAAAATTAGCACTAGAGTTCTCTTTACCTCGTGCACTAGTCAAAATTAATGGAATGGCTACCATGTGCTCGTCTTCTGGTATAGGATCCTTATGTGTGACACTCTACGTTGTTGAAAGTTGGCTTGTGGTGTCTATACGTTGTGGTGTGATCTATGCAAAAAATCATATATAAGAAATAAAATGTTTTCTTGACTAGATAATATTATGTTCTGCTTGAAGGTTTGAAGACCTTCTCTTTCTTCTTGGCGAAGTCAACATTGACTTTGTTGTTGATCTGTTTGATCGAGGTTGTTTTTCTCCAAGATTATCCAAATACTAGCTTATTCTCTATTGAACAGGGTCAACCACGTGAAGGTGGAAACTATCATGGCCTTTTCCCCCCTTCACATCACTCTCAATTCCCCAGCATCGAGTCTATCTACTAGGAAATAGTTGAAAGAAAGGCATTAAGATACATAAGGAAACAAATAGTGAACATTCATTCATTCATTCATCAGTACATCCACAAAATATTTTATCTCAATAAATTTTATCACAAAAAATATATTTACATAATATGAAAAGTGGTCGTTCTAATTTTTTCCAATGGAAAAATCATAATTTTGTGTTACGAAAGTTAAAATTTACATGTGCAAATGCCATGAGGCATTCAACCTCTTAGTAAAAAATGTGGTAATCAAAAAATCAGGCTCTAAATAAACAAGTTCATGCATTTTTTAGCAGGCTTCTTTCTCTTTTTAAATATGTGTTTAGCAAGGATGTCTTGATCTTGGCCCCCTTTAGTTGTTATGGGATCTGTATGTCTCGTTGTTGACCTAGTCCTACAACTATGGTGTTTCTAGTGGGGCTGAGCATCAACTGAAATAAGGAAGAAATGTCAAATTCATATTTTTAGTTATTATTATTACAAATGTTTTTTTAATAAAAGTGTAGTACAGTTTTCTTTACTTGCTTCGGTAGTTGAGGGAAGTGAAATACTTTCGAATGTGGCCATATGTTCCTCCTCGTCTCTCGCCTCATCATGTACATTCTCTGGTGTCGAAACAAGGAATGTTATAATTAATACATCATTTTCATTTAAATATTTTTAATTGTAATCCATACTACATTTTTCTTATAACACATGAAATACCTCTAGTACCAAGTTTAACATCACTTTCAAGAGGCACTCCACCGCTAGTAGGCTCATATGTTGTATCTACATTGCTTGCATGCTTTTTGCAATCAATCACATTAATTTATGGAAAAAAATAATAACCAATAGATCATTGAAGTAATAATTTATAAATTATATTTGTTGTTTTAATTTTCCTAAGTGTTAGGTTGCGTGTTGGAATACTATGAAGATGCCAAGCTTGTCCTACGTTCAACCACAACTTGATAGTCTTGCTTGAAAGAAAGCTTGAGGTATTTCTCCATGGGAGCCTCCTTAAATTGTGACCCCTCCAATTTTTCATGAGAACATGATTTTTTCTTATTTTTTTGTATTAAATTAAAATTTTTAAGAATTTATAATTTGGATTCAAATTAATTTTTTATACACTTACAATTTTTGTGGCTAGTTTTGAGTAACCACCCGGGCTAAGATGATGTTTCCCATGTTTAGATATTACATCCATCATGGATTTGGATGTATCTGGGAGCATATATTTAAAATATTTTAAAACTTAATAAGATGTCACAATGTTGATAAAGCATTATAATTACATTATTAAAAGTGCCACATACCTTCTTCATCTGGGTGGTGTCTGACCTGCTTTTCAAAGTGCCTTCTTGTTTGCATTTGCCATGAGTGCATTCCAATCCATATATGGAATCAAAGAAGGGAATTCATGTGGCCTGGTCCTTTCCAAATGAGACCTATACTGGTCCTGTAGATGTTTTAAATGTAAGCATGCCTTTAAGGTAACTCCAGTTTTGTTGAAGGTACCCTCACCGAACAGGAGAGCCATCCTAATCTTAATCTCATCCTTCAACTTGGAAATTTGGGATTTCTAGTTTGTACGAATGGTGGGCCCAAATATTTCCAAGGTTAGGTCATACAAATTCCTATATAATACATCATTTCCTGCAAAAAACATATTATCATTAGTTTAAAATAATCACAGACTATACGTTAATTTCAATTAGATTGCACTCAATATTTAAAAATCTTCTTAATACCTGGAAGTTTCTCTAACTTCATGGGGTAATGATCATCACCTACAAAAAATGTATTTGGTAGTGTTCCCGTGCTAGTAACACAGGAAGATCCAGAAAATCTCACTTCAAATTGTGTAATGGTATCATGCTATACATCCATAACATCATGTGTAGATCTCGACATAAGTTAGTTAGGTGGTGCAGATCTTGGAGTGTGTGGTTCAATGAGTGTATTAGTCTCAATGACTAGTTTTTCACTCATAGGAAGAGAATCAACACTTCTACTAGCATCGGTCCCCATAGTCGCAGCATTAGGATCATATTCCACCAAAAAATTGTGTAAAACAAAGAGTTTTTTATTATTATAAAGGATGAGAAAATTACAATCATAAATAAATAAATGGGATAAATAAATGATTTTATCACCCCATACTGAGGAATTTGGCACATGAAGGTTTTGATTTTTCCTCTTATATTTCTATATATGGCTCAATCATAACTAAATGACTGATTTTTTGGCTTGCTTTCATTTGTATCTTCTTTATTGTTTGGGTCAGATCAATGGACAAAAAAATTGCTTCTTCACTGAGCACTTTATTAGGATCATTTGTGGACTACTTTGAGGCTGGTGCCTCCCCTTATCACCTTGTTTATCAAATAATTGAAATTTGTAATTTCATTCCGCTAACCTTAGCTATAAACATTCAAATATTTGAATTTGATGAAACATTTTAGATCAATAAAAAATCCTTTTTTTTACATAATAGGGGAAGTTTATCCAGTTAAATATTTTCTTGTAAATATTATTATATCTCTAAATTTCATTATGACACATTGAAAAAAAATCAAGAAACTCATCCACAATTAATCATCATTATATTAATAAGAAAACCACTACCTGCATATGTTTAAGTTTATATAGAAACTTCACGTTATATCATGGAAAATATAAAAGGCTCTAAATTTATACAAACTTCATCATCTTGGAAGGATCTTGGAAGAGGAATTATGACAGGATCAATATATTTTCCATATTGTATAGAAACAATACTTTGAAAAGGATGAAGGAATTCATTTGCTCAAGTTGGTCATATGCATATAGTGAATCTTTCATTTAGTTATATGATGCCTAAAAATATGAATTCGACTTACTCTACAATGGATAAAATTGATCTAGGTGCATATTGGTGGCCACCTACCTATTCCACTTGGACCCCAACCATTTTTTCTTTTAGTTTTTCAGTTTCCTTAATTGTAGCACAATTTACTATTTTTAGTAGTTTTTGGGGTCCTAAACTTCTAAATCTATTTTGAGGCCCTAAACGACATTTTTTGCGAAAATTGGTAGTAACATGTGTTTGTGAAGCATTTTTATCACTCAAAAGTTGTAGTCCTCGAATAGATATTTCTAACAAGGTATTGTGCGCATCAAATAGAGATCGTATGCCAAAGTTACGTCCCTAGGAAGTTGATGTACCAATTTACCTAAATAGGGCCCAAAATTTTGGCGCTTCATCTCCTAGGGTTAGGTTTTTGGATGTTTAGGGTTTTCCAGCCTCATTATAACACATTTCATAGGCATGTAGCTGGAACATCTCTTGTCATAGATACACTACCATTTCCCAAGCTAATTTATTTCCATTCTGTCTGTAAGAATATTTTAGCTCTTTGATATTAATGAAATGAAGTGTTATTTCTAGCACAAACCTTGACGACCTCCTATGGTGGAAGAAAATAAAGATGAGGGGGAATGATATCTTATCAAATTATTTCTCGAGGAGGAACTTGAGAAACAAAGAAACTTGATATTAGATAACTTTTCCCAGATCCTTCAACAGTTTCCCACCGGCAGCGCATTTGCATCCAGTAGCCAGTTTGGAGGCACCATTCCTTTCAAGGTACAAGTCAAATTCGACATTGCTATATCTAAAGGCTAGATAGATGCATAGGTTATAGATAGATAGTTGAATTTGCTAGAAGGGTATTTCTCAGTCCATGATTTCTTCGACCGATAAAATATTACTTTCGCACTCCTCAAAGTCGCCCCCCATGTCAAAGACTGGCAGGAAAGCTACTGTGAGAAAAAGGAAGAGAGGAAACCCTCTTTGTTCTTGGTTGCACCCACTTGGAATTCATTCCGAGACAACATCAAGGAAAAATATTACCCTGTGGGGAGCTATGAGGAGAAGTACATCCAATGGACAATGCTGTGGCAGAAAAGGGATCAAGATGTGCAAGAGCCAACGAATTTGTTCCATACCCTTAGTACAAAGTTGGGTATTAAAGATTCACAGAAAAATTTGGTGCTCAAGTACTGCATCTATTTGCATAGATACATTCTAGATGAAATTAAGTTCCTTGACATTACCTCTCTTGGCACGACATATAGATATGCCACCAAGATTGAGTAGAAATTTAAGCAGAAGAAGTGAGACTTTGGATCTGTGAATCTGAAGCCAGGGAAAGGCGCCCCTGAATCACATAAAAAAGGGAAATGCAAAAGAGAGATGACTCAAAATAACACCAAAAATCCAAATAAGGACATGGGGAAGTGGTGTGAATTTCATAACAACCCCACTTACAACATAAGTGAGTGTTGGGCCAAATAGTCGTTGGTGGCTGAACTGAAGGCATCCAAATCAAATGCATGTTTTGATTTCGAGTCAGAACCAAACAAGGGCAATGAAAAAGGGAATAAAATCATTGATGCGGAACCCAATTCCACCATTTCCACCACCAAGATCTAGAGGGAGGAGACCAAGGATCCATAGGAAGGGGAGTTCCTCTTCCATTCCTAGATGTGGGTGAAGGGTTCTCCACTGCAATTCCTTGTCGATAGCGGAAGCCAAAAGAACCTCATTTAAGCAAAGGTTGTGAAGTGGCTCAGCCTACCCACCACAACACACCTACAACCATATACCATTAGGTGGCTTCACCAAGGAAGAGATCTCCATGTCTGCCAGAATTGTCGCCTTATGTGTAGCATTAAACCATTCGCATATGAGGTATTGTGTGATGTTGATCCTCTTGACATGTCTGATGTATTATTAGGCCAACCATACTTGTGGAAGTGACATGTTTTGTATGAGTCTAGGCCTTTTTCTATTATTATTACTTTGGGAAATAAGTTGTACAGGATACAGGAGGTAATACCTCCTTCTGCCATCTATTTGAGTACTGCAAAGCAATGCAATAAGATTATTTCCCAAACTAGGAAATTTATTTCATTACGATTTTGCCCACAGGGAAGTAATAAGATTGTGGTTGCAACCTATAAACAGGGTTTCCCTATGTGGTAGCAGCAGATGGAAAAATATGTGGAGGAATACAAGGACATTTTCTCCTCACCCACAAAGGTTCCTCTACACTATCAGGTCAAGCAACCCATTGACATGAACCCAAGCACAGCGCTGCTAGATGTTCCATACCTCATGCAAAAACACAAACAAAAACCACACATGTATTGTCTAAGGCTAATAAAGCAACCATATTTATTTAATGCACCCAAGATGTCCACCAATAGGTCCATGGCATCTTGGAGAAATCTAATTCCAAGTACAAGTACTGACATGATCAACATCGAGTGCCACACAAATTCCACGTGGGAAAAAAAGTTTGGTTTCATTTGCATAAATAACGCCTTACTGGAGCCCATTAGAAGCTCAAGCCACTTCGATATGGGCATTACACAATCACTAAGGTTGTGGGAGATAATTATTTTGAGCTCAGCATTCTGCCATTCCTTGTAATTCATCTAGTGTTCAATGCAGACTACCTTCGACCATACTTTCCACCACTACTGGACACATCGAACATGGCAAAACAACTCACACCAGCAAATTTAAACCTAGACTACATGGAACAAGCCACAATTGATCGAATCTTGGAAACATATATCACGAACACCCACCAGCAGAGGATCCAGCGAAATCGAGTTGTAAAAGCAGGCCATCTCCTTCACCAGGGAAAGTGGCTCACTAGGGACCAAGTTCAGCAGAAGTTTCCTCTTCTCATGGAGAAACTCAACACAATGGGGACCATTGCTTCCTAAGGCGGGAGGAATGATCTAGGTGGATATTGGTGGCCACCCACCTATTCCACTTGGACCCCCACCATTGTTTCTTTTAATTTTTTAGTTTCCTTAATTGTAGCAAAATTTACTATTTTTAGCAGTTTTTGGGTCCTGAACTTCCAAAGTTGTTTTGAGGCCATAAACAACTTTTTTTTTGGAAAAATAGGAAAAAAATGGATCTTTAATTGATTTTTTTTCAATCAAAAGTTGTAGTCCTCGGATATATCTTTATAATGAGGTATTGTGCATGTCAAACGAAGATTGTATGCCAAATTTACATCCCCATGAAGTTGATGTACCAATTTAGCCAAACGAGGCCCATAGTTTTGGAGCTTCATCTCCTAGGGTTAGGTTTCTGGATGTTTAGGGTTTTCCATTGTTTATCAATAATAAATAGGCCTTCTAGCCTCATTGTAACATAGTTCAGAGGCATTTAGCTTCCACATCTCTTCATACAGATAAGCTACCATCATCTGAGCTAGTTTATTTCCATTTTGTTTGTAAGCATATTTAAATTCTTTGATATTAATGAAATGAAGTGTTATTTGCACTGAATTTTTTAATTTATGGTTATATTCGTATCATGTTGCATTCCTACATAAATATGGTGTTGGGAAAAATACTGAGAAGGGGGGTGAATCAGTATTTTAAAGCTGAACATTTTTTCTTTCTTACTGCATCCAATCATGTACGTTCAGCTATCTTATTATATTTTTTACTTAGAGAATTGAATCAGATAAAAATTAAGCATGAACAGTAGAACAAAGCATCAAACATGAACTACACATATGGACACCAGGATTTAAGGTGGAAACCCAATTTGGGAGAAAACCACCGCTGCTGCAATATCAGTCTTCAATATTTTATTATAGAGAAAACTTCTTACAATATATGCTGGTGCAGACTCATACCAGCACGCAGGCACCCACCTGCAGAAGGCTACAACCTTCTCTCGTTTACCAGCTTCTTCTGGAAGGGAACTACAACCCCTTGACTGAAAGCTTCGACCTTCAGCACCACTGTGGACCTCGTTTCATCAATTTTCAGACTGGATCACACAACCGCAACCCCAGATTTCAGAAAATGTATGCATTCGACATCCCGTTTGGCTTTCTCGATAAAAAATCTTCATCAGGCATGTGTTAGCTCTTCATTGATTCTTCTATTGAATGAATCCCAGATTCATTCTTTCGATGGGTGCAACATGGACTCAGAATTATCAGTAAGCACGTCGTCTGTCCATACAGATATTCCTTAGAGGAATTCGCTCTTCTTCCGCGCTTGACTCTCGCACATCTGTCCTTTTCGAATAATGATCTTTTCCCTTTATATAGTTCTCGCCTTTCTCAATACCATGAGTCTAAAACCACTCAACTGCTAATGGTATTCCTTTTTCAATATTCCCTTTAGTTTGTCCCCGGGGCTTTTCAATTTCCTTTTTTTTTTTTAATTTATTTCATTCAAACGAGGAAATTCAAATTATCTATGTGCGCCAAGCCTTTAACCCAAAGTTTAACCCTTCATATTTTATAAACAATATTCAATGCTTTTCCATATGCAAGTGTCTTGTTGATGTGGTGAGTTCCGCAAGCGGAACAACCATACATCTCAATCGTTTTGTATTAATAATTGAGCCAATCCAATTTGAAACCCCAATATTTGTCTCCGCCATATAATATTATAAACATTAATGTGCCACTGACTCATCAGTAATATATAAATCCATATAACCTTTTAGGTTCTTCAAATAATATTCAATCTTCGACTCTGGGCCCACATCGCAGTTGGTGGATCGGCGGTGTCAAAGAAAACTTGCGATTGCGATTGATCAACCGGACGCGATGACCAAATAAAACATGGCTCATAGCGCAATCGGGTCCTTTGAACAAATGCAATCGGGGCACACCATGAAAAAGTTCCGATTGCGATCAGGACATGGATGCGATTGGCACATATTAACTCCAACATATAACCGGATCGGGTCCGCCACTTCAATCGCAGCATATTACAAAAGGTATGCGATCAATCGGAAAGTTTCGATTGCGATTAAGATCCCGAACGCGATTGAATCTATTAATTCCATCGTATAACACCATCGGGTCCACCAATTTCAATATGCAATCGGACCCAACACTTAATCACTTCCGATTGCGATTGGGAACTCGGATGCGATTTGCAATAAACTGAGGCATATAACTTGATCGGGTCCGGCCTTTGATCGGAGCACATAACAAAACTCTGACGATTGAACCTTGCGATTCAAGACGTGTGATTCCATTAAAACATCGCCACGTGGTCAAGTGGACCCACGGGCCTCGGCTGTTGGTGGGGGCGATTTATAATGTAACATTTGGTTGTATTGTGTACAACCGTTCCACTATGGAACATTGCCACATCCACAAGACATTTTTATGTATCATTTACATTGCGATTTGCGATTGCGATTGGATCGCATCGCATCGCAGGACTCCATATCAACAAGACACTACTTCACCAAAATAACTTGCGATTCCAATTTAGAGCTTAAGTGGTGGGGACCACTTGTCCCGCCAAATCAGAAATAAAGGACTTTCGCATGTTTAATTCAATTTTATGACTGTCTTGAATGACTCTGCTTCTCCGTAAATTAAATCTACGGGAATATCTTCGTTCCACTGTCAAAACGGCTCTTCCCATCACCTGTTAATTCTCTTCTGTCACTTGTGACTGCGGCCCATCAAGATTTAATTCTCCTTTAATGCACTGCTTATCTCTGTAAATGTATTCTTCCTCTGAGCTTTGCTGCTGATCATTGATCTCTGCAATTCTGCTGTTCTTCTGTTTCCCATGCCTTTGCCATCAATGACAATATTCCAACAATCTCCCCCTTTTGCATTGATGGCAATACTCTTCCTCTGATGACCTTAGACTCCCTTTGTTGCTTTTCCTCCCCCTTTGACATCAATGGCAAAGAGTTTGATCAAGAAGCCAAGCTCCCCCTGAGATCATGCTGCATCTTCATAATATGACCAATGATTCATCCTTTACATATGACAAATGCTCCCCCTGAGCCTGTGCAGTCAGAGATGTCTGATGGAACCTCACAACCAATTTAAGCTTCTGTAATTAAGTAGACCTGAACCTCTGCATGGCAGAGACTACTCCCAGTTTCAGTCTGAGATATTTGAACGCTTCCCTGGGTAGAGGTTTGGTAAATATATCTGCAACTTTTTCTTTGGAGGAAACATATTCTAATTTCACCTTTTGCATAAGCACTTGTTCTCGTAAGAAGTGATATTTGATGGGAATGTGCTTGGTTTTGGAATGCATAACAGGATTCTTTGAGATACTGATGGCACTTGTATTATCACACATAATGGAGATAGGGGGTGAACATTTGATTTGAAAATCTTGTAGGGTTTGCATCATCCAAAGAAGTTGAGTGCAACATGATGCTGCAGCCACATATTCATCTTTTGTTGTAGATAATGCAATGGAGCTTTTCTTCTTGTTGAACCAAGATACTAACCGGGGCCCCATAAAGAATGCACCACCACTAGTGCTTTTTCGATCATCAATACTTCCAGCCCAATCTGCATCAGTGTATGCATGAAGATTAAGTTCAGCATTATTTGGGTACCATAGTCCAAAATCTTCAGTTCCTTGTAGATATTTGAATATTCTTTTCACAGCCTGAAGATGAGACTCTTTTGGATTAGCTTTGAATCGTCCAACAATCCCGACTGCATGCATGATGTCTGGTCTTGTCCCAGTGAGATAAAGTAGACTTCCTATCATAGATCTGTATTCTGGTTGATTTACGGTGGGGGAATCATCATTAGAACTGAGATTGCATCCGGTTATCATTGGTGTACTTACAGGTTTGCAATTTTCCATGCCATACTTCTTCAGGATTTGCTTGAGGTACTTTTCTTGTGATAAGAATATACCATCTGTTCCTTGTTGCACTTGCAGGCCGAGAAAAAATGTTAGTTCCCCAAGTAAAGACATTTCAAATTCTTGCTGCATATCAGAAGAAAATTTCTGACTCATAGACTCTTTATTACTTCCAAAAATGATATCATCGACATATACAACCACAATCAATAATTTTTCATTTTCAGTTTTTGTGTATAAGTTATTGTCAGCAGACCCCTTTGAAAATATTTGTTGATGAAGATATTTGTCAAGACGATAGTACCATGCCCTTGGAGCTTTTTTGAGACCATATAGAGCCTTTTTAAGTCTACAAACAAGTTTTTCATCATTTCCCAAAATGAATCCCTCTGGTTGTTCTATATAGACTTCTTCTTCTAGATCGCCATTGAGAAAAGCAGATTTAACATCCATTTGATAAACTATGATTTGTTGGAAGCTTGAATAAGCAAGAAACATTCTTATGGCTTCAATTCTGGCTACAGGAGCAAAGGTTTCTTCAAAGTCTATACCTTCTTGTTGAGCATACCCCTTGCAAACAAGTCTAGCTTTATTTCTTATAACATCCCCATTCTCATTTAACTTGTTTTTGAATATCCATTTAGTTCCAATGACATTTTTGTCATGGGGTCTTGGTACTAATTCCCAAGTGTGATTCTTTTCAATTTGATCGAGCTCTTCATTCAAGGCTTGAATCCAACAATCATCTTTGCTTTCTTGACTAACACTGTGAGGTTCAATAGTGGACAGAAATGCCAGATTACTAGAAGCTCCCATAAGATTTCTTCTTGTTTGTACACCTGATCCCTTTTCTCCCAAAATTTGAGATTCTGGATGATTCTTTTGAACATATCTGGAGGGAGCCTTTTCAGACAAACCATCTTCGGGTTCTTCACTGGGTTCACTATTTGTATCATTACTATTTGATGTAGAAGGATATGTGTCATCATCATCTTCATCTGTAGTTTGCTTTTCTTCTTTTGGAGCTGCAGAAGACTCATCAATAACAACATCAATACATTAAAAAATCTTTCGAAGTCTTTTATTGTAACATTTATAGGCCCTACTCCTAGAGGAGTATCCAAGGAATATCCCTTCATCTGCTCTAGGTTCAAACTTGCCAAGTTTTTCATCATTATTATTGATGAAGCATTTGATTCCAAAAATTCTAAAATGCTTTATAGAGGGAGGATTACCATACCAAAGTTCATATGGAGTTTTATCACTATTTACACGAACATGTGCCTTGTTGAGAATGTTTACTGCTGTATGTGCTGCTTCTCCCCAAAATATGTCAGGTGTTCCAGAATCATCCAGCATAGCTCTAGCCATTTGTTGAACTGTTCTATTCATTCTTTCTGCAACACCATTTTGTTGTGGAGTGCCAGCTACAGAAAACTGTCTTTCTATGCCATGTTGTTCACAAAATTTAAGAAATTCATCTGATGTATATTCTCCTCCTCGATCAGATCTGAGACACTTGATTTTTAGATCTAATTCATTCTCAACTAGTGCTTTGAAGATCTGAAATTTCTCAAATGCTTCATCTTTGTGTTTAAGCAGCCCAATCCAACACATTCTAGAAAAGTCATCAATGAATAAGATATAGTATTCTTCACCACGCGGTGAATTTTTTCTCATAGGTCCACATATGTCAGTATGGATAAGTTCAGGAGGCTTACTTGATGATCCTTCCTTGGCATTGAATTGTACTCTGGTTTGCTTACCGAATTGGCAGGATTTACATATGATATTTTCAGGTAGAGAAATATTGGGAAGATCACGAACAGCCTTGAGTCTGCTTGATTTGTTGAGTTGAGAGAAGCTCAGATGCCCCAATCTTCTATGCCATAGCCAATTTTCTGAAGATTTACTCAAATAGCATTGTTCTTTGCAATTCTTCAATATATATAGGTTGTTTGGAGTTCTTTTCCCTTTTATAATTGCTTTACCTATATCAAGATCACGTACCACACATTCTTTTGAACTAAAGACAACTTCAGTTCCTTGATCACACATTTGACTTACACTTAACAGGTTATACCTTAATCCATCCACATACATGACTTCATTAGCTTTCACATTTTCTTTTAGAAAAACAGACCCTTTTCCTTTAATGACCGCGGGAGTATCATTTCCAAAAGTAACCTTCTTTTCCTTTTCTAGAGCATTATATGCAAGAAGTTTGTATTTATCACCTGTCATGTGTCTTGAGCATCCACTATCAATGTACCATTGGTTTTCTTCATCTTCTGCAAATAACGCTAGGCCACAATTTTCAACCTGTAATTCCTTCTTTTTCCATACTTTCGAGCTTGAAGGGACATGTTCTTTTAGCTGAACTTTGCTCCTACATTCGGATTCTTCATGGCCAAAGTTATTGCAGTAAGCACATTCAACTTCATTTTGTAGAGGAGAGAAGTTGTTATAAGTGTTCTTCTTTGATTCAATGTCCATTCTCTTCTTTCTTGCTTCTCTTGTCATGATAGTTTTATTTGCAACACATTGAACAGCTTTATGACCAAAATTGTGACATGAGAAACATTGTCCATTGAAGTAGAAATTTCTTCGATCATGAAATATTCTATTTGAATTTACCTGCTGGTTGGTGTTCCTTTGAAGAGTATTCGAGTTGAAGTTCCTTGACTTGAGCTGATCATGCTTTACCTGTGAGGAATCTTTATCCCTTTGCTGAGTTGCAGAATGTTGCAAACTAGTTGTAGCAGCTTTTAGATAGTTTGGTGCAGAAGCCTGAGAAGTTTCTCCGGTATATCCAAGACCTGTCTTTATAAAAGGAGAACGTTGTACCTTGATAATTTCATCCAAGGTTTCAGATCCTTTAGCAAATCTAAGATTCATAGTCTTTACTTTCTCAAGTTCTTTTCTTAGACTTACCACTTCACATTCTAATTTTTCATTATGCTTCTTCTCTTCTTCAATCTGATTTTTCAGAGTCTCTATGATTATTTTACTTTCTTCTAAGCATATTTTGAGTTGATTGTTTTCATTAAGAAAATCATTATCTTCTAGAGCATCCATAAAGGTATCCTTTTCTTCTTTAGAATCATTTTCGAAAGCCATAAGAAGTCTAAGATCTTGTTCACCTTCTTCCTCACAATCAGATAACCCATCACTGTCTTCATGAGTATAGTAACTTTTTCTAGAGCTAGACCGGTTCTTATTTCTTCTTGCTGCTTCGTTTCCTTTAGCAGGTGTTTCTTTGTAAGGACACTTAGCAGCATAATGACCAACTCTTCCACAACTAAAGCATTTGAAGGGAAGCTTACCTCTAAACCATCCTGTGCCAAGTTGAAGTTTCTTTACGAAGTTTATCTCATCTTCTTCTAAGACATATCCTGATCCTTCTGTTATTTGTACTTCCTTCCCTTTTTTAGAAGTTCTAAAGACTGCTTCTTTGACTTCAGATGGTCCTCCTCTTCTCATTTCATATGCAGTTAGTATGCCATGAAGTTGTACCACAGTAAGATTTTGAAGATCCTGCTTTTTTTCAAGAGCTGAAACTTTTGACTCAAATTTTGTTGTTAGAGATCTTAAAATTTTCTCAACCAATGTAGATTCAGTTATTGTTTCTCCCATATTCCTCATGTGATTTACAACATCATCAAGACGTAGAAAGAAATTTGCAATGATTTATTCATTAAGCATTTTTAGATTCTCATATTGAATTATGAGAGTTTGAAGTTTAGCACTTTTTACCTTTGCATCACCTTCATAGCTTAGAATGATTTTGTCCCATATTGCCTTTGCAGTATTCAGCTGCATGACTTTGACAAATTCTGATTCAGTGAGACTTCCCAATAGAGCATTGAACACCTTTGCATTAGTTTCAGAGTTCTTTCTTTCAGTTGGATCCGTTGGCACTGTAGCTGGATATTGATATCCTTGTTCAACAATTTCCCATACATCTGCTCCCAGAGACTGAAGGTAGGACCTCATCCTTGTTTTCCAAAAGATTAAGTTGTTTCCGTTGAAGAGAGGAGGCCTGATAGATGTTGTTCCATCTTGATTGCTCATTTTGATTGATCTTCCTTCTAGTGACTAAGCTTTTTCAGAAGGACTTGCTCTGAAACCAATTGTTGGGAAAAATACTGAGAGGGGGGGTGAATCAGTATTTTAAAGCTGAACAATTTTTCTTTCTTACTGCATCCAATCATGTATGTTCAGCTATCTTATTATATTTTTTACTTAGAGCATTGCATCAAATAAGCATTAAGCATGAACAGTAGAACAAGGCATCAAACATGAACTACACATATGGACACCAGGATTTAAGGTGGAAACCCAATTTGGGAGAAAACCACCGCTGCTGCAATATCAGTCTTCAATATTTTATTATAGAGAAAACTTCTTACAATATATGCTGGTGCAGACTCATACCAGCACGCAGGCACCCACTTGCAGAAGGCTACAACCTTCTCTCATTTTCCAGCTTCTTCTGGAAGGGAGCTACAACCCCCTGACTGAAATCTACGACCTTCAGCACCACTGTGGACCTTGTTTCATCAATTTTTAGACTGGATCACACAGCCGCAACCCCAGATTTCAGAAATATATGCATTTGACATCTCGTTTGGATTTTTGGATAAAAAATCTTCATCAGACATGCGTTAGCTCTTCATTGATTCTTCTATTGAATGAATCCTAGATTCATTCTTTCGATGGGTGCAACATGGACTCAGAATTATCAGTTAAGCACGTCGTCTGTCCATACAGATATTCCTTAGAGGAATTCGCTCTTCTTCCACACTTGACTCTCGCACATCTGTCCTTTTCAATAATGATCTTTGCCCTTTATATAGTTCTCGCCTTTCTCAATACCATGAGTCTAAAACCACTCAACTGCTAATGGTATTCCTTTGTCAATATTCCCTTTAGTTTGTCCCCGGGGCTTTTCAATTTCCTTTTTTCTTTTTAATTTATTTCATTCAAACGAGGAAATTCAAATTATCTATGTGCGCCAAGCCTTTAACCCAAAGTTTAACCCTTCAGATTTTATAAACAATATTCAATGCTTTTCCATATGCAAGTGTCTTGTTGATGTGGTGAGTTTCGCAAGCGGAACAGCCATACATCTCAATCGTTTTGTATTAATAATTGAGCCAATCCAATTTGAAACCCCAATCTTTGTCTCCGCCATATAATATTATAAACATTAATGTGCCACTGACTCATCAGTAATATATAAATCCATATAACCTTTCGGGTTCTTCAAATAATATTCAATCTTCGACTCTGGGCCCACATCGCAATTGGTGGATCGGCGGTGTCAAACAAAACTTGCGATTGCAATTGATTAACCGGACGCGATGACCAAATAAAACATGGCTCATAGCGCAATCGGGTCCTTTGAACAAATGCAATCGGGGCACACCATGGAAAAGTTCCGATTGCGATCAGGACATGGATGCGATTGGCACATATTAACTCCAGCATATAACCGAATCGGGTCCGCCACTTCAATCACAGCATATTACAAAAGGTATGCGATCAATCGGAAAGTTCCGATTGCGATTAAGATCCCGAATGCGATTGAATCTATTAATTCCATCGTATAACACCATCGGGTCCACCAATTTCAATATGCAATCGGACCCAACACTTAAGCGCTTCCGATTGCGATTGGGAACTCGGATGCGATTTGCAATAAACTGAGGCATATAACTCGATCGGGTCCGGCCTTTGATCGGAGCACATAACAAAACTCCGCCGATTGAACCTTACGATTCAAGACGTGCGATTCCATTAAAACATCACCACGTGGTCAAGTGGACCCACGGGCCTCGGCTGTTGGTGGGGGCGATTTATAATGTAACATTTGGTTGTATTGTGTACAACCGTTCCACTATGGAACACTGCCACATCCACAAGACATTTTTATGTATCATTTACATTGCGATTTGCGATTGTGATTGGATCGCATCGCATCGCAGGAATCCATATCAACAAGACACTACTTCACCAAAATAACTTGCGATTATGATTTAGAGCTTAAGTGGTGGGGACCACTTGTCCCGCCAAATCAGAAATAAAGGACTTCCGCCTGTTTAATTCAATTTTATAACTGTCTTGAATGACTCTGCTGCTCCGTAAATTAAATCTACGGGAATATCTTCGTTCCACTGTCAAAACGGCTCTGCCGATCACCTATTAATTCTCTTCTGTCATTTGTGACTGCGGCCCATCAAGATTTAATTCTCCTTTAATGCACTGCTTATCTCTGTAAATGTATTCTTCCTCTGAGCTTTGCTGCTGATCATTGATCTCTGCAATTCTGTTGTTCTTCTGTTTCCCATGCCTTTGCCATCAATGACAATATTCCAACATCTGGATCAAAAAGGCTACTCTAGAATAAATCTCATGGTTGTATTAATTTACGTGTAATTACATTGATGTTTACCTACTGTGAGATTGGTTCCCTTTGACCTTGATCAACCTTCCACAATATTATAACCATGATGTATTAAGAAGTTTCATTTTCTTACAAGATGCCTGATAATATATTGTAGTAATTGACAACCATAACATGTAATAGACATTTCTTACAAGTTGGGTAAAATTGAATACATATTGCCCCCATAATATCAATATATGTATCTATTTGATTCAAATTGTAATCAATTAGAAACTATTCCCCTACAACTATTGATTTAATGTCACATACAAATACACAATTTCCTTCTTGCCTCTTGAATATGCAATTGGGTTGCTTATTTGTGGTCACAGGGCGTGTACTATTTATAAATCCTAAAATATTACCTGTTTATTTTTTCCTTCCATCAATATGAATAATTGTGCCTTTATTTTGATCAATTGTATTTTAGTTGTATATAATTTGTGGCCACTGCATATTTTTTCATAATTTTTCTATAATGGACTAGTCATAACCAATCATTGTAGTTGTAATAGGGTTTGACATACTCCATCAATTCAGTTAATCCTATGTAACATACCTTTATTCCAACCATGGAAAATAGCCCCAAACCATGTAATGACGATGGGGCAATGTGGTATATCCTTTCATCGACAGAAAAATAAATGTTTATTTGAAGAAGATCCTTGGGTGCCCATTAGCTCACTAGATGTTTGTACCTCAAGGGCACATCGATTTCATCTATGTTTTCATTATCATAAGAACTTGACCCCCCTTCAGCGAGAAAAAATCCATGCGTCTATGGAATTTTCTTATAATATTTTCACCTCAAGTTGATATTTGCCTGCTATACAATGTAGCAGATGTTTGGTCAATTTCTTTTATCCTACCTAAAATTTCATCACTTGACCAAGATAGATATAACAAATACCTATTTGGTTGAAAATACTATAACATTCCATCAAATTAGAGAAACTATTAGATAATTTCATAAGGGATGTTGAGAAACTTCTTTACGAAATCACAAGAACATTATAATAGTACAAGTGAGTTACATGAAATGTATCTGCGTTTAAAATATTAAAGTAATATTTTAAAACTTTAGAACCTATTCATCCTAACCAATGTTGAATGAAATCACTCAATAACTTGAGAACTCAACACAATATGATATAATTTAATATTCCATTACAAAAAAAATAGCCACATACTTCAATATGTTAAAGAATGTAGCTATTTTTGGTAGAATAAAAGGAAAAGTTTTTGGATGTCAAGGGCGTTGAGATTTGTATCTTGGGAGGTACTCCAAACCCTAGACTAGAGAGTTTTGGATGGATTGGCACACAAAAGTGACTTGTGGGCTAAGAACCTAAGCCTATGGACTTTGCACCCAAGATGGTGCATGTGGAACCACGAGGAATTTCAATGATTTGACACATAGAGGTGTTAGTGGAATTCTATAAAAATCGAAGGCAACAAAAATCATCAAAATCTCAATTTTCTATGATGATATTTTGATTTTCATATATGGTTGTTGGGTTTGCACATGATTTTTTCAAGTCGGTTTGTGTAGTTTTATGAGGTTTCAATCCCACAAGATCATATTATATGAATCCCTTGATAAGTCTATAAATTAGACTGAGGAGAAGCCTCATTCTCACCAACCCAAGATAAATTTATCATATGTGGAGAGCATCTGAAATAGCAGAAACCAAAAGGATTCTTTTCAAGTGTAGTAAGAGGCACTTTTGGGTATTTTTGTCTCTATTCCAAATTTCTGCTCCCAATCTCGATAGCTCTCTTTGGAAATAGCTTCTATAGGAGCAACATAGACACATATAAATACATTTCTTGGGCCTTTTTCTTGAAATCATTGAAAATAAAACTCAACACAAATAGTCTTACCATTACTAGTAGGTGTTGCAACTAAAACATTATCATCTGAGTTATAAATCACTACAAATACTTGAGTTTCAATAGGATTGAAGTGTCTACATTGTTGATATAGTGCTTTCTATGAAGTATTTCTTAATGCATCATATTATATGTTAATAATTTTCATGATTGGTCATCTCATAGGTTAATTAAATTAATGTATCATTTCTCTCTTTTATTTTTTCATGGTATCAAAGTAGTCTTAAGTCTCTTTGGAGATATAAGACTAGGATTATTCTAATTATGTGGAGAAATTTGCATGGGAATTGATCTAGTGATTAGATATTAGTGTGTAAGATTTAAGTCTGAGAGAGAAATAAATTTTGCAGTGGGAAGAGTCTAGTTGAAAGCAAGTTTTTATGAACTAGATCTAGAAGAGCCATTCACTCTTTGCTGAGGAGAGATGCCATTTTATAAAACTATAACCTCCTCACGTACTCTATTAAAGAACATTTTCGTCAATGTAAGTTGTGTTATAATTTGGTTGAATTAAAAAATTTAGGAAATTTTCAAGGTTATGGAAAAATAACATTGTTTGGGTTTTAAGTTGGCATCATTGTAAAGTATTGACTAAATATTTATTTAAAGAATTTGTTTAGTTGTGTGATGGTAATTTAGTAATTGTGATGCTAGAGAATTAAAGTAATTATGATCTCTATTCAATCAAAGTGAATAATTACCTTTGTTCTAGACAATTTTAGTATATTGTAGTAAATGGGTTCATATAACTAGATTATGAAACCTTATAGGAAATGTCAAATATATAGAGATAAGTTTTTTCTAGAAATAAAGAATGGAATAAATTATGAAATATTTAGCACATAATAGAAGATTCAATTTTTCCTATGGTTACAATGGTTGATAATGTCAAGTAGACATGGGATACTCTTGATATAGCCTATCAAGGCATCGATAAATAAAAATACCAAATTCCAAACACTAAGAAGGAATTTTGAAACCCTCTATATGAGAAATCAAAACTCTATAGATCATTTTATGACAAATATTAAGGACATTGTTGATCACTCGAGTACATTAAGAAGGGGTTTCATATCATGAGGTTATTGAAAGAGTACTTAGGAGCCTTTCTAAAAAATAGATATGGTTATAGTGGTTGTAGAGTAGGCTAAATATATAACATAGTTAAAAAAATCACAAGATATTTGTTAACAAATGAGATAATAATCAACATAAGTAGTGACTCTTTAGAAAGTGCATTTCACTCTCAAGAATTTATTAGAAAAGGAAGAGGTCGATAAAATGGAAGGAGAGGTAGAGGATTAATACGTTTCTCTCATGTAGGATATAGGTCAACATTAGAACAGACAAGACATTTACACAATTTTGTAAGAACCAAAAGGGAAGAGTCACATATTTCAATTAGGTAAAGAGGACTAGAAATCAAAAAAATCAAAGATATTAGTACAATAATTTTCATTATTATGAAATTTATTGAAGAAAAAATAATTAGATCCAAAGAATGACAAAGATAATGTGAAAAATACTAATGAAGATACATTTGAATCCATGTTCCTTTCAAGTCAAGAAATTCAAGAAAGCGACAATATTGATATTTGGTTGATGGATAATGGTTGCAAAAACCACACAATAGGAAAAAAAATCATGTCTTTAAGTTTATATAATTCATTCAGAACTAAAGTAAAAGTAGGAGATGATTATCGATTAAATATTCAAGGAAATGGAAAAGTACTTTGTTTTGATCATGTAAGATAAAAAGGAGGACATTTCAAATGTCCATTATGTACCTAGTCTCACATATAATTTTTTGACTGTAGGGAATTTAAATTAAAAAGGTTTTGCATTCATATATAAAGGTTTGGCATGTACCATTCTAAACATGTCACTAAGTATGAAACTCATTGCAAAAATTTAATGGAACAAAAACACAATGCTTCCGTTAGTGTATAGGAAAATTAATTAATCACAATCATATGCATGGAATGTTTCAAGATAAAATGAGCCTTGGTTATTCCATTTTAGATATGGTAATGTTTCTTGTAATGTGTATTAGTATTTTACAAGATAAATTATGGTCACAAGTTTCCCCATGATAAATGTTCAAGATAACTCCTATTATAATTACATCTTATCTAAGCACCATAGAGATAGGTTTCCAACAATTTCTCCATACAGAGCCAAAACACCACTTGAAATAATACACATAGTTTTTTGGTTTGATATGAACACATTGAATGGAATGTTTCAAGATCAAATGAGTCTTGGTTATGTCATTTTAGATATGTTTTGTATGCTTCTAGAAGGAAACTACTTCGTGTCCTTTCCAGAAATACCAAATAGAAAAATTTCCCAAATCACGTGAACAATCCACTCTACCTATTCCTGTTTCTCACAACAACACTCTCAATTGTATGCTAATGAATCTCATAAATAGCCAATTCTATCTTCAAATTTTCATTAACAAACCATCTATCATAGCACAAGTGTGTACAATCACTTTCAATCATAAATAAATCAATGTGTGTGTAAGAAGAATATTTCTCAGTCACATTGCTATCATTTCATACATCAATGTAATCCAAAATAAAATTTACTTAACCACCATTAAGCAAACCGGAATATACCATGACACTAAACAATGAAAAAAACCAGTAGATTCAAATAAAGGATTCTAAGAAAAAATCTCAAACCATTATTATACAAACAAAACAAGTCTCATTTTCTTAGTTTTAAATAGGTTCCTGCCATGGAAAATTTTAGGGGCTAATATTCACAGGTGGGCTAACTTTCCATGATTTTTCAAAAAAAAGATTCGCCAATTTCCTTTTTTTATAAAAATGATTCACCCAAATTTTACAATATAAATTTATTTTATGTTAAGAATCACCAAAATTACATAGAGAGTATATATAAAATCATTATAAATTTCAGTAATTTTACAAATACATCAATACACATTTTATAGTTTTCATATTAGGTACTAGTGAGATTCGCCAATTTTTTATACTTGAAAATAATTTTCCATCCTTAAAATTTTCCCTAGTTCCTGCACTATATGCAGTTCATGTTCTCGGTACAATCCCTACACTACATGGTGTACAAAATATCATGGCTCAACCATCATAGGTATTGTGGAAGAAATAAATGCCCAATCAACCATACCTATTAGGTCCCATAGTCTAGTTCCTTATTGTTGTTAGTGTAGCCCCCTTATTATTATTGTTGTACCCATGTAGTCCCCATATTGTTATTATTGTGCCCCATAAAATCCCACTATTATTATTGTTGTGCCCTTAGATTATTATTGTTAGGTTGGCTAGGATGATATTGTGACCCCATGGACTCCTATATATAGAAACGAGGTTTTTTCATTTGTATCATCCAAGAATTGTTCATTTATGTAATTTAAAGGAGGTTTCCCCCTCGAAGTGGTTGATTTATAAGGCGTTTATCTCTCTTTTCTTATATTTTGGGAGTTGGTGTCATAACATTTGGTATCAAATCTTTGGATTATAAGGTATCACTGCTTCAAACAGGTCATCGTGGAATTTTTTCTATACCTTTTTTTCTACGAAGTTGTAGAAGCTAAAAAAAATCAATTTGGGAAGAAAACCTAAGGAATTTCGTGCAAAAATTTTAGATCTTAGTTTGCAATATTTTCAGAGATATGATTTGTGGAAGTTAGGGTTTTTGCAGGCTCCCGAATTTCATCTCAAAAAGGTGACCTTGGGAAAATCATCATAACTCTCTCTGAGCATCGGATTGGAATTTTGTAAAAATTGGCCGAAATTACACGGAAAATGGTTTCCTCTGTATCAATTTTAGAGCTAAAGGAGGAAACAGAGACACGTGGCACGCCGTATAATTTTTCTCTACTGAACCAGTCCATAATTAGGTCATTATGGGAGAATGGGCATAATTTTGTCTTGAAGAATCCAAATCAAGTTAGACCTGTGGCATTGGAAAGAAGATTTAGAGGGATACTAATGGACTGAAGATAAAATATCAAGGATCCAAAATTACAAAGATACATCAGTTTAAATACCAAGCTCCTCGAAATCAAGAAAAAGGTGTGTATTTTTCTTTTCAAATTGCATAAGCCTTTTTTGAAAAACTGGTTTGAAGTGATTCCAAGGGCATATTGAAGTATATATATCAGTATTGGGTTCTAAAAATCCCCTTAAAAATAATTCAACACCCATTCGGCCCTCAGAATACTCTACTATGGCTCATGAAGAGGAAGAAGTGAAAAATGATATATCAAAATTATTGAAGACCAAGTGCGCCAAATTTTTCTTTCTCAAAGAGTAACAAAAAATGAAATGGAAGCTTTGAAGAAAGGAATTAAAGCTACAAAGGGTGGTTTGAAGAAAGGCGTGGAATCTAAGATGGATGGTTTGAAGAATGGCATGGAAGCTAAGATGGATTTCATGGAAGCTAAGATTGATGAAATGGAAGCTAATATTGACGAGAAAATGAAAGGAAACCTAGAAGACATGAAGAATGATCTAAAGGAGGACATGGAAGGTTCGAAGGAAGATTTGAAAAATTTGATACAAGAAATTATTCCTAATGGCGAAAAGGTAGTAGAGGAAATTCATGATGAGAACAAAATAAATGTTAGGCATGATTTCATAAAATCTAATGTTGGATTGAAGACCCACCATATTCCAAAGATCAATATGAGGAATTTTGATGGAAAGGATCTCGTAACATGATACTACAGATGGAGAAATATGTTGATGTACATAATGTGCAAAACACACGAAAGGTATGCATTGCAACTTTATATTTAGATCAAAATACATTTGTATGGTATCGATGGCTTTTCTCTCGTAAAAAAATGTCACTTGGTCAATTTTTACGGAGGAAATGATAACACATTGTGAGGATACAAAGAGCAACGCCTTATTTAACCAATTGATAAATCTTAAACAAAAGGGTTCAATGATGGAGCACATTGAGAACTTCCAAAAATTGAATATAAGGGTAACTAATATTCCAGAGGAACACAAGATTGATGTCTTCATAGGGACTTTAAAGGATAACATCCAACATGAGGTTCATGTTTGTAAACTTGATTCATTGCAGAAGGCATTCAGGTTGGCAAGAAAAATTGAAAGTGAAATTATGGAGATAAGGAATCCTACCACTCACATCTATAAAGATGGAAGTGTTTCTACTCCTATACTTCCACAACCTACAAGGTTGAAACCATAACAATTGGAAGAAAAAAGATCAAAAGGGATTTGCTACAGTTGTGATAGAAAATACAATAAAAGTCATAAGTGTGCCGAGAATAAATTATTTTTCATAGATTGTGAAGAGGAGGAAGAAAATTAACAAGAAACTTCAAAATAAGAGGATATACACGAGGAACCAACCCTAGAGAAATAATAAATGAGTCTGACCATATCCTGTAATGCATTGGCGGGAATTTCCACTCCTCAAACTCTCAAGATAGAAGGACATATCAAGACTAAAAATGTAACAATGTTGATTGATTTGGGTAGTACCCATAATTTTATTCATTGTAAGGTAGCCATGGAATTGAATTTCTTCCTATACCCATCACCAGAGCATCAAGTGATGGTTGCAAATGGAGGAAATATAAATTTCTCTAGAAAATGCCATAATATAAAGCTAACCATGGGGAAATATGTATTGAATAGTCCAATGCTTTCCATTCCAATGGGAGGTGTTGATGTTGTACTAGGAGTACAATAGTTAAAATATTTGGGGACAATAGATTTTAATTTTCAAGAACTTTCTTGAAATTTTTTTTTGGAAGGAAAGGAAGTTGAGTTACGTGGTATCAAAAGGATGTTGAAAAATATAATAAGCTCTAATGTCATGAAAAATCTTCTAAAGAAATAACAACGAGGCATAATTGCATAATTATGCTCACTTGAAGTTCCAACAACAAAATCATCTATTTCTCCAGATCTCCAAAAAATATTGGACAATCATTCTAAGGTGTTTGAAACTCACAAAGGACTCCTACCAATTCATGATCATGATCATGCTATTCATTTGATTCTAGGAAGTGTTTATCCAAACATCAGGCCTTACAAATATCCTTATGTCCAAAAGAGTGATATTGAATGTATGATTGCAAAAATGTTAGAGGCTAGTATAGTTCAACCTAGTCAAAGTTCTTTCTCTGCTCCAGTAGTATTGGTGCAAAAATGCATCATGGCGCATGTGTTTGGATTATAGGGAGCTCAATAATCACTATTAAAGATAAATTTCTCATTCCTTTGATTGATGAATTATTGGATGAATTACATGGAGAAATTTATTTTACCAAGTTGGATCTCCATTCAGGATATCATCAAATTAGAATGAAGATGTTAGTTCCATAGATTTCTAGTGTAGTCCCTTGCTATTGTTAGTGTAACCCCATTATTTTAATGTTGTACCACTGTAACCCTCATATTGTTATTATTGTGCCCTTACATTATTATTGTTAGGTCAGCTACGATTATATTGTGACCCCATAGACTCCTATATATAGAAGGAGGTTTTGTCATTTGTATCATCCAAGAATTGTTCATTTATGTAATGTAAAGGAGGTTTCCCCTCAAAGTGGCTTATTTCTAAGGCGTTGATCTCTCTTTTCTTCTATTTTTGGAGTTGGTTTCATAACATTTGGTATTAGAGCTTTGGATTCTAGGGTTTCGCTGATCCAAATAGGTCATCATGGTATTTTCACTATAATTTTTTTTCTACGAAGGTTTAGAAGCTGAAATTTTTATCACGTGAAGCTAAAAGCTTGAGGAATGTCGTCTAAAAATTTCAAATCTTGGTTCGCAATATTTTCGAAGATATGATCTGTGGAAGTTAAGGTTTTTGTAGGCTCCCGAATTTCATCTAAAAGAGGTGATCTTGGGAAAATCGTCATAACTCTCTTATTAAGAATCAGATTGGAATTCTATAAACAATATCGAAAACAAAACGAGCTGTATTTTCCTTTGTAGCAATTTCAGAGCTAAAGGAGGAAAAATATGACATGCGGCATGCCATACAAGTTTTCTCTAACGAACCAATCCATAATTAGGTCATCGTGGGAGATTGGGCATAAATTTTTCTTGAAGCATATAAATTAGGTCAGAACTATGGAATTCGAAAGAAGCTTCAGAGGGATACTACAAGACTAAATTTCAGATATTGAAGATCTGAAATCACAGAGATAATTCAGTTTCAATATCGACCTCCTCAAAAGCAAGAAAAAGGTTTGTATTTGTTTTTGAAATTACATAAGTATTGTTTGAAAAATCAGTTTAAAGTGATTCCAAGGGCATATTGAAGCATATATATCAGTATTGGGTTCTAAAATCCCCCTAAAATGAATTCAACACCCATCAAGCCCTCAAAATACTCTACTATGACTCATGAAGATGAAGAAGTTCAATATGATATATCAAAATTACAAGAGCAAGTGCACCAAATTTCGCTCTCACAAAGAGAAACAAAACATGAAATGGAAGTTTTGAAGAAAGCCATGAAAGCTAAGATGGATGGTTTGAAGAAAGGTGTGGAAGCTAATATGGATGTTATGGAAGAAGAAATGGAAGGTTTGAAGGAAGGCTTGACAAAGTTGATACAAGAAATGATTCCCAATGGCGAAAATATAGTAGAGGAAGCTCATGATGAGAGAAAAAAAATGTTAATATTTATTTCATAAACTCGAATGTTGGATGGAAGACCCACCATATTCCAAATATCGATATGAGGAAGTTTGATGGCAAGGATTCTGTAACACGGATACTACAGATGGAGAAATATTTTGATCTCAATAATGTGCAAAAAACACAAAAAGGTACGCATTGCAGCTTTATATTTTTGTATGGTATTAATGGCTTTGCTCCCGTTAAAAAAATTTCACTTGGTCAATTGTTACGGAAGAAATGATAGCACATTATGAGGATACAAGGAGCAACACCTTCTTTAGCCAACTGATAAATCTCAAACAAAAGGGTTTATTGGTGGAGCACATTGAGGACTTCCAAAAATTGAATATAAGGGTAATGGATATTCCAGAGGAACACAGGATTGATGTCTTCATAGGGATTTTAGAGGATAACATCCAACATGAGGTTTGCATTTGGGAACCTGATTCATTGGACAAGGCATTCAGGTTGGCAAGAAAAATTGAATGTAAAATTATGGCGACAAGGAAGCCTACCACTCACATCTATAAATATGGAAGTGTTGCTACTCCTAGACTTCCACAACCTACAAGGTTGACACCACAAAAATTGGAAGAAAAAAGAGCAAAATGGATTTGCTACAATTGTGATAGCAAATACGCTAAAGGTCATAAGTGTGTTGAGAAGAAATTATTTTACATAGATTGTGAAGAGGAGGAATAAATGAAAAAGAAACTTCAAAAGAAGAGGATATGAATGAGGAACCAACCCTAGAGAAAGAAGAAATGAGTCCGACCATATCGTGTAATGCATTGGTAGGCATTACCACTCCTCAAACTTTCAATATAGACGGACATATCAAAAAGAAAAAGGTAATAGTGTTGATTGATTCAAGTAGTACCCATAATTTTATTAATTGTAAGGTAGCCAAGGAGTTGAATTTCTTCCTATACCCAGCACCAGAATGTCAAGTGATGGTTGCAAATGGAGGAACTATAAATTTCTCTCGGAAATGCCATAATATCAAGCTAACCATAGGGGAATATGTATTGAACAGTCCAATTCTTTCCATTCCAATGGGAGGTGTTGATGTTGTACTAGGAGTACAATGGTTACAATCTTTGGGGATGGTAGCTTTTAATTTTCAAGAAATTTTGTTGAATTTTTTCTAAAAGGAAAGGAAGTCGAATTACAGGGTATTTCATGTAAGCCAAGAAAGATAATAAGCTCTAATTTCATGAAAAATCTATTGAAGAAATAAAAAAGAGGCGTAATTGCACAATTATGCTTGCTAGAAGTTCCAACATCAAAATCATCTATTTCTCCAGATCTCCAATAAGTCTTGGACAATCATTATAAGGTGTTTGAAACTCCCAAAGGACTCCCACCTATTCGTGATCATGATCATGCTATTCATTTGATTCTAGGAAGTGTTCCTCCAAACGTTAGGCCTTATAGATATCCTTATGTCCAAAAAAGTGAAATTAAATGTATGGTTGCAGAAATGTTAGAGGATGGTATAATTCAACCTAGTCAAATTTCTTTCTCTACTCCCGTATTATTGGTGCACAAGAAGGATGGATCATGGCACATGTGTCTGGATTATAGGGAGCTCAATAAGCTCACTATTAAAGATAAAATTCCCATTCCTGTGATTGAGGAATTATTCGATGAATTACATGGAGAAATTTATTTTACCAAGTTGGATCTTTGTTCAGGATATCATCAAATTAGAATGAATATTGAAGATATTCCAAAAACAACATTTCAAACTCATTAGGGTCATTATGAATTTTTGGTCATGCCTTTTGGCCTTACCAATGCACCTTCTACATTTCAAGGGTTGATGAATTCCATTGTCAAACCCTTCCTTCAAAAATTTGTGTTAGTATTTTTTAGTGATATGCTAATCTAAAACAGGTCTTGGAAGCATCATGTTCAACATGTTGACAGGGTGCTCAAACTATTGGAGGAGAAACAATTATATGCAAAAACCTTCAAATGTTTCTTTGGAGTACAAGAGGTGGATTATCTGGGTCATATTGTATCTCACGAGGGTGTAAAGGTAGACCCTAACAAAATCAAATCCATTAAGGAATGGAAAGTCCCCACAACCATAAAGCAGTTGTGTGGATTTCTTGGGTTAAAAGGGTATTGTCGCAAGTTTGTTAAGAATTATGGGAGAATAGCACCACCTCTAACAAGATTATTGAAGAAATATGCATTTTCATGGACTCTTGAAGTAACTAACGCCTTTGAACATCTTAAAGAAGAAATGTGCCTAGCACCAGTCTTAGCTATGCCAGACTTCACAAAAACCTTTATTGTGGAACGTGATGCCTCAAGAAATGGAATTGGTGTTGTTTTAATGTAAGAAGGAAGACCCATTGCTTTTGAAAGTCGTCCAATCAAAGGAAAGTATTTACAGAAAGACATTAATGAGAAGGAAATGTTCGCAATACTACATGCACTAAAGAAATGGCAACCTTACCTAATGGGAAGACCCTTCAAGGTAAAAAATGATCATGATAGTCGTAAACATTTTTTGGAACAAAGACTATCTTTAGGAGAGCAGCAAAAATGGGTCACAAAGGTGTTAGGTTATGACTTTTAAATCATCTACAAAAAAAGGAAGCTAAATGCTGTTGCAGATGCACTCTCAAGAAAGGATGAAGAGGTGGAAGAATTTATTTGTGCCATTTCTATTATCCAACCAGATTGGATAATTGACACAAGGGATGAATGAAAGAAGGACGAAGAAGTGTGGACACTCATTCAAAAGTTGCAGCAAGATCCTAGTAAATCTGATACATTTAGTTGGAAAAATGATTCGTTATGGTACAAAGATTGCTTATATCTTTGTAAGAATTCTCCACTAAAACAAAATATTATTTTGGAATTGCACACTTCTCCTTTTGGAGGACACTCAGGATTTTTAAAAACTTACCACAGGGTGAAGAAAGATTTTTTTTGTGATGGCCTTAAATCTGATATTCAAATGTTTGTGGTAGAATGTTTGTTTTTCCAGCAAAATAAAGTTGAGACAATTAAGACCTTGGGTCTTCTACAACCTTTATCCATTCCAAGTCAATGCTGGGAGGATATTTCAATGGATTTTATCATAGGTTTACCTAAGTCCAAAGGAAAGAGTGTCATCATGGATGTAGTTGATAGACTTACTAAGTATGCACAATTTTGTGCATTATCTCATCCATTTAAAGAAAGTACAAGTGCTACTGAATTTATGGAAACAAGTCAAAAGCTAC
Source organism: Pinus albicaulis (assembly GCA_034641835.2). Classification (NCBI taxonomy): domain Eukaryota; kingdom Viridiplantae; phylum Streptophyta; class Pinopsida; order Pinales; family Pinaceae; genus Pinus; species Pinus albicaulis. The sequence continues at coordinate 942,163,350 of CM076579.1, read as the reverse complement.
ATGGAAACACAAAGATTATTGTAAGTGAAAGAGATTCCATTTTTAATGGAAATTTTTGGACAGAATTATTTTCTTGTTTGGGTTGTCAACTAGATCATAGCTCATCTTATCATCCTCAATCTGATGGTCAAACTAAGATAGTGAACAAATATTTGGAAGGATATATTCATTGTTTTGTATCTGATAAACAAACACAATGGGTCAAGTGGTTACCTCTGGTTGAATGGTGGTATAACACTTCCTTCCATACTGCAGCAAAAATGACCCCATTTATGGCACTTTATGGATATCATCCACCATCCATCACATTATATTTAAGAGAAAATTCTAAGGTTCAAGCAGTGGAAGATCACATTGAGCATAAACACCAAGTTCTCAAAATATTAAAGGATAACCTAAATTTGGCACAAAATCGAATGAAAAAACAGGTAGATGAACATCACAACGAGATTAAAATTTTTGATGTAGGAGACTGAATATTTTTACGGCTGCAACCATAAAAAAATGTCCCTCAATCAAGCTAATAAGGATAATAAATTATCACCAAAGTACTATGGTCCTCACAAGGTGTTGCAAAATATTGGTACTATGGCATACAAATTGGAGCTTCCTGCTTCTTCGCAAGTGCATCTGGTTTTCCATCTTTCATGCTTAAAGAAGGATATAGGTAACAAAATTCTAGTTCAAGCAATATTTCCAGAACTTGACGAGGAAGGAAAAGTCATATTGGAACCTAAAGCAGTCACGGAAACAAGAACTCGACAGCTACAAAATCGATCAATTTCAGAGTATCTAATCAAGTGGAAGAACTTACCCACTGAAGATTCTACATGGGAAGATAAGAATTTTATACAAAAGCATCCAAAGCTACTTAAGCGTTGAGGACAACACTTTTTGAAGGACAGGGGCATGTTGATCCCTATATTACTAGTGTAGTCCCTTCTTATGGTTAGTGTAGCCCCATTATTGTTATTTTTGTAGCCCTGTAACCCCCATATTTTTATTATTCTGCACTTACATTATTATTGTTAGGCTGGATAGGATTATATTATGACCCCATGGACTCCTATATATAGAAGGAGGTTTTTTCATTTGTATCATCCAAGACTTGTTCATTTATGTAATGTAAAGGAGATTTCCCCCTCGAAGTGGCTTATTTCTAAGGTGTTGATCTCTCTTTTCTTCTATTTTTGGAGCTGGTTTCATAACATAAGACTGAAGAAATTCCGAAAAAAAACATTTCGAACTCATGAGGGTCATTATTAATTTTTTGTCATGCCTTTTAGCCTTACCAATGCACCTTCTACATTTCAAGTGTTGATGAATTCCATTTTCAAACCCTTCCTTATAAAATTTGTGTGAGTATTTTTTGATGATATACTAATCTACAGCAGGTCTTGGAAGGATGATGTTGACAAGGTGCTCAAACTATTGGAGGAGAAATAATTATATGCAAAAACCTCCAAATGTTTCTTTGGAGTACAAGAGGTGGAATATCTGGGTCATATTATATCTCAGGAGGGTGTTAAGGTGGACCCTAACAAAATTAAATCCATTAAGGAATGGAAAGTCCCCACAACCATAAAGCAATTTCGAGGATTTCTCGGGTTAATAACAGGGTATTATCGCAAATTTGTTAATAATTGTCGGAGAATAGCAACACCTCTAACAACATTATTGAAGAAAGATGAATTTTCATGGACTCTAGAAGCAACTAAGGCCTTTGAAACATCTTAAAGAGGCAATGTGCCTAGCACCGGTCTTAGCTATGCCAGACTTCACAAAAGCCTTTATTGTGGAATGTGATGCCTCAGGAAATGGAATTGGTGTTGTTTTAATTCAAGAAGGAATACCCATTGCTTTTGAAAGCTGTCCAATCAAGGAAAGTATTTACATAAATCTATTTATGAGAAGGAAATGTTGGCAATATTACATGCAGTAAAGAAATGGTGACCTTACCTAATGGGAAGAAACTTCAAGGTAAAAACTGATCATGATAGTCTTAAATACTTTTTGGAACAAAGACTATCTTCAGAAGAGTGTTGGGCCACTAAATTGTCATTTTTATTACCACTTTTTAACGTCTATTTCATCCATTTCTACCATCCTTTATCACATTATTTATCATAATTTATCATATAATTCCATTTTATAATTATTTATGCTCTTGTGGATAAGTAATACTTATTCTCCTTTATTTTTAATAAATTGATAATTATTATGCATGATTTTTTCAAATATGTTTTATTCATCTGTTATAACATCACTCACACTTTTAGCCTCCAAGATCTCTTCCAGATCGGAAATTCTATCTCCAACTATTCCAACTTAGAAATTCACTAGGATAACAAGAGACAATTTTGCGTTGGCGATTTCAGACAACTGAAGATGATTCCTTAATATCTAAGACACGGGACTTGTGTAGACCGAACCAATTCAGTTTTACCTATGAGAAGTTTTCCAAAATTTGGTCTTGATTGAGAGAAATGGAAGGTTCTCCGAAGACAATTTTCTCAAATTTTTTGTTATGGCCATTGTCCAAATTATTCCAATTGCAATACCAGATTTGACTTATTCCAGCTGAATAATGATGGAAAGATATTTTAGATATGATATTTCTGATCAATTTGTTGTATCCAATCTATAATTGTATTGGAAAATGATTTTGTAATCAAGTTAGCTGTGATTTCCCTTTTCTTTCTGTGTATTTAAATGTAAACAAAGATCAAAGGAGGGGAATGAACAATTGTTGAATAGGATATGAACAATTGCTAAATTGGAGATGAATAATTGTTGAACTTGAGAAAAACCTAAGAGCTTCATTCTGATGTAATTATTTCTCTCATATATTTTAATGAAGGAATCTATCCATTGAGTTCTAAATTTATTACTTGTAATCTGATCTGAATTATTTCTCAATGTAGAACTAAGTCTTGGGCAGTTGGGCCCACTACCTTGGACGAGGTGTTGCCTTGAACATCTAAAGTAGTTTAGTTCTGTTCTTGTTTATTTTAATTTCAATTGTTGTTATTTAAAGTAAATTTCCTTCTTTAAAATTAATTTTTTTGTTGCTGCATTTTGCATATTTTTTATTTCTATCATTTTCTAGATTTCATTTAATTTGTTACTCTAGATTAAAATTTGAATTATATTGTGTGCAATAGGTTAAATTTACAATTCCGCAAGGTGTGGTTTAATTTAGTATTGATTCAAGTCATATGATTAGCATAATTATTTTCCTGTCATTTACATTCTATTTTTGAGATTTAGTATTGTTTTTCAAGTCTTACATTTTATTTATTTTCGAATGAGCTTGATATTATAGAAAATAATCATTTAGAACCAGTGTTAGCTATTGGTAATTTCTTGCATATATTTTTTCGATTGTTTTGAAAAAAAAAAGACATTCTTTTTTTTATAATTAATGTCTAGGATATTAGTTGTTTTATTTATTAAGAAATTAATTTTACCCAACAAAGAGTAGCAAAAATGGGTCACAAAGATGTTGGTTATGAATTTGAAATCATATACCAAATAGGGAAGATAAATATTGTTGCAGATGCACTCTCACGAAAGGATGAGGAGGTGGAAGCATTGCTTTGTGCCATTTATATTATCCAACGAGATTGGAAAACCAAAGCAAGGGAGGAATGTAAGAATGACGAAGAAGTGTGGAAATTCATTCAAAAATTGCAGCAAGATCCCACTACATCTGATACATTTAATTGGAAAAATGATTCCTTATGGTACAAAGATCGCTTATATATTTGTAATAATTCCCATCTGAAACAAAATATTCTTTTAGAATTGCAGACCTCTCCCGTAGGAGGAAACTCAATATTTTTAAAAACTTACCACAGGGGGAAGAAGAATTTTTTTTGCGATGGCCTTAAATCTGATATTCAAAATTTTGTGGCAAAATGTTTGGTTTTCCAGCAAAATAAAGTTGAGACAATTAAGACCTCAGGTCTACTACAACCTTTATTCATTCCAAGTCAACGTTTGGAGGAGGTTTCAATGGATTTTATCATAGGTTTACCTAAGTCCGAAGGAAAGAGTGTCATCATGGTGGTAGTTGATAGACTTACCAAGTATGCACATGTTTGTGCATTATCTCATCCATTTTAAGAAAGTACAGTCGCTACTGCATTTATGGAAACAATTCGAAAGCTACATGGAAACCCAAATATTATTGTAAGTGACAAAGAGCCCATTTTCACTGGAAATATTGGGACAGAATTAGTTTCTTGTTTGGGTAATCAACTAGCTCATAGCTCATCTTATCATTCACAATTCGATGGGAAAACTGAGATAGTGAACAAATGTTTGGAAGGATATCTTCATTGTTTTGTATTTGATAAACAAACACAATGGGTCAAGTGGTTACCTCTAGCTGAATAACCCCATTTATGGCACTTTATGGATATCAGCCACCGCCCATCACATCATCTTTAAGAGAAGATTCTAAGGTTCAAGTAGTGGAAGATCACATCAAGCATCAACAACAAGTTCTCCAAATGTTAAAGGATAACCTAAATTTGGCATAGAATCGAATGAAACAATAGGAAGATGAACATCATAGCAACATAAGTTTTGATGTAGGAGACTGGGTATTTTTACAGCTACAACCATACAAACAAATTTCCCTCAAGCAAGCTAAGAAGGATAATAAATTATCTCCAAAGTACTATAGTCCTTACAAGGAGTTGTAAAAGATTGGTACTATGGCAGACAAATTGGAGCTCCTTGCTTCTTCTCGAGTGCACACAATTTTCCATGTTTCATGCTTAAATAAGGTTATAGGTGACAAACTTCTAGTTCAAACAATATTGATAGAATTTCATAAGGAAAAATAATATTGGAACCTGAAGCAGTCACAGAAACAAGAACTCGACAACTACAAAATCGATCAATTTCAGAGTATCTCATCAAGTGGAATAACATACCCACTAAAGATTCCACATGGGAGGATGAGAATTTTATACAGAAGCATCCAGAGCTACTCAAAAATTGAGGACAACACCTTTTTGAAGGAGAGAGGCATGTTAGTTCCCTATATTACTAGTGTAGTCCCTTATTTTTTTTAATGTAGCCCCCTTATTGTTATTTTTGTACCATTGTAGTCCCCATATTTTTATTATCGTACCCCATAAAAGCCCACTATTGTTATTAGGGTGCCCTTACATTATTATTGTTAGATCTTCTACGATTATATTGTGACCCTACAGACTCCTATATATAGAAAGGAGGTTTTTTCAATTGTATCATCCAAGAATTGTTCATTTATGTAATGTAAATAAGGTTTTCCCCTCAAAGTGATTGATTTCTAAGGCGTTGATCTCTCTTTTCTTCTATTTTTGGAGTTGGTTTCATAAAAATACCTCTGTTACCAAACCTTTGAGAACAAAGTCTCTCATTGTTACAAAAAAATAGATCTATTTTCTTATAAGCTTCTGTCATGCGAGTGAGAATGGATTAATAAGAGATTCATAAGAGCATTACATTATTTCTTTGGAGCCCAAACGAATTGGTATGAATCACTCAATTAATTAGGAAATTTTTGGGTATTAAGTGATAAAGTGGTAAATTCAAAGCTATTATCGGGCCTATTGAATCAACTATATGTCATTAGGGTGAGTCGCGTCCAGGTCAACTCCTCCCTCAGCCCTGCTCAGGTGTTTCGATCAGTGTCAAATGGGGTAAAAACATATATCGATATGGGTGGAAACAATTTATAAATTGATTGTAAAGAAAAAAACCCCCAAAATATGGAAAATAGAACTAGCAAGGGTTGTAAGGATTTTCCATAATCCTAAGGCCAATGAAAAAGAGATATGACAACAAATTATTATGTTTAGGAACTCTTAAATTTTTATTGGTTCTTCACTTAGAACTGTCCCTTCTGTGAGGAAAATGAAAGGAACTAGGTATCCCAGGTTAGTGGATCTATGCCTTACCCATGTTTGATCTTGATGGTTTGATATTATTGATGTCCATATTGGAAAATTATATTATTTTCCATCCATATTGATTCATTTGGACTGAAAAAATTGAAGGAATCATCTCATGGAACCATTTTTCAGGTGGGACCCAGTTTGGAAAAACAAGGTCTGAAACCTTTCAAGAGCGTTTTGAGGCATCAAATGAAATTTTTTGGGGGCTAAAACTTCTTGATTTTGTGTAGCCATATTTCATTCCATTCTACACACAAATATATTTCCAATGGTGCAATAAGTGCATCAATCAGAGTCTGTATGCAAAAGTTATGGCGCTCAGAAGTTGATCTTTCATGTTTCTACACCTATAATTTGGGAGGATGTTGCGTCAGCCCCCATTATTCATTGGAAAATGGGCTAGCCATATGATTATGATATAAAATAATCTAGAAGAGTCTATATTTTAACTCTAGTTAAGAGTTTATGTAGTCAAAATTAAACATTGGTAGGCTATCGGGTTGTGTTATAACTGGGTCACTAGGAGGAAGAGGCATTAAATTATTTCAAGAGAATTTTTTTCCATAGCTGAGAAAAGATACCCAAGAGAGATAGGAGGTAGAGCACAGATAGAGGATCTATGAATTGTAGAATCCCATAGGCATTACTTCTTTGTAGCTACAGCCATATTTCCATACAGAGAAAGAGAGTGAAGCAGTCTCACCTTTCAGCAGGGTTTTCTCCCAAAAGGGTTTCCTAGAGAGTTGTATCTTGTATCTTGTGTGTGCGTGAGCTTATTTTGTCATTATATACTTTTCTGCATAATTTCCATTCACATGCATGCACTAATTATAGTCAAATATACAAATCTATAATTTTAATAAAAATGTAATAGTGAAAAATTTCGGTAATTTAATATATTATTATCAAATCTGTTTTGACGAACTCTCTAGTGGAATATCCACGACAGTTTAAAAATTATTTTGTGTGGCTCGATTCTTCATCAATTTTTTTTTTAGGGAAATTACTAAGCCTAGAACACCTTATCTCACCTCAAAGTTCAATTCTTTCAAGGCTTAATCTCAAGAATACAACCCTAGAAAAAATGGTCAATTTATACTTATGGAAGACATTTTTGAAACTAGTGGGTCTTTTTCCTCTTACTTTTCTCTTCCTTAGTTCCTTGATCTAACAATTTAGGCACTCTTGCAGCTTGATGGAGGAGGCAGAGCTATCGATATAGGAACTCGGTACTTGATGGTGGAGGCAGACGAAGGTAGTGAGGCTCGACGCTTGATGGAGGAGGCGGAGGTAGAATAAGGAAGAAAGACGCACAAATATCTAGGTGGCAGAGTCATGACATTTGTTTTATGTTAATGAAATAAGTTATAAGGTGCAATTATTTGTGAATTCACTTTTATTTGTTTTTAATTTTTATTTTTTTTGTATTTTTTTTTAATTTAATTAATTCTTTTTTATACTAGGTGTGTGTAATAGGGTCAAGGCTTACTATAAGTGGAGTACCCATCGAAAGGTAGTAGCCTAAAAAAATAAAGAAATTTGGAATTTGAACATGGTTAATACAATAAAACAACATTTGAAATTATATTTAGGAGGAATTAGTATTCTTCCAGGGGAAATCAAGTCAGTCCTCCAGCATGTACACAATTGAAAAAATGGATGGCCTCTCACATCGTTGTAGATGAGGAATTGAACTTTAAATTTAGGATGGAGGAGAATGATAATGTTGATTCTAGAAGAAATATATTCCTTACCTTCTAGGATAAAATTGGTCTAAAAGGGAGATCTATGAATTAGGGTGAAAATATACAAATGTCAAGAAGCCAAATATAATGGAGAGAAGACAAAATTCAAGAAAAATTTAAAAAGATATGTTTTAGAGAAGATTAACCATCTTATTCCTGCATGTGATATAGCAATTGCTTTAGATTCCTCCCATTTTTATTTTAGAGTTATTTTAAAAATTCAATACTTATAAGTGTCACTATTCAATTTGATCTATTGATCTTTTTCCTTCCTCTTTTAATAGATTTTCTCATATGAATCAAGATTACGGTTTAATTGTAGGATTAGATTCACTTCACCTATAAACTTTTATTGAGTTTTCTACTTCTTACAATTCTTTTGAGGTATTATTTATTTTTGTGTCTTCCATAAACCTTTTCTATTTATTACTAAAATAGGAATTTTGTCCATTTTATTTATCTAGGAAGGAAACTTCCCAAGTTCTTACAGAAATATTATTTAATAATATTTTTAACACTATTAATGCAGTTTGATTTGAGATTTAGTGGCATAGGAGGTAGTTGGGTGGATGGAAATTTTTTTAAGCAATATGTGTTAACTACAAATTTGTTTATTTTGTATGAATTACTAATTGGTATTTACATTTTTTAACAACACTGCGCTTCCCTTTTTATATTCTAGCTCAATGAGAAACAAATTATTGAGGTATCATTCCTTTTCGTATAAATGATGTTGACAATGACGACGACGACGACGACGATGATGATGATAGTGATGGCGATGACAATGATGATGATGATGATTATGATGACAGTGATTGCGACGATAATGACGATGACGATGATGATGAAGATCATCATCATGATCATGATGGCAACTGTGATGATGTTAATGATAATTTGGATGAAAAATATGATGGTGATGATGATGATGACGATGATGATGTTAATGAAGATGAAAAATATGATGGAGATGATGGCGATGATGACTAAGATGACAATAAAGGGTAAGAATTTTTCTCAAATGGAAGGGTAAGAATTTTTATCAACCTCTGGACTATGAAGTACATTATAAGATTTCAACTGGTAAATAGAGATAAATATTAATTTCATCTTCTTGACATTTATATATGTTATAATTTTGGTGTTTGATTGTTGAATTATTTTTGGGAGTTGTATTTGAGTCTCAAAACCCTCCCATATCACCAATGCATGCATCTACCATAACCATGTCAAATTTAAATGCATATGAGAGAAAATTGAAAAAATTTCAACAGTGTCCCCATTCTCAAGTCACATCACGACTTGCTCAAGAGACTTCTCGACCCTCTATAAATCGATTCACTGAAACTTGCAAAGAATAGATAGTGCAAAACAATTAATTATACAATCAATTGATAACACTTTCAGATGATGATGATGGCGATGGGAATAATGGCGAAGCCTCCAGGTAGTAGAGCAACAAATATATCATTCAACACAAATCATTAGCTTATCAATAACAACAAAATATTATCATTTATTAGTAGTATGTTGCATAATCAGTCAATTATAAACTAACTTTTAAACCTATACATTAGTTTATTCAATTTTCCAAAAATCTTTATGAGACCCCCTTGTGGGAACTGTGTTGTTACTTTCCAGGATATATAGGAGCCTGAGATTTATATAAATACTCTCAACATGATGGCAAACACTTTAAGATATTTGATGCCATAGCCGTTTTACAAAGTTGGGAACCTAGAAGGTCCTCCTTAAACTTAGGTGATTATTTTAAGGTTTTTGGTTATTACATTTGTGAAGCATATCATCCTAGAAATATTTTCTCTCATTACATTGACCTTGGTAATACCTACCTCGTGACAACTTGTATCTCAACCCTAGGTATCGTGTAGCTTAAATATCAAAGTGTCTTTCATGGAAATATTTGAACCCTATTCCCAGAGCTTAATTATTTAGTATTTTATATTTCCACCAAATGAAATTTCCTTGCCCTACTTTAAAAATTTTCCAAGACTCACCTATCACAAGTAGGGAATATTGGGATGCCTCCCATACGTGAAAATCAGAGAAGAGAATGGGACTTAGGCTCTGGTGACAATTGAACTTAATAGTCCCAAATTGTTGTTATGCATCCAAGCCTTGGCCTACTCCCTAGGCTTTCTAGTTTGTGCAACAACATGCCCCATTCACAGGTCACTCTATGCGGGGTCAAATCATAACTTGAAATAATAATTAGTAAATGGAAAACCTTGGAAATTATTATACAAACCAAATTTTAAATTGGAAATGATGGTATAATTATAAATGATATTCTCTTTGTTTCAATAATAATATATTTTCTACTGAAAAAGGGCAACCACGTGAAGGTGGAAGCTCATATGGCCCCTCCCCCTCGAACATCAATCTTAATTCCCCAATACCAAATCTATCTACTATAATATATTTGAAAGAAACACAGTAACATAAAAACATAAAAACTAGCTAGAAAATTAAAATTTAAGGTGGGCGAAAGGAACAAACCAACTGAAAACATATAAATACATACCTCGTACTTTTCCAAATTTTGATAACATTAATCTTCTTCCTCATCCAACTCATTTGTTAATCATCTTCCTCATCCAACAAATCAATTGTATCATACAGTTCAAAATTCATGTTCAAATGATTTGCCATATAAGCATCATCATCATCATCATCATCTATATCATCATATGGAACATGCTCTTCTACATTTGGTTCAACTTCTTCAAGTTCTTTTTCTGACACAACATCAATGTTACACCATTTTTTGGTCATCTAAACCATTATCATTAGATGAACCCAAGGACACCATGTAAGACCAATTTTACCCTAAGTAAAATTGCTTTCACTATGTGAAATAACTTAGTAAAACACCTTTATTAAGTTGTTTATGGTCTAAACAGGAAACCCCAAAAGGAAATAATAAACAAATCTATATTTGTTTATATTTTCTGGTCATATTTAACCCAAAACAAGGAAATCAATTAAATAAATCCTTATTTATTTGATTATTTCCTAGGAATAAGTTATTTAAATCCTATTTAAATAATATTCCTAGTTAAATTTGACTAAATCATTTCTAAATAATTAAATAAATCATTATTTATTTAATTATATTCCCACCATTTCCTTAAAATAGTAAATAAATCATTTATTTATTTATTATTTATAAATAAATGAATTGACCCAAGTCAAAAATCCTTTTCCCTCCAACAAATATAGTAAAATATTCCTAAAGGGTGGTTCTAGAATTTGATTAATAATATTTTATTCATGCACCAAGTTCTAGATCACCCTAATATTTTCTTATAAATATAAGGGTTTGCCCCATTCATTAGTCACCTTTCATTGCATTAGATCACTCTGGATCTATACACTTGGTCACATTTTCCATTTTTTCCTTGTGAGCTCCCATTGAGTTCTATGTCTGTCTGGGTTTTCTACACCAACAAAAGAGAGGAATTTTAGATCTGAAATGTTGAGGACTTTCACGAACCCATCCCATTGAGGAGAGCCGGAAAACACCTTTCTTGTTGTCCTCTCAGGTGCCCCCTTTTAATATAAAAAATTCTTTCAAATACATCGTTCTTGTCTTGTCTATTGGATGCATGGAGCCATATTTTATTACTGCTTAATGTATTTTATGCTTAGATCTGGATGTGTGCAACATTATTTGGATCAAATAATTGCAGAATTAAAGATATTGGCAGCCATAATTGATGTTAGGGCTATTTTTTATGCGTAGCTAAAGTGATATTTTACGATAAAAGATTCATAATAACAATCAATATCATCTATTTCATCAAAATTAACATTCTATCAATTAACATGTATTCTATGAACTTCTTCAATATCTTCATCTAACATTGCATGAACCTCTTATCCTCTACATCATCTTCTTATTCAATTTCACCTTATTTCGCTACATTATACTTTACGATCCTTCCTCTGGGATCATATCTAACTAAATATGACCAACCTTCTTTACCTTGAACGTCTACATAAAATACTTGTTCAAATTGGCTTGGAAGAACATATGTGTTAGGTCCCTATATTACTAGTATAGTCCTTTATTTTTGTTAGTGTAACCCCCTTATTGTTATTATTGTACCCTTGTAACCCCCATATTGTTATTATTGTGCCCTTAAATTATTATTGTTAGGTCGGCTAGGATTACATTGTGGCCCCATGGACTCCTATATATAGAAAGGAGGTAATAATCCAAGAATTTTTCATTCATGTAATGTATTGGAGGTTTCCCCCTCAAAGTGGCTTATTTCTAAGGCGTTGATATCTCTTTTCTTCTCTTTCTGGAGTTGTTTTCACAACATTTGGTATTAGAGCTTTGATATTCTAGGGTTTCGCTGCTCCAAACAGGTCATCGTAGAATTTTCGCTATAACGTTTTTTCTACAAAGGTTCATAACCTGAAATAGAGTACGAAGCCAAAATCCTAAGCAACATTGTCACAAAATTTCAGATCTTGGTTCGTAATATTTTAGGAGATATGATCTATGCAAGTTAGGTCATTTTGGAGGCTCCTGAATTTAACCTAAACCGGTCATCGTGGTATTTTCATAATAATTTTTTTTCTACAAAGGTTAAAAAGCTAAAATGTTTAGAGTGCGAAGCCACAATCCTAAGGAATAGCATCGCAAAATTTCAAATACCGGTTAGCAATATTTTCAGAGATATGATATGTGGAATTTAGGGCTTTTTGAGGCTTCTGAATTTCATCTCAAAGAGGTGATCATGGGAAAATATTCATATCTCTCTCTTTGAGCATCAGATTGGAATGCTGTAAAAAGTGGCAACAAGCACACAGACTGAATTTTTTTTTCTATCAATTTCAGAGCCAAAGGAGGGAACAGTGACACGTGGCAAGTCGTACAAGTTCACTCTACTGAACCAGCCCAAAGTTGGGTCATTGTGGGAGATTGGACATAACTTTGCCTTGAAGAATCTAAATCAAATCAGACCTATAACAATTGAAAGAAGCTTCAAAGGGCTAGTACAGGGCTGAATTTCAGATATTTAGGATCCACAATTATATAGATAATTCAATTTCAATATCAAACTCCTCAAAAGCAAGTAAAAAGTGTGTACCTTTTTTTTTCCGAATTTCATAAGTCTTGTTTGAAGAATCAAGTTGAATTGATTCCAAGGGCATATTGCAGAATAGATATTAGTATTGGATTCTAAAATGGCCCCTAAAAAAAATTCAACACCCATTAAGCCTTTATAAAGCTCTATTATGACTCATGAAGACGAAGAATGGCAACATGACATATCAAAATTACAAGAGCAAGTGTAACAAATTTTGCTCTCGCAAAGAGCAACAAAAAATGACATGGAAGTTTTGAAGAAAGGCATGGAAACTAAGATGGATGGTTTGAAGAAAGGCGTGGAATCTAAGATGGATGGTTTGAAGAATGACATGGAATCTAAGATAGATGGCATGGAAGCTAGCATGGAATCTAAGATGGATGGCATCGAATCTAAGATAGATGGCATGGAAGCTAAGATCGATGAGAAAATGGAAAACAGGAAGAATGATATAAAAGAAGACATGGAAGGTTTGACAAAGTTGATACAAGAAATGTTTCCTAATGGTGAAAATATAGTAGACGAAACTCATGATGAGAACAAAATAAATGTTAATCGTGATTTCATAAAATCTAATGTTGGTGGGAAGAACCACCATATTCAAAAAATGGACATGAAGAAGTTTGATGGAAAGGATCCTGTAACATGGATACTACAAATGGATCAATATTTTGATCTCCATAATGCGAAAAACACACAAAAGGTACACATTTCAACTTTACATTTAGAACCAAATAAATTTGTATGGTATCGATGGATTTGATCCCGTAAAAAAATTGTCACTTGGTCAATTTTTACGGAGGAAATGATAGCACATTATGAGGATACAAAGAGAAACACCTTCTTTAGCCAATTGATAAATCTCAAACAAAAGGGTTTAGTGGGGGAGCACATTGGGGACTTCCAAAAATTGAATATAAGGGTAACTGATATTCCAGAGGAACACAAGATTGATCTCTTCATAGGCACTTTAAAGGATAACATCCAACATGAAGTTCAAGTTTTGGAACCTGATTCATTGGAGAAGGCATTCAGGTTGGCAAGAAAAGTTGAATGTAAAATTATGGCGACAAGGAAGCCTACCACTCAATTCTATAAAGAAGGAAGTGTTGCTACGCCTAGATTTCCACAACCTACAAGGTTGACACCACAACAATTGGAAAAAAAAAGAGCAAAAGGGCTTTGCTACAGTTGTGATAGCAAATACACTAAAGGTCATAAGTGTGCTGAGAAGAAATTATTTTACATAGATTGTGAAGAGGAAGAAGAAAATGAACAAGAAGAGGATATACACTAGGAACCAACCCAAGAAGAGGAAGAAATGAGTCCGACCATATCATGTAATGCATTGGCAGGAATTACCACTCCTCAAACTCTCAAGATAGAAGGAAATATCAAGAAGAAAAAAGTAATAGTGTTGATTGATTCAGGTAGTACCCATAATTTTATTCATTGTAAGGTAGCCAAGGAATTGAATTGTTTCCTATACCCGGCACCAGAATGTCAAGTGATGGTTGCAAATGGAGGAACTATAAATTGCTCTGGAAAATGCCATAATATCAAGCTAACCATGGGGGAATATGTATTGACTAGTCCAATGCTTTCCATTCCTATGGGAGGTGCTGATGTTGTACTAGGAGTACAATGGTTACAATCTTTGGGGACGGTAGCTTTCAATTTTCAAGAACTTTTCTTGAAATTTTTTTCAGAAGGAAAGGAAGTCGAATTACGGGGTATTGAAGGGAAGCCAGGAAGGATAATAAGCTCTAATGTCATGACAAAGCTTCTAAATAAATAAAAACGAGGCGTAATTGCACAATTATGCTCACTAGAAGTTCCGACATCAAAATCATCTATTTCTGCAGATCTCCAACAAGTCTTGGACAATCATTCCAAGGTGTTTGAAACTCCCAAAGGACTCCCACCTATTCGTGATCATGATCATGCTATTCATTTGATTCAAGGAAGTGTTCCTCCAAACATCAGGCCTTATAGATATCCTTATGTCCAAAAGAGCGAAATTGAACGTATGATTGCAGAAATGTTAGAGGCAGGTATAATTCAACCTAGTCAAAGTTATTTCTCTACTCTTGTAGTATTGGTACACAAGAAGGATGGATCATGGTGCATGTGTTCGGATTATAGGGAGCTCAATAATCTCACCATTAAAGATAAATTTCCCATTCCTGTGATTGATGAATTATTGGATCAAGTACATGGAGCAATTTATTTTACCAAATTGGGTCTTCGTTCAAGGTATCATCAAATTAGAATGAAGACTGAAGATATTTCGAAAACAACATATCGAACTCATGAGGGTCATTATGAATTTTTGGTCATGCCTTTTGGCCTTACCAATGCACCTTCTACATTTCAAGGGTTGATGAATTTCATTTTCAAACCCTTCCTTAGAAAATTTATGCTAGTATTTTTTTATGATATACTAATATACAACAGGTCTTGGAAGGATCATGTTCAACATGTTGACAGGGTGTTAAAAATATTGGAGGAGAAACAATTATATGCAAAAACATACAAATGTTTCTTTGGAGTATAAGAGGTGGAATATATGGGTCATATTATATCTCACGAGGGTGTTAAGGTAGACCCTAACAGAATTAAAGCCATTAAGGAATGGAAATTCCCCACAACCATAAAGCAGATGCGAAGATTTCTCGGGTTAACAAGGTATTATTGAAATTTTGTTAAGAATTATGGGAGAATAGCAACACCTCTAACAACATTATTAAAGAAATATGCATTTTCATGGACTCCTGAAGCAACTAAGGCCTTCGAACATCTTAAAGAGGCAATGTGCCTAGCACTAGTATTAGCTATGCCAAACTTCACAAAAACCTTTATTGTGGAATGTGATGCCTCAAGAAATGGAATTGGTGTTGTTTTAATGCAAGAAGGAAGACCCATTGCTTTTGAAAGTCATCCAATCAAAGGAAAGTATTTACAGAAACCTATTTATGAGAAGGAAATGTCAGCAATACTGCATGCACTAAAGAAATGGAGAACTTACCTAATGGGAAGACACTTCAAGGTAAAAACTGATCATGATAGTCTTAAACACTTTTTGGAACAAAGACTATCTTCAGAAGAGCAGCAAAAATGGCTCACAAAGATGTTGGGTTATGACTTTGAAATAATCTACAAAAAAGGAAAGCTTAATGTTGTTGCAGATGCACTCTCAAGAAAGAATGAAGAGGTGGAAGCATTGCTTTGTGCCATTTCTATTATCCAACCAGATTGGATAATCGAAGCAAAAGATGAATGGAAGAAGGACAAAGATGTATGGACACTCATTCAAAAGTTGCAGCAAGATCCTAGTACATCTGATACATTTAGTTGGAAAAATGATTCCTTATGGTACAAAGATCGCTTATATCTTTGTAAGAATTCGCAACTAAAACAAAAGATTCTTCTGGAATTGCACACTTCTCCTTTAGGAGGACACTCAGGATTTTTAAAAACTTACCACAGGGTGAAGAAAGAATTTTTTTGGGATGGCCTTAAATCTGATATTCAAAATTTTGTGGCAGAATGTTTGGTTTGCCAGCAGAATAAAGTTGAGACAATTAAGACCTCGAGTCTTCTACAACCTTTATCCATTCCAAGTCAACGTTGGGAGGATATTTCAATGGATTTTATCATAGGTTTACCTAAGTACGAAGGAAAGAGTGTCATCATGGTGGTAGTTGATAGACTTACCAAGTATGCACACTTTTGTGCATTATCTCATCCATTTAAAGCAAGTACAGTTGCTACTACATTTATGGACACAGTTCAAAAGCTACATGGAAACCCAAGGGTTATTGTGAGCAACAGAGATCCCATTTTTACTGGAAATTTTTGGACAGATTTATTTTCTTGTTTGGGTACTCAATTAGCTCATAGCTCATCTTATCATCCTCAATCCAATGGTCAAACTGAGATAGTAAATAAATGTTTCGAAGGATATCTTCGTTGTTTTGTATCTGATAAACAAACACAATGGGTCAAGTGGTTACCTCTTGCTGAATGGTGGTATAACACTTCCTTCCATACTGCAAAAAAAATGACCCCATTTATGGCACTTTATGGATATCATCCACCATCCATCACATCATATTTAAGAGAAAATTCGAAGGTTCAAGCAGTGGAAGATCACATCAAGCATCAACAAGAATTTCTCCAACTCTTAAAGGACAACCTAAATTTGGCACAAAATCGAATGAAACAACAGGCAGATCAACATAGCAGCGAGAGAAGTTTTGATGTAGGAGATTGGGTATTTTTACGGCTACAACCATACAAACAAATGTCCCTCAAGCAAGCTAAGAAGGATAATAAATTATCGCCAAAGTACTATGGTCCTTACGAGGTGTTGCAAAATATTGGTACTATGGCATACAAATTGGAGCTTCCTGCTTCTTCACGAGTGCATCCAATTTTCCATGTTTCATGCTTAAAGAAGGTTATAGGTGAAAACCTTCCAGTTCAAACAATATTGCCAGAACTTGATGACGAAGGAAAAATCATATTGGAACCTGAAGCGGTCACGAAAACAAGAACTCGACAGCTATGGAATCGATCAATTTCAGAGTATCTCATCAAGTGGAAGAATTTACCCACTGAAGATTCTACATGGGAGGATGAGAATTTTATACAAAAGCACCCAGAGCTACTCAAGCATTGAGGACAACACTTTTTTGAAGGAGAGGGGCATGTTAGGTCCCTATATTACTAGTATAGTCCTTTATTGTTATTATTGTAACCCTCTTATTGTTATTATTATACCCTTGTAACTCCCATATTGTTATTATTGTGCCCTTAAATTATTATTGTTAGGTCGGCTAGGATTACATTGTGGCCCCATGAACTCCTATATATAGAAAGGAGGTTTTGTAATTTGAATAATCCAAGAATTGTTCATTCATCTAATGTATTGGAGGTTGCCCCCTCGAAGTGGGTTATTTCTAAGGCATTGATATCTCTTTTCTTCTCTTTTTGGAGCTAGTTTCACAAGAATATGAATATGATCCTAGCTCAACATTCCTTATATAAACCATCATATATTCTTCAGCATGCTCAATAATAGTTTTACCATGGTCACGTTCATGGATTCGTATCTTGAACCATTTGAAATTGAACACAAATAACTTGAAGTATTTAGATTCACATTCAAGTATGTCATGCAAATACCCATAGTATCGATTTTCAAAGACTTATGGATGTTTTTCACCTCTAGAGGAAACATTGATAACATGAAAATATACAGTTATCCCATTATCACAAGTATTCATCTTTTCAACCAACCTTTTGATGGGAAATTTGCGGCCATCATACCACATTTTGTTGTGGTGTTTCAATTGTAATATTTTAAACACATAAAAGATGCATTTTCAATTGATAAATATTTTTATACTTGCGAAATTTTCAAATTAAGAAAAAAACACGTCATATGCATCGATATAATTGTAAAAAAAAATTGTTACATGGTTGAATATGCTTTCCTGATAATCTTTTAAACTGTATGCTAAATCGATTTCCCTCTATGTAATATTAGTATCTCCACTACATTGAGCTTCATTTACCAATGTAGACACACCATACAATGATAACCTACCATTATTATCATGTTTTCATCGTTCAATCCACACATTAATCCAATCAATACTGTTCGTCCACTTTTGATCGGTTGTAAATAAAAAAAATCGCACACACAAACATATATATAACTAGTTACCATGTTATGACCTCATAATAATGGACTATGAAAGAAGAATACAAATTAAATAAGCATGATTTACATAAAAAACAAAAAATTCAAATGTATTATAAATCTCCACTATATACTTACATCTCACTTTCTCATTCTACCTTTCCCCAATAGGTGACCCCATTCAAAATTGTTCATGGAGTTGATGTCTCAAATGTGATCCAATACATTAATAATTTTTCCTATTGTAGGACTATATTGACGGATATAAACCATGGTTTAATATACCATATATCCCTCTACCATAAAACCCTCATGACATGCTCTTTATTTGACCAAAAGCTTTAGTGATTTCAAGTGCCTCTCAATTATCCACATTGATATTGTGTGTACAGGTCCTCCCTTTCCAATCTTCTTGACTTGGTGTATGAGGTAGTGTTCTTATGCATTCAAAAATTACGAAGGTAGATAATTTTTCATGTCACACATTAGACGAGGAATTTTTTTCCTCCAATACTTTATATCTTCTTTATCGATTTCTGTAGATGATAACCATCTACAAATGAAGCAAGAAAATCACATGTTTCAACAAAAAAGTATAGAATACATGATGAAAATTAAAACACATGCAATCAAAAATAAGTGATACAACAACTTATTGATCAAATTACACTTTGCACATAAATCTCCACTTACCTCATGTATTTTCGAAGATCACATATAACTTGTTTGAAATTGTTGTCAAATTTTTCTAGGAGATATAGAGGTAGAACATACTATAACAAAAATAATGAACGATCGTTATTTTTCCCAAATTAGTAGAAAAAAATTCTAATTAATAATATGTTTCACCAATGTATAAATATATACACCAAAATAATTACCTTAATGAACATAAGCCAATCATGATTTTTTACCCCACGTAATTCACCATTCTTTGTTAGGATATTCTTTATGTTTGAAGAAAATCTGATTGGAAATTTATTTTTCCCAATAACCTCTTTAGCATCGTTTCTTTTCTTCTCCATCAATAACCATGGAAGACTGATTATATTTTGGCCATCTCCCTCGCTAGTTGAATGAGTCACACTTTTCCATGCATGATTGGGCTCCTTAATGTCATTAAAAATCTTGGAATTTTTTTCTTTATCTCTCCTTCCATCTAATATTCGCCATAAGGTCTATGTTACATTCCTCCTGACATGAATTGTATCAAAAAAATAAATAATTTATAGGTTCTTAGAGTAGGGGAGTCTATTTAATTGATCGGGATAACTTTTCATTACTCGTGGAAGTGCCCTATTATTAATGCTTTGATGACCTACAACGTGAATCATAGTTAAATATATTATAACAACAATATAACATGTAAATTAGTACAATGAAGAAAATTGCACAAAAATATAAAATAATCCAAGGATATCATGTATATTGATAAATAGACAATTTGATCCATACCTTGAGAGACTATATTATATTGAAACTTCCATGCATGAGACGCCATTCTTCATGGTCTTAATCCAGTCAGTTATTTCCCATTGAAAACATGGTTTTTGGTACTTCGGTACCTATGGTTCTTAGAAAGGAAGTGCTTATACTCATCAAACACCCCCTTTCCTAAGATTCTTCAACGATGATATTTCGTCTTAGGACTAAAAACTGGACAAGCTGAATTTACCCTTTGTTTGAATACCTGCAAGAGAAGGAACAATTGTTATATCAAATATTTTAAGTATGTACAATGAAGGCACTATTTAGAAACATATATGAAATGAACTTCATAAAATTAAACACTATTATAGTGCGGGGTAACATTATAACATACCACAAAAATGTGTTATCCCTAGGGTATCATGAATTTTACATACAATAATTTCATGGAATTCAAATTCCCTTTATGCATCTACTACTCTAGAGATATCATACATAGTGACATCATTCCATAACTCCACTAACTTATCAATAAGAGGCTCGATATATACATTCATATCTTTGACCCGGTACATACCTAATTGATTGAACATACAATACATAATTACTACATATATGAGTAAATAAATAAAAATATAAGACATAATTGAACATATATGACTAAAAAAATAATATAAGACATAACTATGAAACAAACAAGACAAATGAGATGTTATTGTGTTTAAAAAAAAAATCAAACAAATTAATACTTGGAACAATCATTGTGAAAATTATGTGATCCGTCTTTATAGACATCCACAGAGGAATTTTATTGTTGATAAAAAAGTGGGCCACACTGAGTAAGTATATTTGGGTTGTCCAAATGGATTGACACCATTAGCTACTAATAAAATCCTAAGATTGCCAGGTTTTCTTTCAAAATTTGGCCACTTTTCCTTTATATTCCTAAATGCATATGCATATACATGCATTCAAAAAATACCATCTTCACTTATATTCGTTGCATGGTAATCCATAATTTGTGCAATTTTTTTGCACCAAAACAATTTTCGCAGACATGGAATTATGGGAATATAATGAAGAACCTTCTAAGGAACCTCTTTTTTTTAATTTATTTGTTTGATATATACTCTCATCACATTTTGGGTATTTTCCTTTTGACGGATGTCATTTATAATAGAGAATATCATCATTAGGACATGCATGAATAGCTTGATACTCTATTCCAGTACATTTCATAATGGCATGTAAATCTCGGTACATATGAGGTAAAACATTTGACAATGGTAATATAAATTCACCTAATAATCTAAAACATAAAAATATTTAGTACTGGTTAATGTACTAAACAATATTAATCGTACATATTTCATCCAAATATTAAAAAATAATCAAATGATGATCAACATACTAACATTAAAAATAAATGAAAAAATAATTGTGTAATCATGTATATAGTACTAAATGTCACAAAATATATTACATACCTTAGGATTTGTGTCACACATGTTTTAAAAACCATTCAACACCTTTAAGTCAATCAACATCAATACTACAGAGAGAAAAGAGGTTTCTAATCCTTCAAAAAGTGGTTGAGTTTCCCTCTCAAGTATAGGTATATCAAAAGCACAGTCATCATACTAGTTTCCATCACCATCCATTCCAACATTATTAAATGTCTCCTAGATCACAATATTTTTCACATCTTCTTCAACTATGTTATTATCATAATTATCTTCTTCCATAAGATCATTAGCTCGATCCTCAGTATTTGATCCATGTTCTTGAATAGGAGGTTGTTCTACAATTACATATTCTTCATCAAGGAATTTTCTATGGGGACCATAATATAAAATTACAATCAGCAGAGTAATATTAGTATATATAGAAAATATTTAAACTTCGATACAACTATTTACAAATATAATATATAAGGAAAAAAAAGGCAAGAAAGACAAAGAGAAAGAAAATGTAGGCAAGGCCAAGAAAAAAATATAACAAATCAATGATGATGTTTGTGCAATTTATTAAGATATTTAAGAATATGTTGAAAAAATATAATAAATATGTCACTTTTCTAGAAATTGAGGAAGTGATACACTTTCTAGTCCACAACCATAATAAAAAAAATACTGATCTTATTTTCCATTCATCATTATAATGTTATATTATTTCTTAATTTCACTTCTAGACATCAAACATTTTAAGACAATGGGTAAGAAACCATGACCTTGGGTGAGAGCAAGAGACAAATACAACAAATAAATGTGATCATGAAGCTTGTGAAATTTAGCAAAATGTTTAATATTATGTTGAAAAAATTTAGGAACAATCAACAGGTGTGAGCTGTAGGAATGTGTTTGGCACATATTCTAATGATATGTAAGAGTGTTTAATGCAGGGAAGTGCAACAAAACTAACTCTAGTGATGTGAAAAGGCGTGACACATATAGTGGTGACCATACTTAAAAGTGACACCTTCGACTGTAAGAAGACATGAAAACAACACTTGCACATGCAAACGACCTTGAAAGTGATACATGTCAGAGCGAAGATAAAATGAAAATTCCACTTATTAAAGTGAAAGCAAGCCAAAACAACAATTGTGAATGTAAAAGCGACACTTGTGAAAGAGAAAGTGTGAAAAAGAGAGTTGAGAAAAATCACCAAAATATAAGTAAAAATGCAACCAAAGTGAGGGAGGTTGTCAACAAAAGTGTACAGTGACTGTGGAGATAAGTTGAACATCGCATAGGAATTTTCTTGATAGACAGTTCTATGCTTGTTTAAGCTTGCCTAAAGGAAGTTCATTTTTTTCTCTAGGAATGTGGTACGGATCCCACTAAATATAGGTTTTATAGGAAACCCTCTTTTACTAAGGCACAATGTCAAATATCTCTTATTCTACACAAAATGAGGTATTTTTTCTTTTTGAATACTTATTTGATTTGACCAAAATGTCAAAAACTCACTCCATTGTACTTAGTGTTAAGTGAATGTTATAGAACAAAAACATTGTGCCTACTTCAAAGGACATTCAAAATTGAATGTTCTTCCTTGCATGAGTGATAATAAGTAACATAAATTTGGAAAAAATAACCATTTATGATTTATCAGACATTTCATTAATCTACGTTTTTCCTAGAACTATTTTACCTTTGATATTACTTCAATTATTTTTGTCACAATTTACAACAAATGAGACCCTTTACTTATCACAAAAAACGAATTTATATAGAGAATTGTTCACTGTATATCACTTGAGCTTAAAAAGTTCATTGTCACCTAAAACACTTTGAAAGACCAAATGCAAGGCTTGTGTCCCATACTTTTTTCCTTAAAAAATCAGAATGAGTCTATTTTATGAGTGAAATAGATTGTGGTTAGGAACATAACATTTTAATAAATTGTGGTTTATAAATTTTAACTTTTTAATAAATAAAGTAATTTTTTGTATATAATCGTTTTCCTCAAAAATGGTTTTTTATTAATTATCATCTTACCTAAATTAATAAAATGGACTTCTTTTATCTTTATCCAATCATATTTCTTTATAATAATTTTATTTATAATCAAAATTTTATTTAATTAATTTTTAGTGATACTTATATTTTATTATTTTGTCTTATAAAATTTTATTACAATATATTATATAATTATTTTCTTGTTTCCTATAAAAAAGTATTCATTATGTCCATATTTTAAATTACGTGCATAATATACTTTAAAAACCTATGAATAATGCTCCATAAAAACCTACGATTAACCTCTAAATCCTCTAGGTCCTAATTAACCCCCTAAACATACATTAACACTCTAAAACCTTAACCACATTCCCATAATCCCATTAAACCCTAAGCCCTAAGCTCTTAACCCCTAACCCCTAAAGCCATAAAAAATAAGCCCTTATCCCTAAGCCCATAAATTAATTAACCCCTAACTCGACCTAACCCCTTAATCAACCCTGACGAAAATAATCAAGTAATATTTCTCCACATCAAGATGACAACATAGGTCAAACGCCTCCCAAAATAATATAAAATACATTTACAATAGAAACACGATACAATTTACAATACAAAGACATACAACCTAAAATGCAATATGCATATAAGCATTTACAAAAAAATCTACAATACGAAGACATATAATGAATAACTTACTAATATATGATATTCATGTCTCCCTCTAGCGTATCCATAGTCTTTACAATGTTTGTTAGTTGTTTTTATTAGAATTCCCCTTGGCATGAAGTCCTTGCAATTTCTAAAAGGGAAATAACATCTTCAAGCCTTAAACACCCCCAATGTAGATCCCACGCATCCTTGGCCTCCTTGAGGAATGTAATGTGACATTTTCTATCACCAAACTTGCGGTGATGATTTTTTTCAAAAAATAACCTAAAAATAAGCCTACAACCTTTCAAAACAATCACAATTAATATAGTAATTATGTCAAATTTATATGATGTTCGTTATATATATATATATATATATATATATATATATATATATATATATATATATATATATATTATAATGATAATAAAATATATTAAGAAATATATTTTTGATATTAATATTAATATATATTAACTATAATATATACAATTATAATATTAATGTTATATTTATTATCATTCGTTAAACTCAACATAAATCGGTCCCATATTAGACATTGTCAATGGAAAAAAGTTGTTAATGGTGGAATTGAACATTATACACTAGTTTATTTCTATTTGTCAGATATTGGACAACATGTTGACATTTGATATTCGAAAAAAGTCAGAAATTCAAGAGTCAAAGAACTTCCATCGAATATTCAACAGTAAAGAAATATTGTCAGATATTCAACGACCATCGAGGTTATAAAAATAAATAATAAAAAAATCCAAAACATCGGACATTCAATGGGAAAAGAACCTATGTCGAATATTCAATAGATAAAGAACTCCCATCGGATATTCGACGACCGTTGAGATTAAAAAAAAAAATCATTTAAGTTGCAACAATTTTTTTTATTTTATTCATTCGGTCATATTCTGCCATCATAATTTATGCCCATGTGTACTTATGAATTATCTATTGGGTTGCCTAGAAGAACACAAGTAAGAGTAAATCAATTTACTAGGTCTTCTTCTGAAAATTCATATAGATGGAATAATGAAAATTAAAATCAGTTTGAAAAGGGAAAAATAATACAAATACAAAAAATGTGTTTATTTCTTATGAGGAAAAACATTAGAGGGTAGTCATGTTTCTCTAATCTCTTTTTTCTTTATATTTGATATATTACCTAACTTAGTTTTATCATTGACTTTTTTCTTTCAATTTTCATTGAAACTAATTTTCCGATCTTCGTTAACAAAGAATATATATTCCATCAACATCTTAGAACATTTACAGATAATGTTCTTTAACCTTTAGAGTACTTCTATAAATAAAATTAAAAAAACATTAACATCAAGTTAAATATAAGTTCATTATTTTACATGAATGCTTATAATGCATATGGAGCAAACAATCTCACTATATTTACAATTGTATGAAAAGAATCTTTGTGTACTCAGTAGATCATGCATAAAACAAAGTACAGACCTTGCCTTCGTGTAACTAGAAAGATTCAAGCTAGAGGGTATCAAAATTTTAAAACCACAAATTTTTTTTATCCATAATTGCTAATTATAAAATCCAAAAGAGAGAAAATTACGAGATCACATGTGAAGTTAAAAAAAACACTCATATGATATTTTCAATATGCTCAATGATCATAGATATTAGGTTGAAAACCTTTATGATTTCTTGTTAATTAGTGTTAGCGGCAAGATTTAGTTATATATGTGCATGATTACTTTACTAAATTCCTTGCAATGATTTTATACTCGATGAATTTATCACTTTTGTTATGTCAAGAGTATCATTTTAATTTTGTTATAAGAAGATTAAAGTTAACCAATAGATTCACAAGCGTCAATATCTCGATGAGCACTAACTTTTTATGAGTTTTATTTTTCCCTATATTGAGCATAATTGTATTTTTTATTCCAAGTAAATAGTGTTAGCACTTGTGTTTCTAGCAGAACAGGTAATGTCCTGTATTTGTGAAGCATATCCAAGTAACTAATTATCAATTATTACAATATAGAAGCACATGTTTTTTATTTTTTAGAGATATCTAAGTGGAAAGAAATACACTACAAGAAAAAAGGACATTGGTGAGTGTAGAAAAATCTCGCCATCATCTCATTGGTGACAGTCAAAAGAGCCTCTGTCACCAAAAACTGAATGTCACCAAACGTGGCGTCGCTAAAAGTATAGGTGATGTGATGACATTTAAGATTCATCACCAATAATGATTTATAATTATGGATAGTGACCGCAAAGATTTTATATAAGAAATGCTGACAGACCTTAACCTCCGTCACCAAAAAATTGAATGTCCCCAAAAGTATAGGTTTTTTAGTGACATTCAAGGTCTGTCACAAATAATGATTATAATGACGAATAGTGAACATCACCATTTAATTTTAATGACAAATATTTATGGCGATGGACCTTTCATGGTTGTTTCTATTGATGCATGTATATGGTGGCGGTCATTGACTTTCACAATTTCATATTTTGATGAGGGTCAAAAAATGTTATCATAAGCTCATTGGTGAGGGTCGAAAAATGTCACCATAAGCTCATTGGTGATGGTCAAAAGAGCCTTCATCACCATTCCATATGAATACCAGGGCACGATGGAATCAAACCACAAACCTCCTGCTTATAAAGCAAGTGCTCTTCCATTGAGCTAGCACCCTTTAAAGAAATAGACTTTAAAAAATTAAACCTTGAAACTTTATAAATTATAAATTATACAACTTTCGAGAAATTATAAAACTTTGTAAAGCCTTGGAAATTTTTTTACTAAAAAGGAAAAATAACATCAAAGTTGCAAGTCCCTACCTAATGGTTATGGAAGTTATGAAAATCAGGTAGAGGTGTAAATTAAGTGTTGGGAACTACCAAACATACAAGTAGAATACATTTATCCCATTCTATAAGAAGTATTAGAACAAGTTTGATATTGTAGTCTATATGAACTAAGTTAAGTATTATGTGTAAAATATGCATATGCTCCAATGAATAAATAAATATTGCTAAATGTATATTTCTACTATGAATATGTGTATCCTACACCAATATGGAATAGATAGTGTTAGCCAACTACAAAGTAATATACAAGTCAAAGACAAAATCAACAAGAGGAAGTTATTTCTATGAATTTTGGGGCACAATTGCTACACTACCTATCTTTGAATGTCCCTCGTGTAAATATATTATTATCTTTAAAGCTCTAGCATATTATAGGACCAAAATAATATTTCCCTATTTAATGCATAAATTCTCTTCCATAGGTAGAGAACATGCCCTATCATCTATAAATATTTTGAGTGATAGATCTGCAGTTTACATCTATGATGACCACTGAAAGAACCCATTTATATTAAGACAGTTTGTAATTTTATGAAGATGTTTAGCCTTGACTAAAACAATCACAGGTGAGGGAAAATGGGAGTAGAGCTTAAAAACACTTTGAGGGGCTTGAAAAATGATTATTTATTTCCCATTGATAATGTTGCCTCTACTTTTCAGTAATTTAAAAAAAAATAGGAACATATTATGAAAGAATATGGTTTGCATTTAGAAAACTGATATTACAAAGTGGCACAACTTTGAACCCTTTCATAAATTTAATGACCATTTTCATGGTGATTTAAAACAAAAAATTACAACATACTATTTGACTAATTCAAAAAACCATCATGCATTTTGTAGGAGATTAAAAAAGCATAGCATCTTAGTGAATTAAGTGGTCTAGGTGATTAACTATTTTATTCCCATACTCAATCCATGTATTCAAGGGGTTTTCTATAGCCTTGAAATGCAATGATACCACTCATTGTTGTCTTTATCCTTGTGTTATCACTAAACCAATACTCCAAGGCTATGAAGGAGACTAGACTACGTAACCACAAAACCACTTCAAAGTAGGAGACTATTCCTTCCAAACTCAGAGGGGGATCCCTCATAAACAGCTCAATCAAGAATGAGAGGTTGTATACTTAGCTCAATGACTAGATCATCAGTAGGGTAAGAGTTTTTAAATTTATCGTGCTGGGACAAATTTTTAGAGAAATATCCTTAAAGTATGGAGTCAGAACTTGAACCTAATGGTTTTAAATTAATGGATAGCAAGTTTCTTTTTAAAACTCTGAGGCAAAGTAAGCATTGTTTTCAGCTAAATAGAAATATGTGATGGTATTTGGAAAGAAAGGAAAACCCACTATGACACGAGGCATCTAAAGGGGATGAATATCTTGATATAACTTTAGAAGAAAGAACAAAAAGGTTACCTACCTAAAATAAAGTACCAATTAATGGTGAATTCTGAACCAGAAACCAATAAATTGATAAGAAAGTGTAATCAATGCAAGAAGGAGCACCAAAAATATGAATTCCTTCCATTACTTAAATATAATTACTAGTAGAGAAACACACTCATGAAAATGAAATACAGGAAAACATACTAAAAATCAACACTGTGATTAATCTCAGGTCAAAAATATAGCCTCTACATTAGTTTTCAAACAAATAAACAAGTCTTTCTACAATATAGATGGATTTTTCTTCAAAGGGTCGAACCCTTCTTTACTGTTTCAAAACTGTATTTATAAGTCTATTACATGAGAGAGTTTCAGTTATGAAACTGCCAGTTAATAATGACACCATAAATTTTCAAAACATGACAACATTAATCATTAAAAACTATCTCCAGCAAATGATTGACATCTGGTAGATCCTTCCCAATATCTCTAACTAATGCTCCATGATATCCTGTAGCTATTGATTTCATGCCATGAAATGTTGGATCTGTTTGTTTTGGATACCTAAATCTTAGGGATAAAATTTTTACATATGTCCCTCCTCGATTTCATATTTTTGTTTGCAATTTAAAACATTGCCACATATCATTAGATGAACCCTGATTTACAAGTAATAATTTAGCACCATGAACACTACTGATAACATATTTTTCCCCAAATGCTTTCAGCCTTGCTTTTATATCTGCCCCACGCCCACGATCTTGCTTATCCAATAATGATGGGCATATCTTTATGAAGATGCAAATGAGTGAAAAAGTTGTTGATAATACTTCTTTTTCATGAGATTTCTTATAGAGGGTCAGCTCACGAAGTAAATCTACAATCATCAACAATGGAATTTGTAGACATGTTTCCATTACAACATTTAAACCAATAGTAATGACCTCATTACGAGCTCGATCATGTACAAATTGATTCACCAACTGCTTCAGTAATGGCTCAACTACATCAGGAGGCACCATATCATGATAGACCTAGACTTTTGTGTTACCATGTGAAATAAAAAACCAGATTTCGGGAGGGGGTCTCAATTGCAAGCGGTATTGTGAGAGGGGATGGGGTGTGGAATTAACCTCCACTTGCCATGCGATCCTGAATTGTTTGTGCAAAAATCATTTTTTGGACCCCTTTCCTCCATTAAACTTTGAAACATAGAAGGGGTTCTAAATTGATTTGAACCGTCGATTTCATCCTTTGAATGTCCACCATCTTACCACGCTTGGATAGCCCTGGAACCTACATCAAATATATTCTTGGCTCCATTAGCAAAGCTCCTTTCAAAATGAAATTTTCTCAAAGGCCTAGCCTGCTAATTTTTAAAATCCAACAACTATTCAAATCACCCGTACACCCAAACCCACCAAATTTGAATTTGGAAAAAAGAGGTGTTGACAGAGTTGTAAGATTGCAAGGACATGAGAATAAACAAGCCAAGTTCACCATTGTAATTTAAATGTGTGCTCCCTACACTGTAGCCTTATTTTCCTTCGATAGCTTTGGCTCCCAGTTTACACTGTGGATTTTCAATGATATGTTTACCCGATCTCTACAAAATTTCCATTTACAGTGCATTTCCTCAAATGATTGACTGGCACTCAACTAATTTCCAACGTATTCCTATCTGCACAATGTGCCAAAGTGGATGTAATATTCCAACAAATTTGCCCAGTGAGGTACCTATTTCCAACGATCTCAGTAAACACCATACATGCTTGAGAGGTTCCCACCAAACCTCCATCGGGTCAAATGGAAGCAAGCTTGCCCAGATCCACTCAACTGAATAATCCGTGATCTCCTCTTCCATTTCCAATGATGCTGCCATGGCATCACCTTTTAATGAAGGCTTATCTTAATGATGATGATGGAAGCCCTAGCTCTCCCCTCTAGAAACCTTCTCCCATTTCCTGCCGTAGGAAATCTGCCTCCGTATACCATGTGTTACAATGCAAGACCGTGGTTTCCAAGTAGGTTTTTCTAGCAAATAAAATGGACTATACCAAGGATCTTTAACTATGCCAATAGTTAGAAACCTACCTAAGCCATTTATAATTACATCGTGTCCATCATTATAGTAAGTTATGTATGATGCAATTTTTCATAAACCCTTTCAGCCATTTGATGGTTGTGCATTATTTTCACCACCTTCGAAGACTACTTTCCAAAGCTAGAATACCTTCGCTTGATTTCCCCAGCACTTTCATCCCACTTAACTAAGTACGGTTCTCCTTCTTTGCGTGTACCACATGAGAAAGGATGTGATCCATCAATACTATAAGCCATTGCAGTACACCCATAACCAAGAGCGTCATACTCAACTCTACATGTTGGATGATTATTTAACCAGACTTTAATCTTCCCATCAACATCTACAGAGAAAAATAACTGGACATTCTCTTTATCTACATGAATATGGTCACCATGAATGGAATTTTTTCTATCAATATAATCCTTAATTTGGATAGTTTTCTGAAGCATATTCAACCTCAAATGATTTTTCCACGATGAGGAGAGGGGCATTGAATAATTTTGAGATTAGATTGAAGATTGAAATATAAGCTCCAACAACAACTAACTCCCTTTCCTCCAGTAGAATGTGTGTACAATAAAGCACCAACAATTTAACATGGCATCGAATATTGCATTCTTTGTATTATCTGCTTGAAATATCCTTCCATTATTGAAGTAATCGTTGGAGTTGTTCCTGCAACAATTCCCATTTCCAGAGCAAGTAATAAAGCTCTATCAAGTCCCCCATCCATCAGATTCTATAAGAGATTGGTTTGAGCCACACTGAGGTTTGTGTTAGCCCCCTAATTTTCTCTCTTTTTTTCATTTTCCCCTTCCTAAATCATAACCATTTACCTCTGTTTTACCTCTTTTATGCACCCTCATCTTGCATTAGTCCAAGCACGGTGACATATATCATATAAAAATTTTTTTTCATACTTTTAATTCAACTTAGCATTAATTAATCATTTATTACATGATTTATTACTTTTCATCACTCTTTGTAACTGTAATATCCCTATTTAGGGCAGCCCTATTAAGGGTGAGCCCTGCCACGTGTCCGAGGTCTGCGGAGCTGTTTAGCTGCAGGGTTGTTTAGCTGTCGCCCTCAAGATGCTCTAGTGGGTTGTTGAGCTCACCCTTAACAGCCTGGGATGCCGCCATCACTAACAGTCTGGGATTTTGGTGTAGTGGTTGGGCCTTTGTAGTATCAGAGCCAAGGTCTCAAGGTCAAGACCTGCGGAGTGTGGTGGGCTATAATATCCCTGTTTAGGGCAGCCCTGTTGAGGGTGAGCCCTGCCACATGTCTGAGGTATGCGGAGCTGTTTATCTCTGGGGCTGTTTAGCTGCTGCCCTCGAGATGCTCCGGTGGGATGTTGAGCTCACCCTTAACACACTGGGATGCCGCCCTCACTAATAGTCTAGGCTTTTGGTGTAGTGGTTGGGCCTTTGAGGGATATTACAGTAACTTATCGATATATCCAATGTTTATTTGGTAGTTGGAGTACTTACCATGACCGCTGATCCTAGTGCAGGATCGTATCTTGCACCGTTGCCAGCACAACAAATCCTTACAGTAGATCCGAGCCTCCTTGATCATTGCCTCATTTTTAGCAGCTTCAACCATGACAGCAAGATCGATCCAAAGGTAGTCGAGACCAAATCTATGAAGGATGGAAGATGGAGATTGGCTACAACTAGTTTTGCTAACTGTCTAATTTTGAAGGCCGAAAAGCAAAATTTTGTGTTTGGTTATGTAATCGGTTGAATAATCTATTTTGGCCTTTGGCCAAAGATCTATATAATGTAGAATGTAAATAGGACTAGGAGCTAAGTTTTGATAGCATAAGAAAATGGAGACATAGCCAGAGAGGCGGTAACAGGTTGCTGTATTTTGTTATCGCCCGAATCTGGGCTGGACGATGTATTAATGTATGTACTTGCCTTAGTGAATTAATAAAAAGGGAGCTCCACCTCATGTTTCACTAATTTCATTTCTGTATTTGAGCTGATGAATTGGTTAAGGTACTGATCAACGTTTTTATTTAAAAGGGAAACGAGCTGGTTGGCTAGGGCCCAGCCAACCCAACACATTTACCCCATTTCCCGTTTTCCTGTAATTTGTGTTTACATTGTCAAGTGTCATTTAATTTTAAGCACATGCATTCCTATCTGAGTGAAAGTGGATCCTTTGTGTGAAGTAGATAAATTTCCTTTTCCTGCAATTTCCTTTCCTGTACTTGATTTCAAATTGGCTTTCCTCTGCCTGGTCCAAGCCGGAGAAATAACCCTGCACCAGTGCACGTTGGTATGATATCTCTTTTTCTGCAATTATTTTTTATTGGTCTTCCTCACCTGGTCCAAGCAGTAGAAATGAACCTGCACTAGTGCACGTTGGTGTGATGCAGCAAGCCTTCTTAGTCTACTTTCCGCAATCTTCTTTCTTTCATTAAATGCTTATGACAGGATAAATGTATATTGACTATTTCTTTATTCCTAAACTCTGTTAATATCAGAAACATTCACTTTTTATGTGTGCAATTTTATTTAACAATATAATAGCACTTGCAATAATTAAGCACGCATTTTAAGAATTAAATGCTAAGTGCAGGAAGCTCTAATCTGGTGCAAGAACTAGTTTCTTGCCATGGGATCTGAGTACTTTGAACCTGGAAAAGTTCAAGCCCTTGCATGAAGTAAAAATCCTTTATTAAAGACACCATTTATACCTTCTACATAAATCTTTGTTCCTGCACTAGTGCAAGCAAACTGCGAAAGTGCAGGACAGATTAGTGCAAGAAGGAAATCTCTAAAGGAGTAGGTTTAAGGGCCCATTTGATGAGACTGCTAAGTGTCTCTACTAAATAAAAACACACACTCATTAGTTAAACAATAATTAGCTAAAGTGATTTCCTTTTTATCTTTAATTCCCTCTTGCAAATGAATTCTTCCTTGTTCCAGTCTTAGATTATTTTGATGGTTCAAGTTGCCTTTTTCTCTTTTTAATTTGATTCTGTAATCTTTCCTTTAAAGAAAGTAGGGATTTATATTAGGAAGATTCATACCATCTCTGGCATTGCCTATGCTTCATCTCTAAGTTTACGGATCCCTCGGGTTGAGAAATTAAGTGTTGAGGAGTTTGCTTAAGTGTAATTCCTGCACCAACATTTTGGTGCCGTTGCTGGGGAGGCGATTTGATTTGGTAAGAATTTTCTGATTATACAATAGAGGTAATTTTTCATTTATTCTTGCAGTATTGTTTGGAAAAGCTTCTTTGAAGGAATTTTACTAGTGTTAATTTATTTCTGACAACATTTTTTTACTAGAAGTTGTTTGTTATTTTTCTTTCTCTTTTGAAATTAATGCCTAGAAAAGGTAAGGTTCGAAGCCCACTAAGGGCCAAAATAATTCTAAAAAAAATTCTCATATTGGGTCTCCTTCTGTAAGTAGGAAGCCCAATCCAATTCAAACCCATCATGCTGGAACAATCCACCTGGATTCTGGTGACAACAACTCAGGTGTGGATCAGCCTATTGAGAGCAGTACAAGTAAAAGGGAAACAATGGTGGACCATGAAGATCATTTGGAAGGGACTGGTGAAAACCAGGTAAGTGGAGAACAATCCACTTTTGTATTTCCAGTTGTGGATCTTGATATTATGGTGCAATGAAGAATATTCCACCATCATCTCTCCCTCATTTCCATGGTAAAGTTCATGAATATCCTAACTCTTTTCTATTCGAGTTTGATATTCTGTGTAGAAGTTATGATTATTCAACTGACGCTCAGAAGTTAAGATTATTTCCTGTTACTCTCAAGGACTCAGCTCTACGCTGGTGTATGGGGTTAGGAGGAAACACTATAAAATCTTGGGATTAGATGAAGAGAGTGTTTTTATCTAAATATCAAGAATATTGCAAAACTCGGGACATGCAGGATGAGATTTTTACAATCATACAGGATGATGATGAACTCTTGAAGATTACCTAGAAAGATTTTTGTATATTTTACAAAGGTCAAAACTTAAGTTTGATCCCAGTACTATTACAACCTTGTTCTTAAGAGGACTTACTGCTAATGCTAGAAATAATTTAAATCTGTTAGGACAAGGTGATATTTCTCAGCAAAATTTTGAACAAATTTGTGAATTATGCAGGAAATTTTCAAGAAATCAGTATAGATCTGGTAGAGGAACTCGAAATATAAATAGAAAAACTGAATCTACTAATGCTATGATTATTGGAGTAGAAAATAAAATGGAAAACATGAAAATTGATATAATGAATATTGTTACCAAACAGTTAGAATCTTTAAAATTTCAGCAAAAACTCATTAAGGAACAAAATTCATTCTGTATTTTTTGTCCTAAATGTAGAGACAAGCATCCTCCTAAAGAGTGTCCTCTTAATTTGAAAGAAACTAATAAGTGTGCTAGTTGTGCAGAAGACCATGTCATATAAAACAGCCCCTCTATACCAAGACTTAAAGCTGTATTTACAGGGGGACAGCCTGAAGCTGAATACTTGTATGCTATGGGAGGAAGAAGGAATTGGCCTTAGGTAGGTGCAGGTATGGCTCCTGAATTTTCTCCACACTATCTTGGTTATAATTCACATGCATATTCTTATCCTAACACTAATCAGTAGTGGTGGTATGGGAATCAATATCAGCATGGGCAACCTTCTCAACCATGGCAACAAGGTTGGAGAGGGCCAACTCATTCTCCATACTCCTACCAGCCACCTATGCAGTCATATCCATCTACACACACACCTTATTCAATGCCTCAACTTTTGAGTCAGTCTACTCCACCATTGCCTTTACCTCCACCCTTTCGACCTCCTCAGTTGCTTGCTCAACCTTTGCCCAATCCTAACAATAATAAAGTAGTGCAAATGATCTATGTAACAAACCCACCTTTACCATTCAAGTAGTAGTCTATTCTAGTTGGGGTTCATGATATTCAATTAAGATCGGGAAGGACTGTAACATCAGAAAATTAGAAGAAACCTATAGTGATTGTTGAAGAGAAAGGAGAAGATGAAACTCTTAACCATTCTTAGAAAGTTGTCACTAAGAAGCCCTTACCCTTTGAATCATTTCCATCTTCTTCCAACCATCCTCCCTTCCCAGAGAGGCTAGTAATGGAAATAAGTGAGCCTATTTATGAGACTAGTTTGGCATCTGAGCTTCGGAATATTTTCATTAAGATACCTTTTCTTCACGCCATTAAAGAGATCCCCATTTGTACCAAGATTATTAAGGAACTCTGTCTCAAGAAACCCGGGAGGAAGAGAGTGGAGCCCCAAACCATTCAATTTGTTGGTAGGGTAGCAGAGTTGATGACGGGATGTGTGTCTATGGAAAAATATACTGATCTCGGGAACCCTGTTGTCTCAATTCAAATTAGTAATTTCCTTGTCTCTAATGTTCTTATAGACCTAGGGGCAGCCATTAATCTCATGACTAAGAAAACCATGGATCAACTTCGGTTATCTCATCTTCACCCTACTACCATTGTGCTTGAATTAGCAGATAGATCTAAAACTAAGCCAGAAGGAGTATTGGATGATGTGATCATCTCATTAGATTCTTGGGAATATCCTGCTAATTTCATTGTGCTTCAGCTAAAGAACCTAGTAGGAGGGAATCCCTTGAACTTGGGACGACCATGGCTTGCTACGGCCGATGCATATATTGGATGTCGTTCCGGTGATATGTATATTTCACATGGATATTCTAGCAAGAAAGTTACCTTATACCCCCCTGCTAGATCCATTCAGGACCTCTGAGATACTTTATGGTTGGATCAAAGCAGTGATGAGGAGACTCAGCCTATTTCCCTTATCCATCATTATACTAGGTCTTCACAAGAAGATGAGATTCAAGATTTCCTGAATAGTCTAGACACTATGCCTAATTTTGAGCCATTGAGCCAGATTTTTAGCCTAGATTTTCAAGATAATCATGATTCTCATTCTTCTGTACCACTACATTTTACCACTCCCTTGAGTACTCCTGATCCTGATACTACTCTTGTTGATATTAGCCCTGGTAAATCCTTGCATATTAGTTCATATTTGGACTCATCTCAACAGGAGTAGCTTGTGAATTTGTTGCAAAACCATCTTAGTGCCTTTGCTTGGGGCTATGAAGATATGAAGGGTATTCCTCCTAAAACTTGTACACATCATATCTATATTCAGGAAGGAACCCGACTTGTCTGACAACCCCAAAGGCGAATGAATCCAGCTCTAAGAGATATTGTGAAGGAAGAAGTACATAAAATCTTGGATGCCAGTTTTATCTATCCTATTTCCGACAGTCAGTGGGTCTCTCCATTAGTGCTAGTACCTAAGAAATATGGAATATGGCATATTTGTATTGATTATCGAGAATTAAACAAAGCCACTCTCAAATATTACTTCCCTCTCCCTTTCATTGACCAGGTGCTTGATACCCTTGTAGGAAAGAAATATTTTTCCTTTTTGGATGGCTTCAATGGCTATAACCAGATACATATTTCACCCGAAGAGAAGGATAAAACTACTTTTACATGTCCATGGGGTACATTTTCTTATAAAGTTCTTCCCTTTGGTTTATGTAATGCCTCAGCTACCTTTCAAAGGGCAGTCCTGGCCATTTTTGCTGATCTAGAATTTGTAGAAATTTATATGGATGACTTTTCTATGTTTGGTGATTCTTTTTAGGAAGCTCTCAAAAATCCGGAGAAAGTACTTCTCCATTGTCCGGAAGTCCATCTCGCCTTGAGTGACAAGAAATGTAGATTAATGTGCAAAGTAGGAGTGGTACTTGGCCATTTGATTTCTGGTAAAGGTATCCAGGTTGGTCCATCAAAGATTGAAATCATTCTGCATCTTCCTACACCCAAAACTCAAAGGGAAGTAAGAGGTTTTTTAGGACATGCTGGTTACTATAGAAGATTCATTGAAATTTTTTCTAAGATAGTTGCCCCTCTTTTTTGACTTCTAGCTAAGGATAGTGAATTTTCTTGGTCCACAACTTGCCATCAATATTTTAAAACGTTGAAGGAAAAGTTGGTACAGGCACCAGTTTTGAGAGGTCCTAACTGCTCCCTTCCTTTTCACATTTCCTCTGATGCTTCAGATTTGGCTATTGGTGCAACTTTAGGACAAGAGGAAGATAAGAAATCCTATGATATTTATTATATTAGTAAGAATTTGTCTTCCACTGAATTAAATTATACAGTTACATAGAAAGAGTTTTTAGCTGTAATTTTTGCAATTAATAAGTTCAGGCACTATATTACAGGATATGATTTATTTGTACATACTAATCATTCCGCGATTAAATATTCGATGAACAAACCATTGACTAGTAGTAGAGTGACTAGGTGGTTGCTATTTTTGCAGGAATTTAATGTTACTATTGTTGATAGACCAGGAAAATCTAATGTTGTAGCAGATTTTCTTTCTAGATTAGATAATCCCAGTGAAGCAACTCTTGTTAATGATGATTTTCCAAATGAACATATTTTTGCTATGTCAACAGATTCTCTGTGGTTTGTTGACATTGCTAATTACTTGGTTACTAGGAAAACACCACCCCACTTGTCCATTCGTGAAAAGCGGAATATTATTCAGAAAAATGATGCATACTCCTGGATTCAAGGAGATATCTTTTACACTGGTCTAGACCTGATTATCCATAGATGTGTAAGAGAGGAGAAAGTGTTTGACATATTGAAATCTTCTCATGATGAACCTTGTGTAGGCCACTTCGCTGATAAGCGGATTGCATATAAAGTATTATGTGCTGGTTACTTTTGGCCTTCTTTGTTTAAGGATGCCAAACAGTATGTCAGGCGATGTGATAGCTGTCAACAAATGGGCCAGCCTAATCAAACCAATGAAATTCCTTTATGCCCCCAAGTTATGATTGAGCCATTTGAAAACTAGGCTATTGATTTTATCGGGCCAATAAATCCAACGTCATTAAGTAAAAATCATATTTTGGTTTGTACAGATTTTGTTACAAAATGAGTATAAGCTAAAGCTGTTTCCTTTGCTACAGAAATATTTTTTGTTTATTTTATTTTTACTGAAATATTTACTAGATTTGGTGTGCCTAGAGAAATGTTGAGATTCAACAATATGATGAGCTTAGTGAAAAGAGTCGCCTTCACTAAGTGGGCCCGAAGGCTATTTTTGGTGCAAGTCTATTTTTAGACTATGTCTATTTTTAGACATGATGATCATATTTCAAAAGTTGCAGGATGTTATTTGTGAATGGTTGATCAAGTTGGAAAAATAGATGAAATTCTATTTTTAGAATATTGGGTGAAGTCTATTTATAGATCGTCAATCTAAAAATAGATGTATGTCGATTATTATTAGCTCTTGATAATAATCACACTCTAAACATGAACTTATTCTCTTGGAGCACTTCATTTCAGTGCACAGATGTGGCACATCAGCTGACAGAAGGAATTGCACTATTCCTAAGGGTTTACTGGAGCTAATGCATGGAGGACTCAGTTAGAACTCAAGTGGAAAAGTTATGACAAAGTTGGAAGAAGTAGTTATGGAGTTGTATTCAGTTTAACTCAGTTAAACTCAGTTGAGCTAGTTGTATCTAGTCTAACTGATTGATACAATAGTGAGAGTGGAGTGAATTAATTAGTTAATTAATTCAAAAATAATAACTCATTAATCAACTTAACAATACAACAGTTAACTGTAGTGCATGTCAGTTTCAGTGGAGACCAATGGAGAGATAGGTGAAAGGGCAAGATAGACTATCTGTTGTGACTATAGTGATGCATTGATTGCATCACACAATCAGTAGAGATTCCAATGAGGATTTCGCAGTCAAGGATGGAGTAATTATAATTCATTCGGAGCTATTCTTCAACAGAGATTGCGCAGTGGAGGCAGGCTAGCAGGTGGCAAAGATCGATGCATGGATTTGCAAGATTGGGCCTGATTAGTGTATGAAGATTGTACTGTACTGAGAGCTTTTGATAAGCTTTGTATGTTTATATGATATTTTCATATGATCTCCATGTTACATAATATATAGTTGGGGTTTTCATCTTCAGGCTTTCCCAGTTAAAAACTGTGTTATGTGCAATTGAGTATTTTTGTTTATGCTTCACATGTGTGTGCAATTAATTTTTCCGCAAAATATTAACAAGTGGAATAGACTCAGTATCTTGCATAAAGTTAAATATTGTGAGATCAGGTGGATCTTGAACATATGCATGCTTATTGCATACAATTTTTACAAGAAATTTTTTCTAACAATGGTCCACAATTTATTTCTAATCTGGTATAGGGTGTGATGGAGCAATACTAGATCCGGCATACGAAATCGACACCGTATCACCTGCAAGAAAATGGCCAGGTGGAATCCACAAACAAAGTGATCGATTCCATTCTTACAAAGACAGTAAATATGCATAAGAAAGACTAGGCTGAAAGATTACCAGAAGCTTTGTGGGCATACAAAACTACTTGGAGAAATAGCACGGGACCTACACCATATGATCTGGTATATGGAAAACAGGTTCTGTTACCAATTGAATTCTAGATCAAAACTTTCAGAACTAGAGTTCAGTTAGGACTAGATCTCTATGAGGCACAACAATAGTGTCTCCTCCAATTAAATTAGTTAGATGAAATTTGAAGGGATGCTATTCAGTAGAACATACTGATTCAGCAGCAATGCAAAAGGTGGCATGACAAGTCTAGTTAGAAAAAGAAATTCCAACCAGGTGATTGGGTGCTCCTTTATAATTCTAGATTTAAAATTTTTAAAGGAAATTCCATACACATTGGATGGGACCTTATGAAGTGATCCGAGTATTCGAGAATGGAGCAATAGAAGTTAAAACTATTGATGGACAAAATTCAGTATTCTTGGTAAATGGACACAGATTAAAGAAGTATTTTCAGCCACTTGCCAAGAAATATTTTACACAGCAAGTCCAACAACAATTCGGGATGGTAGTGGTGAATGGTAATACCAACCTTTTGAAAACATGAATTCTTATTATTCTTTAAAAAAAATTAAAATAAAAAAGAAAAAAAATTAAATAAAAAGAAAAAATATTTCCTGTAATTATGAAAATCAGTTCGCTGACATGATTGCAGAAGGATCAACCTGAAAACTAGCTTGCTGGCAGGAAGATCAAAAAATTCTAATAAAAAGATAATTTTTCTTGATCTTTAGAAATGCTAGCGACCACTAAGTAAAATAAAAGCAGGTTCAACAGAACCAACCTTTATACAATTGGGTTAATTAGCATGGATATTTTTTTATTCAAGGAACGCTTAATTCTCGCTGCAGTTATTTTTCTTGCACCAGTGTGGTCAGACCTTCCAGAAAATTTTCATCCTTTCTTCATATTCCACTTTCTTAATATTCCCTCATTTTTCTTCTTCAATCCTAGAATGATTAACCTTCCAATATTCTTATGAATTTACCCTATCCACTTCGTAAAAACCCCACTTTACCCTTGAATTTTTTTCCCTATCCCACTTCTATTTATCCCCTCTTCTAGTACTATTCTTGGAATCCCTGTAACAAAATTCCTTCCCATTATGAAATTTCCCTTTTCCCACTTCTTTGTTCCCTCATGAATTCATTGCAGGATCTCACGCACAAAGAGCAAAAGGATATGCTCTGAAGCATCAAGAAAGGGTAAAGAAAATTTCCAATATAAGTTTAGGAAGCCATGTTGGAAATCCAACCTATATTTTACTTAAATTCCCTGTTCTTTTTTTAGATATTATGCGTGCACTAGTGCAAGCATGTCGTCCTATATAATAATGCAAGCAGAATGGTACCAGCAT
This sequence comes from Pinus albicaulis, assembly GCA_034641835.2. NCBI lineage: Eukaryota > Viridiplantae > Streptophyta > Pinopsida > Pinales > Pinaceae > Pinus > Pinus albicaulis. Next base: position 942,122,108 of record CM076579.1, on the reverse strand, counting down.
AATAGCATATTTTAAGCGGTGCAAGCAGAAAGGTGCAAGCATGCACCCTGTCAGAAACATATTACAATTTGTTCTTTTCATAGCATACATCATAGGAAAGTGGTCATCATGAAATTTTATAAGAAGTCATTTCACTTAGTCAATGAGTACTTGTGCTATCATATTAAATAGGAGAAAATTATTTAAAGTACAAGGTGTTTTTAAGTTCAGAATCATGATCATTTTTTAATGAATGCTAAAGTTCTTTTTTTGAATTATGAAGGAGTGCGGAAGTGTTTAACTGTTGCTTGGATATAATTTCCCCTTTCTGCCATAATCCTAGATGTCCTTCACTCATAATGATTACCTCACTTAGCCGTTAAAACGTCACCGCAAGCACCAGTCTGACACGATCTCAAAGATGTCGTGCATCCACGGTTATTTCAGTGGAATGAATGACTGATAAGATGGAAGGGATGGTGGACAGTTGGATCCCTATCTATAAGAACCAATTTTCCCGGTGTTGCATGTAAATTCTTGACTGTTCATAACCATTAAGTAGTGATGCCGCCTGTTCGAAGCGAACCTTCATCTCTCAGTAGGGTAGAACAGACTGCTGAGTATCACAATAGTCTTGCACTATTGCGAGACTCGGAATTTCTTCAATTCTTGCAAAATTTTGACAGGCATAATAGAGAAGTGGCCCTACATTTTTCCAGAAGTTTCAAAAATGGCCGAGTAAAAATTGGGCCTCTAAAATTTGAGGTTACGGAAGATTTTATAGTAGCAGCGATAGGCTTGGAAAATACTAGTGATTAGTGGTTTAAAAATTAGAAACTAGAAAGGAAGCGATGGCATTGTTTCATCGTTGACAAGAATATGAAGGTAGATTGAAAGAAAGGAATTCCGCGCAGTGCCCTGCTGGGACAGTGGCGGGACCTCCTTTTCATCCTAAAAAAATTCTTAACCTATAAGGGAAGGTACTCCCTCACTTTTGTGTACCATTTTAGGATGTTGCAGCATTTCAAAGCCAGCTGGCACATCTGGTGGAGGATTGATTTCCCCTATTTTTTTCTTAAGATCTTGGAAAAAATATCTAAGGGTGTGCACGATGGACGGGTAGACCAGGTCGACAAGAAGTTATATCACCATGACCTGATAAATATTTTGGTCCAGATACAATTAGAAGTTAAAGGCATGACCTGGGAGGCATTGTTAAAACAACTACATAAAAAGACAGTTGCTGGAAAGGAGACAGAGGACCCTGCCAACACAAGAAAGGGTACATAAGAATGTAAAGGGGATTCCTTCTTGCACCAGTGAAAAAAGCAAATGACCTAAAAAATCAAAAGAAGAAAGGGCCCCATATCCAAATAAGAAGACAACTAGTTCACCTTTTGAAGAGACTCCTTCTATGCCACCAGTACGGGCACAGACCCCCGAAGAAGACAACCTGTCAGTTCTTGTGAACGCAAGAAAATATGTAGAGGTCAAAGATGACACTTTGTTGTCCGATTTCATTAAAAATGCCTGGAAAAAGAATGAAGAATCTAGTGTAGGAAAAGAACCACAGTCCCCATAGGACGTTGAATCCCCTTCTGCACCAGTGCAAGAAGAAGAACCAGAAGAAGAAGAAGAACCAGAAGAGGAAGAACCAAAAGAAGAAGAAGAAGAAGAGGAAGAAGTGTTTGTTGAAACCCTGAGGGATACTGAGGTCCATAAAGAAGATACTTCCCCTGTCGAGACAAAAGAAAAATAAGATTTGGTAATTCCTGCTGCTCGGATAGTTGAACTAGAGCTTCAAGTGCAGAACTTAGAACAACTCATAGCTAAAGCGCAAGAGGATAATAAACAAAGTAAAGAAGAATTAAGTGTGGAGATCCAGAAAAAGAAAGGAGAAGTTAGAGTTTGGAAGTACCAAGCTGCACAATGTTTCAAGCGACTTAGAAAGGTGACAAAGAAACAAAAAAACATCAGAAAGAAGAAGTCTGAAACATTGCAGGCTAATGTCAGTATGTCAGAACAGGATTGAGCTAGAATGCTCAAAGTTTTGAAGGTTTTTTGAAAAGGTAAAGAGTTGTGTGATGACACACAACAACTTAGGGATGGGAGGATGTTAGCCCATAATTTGATCTCTTGTTTCCATTTTCCCCTTCCTAAATCATAAACATTTACCTCTGTTTTACCTCTTTTATGCACCCTCATCTTGCACTAGTCCAAGCACGGTGACATATTTCGTATAAACTTTATTTTTCATACTTTTAATTCAACTTAGCATTAATTAATAATTTATTACATGATTTCTTATTTTTAATCACTCTTTGTAACTTGTCGATATCTCCAATTTTTATTTGGTAGTTAGAGTACTTACAGTGACCGCTGATCCTAGTGCAGGATCGGATCTTTGCCAGCACAACAAATTCTTGCAGCAGATCCGAACCTCCTTGATCACCAACTCGTTTTGAGCAGCTTCAACGAAGACAGCAAGATCGATCCAAAGGCAGCCGAGACCGAATCTATGAAGGACGAAAGCCGAATATTGGCTATGGCCAGTTTTGCTAACTGTCTAATTTTGAAGGCCGAAAAGCTAAATTCTGTGTTTGGTTATGTAATCGGTTGAATAATCTATTTTGGCCTTTGGCCAAAGATCTATATAATGTAGAATGTAAATAGGACTAGGAGCTAAGCTTTGATAGCAAAAGAGAATAGAGAGATAGCCAGAGAGGCGGTAACAGGTTGTTGTATTTTGTTATTGCCTGAATCTAGGTTGGATGATGTATTAATGTATGTACTTGACTTAGTTAATTAATAAAAAGGGAGCTCCGCCTCATGTTTCACAAATTTCATTTCTGTATTTGAGCTGATGAATTGATTAAGGTACTGAAAGTGTTTTTATTTAAAAGGGAAATGCGCTGGTTGGCTAGGGCCCAGCCAAACCAGCACATTTACCCCATTTCCAATTTTCCTGTAATTTTTGTTTACATTTTCAAGTGTCATTTAATTTTAAGCACATGCATTCCTATCTGAGTGAAATTGGATCTATTGTGTGAATTAGATAAATTTTCTTTTCATGCAATTTCCTTTCCTGTACTTGATTTCAGATTAGTTTTCCTCTGCCTGGTCCAAGCAGGAGAAATAACCCTGCACCAGTGCACATTGGTGTTATAAATCTTTTTCTACAATTCTGTTTGATTGGTCTTCCCCACCTAGTCCAAGCAGGAGAAATGAACCTGCACCAGTGCACGTTGGTGTGATGCAGCGAGCCTTCTTAGTCTACTTCCTGCAATCTTCTTTCTTTCATTAAATTCTTATGACATGGTAAATGTATATTTATTTTTTCTTTATTCCTGCACTCTGTTAAGATCAGAAACATTCACTTTTTATGTGTGCAATTTTATTTAACAGTATAATAACACTTGCAATAATTAAGCACTCATTTTAAGAATTAAATGCCAAGTGCAGGAAGCTCTGATCCGGTGCAAGAACTAGTTTATTGCCACGGGATCTAAGTGATTTGAACCTGGAAAAGTTCAAGCCCTTGCATGAAGTAAAAATCCTTTAGTATAGACACCATTTATACCTTCTGCATAAATCTATGTTCCTACACTAGTGCAAGCAGACTGCGAAAGGAGCAGGTTTAAGGGCCCATCTGATGAGACTGCTAAGTGTCTCTACTAAAGAAAAACACACACTCAGTAGTTAAACAATAATTAGCTAGAGTGATTTCCTTTTTATCTTTAATTCCCTCTTGCAAATGCATTCTTCCTTGTTCCAGTATTAGATTATTTTGATGGTTCAAGTTGCCTTTTTCTCTTTTTAATTTGATTCTGCAATCTTTCCTTTAAAGAAAGTATGGATTTATATTAGGAATATTCATACCATCTCTGGCATTTCCTGTGATTCTCTAAGTTTACGGATCCCCCGGGTTGACAAATTAAGTGTTGAGGAGTTTTCTTAAGTGTAATTCCTGCACCCAACAATTTGCAGGGCCTACCCTACAGTTTTCCCTCATGCAAGCATAGAAGTAGTTGATAACAAGTTTCTTAAGAAACCATGAATTCATTTCTAGCCTTGAAATCTGCATGAATAACAAGATATACAACTCCTAATTCTTTAACTCCAAGCAGAGATGAAAGATCATACTCAAGACTTGGATCTTCATCCAAGTGCTAACTAAGATTGGTTTGAGGCACACTGAGGTTTGCAAGGCCTACCCTGTAGTTTTCCCTCATCCAAGCATAGAAGTAGTTGATAACAAGTTTCTTAAGAAACCATGAATTCCTTTATAGCCTTGAAATATCCATGAATAAAAAGATATACAACTCCTAATTCTTTAGCTTCATGCAGAGATGAAATATCATACTCAATACTTGGATCTTCCTCCAAGTGCTAACTAATATTGGTTTGAGGCGAACTGAGGTTTGAAGGGCCTACCCTGTAGTTTTCCCTCATGCAAGCATAGAAGTAGTTGATAACAAGTTTCTTAAGAAACTATGAATTCCTTTCTAGCCTTGAAATCTCCATGACTAAAAAGATATACAACTCCTAATTATTTAGCTTCAAGCATAGATGAAAGATCATACTCAAGACTTGGATCTTCATCCAAGTGCTAACACCTTGTAGGCACTAAAAATATTCTAGGAAACAAAACAAAAAACAATAAGTTGAGCTGCGTAGGTGATAAATGATCTAGTTTCTGAATGCAATAACTAACAAAAAATTAAATCGATGACCATATGTGCATGTGAAAGATAGACATGGAGAAGATATATCTCATATTTCTCTAACTCTAGTACAATTTGTTCTTGGCTATGGGGATTTTACAACATTTGCATGGATGGTTCCACTGGGTTTGAGCTTGTGTCAACTTTTCCAAGAGCACACACAAGAAGTAGAAAGAGAGAAAAGAGTTGAAAAGGAAAACACATACACACACAGATTCAAAGACAAGTTGACTAGGGTTTGGTTGGTTGATAAAACATGGGTGTTATTATTCCCCAGCCAAGGCTCAAATTCCCCTAAACATGTTTATGTCTAGTGAGCTATTTCACCTGGGTAGCTCCAAGTCCTGGACAAATTTTTCTAAATAGATATTCTCAATTACCTTAGTAGGTTCGTCCCTAGTGGGACTTCTTAATTGGGTAGTTGCAAGTCTTTGTATTTTTTTTATGAATAAATAGTATTAATCACCCTAGAAGGATGTCCCATAGGTAGGTTCTAATTACTTTTATCAGATTATCCTTCGAATTCCAAATCCTATACCAGAAATTTCACCAATTATAGGAAAAATAGAAGATGAATATTTAGTTAAAATGCATCGATTGAATACTAAGATAAAAAATCAAGTCAACATAGGATTGAATAGGTGGTGAAACAAGTGTCTTTTTTTTCCTCAGCCAGAGTCCCATGGGTACGTGCAAGTCTTGGGAAAATTTAGCTAAGTAGATATTCTTGATTGCCCCTAGTGAGCTACCTCACCTGGGTAGGTGCCAGTATTTGGAAAATTTAGGTGAGTATATATTCTTAATTTCTCCTAATGAACTATCTCACCTGGTTAGATTAAAGTCCTTGGGAAAATTTGGTCGAATAGATACTCTTACTTAATCGATCCTTAATGGGCTTTCTCACCTAGGTAGGTGTGAGTTTTAAGGTAAATTTGGATCAATATTTACTCTTAATTGTCCCTAGTGCACTGTATCACTTGGGTAAGTGATATTTTGGGGGAAATTTGGTTGAATAGACACTTTTAATCAGCCCCTAGGGGACTGTGGGTTGTCTAACTTGGGAAGGTGCTAGATTTCAGAAAATTTGGCCGAATAGATACTCTCAATCAAAGTTTTGCATAAATTATTTGAAAAGTTAAAATGAGCATTAAGTGGTGGTCCGCTACATAAGCTAATAGACCATCCTCTATGTTTTTTAGTAGCCAGAATTGGTATTGTTGGTAATAATAGTCATTGGATTATGGTGCACAATAGTATCGAGTCAGACTCCATACTCTGGTTCTATTAGCATTTATAATTTGTGTAGTTGTGATAGGTTCATACAATGTGTCCATGTTACTACTAATGAAGAATCCAAAATCACAAGATGCAACAAATGAATGATTAAAATACAAAGGTGAGAAATATAGATAAATGCCTTTCGAATTAATCACATCATCAAGATATCCTAATGATATGATTAATCTGAAAGACATTTATCTACATTGTGGATCACAAAAGACTTAGGTGAGAAATACCCGCGAGTTTAGAGTAAACCATAAGGAGTAGAATAATCGTTATACTTGCAGCTACTCATGGATTCTATGATGGTGTCCTCTACATTGGTTAACTTCCTGAAGCACTTGAAGGAGGAATGATCCTCGTGACTGATGGGAATCAAACTCTTTTTAGGGCATGCTCGGGATAACAAGTATGCCAACATCTATATTGTTGTTTTATTCAATAACATAAGATTGCACCTAGTCACTTCCTTCTTCCCATACCCATTGCTAACAAAAACTTTCTTCAAACTAGAATCATTTCTAACATGAAGATGCTTCAAGCCAAACTTTATTTATTAATCAACAAATTAACAGAAAACTTCATCACATCACACAACCACCACATTATAATGAAAGGGAACAAATATATCTGAACATATCGAAGTAAACATGGAATACACTACCTTCAGTCTCTTTAATTTTTCTACCATGGTTGACAACAGAGATAGGAATGTCTTACAGGTTTCCAATGTCCAATAAATGCTTAGCCTCACTACCTTCATATATTTTCCCACAAAAGGTATAATTCCTAAAAGAAACACCCTCTTTGTCCACAACCTTATAATCAGGACAATGATATTATGGGTATACAATAAATTTCCATTTGATATAAGCATCAAGATACCTAACCTATAAATGTGTTCAAAAGATTATAAATGAAATAATTTCAGATCTTGAATTCCTTAAGTGTTTGCATGTATATGTCAAATTATTTATAGCAACTAAATACAAAATAAATACAGACAAACCTAAGGTGTAAGAAGTGACACAGTCCTAGAACTTTCAGAAACTTCCCTCCAAGTATAGTGTCTACTTCTTCTAGGGATATCGAAACCTTCTACATAAAAATTCCAGGTATTCTCCTTAATCCACCTAGAAAGAAAAAAATTGTGGTAAAATTAGAGTGAGATAATATGAGATAATATTATTAATGTCAATTAGAATGTATTAATAAATGTACAGAAAATCACACACCTTTTCATCCAACTTTCTTTGTTATTTCACACAGTAACTGAAGTACTTGGGTGGAGAACTTTCCACCATTACACCAATAAAAAATCTTCAAATCTCTAGCATCCTTTGGAGTAGCCATCACCATGGAGCATTTTTTTCTGAGGTTTCTTTCGATTACCACTTCATTTTGCAGCTGAGATAAAAGAACTTGTGCCTATATGACTAGCAGAAGCCTGAGGGAACCAATCATGTACATGTTTATTCCAACTTGTTGCAAGTGCAGTGAGCTGAATGTTCTTCTCAAGCTGCAAAACAAAAGTCAAACGCCCAACATGTTCATACTCTTCCTTTACATTAGAAATTACAGGATACACAGTTCCACATTCAAGAAAATGCTAAATAAAACATAATATGCAATAATGTTGACAAAAGAAGCACATGTTTTCCCAAATAGACATACTGTAAGAAAAATTGACTTATTAAGAAGATATCAGCCCAAGAAATTGATTTTTTTTTAGGACATTTTCTACACTAAGAATGAAAATTATTATCTGTTCTAAAAGTGGTGCACAAAATCAGTCTAAGAGGTTAGCTCAACAAATTTTCACCAAATTTGTTAGACGTTATACTAGTTTAGTGCTAGTAGATGTCCACTTCAAATCCACCTAGGTGAGTTGCACTAGTCTACACCAACAGGTTTACTAGAGATTTTGTCTATGAATATGGGGAAGAATCATTTGGGCTTCCCCAAGAGGTGTTCCTTAGAAAATAATTAGTGTATGGACTCATCTTAGAGATTGCAAATTTTATTCAGAAATCTATGTTAAGGAATGGAAACATCAAGCATGTGTGTTTAATTTTCTTCATTGAATATTTTATTTAAAGCTTTCTTTGCTCCTCCTTCAATGGTTCTGTTACCTTTTGGGAGAGGTAAATACCAAGTAGTACTTTATATTTCTATATCTCATCTACTATGAGCATAGTTTTAAAAATCGAAATTGGTCACCTATCTAACCATGATTCCAACCAAAACTAGATCAAACTAGGATCGAATCGGGTTTAATAAACTAGAATTGGAAAAAATACGTAAAACAATTAATTTTTAATGAATTTTTTTATTTTTAAGATTATAAACCATGATTCCAAACCATTAGAGACAAAATAAAGAAATTATTCTCATCTATATATCATGTAAGAATGCATATATCAAAATGGCACCAAGTGAAATACATAACCAATGAGGCTATAAATGGCTTCTAGAGTCCCCAAAAAATGTTACAGTGAGGCTCTTAATGGCCTCCAGAGTCCAAAAACAATGCTATAACTCAGGCTACTAGGCCTGTAGTGGTCCCAAACTATATAAGCACAAAACAAGCAAGATAAGTAGTTGTAGAGTGTTGAAACAAACAATGGAGAAACATTGTCCTTCATTTCATCGAAGGAGATAGAGACCTATTGTCAAACATTGAGCCTCTTTTGACAGCTGATATAATTCTTAATTCAATTCTAACAATGTTACCGATGAAATAGGTAACCTCATTGATACCTACTTTTTGAAGTATCAAGAAAAACACCTAATTTTGAAAAAGTGGCGATGCAGAATCAAGAAAAAAAAAATTGAGCATGTTTTTGGCACTTTAGGTTTTTTTTCATTTTTTTTTTTTATTAATTTTTTTTTATGTGATGTTTTTTCTGTCGATTTTGAATAGTGGTGGTGTATCATCACCAATGTTTTTTTATAGGATTGATTTTGACACTATATATTTTCTAATGTCTTCTTCTTCTGTGAGATGTTTATTTTTAAGTGCATTTATGTACTTGTGTTTTAAAAATAAAAATAAAAATAAAAATAAATTAAAATAAAAACTTGTAATGATATCTTCACTTTTTCACATAGATAAAAGACGGAAAAAGGGTCAATATTCTAAAGTTTATATTTTCTACATGTTTATGTATTGTTAAATAATTTTTCAATGCACATCAAAAAATTGTCGCTAAAAAACCAATATTTTGAACCATATGACAAAAAAATCGAAATTTTCAATATAAATACAATGCAAAAAATACACTTTTACAGACTTTTTGTTGGAAAAAACATGTTAAATAAACTATTTTTTTGAGAGAATCTTAACAAAAAACTTAATAAAATAACATTTTTATTGAATTTTATGTCAAAAAATAATAGCAATCACATGTTTTTTGCAAAAAAAAAGGGTTGTTCTCATAAAATATCAAAGTCTAAACATTACAAGTAAAACTAATTAATAGTTCTCAAAAATAAGCTTTGTTTGCAAGCATAACTTAAACATCATCGACAATATCAACTAATACATCTTCAACATCATCTAGAACAGCATTGATGGCTTCTTCCACAGCATTCTCTTCTTCATTTTGATCATTGTCATCTTCTAATGGATCTTTCATGTCAGAAAATCTTCCAAAGTGTCCCTTTCCAATCATTCCATATAATGGTGGTTGAGGTTCCTTTGCTTTTTTTTCCACACATGATTCATTAAAATCTCCTTTCCTCAAACCAACTTCTTGCTTCGTATCTGGAAGGAATTTAAGAGCATTAATTCTTTGTTGAATAAATTTGCATTGAATTGGGTCTTTCTCAATGGCAATGCAATTTCTTCCTTTTAGTAGGCAACATGCTAGTGTTATACCTAATCATCAAGCACAAAAAAATAAGTAAAAAAATTAGTATGGACACATAAAAAGTAAAAAAGACAATATTTAAATTTAAATTTGTATAATAAAACTTACCTGAACTTGAGAATAAATCCAAAACCCATTCTCCTTCATTTGAACATATATCTATAAGATATTTAATCAATGCCTCTGGTTTTTGATAAATGTTAACTATATCTCCTTTTGCATCTTTATCCTCATATGTTAGTTTTCTTACAACTGTGTCATAAACCAATACTTGACTATGACTCTTCCCATCTACTCGATTCATAATAATATGCTTATAGCTATCGTCTTTTGTCCAACATTCAACATGGATGAACTCACAATCATTTATAATAGACTGATCTTCGGAAGAAACAATATTTGACTTTTTCCTGTAACATAACACAGTAAAAGTTCAATTAAATTTTACATGAATAAAAAAATTTAGGAGGAATCAAACATACAATTTCAAAATATTACCATGTAAGTTGCATCCTTGAGTTTTCTTTACCCTTGAAGCTTGTTAATAACATTGGAAACTGTGTGTCTAAATGAAATGCCACAAATCGCCAAAGTGGTGATGTTGTCACTTCTTGAAAACCCATAACCACTTTACTAAAAGCTTGATAAGTATATTGTTCTTTATCATATTCAATGTCTGGGAAATTGAAACCATGAGGAATATCTGCAATAACTAAGCCATATTCCCTTTTAGGTATTAGTGATGCAATGTCTTCATAGTCACCTTGTATTATTTGATATTGGACACTGTCGATCCCATTCCAAATGTAATGATTAAGAGTAGGATCAAGTTCAACATTCATAAGACGCTTCCTTCTCATGTTCTCCATCTTAATTTTTTCAATAAAGCTTTTGAAAGTATCTAGTACTCCATTTCCATCCTTCTTCGACATCTTTAATGACACACACACACACACACATATATATATATGTATGTATGTATGTATGTATGTATGTATAAGTAATAAAATAAAAATACTTTAAATATGAATAAAATGAATTTATAAATCAACATATCTTATTGAATGCAATATAAAACTCTTTTAGTGTTGATGTAGAACTTGCTTCTGGGTAGTTGTGTACAATATCATCCCAACTGTCTTCATTCAACATTTTAACCATGTGTTCTTGTACTTTCATAAAAAAAAAATTACTGGATAAATCAAGTTAAAAGTGTTAATATACTGACATGTATAACAAATTCTACGAACATTATTATGTTTTATTTAAAAGAAAATTATAATGAAAGAAAAATAAGAAATAATTCAAGAAACTTACTTTTAAAATTCTACACACATTTCTTCCATTGATAATTCACCCAACTTCACACGGGCTAATACTGATATGACTAATTTATCATCCTTCACACCTTGCATTGCTCTCCAAGGTGTGATAGTCATATCCTCTGGAAGCTGCTTCATTTTAGGACCCCCCTTACTGTTGGTACATATTATGGGTTTACTCTTTCTAACCTTCTAATTTTTTATGGAAATATTCTCCCCGATCAAAAATATCATCAATCAAATCCCATACCTCCCCAGTTCTAAATGCCAATTGAAAAATTTTATCTGTGCCTCTGAAGAAATTTGTATTCAATTTTCTGTCTTTTGCTTTTTTTCGTCAATTTGATACCCTGTTTCCATTAAACATTCCTTTCGAAATGCTACACTAACTTGTGTCTTATCCCCACCACATTTTTCTATGAATTCATTAGGAATAAATCTAACCCTTTGGATGAAAGTCATTTTCATTATGTACTCATTATCTGCATTCTGATCCCATGCCAATAACTTTGACTCTATTTCTGTTAAGCCAGTGTAAATGATGCATTTCACTGTTTGAAAACGATAGTTATTGGGATATTCTGCAATCAATTGTCTCTTAGCCTCTATCAAATGGTTCCCTCCAATTACATAATATTTATAATCAAAACATTTTGTCTTGTCAAATGCTTGTTTGTTGGGAACCTGACAGGGATCGACAAGAACCACATAATCCACCACATGCGCATATGGATTGAACCTGAACAATGTTTTTAGATTGTGTACATGTAGGTGATGGGCCTTTCTAATTTGATATTGAGATTGTCCTTCATCTGGGCCATAAAATTGGTTAACATTAAGCTCAAATGTTTGGCCACCAAGAATTAATTTATTATTCCTCAACTCTTTTCAAATAGCATTTTGTTTTGTTTTAATAATGCCATCCTCTAACTCATCACCTAGTGTTATGATTTCTCTGCTTTTGTGAGAGCTTTCAATTTGTTCTTCACTGCTACTCATGACCTTTACAGTTTCACCAATATTTGATTTCCTAGTCTTATTGATTAACATATCAGTTTTTTTATAAACAAGCTCTCCTTCATGAGGTAAAAGAGAGACATCTTTGGCAATTTTTCTTTTTGGTGTCTGATCTGTTTTCTCCTTTTGCACAACAGTTCTAATCTCCTCCTCACTAATTCTATCATAATTTTATGTTTCATGCTTGACACCTTCAAAAGAAACATGTTTAATTTTACTAGATTGACCCACCTTAGTGACTCTTGGTTGATCCCCTCTTTGTACTGTTGCAGTGTCACGAGCTATTTCTCTTTGCTTCAATCTCCTTTCCTCTGCTTTGTCTTTGTGGAAAGTGTTGATCACATCCATAACATTTGGCACCAACATATAAATACCTTCAAACATGTTTGAAAGACTCGGAACAAAATCCTATGAAACAAAATAAAACATGTCAATGATCAATAATTTTTTAAAAATTGAATCATCCTTACAATAATGCATAGAGGAAATAAAAATAAGCATGCTTACAATGTTATTTACAATGTTGCTTGATATTTCTTCAGAAAAAATTTGAAGATATTTCATCTGTGTCATACTTGATGATTGATAGACGATATCTAACCTTCTCACGTTTCTGAGCTTTCCTTGCAAGAACATAAATAGTGTTTGTATTAGGGACCATAAATATGTCTCATACTCTGCCCATCACATCATATGGCTCATTTAAGTCAATCATACCACAAATCAGATAGATGTGTATATCATCCTCTGTTTCACTGTCTTCAAGATACCATGAGAAATCAGTTTTATCTATTTCCTCGGCGCTCTTCCAATCAGAAATAAGCTTTAATGAACCTGGTGCCCCACTTGCTTGACTTTTATTAGTGTGTGCAACAATGTCCTTATTGCGTCCAAAAGTGTCCATAGTGCGTCCAACTACAAATTTAGATTTGGGAGTTGTATCCATAGTGCGTCGAGCCACAGCTGTAGATTTAGGAGCTACTACCCTAGGTGCAGAAACATTCACATAAATCTTTTTTGATGCCATTTTCCTGATAATATATATATATATATATGTGTGTGTGTGTGTGTGTGTGTGTGTGTGTGTGTGTGTGTGTGTGTTAATGGAAAAATAATGCGGATAAAATAAATTTAATAAACAAAATTTATTTCTAAAACTAGATAGCTTGAAATTAAAGCAGTAAAATTAACTATAAAATTTTCATTTAAAAACAAAATATTATAAATTATATGTATATATATCTATATAATATGTTTTATATACATTTTATAAAAAAATTAAAAATGTGTTTAAATTGTATAAAACAATTTTTAAAAAATAAACTATTATTTTCAAACTTTAGTTTTTGTTTAATATTTAAAAAAAAACAAAAAAATTACTAACTAGTTATAGCAAATGTTAAAATTAAATTTTATATTTTTAAGGCAACAATTTTATTAAAAATAACTTATAATCTTTTAATATATTTTAAAATTTTAAAATTTAATTTTACATTATATAGCAATTGAATAAAAATGAACAAAATAAAATGAAATAAAAATTTATTTTACTTTACATAACAATTAAATAAAAAAATATAAACTTAAAATTATAAAAAATTAATATAAAAGTTTATAAATTTATATGATCTTTTAATATATTTGAAAATTGCAAATTTCTATAGTAATTAAATAAAATTAAATAAAATTAAATAAAAGCAATTAAACAAAATTAAATAAAAAATTAAATTTTTTATAATGTTGTTTTAATACTTAAATTTAAAAAAAAAAAATTAAAAAGAAATTTAAATATTTAAATGTTAAAAACAAATGTTATAATATTATTATTATTATTATTATTATTATTATTATTTTTTAATTGTATTGTTATATAGTTTTTTTTTTATTATTATTATATTGTATTGTTTTTTGTTTAATTATATAATGTTTAAAGACAAAACATAATTGTTATTTAATTTTTTTGTTTTAATTATATTTGTTATATTTTGATATTTTTAACAATTATTATATAACAATGGTTTTATTATATTATATAACATTTTTTTATAATTTTTTATTGTTTTATTAAAAAAAATTAAAAAAAAAATAAAAAAATTTAAACAAAAATGTGACTATGTGGCTCAGGCCCGCAGGGCGCCAGAGTCTGGCGGGCGGCGCCAGGGTGGCTGTTGGGCGTGACCTTGCCCAAGGCCACACCCGAGGAGTGCCGGAGGCCAGCACGCGGTGCCATGGGGGCTACCCAGCCGGCCCCAAGGCCCTCGCTAGGCTGGCAGGTCGATTCCTGGAATTGCCTCGCCTGCCCAACGGGGCCCTGGGGCCGGCTGGGCAGCCCTCGTGGCATCACCCGACGACCTCCGGCACCCCGTGGGAACTGTCTACCGCAGACAGCGCCTGCAGGGTGCCGGAGGTCGTCGAGCGACGCCACGGGGGCTGCCCAGCCGGCCCCAGGGCCCCGGCTGGGCGGGCGGGCCTAATGCATATTTTTTTAAAAATTTTTTTTTTTATATATAACCTAATTAATAAATAATTATTTAATTAAAAATAATAATAATATTTGTTAAAAATATCAAAATATAACAAATATATTATAAAAAAAAAAAAAACAATTTATTAAATAACAATTATGTTTTGTTTTTAAATATTATATAATTAAAAGAAAAAAAATACAATATAATAAATAAATAAAACATTTGTTTTAATATAACAATATAATAAATTAACTAAACATTACTGGAGAGCGCTCTGCTAGGGTTTGCCTCTGGTAGGGTTTGCACGCAGCTGTCACGGCGCTGCCGCTCCACAGAATACCCTGCACTCGTAGCTCGTCCTCCCTGCACTGACCAGATCTGCACTCTCTGAAGCGCACCTCATGGTTTTATCGCAGGGGGAGGCCCACAGAGCCTCCCCCACAGTCTTGAACAAGGACAATCAGTCCCACTCAGCGGAAAATCCAAACCTGACCTCTGCGCAAGCACAAAACACCGCGCCGACCAATGACATCAAGAACCAAGGTACTACGCAGAACATGCAAGGCGAAAAGCCCTCAGCACAAAAAGGAAAAGAAGCCGCAGCAACAGACACTGCGGATCGCCCCAAGGCGACCTCGGGGACATGCAAGCCAATAGCAGCTGAGCGACCAAAAATAGATCTTCCGAGCCACCGAATCAACGCCCAGATCCAATTTATGAAGGACCACGCACTGATAGGCAAATTTGTGGGCTTCTGGCCTACAGAAAAGGCTCTCCATGGCTGGATCAAATCAAAGTGGAAGCCGAAAGGACAAATAACGCTGCAGCTTGGACCCAAGGGCTTCTTCACGGCCATCTTCACCTGCCTGGAGGACAAAAAGCGCATCATGGATGGAGGACCATACTTTTTTAACTCCTCAGGGCTATACCTCCGAGACTGGACCGAGCGCTTCAATCCAGACAAAGAGGATCTTAACTGGGCACCGGTCTGGATCAGGCTTTACTCTCTTCCTCTGGAGTATTGGGATGAGGAATCTCTAACAGACATAGGCAATGGCCTGGGGGAATTCGTCAAAATAGCAGAGGAGACCAAGCTAAGACGCTACACCTCCTATGCCAGACTGTGCGTCTTCATGCATCTTGCGCAAGCCCTCCCGGATTCGGTAAGTCTCTACCACGATGACTTCGAATGGGTTCAGTCCATAGATTACGAGCATGTTCCTTTCAGATGTCGGAAATGCCATGCCCACGGGCATCTTTTCAGAGATTGCCCTCTCAATAATGCACCCAGCAAAGCCTCGGAGGCATCTCCTAACACAGATGCTGATGGATTCACCAAAGTCCCTTCCCGCTGGCGCCATAACAAAAAGCCCTCTGCTGGCCCGACCAAATCCTCTCCTCTTTCCCAAACTCTCCCTTCCACAAGCAACAGCTTTGATGTATTAGCCCAATCTTCAGACGCTGATCAATCTGGTCCTTCGACATTCCCCACGCCCATGATCATCACGCCTCCGGCCTCTGACATTCCGGCCCCTTCAAACCCACCAAAGCTCACTCCTGAAGCTTTCCTCCTTCCATCCAAGCTAACCCCTGGATCTGCCTCAGGAGATACTCTTTCACCGCTTATGGAGCTTGATCCATCTGAATCGCACGGCAGTCTGTTGGAGGAAGGTCTAGACGGGGTGGACATCGACGAGCTGGACATCAACACATTGGAACAAGCCTGTCAGAAACAAGACTTCGACACCATTTCAGACAAACAGATAGAAAATCTGGCGGTTGCTCTAACCAAAGCGCAACAGCATCAAAAGGCTCTTGGGATCCAAGTGGGAAGCCCATGGGACAGCAAGAAACTATTCAAGGACTCAAAAAAGCGAGGGCGGAAAACCGATCTCCAGCGGACCATCCTCATAGGAGAAATGCTAGTAGACTCTGGTAGGTACCCCAAGCTTACCAGATTTTTTCAACCTCGGGAAGATAGTTCCCAATGAAGCACATCTCTTGGAACATAAGGGGTCTAAACAGCCCCACCAAATTCAGAATGCTCAAAAATTTGATACGAAAGGAAAAACCGCAAGTCATTTTCCTGCAAGAGACAAAATGCATTAGCACTACTCTCAGCCACACACTCACCAGAGCTTGGCCTTGTTGTCAATCCATAGCTGTTGATGCTTCAGGATTCTCAGGCGGACTGGCCATCGCCTGGGACCCTCAGGCAATCTCTATTAGCGACGCCCACGCTGCTCACAACTTGATACAAGCTACTTTCCACATCCTGGGCACAAATCTGCATGGTCACTTCACTAATGTCTACTTCCCCCAGGAGATGCAAAGAAAGATCGCTCTTCTCAACACTATCGAGGCCCTCAACTCCAGCAGAACCCACCCTCTCTGGATATTAGGAGGTGACTTCAACATGATAACAAATCTAGAGGAAAAAAGAGGTGGACGAGCCAAGCTCGATGGGGACAACACCCACTTTAAAGAATTCATTCAGCGCAATTGGCTCATTGATATCCCCTTCGCCAACGGCATCCACACCTGGAGCAACAAACGTGCCGGCCACCAACAAATCGCTTCCAAACTGGATCGCTTCTTGCTCTCTGACAATGCAATACATATTGGGGGGGATTTCCACACCTCCATCCTGCCCACCTCTGGCTCTGATCACTGGCCCATCTCACTACAATGGACCAGACTTGGAAAAATAGCCAAAAGACCCTTCCGCTTTGAAGCCTTTTGGCTCACACATCCAAGCTTCAAAGAAATGATCAACTCAGCTTGGAAGGCTTTCATCCCTCCTCAAGGATCCAAGATGTATCAATTCCAACAGCACCTCAAAGATCTCAAGGCTCACATCAAACATTGGAATCACTCCACCTTTGGGGACATCTTCCAGCATCAAAAGGAGCTCGAACAAGAAATGGAAGAGCTACAGACTCACATCATCCAAGAGGGTCGCACAGAGGGCTTGATCTCAAAAGAACAACACCTTCTTAAGCAGCTAGAGGACCGGAGACAACAGGAAGAGATTCTTTGGAAGCAGAAATCCCGCATTCGATGGTTAAAGGAGGGCGAACGGAACACAAAATTCTTCCACCACTCTACCATTCAGCGCAGAATGCATAACAACATCAACTTCCTCCAAACACAAGCAGGAGAACGTCTTGAAGAACATCAGGCAATTGAAGCAGAACTCACATCTCACTTCAAAACAGTCCTGCAAGAAGACAGTCCGGACAGGAAACCAGCGATCAACAAGATCCTGCCCCACATCCCCAAGCTCATCACGGAGGAACACAACCAGCTTCTTCTAAGACCGGTTTCGCTCCTGGAAGTAGAACAGGCGGTCGCTCAGAACAAAGAAGGCAAAGCTCCAGGACCGGATGGATTCACAGCCAGTTTTTTCCACCACTTCTGGGAGCTGATAAAAACAGAGGTATGGCAACTAGTAGAGGAGTCCAGATCCATGCACTGGCTCCTTCCGTCCCTTAATGCAACCTTCATTGCCCTCATTCCCAAAGCTGACCTCGCTGCCTCCCCCGACAAATTCAGACCCATAGCCCTCTGCAATGTGATTTACAAAATCATCTCCAAGGTCATCGCCAATCGGCTCAAACCCCTCCTTCCTCTTCTCATTTCCCCTGAGCAAACTGGTTATGTTGAAGGCCGACAAATTTTAGATGGCATCATTCTCACCCATGAAGTCATTCACTCCCTCAAGCAAATAAAAAAGCCTGGCATGCTGCTGAAGATAGATCTTTCCAAAGCTTTTGACAAGCTCAGCTGGGTCTACATTCGCCAAGTTCTTTCAGCCTTTGGCTTCAACCCCTCCTGGATCCGCTGGGTCATGAGTCTCATTTCCTCATCCTTCTTTTCCATACTGGTCAATGGCTTCCCCTCTCGTCCTTTCTCTCCTTCTCGGGGCATCCGTCAAGGAGATCCACTCTCCCCCTTTCTCTTTGTACTAATGGCTGAAGGTCTAGGTCGTTACATCAAGCATGCCATACGTCAGAAGCAGATCAAAGGCATCTCTGTTCATGGCTCCTCCGCTATCACGCATCAGCAGTTTGTAGACGACAACATGCTCTTCGGGCATCCCTCTGCTCAAGAAGCCTCTTCCCTCAAAGCCATCCTTGACACTTTTGCAGAAGCTTCAGGTACCTCCATCAATGCCACGAAGTCCCAGTTCTTCTTCTTTAACACTGCGCCTTACATTCAAGCTCGAATCGCTCGGATCTTAGGCTTCACAATAGCCAAGCTTCCAGCTAACTATCTCGGCGCCCCCCTCATTGACTCAGCCCTGAAGCACTCTTCCTGGAAACAACTGCTTGATAAGCTTGAATCCAGACTTTCTTCATGGACGTTCCGCTCTCTAAACCTCCCCAGTCGTCTAATTCTGGTCAAATCTGTCCTCCAATCAATGCCTCTCTACCTCTTCTCAGTCCTAGCAGCACCCAAATGGGTCCTGAAACAGATTAAGGCTCTTCAACGCAATTTTCTATGGGGAGCCTCAGGTCACAACCGCAAATGGGCTCTTGTCAAATGGACCACGGTATGCACCCCCAAGCACATGGGAGGTCTGGGTCTTCGCGATCCACAGCATAGCAATGCCATCATGGGCGCAAAAGTCTGGTGGAATTGGCTGTCTAAGCCTCACAGCCCATGGGCGAGGCTCTGGACAGACAAATACACCAATCACAGACCCAGCTCTGAACTTATACGTCTCACCACAGCAGACTCGGGCTCCTTGATTTGGAACGCAGCAAAGCAACATCGGCAACTGATCCAAGAGCACAGTTTCTGGGAAGTTCACAATGGCCAAACTGCACGCTTCTGGACGGACGCATGGCAGCAAAGACCACGTCTGATGTCCTGTATAGATCCTCAGCTCCAACCTCAGGAAACCCACACCACTGAAGATCCTGTCTGTCAGTTCTGGGAAGAGCACCTCATTCAAGGATTTCGTCAATGGAAAGCAGCAGCCACCTATCTAAGCCATCAGCATGATCAAGCCCGAAGGCAGCTAGAAAAAGAGCTAAGCAGCAGGAAGTTACGATTTTCAGAAAGGCCAGACATCATCCGATGGGGGTACACTACCAAGGGCACGTTCACTACTCAGGAAGCTTATTCGCTCCTCCTTCATCCCCTTGATAACCCAGATCCCATTTGGAAAGGGCTCTGGCTCCCCCCCCTTTGGCCTAAAGTTTCCACATTCTTGTGGCTCCTCAGCCACCGGAAAATTCTCACTTGGGACAACCTTCTCAAAAAAGGGTTCATTGGCCCCTCGCGCTGTCCCAACTGTGCGACTCAAGAGGAAACGATCCAGCATCTTTTGCTCACTTGTCCTTTGGCCTCCGCGTTCTGGGACACCCTCAGCCTCAAATGCAGAAAAGAAGGCCGAAACAGAGAAGACCCAAATGCCCTCATTCGGGACTGGCCATCTGCCCCCTACAATTGTCCTCTTCTCAATTTCCTGTGGCAGATCATCCCAGGCCTCACGCTCTGGAATCTTTGGAAAGAACGGAATCGGCGAGTCTTCAAAAGCCAGCAAACTCCCTTCGATGTCCTCTGGAGCAATCTTTGCAGAAACTTCCAAGAAACTATAGGTCTCCGGCAGTGGACTCAAGAAGATTTCCCCTCTCAACCTTCCGAGAAACGCATCTGGGAAAGCTGGCAGCTCACTCTTCCGCCCACGAACACCTCTGGCAATAACTCAAAACGTCCCTCGACATCAAATCACAAGTGGGACCCCCCCCCGAGGCTCACCTAAAGCTCAATTTTGATGGGGCCTCAAAGGGAAACCCAGGGGAGGCTGGTTTTGGGGGCATCTTTCGGGACCACCAAGGAAGACCTCTGCTCATCTTCTATGGATCCATCGGATGGGACACCAACAACTCGGCAGAGCTTGAAGGACTCTGGCAAGGACTTCAACTAGCACAACGTAACAACTTCTTTCCTCTGGAAATCGAAGGAGACTCTCAGATCCTCATCAACATGGCGCAAAAGCTTCTCCACGGTTCCCCCCCTTCTCGAGTGTCGGATAGCTGGATATTGGCCGCCAGACTTGAACTCATATCAAACTGGATGCAACAATACAAAGCCATCGTCTTCAAGCATGTCAAAAGGTCGGGAAACAAAGTTGCAGATCTACTGGCCAACAAAGGAATTGCCAGTGATCAAATCCTCTTTGCTGAACCTCTCTCCAATCTCAATGATAATGAGCTCCTACAAAACTGCACTCTGCTGGTGCACAAGGATAACTCCGACCCGGATGCGGGTGATGGTTGTTGATAATGAAATGCGAGCCGGCGCGTGCCAAACCCACAGGGACGCCGGCCTTCAGCATTCAATGCACTCTGGTTGTATTAACTCCATGGCACACCACCCTACTTGGCATTCAAGCCGGTGGGGATGCCAAGAACTCCCGCATTATGATTTGCCGTCCTCCACCTGCAGGAGATTAACTGCCTTCTCGATGCTTCGAAGCTGCATTTCGCCTTACCTCTGGGTTGTAACAATGCTTTTATCCATTGCGCCTCTCGGCTCTGGCTGTTCTCCGGAAGCCACGATAGCCAGCACACGGACTGCCTTGGGCAGAAGATGTAGCATCCACTACTGCGTGGAATTCACACCGGGCTCCCATTTCTCTCAGAGCTCTTTCTGTCTTCTTGCAGGTCCGCCTCTGAACTTCACGCCCAGCACGCCTCTGCGGAATTCGCAGCGCTTCTCTCAGCCACTGCTGCATTCTCCTCGTTTGATCATGCCTAGGCTCACGCACCGGCTCAGATGCCGCAGAGGCAGCACCCGAGCTCGGTCTACCTCCAGGCGTCGGTCTCCTTCCAACTCGGGCTCTCCGGTTTCTGTTTCTCCTCAGCCCGCTTCCCTTCGTGCCTCGAACAGGCGCCGCACCATGCCGCCCCATCGCCCTCCCTCTCCTCCGCCTGGTCCCTCTCTTCACCCTTCATCCAATGAACCTCGCGCTGCTGTAGCTGCCCACCTTGCTAATCCGGAGACGGCCCTGTTTCACTTTCCTTGCCTCACCTCTCAGCCCATGGTGGTCGCCACAATTTCAGTTAAGTTCAAGGAGCTTCCTCAGTTCGGCTCTTCTTCAATTTCTCCGGGTCCTCAGCTCCGCCCTCCTGAAGCTGACCGTGTTCTCCGCTCAGATATGCAGATAGGCTCAAGCGGGGCAGAGCGAGACAAGCAGGGTGGCAGCAGCTCTGGTCGCCCAAGCATCCACATGGCGCAGAACGACGGAGCTGCAACAGCAAATCAAGCCCAGGACAATGAGGATTATGAATTTGGATGTCGTATCGAAGAAGAATCTCCCTCCGACGATTATGGTATTTAGAATTCTCAGTTTTTTTGTCTTTTTCATGCCAGAGTCTTGGTCCAGATGGAATATTCAGAATCTCTGGCCAGCGGGCCTATATATTCACTGTTATTGTCATAGGTCGCAGTTTACTGACGGTCCAAAATGTTACACTTATAGTATTTTTTGTACAATGCTGGTTTCCTCTTGTGAGGCAGCAAACAAACTCCTAGCACGCTGGTTTCCCACTGTGGGCAGCGCCTATTTTGTTATTTTGCTGAAACTCATCCGGCCTGAGAAGGCTCACCTCTGTATGTACTATATCTTCTTACAGTAATAGAACTTAGTCTTATTTAGAAAAAAAAACAATATAATAAATTTAAAAAAAAACTATATAACAATACAATTAAAAAAAAAAATATATATATATATATATATATATATATATAACAAAACAATAAAGAAAAAAAATTGAAGATTTAAAATTAAAAAGAATAAAACTAAGATTTAAAATTTAAAAAAAAAAAAATAGAATATAAAATCAAAAAATTCTCAAATAAAAAAAAAAAAAAAAATTAAATAATGAAACCACTGATATATTTATGATTAAAAAAACAAATAAAAAATGTTATAATAGTACTATTTTTTTATGTGCATGGTCGTTTTATGGATTTTTCTGTCTAGATGAACCTATAAATCTTAAAAAAGAAAAATAATTCTAAATTTTTGTCCTTAAAACCCTAAAAATTTAGTTCTTTTTTCATTTTCTTCACTAAAGCAATATAAAAAACTTATGGTTTTTGAACCTAAAAACCTTAAAAAATTAGTTTTTGGACACAAAAAACTATAGAAAAAAGGATTTTCCCCAAAATCGTCTTTAAATTGACAGAATAGAAGAAAAACTAACCTTTGAAATGCAGAAAATTGTTGT
The DNA here is from genome assembly GCA_034641835.2 of Pinus albicaulis. Taxonomy (NCBI): domain Eukaryota; kingdom Viridiplantae; phylum Streptophyta; class Pinopsida; order Pinales; family Pinaceae; genus Pinus; species Pinus albicaulis. The sequence goes on along the minus strand of CM076579.1, from coordinate 942,099,199 downwards.
CACGAATGCCAACACAACGCCTCCACAAAATTACGAATAGCAACACAACGCCTCCAATGCCAATGCCAATGCAACACCTCCACAAAATTACCAATAGCAACACAACGCTTCCAATGTCAATGCAATGCCTCCACAAAGTTACTAATGCCAACACAACACCTCCAGAAATTTGCTCTAACAAATACAAGAAAACTTGATGTGATGTGATGAATAGAAATAATCATTTTTATTATATAGCGAATATTGTCTAATTTGTTTACTGTTTAACGAATGTGGGATTAAAATTTCAAATTTAAAATATTTACATTTAGTTTATTATAGTTCATACTATGGTTAAAATACTTAATATTTGCATGTAGTTATCATAGTTAATATTTTATTTAATATTTACATGTACTGAATGTTGAATAATTCAAATATAATCTCAGATTAAAAATTAAAATATGGAATACTTACATGTAGTTAATTATAATTAATATTATAGATAAAATAGTTAATATTTGCATTTAGTTATCATAGTTAATATTTACATGTACTCAATGTTTAAAATCATGGGATTAAATTTTAAAATCTAAAATATTTACATGTAGTTAATTATAGTTAATATTATAGTTTAAATAGTTAATATTTACATGTTGTTATTTTTGTAAATATTTACATGTAGTCAATCTTAAACCATTCAAATAAGAAAATTATTTTAGTTTCGAAGGAATGCATGAAAGGAATATTTTGTGGATATTTTGAGTAGGAAGTATGGTGAAATATTTGAAGATCAACAGTTTATTGATAAATTTGGAAATATATTTTAGATGAATATAATGTAAGTTTAAAATTTAAAATTTAAAATATTTACATGTAGTCATTATAGTTAATATTTGCATGTAGATATTATAGTAATATTATAGTTAATACTTACATCTAGTCAATGTTAAATCATTGAAATAAAAACAATATTTTAGTTTGGAAGGCATTCATGATAGAAATATTTTGTGGATATTTTGAATATAAATATCGGTAAAATATTTCAACACAAACAGTTTATTAAAAAAATGTTAAATACATTTTTTGACTAATATTTGTATCAAATATTTGAAATGAAAATTTTGGAGGGAAAGTTTTTCGCGAAATTTTTTAGGGGGAAATTTTGGAGGGAAATTTTTTCGTGAATTTTTTTGGAGGGAAATTTTCAGTCTTTAAGCTATATATTGTAAGTGGGAGAGGAATTTGTATCATTCAACCTATTCTTGTTGAAAGCCATGGTTTCTTATGATAGCGAAGTTTTTCTTTGTACAACATCAACATCTTCATCACGCAACAACTCTATTCAGAGTGATGAATATAATGGGAGTTCGTTCACCATGAATAGAGAGTCAAAAAATTGACTTGGTCATAATCCTAAAGATGATGAGAAAAAAATTGATGAGGCACAGCAAAATGAAATTTCTGTAAATCGAGCGCCAGTTATACCACTTACTCTTAATCCTAAGGATTATGAAGGCAACAATTATGAAGGGCATGATGAAGAATTTCCAAAGTCAAAAGTTTCACTTCGTCCTAATCCCAAGGATTATGAGGACACCATTGATGAAGAGGGAGATGAAGAATATCCACTTCAACTTAATCCTAAGGATTATGCGAGAACAACAAATGAAGAGGGGAATGAAGAATCTACAGAGTCAAAATATCCACTCTGTCCTAATCCTGAGGAGTATGCCAGCACCACTGATGAAAAGGGGGATGTAAAATTTCCAGAGTCAAAATATCAAATTTGTCCTAATCCTAAGGATTATGCGAGCACCACTGATGAAGAGGGGAATGATAATGTTTCAAAGTCAAAACATCCACTTCGTCCCAATCCTAAGGATTATGCCAGCACCACTGATGAAGAGGGAAATGAAAAATTTACAGCGTCAAAATATCCACTCCGTCCTAATCCTAAGGATTATGCAAGCACGACTGATGAAGAGGGGGACGAAAAAATTCCAGAGAAAAAATTTCCACTTCGTCTTAATCCTAAGGATTATGTTAGCACCACAGATGAAGAGGGGAATGAAGAATTTGTAGAGTCAAAATATGCACTTTGTCCTAATCCTAAGGATTATGTCCGCACCACTAAGGAAGAGGGGAATGAAGAATTTGCAGCCTCAAAATATCCACTTCGTCCTAATCCTAAGGATTATGCCAGCACCACTGATGTAGACGGGGATGAATTTCCAAAGCTAAAATTTTCACTTCATCCTAATCATAACGATTATAATTTAACCACTGATGAAGGGGGGGATGAAGAATTTTCAATAAATATCGATTCAAGGCATTCACTTATTCCTAATCCTAAGGGTTATGAGAGCTTCAGTGAGGAAGGGGAGGGGCAGGATGATGAAATTGTAGTGAATACAAATTCAAAGCTTCCACTTATGCCTAATCCCAAGGATTATGAGAGCACCACTGAGGAAGGGGAGGATGAAGAGTTTCTTGCAAATGATAATTTTAGAGGCATAGATTTGAATATTTCATTTTCTCCAAGTGACCATTCCAAAGACACTCATGGTGATGAAGAATTGAATCCTCCCAGGGAAGAATTTGAAAGCATGGGTCAAGATGGTGAAGAATTTCTTTTGAGTCAAGGTTACAAAAGTGCCGATGATTCTTGTGAAATGTTTTCTTCAACTGATGATGGTAAAGAAAATTTTCAAGGCAATGATGTTGATGAATTTCTTAACTATGTTGAGGATGATGATTGTGGGGATAATATTCCTCCTAATGGTGATGAAAATACTTTTACAAAGGATGATGGAATGATGAAGCTGTTGCAAGAAAATATTGCAACTAGGAGTAGCAGTAGACCTTTTCATATCAATCCAAAGCATTCCAGTAATACAAGGGCGAGGATAAAATATCTCACGACAAGAAGTTCTATCGTTCATTTGATTTCAAGTGAATGTTGTCGAAGGGATTGCTTGAAAAATATGGATTTCAACTTTGTTTTGGAGAAAAGGAAAACATATATGTCAATGAATAAAAGCATGCAAAATTCATATTTAGTGGTTTGCATGCAATCTACACTAGCAGGTTATGATTATCATATTGGGAATGTATTGCTTTGCAGAAAGGCGTTCAAAATGTTGTATTCAATTGGTAATTTTCGTTTGTCAATAATCCAGGATAGATTGGAAAGGGATCCCACATACTATTCAGAAGCATGTTATAAACGGGAGGTGGGGCCATTTGCAAATACTGCTAAGACATGGATGAAAGACTTCTTTTCAAATCATGGAGAGTGTATGCCAAATAAAGACATAATACATATTCCAGATAATTTCTCGAGACGAGAAATATTCATGTTATACAAATATTATGCAGAAGTTGTTGAAGGAATTGGTAATTTTATTACATATTCTTATTTTACAAGGATATGGAAAACTGAATTCAACAATGTTCGTATTCCTAAGAAGACAAGGATGAGGATTTGTAGCACATGTGCTTCTCTAAAGAAAAAAGAGATAAATTTCAAGGGGCGGAAAGAGGTATGTGTTCAAAACATTTTTTTTTTTAAATTTGATAATTATCAACTATGAAAATATATTTATTCATATGTTTCTTTTATTTTATGTATAGATTCCGTTGTCAAAGAACTTCAAGACCATCGTAATCAGCAAACAAGTGAAAGGAAAAAGTTGTATAAACATCGAAAGAAGTGTTATGATCATCCAAATAAATATTTGGGATTGATAATTGATGGTATGGACCAAAAGAAAACACTTCTTCCACATTTTGTCCGCACGCCAAATAAATAACCGGAGGAAAATTTCATTCAGTTTCACTTGGTTGGTCGTATGGTATTTAATGAGAAGATGTTTCCAAGAGTTTTCTTCACAACTCCAAATATTCACAATGATGAAAATCTGACCATAACTATAATCCATGATGTGGTTGTTCATTGGTTTGGGATTCTTCCTGAAGTTTTGTATTTACAATTAGACAACACAAGTCGTGAGAACAAAAATCAAGTTCTTTTTGGGTATCTAAAAATGCTCGTTGAATTGGGAATTTTTAAAAAGATAAAGGTTGGTTTCCTTCTTGTTGGGCATACTCATGATCATATTGATCAAATGTTCAGTCGTTTTTCAGTAACATTGAGGAGGAAAGGTGTTGGGAGCCTGCCATCATTAATTAAATGTATTAATAAATCGTATATTCTAGAGCCTGTTTTTCATGTGTTGGAAGAAACTATTGACATGCGAAGGTTTATTTTTGGATCGCATGGTGAGGAGAAATGCATTGAACAACTTAACAACATTAGCTTCCAGCATCAATTTTGTATCAAAAAAATTGATGGGATAGCACTTATATGGGGCAAGAAGTATTCAACTATTGAAGAATGGGGACCATCATTAGGTTTAGTATTTTTGAAGTTCATTCCAGAGCGTCCAATATTTTCATCAAATATATTGTTATTACAGTCAGTTGCTGAACTCCATAATGCACGAAGGCAGAAGACAGACATAAATTATTCTGAATGTCGAGAGGAAATTAAAATATGTATTAGAGATACATATGAGTACTTCGATGTTGCTGATTCAGTTTTGTGGGAGTCTTTTTTCAGTAATAAAAGTGATATGATTTCAAGATCAATAAATGGGGATACTCTTTCGAAGACTCCTTTTTTTTGCCATAAAATATGCCAAATGAACATGAACATCAGGAAACACACAATGTTGAACAACAACAACCTCAAGCTATTATTAATTCCCCGCATGTAGAGGAAAAATAAATCTATATTGGTTCTAGAAGATCACGTGCACAACGTGAAGCCATGGAATACCTTTATAGGGGTTCTGTGTAGGATCTTAAGGAGGGTTGCATGATAGCAGTGTTAGCAGATGAAGATCCACTTGGCTATCCATTCTGGATTGCCAAGGTTATAAAGGTCATTAATGAAAATGAAGAGATTACAGCTGTTGATGTACATTGGTATGCCACAAGTACCCACCATTTCAATGGTGTGTACAAGCTGGAGATGGTAGTGGAAAAAAGAATTGGCAAAAAGAGAAAAAGAAAGGGCACAAATATAAATCATCTCCGCACAGATGTCTTAAAATTGGAGGATGTTGACATACTTGTGTATGACTTCAATTTGACAAAGAGAGGAACTCTTCAGTTGTAGACCATAAATATTTTGAAGAAATTGCTACCAGAAAAATTTCTGTTGAGATGGGACTCTGCAGAATGTAGACGTAGATCTACAAGACTTTTGAACTCTGAAATTGTGGGCATGCATGTTGACTCAGATGGAGCACTAGTTGATGAAAGAGAAGAATATGGATCATCTTCATCTGCATCGAGCCATTCATCTAAAGATGTAGATTATGATGGTGTGCCAGAACCTATGGTTGATTTTGAATAACTATCTAAGACACTTTTATGTAATTGATGTTTGCATGGTAACTTGAAATACAAATTTTGACTTCCATCTCATTTTTCATGAAGTTATGAGACATTTCTATGTTTGTTGGATTATATGTTTTAATTATGAAGAATTCATCTCTTTAGAATATCGACAATGCAACAATGAATTAAAAAAATAATTTATGTTATATTCAATGTACCAATGTCCAATGTTGATATTTTAATTATAAGTAAAATAGAAAATAGAAACTAATGTTGAATTTTTAGATTATGCAGTGATATTACCATGATATTATGTATTGTTACAATTTGGTATAAGATACTTTTAAAATTTTTAATAATTATATGCATCATTGAAAGGGAACACTTTGTTTTGATGCTTGATTTTTAGGTTTTGGTTGAAATTATATTTAAATTTGTCTTATGCTAAGATTTGAAAAAAGATAAGTTTTTATCCTTTAAAATTAAAATTACTCTTACTTGTTTCTGTTCAATGATGATGTTTTCATTTACTTGTTCATTTTTTTAAATTGTTAAGTCTTATAATTTCTCCATAATTTCATTGTTCAAGTATGTTGAACATTTAAGATTAAAAGACTTTATATTTACAACTTGTCATTAAGGTTTTTGTGCGCTACCAAATTTTATCTTTAATGTTATGGTTGACAATAATTACAATTTTGGGGTTGTTTAGAGTCAAGATATTTTATGTTTAACAACATGCATGAAAATTGTTCGAAATGATAAGCCCTTCAAACATGTATTTGTTTATCTTTAACATCATCTATCAAAAATGTTAGAAATTTACGATTTTAAAAAATGTCCTAATATGTTGTCTTTAATTCCATTGTTAGAGGTGTCAAAATTATGACACAATTTTTTTTTTGTTATTCCAACATCAACTGGTTCTGTTTTGAGGGTGTTTTTTCAATTCTTTTTTCAACAAACAATTTTTTTTAGCATAATTTTATAAAATGTTGAAATTTGACCTTCAAAAAAAACCAAGTGCGTTCTGGAAGACACACTTTTTGTTTTTGGGGTGTTTTTTCATGTTTTTTTAGACTTTTTGGGCTAGAGTTCCCGTTTTGAGGTCAGGTTACCTATTTCATCAGTAATAGTGTTTTCTTCAACAACGAGAATAAAATAAATGACTTCGAACAACTAGAATATATCCTTCAATTGATCATCTGCATGCCCGATATCAATATCTTGAAGTTGTTTGTTGCTTTGTATCCAATTGATAACCAAGGTTGAGTCTTCATAAACTTGTAGGACCGTTACTTATCGTCGTGGAACACACTTTATGAGTAATTTCGGAGCCAACATCTATGATAAATTACATATACCATGCTTTATAATTCCTTTATACTTGCTCTAGTGAGAATTAGAAAGGAAAATCATGCTTCCCACACTACTATTATTGGCGTATATGTTCCAACTTCCAAGTGGCATATAAAAAACCCAATAGATTTATCTACGACTAGAATGAAAATATGTTGAGGAAGTTTAACTTCTTTATTATGATAGAAACCATAGCACTTACCCTTTAATAAACTTTATTAGGCAAGATAAACTTCCCTTTAAACAGACTGAGATTCCAGCCAACCAAGTCACCCAACACAATATGCATGGAAAAGTTCTCAATTCGTTCAAAGTAGGATTCCCAAACCAATTTCTCAGCCATAGCTCTATTGTATCACTGGTCCACACATTTATTTGATGATTAATTGATTTTTCTTCCTTCCACAATTCATGTTCATATGGACAATTGATAAGTAAATAGTACATAGTTTTCTTCAACAGCTTTGTGCAAAAAACATACAGTTGGGCCCTGTCTACCTCTCCTTTTAATTGCTTGCCAAGTTAAAACTTTATTCTGTAATTCCATCCAGAGAAAGATAAGGATTTTATCCAGTGCTTGTTCTTCCATAACTCCTTCCATCACCAGACATGGCCATAAGGGTTCGTAGGAAATTGTTGTTTATATCCCAACCTTGGAGAGTAATAATCTCTTTATTTGTTGTAATCTAAGGCTAAGTATTTGGGATTATCTCATAGTTGCACATGATTCTTTTGAATAGTTTCAACAAAGTTTATCCACATATCAATGTGTCTTTATACTATCTCCAAATTGTGTGCCTACTTCCATCCTTTAGACCAAACATTAGTAGCATCCAGGTTGCTTATTTGATTTAAGTACATAAATCCTCTATCTCCCAGAAAACCAGTCAGATCCTCAGGTCAAAACACCTTATCACACCTTAGCATTGAATCAGAGCCCAGCCCGATCTGTTCACAGTTCCCAAATTTCCACAATAAACATTGTCCAATGAGTGGAAACAGAGGAACCAAAGCCTTCCACTGATTTGAATTATTTTTCATTTTTCCCTGAATTTCTTATCCAATAAATAATATTGCAAGGCTTGATGTGTTTTTCCTCTAAAATTTTCTTCCCTAGACAAATATTGGGGTCAAAAGAAAACCAAGATATTTAAAGTGTACTTAGAATTCCAATAGGTTATAAGATAAAATTTTGACCAAGTTTTGAGTTGTCTCCTCATCTACTTCATTATGAATCGAGAAGAAGACTTATGAAGATTCAGTTACATATTTGAATCCTTGTTGGAAAGTTCCAAAATCTCTTTCATATTTCCGCTCTCCTGCAGTGTACCTTTTAGAAAAATTAAACAATCATCAACATAAAATAGTTGAGGCATGAAAAATGTGACACCAACCTTTACCCTAGAAATATCCCCAAATATCTTTGCTGTTATTACTAAGATAAATTTTTGACCAAATTCTGAGTTCTCTCCTCATTTTCTCCATCATGAATTGAAGAAGAATTTTGAAGATTCAATTCCATATTTGTAACCTTGTTATAAAGTTGAAAAATCTCTTTCATCTTTCGACCCTCCTACAGAGTACCTTTTAGAAAACGTATCATCAACATAAAGTGTTTGAGGTAGGACCAATGTGCCACCAACCTTTACCCTAGAAATATCCCCATATCTCTTTGTTGTTAGTATTAATCTAGCTCAGGACTGGTTCTACTGAAAGGAGCAAACGTGAGAGATGGCATCCTTGCCTGAAGCCTTGCAAGGGATTGAAAAATCCTAAAAAGATCCATTTAAGAGAACTGTGATTGATATTGTTGAAACACGCCCCATGACACACTTAATCACATGTGGATTAAAGCCAACGCGAAGAATCATAAGCTGGAGATAGATCCAACTAACTTGGTTATATTCTTTTGATAAATCAATCTTAAGAACCATATGCATCCATATTCTATTCATCCATATTTGTTTATTTTCCTCCATATAGCTTCCTATACTTAAACATAAACAATTATTCTCTTATCCTTGGTAAAAAAATTTGTTCTTGTCCTAGTCTCATCCCTAGTCAGGTTTCTCACCCATTATCTCTTGCATACTTTTTTTGGTACATCCCTTTGTACTTATGGTTTCCTATCACTTATTACTTTGTGCCTTACTTGATTTGTCTGATTTATGAGATATTTTCATAGAGGTATCCTACCTACTTTATTTCCAAATACAGAACATATCTTTCCACTTTCTCTTTCCTTTAGATCTACAAATGACATTCCTTTTGTCTCGTCCCATTGTCCTTGGGAATTATTCATAAAATTATCTGAGTTAAAAAATTAGGATGACCTATACCTAATCCTTAATAGTATGATTTATCTTGGTTGCAAAGAGCTCTTGGTCAATTATCTAGCGATGTTGCCCATAAGATGAATGGTTATTGTTCTACCTTAACATTTCACTTTCAAAACAACTCATTAATATAAACAACATACTGCAATAAAATACATTCTCAATAAACATTCTTTAGCATGAGAATAATCCATTGATAACAAATATATGCACACATAATCCATGTAGATTTATAGTGGGGACCTGAGTGCTAGGAGAATACTCGATTCTTCCACTCTGTGACATGCCCTTTCCATATCTCAAATCTACTGCAAGGACATACTTGCATTTTTTCCATGTATGTGCTACATCATGACATAATCAAACAATTCAACATGATAGAGAGAAACAAAAATATTAATTCAACTCCACGAACACATAATCAATGCTCAATACCTCCAATACTTGTGAAACCCTTTATATGGGACTCAAACTCTATTTAAAACCCTAGCCTTCCCATTATACCAGACTATACATTAAATTCCCACATTCTTCATTTCACTCTCCAAGACAACTAACTATTTTTTTAGATTCAAGACCTAGACAACTTTGATCACCTAATCTATACACTTTGGAAAAAAATCTCACTAGTAATTTGGTTTGTCTAATTAGACAAAGTCACATTTAATCATAGGCTAAAAGCTGATGCAACAATGTAAAGTTAGTAAGGTATACTTTAGCTGAATTTTTCTTTCTATTAAAAGTGAAATTATGCAGTTCTTAATTGAAGATCTTCTTTATTGGGTTTTCTCATTTTTCTTTTTTACCCCACAGCATAAGCTAGGTAGTGGACACCGAGACAAATTCCAAGAGTTCATGGCAATTACAGGAACAAGGTAGCTTGATTGATTGTGGTTTTTATGTTCTCACTTTGGAATGTGGATTTCATTTCCTTCCATGTGGATGTGTTGTTGAAATATTAATGTTAATGTTTTACAAGTTAATTTCTATAACATCATTATGTGTTATGAGAATCCATTTGTTGTTAATTATAAGTTGTTATGCATGAATACATTCATAAGAATGATCTATTTTGATGAATGTGTATATTAGTCAGTAGATCACCAAATTGAACTTGTTAGAGTCTTGAATGACACAAGTGTCACCTTGCAAGAATTCCTTTGAGAGGGTGTTGAGAATTATTTTCTTTGTGGCTATTAGTTTAGAGAGATGAGAATGAAATGTATCAAAAATGTGAACTTGACTCAAATGAAAAGGAAAACACATAAAAAAAAATTCAAGAGAAGAGTACAAAGGGTGAAATATTTTTTATCAAGCACAATTTTACATTTAGATATACAAGTAATTAATAGAACGGAGGTAGAAACAAATGGGTAGCAATGATGCCTTTACTCGTAATGCTAACGCAGTTTGACAAAGGATGGAATAACTTTATCAATCAAAATTTTATATTTATATGTATAGGTGATTAATAAAACAAAGGTTGAAGCAAAATGCCAGCAATGATGCCTCCACTCATAATGCTAACTCAGTTTCAAAAAAAGGGAGGTTTCTTGTACTAATCAAGGCCTTGGTGAGATGAAGGTTGGGAAAATTGTCCCAACTGGCTACAATGATGACTTTATAGACATGACTTCCTAAGCATGACCTTTCAACCTAACTTTATGACCCCTTATACTACTTAACAAGTAAGCTATTGTTTTTTAACAAATAACTCCTTTGACTACATGTGCTTTCATAACAGTGCTAATAAGAGAAAAAACACTAAGCAATAAAATAGACTAAAGGAAAAAATAGGAATTCACTTCAAAATTGAAGTTCATTATTTTTCTCTCCATTGTTCTTGAGCATCCTACTCAATAAAAAACTTATATCAAACGTTGGCCTTAGTTTTGGAGCTACATTTCTAGATTCATTGTTGTCTAAAATTGATCGTATGATACCATTGTGGATTTTATTGGAATTGCAAAGGATTTTGGTGCTACCTGTCATTAGGTGTATATTATTCGCATTTCCTTGGGAAAATTTAGAGTGGGTTCATATAATATTTAGGTAAACACATGTAGAAATTTTCGCTAGCTGGTAGCTCACCACAGTTTCAATGTTTTTGCATAAATTTGATTCCCACATTCCCAAACTAGTAAGTCTAATGTAAAACTTTTGAATGCAATTTATTTGAAACACATTTGAGTTAAATCTACCATTTAGTTCCAACTAATATGAGCAATAAATGTAAGCACACACTCAGAAAAAATACACAATATTTTTGGTCTAATGACACTGGAAAACGTTTTCACACTTGCAAAGGGAAGGTGGCACGTCACTTAGTCATCTTACTAAATTTGGAACATATCCTTGTAGGGTAAACTTGTGGATTCACTTCTTACTATTATTGAAGGTGTATACTTATTTATTACATGGATATTTTGCATTTTCAAACCGATATTTCACCCTTTTCTCCCTAAACTTATTTTTCTTGAGGTTGCCCACTTAATATTTTGGGATTTGACTACTTCATTTTGCACATTCATCCATGGAGTTGTTTGCTTGGGATTTACTCATGCGAGGCTTGTGGAAGATTAATTAATTAATTTTTGTTAACTCTTTCATTGCACAAGTCTTGAGGAATTGTAACTACCTCAAAGTTTATTTATTTACTTATTGAGGCATTCACATTGTTTCACATTGGAGAAAGATTCCATGACAAATATTTCTACTTTGAAAAAGTTTGAGGCTTTACCAAGAATTTCTTAAGGATCACTCCATCTAGTTGATATAGTATTTTTGGGATGCAGTTAGACCGAAATTCTATGGGACATATGGTTTGAAGCTTCTAATATAGAAGACCTAAAAATTAAAACATTCCAAGAAAATCTATATTTTAGAGATTTTTTGTGTTCCCAAATATGTTATAATTTGAAAGAGAGGTTGAGAAGGCTCAATCAAGCTAGGAGCCTAAAATAACTATCCCACAAGACCACTACTTACACAATTTGGGAGAATAGAAAGAATGCTTTATTTGATGAAACAATCCCACTTCCATACAATGGCTAACAGTAAGTGGGACAAAACGTTGCAAGCAGAATTAAGCATGGCACCTTTCCAAATAAATGCATTCAAGGTATTAAACTTTCATTTCCAAAGGAGGTCCTTTCAGAAATAATCTCTCTCACACTATCTATTCTTTTGAAGAAAAATTATGGATATCCCAATCAATAATTTAGTAATGAGGTTCAAATTACATCGAATGTGTTGTGGTTCAAAACTACTACTATTGAGGTCCTCGCCAGCTTGAATCCTTCAATGAGCTTATTTGCAGCCACAACTAACATGGACCATTATTAATTTAAACAAGTTCAAACTGTATAACTTGTCATAAAAGAATCAGTGTAACAAAATAATCCCAGCGTCCATGTAAATCCACACATGAAGGGTAAAAGGTAGGAAAAAAATAAGGAATGGAACTTAAATCTGAGCTTCCTGGAATACTCCCATTATCATCCCAGTTTCTTATCTGTATTGTGGGCAATTACTGTTGAAAGAAAAATCAGACTTTGAGGCCAAGTTGAATCATGTTTTCATCTTTCTTTTAAGTTTTGGATCTACTTTCGAACAATTTATAAATTTAACAAGTCTCAAAGATTCGAATCCTAATTTTAATGGTGCAGAAAACATTGCAAGCATTTTTTTATAACCCCAACAATATATCATAGTAAAACATTATGTTTCTTGACCAATTACTAAACAAATTCCAATAGTGAGACATGAATTTTGAGATGCAAAGTGCATAAGAAAAAAGTATCTATAATTTAGATTAGGCAACTAAGAACCAAAACAAATTAATTAGTTATAAAATTAAATAAAAAAGATGAGCTCCAATGAACTATTTTATGACACAAACATACTACAAACTAGATTCCACTACCACAAAAAATGTAAACATAACCAAAAACACAACCACAACTATTAATCCACAGTATCCAGATGGTTGAAACTTCAAATATCTAAGAAAAAAACACCTACACCCATGTTATAAGTCACTGAATATTGCTTGAGGTGAATAAAACTTGTGAAATGTTGGAATGCATAAGAAACCAAAGACCAATAGTCCTTCACAAATAAAATCCTACCGTTTTTGTGACCCAATGTCTTGACTCTCTTATGGAACTCTTACACACAAACCAACCCTCCTGATGCTACCATTTTAAACATGATTTCCATTCAAAGGATGGGGATGTGGACTAGGAATATTAGAGTTATTTCCAATAGTTTTCAAGTCATCTTATATCCGTCCTTAACATAGACTCAATTCTAATTTTAAACATGATAAATAATGAAAATATACTTAGTAGGTAACTGTTATCCACCCAGTGCGAACGATATATCCATTATAATATTTCTTACCCATATAAAATGAGACTTTAAATTTGCACTCGATGGTAGAAACTATTAAATCACTTCCATATAAGGCACATCAACATGGGATACTAGGAATTTCATACTGGGAATGTGTATGTGTCTGTATAATCCAATATATAACACACTCACTTATCCCTGTTGTTAACGACATACATAGAGAAAACTTATCAACTATATACAATCATTAAGATAAGCCTCCTCTTGAGATAATGTACAAAAAGCCACAATTTTTTACTTTCATTTAACCACTTTCTAATCAATGGTCAAAGATTCATAAAAGCCAAGATCATTGTATAAAATGCCAAAATGATGATCAAAATTTCTCCATGTATAAAAAGCAATAACAAAGAACAACATACAGTGAGTGAGATCACCTTAATAGGATCCTTCCTTGTATCCTCTCCCATTCTAAGACATCATGTATTTTTGTTGTTCATGAACCTCAGATCCCTAAGTGTTTAGAATCTTAAATCTAGATAATGATTTTCTTGGATCAATATTGAGTAGAACAATAAACCCATTCTTTGAAAGAAAGAAAAAAATTGTACCAATAATGCACTAAGAATATGTATGCATGTGCGCTTATTGGTGGCCTAGTTGCAGGGGAACAAAGTTTGCAGTAAAAAAGTCACAGTCAAGAACACTATCATCACCCAAAGAGCCGCATAAAATAGGGTTCATGACATCATGATCCCTAACCAAATTCCTCATACAGGTTTCATGGTATTTTCTCCTCTCAATCTATATCCTCTATTCCCCAACATTGGCCTCTACAATATATACTCCTTTCAATAAGAAGCTTAATGAATCTATTTTTCACATAGATTTATTCACACGAACCTGGACTTGTGTAGCAGTGGAAAGTACAGGATGCAGAGAAGGTGTTGTAGACAAGTAGCAGAGAAATTAAAAAGTGGTTATATTAAAGTAGAAAACATAGTATGACAAATAAAATAATATGCCTATAATAGAGGTGTCATCAAATGGGACTATGGAATATGAAGGCTTAGAAAAGTAACCATTTTGACATCATATTTTCTAATGAGACTTTTCCTAATGGGTTCTTGGTTTTTCTTCTCATGACCTATATATCGTGTTCTCCAACATTAGCCTCTATAACATCTCCTCCTTTTATATAAGAAACCTAATGAATCCTATTTTACTTTTAAGATTTGAGTTATTTATGTGACCCTTAACTTGTACAGGAATATGAAGTATAGAATACAAGGCAGTATTTGCTCCAGATGTAGCATCCTACAAAGTAATTTAAGAAGTAACTAAAAGCAACAAAGATAGTCAGCCATACAAAATCATAAGCCAACAATGGATGTATGGTAAGATCAATCTAGATGCCCATCCACCATAAATATCAAATCAGAATAAAATGAGCTTTTAAAATTTAAAGAAAAAATGAAAAACCCCCAGCATAAAGCACTAAATAAGTAAGCCATATAATCACGTTTGAGATTCACTAATTAAATAAGATAAACAAATTAAATTTGATAGAATCTAATTAGTGGATCTAAAATGGAGTAGGGATATCATGGCCAGTCACCTCACTTTCCTATGCATCAGCATGAAGTTTTTCTAGTGATGGAAATTTTGTTTTATGGATAAAAAATTGATAAAAGGCAACTAATTTGGTAGCATCCTACATCTATAAAGTTCTTAATATTTTATGCAATAGATCAAGTATCTTTATTTTCATGAAATTTCTGCAGGTAATTGATGTGGATCAAACATTTAAAATGCCTTGATGCCAATGAATGACCACCAATTTTCTTGGAAGCAAATATCTCCCATTGATATTGAACCTATTCGTCTGAACATCGACATATTTAGAAACATTAACAAATAGGATTATTGTGCCCACATCAAACCAATAAAATAAGTAGATCGATGATACAACTAGAAAAATGTCAAAATTCGTGAAGCTCCCTTAGAATATAACAATACTAAAAAACTGGAAACATAAAAAAAAATTACATTTCATCCTTAATAGTATAACTAGATAGTAGCACTGAAATTAAAAGTAAAAAAAGTATAAACTAGTGGATCTGCAACTACTATTATAACATGAAATATAGATACCTTGAACCCTCGAACAAAAATAATAATATGCCTTTGGAAATCAAAATAGGTCTCAAAAAACTCCATTATGGACTTCTAATAAAAAATAATTTAATATCCTAGAAGTATAATTCCCTATTCTGGCGTTGTAAATAATTTCGCACCTCCATTTTTTTTACCACAACTCAAAAGTTGACCTCTGATGTAATTCAAACCAATCTAGAAATAGAGGATAAGATCTACGTATACCACCTTTGTGTATAAAAATCTATGATCAATTTTATTTTCTTCTAGAAAAATATTATAAAACATTTAATTTTATAATCTTCCTCTGTAAAAAAAATAGCGCAAACCTAGAAAAATTCCATTCACAATTGGTAAAAAATGTCAAATTTTCAGAGTGCAACTAGAGACAAAATTCATCTCGGCCCTGCTACTGAAGCCAAGTCTGACTCCCTGATGGCAAGTCAAACTCAGCAACAACAAACCTGCAAGTACTCATGGGTGACAACTTGACCTTTATGCAACTTGGAGGTTATTCACAGTTTGACAAATCCAACTTGTGGGAAGATGGTAAAATCACCCACATCAAAATAAACACCGAAAAGGTGATGAAAAACCCTCATTTTTGAATGATTTTTCTTGCAAGGTTGTTGCGAAGTCTGAGTTCAACTCTTGCACTCTAGCCTCTGGAGGTCCTTTTCCAAGCTGAATTTTTCAGTGTTGAGTCCATTATACCACACAAAGACATTATGTGCATGACATTTATTCTACTTGGATTTCAAGATTGCTTTAAATTTCTTGCATATTTGTGAGATTTCCGATCTCATGAGAAGCATTCCAAATTCCTTTAAAAAGACAATTCCGCCCAATTCCCCTAAATGACTTGTAAACAAGAAAATGGATTCTTATTAAGAACATCACACATATTATAGATCAACAAGATTATTTAAGAGATGCTTTCGAAGGCCATACTCTATTTATGAAGCCTCTACTCACATTGATTGGCCTATTATCCCCTTCCCATGGAGAGCACAATGTAAGGATCATATAATTTTGCTTTAATTTAAATCGTATTAAGAATCTTCAAATATATTCCTTTAATTTGTAGTTTATATATGTTATTTGAAGCCATTTTGGTTGTGAATTGATATGGTATTTTGAAGACATTTCTTCCCGTTGAATCATAGTGATCTTTTTTTTGTGTTAATAGAAAGAAATTTTGGGAACAAAATTTTTGAATGGAGATTGGAGATCATTCCAATATAGTTTAGGAAATCGTATAGCCAAAAAATATGGAAACTAAATGGGATTGTAGACGACCAGTGTTCAAGCCCATGGGAAATAAAAACATAATGAAAATTAATTGGTTTAAAAGGAATCTGTTATGACCCAAAAAAAACCCCTAAATATTTGATTCTCATGAAATTAGTGACAGAAAAGAAATGAACTAAATATTGACCACAAAATGGGTGAGAATAACAATGGTCCAGGCGGTGTCAGCAATGTATCCTATTAAAAAGAGTACGATGATCCATGTGAAGAATAGTTGAGAATGTAGGTCATCCACACATTGGGATACATAAACCATGATTTTTTCTTGTTCAAATCCAGTGGAGGCATCACTTGCACGTACAATTTCTCCATCCCTATGTTCAGAAAGCTCAACCCACCTTCCACCAATGAAGAATTGATCCGATGGAAATATTTTCCTATGTTTCCCTCTTTCTGTCGTGTCAGAATGATACAAAATCCATCCTTCCTATTTAAATAAGATAAATCATATGTATTAGTTCGAGTCTAATTTTATTAAATATAAAGAGAGTAAGGACTAGGATTGTTCTTAGCGATTTTGAGTACAATTTTTAGTTTAATGAATTTTAATGCAACTCTTTTTAATAGCTCTATAGCATTTAGTATCACATCTAGTATCACTCATCACAAGGTTTCTAAAAGAGTGATCATTAGGGAGGTTTTTTTTTGGAGTCTTAAAATTGGAAATTTTAATGTATGATCCAATTGTCTCGAAAAAAATGAAACAAAATTAAATGGAGGTCCTTCATAAAAATGACGTTCTATATGTTCAAGTCATCCCTTAAGCTTATTTTTGTTTTAACAAACATGAAGGCATATCGTGATTTTCATAATCAACACATGTCACAATACTCTCAATTCATGTGATATCAAAGCAGGGGATGAGATGTAAAGAGGCTTATTCACCAACTTCACACATGTTAGACTTAACTCCTAATTGGTATTTTGAATCCTTTCGTGTCACATATCAAGACTCAAGTGGGATAATGGAGCATTTTTTTATTGTTCTTGGTGACATAGTTTAATGGAAATTAGCTCTAAACCTATGTGCCTTCTTGGAAATAACTTCTCATTGTTTATAGCTTTTTCTTTAGAACTTTTATCTTATGGTAAGGTTTCTCATGCTTTTGTGATGCCCTGTAAATGTTATGTTTTGGAAAATCCTATATTTTTCGTGGTGTCGAGGTTTTAGGTGCTTGTGGCCTTGAGATTATTCTAAGTTCTTTGGACTATATGTTGGAAACTATGGACCATAACTTCCCTACCCTCCCCCCTAGCGCAATTATGGTTTGCAAGGAAAACCTAAAGAAAGATAATGATTATTTTCTATGACTCATTTTTTGATCACCTCATAATTCCCTCCTGATTGGGAAATAGTTCCTAAATATGGACAAAAGTGAAACTCAAAAATTTAATAAAGAGCTCTATAAACATTAGGAATCTATCAAAATAGCAGAACCTCAATTCTCTTAGTAACCACCATGGTTTGTGAAAATGAACATCAATGTATTTATTAAAATTCCTTGGTAATGGACACCCTAGTTCAACAAAATTAACAGATAAAAATGTTGGAACTAGAATATTTCATGCTAAGAAACATGGTTTGCAATAATGATAAAGGATCACACTTATCTTACTCTAATTACATAATGTTAGTCAATTTAGCTCAATAATACCAGAGGAAGAAAACAAAACACATAAAATGATGAAAGACATGGACCTAGGTGGTAAGCCCTGGTATTGCACCAAGAATGTTGCAACTCCCATGAGTTGCCCTACTTTACTTTATCAACTTAGGGTTCGTACAAACTTGGAGGTGAGAGTGATATATACACAACAAATGCATTTTGTTAGGTCCCCATATTACTAGTGTAGTCCCTTATTTTTATTAGTGTAGCCCCCTTATTGTTATTGTTGTACCCATGTAACCCCCATATTGTTATTATTGTTCACTTACATTATTATTGTTAGGTCGGCTAGGATTATATTGTGATCCCATGAACCCCTATATATAGAAGGAGCTTTTTTCATTTGTATCATCCAAGCATTATTCATTTATGTAATGTATCGGAGGTTTCCCCCTCGCAGTGGCTGATTTATAAGGCATTGATCTCTCTTTTATTTTATTTTTGGAGCTCGTTTCACCACATTTGGTATTAGAGCTTTAGATTCTAGGGTTTCGCTACTCCAAACAGGTCATCGTGGAATTTTTGCTATAACGTTTTTTCTACGAAGGTTTAGAAGCTGAAATCGTTAGAGCATGAAGCTTAAATCCTAAGGAACATCGTCAAAAAATTTCAGAGCTTGGTTCACAATATTTTCAGAGATATGATCTGTGGAAGTTAGGGATTTTTTTAGGCTCCTGAATTTAACCTAAATAGGTCATCGCAGAATTTTCACTATAAATTTTTTTATACAAGGGTTCAGAAGCTGAAATATTCACAAAGCGAAGAAGAAATGCTAAGGAACATCATGGAAAAATTTCAGATAATGATTCACATTATTTTTGGAGGTAGGATCTGTGGAAGTTAGGGCTTTTTCATACTCCCGAATTTCATATCAAAGAGGTGATCATGGGAAAATATTCATAACTCTCTCTCTAAGCATAGGATTGGAATTATGTAAAGATTTCCCACAATTACATGGAATTTAATTTCATTTCTATCAATTTTAGAGCTGAAGGAGGAAACAGTGACATGTGGAAAGTCGTACAAGTTCGCTTTACTCAACCAATCCATAATTAGGTCATTGTGGGAGATTGGACATAAATTTGCCTTGCAAAATCCAAATCAGGTCAGACCTGTGGCATTTGAAAGAGGATTCAGAGGGCTACCTTAGGGCCAAATTTCAAATATTTAATATCCGAAATCACAGAGATAATTCAGTTTCAATATTGAGCTCCTCAAAAGCAAGAAAAAGGTGTGTATTTTTTTTCCGAATTGCATAAGTCTTGTGTAAAAATTTAGTTTGAAGTGATTCCAAGGGCCTATTGAGAATATATTTCACTATTAGGTTCTAAAATTCCTCCTAAAAATAATTCAACACCCATTAAGCCCTCAGAATACTCTACTATGACTCATGAAGATGAAGAATTGCAACATGATCTATCAAAATTACAAGAGCAAGTGCCCCAAATTTCTCTCTCGCAAAGAGAAACAAAAAATGAAATGGAAGTTTTGAATAAAGGCATGGATGTGAAGATGGATGGTTTGAAGAATAATATGGATGGTTTGAAGAAAGGCGTGGAAGCTAAGATGGAGGACATGGAAGAAAAAATGAAAGAAAACATGGAAAACATGAAGAATGATCTAAAATCAGACATGGAAGGTTTGACAAATTTGATACAAGAAATGATTCCTAATGGCAAAAATATAGTAGAAGAAAGTCATGATGAGAAAAAAATAGATGTTAATCATGATTTCATAAACTCTAGTGTTGGATGGAAGAACCACCATATTCCAAACATGGATATGAGAAAGTTTGATGACAAGGATCCCGTAACATGGATACTACAGATGGAGCAATATTTTCATCTCAATAATATGAAAAACACACAAAAGTTGCGCATTGCAACTTTACATTTAGAACAGAATACATTTGTATGGTATCGATGGCTTTTCTCTCGTAAAAAAATTGTCACTTGGTCAATTTTTACGGAGGAAATGATAGCACATTATGAGGATACAAAGAGAAAAACCTTCTTTAGCCAATTGATAAATCTCAAAAAAAATGGTTCAGTGGCAGAGTAGATTGAGGACTTCCAAAAATTGAATATAAGGGAAACTAATATTCCATACGAACACAGGATTGATGTCTTCATAGGGATTTTAAAAGATAACATCCAACATGAAGTTCGTGTTTGGAGACATGATTCATTAGAGAAGGAATTCAGGTTGGCAAGAAAAATTGAATGTAAAACTATGGCGACAAGGAAGCCTACCACTCACATCTATAAATATGGAAGTGTTCCTACTCCTAAACTTCCAAAACCTACAATTTTGACACCACAAAAATTGGAAGAAAAAAGAGCAAAAGGGCTTTGCTACAGTTGTGATAGAAAATACACTAAAGGTCATAAGTGTGCTGAGAAGAAATTATTTGACATATATTGTGAAGAGGAGGAAATAAAATGAATAAGAAACTTCAAAAGAAGAGGATATACACCAGGAACCAACCCTAGAAGAATAAGAAATGAGTCTGACCATATCGTGTAATGCATTGGCGGGAATTAACACTCCTCAAACTCTCAAGATAGAAGGATATATCAAGAAGAAAAAGGCAATAGAATTGATTGATTCAGGTAGTACCCATAATTTTATTCATTATAAGGTAGCCAAGGAATTGAATTTTTTCCTTTACCCAAAACCAAAATGTCAAGTGATGGTTGCAAATGGAGGAACTATAAATTGCTCCGGAAAATTCCATAATATCAAGCTAACCATGGGGGAATATGTATTGAATAGTCCAATGCTTTCCATTCTAATGGGAGGTGTTGATGTTGTACTAGGAGTACAACGGTTACAATCTTTTGGGACGGTAGCTTTTAATTTTCAAGAACTTTTCTTGAAAACAAAATTGGAAGGAAAGGAAATTGAATTACGGTGTATCACGGGGAATCTGGGAAAGATAATAAGCTATAATGTCATCACAAAGCTTCTAAAGAAAGAACAACGAGGTTTAATTTCACAATTATGCTCACTAGAACTTCCAACATCAAAATCATATATTTCTCCTGATCTCCAAAAAGTCTTGGACAATAATTCTAAGGTGTTCAAAACTCCCAAAATGCTCCCACCTATTCGTGATCATGATCATGCTACTCATTTTATTCCAAGAAGTGTCCCTCCAAACATCACGCCGTACAGATATCCTTATGTCCAAAAGAGCGAACTTGAATGTATGATTGCAGAAATGTTAGAGGTTGGTATAATTCAACCTAGTCAAAGTTCTTTCTCTGCTCCAATAGTATTGGTGCACAAGAAGGATGGATCATGGCGCATGTGTCTGGATTATAGGGAGCTCAATAACCTCACTATTAAAGATAAATTTCCCATTCCTGTGATTGATGAATTATTGGATGAATTACATGGTGCAATTTATCTTACCAATTTGGATCTTCATTCAGGATATCATCAAATTAGAATGAAGACTGAAGATATCCCGAAAACATCATTTCAAACTCATGAGGGTCATTATGAATTTTCGGTTATGCCTTTTGGCCTTACCAATGCATCTTCTACATTTCAAGGGTTGATGAATTCCATTTTAAAGCCCTTCCTTAGAAAATTTTTGCTAGTATTTTTTGATGAAATACTAATCTATAGCAGGTCTTGGAAGGATCATGTTCAACATGTTGACAAGGTGCTCAAACTATTGGAGGAGAAAAAATTATATGAAAAAAAATCCAAATGTTTCTTTAGAGTACAAGACATGGAATATCTGGGTCATATTGTATCTCGTGAGGGTGTTAAGGTAGACCCTAAAAAAATTAAATCCATTAAGGAATGGAAATTCCCCACAACCATAAAGAAGCTGCGAGGATTTATCGGGTTGATAGGGTATTATCGCAAGTTTATTAATAATTATGGAGGAATAGCAGCACCTCTAACAACATTGTTGAAGAAAGATGCATTTTCATGGACTCCTGAAGCAACTAAGGCCTTTGAACATCCTAAAGAGGCAATGTGCCTAGCACCAGTCTTAGCTACGCCAGACTTCACAAAATTTTTTATTGTGGAATGTGATGCCTCGGGAAATGGAATTGGTGTTGTTTTAATGCAAGAAGGAAGACCTATTTCTTTTGAAAGATGTCCAATCAAAGGAAAGTATTTACATAAAGATATTTATGAGAAGGAAATGTTGGCAATACTACATGCACTAAAGAAATGGCGACCTTACCTAATGGGAAGGCACTTCAAGGTAAAAATTTATCATGATAGTCTTAAAAAAAAATTGAAACAAAGACTATCTTCACAAGAGCAACAAAAATGGGTCACAAAGATGTTGGGCTATGACTTTGAAATCATCTACAAAAAGGGGAAGCTAAATGTTGTTGCAGATGCACTCTCAAGAAAGGATGAAGAGGTGGAAGCATTGCTTTCTACAATTTCTAATATCCAACCAGATTCGATAACTGAAGCAAGGGATGAATGGAATAAGGACAAAGAAGTGTGGACACTCATTAAAAAGTTGAAGCAAGATCCTAGTACATCTGATACATTTAGTTGGAAAAATGATTCCTTATGGTACAAAGATCGCTTATATATTTGTAATAATTCCCAACTAAAACAAAATATTCTTTTGGAATTGCACACTTCTCCTTTAGGAGGACACTTAGGATTTTTAAAAACTTACCATAGGGTGAAGAAAGAATTTTTTGGGATGGCCTTAAATCTGATATTCAAAATTTTGTGGTAGAATGTTTGGTTTTCCAGCAAAATAAACTTGAGAAAAGTAAGACCCTAGGTCTTCTACAACCATTATCCATTCTAAGTCAACGTTGGGAGGATATTTCAATGGATTTTATCACAGGTTTACCTAAGTCCTAAGGAAAGACTGTCATCATGGTGGTATTTGATAGACTTACCAAGTATGCACACTTTTGTGCATTATCTCATCCATTTAAATCAAGGACAATTGCTATCGCATTTATGGAAACAATTCAAAAGCTACATGGAAACCCAAAGATTATGGTAAGCAACAGAGATCCCATCTTTACTGGAAATTTTTAGACAAATTTATTTTCTTGTTTGGGTACTCAACTAGCTCATAGCTCATCTTATCATCCTCAACTTGATGGTCAAACTGAGATAGTGAAAAAATGTTTTGAAGGATATCTTTGTTGTTTTTTATCTGATAAACAAACACAATGGGTCAAGTGGTTACCTCTGGTTGAGTGGTGGTATAACACTTCCTTCCATACTGTAGCAAAAATTACCCAATTTATGGCACTTTATGGATATCATCCACCGTCCATCACATCATCTTTAAGAGAAAATTCTAAGGTGAAAGTAGTGGAAGATCACATCGAGCATCAACAACAATTTCTCCAACTCTTAAAGGATAACCTAAATTTGGCACAAAATCGAATGAAACAGCAGGCAAATCAACATCACAGTGAGAGAATTTTTATGTAAGAGACTGGGTATTTTTATGGCTACAACTATACAAACAAATGTCCCTCAAGCAAGCTACGAAGGATAATAAATTATCGCCAAAATACTATGGTCCTTACAAGGTGTTGCAAAATATTGGTACTATGGCATACAAATTGGAGCTTCCTGCTTCTTCGTGAGTGCATCTAGTTTTCCATGTTTCATGCTTAAATAAGGTTATAGGTGACAAACTTCTAGCTCAAACAATATTGCAAAAACTTGATGAGGAAGGAAAAATCATATTGGAACCTGAAATAGTCACGGAAACAAGAACTCAACAGCTACGAAATCGATCAATTTCAGAGTATCTCATCAAGTGGAATAACTTACCCACTAAATATTCTACATGGGAGGACGAGAATTTTATACAAAAGCATCCAAAGCTACTCAAGTGTTGAGGACAACACTTTTTTGAAGGAGAGGGGCATGTTAGGTCCCAATATTATTGGTGTAGTCCCTTATTTTTATTAGTGTAGCCCCCTTATTGTTATTTTTTTACCCCTGTAACCCCCATATTGTTATTATTGTTCACTTACATTATTATTGTTAGGTCGGCTAGGATTATATTGTTATCCCATGAACTCCTATATATAGAAGGAGGTTTTTTCATTCGTATCATCCAAGAATTGTTCATTTATGTAATGCATTGGAGTTTTCCCCCTTGAAGTGGCTGATTTCTAAGGTGTTGATCTCTCTTTTCTTCTATTTTTGGAGCTGGTTTCACAACACATTCTACTCATGTCATCATGTTCTGAGCTCTACAAAAGGGTGCTATTTCTATGGTTTCTAGGTGAATTCTGTCACACTTTTGGAATAAGGCTAGGGCTACCAATGATTCAAAGCCATGGCACTATCAGCAAGTACATAATTATACCATAGTAACCAAGTATATTTAACTATTCTACAATGAAGGAAATCTACTTATCAGACTATGATAAGAATTGTAAAGCAACCTAGGTACCTTGCATGAAGTAAATTGCTAAACTGAAATGACAGAAAGGAAACTAATCCAATCACACTTAGTTGGGCCAATGGCTAAACACACTCTACTTACTTTTTTCTCTATCTATCATGACTTTATTCATGCAACTATTCATGACCTAACTATGCTTGAAAATGTGTTGTTTTGCAGCTAGGAGAAGGAAGTGCTAAGGTGGCTGATGGAAGTCTTGAACACACGGGGGCAAGGCTTGAGGTGTATGAGTGGTTATTACAAGTTTATAATGTGGCCATGGTGGCTTTTGGACTTTTGGAGTGGCCCATAGATGTTATTCCAAAAGCTTCTACAGGTTTCCTATAATGCTACAGTCAAGTCCCGAATTGCTACAGGAAACAGGCCGAGGGCAATCCGAGGCCAAAAAGAGGTGGAAAAAGGGTAGGAAAGGTGGTGTGAAGGTGGATGAATATGAATAGGAGGTTTCTTGCTCCTTTTCCAAGCTCAGAGCCTCTTGGGAGGCCTTTCTTTCACCCCTATGGTTTTCTCACGTTGTAGGGATGAAAAATCCAAAAATAGGGTTGATGGTGATTTTTCTAAATAGAGAGCTTAAGGAAGATGAGAGATGAAGCTAGAGGTGAGGGTGGAATTCTCCTTGGTTGTGCTACTTGTTCCTGCAATTAAATTACCTATTAATTCAATAAATATGGACAAATTCCTGATAAAGGCAGTGGAAAAGATGACTTGAATTTGTAAATAAAACCTATTCTAATCTTAGAAGCAGAGATCCACCACATGATACTGAACATGTTCATGGAATTATAGCAAATAATCTCAACTATTCCAAGAAATCATAAACTAAAAATATTTTTTGGTCTATGGGGAAGGTCTACCCTCCTCAAGCTCTATTGATATAGGTGAGAGGGGGAGGCATGACTCAGCTTTATGGAGTTTATAACCTAATCTACCACTCATCTAAGCATATTAAATCTACAGAAAAAGACAAATGGAAGCAAACTAAAATAGTAAATGAAAATACCAACAAACTAGATAACCATTCATAGGAAAAACTAGCTAAATGACATGAAAGGAAAGAATTATTACACAAGAGAGATTGAGGCACATGGATTGGGCCCTAACCCACAAGCCTAGCTCTCTAGAACACAATCATTAGGGAAAAATTTGAATACTCATTTCATTTCAAGAATATAGTCTCATTACATCCATGAAAGTCTTAAGAAATTGATTACGATAACAAAGAACCTAATGGCTTTCTCCAAAATCTGAATCCTAATGAGCTCTTTCTCAACTCTATTTAACCTAAAGGGTCGCTACCAACAACTCCCTAGAAAATTGGCGATGAATCCACTTGACTCCAAGTGAAGTATAGCTTTAAGTGCACT
Organism: Pinus albicaulis; assembly: GCA_034641835.2. Taxonomy (NCBI): domain Eukaryota; kingdom Viridiplantae; phylum Streptophyta; class Pinopsida; order Pinales; family Pinaceae; genus Pinus; species Pinus albicaulis. Next base: position 942,072,822 of record CM076579.1, on the reverse strand, counting down.
TGGTCTTGAGTTTTCTTGGCTTCCTTTCATTTCGAGATGTTGGAGGGAATATCAAGGATCCCTTGGCTTCCTCTACGAGTTAAGGAGGGTGGAAAACCCCATAGAATCTCTCCTTGTTGTCTACTCTGAGTCTTTATGAAAAAATATTCACAAAAATGTCATATCTTCATGATTTTCTTGCATTTAACCTTATGTTAGGTACTCAAAGTATGTTAGCCTCAATCACCACCTACACTATCATCATAAGACCACAATATAATAAAAAATGAAAGAAAATAGATTTAATAAGGAAAAAGGGTGACCATTAACCCATCCAAATGTACCTAATGATGGAGCTCATCATCACCCCCCTACTAAATGATTTCTCATCCTCTGAGAAACTAATCCTCCTTATGCATTTCATTTAAAGCCTTGGTGGACCCTCTAACTTCCCAAGGAAGAAGTGTGGGAGTCCCCTCCGGAAGGTAGAACCCATCATTCTTTTCAGCTTCTTCTCATTCTCTGTTTTTCTCATCCCGATCCTCCCCATCACTCAACCCCAGCAGCAAGGGTGGACTGAGCTTTATACCAAGCCATTAAATATTTTTGACCAGCATGGCCCTCTTGTACAATGGTGCCCTTTCCAAGGCAAATCTTAATCTTTATGGAGTATGGTACTCCATGTTTCTAAGGCTGTGATGGAGGTTGTTCCATCTCCTCTGGCTAGACATAATGCACTCATATCCTAATAGCCTAGAAACATCATCAAAGTGGGATATTGCTTGAGCTTGTGTATGGAGGTAACTTTTAGCTACTTTAGGCTCCCTTTCAATCTTTAGGTGGTTATTGATGACTCCTCTAGGATGGAATAGCTCTGGCCTAATGTGAAAGGGTTCTTTGTTTTCTCTTCTCATAACCCTCCTCATATCTTATGCCATTGTCTCCTCATTCACCATCCATGATGCTAAAGCCATTAATTTCATATCTCCCATTCTAGGATTGGGGTCCCAAATATTTAAATATATTAACACAAGGTTATGCATATAAAAATCTGCCATCTTTTCCTTATCCGCCATGCTAGCTTGATTACATAAATCAATGAATTGTCTATAATTTTGGAAAGGTAAGGATCCATGAGAGGCTAAAGTTTTAATTTGGAAGAGGAGCCACTACTCCTTAAAGTAAATTGCATAAGAATATGAAGGATACCTGCATTGAATGGCCTCCATGCACAAATATGCCATGGTGGTTACTTTTTTACCTTTTTGTTGAAGCTTCTCTTATAGTTCCAAATTCTCTGCCCGTTCTTTCTGAAGCTTCTCCTTCAAATTGACTCTCTCAGCCTTACATCAGATAAATATTTTCCTAATTCAGCTACTTTTCCCTCCATCACCCATATATCATACACTCATTTTGATGTGGAAAGATTCATCCAATGATGATTGCATGCCCTCTCTTCCTCCAACTGATAAAACAAGGGAATTGTGTTTTTTTGAGGAATTAATATACTTCCATGAATGTAGGTGTAGTAAGAGTTGATATTGGGTTGAGAAATAGGGTTTGACACCATTGCGACATCTTTGGTATTTGATTTTTGTGAGGTGGATTCTTATTTATTCTCTTTTCCTCCCTCTTAATCATCATGTATTTCCTCATGTGTCTTGCCCTCAGCTTCCTAAACCTCTTGTACTTCTGTGGCTATGTTTTCCTCCTCAACCAAGGCATTTTTCTCCAAATCTATGCTTGTTGGATTTTCTTGTAGCAAAAATAGAGTTTCCTGTAGAAAAATCTATTTTTTTTGTTGAAGACTCACTTCTTCTTGATTTTCACTCTTTTTACTCCTTGAACGGTCAATGGAGGTTGTGTGAAGTGTGTGGGATGCCAACCTGGCTAATTGTCTTCGGATATATGTTACAGGGGTCCTTATAGGTGAAGTGACTTCTTGTACCCTTCCTTCCTCTAATCTTATTTCCTCCTCCTTTTGTGGTGATTCTTAAATGGTGATAGGGCTCTTAGTGGGATTTTGTGGCTCTCCCTGTCTCACCCTCTGACTTTTCCTTGTTTTAAAGTACATAGGTGTCTGCCTCTTTCTTTTTGTTCTAACAAGTGTTTTCAAAGCAGTTAGAGTGGCAGCTACCTCTTGGTCTGTGATGTCAGGTGACATACTTGTGTCTTGAGGGGAGGTTTAATGGCTTAAGATAGTGTCCATATCTCCTTTTTCCTCAGTATTTTCTTCCTCCATTCCCTCAGCTTCTTCTTGTTCTCTTTCTGTTGTCTCTATGTTCTTTGTTTCAATTTCCGCATCCTCCTTTTCATCTTTGTTTTTTTCCTCTTCTTCCTCTATGTTTTCTGCCTCCTCTTCCTCTTATTCTTCCTCTTCTTCTTCCTCCTCTTATACTTATTCTTATCTAGGGCTAGAAGCAGAGGTTTTCCCTATTTGGGTAGATATAAATTCTTCCCTATCCATGTCTATAAAATAGGACTAGGATACAAGTAGGTTTAGCCTTCTCAAAGCATCATCTATAATTAATTTTCTCAGGCCATGATGGGCCAAATGCTGATACTTCCTCTGTATTACTTTATGGCTCATATCAGTGATGGAGTTTAAGAGGAAGTGAGGGACACTTAGTGTTTTTTTCAAGTGGAAACTCTCCTTGGAACCTAAGTTTAGTTAACAACCTGAAGTGATACTCATAAACCACACTCAATCTTCCCTCACAATAGATGAATTTCATGATGTGGAAGGAAACTTCCTCCCAGGGGTATGTAAGTCTCTCTCTTCTCACACCATTTTTATCTTCAATATACTTTTCTCCAGATAAGAAGAAATTATTTTTTTCTACAGTGCTAGGCATTCTTTCCTTGACCCATTTGACTAGTAAGGGCAAGGTAGTAACCCTGCTTATCAATTCACAAGATAAAGTGATGGCTAGTCCTCTAATCACAGTGGTGGCTCTTTCTTCTGAATATGAATGTAGGGCTACTGCAAATTATTTAGCTATCTCATCATAATAAGCTTTCAGTAGCTCGAAGAACCCTAGCCATTGGGGATTTTGGAAGATTTCCATAACCTGAGGGTGCTGCCTAATTCTTTTAATGATTGTAGGCTCCCTTCTATTGAATCCCCCTCCCATTTTAATGTTGTGAGGTGAAGGTGGTGAGATTTTTTTAGAGGTAATTCTTGGAGTTGGAGGGCTTGAAGCAAAACATAAGAAAAAAAATTTATCCTTTAACTGTCACCTATACTTTTGATGACTGTGAATTATATGAAGGAATTTTAGTGTTGGAGGATGAAAGTCCACTTACCTTGGTCCTTTTATATTTTGGTTTGATATATAGGGGAATTCAGAATCCAATCCACCCATAGGAAACTTCTTTATGCCCTCTAAGCCTCTGCTGGTGTACTGCTGAAGTTTCCTGTAGAAAAACGTTGTTTCCTATAGCGCGATGGTGCATCAAACCCAAACTTCGATGTTGTTCCTATGATTGCTTCCACTGCTCTTCTGCACTTGCTCCTCTTCAAAATGCTCAAAAGAATGGTGGAAATGAGACAATGAAATGAGACAAATATTACATTTATTGGACTTTTGAACCTAATTTGGAGCGTTGTGGTGAGTCGTATTCAACTCGAGATTCCTCTTAGAGACCATTGGCCCCAACTTCAGTTAATCATTGTTGACCTCATGATCACTTCCCTTCGTACTCATCCACTGTCACTTGACTCAATTTGACATGAACATGTGGCATTCACTTTTAGTTTTCCCTTAGTTTCACTTTACAAAGGAAGCCAAGTTAACTAGCCACCTTTTTTCCTTTTAAACTTATAAATCTTAACATTTAACTATTTTGGCCATTATGGATGCACAGCAAGGGGTGAGAAGCTTACCCAGTGTTGATGAAGTGTTGCAAGAGCTGGTACAAGGAGACGGAGCTGGTGGTGGTAGCTAGAGTCTTCTATTTTCTGTGTCTTCATTTATTTTTCTATTTTCTAAGTGAGCAACTTTTCCTGAGTGAGCTGCTTATTTTTTTGAGTGATTTGCTTACCCTTTTTTTTGTTTTATTTATTTTTCAGGTGTTGCATGGAGAGATTCAGATGTCATGGTTGGTATGCTTGTCCCTTTGGAGTCTGTAGGTGGTCCCCTGGAGTCATCTGCATTAGATATTCTTCATCTTTTGGCCTTGTTTTGCCACACACAAATTTTCTATAGAAAACTCTCTGATACCTGTAGGAGTTTGTTCCTCACCTATTCTTTCTTAAGTTGGTTCAGGAATGGATTGATATGGGTTATGGAGACTATGGATTAGGTCATGGGATGAATGGAGCGGAGGTTAATCAAGAGAAATGGTTCTTATGCCAAATTTTCATTGATTTAGCTGCTCAAGTTGCAACATAGGGTTTAGATAGGGAAACCTTGTGCATGGATTTGTAGGCATAGGCAAAAAACATATTATCATTCCTAGACTGAAGTTCAAAAACCCTTTTGAAAACATTTTTATTAATAAATGAGTTTCCTGAAGCATTTATAGGAGTTTCCTGTAGTGCTACAAGAACCCTATAGTTTCCTGTTTTTCCTGTAGCAATTCCAGATTAGTGACAAAAATGAACTTGTTTCCTATATGGTGGGTGAAATGGATTAAGGGATGGATTATGGAGTGGCTTATGGAGTGTGCAAGAAGATAATAAGAAATAATAAAGAGAAATATCTCCTCTGGATCCTAAAAATCATATTCAATTGTGAACTTGCAAAACAGAAAAACACATAAATGCATATGTATTTTTTTATTTTTATTTTTCTTTATTCCTTGAAGGAAATTGGGCTACCTCCACTGAGGTTTTCAACCCATAGGCCTTCCTTGGGCACCCCAAAGAGGTTTTCACGCAAGAATATTTTATTCTCTTCTTTTTCTCTTTTTTATTTTTTATTTTTCTTTTTTGCTCCAGGACTGCCTCATGGAGTTTTTCAACATTGGAGTTGGCCTAGGGAACCTCAAATATGTTTTCACCCATGCATCTTTCTTATTTTTCCTTTTTTCTTATTTTTCTTATATTTAGGATGCATTGGAAACTATGGAGTTTCCCATGACATACACCTCCCTTCTTATGGAATTTAAAAATTATGCCCTTGACATGGCCTTCTTGTAAACCTTGAGTCTGTAACCATTGACAAGTAGGGCAATCCCTTCCTCATCTATGGTTCTGATATGAACTATGCCATCATCATAGCATTTGTTAAATTTTAGGGTCCCATCCATCATGTCATCAGTTTTCCTTTGAATTCCTTAAACCTTGAGTCATACAACAACGCCCAATATCCTTCTTGAAAGGTATTTTCCTTAATGTTATTGTCATGCCAGGCCTTCCTTTGTAGTTGAATGACCTCTGTGTGGAGGAGTGCTTGCATCCTGAACTCATCCAATGCATTTAATTGCAGAAACCTCACATTTTGAGCATCTGAGATCTCTAAAATTAGCTCATCTGCCATCCTCAATGTGTTGAATTCAAACTCAACTAAAAGTAAAGCTTTCTTGCCATAGACTAGGTCATAAGGAGTGAAGCCTGTTGTTTTTTTTGCAAGTGGTTTTGTAGGCCCAAGTAGCTTCTACCAATATGTCCGCCCAATCTTTTATGATATTTCTCACAACCTTGGTGAGAATACTCTCTAAGGCTCTGTCAGTTACTTCCACTTGGCCATTTTCCTGAGGGTTGTAGGCATTAGAAGTATTCTGCTTAATCTTGTGCCTCCTTAAAATATTCTCAATGAGATGAGAAGTGAATTGTGACCCTTGATCAATGAATACTTCTCTGGGCTACCTAAACTTGTAAAACACATTCTCCCTCAGAAATTATTCTACTTTCTCCTCAGTTTATACCTTCAAAGCCTTTGCTTCAACCCACTTTTTCAGGTAGTCAGTGCAGACTCTGATATACCTTTTTTGTCCAGATGATGGGTCAATAGGTCCAATGAAGTGCATGCCCCATTTATCAAATGGCTCAAGGGACACCCAAGGTTGCAAAGGCATCTCATCCCTTTTTGTAGGTTTCCCCATCCTTTGGCACTCATCGCACCTACTAGTGTATCTTCTAGAATCCTGGTGAAGGGTAGGCTAATAGTATCCTGCCTACAAAAATTTGAAAGGAATCCTTTTTGCAACAAAGTAGCTTCCACATGGGCTATCATGACATGCAGAGAGGATATAAAAAAATTCTTCCTCCCTCACACATCTTATAAGGATTTGTTCAAGGCCTAGCTTGAAAATATTTCCCCCAATCCATGTGAAAGGGGCACTTTTTCTGATGATCTTTCTTTTCTCTCTGAATGAGAGATTAGGAGGGAAATTTCTAGAAACCAAGTAGTTATCTATGTCAGCAAACCATGGTGAGAGTGTTGATATAGTGAAGATATGTTCATCTGGTAGTTGGTCATCCACCATTCCTTCTTCACCTACAGATAGAGATAACCTAGATAAAAAATATGCAGCAACATTCTCCTTTCCAGGTTTATCAATGATAGTTAGGGAAAAATGTTGTAAAATTAACAACCATCTAATTATCCTAGCATTAACATCTGGTTTTTTCATTAAATATGTGGCAATTGCATGGTCAGTGTGAAGAAAGGTCTGATACGCAGTTACATAATGTATAAATTTGTTTAAAGCATGGACAATGCTAACGTCTCCTTCTCTGTGATAGTATAATTTAGCTCGGCCTTAGACAAGTTCTCACTGATGAAATAGTTTGCATAAGGTAATTTTTCTTCTAACTTTCCTAATTTTTCCCCCACATCTTTTTTGGATGCATATGTGTGGATGTGGAAAGTCAGGGTCCAATTTGGACCTCGGAGAATGGGGGCATTAGTCAACTTTCCCTTAATTATCTCAAAAGCCTCTTGACAAGGACTAGACCAAATAAACTCAAAATATTTAGCCAATAAAAAAAATAGTGGCGAAGCCATCTTACTGAAATATTTGATGAATCTTCTATAATAACCAGCTAGCCATAAGAAACTCCTGACATCTCTCTTATTTTAAGGAGCAGGTACCCTTTTGATAATAGTGACTTTTCTTGGGTCCACCTGTATTCCTGCTTTGGAGATTGAGTGTCCTAATACAACTCTTTCTCTATTCATGAATTCACACTTTTCTGGGCTCAGGGAGAGATGCATCTCAATGCACCTTCTCAGTACTTTACCCAAATTGGAGAGAGATTCTTGGAAGTCATCCCCATATGGTGTGAAATCATCCATGTAGATTTCAACAGAGTCATGAAATAGCTCAGATAAAGTGCTCAGGAAAAATATTTGGAAGGTAGCTGGGGCGTTGCACAACCCAAAGGGTAGGACTCTGTAAGCGAAGGTACCCCAAGGGCAGGTTAAAGTAGTTTTATCCTAGTCTTCAGGGTTGATTTGAATCTGATTGTACCCACTGAACCCATCTAAGAATGAAAAGAAATTATTCCCTGAAATTCCATCCAAGACTTGGTCTATAAAGGGAAAAGGTAAATGGTCCTTCTTGTTGGCTTTGTTAATTTCCTGATAATCAACACAAATTCGCCATTTTCCATTCTTCTTCGGGACTAGGACAAGAGGAGATACATACTCACTGTCTTATATAGGATAAATAAAACCTGCATCCAATAGTTTTTGCAGCTCTTCCTTGACTATGTCCTTCAAATATGGGTTCATCCTTCTTTGGGGTTATTTCACAGGCTTGCATATTTATTTTATGTAAATATGATGTATGCCTACTAAAGGATGCACACCTTTCATGTCCTTGTAATCCTAAGAAAATGCATATAGGTTTTCTTTTAAAAGTTGGCATAGATACCTTTCTTCTTCATCCAAAAGGTTTGAATTGATTTTCAAAGATCTAGATGAGCCAAACTCAACAACCTTGGTGGTTTCAGAGGTTGAATCGACTGAGTGCACTTCCATCCAAGGTTGGATTTTAGATTCTTTGACTAGGTTTTCAAGGGGATTGTTAGTGGAGAACTGGTTTTGAATGGCATAGTCGATAAGTTCATTTTCATCAAGTTGTCCCCCTCTAATAACAACATCTATGGTACAAATAGGGGTAGTGTTATATACCTCCTCTTCTTCATCCTCCAACCATATAGGTAGACCATGATCAATGGAAGGTTGGGCTAGAGGATATAATACTAGTTGTTTAGATAAGGGCCCATTTTTAATAGTCATTTTTCTTGCTCGACAGCTAATATGAGCATCTACAGTGGATAACCAAGGTCTCTCTAAGATTAGAGGATATCCATTGAGCTTGGTTTTTGGTTGCAGAACTAGAAAATCAGTAGGATCACCCAAGAGTAAATTGTAACCATAACATCCTCAACAATTCCTTCCAAATTTAGTGTGGGCCGATCTGCGAGTTGTAGAACTGTTGTGGTTTTCCTAAAAGTCCCTTGGAGATTAAGTTTCAACATAGTTTCCTTGGTCATGAAATTGATGGCAACCCCTAGATCAATCAGAGTGTTATGGACTATGACACCATCTATGTGCACATCTACAACTGGACTGCCAAGGTCCAGGTACTTTGGAAAGATCACCCTCCCCAGCATTAAGTCATATAGTTTTCCTACCACATTGATGGTGGAGGTATGTTTCTTATTTATCCCATGTTTCTTGAGGAACTTTTCCTTAATGAGCCTATTGTAAATAGGGACATCCTTAATGGACTGGAGAAGTGGTATCTTTACACACAAATTTTTCAACTCTCCTAGAAGTTCAGTCTCCTCTAGGGTTTGCTGACAAGGATGGATCAAGTGCTCAAGAAAAGGAGGTTGTTGGATCTAAGTGTTACCTTATTCCTTTTCCTCCTCAACCTCTTCAGGTGGAGATGGAGGGTGGTTGTCTGGGAGTACTCTTCCTGACATAAGATTAATATCTTGTATCTCCACAACATAAGCTGGATAGGATGTTTCTCCACTATAAACCTATTGTGCATGTATGTTGTTCGGGTTAGTATTTTCCTATGCAGGCATCTGAGGCAGCTTGGTTGGAGCAGCATGAGTAAGTTGAGGCTGAGGTTTGGGTAGAGGCATTAGCTCAGGTGGTTGACTGTGTTGAGGCCTCCACCCATGGGATGGATTTTTCCACTAAGTTTTTTGTGCAAAATACTGCTAAAATGGTTGGTTCACGAGCTTAGGGTGATATGGAGGGTTGTAAGCCCAAGTAGGAGGTGTAAGCCAGGATGGAGGAGTGGGGGTGTACCAAGGTTGCATGGGTGCACTATGATTATTGTGATAGTAAGAGTAAGGTGCACCTTGCATTCCTTATTGATATGGCCTAGGGCCTTGAGGCCTTATTTGGTTCATGAAACAGAGTTTCTCTGGCCCTACTTCCCCACCTTGATATACAAATTTAAGTCTGGGGAAGGAGGGACACTTGTCAATGCGATGATTCTCTTCACAAACTAAGAAAAACTCTATGACACTTAGTGGACATACATTTCTTGGGTGCTTTCTGGTACTCTAGGGAAAAATATAGCCAAGGCTCTTTCTGCTTCCTCTTGCTTCCTTTTGACATGAATTTTGTCCATTTTCAAAGCAAAGGTGTGTAGCATGTCACTCTTGAAGTCCTCTAGAATGTTTCCAATCTCATGTTTGATGGAGGTGGAAGAGGAAGAGGTATTGGATGTGCTTTGACCAGCTCTTCATTTCTTCCTAACTGCTCTAGAATGGTTCCAGAAGATAGTCTTGATTGTTTCATAAGGAATTTGGTAGATATCTCTTCCTAATAACATATTTAAGTTTACTATCACCTCCTCTCTGATCCCTCAGAGAAGTACAAATTTAAGTCATCTAGGATCAAGAGTACAGTTGGCTCTCTTATATTTTAACTGAAACCTATCTTCATAGTCTTCCATGGATTCATCAGTCCCTAGAATCATCCTAACTATATCATCCTTAGTTTCCTTGGACCTACAGTAGCCTCTGTATTTTTTGTTGAAGGCATCTTGCATCTGTGCCCAGGTAGTGACGTTGTTCCTAGGTAGACCCATGAACCATAGCAAGGTTGCATCCTTAACGGTGGATGGGAATAGCTTCAATTTCTGATCATCTAGTGCATAGTCATAGGTCCTACATACAACAAAAAATTCAAACATGAATGTGTCGGGGTCTTCTAAGGTAATTCCATGAAAGTGTGGAAGAGTTGAGGGGCTGATGTTTTTCATCTTAATTTCCTTATCTGCCTCTCTAATGGGAAATGCTTCCTGGGTTTCAGTGTCAGCCATTGTTGAGATAGGTGAAGAAGGTTCCTCAGTTGAAACAATATCTTCTTCTTCCCCAATAGGTTCCTCAAAATTTTCAGAAGGCTCACCTATGGTATGTTTAATCTCACATCCACTAAAGGAGAGTGAAGGGTGGCTATGTGGTGATGTGTGGGTTTTAGGTAAAAAAATTTCCTGAGTATCCCTACTCCTACAAGGCATGATTCTGAAATAACATGAAAAAGGAAAGCATAAGAGAATGCCAAAACAAAATCAAACCATCTACTAGACGCATCCCTGACAACGGTGCCAAAAAGCGGTGAACCCTGGTATTGCACCAAGAATGTTGCAAATCCCAGGGGATACCCTACTTTACTTTGTCAACCCAGGGTTCGTAAAAAATTGGAGGCAACATTTCCATATACACAACAGATGCATTCTACTCATGTCATCCTCTTCTGAGCTCTACGAAAGGGTGCTACTTCTAGGGTTGCTAGGTGAAGTCCATCACACTTATATAATTAGGCCTAGGGCTACCAATGATTAAAATCCATGGCACTATCAGAAATTATATAATTATACCATAGTAACCAAGCATATTTAACTATTCTGCAATGAAATAAATCTACTTATTAGACTATGATAAGAATTGTAAAGCAACCTAGGTACCTTGCATGAAGTAAATTTCTGAATTGAAATGATAGAAAGGAAACTAATATAATCACACTTATCTGGGCCAAATGGCTAAACACACTCTACTTACTCTATGCTCTATATATCATTCTTTTATTCATGGAATTATTCATGACCTAAATATGCTTGAAAATGTGTTGTTTTTCAACTAGGAGAAGGAAGTGCTAAGGTTGCTGATGGAATGCTTCAACACATGGGGGCAAGGATGGAGGTGTATGGGTGGTTCTTATAGGTTTATAAGATGGCCATGGTGGTTTCTGGGCTTAAGGAGGGTCCCACATGTGTTGTTCCAAGAGCTGCTACAAGTTTCCTATACTGTTATAGGTAAGTCCTGAATTGCTACACAAAACAAGACGAGGGAAATCCGAAGCCAAAAATATGTGGAAAACGGGTAGAAAAGGTGGTGTAAAGGTGGATGGAGATGAATAGGAGTTGTCCCACCCCTTTTCCAAGATCAGAGCCTCTCGGGAGGCTTGTCTTTCACCCCTGGGGTTTTCTCATGGTGTAGGGATGAAAAATCCGAAAACAGGGTTGACGGTGATTTTGCTGAACAAAGAGCTCAAGGAAGATGATAGATGAAGTTAGAGGTGCTGGTGGACTTATCCTTGGTTGTGCTACCTATTCCTACAATCAAATTACTTATTCATGCAATAAATATGGAAAAATTCATTATAAACAAAGACAATGGAAAAGATGACTTGAATTTGTAAATAAAATCTATTCTAATCTTAGAAGCAGAGATCTACCACAACATATTGAACATGTTCATGTAATGGCATCAAATAATCTCATATATTTCAAGAAATCATAAACTAAAAATAATTTTTGGTATGTGGAGAAGGTCTACCTTCCTCAAGCTCTATTGATAGAGGTGAGAAGGGAAGGCTTGACTCACAACTTTATGGAGTTTATCACCTAATCTACCACTCATGTAAGCAAAATAAATCTACAGAAAAAGAAAAATGGATACAAACTAAAACAGTAAATGAAAATACCAACAAACTAGCTAACCATTCAGAAGAAAAACTAGCTAAATGACATGAAAGTAAAGAATGATTACACAAGAGAAGCTGAGGCACATGGATTGGGCCCTAACCCACAAGCCTAGCTCTCTGGAACAAAATCATTAAGGGAAAGTCTGAATACTCATTTCATTTCAAGAAGTTAGTTTCATTACATCCATGAAAGTCTTGAGAAACTATTTACAATAACAAAGAGCCTAATGGCTTTCTCCAAAATCAGAATCCTAATGAGCTCTTGCTCAACTCTATTTAACCTAAAGGGTAGCTACCAACATCTCCCTAGAAAATAGGTGATGAGTACACTTGACTCCAAGTGAATTATGGCTTTGAGTGCAATTGGTCTTGAGTTTTCTTGGATGTCTTTAATTTCGAGTTGTTGGAGGGAATCTCGAGGATCCCTTGGCTACATTTGGGAGTTAAGGAGGGTGGAAAACCCCCTAGAATCTCTCATTGTTGTCTAATCCGAGTCTTTATGAAAAAATCTTCACAAAAATGCTATATCTTTGTGATTTTCCTGTATTTAGTCTTATGTTAGGTACTCAAAGTATGTTGGCCTCAATCACCATCTACACTAGCATAATAAGACCATAATATAATAAAAAATGCAAGAAAATAGATTTAATAAGGAAAAAATGTGACCATTAACCCCTCCAAATGTACCTAATGATGGATCTCATCACTAGGCAATAAAAAATCCCATCCTATCAATAGTAAACAAGATGAAGCCACCAAAAAGCACATATTTTATTACTTTCCTTGCTTTGTAAATAAATATTTTGGCCATCACTTTAAAGTGTCTATTAGTAAGAAATAATTATTTGGATCTAAAATTGGGAGAATTGGTTGTTATCATCCACACCTAAATGCAATTCCCAAAAGTCATATGTTGGGCTCCTAACAAGTATATTGTTATAATGGCATTGAACCCCATGTTGCAGAGCCTTCAGCTTTTAACAAATATAGTTTACTTTGCGTATCATTCTCAAAATGAGATAAGTACCTATTGAGTTTCCTATGGATATGTATTACATATTATAATACATGCATGCTAGTGCGAAAATTTTTAAAGCCATAACAACTAGTAAGAAATTTTGTAATGCCACAACAAAGGATGATTTCGAAAATTTTTCTTTGACATATTTTTTTTACTTGCATTGCAAGTATTATTCAATGAAGATAAGTGTGTTGAAAATAATTGCATGAATTCCATGACAACAAATAGAGACATTTCTGAAAGCTAACATATCAAGAAAAAATGGATGCGCGGGATGTTCTAGGGTTTCTCTCTGTAAATGATTCTTGGGCTCTGCCATTGGTTATGGGTATGCAACATACACAGATGGTAGGAAAAGGTTTTTAGTTGAAAAGCCCACTACACTCCATGGTAATGGATGATGGATGCTTTGGTTTTTTTTTTCTGAAGAATAAGTGACCCTCTACAGGATTTTGCTCTTAGATTCCTGGAATGAGTGATGGCTTTGCCTCACTAAACATTCCTTCATTTAGGCTCTATTCATGTCAGGTGTCATAGTATATAATTTTCACATGTGTTCCAAAGTTATTTTTTTTGACAAGGGCTCATTAAGAATAGGGAGCTTGCAATGGGAAATCTCTGGACTGGGGTTTGGGGTCTAAACTATGTTTTCTCTCTGTAATAGGATTATTCATTGGACCTGCCATTTTGATTATGGATTCCATGATAATCCCATACTCCCCAAACTATGGTATGGAAGAAAGATAGGTGTAACTAAAAAAAATGATTTTTCAGATATTCACAAAAATATCAATGGAAATTCTTCCCTATTATGGTCCGGGGATTCATAATAGGTGGAAAAATTGTAATAGCACATCAAGAACAATATGGGCATCCCCAAAATGTCTCAATGTCTATTATTTGAAGGGAAGATAATTTGGGACTCCAAGAATATGATGTAATACGAAATTTCAAGGAAATGTACCATTATTCTAAATCTTAGGTTGTGTGGAGGAGCTCTGATAACCAAAAACCCTAGTGGATTTGCCTCTTTTAAGGACAAATTACAAGGAAAGAATTTTATAGTCTCCATTTTATAGGATGCCTTAACTATAATTTTATAGGTTACCTTAGCTAGAAATTTTTTTATATTTTTTATTACCTTTCCTCCAAAGCATAGGTGGTAGCCTCTTGTTAGATAATAGATTCCCCCCTTTGTTCAAGATGTAGATGGAAACAAATCCATCCATGGGATCCCCAAGCCTTGATTACAATTGTTGGTGGAATTAAACCCACAAAATATTTTAGAAATACATGCCTTTTTAACAAATCATATATAAAAATAAATAAAAATCATTAATATTAATGAAAGTTTCATTAAGAAGGATCTCAATACCTCATGTAGTGCCTAAGCAATGATCTTCCTCAAGGCCTTGGGAAGAACCATTTTATTTAATTTCTAGATCAAAATCTCCTTACATGACACCTAAAACAATGATGTTGAATGGTAGGTATCCATATAATCGACTCTCACTATCTTATGATAGGGAAAAAAAGTCACAACCTCAAGGTCATGTGATTTCCACTAAACCAAAAAACAATGTGATAGCATGATTACAAAAAGTAATTAGAGAAATTGAAAGAAAAAGACAAGGAAATTAGGAGATTGAAAGCAATTGTTGAAGAAGTAATGGAATGGAAAGTTTCTATGTAGGTGAGAAAGTAAAATGGCCGAGTTTATCCAAACCCAACCATAATGTAAGAATTACATGTGTAGACCATTTAATTTTTTATGTATGCCATATTTGAAGATTTGGATTTTAAAAGCACAATGCCAATATGAACATGATTGTATTGTTGTAGGATGTGTAATTAATGAAACATTGTTTTTTGTAGCTTAACCCTTCATCTTTTGATTTCATGGTATCTCACACAAACTAAATTTTTTTTTAGCGAAGTTCCCTAAGTCCTATTCATGTGTCGCCAAAACAAACTCCATTGACTTCGAGAAAACATATTCATGACCCAATTAATTACTCAATACCACATGCAAGTTCTATGGTTGTTTATTTTATTTTTTTATAGTATCTTCTTATTCTATGGAATCTCATAGGAATTTTTTTATTGGCAGAGTCAACTGCAATTACTACCTTCAAATACAGGATTGAAGAGAAAAAATGTTTACTTACATATTTTAATGGTCAAGTGAAGGTTGCAATGGTTTACATGAAAAACATTGAACCAAACTTTGACATGCCCAATGTAGAATAATAAGGAGAAGGACATTATTTTGTGTGTCCACAATAAACTTTGGTTGATCCTGGTTAAGAAATCAAGCTTAAGCATAGAAGTAATAAATGCGAGTATTTAGTAGATGCACTTATCATTTTTATATGTTGGAAGAGTAGTCCTTATTTTTGTTAATTTCTTAAGTGGGACAAGTTTATCTTTGACATGAGTGGCCTAAGATGTGTTATAAGTATTTATTAGGTGAACAAGGCACAATCTACTTGTAGTAGGTGTAATTGGTCAAGTTGTTGCAGCTGAAGCATGCCAATGCCACGTGAACTGTAGTAGCTAAGGACTTGATTTGGTGCCCAAGTCATGAAAATATGTAAGGCTGGTCTTGAGGGCGTGAGTGCTAAGGAGTACTAGGGAATGCTAACATGTGCTAGATATCTTGAAGGCACGTCAAATATGCTAAGACGTGTCAAGTGCTAAGGCATGCCAATATCTACAAGGGTGTGACAATAGGTGTTAGGGACTGTCAAGGCAACAAAAATGAAAAAAAAAATTGTTGAGATTCAACAAGATGATGATCCTAGTGAAAATTAAGCACCTTCACTAAGTGGTGCCCACATGCTATTTTTAGGTGTATGTCTATTTTTAGAATGGTGAGCATATTCTAAAATTAGTAGGAGACTAATTCTATATGGTTGAGCAAATTATATCTTTAGATGAGTTTCTATTTTTAGATCATGGGTGAAGTCTATTTATAGATCGCAAGTCTAAAAATATAATGCATGTCGATTATTATTAGCCCTTAATGATAATCAAACAATAAATGATAACTTATTCTCTTGAAGCACTTTATTTCGGTTAACTGACGTGGAAAAACAGTTAGATGAAGGAATTACGCATTCCAAGGTTGGTTGGTGACTCATGCATGATGGACTTCATTGTAACTGATTGTTGTAGAGTTGTAAGAGAGTTGGAAGAGAAGTTATGTGAGTTGTTATTTAGTTTAACTCAGTTAAGTGAGTTAAACTCAGTTGTGCTAGTTGTAACTAAATATACACCAGTGAAAGATGAGTGAATTAATTATTTAATTAATTCACAAGCAGTGTCTTACTTGAAACTAAAGAAATACAACATTTAACTACTTGCATGTCAGATCCAGTGGAGAGATAGGTGAAAGGGTGTGCTTGACTATCAGTTGTGACTATAGTGATGCATTCAATGCATCTACACACACATTGGAATTTCCAATGAGGATTGCGCAGTCAAGGCAAGGCAAGATCGAGTTCATTCAGTGGTCTTATTCAGCAGGGATAGCACAGTGGAGGCAGGCTATCAGAAGGCAAGAAATTGGTGCATAGATATGAAAATTTCTGCATGACAGTGTGAGACAATTGTATATTGTACTGAGATATCTATGAGATGAGGTTTGTATGATATTTTTTCATGATTCCATGATATACATAATATATGATATTTGGGGTTTTTAGCTTTAAGCTTTCTCGGTAAAACATCTTGTTATGTGCGATTCATTTTTCTTCATGTGTTTGCAATTGGTGATTTAATTCTCGCAAAGAATTGAGTAGAAGGATTATGTATTTAACAGTGGATTTAATTATTATATCAAGGAATTTAGGAAATAATTTATTGTGTGTATAAATTTATACATGGTATCAGAGGATTTTTAATCACTGAAGATTACAATATTGAAGCAGTGCTGAGTTTTGTGTTGGTGGAACAATTCAAATTTGCTGCAAGAATTTCTTGGTGCGACAATTGAGTAAACATTGAAATGGCTTTCAATGGGTTGCAGTTGGAGTATGCACTCGAGGTCAGATAAATCAACATAGCCTGGAAGGACAGGATGGAGGTGGTTCTTGAAGACAATGGCTTGAAGGAGTTCATCGATAGTGATGTTCCTACGCCCACTTCAACAGATGTTGCATTACTTGACGCCTGGAAAAAGAAAGTAGTGAAGAAGAGAAGAATTTTGTTGGAAGGTTTGAAAGACCATATTGTGTCAAGCCTTCATGGGAAAGCCACTCCATTTGCAATGTGGAAGTCTTTGACAGATCTTTTCCAAATCAGCAACAACCATAGGAAGTTGGTGCTGAAAGATAAACTCAGAAAAATCAAAATGGAGAAGGGTGATAGTATTCCAGAGTATCTCACGAAGTTTTTCCAATGTAGGGATGAGCTGGGGAGTGTGGAAATCATGGTTGTTGATGATGATTTGGTGAGCTTGGCTCTCCTTGGACTTCCGAAGAGTTGGCACAATTATCAAGACACTGTCAATGGATGGGAAAAACTGCTGATTGGGAGCAACTTTGGTCGGATCTAGTGCAGGAGGAGATAAGGCAGAACACCAGGGATGTCTCTTCATCAAAGCATGATGATGAAGAGGATTATGATTTGGTTTCCGAAGTGAGGAAAGGTAAGGGGAAGAAATCCCATTCAAAATCCAAGGCTAAAGGAAAGAAGCTAGATTTTTCCAAGGTGAAGTGTTTTCACTTTCACAAACATGGGAATCTCACCACTAACTACCCATATAAAAATAAGAACAAGAAGGTTGTTGGAGCTACAGCTGGTGAGGCCCTTTCCTCTAAATTTTAAATTGATATCTCCTTGAACGCATGATTGGTTTCAAGTGCAATGGGATCGGTGTGGTATCTTGACAGTGGTGCTTCCTTCCACATGGCAAGAGATAAGGAGCTTTTTAGCGACTTGGAGGGGAAAGATCTCCAAATGCATGTAGAGATGGACAACGATGGAAGATATAGTATGACTGGAATTGGTACCATTACCTTTTAGAGGGAGTTAGGTAAACCATTTCTATTGAAAGATGTTATGCATGTTCCAAGTCTAAAGAAGAACTTGGTCTCAGTCACAATGTTGGAGGACAGAGGTTATGACGTTGTTTTCAGCGATGGAAAATATTTCCTGTGACATAAACAATGGGTCAAGCCAAGAGGATAGGGATTAGAGTCAATAATATCTACAAGCTAGAGGTAGATGTCTGTGCTACAATGGTGGATAAATAAGAAGAAGTGGTGAGCCGGGATAAGGGTGAATTATGGCACAGGTGATTGGGCCATCTTCACCATGGTGCCCTGAAGATTTTGCAGAAGATTTCTACTGGGCTTCCCAAGGGTACACTTGCGCAGATAGATTAGTGCAAGGGATGTACTATGGGTAATTTTTTGAAGACCACCTTTCATGAAAAGGAGAACCGTGCTTCGGTGATCCTGGAGAGAGTTCACACAAACCTGTGTGGGTCATTATCGGTTGCTTCAACAGCAAAACATAGATATTATGTTATTTTTGTTGATGACTATTCTTGTAGATGCTGGATCTTCTTCATGTAGAAGAAATATCAAGCATTCTCAAAGTTTTGTGACATTAAAGCATTGGTGGATAAAGAGTCATGGAAGCAAGTGAAGGCTTTGTAGAGAAATAATGGTGGTGAATATATCTCGAACGAATTCAAATACTTCTATAGTAAAGAAGGAATTTGAAGAGAAATCATAGCGCCTCATAACCCACAGCCGAATCGGGTCACGGAGAGGAAGAACAAAATGATCGTGGGTGTTGCATGAGCTATGCTTCATGATTAGGGCCTACCAATGCACTTATGGGCAGAAGCATGCAACACTATGGTTTATGTGCAAAACCGTTGTACTCATAGAGTACTTGGCATGAGTACAATGAAAGAAGATTTTACTGGTAAGAA
The DNA here is from genome assembly GCA_034641835.2 of Pinus albicaulis. Taxonomy (NCBI): domain Eukaryota; kingdom Viridiplantae; phylum Streptophyta; class Pinopsida; order Pinales; family Pinaceae; genus Pinus; species Pinus albicaulis. The sequence continues at coordinate 942,053,966 of CM076579.1, read as the reverse complement.
ACAATATGTTTCTCACTTTAAGATTTTTGGCTCATATGTTTATGTTCATGTGACCCATAACACTAGGAAGAATCTGGAGCTGACTACATAAGTTGGGATATTTTTGGGGTACATAGAAACACACCATAATTATCGTGTGTATTTGCCAAAGAGTCAAATGATTGTGGTGCGACGAGATATTAAATTCAATGAGGAGAAAGCAATGAAGTTGTCGCTTGGGAGGGAGCTACACTTGCATGCATAAGAGGAACTGCTTGTTCCCAAAGATGATCCTCAAGATGTGGATCAACCACAGGAGGAGGATCATGGAGTGGACGAGTCCACTCACGCAGAGCCAAACATTAGAACTAATAGAAGGCATACCATAGAAGCTGAGAGGTTTAAGTTTGATGCGGCACAGAATGTAGGATCCCTTACTTCACAGTGCTGAAAAATACAGTCTCCTAACCGATTCAATGGATACATGGCTCTCATGAGAAAATGATTGTGATAGAACCATCTTATTTTCAGGAAGAAGTGCAGAAGCCCACATGGGTAGATGCAATGATGGAGTATGACTCCATTGTCAGAAACAATGCTTGGGAAATTGTTCCAAGGTTGGTTGATAGATCAGTGGTAGGTTGAAGATGGATCTACAAGGTAAAGAAAGCTTATGATGGGAGTTTTGAGAAGTATAAGGCAAGATTTGCTACCTGGGGCTTCTCACAGATTGAGGGTATTGATTATGAAGAAAACTTTGCACCTATCGCACGGTATTCTTCCATAAGGACCATCCTTTCCCTCTCAGCGCAGATGGGTTGGCACATTCATCAGATGGATGTGAAGACTATGTTCCTTAATGGGATCATTGAGGAGGAAGTGTAAATTGAGCAGCCTAAAGGATTTTAGATCTTCAGTATCGAGTCGCATGTGTGCAGACTCAAAAGAGCACTGTATGGGCTGAAGAAAGCACATCGTGCTTGGTACACTCGGATTGACAGCTATTTCAATGGACTTGACTTCACCAAGAATGAGGCAGATGCAAACCTATACCATATTGTGGTGGAGGGTAAGCTTTTAATCATTTTTTTTTATGTTGATGATTTAATACTGACTGGTGATCTGCAGCTAATACCTTGCAAAGGAGTTCGAGATGAAGGATATGGGCCTCCTTCATTATTTCCTTGGATTGGAAATATGGCAGCGAGAAGGTGAACTATTTGTGTCTCAAGGCAAGTATGCAAGGGAGATACTCGGTAAGTTTCACATGGAGGACTGCAAACCCATGGATACTCCTCTTCTAGGAAATTGGAGGAAAGAGGATGCTACATCGGCAGAGGTAGTGGATGCTACTATCTATCGACAGTTGGTGGGTTCGATCATGTATTTATTTAATACACGAACAAACATATGCTATGCGGTGAACTAGATTATTCAAGAGATGGTTAAGCCTACCAAGCTCTTTTGGAAGGCGGGCAAGCATGTCCTGAGATATCGCAGGGGCACATCTGACTATGGCTTATGGTATAGACAGATGGATGAGGTGAAGTTGCATGGCTTCACGGATGCAGATTGAGCAGGAAGCCCAACAGACAGAAAGAGCACATCGTGAGGGGTTTTCAGTATTAGATCTATAGTTGTTTCTTGGTACAGTAGGAAACAGGGATCTGTGGCACTCAATTTAGTGGAAGCGGAATACATGGCAGCAAATCAATCTACATGTGAGGCTATCTAGATGAGGAATATCCTGGTCGGTTTGTTCGGTTCTCATTTACATCCTATAGTGATTCATTGTGATAAGCAGAGTTGCATTAAACTCTCAATTAATCCTGTGTTTCATGATAGATATAAGCATATATATATCTGGTATCATCGTATCAGAGATTGTGTGTAGCAAAAGATCATGTTGCTTCAGTACATTCCTACGAAATATCAGGATGCAGATATTAAGACGAAGGTGTTCACCAGGAGAAAATTTGAATACCATAAAGACAAGATCAGGGTGAAGGATAATCCATTTTTGTTGAGAGCGAGTGTTGAGATTCAACAAGATGATGATCCTAGTGAAAATTAAGCACCTTCACTAGGTGGGGCCCGCAGGCTATTTTTAGGTGTATGTCTATTTTTAGAATGGTGAGCATATTCTAAAATTAGCATGAGACTAATTCTAGATGGTTGAGAAAATTCTATCTTTAGATGAGTTTCTATTTTTAGATCATGGGCGAAGTCTATTTATAGATCACAAATCTAAAAATATAATGCATGTCGATTATTATTAGCCCTTAATGATAATCATACAATAAATAATAACTTATTCTCTTGAAGCACTTAAATGATGTGGCAAACCAGTTAGTTGAAGGAATTACACATTCCAAATTTGGTTGGTGACTCATGCGTGATGGACTTCGTTGTAACTGATTGTGGCAGAGTTGTAAGAGAGTTGGAAGAGTAGTTATGTGAGTTGTTATTTAGTTTAACTCAGTTCAGTGATTTAAACTCAGTTGTGCTAGTTGTAACTAAATATACACTAGTGAAAGATGAGTGAATTAATTATTTAATTAATTCACAAGCAGTGTCTTACTTGCAACTGAAGAAATACAACAGTTAACTACTTGCATGTCAAATCCAATGGAGACCCAGTGGAGAGATAGGTGAAAGGGTGTGTTTGACTATCATTTGTGACTATAGTGATGCATTCAATGCATCTAAACACACATTGGAGTTTCCAATGAGGATTGTGTAGTCAAGGCAAGGCAATATCGAAATCATTTAGGGATCTTCTTCAGTAGGGATTGCACAATGGAGGCAGGTTGTCAGGAGGCAGCAAATTGGTGCATAGATATGCAAATTTCTGCATGATAGTGTGAGACAATTGTATATTGTACTAAGAGCTCTATGAGCTGAGCTTTGTAGGATATTTTTTCATGATTCCATGATATTCATAATATATGATAGTTCGGGTTTTTATCTTTAAGCTTTCCTGATAAAACATCTTGTTATGTGCAATTGATTTTTCTTCATGTGTTTGCACTTGGCGATTTAATTTCCACAAAGAATTGAGTAAAAGGATTGTGTATTTAACAATGGATTTAATTGTTAGATCAGGGGAATCCAGAAATACTTTGTTATGTTTATAAATTTCTACAAAGTTAAACTACAAGGAAATGAAAAAATAAGAGGATTAATAAGTCATCAGTTTACCTTTTCCAAGAGGGGCATGCTAGGAAAACCAACACTTAGTGCTAATAGGTGCCAAGTGTTAGAGCATTCTAAGTGAAAAATATTCCTTTGTTACATCTCATCTACTTTCCAATAATTGATTTCAAATAAATTTAATATTAAAGCATGTTAAAACATACCAATGCATCTCAATGGATGCTATACATTTTAAGAATTTCCAAGCACCAACACTTTCCAAGTGCAAATGTGTGTTAGGGTCTGAAACACATGTTATGAAGTGGCAGGGCATGTCAAAGAGTATTAAGCTGTTCCAGAATACATGTTGAGGACTATTAGGGAGTACTAGGTAAACGCAAGGGAGCACTAGGTCAAAATACATGGAAGTGAATGAATATGAGGGTGCGATAGGGAGTGTTAACAAGTGCTAGCTAGCATTCCAAGGATGGAGTGACAAGTTATGTTAAGCACTGGTAAGGCATGCTAGGGAATATCAGGGCATGTTAAGAAGTGCTAGAGTGTTCTAGGGAGTTCCAGTGTGTGTTAACATGTTACAAATAGTGCCAAGGCATTCCAATACATGCTAGATGCTAAGGCATGCTAGGATGTGCAGGGTGTCAGGGTATGCCAATATGTGTCAAGGAGTGTCAAGGAAAAAAAAGGAATAACCAAGCTAAAATGCAAGGAAATTAACACATAAGAGGGTTAATAAGCCAAGACTTTATCTTTTTCAAAAGGGGCATGCTAGGCACACTAATAATCGGTGCTAATACATGCCAAGTTCCAATGTGTTCCAAGTGCTAATGTATGTTAGTGCATGCCAAAGTGTTCCAGGACATGGTAGGGATTACAAGGCATGCCAACACATGCTAAGAGAGTGTTATGTTATGCTAGGGCCCGCCAAAATGTGCTTGGGTGTCTTAGTCATGGAAAGATGTTATAGGTATAAAAATATTCCAAGACATGTGAGGTGTCAAGGAATGTTCATGTATGCCAAAGCAAGTTAAGATGTGCCAAGAGTGTTGAGGAGTGCTATGTCTCTCTCATTAATAGAATTGACAAAGCTTGATTATGTATTAAATAATATAGTTCCTACACACACTAGTGTAACTTTATCTAAAGGGAATTTGTTAGATAATAAGCCTAATAGAGATTAATCATGTATTGAATCATAGGAAAGCTATATTCTCATTACTTGAGGGAAATGATATACACTAATTACTTCTTAATAAATTGACTAACTCTAACCACTATGGAATTGGACACATAATGAAAATGACTCCATAGCAATGGTATTAAGTCATTATCTTTTGACAAAAAATATAGTAAAATGCCAATAGCGTCATCAAAAATCATTGGAATGATCAATGACGATGAACATTTTTTGACCATTACCAAAAGTAACCAAAAATAGCATTGGTGAGGGTCAATAAAATATCGTCACTAGAAGTGTCACCAATGAGATAATTAGTGACAGGTCTTTAAAAAACCTCACTAAAAGAGTAACTAAAAATGGCTTTGGTGACAAACCTTAAAGGACCATCACTATATGCACTTAAAACAACGATTTTTTAAGGATTGTCACCATATGCAACATTGGTGATGGACCTTAAAGGTTTTTATTGTAGTGATATATTAAAAAATGTGCAATAATCTTTAGTTACTGTGAAAAATTATAACAAAAATAACTAATTTCTGGAAGGAAACTATAAACAGAGACCATATATATAAAGTATTAGCAATATTCAATGCCTTAGTAACATTTAGATTCAAAATAAATTGTATATTTATAGATATTACTAGCATCCACAAGATCTTTGAGAGAAAGTTGTTATTTGAAATACACAAATTGACCAAACAATCAATGGCTCATTAGTCCACTAAGAAAATAGAGGTTATAGTCCTTGCACAAGTTTCTATGTACAATAGAGAATAATATGTCAGTCTATATCATATATACCTTCATGTAGTTTAAACAAGACTTTAGGTTCTGTGATTTACTAGTTTTAAAAGTGCAAGGGAAAAAAATTTGCAATAGCATTTATGGCAGTGCCGCATTGTTAATAATTGAAGCCCATAATGAGGAAGAGTTGAATTAAAAATTGTATAGATTAGCAACTAGACATCCCCTAACGTTAAAAAAAAAATCATTCTGATATAGAGAAACACAAACATATATAGTTCTTTGTTTGTCTCTTTTTTTTTTCGTTTCTTTTCTCTCTTTTGGCATTTAGTTGACATAATTTCAATCAGTAATGCAACATAGGACAAATCAAGATGTGAATAGATATAATATGGTATAATAAGCACATTAGAGTTACATTATGTTCTGTATGTATCTCAATTATAATATTTCATACTATGCTCCTAGTTCATTGTACCCATCTCCACAAGGGAAAAATCCTTGATTTGAAAATTCAAAAAAAACACAAAAGAACAATTAGTCAGTAAAAGAAAATCCATTCAAAGTAGACAAAATTTCAAAATTCAATGATGTAGTGGACACATTTTCATTTTTTACTGTAATCATGAAGCCTGCAATAGAAACAAAAACGTATATCAGTATTTCTATAGGAATTTGTAGATGGTGATTGAGGGAAATTTCTATGAGGAAAAATGCAAGAGAGGATAAATATCGTAACTATAAAAATGTATGAATTTGATGCACACAACAACTAGATTTTTTTTAATCATAGTTCTTTGATCTCAACGATTATGTTGTTAACTATTCATGTGAAAATACCTCAGATACCAAGTTTTCTTAGATGTAAAATTGTAGATGATATATTGTGCATTTATTGTTGAAAATTTGTTTCAACAATATCTGGGAAATGTTCGTTTATCTGTGAAATTTGTAACATGCAGTCAATTTTAAACCCATTTTTTTCCAGTGTGCATTCAACATTGTGCTCATAAGTAAACAATTTTCTTTCTTTACAAAGTGTACATCTAGTTGTATTTGGATGAAAATGTTGTTTGCATTTTCTGAAGACTCATGAGAAAGGAGGAGAGAACATATTTTTTTCTCTTAAGGCTCCTTTCATATACTTTGTGGAAATATTTTGTTATTCATTTCGAGTTTATGTAGTGCAAGATGCAAAACAAAATTGTACAGGAAGAAAACTATTGTCAATACAAGAGAGAAGTAGCATGCATAGATGTGTTGTTGATTTAACAAAAGATAGAAAATGTACTCTTGTGAACTCATCATTCAAAGGATCAACAAAAGTTGATGATCTATAGAAAAAATGTTGACTTCCTTTGAAATCATGTTTGGCAATGTCTTTGAATAGATACAATGGAGAGTTTTATGATTCCAATTAATGTTGTATTTTGAAAAAATGATCCTTGTGGCTATAATTCAATTATAGTTGTGGAAAATCAGAGGACACGGTTTTCTTTTAACCCCCCCCCCTTTTTTTCTCATGAAATTTTGAAGAAAATGTTAACTTCACTGTGATCTAAAAGAAAGATACAAATATGCAGAAGAAAAAAACTATATGGATTGAGGCAAACATGCAATTTTGGTTATCGTAGAAACAAACTTACAATTTCATTGGAATCTATTGTTTCAGCATCTTTGATATTGAGTTCAAGTTGTTTTTTATTTTGTTGACAACCTATGACTATTTTTGCAATTGAGCCAACTACATATGTGTCGTTTTAGACAAGAATATTTTGTATTGTTGTGTATAGGGCCAATTTATGTTTTTTGTAAACATGTTCAATTGATTGAACTAAAGTTCTTTCTTGCAAGACTATAGTGAATTTTTCATCTCCTCGTTCATAAATTCCTTTGTTTATTTTTGCAAAATATGTAATACAAACATTGTTTCTGACACTAAACATGTCTTGAAAACTCTCTATTAGATTATTTCCCATGTTTACACTGATTTTTTAGTTGATCGTGACTATCAACGATATTAGCATGAACTAATTGTGCCTTTGCAGGAGAGATGGGGTTTAAAGTTTGTGGTGTGCCATAGACAACCAAAACATCGCCCTGAAAACCTTTTCATGTATTCCTGAGCATATTTCAATAATTGAGGATGCATTTGTTTGTGTTGTTTTTACTCTATATATATTTAAAATAAGAACAACATACTTAGAAAAATGATTCCATTTATTTAATGGAAACTGGTAAATGTATTCCACAAATATCGGGACAGATACAATTCTAACCATTTTGGATTCTCGTCTTCTGCCATCTATCTATGGAACACTTTCCCACTAGAACTAGTTATTTCCAAGTTGTTTCTGGAAATGATTTGATTAGTTGTTGTCATAAGAGGATAAATGCAGGTTAAATTTGAAACAAATGTATAAAGAAACTTTAAAACTACATATGTACCATATTAATACATGATATAGTTGTTTGTATTATACATGTGTGTTTGTGTGTTCTATAGTTGGTTTGTATCTAACTATGTAGAAATGAAACATGAACTACAGAATAGAGTAACAAATTTTATTGAGTATATAGAACAAAACATGGAAAAAAAATGAGATATATGTAAAGTTTATAGTGGCTATGATATAAAGAAATGCACCTACATATATATATATAAAGAAATTAATGTTCATGGTCTTAAAACTTACTGGTAGTTTATTGTTACATTTGTGTTTTTTTCTTTCATATTGTCATGTGTAGCTCTTTTGTTTCTCAATGTGTGCAAAACAAAATTTGCAAATGTGACAATTTTCATGAAAAATGAATAATTTAATTGTAAAACATGCATAATGAAAAAATTGCTTAATTGAACAATTAAGGTATGGTAAGACAAATTGTATGATGTTTTGTCCAGTAAGCATCAAAGACATGGAAGGAAACAATAATGGGTGGAAGATTCATCTAGAAATGATCATGCATGGAGAAATAATCAGTTGTTGGCCTTGTTGTGTGGAGATTGAAGTTTTTATTTTTCATGAATAATTATAGTTTTATTTGTTCATGATTATTTTTCAACATGTCCAAGTTGAAATCACCAAGAAGCACAATTGGGAATTTGTTTGGTTTGTGATTTAAAATGACCTTGATGAAATCAATTATATCATCAAAGCTTGTATTTGGTGCAATTATGTATTTGCAATTCTAATGGCGCTCCCTTCAAGATGGAAAGTTGTAATTGTTGATTCAATATGGCTTGTTGTATAAGTGAAGTGATTGTCAACAATAACATTTTTCGTGTAATATGTCACAATTCCATGTAATTGAAACAAATGTATGCAATGATATTTGTTTGCAAATATTGGACTTTATGGGAGCGATTTTGTTCTTGTTTCTTGCAAATAAAGGATCTTACTATTCATCATATCATAGTCAGCATTGATATCCTCAAATTTTAATGAGAATATATGGGTGTTCAATGAAAATATTGTCAAATATTAATTTGTTTGAGTTGAATCTAAGATATATTCGAGTTCATAATAGAAACTTTCTCTAAGTATTTGTAGTTCACTAGCAAATTTGTCACAAAGAATAAAGTTTCTATGTTCCAATTTGTTTATAAAATACAAGGATTTAATATTTTTGACACAGGGAAATGCAGTGTAGACAAGTCCATGTTTCCTAATTCCTTTTGGATCAAAATTTGATATATCCATTATCAATCCTTGTTATCGGTGTATGGTTCGTGCACATGCAAATTGAATATGGAATTGTTCCCATGTGAAACTCTTTTTGTTATTTGATTCACTATGCCTACCAATTATAGTGATAGGTGTCCAATTAGGCATTATACCATATTTGAACAAGTGGGCCATTTTTTTTGTTGAATAGCGCCAATCCTTGGATAAAAAAATTCAATCCAAATCCCACCATTCTCAGATGTTGTGGAAGCTCTAAAAATACCTTCAACACCATTGAAAAGGCCATACTAAATATCAAAATTGTCACCAACCAGTCCAATTTTAGTTGGTAATTGAATTTTGATGTTCCAATTGGAACTTGTATTTGCTGAGTCAATTATGTTGTCATGTGAATTTAGTGTGATTGTTTCTACATTAATGAGAGATATTATTCTTTAATTATTCTCTTGTAATTTTTAGTTAAATTAGAAGAGATATGGGAGTGTTAGATCATTTGACGGGAACCTATAACAATGCTTATTATAAAATGCAAGGTCATCGTCAGTATGTGAACATGTCCTAATTCTGCTTAAAATAGAAACAAATTCCTTGTTTTCTTGTCACATCACTTCTTTTAGTTCATGAGTTTTCACGTTGTCTTTCAAAAAACTATAAGGCACAATAGTTCCCTTAAAACGTGGATGCTCAAATATCCAACAATCATGCACATGTGCTACTTGGCACTAGTTTCCACAAAATATTACACTGAGATTACAAAAAACACTAATTGGAGTATGCATGATTTCATGGAGACATCTCTCAATGTTATATAGAAATCAAGAAATAACAAATGAACCTTCATCTACGAAAAAGAATTTAATTTGTTTATATTCGTTGGTCATTATATCAAGTGTATTAGAATTCAATGACATCATGTCACATGGTGAAAGTGGAAAATGTAAAGATGAATGTATTGTGACACCATTTGCAATATATACAACTTCTATAGTAAATGTAAGAATGAGGCCCTTTTTTTCAATGGGTCACTTTGTAAACATTTGTTATAGAATCGCACTAGTGCATGGTAAAGTGCTTGTGCAGTGAATATTTTTTATGTTCCTGTGCCTCGAGTGGTAAACAAATAAAAAAAAATTCTTGGAATTTTTTATCCATAACACTTTTTTTAATTGATTGTTGTCCCTGATTTAGTTGTCTTCTAATTTCATGATATGCAAGTGTGTCTAAAACAAAGGGATGTTGAATGAATTCATTGGATTTTTCATATCTATTCTGAATGTTTCTAAACCACAATTTTTTTGATAGGTCATGTTGAATATCATATTTTTTGATAGGATGAGTATTAGTGCCATGTTCCAATGGCACGTGAATCATAAATATCTCTTCATCTTTGGATCTAATTGTAATTGATGAAATTTCAATATCACCCCACGGTGAGATTGAATACAAAAATATTTTATCAATAGAATAGACAATTTGTTTTTTGGACACGTATGCCTCATTCCATGTCTCATGAGTCATCTTTAATGTATATTTATATTTTTTGTATGGGATAAAGAGCATCATTTTTTCTATATAATGGTTATCTTGGTCTCTTTGTTCATTGTATCGAATAAACCGTATGACACATGGGCATTTTATTTTTTTCCGTTGATGTTTTCATGCTTAAGTAGGAAGAAGCATACTCTGCCAAGAAAACTTTCTCAAGTTCATTGGGACGTGTGACATATTTATCAATGGTCATCATGCAAAAACAATCTTGGGAATTATTGGGCTCTTGTTGCAATAGAATAGGTATTTTTAGAATATATGTTTGTTTTCAAATGGAGTAGTGTTAATGAAAATTATTTTTATAAAAGATGAGTATAAAGGCAATGAAAGGGCAATGTGCGCTACTTTTCGACTTGCCATTTATTTCATATTTAACAATTCATTTCCAAGTTTACGAATAGTCTGAATTTTTTTGTCTCCATAACATATGAAATTTTCTCATATTTGTTTGAAAGAAGATATCACTATGTGATCCATCTTTGCCATATATGAACTATATTTTTTTGTTGCAAAATAGGTGTCTAAAATGAATTGAGCATCTGTGTTTTCTTACCATAATGACGTTATTTATTTTTTAAATTAATTTATACACATATCATAAGGATTTATTTTGAGAAATACATTAGGTTGAGTGATTCAAGAATGAAGGGACAACATGTACTCATTTTTAGTAATTCCAAGGTCAACTAGAAAATTATTGAATATTATGTATTTTTAATAGACATTGCTTTGTAGAAAGGAAGATTTTTTTTTCATTACTTGATTTTCATTGTTTTCATTCAACAAAGTTTGTAGGATACATGTTTCATCAATTGGTGGAAAAGGGAAACCAAATATACATGTGGAATGCCTATATTTTTTGCATGTTTTTGTGTGGTGATGATTTTGAACCTGAGTCATTCCATCTGGAAATAGTGTTTAATCACATGTCAAATAAATATCAATGAAATATGTAACGTCAACATAAGGCGAATTTTGATATATTGGTGCACCTTGAATCCAAAGCAATCCATGTTCATTCTGTGTCCCTCTGCTTTGGAACTCAATGATAAAGAAGTAATATTTCACATGACCAAACAGTTCATTGTTTTTTGTAATCAAGGTGCATAGTGACGACATTTTGTGTTGATAATATAGAATAAAAAATTTTCGTTGATATATAATTAATGTGTCAATGCATCGATGAACATAGTTATTACTATCATTTGCTAGAAATCCAAGGCTTTTTTTTATCAATGCATTTGTCAATGCATCCCAAAAATTCTTAGTAGTAGTGATTGTGACAAAAAGAAATGGTGGCCCAGGTTGTTGTATTATTGAAAATATGTATTTTTTGTATATTTTCAAAGTAATATGGGGATGTGTGAATAATTTTAAAAAAATTATATGAAATTGGTGATTGCAGTAGTATTTGAAGATTTTTTTTATTCTTTACATCTTTGGCAGGTAGTTTTTGTTCGTTTAGTTCTCATTTGCATATAGAAATCCAAGTTAAACTAAAAACTTGGTTTATAAATGAATGGATGGTTTTAAATAATAGTTTGAAAGGTCACCAGACATGTGCAACAACTCCCATTGAACAATTTTTTGAGAATTGAACCAACTGAAAACATTAATAGGTTGACTTGATTTGTAGAATAATGTTGGTAAGTTAAGCTCTTCAGAAAATTTTTCTTGAAAAATGGGCAGGGGATGGAGTCCCTCAGAAAGCATGATTCATATTATACCTGTATCAAGGTCATGGATGACATGAGAATCTGAGTACCCATGCATAAGTGTCTCAATTATTAGCTCTAGATCATCATTATAAAATGGTGAATCTAGTTGATCCGATGTTGTATCATTGTTTTCATGATTTTTTTTATTTTTATCAAAGTGTTTCTTCCATTCGTTGTTGACACTTCCATTCTTTGTTGATCACAATTTCCTCATTTTTGTACAAATAGGTGTTTCCAAAGTCATGTAAATAAATCATTACTTTTTTGGATCAAATTTTCCCAACAGATAAACATTTTTGTACTATGTTTTTCTCTTTAGCATAGTTGCAACTGTCATGCATTCATAAACATCTCTAGGTATAGTTGTTTTAACTATATCCAAGTTGGTAGGAACATTTATAATTGTGCGGGCCTATTAAACCAATTTGTGAAATTTTTTAACCATGTTGTATTATTTGTGAAAAATCCATTCTTGATGCTACCAATCTTTCCTCTAGGTGTGTCAATTGTGCAACAGGCATCAATTTCCGATTTTGGTAAATACACATAGTTGATGCAAATGCAACTATATTTTCATTGAGTATTGCATTATTTCAATATTTTCAAATATTATCCTTTATTTTGATTTGTTTCGCTTTTTTTATAGGCATGAGATAGTGATAATTGTACAATGCAACTTTATCAATGAGTCTTGTGTCTTTTCCAAAGAACAATTTCTCACAAATTAAACATACATTTGTTGGTGTGTCTTAAATCGATTGCAAATATTTCTCCATTGGCTTATTTGATTGCATATGTTATTTATTTATTTTTGTACCAAATCAACTTCTATTCGAATTGGAGACTTTAATGGATGCAAGTGAGTGTGTTGTGTATTTCATTCATTGGAAGAAGAAACAAAGCCTATTTTGTTCTTGTGTGTGTTCATTTAGAAAGAATGGTGATCTTGTTTCGATAATGTCCAACGTTTATAAACTTCAACAAATTTCCTTTTTCTTGGTGCTATAGTATCAATTGGCCAATTGTTCAAATGGATACAATATGTAGTACAAATAGAATCATTGTTAGAAGCATGCCTAAAAGGCACAGTCGACACTAAATTACCAGTCTCTCTTTCCAACATTACTTGGAGTATTTCTTGCATATTTTTATCATGGCTAATATTATCAAAACTACCAAATTTTGAAAGTACATGATAATGTAAATGTGATGTGCACATTGGTATTTATAAAGGTAAAATATTCTAGATGAATTTATTGATGAATTAAATGTTAAATAAATACCCATCATGTCTGCATTCTATATGGATATTTTAACATTAAGTTTTTGATATATCCATTGTATTTCAAAATTGTTTCCTTCTATATGTCAAGATGCATATGGAATTGACAAGTTTATAATATAACCTTTCCAATCATTGATACATTTTTCCTCTTCAATGGTCCTACTATCCAAATGTTTTCTCAAGTAGTTGATATCTCTTATGTGATTGCAAATGATACAATTGTAAAAAAATTGTGCAATTATTGTTCTCACTCGAAGCATATCAAACCATGGTGCAATTGTACAAAGATATTAAAAAAAAGAGTCATGGAAATCATTGAAAAAAATTCCATAGATAAATAATCCATCTTGCAACAGGACTTGCTCAATTGACAACATATCAAATTCCCTTAATTGGCACTAGTACGTAGAAATGCATGTAGTAGTTGATCTAGAAATTGTAGCAAACGTGTCTATTGTATGATACAACAAGAGTTGTTAAAAATGGACACACATTGGGTTTTGGTTATGTAGCAAAATATTATACTAATATACAAGAGTTTCTTGATTGAAGCACAGATATGGTTTTCTATTTCTGTATAGCCAAATATTCACTGGAAATGACATCAAATTAGAGAACCATTTGACACAAAAATAATCTCCCCATAGGGTAATTGTGGATGGAGAAAGAATAGAACAAGGTGTACAAAATCCTTCCAAGTATGTCTCAATATAATTAACATTGTGAAGGTATCAAAGAAACTCAGGTGTCAATTCAGTTCACAATGACTACAAATAAGTATCATCTTGGGGATCTAAGAAATATTGGAAGTGATTTACAATTCATTGTCGTATTTTAGCTGAAGAACAACGCAAATGAAAGAGAACAACAAATTAGTGAAATAAACAATCACCAAGATAATAAGAAAAATGCTCCAATCTATATAAATAGAATCTAGATAGCTTGTGATCAATTTCTTGCATATTGGATTCATTTAATGCGAAAATAATTTTCATTTTGACTAACCCTATTGGAACAATATGACGACTTGTTCAAAAAAAAAATTCTTGAGTGCTTTCCTTTGTGAAAAATAATTTCAAGAATTCAAAGCACAACAAAAAAAGATAATATATTCAAACAACAAATATTGAATCGAATCAATAATTTTTTCTTAAATACAAAGTATTAAGTATACACAATAGGAGCGACAATACTTTGAAAAAATGGTTAATGAAACAAATAGCTTAGTACATTTAATCACATAAGAAGATGTATACATTTGACCATATTATGGAGAATATTCCCACAAAAAAACCATGGAGAACACACGTACCCAAGTCATGGGAAAACTTGCATCTGAAATTTACGAGCTTATTTTATTAAATATTCACGCAACAGATAGGTATGCAAATAGATTCCCTACCAATAAAGAATTAATTCATAAATGAGCAATGAAAGGGAAACTTATTAAGCTTATTAAATATGTAAATAGATACCATCGCAAATGAAACATTCCCGCATGAAAATGACATGGAACATTCATACCCAGGTTTTGAGAACATTTGCATCTAGTGTTTCGAAGCTTCCCGAAGGAAACATTCACGTAGGAAAAACCTAGGTGACTATGACACCCAAGTTTCAGGGTCCCCAGACCTATTTTATCCAGGATTCATGCAAATGATGCAAATGATCATAGAATATTAGAAACCTAAGATCCAGACAACTAAACCTCGAAAATGAATCTTTACAACCATATCATTAGTTGACCACTAGAACTATTTCGAAGTTGTCATATTTGATATAAATGTAGATTATAGAAATCGTACTATAGTTTCCTCCAGGAAACTAATTAATGCCTTTGTTGTTTTAATGAAATTTCCTAACTACTCCCTTCTCATTAAATTACAGAGAACATTTTCACCTAAGTCGTCGACAGACTTTCATCTGGGGTTCTTGGGCTTCCTAGAGGAATCCTTCTCGGAGGAAAATCCTAGGGAACCACCACATCGAAGTTCTGAGGAAGTTGTATCCGGGATCTCAAGACTTATTTTATACATGATTTGTACAAATAAAGTAAATGATCATATAATCTTAAAAACCTAAGATCTGGATACAATTATAAGCTCGAAAATTATTACAACCATACCACAAGTTTACTAGTAGAATTATTCTAAAGTCACCATGTTTGACTTAAATGTAAATTACATAGGAGTGAAAATATTCAATGTCCAAGACTAATCCAAAAGCATATGCTCCAATGTTACCGAAATATAATATCTCGAGAATTAACGAGAACCTATTTGAGATTTGTATAACAACTAGATATGAAAACAGACTCTTGTCCAAGAAAGCATTAATTGATGAGATAGCAACGAACATGAATCTAATCCATATTTTTTACTATGGCCATAGAGACATCCCTAATGAAACATTCCTGCATGAAAACCATGGAGAAAAATCTTGCTAAATTTTGGGCAAACTTGCATTCGGCATTCTCGAGCTTCCCACAAGAAACCTTCTCAAAGGAAAACCCAGAGAAACCACTACATTGAAGTTCCAAGAAAATTGTGTCTGGGATCCCTAGACTTATTTTATATGGGATTAGCACAATTTATGTAAGTGATCCTATAATTTTAAAAACCTAAGATCCAAACCCTATAAGCTTGAAAATGAACTACTACAGACATACCACTTGTTTATTAGTAGAACTATCTTGAACCCATCATATCTTACTTAAATGTACATTATATAGGAGTGACAAGCTTCAAAGTCCAAGACTTCTCCCAAAGCACAAGGCTCCAACGTCACCGAACTAGAATATCTCGAGAATTAACAAGAATCTATCTAGAATTTGCACAATATCTAGATATGAAAATGGATTCTTGGCCAAGAAAGTATTTATTGATGAGAGAGCAAAGAAAAAGCATCTTATTCATCTTGTTGAATATATCCATAGAGAACATCCTGAACGAAACATTCCCACATGGAAACCATGAAGAAAAATTGCACCTAAGTTTTTGGAAGATAGACATTTGATGTTCCCAGGCTTCTCGGAGGAAAACCCTGGGGAATTATCACATAAAAGCTACGAGGAGCTTGTATCAAGGATCCACATAATTATTTTATATGGGATTCGCACAAATGATGCAAATGATCGTGGAATCTTAAAAACCTAATATCCATACAACTATAAGCTCGAAATTAAATTATTACAGCCATACCACCAGTTTTATAGTAGAAACTAATCCCAAAGCACAAGGTTCCAATGTCACCAAAATAGAATATCTCAAGAATAGATAAAAAAAAATCATTATGGAGGAAACCTTCACGAAAAAAAAAAAAAATCTAGGCACACTTGTTGGAATAAGGAATTACTGAGCGGGGGGCTAAATCAGTAATAGTGAGGTTCCAAAAAAAATTTATGAATAAGTCTTTATTTCTTTCCTATATCGTCAATTAATTATAAGAGCATTCATAAATATTACAAATGAATAGAAATATATGGCATTCACATGTACATACAATCCATCACATGACCAACATACGCATATTGACACAAGTATTTTTATATGGAAACCCAAAGGGAGAAAACCACCATTCGGTTTGTTGTTATGTTGTAAATTAAGAAACTACTTAATTACATAATTTTTTTTTGAGCACCCACTCATAGGAGGCACTGACCCCCCTAATATAGCAAGCACCTACATGCAAAGAGGCACCAACCTCTTATGAATGCAGGCCACCACCTAATCTAGCCATCGTTCTACCTTTCATACAACTTTCAAACTGAAAACAGGGGAAAATACATATATAGAGAAACACCAATCGGGTTCAGTAAAGTATCATATGTATAATATCTCCCCTCTACTATTCCACATGCTCTCTCAACATCACATAACAACACACTATCCTCTGCTCACTCTGCAACACTCTTCTTCAGTTCAACACTCAGGCCATTTTCTCAACTTTCACACATTATACTCCACTCTCTTCATCACATACACAACAATAATATATTCCCCCCTTTTCTCAATGAAAATCATGAGTTTCGTTTCACTCTTGCATTGTCTCTGTCACACACTGGTTGATGTTTCCTCTGTTGACCACCACTCTGCCATTCGCACTGCTCAAGTGACTACTCTGTGAATGGCACTCCATACTATTGTAGCTTTGTTACATAGGAAATTTACCCTTTTTTAACATTGGTAATGGGCTACAAAACGTTTCTCCATAATATGAAATAAATCCTTAGTCCACCCGCACATTCCAACAAGGCTCTCCATGCTTATTCATGGCTCTCCATTCTGTTTTTGTGTCTCTTTTCATGAATTCAACCTCTACACCATTAAATTGAAGAATGTAATTTTCTTACTCACCACTTGTGCTTCCAACCCATCTAACCTTTAGTACTCCTTAGTACTGAAATATCGGAGTCCAAACATCTCTCAACATTACACCATAGTGAAATTTCGGAGCGACGACTTATCATAACTTTATTAAAATGAATGTTACGAAATCATGAAATTATGATTGGCCTTTAGCCCATCTTATGCGTAGCCCCTTATTTTTTTTTCATATGACCAGTTGTTGTGCCTATCTCCATTTCTATTTTCTCTTTCGACATTGGTTCCTTTAAACTAGCTTGACCAAGCGCCAACACATCAGAGCCCCATATATCATAATTTTCTCCAAAATGAATTTATCAAGGAGTTTCAAAACTCCAAGCTCTGATATGTTCCATAATGGCCGAAGTGTCCTCAGACACGTAATCTTATTAATCAGAAAAACAATTACATTTGGAATTATGCAAGAGTTTACACCCGAACAACAAAAGCACTCTTGCAATGAGCTATTTATATTCTCAATGTCCTAACTACCACTAATTATGGATCACTTATTAAATAACAAGTGTCCACTTACATTAAATTCTATTCCAAATAAATAGCTAACAAAAAGCCTAAGATACGACACATTTGGAGAGTCATATCTTGTTACAACAATATGCTAATTCTAAATGTCTCCATTAAATAATTAAATATTATAGAATAATAATTATTAATTTAATATCTTAATTTAATAATTATTTTATTCCAACTTTATAACCTATGATAATATTTTATTTTTGGATCATCTAACATTCCCCCCTATGATCCAAAGATACATTACAACAGATACCAAGTTCATCCCTAAACTTAGTAAATTTTATTCTGTCAAGAGGTTTCGTGAAAATGTCAAAGGTCTAATCTTCTGAAGGACAATAAATTGGCTTGATAACATCCTTTGCAATGAGTGATCTGATATGATGATACTTGGTGTCCACATGCTTTGTCTTTGAATGAAAAACTGGATTATTGGCAAGCTTTATTGCTGACTGATTGTCGATGAATAATGAAGTAGCTTCTGCTAGAAGTCCTGTAAAACTCGGCGCAACCAAACAATCTCAAATGTTGCTTCCCATGCTGAAATGTACTCTACTTCTGTTGAAGAAGTGGCCACTATAGCTTGCTTCTTGCAATTTCAGGAAACAGCAGCTGACCCCATGTTCATTAAGTAACCAGAGGTTGATGCCCTGTCATCAATACTACCAGCAAAATCGGCATCTAAAAATCCACCAAGTACAAATTTTTTATTCTTTTTGTAAAGAAGACCAAAATATTTTGTTCCTTGGATATAACAAAGAACTCTTTTAGCTGCATTCTAGTGGTTGTCTCGTGGTTCCTGCATAAAGTGGGAAAGAATACTAACATCATAAGAAATATCTGGTCGAGTAGTTGTCAGATAAATCAAGCTACCAATAAACTGTCGATAAGAAGTGCTATTCACCATTTCCCCCCCTTCAAATTTTGAAAGTTTCAAGTTTTGTTCCATAGGGGTAAGGACAGGCTTTCAATCCGGCATTCCAAATTGCTGAAGAATTATTTTTTCATACTTACTCTGAGAAATGAAGATCTGAAGTGGACGTTGGAATACTTCAACTCCAAGATAGTAGTGAAGTAGTCCCAAATCTGTCATCTTAAAACCTGCATGTAACTCCTTTTTCACCCATTCAATGTGATTGTCATTGTTTCCTGTGATGATCAAATCATCGACATACATAACCAAAATCACTAGATTTTTACCTTGTTGGCGTACATAGAACTTAGGTGCTTGGTCCCTCTCTATTTTTTATGCAACTAGCTCATAAAATAGAATAAAGGATAGATCAACGACTTAGAAATCAACCTCTTCGAGGGGAAACCTCCTTTACATTACATAAATGAACAATTATTGGACGATTCAAATGACAGAAACCTAATTTATATATATAGGAGTCTAAGGGATCCCAATATAATCAAAGCCTACATAACAATAATAATGTAAAGGCACAACAATAACAATAGTGATCTTCTATGGGGCATAATTATAACACTATGGGGGCTACATGGGCACAACAATAACAATGAGTGGGCTACACTAACAATAACAATAAGGGGCTACACTAGTATTATAGGGACCTAACATGCCCCTCTCCTTCAAAAAAGTGTTGTCCTCAACGCTTCAGTAGTTCTAGATTCTTATATATAAAATTCTCATCCTCCCATGTGGAATCTTCTGCTGGTAATTTCTTCCACTTGATGAGATACTCTACAATTAATCAATTTCGTAGCTATCGAGTTCTTGTTTTTATGACTGCTTCAGGTTCCAATATGATTTTCCCTTCCTGTTCAAGTTCTATAAATATCATTTGAACTAGGAGTTTTTCACCTATAATCTTCTTTAAGCATGAGACATCAAAAACTGGGTGCACTCAGGAAGATGTTGGAATCTCCAATTTGTATGCCATAGTACCAATCTTTTGAAACACCTTGTAAGGACCATATTACTTTGGTGATAATTTATTATCCTTCTTAGCTTGCTTGAGGGACATTTGTTTGTGTGGTTGTAGCCCTAAAAATACACAGTTGCCTACATCAAAACTTCTTTTGTTGAGATGTTGATATGCCTATTGTTTAATTTGATTATGTGCCAAAGTTAGGTTATCCTTTAAGAGTTGAAGAAATTGTTGTTGATTCTCAATGTGATCTTCCACTTCTTGAAACTTATAATTTTATCTTAAAGATGATGTGATGGGCGGTGGATGATATCCATAAAGTGCCATAAATTGGGTCATTTTTGCTGCAATGTGGAAGGAATTTTTATACCACCATTCAACCAAAGGTAACCACTTGAACCAGTGTGTTTCTTTATCAGATATAAAGAAAAGAATATATCCTTCCAAACATGTGTTCACTATCTCAGTTTTTCCATAATAGTGAGGATGATAAGATGAGCTATGAGATAGTTGAGTACCTAGACAAGAAACTAATTTTGTCCAAAAATTTCCAGTGAAAATGGGATTTTTGTTTCTTACAATAATCTTTGGGTTTCCATGTAACTTTTGAATTGTTTCCATAAATGCAGTAGAAACTTTATTGGATTTAAATGGATGAGATAATGCACAAAAGTGTGCATACTTGGTAGTTCTATCAACTACCACCATGATGGCACTCTTTCCTTCGAACTTCGGTAAACCTGTGATAAAATCTATTGAAATATACTCCCACCATTAACATGGAATGGATAAAGGTTGTAGCATACATGGGGTCTTAATTGACTCAACATTATTTTTTTTGCAAACTAAACATTCCGCCACAAAATTTTGAAAATCAGATTTAAGGCCATCCCAAAAAAAATATTTCTTGACACTATGGTAAGTTTTTAAAAATCCTGAGTATCCTACTAAGAGAGAGGTGTGCATTCAAAAATAATATTTTGTTTTAGTTGGGAATTCTTACAAATATATAAGAGATCTTTTTACCATAATGAATCAATTTTCTAGCTAAATGTATTATATGTACTGGTATCTTGCTACAACTTTTGAATGAGTGTCCACACTTCTTCGTCATTCTTCCAATCCTCCACTGCTTTGGTTATCCAATCTAGTTGGATAATAAAATTGGCACAAAGCAATGCTTCCACGTCCTCATCCTTTCTTGAGAGTGCACCAGCAGCAACACTTAGCTTCCCTTTTTGGTAGATGATTTCAAAGTCATATCCCAACATCTTTGTGAGCCATTTTTGCTACTATTCTAAATATAGTCTTTGTTCCAAAAATCATTTAAGGCTATCATGATATTTTTTTACCTTGAAGTGTCTTCCCATTAGGTAAGGTCACCATTTATTTAGTGTGTGTAGTATTTCCAACATTTCCTTCTTATAAATATATTTCTGTAAATAGTTTTCTTTGATTGGATGACTTTCAAAAGAAATGGGTCTTCCTTCTTGCATTAAAACGACACCAATTCCATTTCCTAAGGCATCACATTCCACAATAAAGGTTTTTTTGAATTTTGGCATAACTAACACTGGTGCTTGGTGCATTTCCTCTTAAAGATGTTCAAAGGCCTTAGTTGCTTATGGAGTCCAAGAAAATCCATTTTCTTCAATAACATTGTTAGAGGTGCTTCCGTTCTCCCATAATTCTTAACAAACTTGAGATAATACACTGTTAACCTGAGAAATCATGGTAGATGATTTAGGGTAGTGGGGATTTTCTATTCCTTAATGGGTTCAATTTTGTTAGGGTCTACCTTAACACCTCATGAGATACAATATGACCTAGATATTCTACCTCCTGTACTTCAAAGAAATATTTGGAGGTTTTTTCATATAATTGTTTCTCCTCCAATAGTTTGACCACCCTATCAACATGTTGAACATGATCTTTCCAATAATTGTTGTATATTAGTATATCATCAAAAAATACTAACACAAAGTTTCTAAGGAAGGGTTTGAAAATGGAATTCATCAACCCTTGAAACGTAGAAGATGCATTGGTAAGGCCAAAAGGAATGACCAAAAATTCATAATGACCCTCATGAGTTCTAAATTTTTTCATAATCTCTTTAGTATGCATTCTAATTTGATGATAACCTGAACGAAGATCCAACTTGGTGAAGTAAATTTCCACATGTAATTCATCCAATAATTCATCAATGGCAGGAATGGAAAATTTATCTTTAATAGTGAGCTTTTTGATCTCCCTATAATCTAAACACATGCGCCATGATCCATCTTTATTGTGCACAAAAACTAATGGAGCAGATAAATAACTTTGACTCGGTTGAATTATACCAGCCTCTAGTATTTCTGTAATCATATGTTAAATTTCTCTGTTTTGGGCATAAGCCCATATCTATAAGGCATGATGTTTGGAGGAAAACTTCCTGGAATCAATTGAATAGCATGAGCATGATCACGAATAGGTGGGAGGCCTTTGGGAGTCTCAAATAACTTGGAATGATTGTCCAACACTTTTTGGAGATCTGGAAAAATAAAGGATTTCGATGTTTGACCGTGTATTGACCATAATTTTGCAATTACGCCTCGTTGTTCTTTCTTCAGAAGATTTTTCATGACATTAGAGTTGATTATATTTCTTGATTTCCCTGCGATACCCTGTAATTCAACTTCCTTTCCTTCCCAGAAAAATTTCAAGAAAAGTTCTTGAAAATTAAAAGCTATAGTCCCCAAAGATTCTAACCATTGGACTCATATTACAACATCAACAACACCCATTGGAATAGAAATCATTTGAATATTCAATACATATTCCCCCATGGTTAGATTGATATTATGGTACTTTCCAGAGAAATTTATAGTTCCTCCATTTGCAACCATCACTTCACATTATGGTGCTAGATATAGGAAGCAAATCAATTCCTTGTCTATCTTAAAATGAATAAAATTATGTGTACTACCTGAATCAATCATCATCATTACCTTTTTTATTGATAAATCCTTCTATATTGAGAGTTTTAGGAGTGGTAATTCTTGCCAATGCATTACAAGATATGTTTGAATTCATTTCTTCCTTCTCTAGGGTTGGTTCCTAGTGTATATCCTCCTCTTTTGATGTTTCTTGTTCCTTTTCTTCCTCCTCTTCACAATCTATGTAAAATAATTTATTCTCGGTGCACTTATGACCTTTAGTGTAATTTTTATCACAATTATAACAAATACCTTTTGCTCTTTCTTACTCCAATTTTTTTGGTGTCAACCTTGTAGTTTGTGGAAGGTTAGGAGTAGAAATATTTCCATATTTATAGTTGTGATTGGTAGATTTCACTATTGCCATAATTTTTCTTTCAACTTTTCTTGCCACCCTGAATGCCTTCTCCAATGAATCACGTTCCCAAAGGTGAACCTCATGTTGGATGTTATCCTTTAAATTCTTTATGAATAAATCAATCATATGCTTCTATGGAATACCTTCTACCATGATATTCAATTTTTCGAAGTCCTCAATGGGCTCTACCATTGAACCATTTTGTTTGAGATCTATCAATTCCCTAAAGAAGGTGTTTCTCTTTGTTTCCTCATATTTTGTTATAATTTCCTCCGTAAAAATTGAGCAAGTTTGTGATATTCCCAAATTGGGATTGCTAGCAAGGCATGCCTAAAAAACACATTTTTCAGGAATGGCTGCTACAGCATATGAAATCAGCCCTTGGATCCCTTGGATCTGATAATCTAAGACCCAAATCCAAGAGGAGATCTAAAAAAAATAAAACTAGGTAGGTTAAACAGATCTTTGACACCCAGTATGGCTTGAAAAATACCCAAGGAAGGGACTGCAACAATACAAAAGAACATTACCCAAAGAATAACGCAGTTTTATATAGCAGTAGCAAGAGACCAATTGAAAGTTAAAAAATAGATTATACAATGGTAAATCAGATTTACAATGTGGCCCAATCCATGTACAAGAGAAATATGGAGACTTTCATGAAGAAAAACCCTCTAAAAGAGATATTGCAACAATATATTTCACTGCAAAGCCTTGACAACGTTATTTCTATGGGTAAACAGCAACTGTAAGCTTCAACTCAGATCTCCTCTTTCATTTATAGGATAAAATCCTTGCAAAACCCTAAACCATGTCAAAGGTATAGCTCCTTTCACATGTGAAGCCTCCAACTAGATCTACGCAGTGCATCTAGGAGGTACATTGCATCTAGACAGCGCTGTGGATTTGGTCCTGTTGACCCAGTCAATTGTCACAATCCCTTTCACACATAAGGGAGTTTTATTAAGGCAGCCCAGATTTAGCCTTTTTTACATGGGAATTGATTTATTTTTCTGTTTTAGGAGTTTAATTTATCCTCCATTACAATCTTATTCTTGCAACATGAAAATGAAAACAAAATAGTATATTCCTATTAGCTTGGGATAATTAGGAACATTACAATCCTCCCCTCCAAAATGTTGCTTGTCCTCAAGCAACTGATAAGGTGAGTGTTGCAACTCATCTCCTCCTCCATTGGTGTCACAAACAAGGATATGCTTCTCTCATAAGCTAAGTGATCACCAAACCATCCATCCATGACTTGTTCCAAAAATGTTATAATGAAATGCAAATAGCTTATCTCATGAGGAAACAATAAATCACATGAAGCAATCATGGTCTTCCCAATGCCCTCCCTGAAATATAAGACATAAAGTAGATGGAGTTTAGTCATCCCATAGGGCACATGCATGCCTTCCCTCCTTCCTCCATACATCCCCATAAAAAGTACAAGTACATCATCAATATAGGGGTTCAAAACAATGTACAAAAAAACAGAAATTTGTGCATATGGAGGTGGATCATAGTCCCACATGTGGAACCAGCGCAGAGCATCCCCTGCCTACATCAAACCAGGATGTGGTAAGTTTTTTTCCCACCACTTTCTTGCTTCCCATGCAATCTCCCATATCTGAAAGTGTGAGATATATTTGGTTCCTTTGGGAAGCACCCATCATGATGAAAAATCCCCCTTGTTCTCCCAAGGGAGTGGCCCATTTCAGAAATTTTTGGGACCTAATATTGTCCATGAGGCTTACAAAATATATTACTCCTCCATGGAGTCATGGCCTGCAAAAACATGGTGTAAGAATGCATGAAATCAGAATATAAAATGCATGTACTAAGAACATGCTCTTCACCAACAATCCTCCTCATATTAATGGAGTGGTGCATAGATCTACTCTCTTCTTCTAGGGAAGAAAGAGAGGGTTGATTTAACTCTTCCTTAGAGTCATGTTTATGCTCCAACTCCACAATTTCCATGCATCTTCGACAATTCTGATATAGTTCTCTCTCAAAGCCCTTCCAATAATAGCTCCTCAAAATGATATTGTTGAGATTCATAGAATAGGTGTGGCTGAAATTGAACTCTTCATAAGCCCTCTGTAGTAAATCCTCCTTGAGCTTGGAAGATATAGACAAGAATATCCTGCCATGATTATAGATGAATCCATCAAGGATTGAATATATCTCTTCATGCAACCAGTCATCAAGAATCATGCAAGTATGAAGATCCTTGGAATATTCCACCAGGAGTTGGGATTTCCAATAGGGATCTAATGTGCCCAACAATGACAGCACTGATAGAGTGTCATCTGAAGTGTCTTTCATGTTGTTTTTCTTCTCCTTGACATTTCCCATGTCAAAGGTGTATGTTGGAAAGCCAAGCTTCCCATTTTCCTCCTCCTTGACATCTCCCATACCAAAGGTACAAGGTGGAAGGTTGCCAGTCCTTCCTTGTTGCCCTCCTTGCTCATGCACATGCTCAAAAGAAGATGGAAGTTCTTGGAAGTTAGTCTCCTTTGGGAGGCTATAATATATCCAAAACCTCCTTGGTTTTGCCAAAGTATGCATGTGTGACCACCATCTCTCATCATGTATAGAAAAGGATCCTCCAAGAAAGTTTGTCTTCTGATTCAAGGATTGCCTTCCTTGCTTTAGGACGGTGTCAACCTCCATTCTTGCAACATATTTTCTCAACACAGTATGAGATGAAAGAATGGATAGTGATTTCAAGGGAAAAATTCTTTCCCTCCCCTTGTACTTTTCCCATACTCTCAGTGCTGAAGCATGGTCTTCTAATGCTCCCTTCCTTCTTGGATCTATGGAAGGAGCATCAATGCATGAAACATATTTCATCAGATCTGAATCAGGTGGTCTCCCAAGTGGTATATCACAAGATAATGATGTCTCATGGCTCATTCCCATGTGAAAAATAGATGGGAACTTATTATGACTGCTTCCACTGCACAAATTCATCTCTGATTATTGTGTGGAAGTATCATGATAAGGAGAAGTTGGAGCAACTCCACCTTCTTCTTCTTCATCACCCACCTTCTGCAAGTTCTCACAGTCTAAGGTGCTCCCTTTAGATGTAGTTAACTCATGAACACCCATCATCTCCTTGGTGTCAAGAGTCTTGATAATAAATTATTGATTCATCATAGTGTGTGGTCCAAAAATTGGATGCAATGTTGGAACACATTTCCTCCATTGTTTTGTCTCTTTGTCTATCAACATAGACACATGCTACTTATCCTCTTCATGTATAGGATCCTTGGGGCCTTCTTGCAAAGATACAAGAGCCCTCTTAGTGGAAGCAATGGCTTCATCTCCATCTCTCAATAAAAATAGATCTCCTCCTGTTGTCACAGCATTGGAGGAACCTTTCAATTCTTCTTGTTTCTTTTCCTCATCAATGGAGTATGCCTCATCAATAAGAGATCATTTTTCTTGATCTATCCTTGAAAAAAGAACACTCATTTCTTCTTCTTGAGAAGAAGGTTATTTTTGAAGTGGGGCCTTTGCCCTTGGCAATTCATGTAGCAGGTCTTTAACCCCTTCAAAAATGTTTTGAAATGGAGTTATCTTCATGGATCTTTCCATCTCATGCAAAGGTTTTGATTTCTTGGGCTTAGTTTTTTCACCCACAGAAATTCCAGATCGCATAGAATCAAATCTTTTCACTAACCTCTTAGTGAACTTTGCATAAGTACAGATGTTTACATTTTTCAATGAAGAAGACTCAAATAACCACCAGGCATATGCTTTACCCTGGAGGTGCAGCACTGCTACCCTTATGGCTTCTTCTTTAGAAACTTGATGCAACTGAAAATATGTGTCCAGCTTCCTTACCCAAGACTTGGCTGAGCTCTCAGGTGACCCATCAAAAGTAGGTAGAAAATTTCTACCCAAGGTTTGCTGCATGCACCCTTTTCTTCTCATATTTATGCTAGATCTTCTTTCTCCTTTGAGTTGACAAAACTCTGGGAAGCTCAGATGCTCTTTGAATATTTTATACTGAGATTCATATTCTTGGAGATAGTCACCAAGAGTCTCCTCTTTTGGTGTCTCTCCTTCTTCTTCTCCTCTTGCAAGGAATGTAAGCATGCTACAATGTTGTAGATACGATTGTGTGGCTGAATGCTCACACACATCATATGAAGTAGTGGGGATTCCTTCATGTAATAACATTTTCAAAATATCTACTTTTCTTTCATTCCTCACTCCCATGATTTCATTCTTCAGCTCATGCATATTTTGGAATAGAATTCTTAAAAACTCTTTCCCAATCAATCTTCCAGATGAAGGGTTTGGACCCTTATCTTCTGTGTATTCAATGTAACTACATTTTTTCATTAGTATTTTCTTTCCATGAAAATAAATATTGGCTCTTCAATAAGAAAATAATAGGCTGTGCCAAGATAGATGCTTTTATACCACTGTAATATTCCCAAATTGGGATTACTAGCAAGGCATGCCTGAAAAATGCATTTTTCAGGAATGGCTGCTACAACATATGAAATTAGCCCTTGGATCCCTTAGATATAGTAATCTAAGACCCAAATCCAAGATGAGAATAGAAAAAAATCAAACTAGGTGGGTTAAATAGATCTCCGACACCCAGTATGGCTTGAAAACTACCCAAGGAAGGGACTGCAGTAATACAAAACAACACTACCCAGAAAATAACGCAGTTTTAGATAGCAGTAGCAAGAGACCAATATGAAAGCTCAAAAATAGCTTATATAATGGTAAATCAGATTTACAATGTGGCCCAATCCATGTAGAAGAGAAAGATGGAGACTTTCATGAAGAAAACCCCTCTAAAAGAGGTACTCCAACAATATATTTCAGTGAAAAGCCTTGACAACATTATTTCTATGGGTAAATAGCAGCTGTAAGTTACAACTCAGATCTAGGATAGATCTGTGTACAAAATATTAGATCTATATCAGATTTGTACACTACACTGTTTCTATTTTACATACCCTTTTGGGTTTTCAGCAAAACATGAAGCACAAAGAGTAGATCTGAGATCTACTGCAGCAGATCTGTAGAATGATTTAGAAATTCTGAAGTAGATACATCAATGAATAGATCATACCTGAAGCATACATGTATTAGATGGCTAATCCATGGATCACCACATTGTAAGGAAGCCTCATTTACACCAGAGATCTCTCCTCCAAATAGTTGCCAAACACCCTGCAACTTCTCACTTGTAAAATAACGTAGTCTAGGGAGATAAACTACACTGTAGGCTTGATGTAGAGTTTGGCCTGATGCCAAGTTTTATATTTGAAGCTCCAATCAGCTAATACACTCTTGCTAATGGGATATAAGGCTTTCCCACTGAAAACAGGCACTAGTATGGCCTAGATCTGAATAGATCTAGCCTCCACTTGTTGATTCTTACAAGGAAAACCAAACCCTCAACAGGATTTGAGTTGTAGTTGGAAGAATATCTTGGCCAAATGCCTGATAGTGGACAATAAATGCAAGAATCTTCCAAGAGGCCTCTCAAGGAAAGAGGTGGGATTCCCGATCAGTAACACCCAGTGCTAAATAGCACTATTCTTAGCTAAACAACTAGAGAATGAGAAGTGTATAAACAGACAAATCCTTCCAAGATAATATGTTCAAAAACCCCTCTCATGCTGCTCTCCTCTTTCATTTATAGGATGAAAGCCTTGCAAAACCCTAAACCATCTCAAAGGTTTAGCTCCTTTCACATGTGAAGCCTTCAACTAGATCTGCATTGTGCATCTAGGAGGTACATTGCATATGGACAGCACTGTGGATTTGGTCCTGTTGACCCAGTCAATTGTCACAATCCATTTCACACATAAGGAAGTTTTA
Source organism: Pinus albicaulis (assembly GCA_034641835.2). Lineage (NCBI taxonomy): Eukaryota > Viridiplantae > Streptophyta > Pinopsida > Pinales > Pinaceae > Pinus > Pinus albicaulis. Next base: position 942,024,682 of record CM076579.1, on the reverse strand, counting down.
TCAAGGCAACCCAGATTTAGCCTTCTTCACATGGGCATTGATTTATTTTGTTGTTTTAGGAGTTTAATTCATCCTCCTTTACAATCTTATTCTTGCAACAAGAAAATGAAAACAAAACAGTATATTCCTATTAGCTTGGGCTAATTAGGAATATTACAAAGTTACAAGTGGTTTACGAGAACAAAGCCATCGATACCATACAAAGTGATTGGTTTCTAAATATAAAATTGCAATGTGTACCTTTTGTGTGTTTTTCACATTATGGAGATCAAAATATTGCTCCATCTATAGTATCCATGTTACCGGATCCTTGCCATAAAATTTCATCATATTGATATTTGGAATATGGTGGGTCTTGAATCCAACATCAGAGTCTATGAAATCATCATTAACATTTCTTTTTTTCTCATCATGAGTTTCATTGACTACCTTTTCACCATTAGGAATCATTTCTTGTAGCAACTTTGTCAAACCTTCCAAGTTCACGTTCATGTCTGCCATGTTGCCTTTCAGTTTTTCTTCTATACTATCGATCTTAGCTTGCATGCCATCAATATTAGCTTCCAAGCCATTCTTCATACCATCCCTCTAAGCTTCCATTTCTTTCATCAAACCATCAATCTTAGCTTCCATTTCATTTTTGGTTACTTTTTGCGAGAGTGAAATTTATTGCGCTTGGTCTCGTAATTTTGATATATCATGTTGCACTTCTTCCTGTTCATGCATCATAGTAGAGATTTATGAGGGCTTAATGGGTGTGTAATTATTTTTGGGAGGCATTATAGAACCCAAATCAATGCTTCAATATGCCCCTGGAATCACTTCAAACTGATTTTTTAAACAAAAGTTATGCGATTTTTTTTTAAACACACCTTTTGCTTGCTTTTGAGGAGCTTGATATTGAACCTGATGTATCTCTGTGATTTTAGATCCCCAGGATTTGAAATTTAGTCCTATAGTATCCCTTTGAGTTTTACTTCCAATGCCACAGGTGAGACCTAATTTGGATTCTTCAAGGCAAAGTTATGCCGATCTCCCACAATGACCTAATTATGGACTGGTTCAGTAGAGAAAACTCGTACATCATGCCACATGTCATTGTTTCGACCTTCAGCTCTAAAATCAATATTAAATAAACTAAAGTATATGCATTTTAAGCTACTTTTTACAAAATTCAATTTTGATTCCTGAAACGAAAGTTATGACGATTTTCCCTTGGTCTAATGTTTGAGATGAAATTATGGAGCTTGCACAAACACTAATTTCCACAGATCATATCTTCGAAAATATTGCAAACCTAGATCTGAAATTTTTACATGAATTTCATCAAGATTTCGGGTCCACATGGTAAAAAATTCAACTTTTGAAGCCTTGTAGAAAATATTTTATAGCGATAATTCCAAGATGACATGTTTGAAGAAGAAAAACCCTAGAATCCCAAGCTCTTATACTAAATGTTATGCAACCATATCACAAAATAGAAGAAAAGATATATCAAAGACTTAGAAATAAGCCTCTTTGAGGGGATAACCTCCTTTACATTATATAAATGAACAATTCTTGGATGATTCAAATGAAAAAAACCTACTATCTATATATAGGAGTCTAAGGGGTCCCAATATAATTAGAGCCTACATAACAATAATAAAGTAAGGGCACAACAATAGCAATAGTGGGATTCTATGGGGCACAATAATAACACTATGGGGACTACATGGACACAAAAATAACAATGAGGGGGCTACACTAACAATAAAAATAAGGGTTTACACTAGTATTATAGGGACCTAACATTATGCCCTTGGCTTTGATTCTACCACAACCATGTTCCAATCATACATCAAAGACCCTTTCCTTGTAACCTTTTAAATTTTTAATTATAACACAGATACAATGTCTCCTAACTCTAAAATTCCAAACTCTGAAATGACGTCATGTTGAGGTCATCATTTCCATGTGGCACCTCCTTAGTGGTGACACGTGTCACACGAACTTGCCCAATTAGGCCACCGAAAATGCCAAATTTGACTGCCACGTGTCCACCATACAATCACATCATGTTGACGTTATTTTCCATGTCAACGCCTTAGTGCTAATCACATATTTCCATGTGTACTATTGGAGAAGAGAGAAAGGGTTTCTCGGTCCTTGGTTTTTCAATGAATTCCTTTGTATTTCATCTTCCTCACAAACCTCGACACTTTCAAAGAATTGAAATTTATAAGTACTTACAATGTACTAAGGTTCAAAAATATCTAGGCCCAAGGTTCTGATATCCTACCATGTGTCATGTCTTGAGGAGAGAGAAAGATTCCCTCGGTCCTTATTTTTGCAAGAAAATTCCTTTGTAAGCTTTGTTTTCTCCCTGATATTCAGCCTTCCGACCTTCCGAAAATCAGCTCTGATATTTTTCTTTCCCCTTTCAGGTCTCTTTTAAATAAACTTTCAAGGTTCCTATGTGCCACACCTTCCAAAAATTGGCTCTGATATTCATCCTACTCCTTTCGGGTATCTTTTAAAGAGTCTGTCGAGGTTCCTATGTTCTGATATGCCATTTGCTGCGAGGTTTTGATATTGGGTCCTGATATTTTGCCTGCTCAAGAATCGTATTAGAAATTTTCTCAAAAGAATTATGAGTTATGAAATTTCAATATGTCAACATTACAAAGTTCCCAAGACTCCGATTATTGATATTTTTATTTCTCTTGTTGCCCTAGTTTCGAAATCAGCCTACTCCTAACTACTTCAAACTCCTTACTTCGGCTATCAGTATCTTTAGATCACGATGGCCATTTCTGGACTTCCACATACCGTTGGAAATATTATTCAAATAAATTTCTAGTGGAGAAGGTTCCATGCAGTCTTGAAGCCCATTTGATACCTAAAACATAGTTGCGAACTCTCTGCGTCAATGCTAGTTCGGTTGACATCAATGCCAACATACCAAATCATTAGGGGAATTTTGAGGTCTAAAATAGGCCTCCTAAAAAAAATGTACAACCAAAATAAACTTTATGAGAACCAATGATGTCAACCATGTGGGATGATTCACCATTTTTGGAGTAAAAAATTAAAAATATTAAAAAAATAATAAAATAATAAAACTACTTTTTCAACTCGTATTTTCAACTTATCTCCCTAAGGTTTCACTCAATTTTCGAGTGGGAGTACTCGTTGGATGCAAAATTTAATTCCTCATCCAAGGCATACCCATGTTTCATACTTTTTATGGACCGTGCTACACGAAAAAAGAGAAATACATGAAAAAACGTGATTGCAATCACATTTTTCATGTATTTCTCATTTTTCGTGTAGCAGAGTCCATCAAAAGTATGAAACATGGGTACTCCTTGGATGAGGAATTAAATTTTGCATCCAACAAGTACTCCCACTTGAAAATTGAGTAAACCCTTAGGGAGATAATTTGAAAATACGAGTTGAAAAAGTAGTTTTTTCTTTTTCCCCTCTAAAATTTGATGATGTAATCAAATATTATTTTATTATTTCCACTATTATTTTATAATTTCCTAAGGCCCATTTTATACCTAAAAATTCCCCTAATGGCCACAATCATACAATGTCAATTTTCCAACAATATCCCCCTTTGGAATTAATGGAAACAACATAAGCTCCCCCTAAAACCAGGCATGGTCTTCTTCATTTGTGTTCTTCTTCGATGCACCAGTAATTTTTTCCAATTTTGGTATCAATGGAAATTGATGCTCTTCAAAAATCCCCCTAAACCACTACAACCTACTCTTCAATTGATCCCACATGTTGAGTAGCTTCCAACACACATTATAATTGAGTCATTTCGGAGGATGAGTCATAACCCCTATATGTTTCTTGAGATATTCACAGGGTTATCTTGCTAGTGGCTTAGTAAATATGTTTGCAAGTTGGTATTTAGTGGCCACATATTCAAGTCGAACAACATTGGCTGCAACTTTCTCTCTTAAGAAATGGAACTTGATAGGGATGTGCTTGGTCTTTGAGTGCATGAAATGAGTCTTAGGGATACTGATGGCACTAGTATTATGACACATAATTGGAATGGGATTATTAAAATTTTCCTTAACGTCCTTCAAGGTCTTCTTCATCCATAGAATTTTCAAGCAACAAGTGGACGCTGCAATATACTTTTCTTTGACAGTTGATAAATAAATGGAGGCTTGTTTCTTGCTGACCCAGGACACTAAGAAGTTTCCCAAAAATAATGTTGAACCTGAGGTGTTGTTCCTGTCATCAATAATTCCTTCCCAATTAGCATCAGTATAGGCCTCCAGCTTAAACTCTTTGCTTTTAGCATACCACATTCCATCATCATTTGTTCCTTGAATATATTTGAAAATCCTTTTGACAGTGATGACATGCCTTTCATGAGGAAAAACTTGAAATCTAGCCATAAGACCCATTACTTGCATGATGCTTGGTAGAAAATTTGTGAGATACATCAAGATTCCTTTCATGGATTTGTACTCAGTATAATTTACCATCGATGTCTCATCTTCTTTACATAATTTTCAGCCCATAACCATAGGTGTGCTAACTGGTTTGCAATCTTCCAACCCAAACCTATTCATAGTTTCTCATAGGTACTTTTGTTGGGAGATATACACCCCATTTGTTTATTGAGAAATTCTCAATCCTAAGTAGAAATACAACTCTCCAATCATGGACATCTCAAACCATTTATGCATACAGTTTGCGAATTAATGTCCCATTTGTTCCAGATTGCTGCCAAAGATTATATCATCTACATAAACTACTACAATTAGTAGATGATCATCTTCAAACTTTATGTATATATTTTTGTCTATAGTACTTTTCTTAAATCCTTGTTGTTGAACGTATCTATCCAGTCTTTCATACCAAGCTCTGGGAGCTTGTTTGAGTCCATATAAGGCCTTATTTAGTTTGCACACAAACCCTTTATCTTCATTGAGCATGAATCCTTTTGGCTGCTTAAAATAAACCTCTTCTTCCAAATATCCTTTGATAAATGCAGAACTCACATCCATGTGATATACCTTGATGTTTTTATGACTGGAAAAGGCAAGAAAAATTCTGATAGTTTCTGGTCTCACTATTGATACAAAGGTTTCCTTGAAATCTATCCCCTCTATCTGGGCATACCTTTTTAGACCAAACGAGCGATGTTCCTAATTGCTTGACCTTGCTCATTTAGCTTGTTTTTTAAACCCATTTTTTTCCTATGAAATTTTTCTCTTTGGATCTTGGAACAAGCTCCCAAGTGTCATTCTTCTCAATTTGGTCATGTTCTTCATTCATATATCTCACCCAAAACTTGCCCTCACTTTCCTGGTTGATATTTTTAGGCTCAATCTAATATAGCAGAGAAATAATTTCACAATTTGAACTTTCAAAAATTTTCCTCCTCGTATGAAAACCATGTATTTGATCTCCAAGAATTTGACTCTCGGTATGTTCCTTATGTACATACATGGAAGGTGTTTTAGGCCTTGGAGTTGTGCTCACTTCCATGTCTTCATTATTTGAATCTGCTTCATATTTATCTAAGGGCCTAACATCTAAATTTTATTCTTCGTTTGAGTTCATGTTTGCTTTGGAGGACTTAGGTTGTGAATCTATTTCATCTACTACTACATCAATGCAATCATCAACCTTATTTATATTTTTTTTGTAACACTTGTATACTTTACTTCGAGCAGAGTACCTGATTAATATACCCTCATCAGCGCATGAATCAAAATTTCTGAGATTTTTATCATTCCATTTGATAAATCACTTGCTCCCAAACACCTTGTAGTGTTTAACTGATGCATGTCTTCCCTTCCACGAATCATAGGTAGTTTTATCACCATTAAGCCTAAGTTATGTTCTGTTTGATAGGTATATTGTTGTTTGTGTTGCTTCACCCTAGAATATGTGAGGTGCATTTGCGTCATTCATCCTATATCTGGCCATTTACTCGATTGCTATGTTCTTTCCCTAAACTACATTTTTTGTGGAGATCTAGCCACATAATATTGCCTCCTAATGTCATTCTCTTCACATAATTCTTCAAAATCTCTTTAAATGTATTCTCCTCCTCTTTCTGATCTTAAGCATTCAATATTTAGATCTTTCTCATTTTCTACTTGAGTTTTATTTTTTTTTAAATGCTCAAATTCTTCTAATTATTGTTTTAAGAGCACGATCCAGGTGGCCCTGGTAAAATCATCAATGAGCATCATAAAATACTTTTCACCTCTTGGGATTTTTTCTCTAGTTGGGCCGCAAATATCTGTGTGAATTAGCTCCAGTGGTATTGATGAAGATAACTCTTTTGTATTGAAATGTGTCATAATCTTCTTACCAAACTGACATGACTTACAGATTGAATTATCAAACCTTGACAGTCTTGGAAAACCTCTCACAACTCCCAGCTTGTTGACTCTAATCAAACTATCAAAATTCATGTGACCAAGTCTTTTGTGCCACAACCATGCTTCATTCGTCTTGTTTAAATAGAAATTTACTCTGGAATCATCAAACACATATATATTATTGTGAGTTCTAATTGTATTTCCCACCATCTTTCCATATTTCTCATTTCAAATCTCATAGTCCTTGGATCGAAATTTCACATCATAGTCATTGTCACACATTTGTATTACATTAAGCAAGTTGTGCTTGAGACCTTCCACATACAACACATTTTGGGCTTTCATCTTGTAATCAAGATTGACTATGCCTTTACCCTTAATTCTTGTTGGGTAATTATTGTTGAAAGTGACATTGTTCCCTCTGTCTTTTTCTTCTAGCATAAAAAATCTTCTCTTATCCCCCGTCATATTCTTAGAAAAACCACTATCCACATACCATTTGTTCTCTTTATTATGTGCTAATAGATCAAGTCCACATTGCATGTTCTTTTAAGTTTTTCATTTCCAATTGCCCTTATCCTTTCAAGAAGTTGGCTACCAAATAATTTGGGACTTAGATGGGTATTGAAACCTTCTTCTGCATTCACTTGCCTTGTGCCAAAAATTATTGCATTTGAAACATTGAACATCACTTAATAGGGGAGAGAAGGAATTCTGATATCTGAGAAGAGATGTTGGAGATCTAAAATTATGATACTTATTATATCTGGGATTTTCATCTCTTTCAAATTTGATCCTTCTACAATCAACAACCTTGTGTCCAAAGATATGAAATTTATAACAATAACCACAAAATAAATAAGTGTACCTTTTGTTCGAAGGCTTATGAGTTTGTGCATGAAGGTATCTCTATTGTTTGGTTGATTGATTCATTCTCCGTTGGTGTGGCTCCTTGGGGTGGATGGAGTTATTATTCCAGGGATGATCTCCTATTTACATTGCTACCTTTGTGTATTCATTTATTCTTTCTTGAAGCATATTTGCATAGCTTTGCAATTCCTCAAATCTGGCTTACCTCAAGTTTATATTTCCCAAAGAATATTCTTGTTCTCTAGAGTATCCCAGGATTGTCTTGTTTCCTAAAGACCTTTGATTCTTTAGAATTTGATCTAGATTTCTTGTTCATTCTGCAAAATTTTAATTTATACCTTTCTTGTTCTCCACTCTCTCAAGATCTATTCTCACGAAGACAACCTCTGCCTCGATACTCTCACAATTTTCTTCCCATTCATGGATCAAATCATGAAGAACTTCTTCCTTTCTCTTAGCTTCTTATAATTTGACTTTCAAGGAAAATTTTCATCTTTGCATGTTTTTGTGATTTTTTCCTTCTGCACCTTGAAAAAATCTTGTTTTAAATGCTTGTTCTCTTCTTCTAGTTTCTCACATGTTCCCTTTTTTTCTTCTATTAGAAGGGATAAACTATCTTTCATTTTAATGGGTTCTTCAAGTTTATATTTTTGATAAAAAGAACTCCTCATTTTTCTAGTTGTACATACCTTCTTCAACACACTACAGTTGTTATTTTAGCTAGATTTTCTTTTTCCTGATCTTCTTTAACTCATCAAGAGCACCGTTGAGTTCCCCTTCAAAGTCCACTACTCCTACTTCTTCTTCTTCCTCTTCAAATTCAGTAATATTTTGTTTAGATAAATGTCTTTTCAGATTAATCACACCATTAGGATTTGGTCAACGTTTTGAACCAACTAGTGTGGTTCATCCCCGGGACAAGGTAAAAGGCCAATTGATATTATTGAATAAATAGTGTGGATGCATCATTGCCCAAAATTAGCCTAAGAAAACTAGTCATTAACAACTAGCCGTTTAGGACTAGCCATTTAAAAACTAGTAGTTATTGAGGTAGTTAATTAGTTGCTTAAAATTATTAAGCAATAAATAGATATTGACCCAATAAATAATATAATAAATAATAATTTTTATTAGATAATGGGTTAGTTAATTAGTTAATTAAAATTATTAAGAGAAACCTAAATATTGACCCAATAAATAATATAATAATAAAATAAGAATTATTATTATGTAATATTTAATTAGAGTTTTAAATTGATTAATAAAATTTTTAATTTAAAAGATATTATAATAAAATGTATTATGTAATTTTTAATTAAAATTATTTAATTGATTAATAAATATTAAAATAATAGATAGCATTTTTATATTAAAAGAATTTATTACTAGGGGGTAAAATATATACAAAATCAAGGAAAAGGAAGAAGAGGAGAAATAAGCAGGGACCCAAAAATATATATTAAAATGTTCAATTGATAAATAAAATTTTATTTTACAAAGAACGAAAAATTTATTCGTAAGATACTAAGATACATAAGGGATTAAAAATATAAAGGGTAAGCGATTGAAAATATAAAGGGTAATATATAAAAAAAATAAAACATAAAGAGTCTAACAGACAAATTCTAGGGACAAAGGAGACAAGACAAAAGAAGAGAAAGGAGGGGGGGGATTTAAAGGGGGAGCAGGAAAAATAAGCAAGGGGGGACCAAAAATAAAAAATAAAATAAAATATAAATATAAATATAAATAAAATCAAAATTATTTACCTAGACAGAGCTGGAGTCCAGCTTTTACTCAACTTCCAACCATCATCCCTATTGAGATTCTTAGCATGTCACTCGATCTCAATGGCTTCCCTAAGCTTCCTATGATGGAAGTGGTCAACCCTAGCGATGACTTTGGAGTCTTCAATGCAAACATCGTGACACAATTTCTCCACATGTTCTGCAAGAGAAAATGTGTAGGATCGATTGTGCCTAATGTCTGCAGCATGCTCTTGGATTCTCTGTCTAATGGATCTGCCTATTTCACCAATGTAGGGTGTGTCACAAGAACAAGGAATCATGTAGACACCCTTCATGTCTTTAGGGTCGATACGCTCCTTGACAGATCTGAGAGAATTTCTCATCATACAAAGGGGTTTAAAAGCAAAGGATACATTATTCCTTCTAAGGACATGGGAAATTTTGTCCATGGTTACTTGGATAAAAGGGAGGTGAACCTTGGAAACAAGATCCACTCAAGAAGATTTTCCTTTTAATCCATTTGGAATTTTTGAAAGTCCTTATGGCTCTCAGACCTATTATACCCCTTTTTCTCAAAGACTTCAAGAAGATGGGATTTCTCTGACTCCAGGTGGTCGTCGTTATAAATCCTAAGAGCACGAGTAGCAAGGGTGCAAAGAACACCAAATTTTTGCGCAAGAAAATGATGAGACCCAGCATGAAGATATTTTTCTGTGTGATTTTTCTTGCGAAAAACTTGGTGGGAAATGGATCCATCCTCCCTTCTAGAGAGAAGGATATCCAAGAAATGAAGGGAACCATCAACTTCAACCTCCATGGTGAATTTGATTGAATCTGACAAGGAATTTAGGTGCCCAAGAAACAGAAACAACTTCTCCCTACCATGGGGCCAAATGACATAGGTGTCATCCATGAATATCTTCCATTTCCTAGGGTGAAATGGAGCAGAGGAAAAGGCCTAGATTCGAAATCCTCCATAAAAAGGTTAGCAACTATAGGAGAGAGAGGGGATCCCATAGCTACACCACAAGTCTGCTCATAGAACTCACCTTGAAAATTGAAAAAGGTCGAGGTGAGGCAGAGGCCTACTAACTTAGTGGTGTCTTTGTCAGAGATTCGATTAACAACATCAATGGCTTCCTTGATGGGGATTTTGGTGAATAATGAAACAATGTCAAAGCTGACTAATAATTCCCCAGGTTCCAATATAATGTCCTTCCATTCATTGAGGAAGGAGGTCGGATCCTTAACATAGGAGTCAGTGTGACCCACAAGGGGTTTAATATTTTGGGCCATGAATTTGGAGGGACCACCTATTGTGTTAACAATAGGTCTCAAAGGGGCCATTGGTTTATGAATTTTAAGCAAACCATAAATCCGGGGGGTGATGGGATTGCTCTCAATAATTTTTCTAGAGAGAGGATTTAGAGAGGGAACTGATTTAATGGAAAGAGAAATCTCCTTATAAATATGCTTCAGGGGATTCTTTTTAAGCTTAACGTAACTGCCACTATTAGCAAGATGGTCAGACATTTTTCTGACATAGTGATATTTATCCAAAATGACTATGGCACCACCTTTTTCCACCTTGAGGATGAAAATGTTGGGATTGTCCCTCGGGGATTTCAGGGCAAGAGCCTCAAGCTTACTCAAGTTTCTTTTGGGAGGCTTAGCCTTCCTTAGAATAATGGAACAATCTTGTCTAATAGTCTCCTTGACATTATCAGGAAGATTCTTGATGCCATATTCAATGCTACAAATAATGTCATCAATAGGAATCTTCTACAGGGCGAAGGCGAAATTAAGCCCCTTGTCAAGGAGACTGAAAACAAAAGGATCAAAACTCAAGCTAGAAAGGTTAAATATATTTTTTGGCCCCCACTTGCTTATTTCTCCTCTTCTTCCTTTTCCTTGATTTTGTTTATATTTTAACCCCTAGTAATAAATTCTTTTAATATAAAAATTTTATCTATTTTAATATTTATTAATCAATTAAATAATTTTAATTGAACATTAGATAATACATTTTATTATAATATCTATTAATATAAAAAATTTATTAATCAATTTAAAACTCTAATTAAATATTACATAATAATAATTCTTATTTTATCATTATATTATTTATTGGGTCAATATTTAGTTTTCTCCTAATAATATTAAATAACCAATTAACTAACTCATTAACTAATAAAAATTCTTATTTATTATATTATTTATTGGGTCAATATTTATTTATCACTTAATAATTTTAATGAACTAATTAACTACCTCAATAACTACTATTTTTTAAAGGGCTAGTCCTAAATGGCTAGTTTTTAATGGCTAGTTTTCTTAGGCTAGTTCCGGGCAATGATGCATCCACACTATTTATTCAATAAGATTAATTGGCTTTTTACCTTGTCCTGAGGATGAAACATATTAGTTGGTTCTAAATGTCGACCAAATCCTAGTGATGTGATTAATCTAAAAAGACATTTATCTAATCTATGGATCACAAAAGTATCAGATCTAGTATTTTGTTTCTTGGAGTCTCCATCAAATTCCATAAGTAAATACTCATTTGAATTATTTTCTAAATATTTCTCACTTTCTTATTCTAGTGTGTAGCTATCCTCTTTGGAATAGAGCTCCTTTTTCTTGAAGAACTTATTCTTCTGATGTGTTTGAGATTTATTTCTAAATTTTTTTTATCATCTTCCTTTTCTTTCCTTTCTGTGTAAGGGAATTTGGATGAAAAATGTCCAACTCTTCCACAGTAAAAGAATTTAAAGGGAAACTTCCCTTATACTTTCTTGAGCCACGCTTTAATTTCCTGCTAAAATGAGCTAGCTCTTGATCAGATTCATAGTTGGAGCAATCTTCATGGTATTTTTTCTCCTTGTCCTTCTTGGACACTCTGAACGTTGCCTCCTTGGGTTCAAACTTATCTTTTCCTATTATCATCTCATAGGATGTGAGAGTACCGAGCATCTGATCCATCTTGAGTTTCTTTAATTTATCCATCTCTTCAATGGTAGAGACTATTGCATTAAATCTCATGGGGAATGATCTTAAGACCTTCTGAACAATTATATCTTCTTTGACCTCTTCACTAAGTCCTCTAATCATGTTGCTACTTCATCAACTTTGAGGAATTATTCTACTATAATTTATTCTTCATTCATTTTTAAGCTTTCAAATCTCATTCTAAAGGTTTGAAGTTTGGCCTAATTTACTTTCTCACTCCTTCATGACTATGATTGAGCTTCACCCACACATACCTGGAAAACTTGGAATGCATAACATTTAGTGGATCAGATTGACTAAGGTCAAAGAGAATGGAATTATTTGCTTTACCATTATTTCCATACAATTTGTTTCCATTTAGATCAGTGGGAGGAGCATTAGGGACATCATAATCTACTAGTAAGGAGTGTTGGCTGGAGGGTTCCTGACCAATGTTCAAATTTTATGGATAAAAAAAAGAACCCTCCAACTACTAACCCTTTCGGCAATGACCTACTTTCATAGATCAAAGGCTCACTCGAAGTAGCATGGGGGGGTGGTAGAACTAGGTTTCTGCGCCCTGAGAGAGAATTTAATGAAGTGGTCCTCGGTAAAACCTTAATTGACCTTCCACAAGTGTGCACAGTGAATTATAATAGAATTACAGATCTTTGCGTAATCACTCACAGAATATACAAAATTACTTGTCTTAGATAATAAATCAAAATCAGATCTTGACCTAGTCACTGTAATCAGATGTGTGTAGTAGCTTATAACAGAACACAGAGATAGTATCACAGAAATAGGGCTCGCTTCAGTGCAGACAATAGATCAGAACTATATCTCGCTCTTACTTAACAGAAGTTAATATTCATGCATAAACATATCAAGTAGCTCTGCAAATTCATCAGTAAGAAAACAGATAGTGAAATCTCATTAAAGAATAACAGTAAGCATAAACAACAATTAGACACATAACACAGAGCATTCGCCAAAACTGTTCCTTTTATTAATCCTTCAGATTTTTTAATACATCATCTTTTCCTTCAAAAACCCTTACAAAACCCTTACTATCCCTTCCGTTCACACATCCAGTGGAGTCCGCACACAACATGGACTAGATCTCCGCGCACACAGCCAGCAGAAGCCTTTTACCCAACCCAAAAACCCTTACAGATGCAGATATTATCCGACTATCAATATCTCATAGCTTAATCGAACTACTTAGCTTAGACAAATTCTATTTATTTATAATATTCCTCTGCACAGATACCATGGTCTCAAACCATGGTTTGAGACCCATATTTTACATTTAAGCTTAAATGTATCCCAAAATTGGGGCAAAAATCCCCTTTGACTACCCCTGCGCAGCGTGTACATACAAACATACAAAAAAGAGAATTGAAGCTTTTGCTTCAAGGGACGCTGCTCCAACACGCCCCCAACACAAACATGTGACTTATCCCGAGTCACTGGGGCATGGGCATAGGGTTGTCCTTGTATGGCTTTAGGAGACTTCCATTAACATATTCGAGGAGGAATTTACCATGCAAGGTGGCTAGGCACACAACATCGACATCAGTGATTTCCTTCACAAGATAAGGGCCAAGCCAGTGCATTTGCAATTTTCTGGGGTGGCACATGAGATTACTCTCATATAATAAGACCAAATCCCCAACCTGGAATACCTTTTGTCTGATGTACCGATCATGTTGAGCATTTTCGAGCGCCTTCTATACTTTCTTGTGATAATTTGCAATAAACCGATCTTCTTTCAGAGCAACCGGTTGTGCCAGTTGTTCTGCCAGAGTATCTTCTTCCACCATATTTATAAATTCTACAATGCATAAACTGGGGATGATTAATTCCATGGGAAACACAACGTCTTTCCCATACATTAGTCTGAAAGGTATCTGTCTCATCAACTTCTTGCAAGTCGTCATATACACCCAAAGAACCACGGGTACCTGTTCATCCCAATCATTTCTATTAGCATTACATACCTTATTGAGCATTGCCTCCAAAATTTTGTTAAATGCTTCAACCGCTCCTTTTCCCTATGGGTGGTATGGGGTACTCTTATGATGCCACATCTTGAACTCTTTTGTGAGTGTGTCAATGGTTTCATTGACAAAATGCGTGCCCTGATCGTTGATCAGAATCTTGGAGCAACCAAAATGTTTCACAATGTTTTCAAATATGATTTGTGCGGCAGTATCAAATGTGCAGTCCCTTACAGGTTTGGCTTCAGCCCATCTGCTAACATAATCCATTGTTGTGATGATGTAGTGTGTGCCACTACACTTTCGAGGGGGATTTATAGGCCCGACAATATCAATAGCCAATTTTTCAAAAGCTTGCAGGGCCATCTAGTGGTGCAGGGAAATTTCATCTCGGCACGATGAATTTCCTATCCTTTGGAAAAATTCGCATGCGCGGCAATGTGCAGCAGCGTCACTATGCAAGGTGGGCCACCAGAAGCCAACTCACAAAATATTTTGTGTCATCACCTTACCGACGTAATGACCCCCAACTATTCCTCCATGGGCTTCATGTCTAAAATGGGCCTCCTAAGTAAAATGTACAATCAAAATTCACTTTAAGAGAACTAATCACATTTTAGGGGATGTCATCATCCCTAATGGTTGAGGTGGCATTCTTTGAGTTAAAGGTACTTACTTGTCATCTTCTCAATGGTGGATAAAAAATCATGTTTAACCATGTAGTGCTCTAAGTACTTATAAAGTCATAAAGTAAAGTATTCATAATAAATGTCATTTCACACTTTTTGAATAAAATAATATTATTGTCATTTCATATTTTTTGAAAGAAAAAATGCATATCCCCACACAACCTTCATGTATTTACACACTTTTCAATAAATATTATATTTGTATATTTTCAAATATTTATTTATAAATCAAATCAGTTGAATATGTAATATAAAATTCATACATAAAACAATATATTATATTATATTATTTTTATATAGTATATTAATTACATGTTATTATATAATTTAAATGATATAAATTCTAATTAATAGTATATTCTATAATTAAGAATTTATGAATTTATATTTATATTTTATTTTAAGTTAGTTAAGTACAAAGGAGAAATGCATTATTGTGCAATGATAATGATTTTTTCTTGAAAATATCATTCTTATTTATAGTCACATCAATACATTTTTTTTATTATTTTTATTTTGGTACAACTTTTGAATTGAATTTAGCCATGGTTACATTTATTTTGGTGCAAAAAGTGAATTGAAAATTCATAAATATTATTTTATTGGTTTAGCTATTATTTTATTATTTCCTTAGGAGGCCCATTTTAGACCTCAAAATTCCCTTAATTATTTTACGTCTCTCATACTCAAGGACATACCTACGCAACACTTCATCTGCACCTAGTTTGTACAATTGCCCGACGATGATGGTGAAGTCAATTGCGCGTGCTATGAGTTCTTTCTTCTGTTGGACCATATATTCATCAGGTGCACGCCTATTAGTCAAGAATTGAATGATATCTGGGAAATTCTCATCAACCACCTTTATTGCAAACATTTGCACATCGATCGAGCCATCCTCCAAGTTGGTCATCCCTTCACCAGTTTCAATGTGCGATAGGTGATATTGTCTGGAATATAAGCATCCAACCTTCAACACAATCTCAAAATCATACTCTTGAAACAATAACAACCATCAATATATCCTCCCCCCCCAACACAGGCTTGTTGACCAGGTATTTCAAAGAATAATGGTCAATGAACATCTTGAAGTGGCCTCCTAACAGGTAGTGGCGGTAGTTTTGCAACACATACACCATCGATAGCTCTTTTGGTTTCATGGTTGAATAGTTTTGTTATGCACTAAAGATTTTTTGACTAGCATAGGCAAGGGGGTGATCCATTTCTCCAACGCATGGCTATGCTAGCATGGCTTCGAGCGCAAAGCATGAGGCATCTACATGTACATGGAATTCCTTCGACCAATCTGGGAATACCAGGATGGGTGCAGTAACCATCTTATCTTTTAGCAAATTGAAGCTCTTCTGACACTCGTTATCCTATAAGAATTTCGCATCCTTTTTTAGTAGCGTTTCCATAGACACAGTGATCATTGCATAGCCCTCAATAAATTTTCAATAATCCCAATTGTGCCCCAAGATCAAGTGCAGCTGCTTCACATTCGTGGGCACCTCCAGATTAACTATTACTGTGATCTTGGAAGGGTCAACCATAAACCCTTTTTGACACACAATATGTCCCAGTAGTATCCCAAATGGTCCCAGCAGTATCCAAAATGGTGCACAGAATATACACTTTTTCAAGTTCAGGGATATATGGTATCTCCTATACGTGTCCAACATGAGGCACAAGTTTGAGACATGGTTCTTCAAGGATCCAAATATAGTCCAATCATCAAAATATAATTCTAAGAATTTCTGGATAAATTATTTGAAGGCAGCTACAACCACACGCAAGAAAATGGCAGGAGCATTCCTTAATCCAAATGGTATTAGTGTATATTGGAAAGACCCCCATTCCATAGCAAGGTAGTTTTACTACGATCTTCTGGCACAATCCGGATTTGATGATACCCAAAAAAACCATCGGTAAAGGAATAGGTCTCTTTTCCACCAAAATTATCCAATATTTCATCAGATAACAGGGAGGGAATGGATCATGCACACAACCATCATTTAGTTTTCCCATATCGACACAGATATGGATTTTTCCCTTAGTCTTCTTGTCTTGCACTACCATAGGGCTAACCCATTCAAATTATTCTACTAGCTCAATGATTCTTCTCGTAACCATTTTCTCCAATTCTTCTTTCACCTTCTGCTTATACCAGGGTTTCATTCTGTATGGGTGTTGTTTGACCATTCGTGCATCTAGATTCAAGGTGATCTTCATAGCCCCAAGTTCATCAATGATTCCCTTCAGTTCAGAAAACTTCGTAGGGAAAAAATCTTGGTATTCTGTCAGTAACTCGGCAACTTTACCTACATTATCTTCATCCCAGTAGTCCCCATTATTTTTCAGTTTAGGTTGTTATTTAGAGCCAATATTCACCTATCTAATCTTTAAGGGCTTTGTTACATCGAGCGCGGTGAGTGAGGGACCAGCCACTAAACATTGGCCCTCAAATTTGGGGATCAAGATATTCCTAGGGTTCTCGTAATGTTCTTCAATGGTCAGATTCCGCAAGTTTACAATGTCCTGCATTTGTGCATCCCATGCTGGCGCAACACATTCTACCCGTGGTCGAGAGTCATCAAAGACAACTAACTCAATATCCTGCAAGGCTTCATCTAGTCCCTTTGATCCACCAACCAAACTGAAGGTTAACATAAAGCTTTCTATCATTCAACCCAATTGAGAGTTCCTTGACTCATCTCTGTCTCCAAATACCAAGCAATAGGGATCGGTCCCAACGTATGAATAAACATGTGAACACATTCAGACTTGGGCTTCTTATCCCATACCTCCATCAACATAGCCAGGTGTTTACGTAGATCATCCTGACCATAAAGAACATCGGTTGTTAGGGAAGTGGGTTGCTTAAAGCACAATCGCATCATTTTGTTTCAATCATCCCATGTGCATATGTTGCTCTTATGGGTCTCCTACCAATGGGAGGGAGTACCGCGCAACCCCAAATTCAAAGCATGAAATCTTTGTTCTTCGGGCACAGTTGCCTCTGCTGTCATGATAAACCTTTTTACATCAGACGAACCATCATAGTGTGGTATATTACATACCTCAGATGTTATATAGGGTAGATATCTAGTCACATGATTACAACGCAATGTAAACACCTTATGCAATCGATTCTGCCAATTCTCGATTTCCTAATTAGAGTCTAAAAAACAAGAAATTGTCTTCTCCCACTTAAGATTTCCATCCATTTTTGGGTTGATCCAATCCTCTTTGCGCAAGCTCATCTTATATATTTGGTCAATTTCGTCCCTAGCATGCACAGGTTCTGTATATCGGTGTCCTTCAGTAGGGTCTAGAGGGATGATAACTCGGACTCCATTATTCTCAAACTCCATCCTTATTTTCTTCAAGTCTATGACACCATCCATGTCAATATCCCAATCCAATCCCAGCAGTGCAGGATAGGGATCTGTATCATCCACGACCTCTATCACTTCAAAGTCGGCTTTCACATTGACACCCTCAATACTGACTAGGACTTGAGGCAACTGCCCAAGAGGAATGATACTCTGCTGATTGGCCATGTGCAGTTGGATCATGGACCATTCCATCTTGGGTTCACCCATGCGCTGCCATGTCTATTTTGGTATAACATTAGCATCTGACCCTAGATCAATAATTACCTGGTCCATCTCATAAGCTCCTATCTGTGCATTCAGACGCATCTCTCTACCCATTATTTTCTTGTTTTTGTAGATTTTATTGACATACCACTGCTCTACCATTGGTGGTCCCTTCTCTATGCAATTATCTATCAAAGCCTACAAATTTTCCATTTCCTTCTTGTTGCACAGTAATTTCATACATGCATGTAGGAAGGGTTTAATATATTCATCTCCTCCAGTGCCTTGTAAGGTCTACTTGATGTTGATGCACCACCCTCAGTGAATTCTTTTCGTTCCTTAATAAAGGCTTCTTTTGCACGTTGAAGATCAACTCTTGTTTTATGCTCTTATGCCTTACATATCCAGACACGTATCTAATTTATTTCCCTGATATTCATTGGTACCTATGTCACTCCTTGTTACTACATTCACACTTGGAACCTCCCCACAGGGTTCAGCGTGCACCATCTACAGATTTTATGTTGGGGTTTGTGTCTTTCTTTCCTGCATCTTAGCAATTAAGATAGGGAAATCTTCAAGCACATGATGAATTTGCCTATAATACCTGCAATACTGGCACGTAGGATTCAGAAAATCACGCGCATAATGGCTAGCATCCCCGCAATTATAAGAAATGACTTGTCCTCTTCCTCGACCAGCTTATCCACCTCCTCGACACCGTCCTCTGCTTGGAGATCCTCCACGTCCAAAAGGGGATGCTGGAGAGAAGGACTCATCCTGCACCTTGCATATTTCATATTTTTCCATCATCATTTCATAGGTGCGACAGTGCTGCTCATAATGCCCTAATGAAGAACAAAACCTACAAAACAACTACTTTTGGTCAGGCTGATACTTCCCAATCCTTGGACGGGAATTTGTATCATGCAATCCAGCAACCTGACAGAGTGTAGACTGGACAGGGCTCTTCAAGGGGCTAGGACCTCCATCATTCAAATAATTAGTGAAAAAAGGACATTGATCCTTATGGTGCCCAGAAGCTTTTCATTTTATACACCAGATCTCTACGCATGCTTCCTTACCCTTATCATTGCGGAAGCTTTGAATTTTCAAGTGCATGGCTTCCAACTGATTCTATATTTGTTGGGTCCCAAGCACAACAGGTGTTGGTGTAGCTTCTAATTTCATTGTGAACTTTACAGCCTCAACTAATGTGGCAATATTTTTTTGTCCTAATGGTTGCATAGATGGGGGAGAAACATAGCAATGAACCATTCTTTATGTTGATAATATTCAATGACGAACCCTCCATCCCTAATGACACGCTTCAACCGTTGGTCTGCTTCACATACTGACTCATTAACCTCCTAGTGGATATCTTTCATATCAATTACTAGTTGTGAGTATGATTTAGGCTTTTTGAACTACTATTTTAGGGCAGTCCTTATCTATTGCAAGGTAGCATCAAGGTTATCCTAAACATACCTCATATACCAATCCAATGTTCTATCCTAGAAGGTAGTAGCGAGCTCCACTTTCTTGATATAATTACTATGAACCTGTTACGCTTGCCACATAGCCTTAGTCACGAACCAAAAGCATTCAGTATCCTCATTCCCAATACCCTTGAAATTAGGCAGCTTCATTAACATGTCAATTGCTACTTCTAGAAGAGGAGGAGATGGACTGCACGGTGGACTAGGCGGTCTCTGGTGTGATGATAAAAGTGGAGTGGATGGGGTCGGGAACAGACTTAAAGGTCTCTGCTGGAAAAATATTTCTTCGTCAAAATCACTTGAGCTAGTGGTTTCTGGTTCACGCTCACTATCAGATCTAAGCTTTAGATGGCTATAAGGGACTTCTTCAAAATCTTCATGGTAAATTTTTCAACTTTTCATAGTTGAACCCTTCTGATGCATTCAAGAAGCATGTTCACACATACAACCCTTTTCACACAATAACATATTCAACGACAATTTCAGTGAGCGTGGGAACTTACCTCTAGGGCCTTTGAGAAATATTATCTCTTCTTCAGAGTAGGAAACAAGCTTATCAATGGAAAATTCAGTCACAAATCCACCTAAGAGCCGGTCGATCCAATGATATACCATGCAAGTGATCTTATTATCAAATATCTCTACTTTTTGGATCAATTCAGAGGTCCGCTCAGTGACTGGGTTGTCTCTTATACAGCAATGGAATTCAGCTAAGCGTGACAACCACTCCTGAAGCTCATATGTAAAGGAACTAAAGAAAAATCCATGCAATTCTGTATAAATACATTTTCTAACCCACTGTTCAACAGATATCTTATTTCTCTTATTCTCTTGAAGCGCAAATTTCAAGATATTTCTATCCAGCCAATCTTGTAATTTGTTTCACGAGGGATGCCACAACATCAAATCTCCCTTAAAATGACAATCTTGGTCCCAGCAATGGAACCATTTTTTGGCTTGAGGAGTCCTGATCCAGGTTCAGATTTTATGGATAAACCAATAAACCCTCCAACTACTGGCCCTTTTGGCAATGATCTTCTTGCGCAGACCAAAGTCTCACCCGAAGCAGTATGGGGGGGGGGGTGCTGGAACTAGGTTTCTGCACCCTGAGAGAGAATTTAATGAAGTGGTCCTCAGTAAAACCCTAATTTACCTTCCACATGTGCACGCAGTGAATTATAAAAGAATTATAGATATTTGCGTAATCACTCACATAATATACACAAATACTTGTCTTAGATAATAAATCAGAACTAGATCTTGACCTAGTCACTGTAATCAGATGTTTGCAATAGCTTATAACAAAACATAGAGATAGTATCACAGAAATAGGGTTCGCTTCAATGCAAACAACATATTAGAACTATATCTCACTCTTACTTAATATAATTCAATATTCATGCATAGACATATCAATTATCTCTACGCATTCATCAGTAAGAAAATAGATAGTGTGATCTCATAAAATCATAATGCTAAGCATAAACAACAATTAGACACATAACATAGAGAATTCGCCAAAAATTTTCCTTCTATTAATCCTTCATACTTGTCAATACATCAACTTTTCCTTCAAAAACCCTTACAAAACCCATACTATCCCTTCTGCGCACACAACCAACAACCCAAAAACCCTTACAAACGCAAATATTATCCTACTGTCAATATATCATAGCTTAATATAACTACTTGGTTTATACAAATGTTATCCATTTATAATATTCCTAGCACACAGATAATATGGTATCAAACCATGGCTTGAGACCCATAGTTTGCATTTAAGCTTAAATGTATCCCAAAATTGGGGCAAAAATCCCATTTGACTACCCCTGCATAGCTCACATATACAAACATACAAAAAAGAGCTTTGAAGCTTGTGCCTCAGTGGACCCGGCTCCAATAAGGAGGTTCAAACATCGATTCCCAGGGACATAATATATGCTTCCATCCTTACTTTCCAAAAGGCATAGTTTGGTCAAAGACAGGTATTCTTCTTGAGTAAGCCTCTTGACTCTCTTACCAAGACATAATTTCTTATGGATCTACCTTCTAGTGGTTAAACTATTCCTGAAGGAAATTTTCCCTGATACCATTTGTTGTAATAAGGAATTACTTGAGAGGGGGGGGAGGGGAGGGGGTCAATCATTAATAGTGAGGTTTTAAAAAATTTATATGAATAAAGTCTTTATTCCTTTCCTCTATTGACAGTTACTTATGAGATAATTCATACACAGTAAAAATGAACATCAAGATAAGGCATTCACATGTACATACAATCCATCACATGAGTAGCATACACATATTGACACAAGTATTTTTACGTGGAAATCCAAAGGGAGAAAACCACCAATATGTTTTTTTTTATGATGTAAATTAAGCACCTACTTAATTACATCAATTTTTTTGTCAGAACCCACTCACAGGAGGCACCAACCACCTTAAGATAGCAAGAACCTACTTTCCAAGAGGCACCATCCTCTTATGAATGCAAGCAACCACCTACTCGAGCCATTGTTCTACCTTTCATACAATTTTCAAACTGAAAATAGGGGAAAATACATATATAGAGAAATACCAATTTGGTTCACTGCAGTATCATACTTCTACTCTCAGTCCTCTACTGTTCCACGGGCTCTCTTTGCCTCACACAGTAATACCCCACCCTCTACTCACTCTGCAGCACTCTGCTTCAATTCAACACTCAGGCCAGTTTCTCATCTTTCGCACAGCTACTCCATTCTCTTCAGCACATACACAAAAATATTGTATTTCCCCCTTTTCTCAATGGAAATCCTAGGTTTTGTTTCACTCTTTTGATTTCTCTGTCACACACTCATGGATGTTGCCTCTGCTACCCATCACTCTTCCATTCGCATCACCCAAGTGAGTACTCCGCTTATGGAACTCCATACCATTGTAGCTTTGTTAGATAGGCACTACACCCTTATTGAACATTGGGAATGGGCTACAAAAAAAAATCTCCATACTGAGAAATAAATCCTCAGTCCACCTACACAATCCAACAAGCCTCTACATGCTTATTCGTGGCTCTCAATTCAGCTATTGCATCTCTTTTCCCAAATTTTTCCTCTACAACATTAAATTGAAGAATGGAATTTTTTAACTCACCATCTGTGGTTGCATTACAATTAACTCATAGAATGGGTCTCACTACATTTATTCATGCTAATAATTAAATCTCATGGTCCTTTCTCCATTGGCCCAGCAATCTTCAACACAAACTCTTTATTCCAGTGACCAACTCCTTTGCACTCATTTATTCTTTAGAGGCCAACCCATCCAACCTTCAATACTCCTTTTTACTACAATATCGTATCCCAAACATCTCTTAACATTACACCATAGTGCAATTTCGGAGCCACCACATATTGTAACTTTATTAAAATGAATGTTACAAAATCACAAAATTTTGATTGGCCTTTATCCCCTCTTATGCTTAGCCCCTTATTATTTTTCCTCATATGGTCGAGTGTTGTAACTGGCTACATATCATTTAGGTGCTAAGGCCTTCGGGTTCCTATCGAGGGCCTATATCCCTTTGTATTTTCTCTTCCGCCCTTGGTTCCTTTAAGAAACCTTGACCAAGCGCCAACACATCAGAGCCCCATATATCAAAAATTTCTCCAAAATTCATTTACGAAGGACTTACAAAACTTCGAGCTCTGATATGTTCCATAGAACTTAGGTGCTTAGGCCCTCTCTAAGCCCTTGGTTCTTTGAGTCTCCCACAACCATGTGTCAATCATACAATCGAGCCCCTTTCATCATAACCCTTTCAATTTGAAAATAGAATAGAGTTAGGATGTATCCTTCCCCTAAATGTTGACCTCAGAGATGACATCATGATGAGGTCATCATATCCATGTGGTGCCTCCTTAGTGGTGAAAGGTTTCACACGAACTTTCCCCATTAGGCCACCGAAAATGCCAAATATGACTTCCATGTGTACATCGTACAACCACATCATGTTGACATCATTTTCCACGTCAACTCCTCAAGGTAAATCATCTACTGCCATGTGTCCTTCTAGAGGAGAGAGAAAGGGTTCCTCAGTCCTTGTTTTTTCAAAAAAATCATTTGTATTTCCTCTTCCCCTCAAACCTCATCCTTTTTAAATAATTTCAATTTATAAGTACTTACGTGGTTCTGAGGTTCCGAAATCTCTAGGCTTCGAGGTCTCTATATTCTTACATGTGTCTTGTCTTGAGGAGAGATAAATGGTCCCTTGGTCCTTGGTTTCACATGAAAATTAATTTTTAAACTCTGTGCACAACCTTCCAAAAATCGGTTTCGATATTCAACCTTCTCCTTTTAAGTCTATTTTAAGTAAAATGGCGAGGTTCCTATGTGCCCAACCTTCCAAATATCGGCTCCAATATTCAGTGTCCTCCTTTCGGGTATCTTTTAAATAAAATATCAAGTTTCCTATGTTCTGACATGCCATCTGCTCCGAGGCTCCAATATCAGGTCCCAATGTTCTGCCTGCTCAAGTATCTGATTAGAAATTTTCTAAAAAGAAATATGAAGGAGTTACAAAATTCCAATATGTCGACATTCCAAGCCTCCCGAGACTTTGACCTCCGATATTCCAATTTCTCCTACTGCTTTGGTTCTCAAATTAGCCTGCTCCTAAGGACTTCAAGCTCCTTACTTCGACTATCAATAAATTTTGATCCTAATGGCCAATTTTGGACTTCTACATACCATTGGAAAGCTTATTCAAATAAATTTCCATTGGATAAGGTCTATTGCAGATCTGAAGCCCATTTTATACATGAAACATAGCTACAAACTCTCTAGCTCAATGCTATTCTGGTTGACATCAATTCCAACATACAAAATGCCACAATCAGCCAATGTCAATTTTCCAACAACACTTGTACCCAAGCACCAAGGAGACTAGAATATTAATGAGAACAATTTCATCCCGAAAAAAAACTTCTCTCAATAAAACTCACCTGCACAATCATACCTAAGTTTCGAGAATTCTTGAATCCTACGTTCCATGGCTCATTTGACCTTGTATATTCCCAAAAACTAAAGATGCAAACAAATTCCCAACCAGAAAATAAACATTTGATGAACAAGAAACCACCAAGCACTTGATTGAACCCAAGGAAGTGATGTGAACACTTGCATAATCTTAAAATCCCAATATCCAAATCACTATAAGCTAAAAAACGAATGATTTAATCCCTACCATAAGTTCACTATGAGCATGGGAGGCCTACATGTTATTGAAGTGGCACTTTTAAAAAGAACAATTATTCCACGAAATAAATTGTTCACACCTTGTGTGGAAAGAAGAAGAGATCAAAGAAACACAACCAAATCATGTCAGATTATCCTAAATGATTCCAAATCACAAAATATCCCCCACTAATGAAATAAAACCTGCTAACATGAGAAAATCAATAATTACAAACATGTTGAACAAGATGAAGGCATATAGAAAAAAAATGGCACAAATTCAATTACAATCAATACAACCAAGAAAATGGGAAGCATACTTTCCTACCACTCACTAACTTGTGGCTAAAACAAGGAGATATGAAGCTGCCAATGCTTCCCATCAAATTTTCACCTCATAAAATTGAAATTAAATGAGATTAACATCCAAGAATAATAAGTTATATGCACAATGCAATAAAATTCTATTGAATTAGTCATATAATTGAAATTTACTTTTTGAATCAATAACAGAAGTTACGTGGACTCTCTATGAACACTTAGAAACCTAGTAAAACCAAAAACCCACCCAGATTCACTAGTTCTTCTCCAAAAATTGGCTTACAAACACTCAAAAAACTCACAGAAATGAGAAACCCGACGAAATTCTCCAAATATTCTGCAAAGAATGGAGAAACCACCCTCACATTTGGTTTAATTTTAGATTATAGAGGACTGAAAAATTTCGATGTCTAAAACGACTCCCAAAGCACAAGGATTTAAAGCCATGAAGATATAATGTTTTGAGGAAATCTCCTACACCAAGAGAAAAGGAGAAACCACACAACATCCTATTATAGATACTGATGAGTCTATTAATAAAGAAGAGGTTCAACCATGTCTTTGAAGACAATAGGACACATATTATCAGATCATATATATGGCATGAAGCCTATCAAGAAAAGGCAATAAAAAATTGAAATATCCTTCCTGAACCAGTAGAAGAAGCTACATAAATTCACCCTCTGCAAATACCTTCTAAAAACCATTTTATGCAGAATTATGATCTACAGATAAATCAAATTCCATAAATGTGGTGTTATGCATTTAGAACAATAGATCAAAGACTTTTCTCTCACTTTCTCTAAGATTAAATAGACACACAAAAAGATAGAAGAACCTACTTGTGATCCAAGTGCTTCCTATTCCCCTTCTATCGCTTTTCCTGTAGCTTCCAATCCAACTTAGATCGTGAGATTAGTTCCTACAAGTATAAACACTAAACAAAAAATGGATTGCAATATATAGATGCTTATTTATCTTAATCAATTAAATCGATTTAACGTGAAACATATATATCATTTAAGAGTCCATCACATGAGAAATAGAAACACAAACAGATACATATATGGGAAAATGAACAACAATCTTTATTAAAGAGTAGAAGGGGGAGGTTACAACCAATGATCAATTTGATGTCACCAGCTCCAGCATCATCCCAACCTCATCATAGTCAACATCTCACTAGCAGCATATCACTTCTATCACTCTCTCAATTTAGAATCCAACATCATCTCTTTACAAAAATTCTTCCTTTTTCCTAGCACTAGGATTTGTGCTCAATTTATAGGGAAACTGAAGGTAGTTTATTAATCAATGGATTTCTAATAATAGGCAAGAAATTTTCCCAAGCTCAGAGGTGTTAGATGGACACTTTAATTTTAAGTTTGACACATATTGACTCTTCTATAAGGCACTGGCCATGTGGAGATTCCGGAACAATGAGAATTTCGCTCCCATTTGACCAACGCACTCTTGAATGTCGGGAAGTGCATTGCAGTGCACCCTTCAATGGAGGGAGCTACATATGCAACACAATTAGTCCCTTGAGAGGTAGCATTGGTGAGCTCATAACTGATATAACATATACTTCAAACCTTGGAAATCTTGTAATAGAAGTCATGAATGATTTGTTTTTCTCTTAGGGCATGTAGCAGCTGAAATGATAGGGGATGATAGACCCTATTTCATTGGTCCTGGGGATGATGTTCAGTTTGATTAGGTCATGGTGGATGATTCCCAAATTGACCTATAACAGATGCCCCCTAAAGCATGAATTCATAATAATAACAATATTTTTTGAATGATATGCTTTATGATGTGATGGGCTATAACTGAAGCGGAGTGGAGACCTAAATCAATCTTACAATGCATTACATCATGATATTTTCATCTTCATCACGAATTTTTGAGGGAGGCATTCCTTGTTCATACATCATGATATTTTCATCTTGTTTATCTTGATCACATAGACTATCTAATAATATGCACATAGTGCAGAAAGTTGTCTACATTGGAATGTTTCCAAATACAAGCATGCCTATAGATATAGGCCCATGTTCGGATGACGATCTGTATGTAAGGTCACCGTACAGATGATGTGTAATTTAATCCTGAAATCGCAGCTTGGATGGATGAAACTAGATCCGGGGTCTTCTTATCTCATTCACTTGATCGTTTAGGTACAAGTCTAGCCATGTGAATATATGATTTGTAGTCGAACATGGTAAGACATTGTTTGATTACCAGCCAATGATGTGAGTTGTTAACAAACACGAGAGAACCACCATTTATGTTAATGGCTCTCAAGGTACTGTAGTACATTTCGTATGGTGTGAATAGATGATTTGATGTCGAATGGAAAAAAAATATTTCGGTCAAAACTCTAGAAGCGAGGATCTTGTTGATGTTGTAATAAGCCTCATGGTACTGGAAGATGATGTTTTTAAGTAAAATTCATGCATGATAATTTGACGTTGACAGGAAGCCACTTTATCATGAAATAGTAGTTACTGATTTCGGAGCCAAAATGTGACTTGATATAGCAATTTTCAGGGATTATTTTCATGAGAATGAAGGTTTATGAGTATTGCAGAAGGATGAGTATTCACTGGATGACTTCTCTTGAACATATCAGTGACACTGAGATGAGTTGGTAGCATTGACCCAAAACCAAAGTGAAGGTATGATGAACCATAGGTATGAATTAACCATCAAGAATATTACCCAACACAAATAGTCACTATGATGGAGTGAAGTGTCATGTTCAAGAGCGGCCTACTACCGTAAAATCTCTGTTCACTTTCCCAAATTTTCCTCGGTCATTTGTCGACCAGTACCTCTTTATTTTTTAACAAGCTTGAGGAGGATAACATATGCTTGATCTATAATTCAACCTTTTGGGTGAATAATGTATCGCTATTTAATAATTTAACGAATCTGGCGATGAATGAAACTCGATTCCTGCCATGATCGACAAGCCCATCGCTATTTTATTTTTTAATGAACCTAATGACAGTGACAGCCCAGTCATTTTTCATATCTAGATATTTTGAAAAAGAGGACAAAAGAAAACCCCATAAGCAATTTTTCGTAAATTTGTCGCCCAGATCCGAAAAACTCTAAAATGATATCTGAGAGAACCTCCTAGCCATGTTCGACTAAGGTTTTCCTTTTTCGTAAATAATATATCTCAGTTCGGAAAAGGGTTAAACTTATACTGAGTAGATATCGATTCAATTACTTTTACGAGTTTGAAAAAATAAGTTTTTTCGAATCTTTTCACATTGTCGAAGTCTAAAAAGAGCTAAAATAAGACTCAAGGGGTTCCTTTTTCATTGTTATCGAAGCTCGAAAAAGAGATAAAAGTGCGCTTCAAGTCTTTTTTCTTTTTTATCAAAGCTTGAAAAATAATGATAAAAGTATGCTTTGTGGTCAAATCATTCCTGAAATAAATGTGCACGACTAACCTTCTCATCAGTTGCAAACCTGTTCAGAACAACATCAAATGGATTAAAAATACATATTTCATGATAAAAATTGAATAAAACCATAGTCACAGCAATAAATATGATTTGAAAATAATAAAATGACAAATTAAAAGAGTTTTACTATTCAATTTTACCATTTGAAATTTACAGTTTACATTTTGGAGCTCTGAACCTATTTTTCCCTTGAACTTCAGCTGTTGATTGCGGTCGATTCTATAGACGTTTTTCGTCGTTTTTTGATCCAGGTTGGTGCCATAAGCCCCATATTTCTTTCACTAGTCATTTCATTGCAATTTTTTAGGGATTTGGGCCCCTTAGGGTAAATTATTTTTCAAAAGAGGGCAACGCACACTTGGGCATCGAAAAATGCATTGGAAATCACTCAAAATGAAGCTCAGGTGCATATGCAATGCATTGTCTATTGACTAAGATTGTGTTGGGTGCAATTCAAATTTTTTATTCTTGCCTTGTACCCAAATTTTTCCTAATTGTTTGCATGAAATGGGTCCTAATGAGTCTTATGGTTATGTTTCAGGGATTCATTGGACTAGAATGATAATTACTTGGAGAGAAAGACAGCATGAAGAAAAAAACACGATTTCGCTTAATGATCTTGGTACTGTAAGAGCCCTCAAGGATTGTGGGTTATTGAAGTACTTTCTTCTATCAGGTATGAGGCAAAAAAAGGAACTACTGGAGTTCCTTGCTCGTGCATGGGATTTGGAAATTGAGGCACTTCACATTTGGAACAAAGTGGCCCCAATTTCACTGGAGGGCATCTATTTTCTGAAAGGCTTGTCGAGGAGAGGCCTACCCATTTCTCTCTCAGGGCCTGCTCTCAGAGGAGAGACGGTGAGAGACTATATTTTGCAGCATTTCTATCCATGGGCAGAGCATAGCAAGGACAGGAAAATAAACATCCATGATGTTCTTGATTTTCCATTGAGAACCATCTTATTCATTATTACAAAGCTTGCTGGTACTGCTACACTACATGTAGCGAATAGATCTTATATGCAGTATGCGTTAGAGTGCATGGAACCAACAGTTTTCAGCTGGGCTGAAGTTTTACTCTCTCAAATGAAAGAGCAATTGAGAAAGGAAAAGGGAGGAAGGAAGAAAAACTTCAAATATGGTTCGATCCTCATTTCTTTTTCCTTAGAGCGAATTCCACTAATGCACCCTCAACACGTGAAACTGGGTGTATCTAACCCTAGAGAACCAATGATGCAGAGATGGGTAGAACTGATGGCTAGATATGCAGGCCAATCGTCCATCGTGTTCTCGACTGCATTCTTCGCCTGGTTCAGACGATAGATTATCATCATTGATGAGTATGCATATGTAGGCGTCGATTTTCAAGGAGATTCATCCTTAGCTTTACTGGAAGGCGTTCAATGGGGTGCAATCAGTAAGAATGTTTTGAACATGTTTTTTTATTTTTCTAAGTTTTATACATGTTTTTTTTATTTTTATGCTTTCCCAATACTAAACTAAAGTTTTAAAGTAATGCATATGTGGGTTGAGTTCAACCAGTGGGAGATCTAGAGCATGGAGCAGATGAGCCAGCAGAAAGGGCTATCGAGAGAGCAGTCCTTCAAGATTTATATATGGTTGAGACTCTTGCTGAGCAGCTTTGGCAGCACATATATGGGTTGAACTTTGGGATTTCGGATTGTCGAATCAAAGAGTTACCCATGCGACTGCAGCACCACACTATTAGCATTCCTAACTACTAGATTTAGTTACTATGTAGGATAGCTAGATCGATAGCATGTTACCATGAGCATCACTAGTTTACTTTTGACATGTTGCATACATTTTGAGGTTAGATGACCAATGTGTCTTGGGCAAAATTTTTGTAAAAACCTATAACTATCTATCTATTTGATTTCAGTGTTTTCCTATGTTTATTGCACAATCCTATTCAATTATGTGAATTTATATTTACATGTGTTGCAAATGTCTGTTTATAACATATTTCATTAAAGAATCAGTCAATGTGTTCAATTTTCTAGAAATGTGTTGGTATTGAATAAAATCAAAGTGTCTTTCCAAAATTCGAACTTTTAGGAACATACGATGCATTGTTGGATTTATAATAGTATAAACACTAGTAAGTTGTAATACCACAAGTTGTGAGTCTAACCTTATGATGATGTGGTTAATATCAAATGAAATGGCATCAGAGAGAAGTTCGATCAATGTGTTATACTCAACGATATTGTTTGTACATAGACCAATACAAATCCCTTGAAAACTCACTAACTCGTCATTCAAAGCAAAAATGGCCCACGCTGTAGAGGATAGATTCTGTGGCTACGACTAGCACCATCAGCATACCCAGCAAATGGTTCCAAAGATTTAGACATCTGCGATGAAATGTAAACTGGATTACTAATGTCAAGAAAACTATAAAAATAAAAATAAGATAGTAAATGCAAATCAACAACATATATATACAATATAATACAAAAAATTGCTATGCTCATGATTAAGCATAGTAACGTTTCAGATACAACCCATTTCGGGGCTACGCCAATGGAATTCCATTGTAATCTACCAACTCGTAGGCACCCTTAGAAAGAAATATTTTGACAATATAGGGGCCATGCCATAATGGCTCAAATTTCCCTATACCTATTACATTAGCTTCCTGATCATAAATAAGGACGAAGTCGCCCTCTAAGAAAATGCGAGGCTGGACATTCTTGTGGCATTGCACCTTTATACGTCTCTTATGTGCTTCGTTGGCCAATTGGGCTTCACGACGCGTTTCATCAAGATGGATGAGGTTAAACAGATGTGATTCTTCATGAGAGGTGTCAGGTAGCAAGTCGATTGCAAGTTTTAACGATGGTATTTCATATTGGATTGGCAAGATAGCTTCCAGAACATACACCAATTGAGAGGGGGTAAATCAAGTTGCATTTCTCACCAAGGTTCATTATGCCCACAAGGCTGAGTACCAGATTAAATGCCAATTTCTTTTATGAACTCCTATCATTCGTTGAAGAATTCATTTAATAATCATGTTAATAGCCTCAACTTTCCCATTTGATTATGGATAATAAGGAGTAGAACTATCATGTGACAGTCCTAACTTTCCAGTCAACTCAGTCATCATGTGATTGCGAAAATGCTTACCATGATATATGACTATAGCCTGTGGGACCCCAAACCATATAATGACAGGATTAAAGAAAAACAATGTAGTTCTCTGTCCTGTGTTGTTGAATGTAGGCATCGCTTTGGCCCACTTGGTGAAGTAGTCTACTGCGACAATAATATAACCATGCCCCCTGGATGAATGAGGGTTATAGGTCATGAAGTCAATGCCCCATTTTGAAAATGGTCCCATAGAGACAACAAGATGCATTGGAATTGGAAATTTGTAGATTTTGCGATCAAATATATAGCAAGCATGAAAAATTCTGACTGCTAGGATGCAATCGCGAAATATGGTAGGCCAAAAGTAATCAGCACAGAGTATCTTCTGCGTGGTAGCATATCCAGAAAAGTGTCCATCACAAGCCCTGGCATGAAAATCATTTAAAACCTTTTCGGCCTTCTCATGGGTGAGGCACCTTCTTAAAATTGTATCGACACCATGATGATAAAGTGTATCACTGACGATCAGATAATATTTGGCTTGGTATCAAATATGTCATGGTCAGAGTGAGCGGTATCAGGCCAAAAATTCTGGGTCTGGAGATAAATGATAAAATCCCCATACCAAGGATCAGATGATCCAATCAGAAATAGAGACTTGTCATGAATATATGGTTCTAA
Source organism: Pinus albicaulis (assembly GCA_034641835.2). NCBI lineage: Eukaryota > Viridiplantae > Streptophyta > Pinopsida > Pinales > Pinaceae > Pinus > Pinus albicaulis. The sequence continues at coordinate 941,992,121 of CM076579.1, read as the reverse complement.
CATAGTAGCAATACTATCAGAGGGAAGGTCACAGAGATGCTCAGCTAAAAATAAAGACTTCTTAGAATTGGATTTGATGAATTCCAAATCAAATTCTTGCAAAATGACAATCCATTTTGAATACTTTCCCCCCAGCAATTGACGTGATAAAATATAATTCATGGGGTTGCAATCCAAAATGACTATGGTCTTCCGGAACAAGATATAGTGGCAAAATCTTTGGACAACTTAAACAGCCGCCAAGGAAAGCTTTTCTACGTATGAATAATTTACTTCCGTATCATTTAGATTATGACTCAAATAATATATCGGATGTTTTATCCCATTTTCTACTTGGACCAATACCATAGAAATGGTTATATTAGGCGCGGTGATATATAAGAAATAATCACTCTGATAATTGGGGGGATACATTAATGACGCTCGAACAAGAGTATCCTTGACAACATCAAAAGAAGCTTGTGAAAATTGGTCCCAATGGAAGGGAATCCCCTTTTTCAAGAGCCGAGTAAATCCTTTAGCTATTTTTGCGTAGTTGGGTATGAAACTCCTTAGATAGTTAGCCTTTCCCTGAAGTTTTTGTAACTGAAGCACATTTGATGGTGCAGGAAAATCAAGAATGGTCTGGACCTTTAGTGGGTCTATACAAATTCCTTCTTTTGAGATGACGAATTCCAGAAAATGACCATAACAAATAAAAAACACACATTTATGTGGATTGAGCCATATTTTGTAGTGTCATCAACGTAAAAAGATAGCTCTCAAATACATTAGGTGATCAGTCCGATTTCGTGAATTCACAGGTAAGTCATCTAGATAGGGTTGAACAATGTACTTGATGTCATTGAAAGCATAATCCATTGCTCTCTGAAAAGTTGCCCCAATTTTCTTTAAACCAAACGGTAGTTTCCGGTAAGCGAATGTGCCCCAAGGATAGATGAACGTTGTCTTATATTGGTCCTCTGGGTGGATATTGATTTTCTTGTAGCCATAAAATCCATCCATGAATGAAAATATTTGCATCCAGCATAGTCATCAATAATCTGGTCGATAAAGGGAGTACGATATTTGTCTTTTGGACAAGCAATATTGACATCTCGATAATCAATGCACACTCTGATGGTTCCTTGTTCTTTCATGACATGAACGATTTTGGAAACCCACTCAGTTAGCAGAACAGGGTAAATGAAACCAGCACACAAAATTTTTTCAACTTATGCTTTAATGGCAGTGGCCTTCTTCGGATGAGCAGGACGAAGGCATTGACATACCGGCTTGACATCAGGGTACATATTAATAGTTTGTTCAATGATACTAGTATCTATGTCTGGAATTTCATGATAAGACCAAGAAAATACATCACAAAATTCACAAAAGAGAGCGATATGTTTCAAGTTCTGATGGAGAACAAGACACGCCGACATCAATGTTTTCTACAATGCCGGTTTTGGTCAAAATATCGATAGAAATGGTTTCTTCAATATTTGAAAAAATTTGCTCGGAATCGATTGCATTAATAGGAAAAGAATTCAAAAAGAATGTTTTGATCGATGGGTGATATAGTTCACTAAGATTATCTTCTTCATAATCTGGAAGATGGGAACGATGATGAAGATCTTCCCATGGTTCTCCTTCTGACATCATAGTTTCTAGAATATTCTCATCTGTTAAGATAGTTGAGGAAAAAGGATCAGATGGAATGCCAAAATCTAATGAACGATCAATCCAAATGACCAGCGATGATGATTTCGGATTTTCCGCCCAATCCAAGTAGATTGATTTCAATGCCAACCCAATTGGGATGGGTAGTAGAAACTCATCCAACATAACAACTTCGGAATCAGCCGTACTCTTCCTTAAGCCAGATGGATTGGAAGAGATCATGTAGCAAGTCTCTATATTTTCAATTTCTGCCGACGTCGCAGGCAACGGTAATGCAAAGGTTCCCATGAGAGAAGAATCCTTTAAGAGTCCTACACCAATGTTCTGAAGCGCCAGTTGGGGTGCGTGAACTAACGGAACACTTCCAATTACTTGGGAACTAGAGGCAAATAAGGATAATTGATTGATGATTGTGATGACACTTTTATGTGGAAAGGCGATCATTCTAAAATATGTAGAGACGATCGCAGTCATAGCACATACCCATGGACTTCTAAGTAAAATATTGTAGTCAAGGGGTCCATCAATGACCTCAACTTCAAAATTCACTATTTTCCCCCTAGTTCAACATGAAGGTTATTGATAATACCACAAGGATTATATGTATGTCTGTCGAAAGCTTTCAACGTCGTTGGCGATTGAGATAGGCGTGGCGAGCCAAGTAAATTCCAACAGTTTAGATGCATAATGAAAGTAGATGCTCCCTCATCAATAATAGTACGATGGACAAGGTGACTGAGAACATTTAATTGGATGGAGAATGCCAATTCTGTGGGTAATTGTGGCACATAGCCTGTATCATTAAAGACTATGAGATTAGAATATGTTGGATCAATTCCACCAATTGACAACAACAAAGCCTATTTTTGGGAGGGAAAATTTTGTAGCACCGCAAGTGCTAACGTAGTTGGAGGGGATTGAGCCAAATATTCAACTATATTATAATTTTGAGTAGCTCTGGCTCGAGGATTAAATGTCTATTTGTGAACGACTCCCTTCGGTGGCTTTATGTCAATTCAGGAATAACAGGTGGAGGTATTGACTCCGTAGACGAATTCATGATCGAGGTAGTATGTTGATCACTAGCCTGACTACCGTAATATTTATTACATGTTGACACCAAAATATCAGTCAATGGATTCGTTATGGACAACATAAGCACTTGTGAACTAGAATTTGGATTCGTAGCAACCAAATTTGTGTCCGAATTTGGAAATGGAACTGTCAACACAGCTGAGGCATGCGAGGTCTTAACCATTTTTGAGACTTCAGCGCAGTGAGGAAAATCCCAAAAAAATTGTTCCTCATTATAGATTATGCAACAAGGTTTCTGATTTCCAGTCGATTGATCAGATGATCTTTCCTGTGGGGTAGAAGTTTTCTTTTTCTTTGATTTCCCTTTTTTCTTACTTCGGGGTTGCTTGTCACTTTTTCCCTTGTCAGATGAAAAGACATGTATTTTGGAAGAAGGTGCAGGACCGGATGCAGTAGAGTGATGTGTTCTTGCAGTACCGATCATACCTTCTCTGGCATGAGAGCCCTTTGATGGAGGAGGAACAGTGAAATTAGATCGCAGCGCATTGGGAATTTTCTCATAGAGCAAGCCAGACTTAGTATAAATCAAGTCTAAATGTTGGGCATGAGAAATGACCTACTCTTCAATGATGATGGCACCCTTAGCTACATCCTCAGTTATAGATGGTAACATAGACTTAATTAACTACTCAGTAAGGATCTGATCAGGAAAAAATGTCTTAACCATTCTACGACGACGACACCACTCATGAATATGATCAAAAATGTGAGTAGCATTAGTCTGTTTAAAATTAGTCAAGAGTTCTATTCCAATTTCATATCGTATGGGTTACTGGAAATGGGTCAAAAATACAGTAGCTAGGGCAGTGAAATTATCAAAAGAATCTCTTGGTAACTCAATGTACCATTTTGGGGTTGGACCAGTGAGCATACGATGGAAAAGACGTAGTCAAATAGAGTCATCATTTAGGGAGTTAGATGAACAACAAAAATGATAAGTCATAACATGAGTCGATGGGTCTTCCTCAAGGTTTCCATTAAACTTAGGAATATCCGAGGGTAATTTATGAGGTATCACCAGCCACCAAGGAGCATATTTGATTGGATCATTGGTGAGCTGATTTAAATCTGATAATTATAAAGTTGCAACAAATGGAAACTTTCGATTGAGGTCAAGTTGAGCATAGCCATGGTATGATGGAATTTCTTGGGCAACAGGCCTTTGAGCACCAGCATAAGGAATCTGTTGTTGGTAACCCAGATAGGGTTTGTTTTGATAAGTAAACGCTTCAGGATTCTATTGACCAAAACCTAGGTACGATACTTGTTGAAATGAAGGTTGTGGAATTTGTGTTTGTGGCTGCCAAGGGGTCTATCCACCAATGTTATAACCCGAAATAGGATAGCTTGGATTCAGTTGAGGATAGGTATAACCTAGTTGTGGCTGCGACATCCCATAATATGGTAATCCATCTTATGAATAAATGATTCTAGATACAAGTGGTTGTTGTAAACTAGCTGAAGGAGTTGGAGTCTGAGGGCCCAATACTTGAGGGTATTGGGTTGAAGGACCCGCCTGAGACGGGTGAGGTACAAAATTTTGAGTATGTAACAGGGGTAAAGATATATTAAAAAACAGATTTGATGTGGGTGCAACAGGTTGAACTGGTTGATACGAGTGTACAACCATCTATGGTTGGATAGGCAGAGTGGGCTGCCATTGAAAACAATTCATTCTGACATTAGGATGACAAAATAACAATAGAGTACTATCAAATTGGGTGACCATAGGTTGACCCCCAGCATGAGGAGTATAATAATACGGAAAATATTGTTCTCCAAATGAAGGGAGTCCAGTCGAGATTATACCAGATGGAATATACGTAGATGGACTAGCTTGATATTGCCCTGATGATGTGTATATAGGATCAAGTCATTCAGTACTCACTATAGATTTACCAGTTAGAATACTAGATGATGAAATTGGTGAATTCCATGGGTTTGAGGATGCACCAAAGAAGGTTCTAGATAAATATTGGTAACCAGGTGGGATTTAAGGGCCACCATATAAATGTGACTCTGGTGAAGTCATGAACATCGAGAGGGTAGTGAGATCAGGTGCTTTCGCAATTGGAACAGATGGTTCAACCGAAGATCTTGGCTCAGGCATGGTTTTTCGACCAAATGTATACCCTATTGGATCTACCGGAACTCTACTAGACATAGGATCAACAAAATCAGAGGAGGGTGATTGAGGAAAAGACTCATACTGGTAAAGCCATGCCCAAAAATGAGTTGGAGTTAAATGTGTTTCGTCTTGTGGTATTTCTTCAATCGAAATTAAACCAGGTGGAAGGATTTTTCCATCAGGCCCAGATTATATTTCAAGAGGTTGACTGCACGATATAGGAGACTCAATGGCTATAATATATTATGGGGCAACTGATACAGGAACAACTTCTAGTCATTCAACTTTAGGATGTAGATGTTCTTGCAAATAAAAGACAGGATCTGGATCAACTTCCATTTGAACAACATCGAGTTTGGGAGGTATGGTCTCACTGATTGGATGGATCGTGACCACGGATAGGTATGATGACTCTGTCCCGAAAATAGTAGATGAACTATGATTTGTAGAAACAACTTGTGCTAACTCTGGTATATGTGAGGATGATGTCGCAATAGAGGTACTAATAGTACTAGTTTTGGTAGAGTGGTGTCGCCTTCGCCGACCAGAAGTGGATTCTTGTGGTAAAGGTGGTTTCAGTGCTATTCTATGAGAACGATGGGGAAAGGGATGTTCTTCTTCCATGATGACTGATTTATTTTATGAACAAAAAAAGTAAACAAAATAAAAGGGTAATTTTAGGGAAAAGGTTTACCAAGAAACTTTGAACTGCAGAATACCTCCTGGCCAAAAAAGAAGTACGGGTAGGAAATATCCTTGAATGTTGTGTTTGGTGTATCACAATTTACAAGGTGTTCGACTCGGTTCACTATGGATGGATAGAAACCTAAAGTTGTCCCCCCAAATATACCTGAAGGTAAGTGGAGGCCCAAGTCTGTATTAGCGTCGTCTAATGCGAAACCGCACAGTGAGCACCCCTTTATACTTATCATACTAGAACACCACCCTATATACCCGAAGGTACGTGAATGAGCTCTGATATACTTACGTATGTGGAGTGAGGTATCATACTCGAAATTTATCGTAGAAAATTAACAACAGCTGCTATGTTTAACAACATCGGAACACCTCTCTAGCCTATACCTTCTAAATATTATTTTTATGGTTCCAATGATTTCTTAGGTAAATTGATGTAAATTTTGAGTTGATATTGTTTATCAATTTTCCTTTCAAGGTTCACTGCGATGATGTGATCGAAATTCCTAAAATGAAAACTAAATGATAAGAAAACTTTTCAATTTTAGCTTTTTCAATGAAAATCTTAGCTACTAAGGGGAAATAGCAATCAGTTTTGAGAGCAAACAACAAAGAGCACAAACTAATATGCATCTTTCCTAACTTGTTCCTACGTAAAACACACAATTCACTATATGCAAATGAAAGTTTTTCTTTTCAATCTCCTTAATGTGAATGCAAAAAGTAAAATATATGCATCAAACCAACAAAAAACAAATGTTTTCTTCTTTGAGAAACGAGGAATTTAACAACAATTTCTCTTTTAGGAAAAATGAAGAATGGAACTACAATTTTTCCTACATGAAACGAAGAATTTAACGACAATTTCCTTTATGAAAACAAATGGATCTAATGCAGCAATAAAATACTTTTAATTTGATTTGTCAATGATTTGTCTCTTTAAGAAAAACACTTAAAGAGACATTGAACAAACTTACTTTTCAAAGGAAGAAGAATCAGGTAAATTCATTAGTCTCTAAGAGGCATCAGACAATTGAAAACACAGCAAACAAATGGATGAGAATGATGGCAATGACAAATTCAAAGGGAATTTGGTTGGCTAAGGGGGCAACACGATCTCTAATGGGATACAGTGTGTTGCAATGCACCTGAGTGGGAGACAGTGCACTGTAGTGCACTGTGACTTGACCAATAGTGCGTTGGGCGCAACAGAGATTCAAAATTCAAGCTACAGAACACACTTCTAATGAAATTTTTTTATTCAAAAGTCTAATAATTGACAGTAGATGCTACTGGGTGGATAAGCAAAGGCAAAAACACCAGGAATGAAAGGAGACTCCTCAATGGAGTCGCCAATTTGTTATGATGAATTATTATCTACAGATAAATCAAATTTTCTAAATGTGGTGCTATGCATTTAGAACAATAGATCAAAGACTTTTCTATCCATTTTTCTAAGAGTAAATAGACACACAGAAATATATAAGAACCTACTTGTGATCCAAGCACTTCCTATTCTCCTTCTTTCGCTTTTGTTGTAACTTCCAATCCAACTTAGATCGCCAGATTAGTTCCTGCAAGTAGAAACACTAAACAAAAAAGAGATTTCAATATATAGATGTCTATTTATCTTAATCAGTTAAATCGATTGAACATGAAACATATATATCATTTAAGAGTCCATCACATGATAAATAGAAACATAAACAGATACATATATGGGAAAATTAACGACAATATTTATTAAAGAGTAGAAGGGGGAGGTTACAACCAATGATCGATTTTATGTCACCAGCTCCAACATCATCCTAGCCTTATCACAATCAACATCTCAATAATAGCATCTCACTTCTATCACTCTCTCAATTGAGAATCCAACATCATTTCTTCACCAAAATTATTCATCTTTCCTTGCACTAGGATCTATGCTCAATTTATAGGGTAACTGAAGGTAGTTTCTCAATCAATGACTTTCTAATAATAGGAAATACATTTTCCCAAGCTCATAGGTGTTATATGGACACTTGGATTCGAATTTTGAAACATATGGACTCTTCTAGAAGGCACTAGCCATGCGGAGATTCCAGAACAATGAGAATTTCGCTCCCATTTGATCAACGCACTCTTGAATGTTTGGAAGTGCATTGTAGTACACCCTTCAATGGAAGGAGTTACATATGCAACATAGTTATTCCCTTGAGAGGCAGTGTTGGTGAGCTCATAAGTGATATAACATATACTTCAAACCTTGGAAATCTTGCAATAGAAGTCATGAATGATTTTTTCTTCTCTTAGGGCATGTAGCAACTGAAGTGATAGGGGATGATAGACCCTATTTCATTGGTCCTGGGAATGATGTCTATTTTGACCAAGTCATGGGGGATGATGCCCAAATTGACCTATAACAAACCCAAAACGAGAAAGTCAATTAAAGTCGAAAATTCTCCAAGTCTTCAAACCCTAGAATCGAATTATGTCACACAATACTCTATGAATCCAAATTTTTGAATTTTTCCCCATCACATCCCTTCAATTCATTATCAATGTTATACCATGTACATATGCAATTCAATATGACAAAATTGAGACCTCACCTGCAGATTTGAGAAAAAATAAGGTTTCATGTGACTATATTTACAATTGTTGTAATTTGACATCAAATAACTTTAATTCGATCTTCCTAGAACTCCCCAAAGCATTCTCTAAACCTTCAAACCCTAGAACAAAATAATTTCACAAAATTTTGTCCATGAATCGAAATTTCTCACACCTACATCTTTTGTCTAACTATATTTACCAGCCCTATAATGCGACACCAAACAAATTTAATACAATCCTCCTTGGACCCAACAAAATGAACAACTATGTTACTGACTATGTATGAACGAGCCTCATCATGGCCAGCAAAATTTTGAACACACCAGAGAATTTAAGAATCAAACTTACTAAGCTCTTTGCGTTCAAAATCACTCCAAAACCAAGGAACATTGTAGTATTGTCTCCCATTAATGAAATGTCTTGCGAGTTGAACGTGTCAAACTTCATCACTCAAAATTTGGCTCAGGCATGTGGTGACATGCTGACGTCTCTGAGGAAATATGTGCAAAAAAAAATCTAGATAAGGGAAAGCAAAAAAATTCTCATGTATGGATAGACTAATGCCTCCAATCCATTCCTATATGCCACATAGTGACATAAAAAATCATTATTTTATCCAAAATTAAATACTAAATCTCAAGAGCAACAATTTTGGTGTTAAACAACACGATACCAAGTGGATTAGATGGCCCTCTACATATATTTTTAGATTCATCACGGTGATGAAGTTGTCTGAAAAGGAGAGCATACCTTTCATACGTGATTAAGTATCATGTAGCTTGCGGTGATTTCCACCACTTCTCATTAGTCACTCACATAAGCTAATATTCCATACATTTTGCTAAGACATTTGTACCTTGTTCACATCCAGCACAAAGAAGTTACATAAGAAAACACACACGTACGCATTTCCACAAACATATTCTTTAACGTTGTCTAATAATTATACGTTTTCAATTTTTTGGATAGAGTATTGTGAAAACATTGATGGTGAAATTTTGGTTCTTGTTGTTTGAAATTGGTTTTGAATGCATATATGGATTCAATGCCCTGAAAGATACACAATTGTGGAAATTTCATAGCTCAAACTTGTGATTCCAACAAACCCCAACCATATTCTCTGAAAAAACCTTCAAAACCGATAACAAATAGACTAAGGCTACTCTACTCTATTATTTTTCTTTTGATGTGTGATCATTGGAGTGGAAAAGACCTATATGAGTTTGGTGGACCATTTGATTTAGGAATCTCTTAAATTAATTGAGAGACAAATCCATTTCTTTGAAAATTCTTCATTGAATCTAGGCTATCATGATGCTGAAATTATAAGTCAGATTCTGAAAAGTAACAATGTTTAATTATTGAAAAATGCAGGCTATGAATGGTGTTTCCATCTCCTTATTACTAGTCCCTGTCATTAGGCATGGGACTATAGGAATCTAAATTATGTTATTTAGCATTACTTTGTTTACTTTAATTTCTAGTTTTCATCTTATATATGTTAGCACCTGCAACTTATACACTTGTTCATGTCAGATAACGATATGGAAATTTATTTCATCATCTTATTGGCCTCTTCCTGAGGCATAGAGGAAAAAACTTACGAACAAAAAGTATTTTTCAAGGAAATTTTCTTCATAGCCAAGTAAAGCTAGCATTACTTGGTTAACATTAATTTTTTGTTTGTTTTAAACAGTTTACCATGACCTCCACTCTGGTATGTGTTACTTAATTGAGTCTTACAATGATATATTGCCACAATCTTTAATCTCTTTCCATGATCTCCAGAGCCCTGGTACACATGGATTCTTCACACGACTTCTTCTGGTACAAGGGGCTTCCTTCTATGCTTCATGAATTTCCTCTGCAGTTGCTTAACAACATTGTACCAGGCTTGTTGTTATGCTTAAATAATTTCCTCTGCAACTGATTAACAACATTGTACCAGGATTTTTATTATGCTTTAGCAGGCAAGTAGGTGAGGTGGGAACTGAGAGCATAAGTTTCAAAGCGAGCCTGAGGTTCACAATCAACTTCATGAGGATTAGAATATTATAGATGGCATTCACTGTTGCGCTGACCTATGCTCAAATTAACCAAGAAAAGAAAAATAGTCCAATTTATTATTGCAGCAACAACATTTATATAGTTATGTATTTATTTTTCTTATTCTTGCAGAGATGGTAGTATAACCATGATTTTCAAATTAGGTTTGTTCATAAGGTTCTGAATGGTAGGCATATTCATCATTTCATGAACCATGTTGGGGTTTTATGTAAGTTGTTGTTGAACCTGTTGCAACTTAGGAAGTACTACACCAAACAAACTTGTCAGATCGTTCCCACCCACACCATATTCACCCAATCCATTTCCACCAAGTCTAGGGAAGAGTAAGCCTCCTAGACCTGCTCCACCAAATCCTCCTATTGATGGTAATCGTTTAATAGGTTGTTCTGGCATACTATTTGGAGAAACAATAATTTCTGCAATAGCAACATTGTTATATCCAAAGGTTGATGCACCACAGGCTAGATGGATAGTGTTATCACTTTGCGTACCTACACAAATGCAATTACAAAAACCTTGAAAGTGATGTTGAGGCAGTAAGAAAAAATCCAGTAAATCAATTAGTCATCTGCAATATCTCTAAATGTTCCCTTCTTGAGAAATGTATATATCATATAATTCTAAGGATAATAGAAAAGGTTAGAAGCATTTTAGACCATAGTAATCACAAAACTTAAATAATAGTTTCACTTTCGCATACCACACCATTGTTCAAAAGAATAATAACTATTTCTCTAGGCATATCACGGATGTACATATCAAAAGGATTTTTCATATATTGATAGTGCACCTCATGCATTTCATTTATTTGTAGCATTTATAGGTAGCCTGCACTCTGTTATGCCACATAGAAAATTGTCGTTCTAGATGTGAGAGTTCATAACAGACAATAAGGTGTTTTATTAATAACAAATCAATATATGTTGTGTCTTTCTCATGTTGGTATCATAAATCTATTTATACATTTAAATGCAATGGAGGACAAGAAGCAATAGTTGTACCTTCAATTGAAATGGATGAAGCAATACTATCAAATTTTTCCTATTTATGAATCTGCTTCTGATGGAAGTTAGATAGAATTTGTATGACTTTGAGAAATTCTACAAACTGAAGCAATCTTAGGAAAACTTGTGTCTATTTTCAACAATTACACTCACAACGACATCAATGCATCCATTACTTTATATGAAGAAATTAATTAACATATCATATGAGTTGTGTCCAAGAAGAATAACTAGATACTTCCCAACATAAACTATGGAAGCCCTACAGATTTGAGCATGAAATCCACATGAAGCTACAATTTTTCTCTGAAATCCCCAAAATACATAGCTTATGCCTCAAAAATTCTGAAATTTGTTTTCCTTGAGAGACCTTAACTCTTTACATACCACAGCCTCCGATCTATGTTTTATTTTCAAACCCCCAACAACCTATGCAAAGAAAATTCAAAATATTTGTTTGATCACTTTCTCTAGATACAACAATCCTATCCTATTTAAATGACTCCATTGCTTTTCCCTTTCGAGGTATGAACACTTCCACTAATTTTGTAATGATTCACCCTCACTGCCTAATCTGTGCACAAGTGAAATTTTTGAAATAAAAATTGGGCATTGAGGGTGAAGCATTATCATAATTGCTAGCATGGAGATGAGTTCCTCTTGCTCACAGCTTCATTCAGGAAAAATTGTGTTCCATACTCCAACATTGTTGATTGCATATCTACTCCATAGAAAATTCTCTCCATAAAACCTTTTTCCATTTTCAATTTGAAAAATCTATAGTGCAATATAATGACATTTCTCTGGGCACCAATAGCATGGGTAGAACCATCAGGACTGCCTCTTGGGTGGGCGGGTGAATAACCTAGTAGGAGGAGTCTCCCCTTCCTTTTTGTAATGAATCATCCCATGAACCTACCTTATATCTCACGCTTTGGGGAAATAATAAATAAGCAACACAGGAAAGGCCAGAGGCATGCACAACGGCTAGCTGAATAACTCATTGCACTTCTTCTATGTTAACTAGAGTGAAGGCAATAAAGGTAAGTATGTGTCCTTCTCCAACATGGATTCATTCATGCATTTTGGATTTCGTGACTTCAATATATTGGCATTCCTCACTTAGCTAATGGAATGGGAAAGGAGTAAATGATGGAAAATGGATATTTGTCTAAGGAAAGTGAACAAGTGGGATGCATAAAAGCTCTACATCTACGAGTTTTGTATTTTTATTTATTGTGTTTAATGTTTTTTATTATAATTTAATTATTATTCTTGTTTGTAAAACAAATAATTTATTTGTTAAAATTTTTTTTATGTTTTTCTAATTATCTTTGTTATGGGTCACTGCAAACAACGTTGAGCTTTCTTGTAAATGTCTATGGGACTTATTTTTCTAAAGCTTGATGTGAGCTCTTTGCGGAAAATTCTTGTGCACAACTTATTTGAGAGGGGGATATTCCTTTGCTTCTACATCATTGCACATAAGTATGTTTTGAATGGTTCAAGACCAAGTTTCCTCCTTGTCACTAGACCTGATACTTTAGAAATCATCAAGAATGTTAATTCATGTACTCCAATTTTGAACTTTATTCATTTCTAATGGTTAACGTGGTGCCTTGAACATGTCTCCTTCGGACCAAGTTTTCTGAGCTTTAAATTCTGAAACTTTTTGTGGATGGAATTAATGCTTTAAATTTAGTTTTAAATCTCTTGACTTTAGACCTCGTCCAATATATTTGGTTAAAAATCATGATGCTTGACAAATGATACTCTCACATTTGAATCCATTGTATTTCAAGCTAGGCATTAGGTTTAATATTTATACTACTATCTTTTCTTCATGAAGCATGGATCTTTATTTTGAATTATGAGTCTAAAATTATGAGCGGTTTTAAATTGTTTGACGAACGCCTACTTAAAAGTCATTCTATGAAGCTAAAAGGATGGGTTTTTCATGTTCAATACAGACAGAGACTTATGCTCATATTTACATTTTTTGTTCAGAACACTGATAGCTTGAGCTCATTTTAAGTTTTAGGCATCAATTTTTGGCTATCCTTCACTTGAAATTTCATCATTGTTTTAGGTATCAATTTTTGGTTATCCTTCACTTTGAAATTTATTTTCTTTAGCCTCTATTCTTTGAATTAAAGGTGTATAATGATTCCAAACCATGGGGCTTTTGTTTTGTTTTTCTTTAAAAGCAGGTATTGTTTTGGACTTGAAATTTTTTTTTCCAATTTCTCAGGCCTCCAAACGCGTTGGTGTGATCTCCTCATCATCTTGATTCTTACTTGACGGTAGACTATCAGAATGCTTAATTCATAATGGGTAATCATTTTTTTTTTATCCAAGTTAGAACGTTCAACATGATACTTTAACATTTACCTCTTGTGCATTCCTAGGTTTATCTAGTCGTTCCGATAGTAGCATTCTCTATATTCATTCTGAGTTATTACATGAACGTTGATGAAAATGAAAACAACACTGTGAATACATAATTTTGGTGCTCTTCTCGTATTTAATTCTACAATTGAAGAGTGGAAAATATGGCTATAGAATTTGCGGTGAAATATGTGAACAAAAATGAAAATTTGTTGAACAGTACAAAGCTTTTGCTGCATATGGTCGACTCTAATTGCATTTCCTTTGCAGGAACTGTAGAAGGTTCGCAAGCTTAACATTTTTTTTTCTGACCTTGATTGTTTTGTATTTACAAGAAATCTTTATTTTCTTCTTCTCACAACTTTGGATTCCTGTTGTGTTTCTCATCTTTGAATGATTGATTACATGTATCAATAACTCTTTATGTAGTACCTATTAGAAACTTTGTAAAAATTGAAAAGATAACTATTGCATAATAGAAAATATGTGAGATGCAGCGTTTCTGAAATTTAACTTCACTGGAATTACCAGAAGTGTTAGTGTTGCCGTTGTCGGATTTTTAGTATTAATTAATTTAGGATTTTAAAATTTAGACATACCGAAAACATTTTGGAAATTAACCTAAAAGGAAAAGCTATATACATAGAAGACATTCTTGAAATGGATCCTTAAAGGATTTGACCCTAAGAGCAATGTAGGTGCTTGTACGATGTTCGATTTAGAAAGATACAACTACTTTGACCTTTCCAATTTGTGTAAATTGCTCCTAGACTTCTTACTGGGGTGCGCAATTATCACCAATTAAAATAAAAAAACAGTGAGACTTATCAAATTAATCATCTACTAAATTTCTTGGAAGTTATGAAATGACTTCTTCCTAAGTAGTTTCTCACAAGAAATCGGCTGACTTGTTGTTTTTTGAGTATGAAAATTTTTAATATTGTCAGGTGTGGAGTTTCCAAATATTTTGGTCGCCCACTTATTTTCTTGAATATTCACTACCCATGTATAATAATTGGCTTATGGAACTGGAATTTCTCTCAAATATTGATTAAAAATGAAGACCTTATTCTGAAAATGATTGTTCCCTGTATGTAGAGTGGCAAGGTTTACTGGAATTAGTGAATATGTTTTTTTTTTTTATTGCAAATAGCCTAATCACAACAATGCAAAGTATAGAGAGAAGGCCTCATACCACTGAATTTTCTCTCCTCAACAAGGCTAGAAAGGAAAGCATATCTAATCTTATATTAGAGGGAAAAATGTACTTTCTAAGAAAAAATGTGTTGAATACAAATTTGAGCTTCTTTGTCATCTAGAAAAAAAATGGAACTCTGTTTGATTGAAATTCTTTTAATAACCCTAAAAACTAGCTTTAGATTCACTTTCCATAAATAGTACTGAGTAGTGAACCATAGGATATGTTAAAGCTACCATGGTATCTTCTTACATAGATAAGGACCACCATTGGATCTTCCCTCAAATGTTTGGGCTTATAAAACATATCACGAAAACTCTATCATGTAGAAGACAAGTGTTGGTTTGTGAACTTGCAATCCTAAAATATGTGTCTAATATTTTCTTCTTCTATGATAGATAAATACATCATCAACTGGATCAGAATCTGGCCAGTCTGTGTTTTTTAGCTAGCCCTTCGAACAAAGCTTGTCAACCAAGCACCTTGAGTTTAAAGGCACATGAAGCTAACCAAAAGGATTAATCCTCTTTAACCATTATGAAAAAATGATTTTTTATATTCATATATAAATAATGCCTAGGGTCCTTCCAATTCATTCCAATCCATGCATGACTTTGATAGTGTCACAATAGGATGCTTCTTAGATTCCCATGAGATCACACCTGAACCAAGATGGAACACATAACTGGAAGTGTTATTCCTATCATCCAAACTACCTGCAAAATCAATATCTGTAAAACCAATCAAATATTTTTTTTTTGTGTTTTCATACATTATACCACAATCTCTAGTTCCTGCTACATATCTCAGAATTATTTCTCCTGTACTCCAATGTGTGTCTTTTGGAGTCTCCATAAATCTGGAAATCAAACATACTCCTTGCATAATATCCAGTCTTGTAGTTGTGAGATACATGAGGTTGCCAACCAATATTTTGAATAGATTTGGATTAACATATGATCCTTCATCATCCTTGCTTAACTTTGTACCTGTTTCAACTATTGTAGGGACGAGTTTTCAATTTTCCATCCTGAATTTTTTTAGCAAATCTCTAGCATATTTATTTTGACAGACAAAAATTCCTTTTTCAGATTGCTCAACTTCTATGCCAAGAAAATATTTCATGAGACCAATATCTGTCATCTCAAATTCTTTGATCATGACTGCTTTAAATTCATCTAACTCAAGATCACCTATAAAAATCATGTCACCAACATATAAGCAAACAATCAAAATCTATCTATGCTCATTTACCTTTGTGTATAAGGTAGGATCAATGTTGTTTCTACAAAATCCATTCTTAACCATGTTGATCCATGTGGATATTGGTGGCCACCCACCTATTCCACTTGGGGCCCCACCATTGTTTCTTTCAGTTTTTCAGTATCCTTAATTATAGCATAGTTTACTATTTTTAGCAGTTTTTCGGGTCTTGAACTTTTGGAGCCGTTTTGAGGCCCTAAACGACGTTTTTGGGCATCAAACCTTTGGAAAATATGAGTATGTTCTAGACTCAATATTCGTGGTCAAAATTTGTAGTCCTCAAATAGATATTTCTAAGGATGTATCATGTGCGTCAAACAGAGATAGTATGCCAAAGTTACGACCATGGGAAATTGATGTACGAATTTACCCCGACGAGGCCCATATTCTGGCGTTTCATCTCCTAGGGTTAGGTTTTGGATGTTTATATTTTTCCATTGATTCTCAATAATATATAGGCCTTCAAGCCTCATTGTAACACAGAGTTCAGAGGCCTGTAGCCACCACATCTCTTCTCAGAGATAAGCTACCAACACCCTAGCTAGTTTATTTCCATTATGTCTCTAAACAAATTTCAGTTCTTTGATATTAATGAAATGAAGTATTATTTCCGCTGCATTTTTATATTTATGGTTATATGTGTATTCTGTTGCGTTCCTTCATAAATCCATATAACTTGTATTAGAGCGGTCTTCTCTTTCTCGATCCTTCTTTGCATGTACCCAACGAGGTCGGGGTATAAGGAGTTAGGGCTCGATCTGGTTGAACCTTTTCAAGATCAACCTCGCAAAACCCAAAGGCCGCCCATGGGGGATGAAAATAAATATGAGGGAGCAGGATATCCTATCAAAATATTTCTCGAGGAGGCCCTCAAAAAACAAAGTAACGCGATGATGAATAATTTTTCCCAGATCCTTCAATGACTACCCACTGGCGGCGCATCTACATCCAGCAGCCACTCTGCAAGCGCAACTCCTTTTAAGGTACAAGTAAACTTTTAAATTCCCATATTTGAGGGCCAAATATATGCAAATGTTGTAGATATATGGTTGAATCTATTAGAAGGATATTTCTCAGTTCATGACTTTTCCGACCGAGAGAAGATTATTTTTTCACTCCTCAAAGCTACCCCCCATGTCAAGGACTGGTGGGAAACCTATTGTCATAAAAAGGAAGAGGGGGAACCCTCTCTGTTCTCATCCTTACCCACTTGGAATTATTTCTAAGACGCCATCAAGGAATAATATTATCCCATGGGGAGCTATGAGGACAAGTACATACAATGGACTACTCTGTGACAACAAAGGGATCAAGATGTGCATGAGCTGACGAATCTATTATTTCCTATCTTGAGACTAATTCATGTATAAATGTGTGTAATCTTTTAATTAATAATATAGTTTTAATATTAGAGTTTTATTTTGGTATCGGAGCACTTTCTTTGCAGCCTTCAGGAAATCACTAGAATGCTGCAAAGAAAGTGCTCCGATACCAAAATAAAACTCTAATATGAAAACTATATTATTAATTAAATAGATTACACACATTTATACATGAATTAGTCTCAAGATAGGAAATCTATCTTGGACGTACAATAAGTTGGTTGAGGGAATATCTCAACCTCACACCAAACAAGGAAACTAGTTTTAGCTAGTTCCTATTGAATAGGAACAGACTCTATACATAGAGAGTCACAACTAGACAAGTAGGAATTACACATTCTAACATTCCATACCCTGCGCACAAAGTTAGGTATCAAAGATTCGGAGAAAAATTTGGTGTTGAAGTACTGCAGTTGGCTGCACAGATACATTCAGGAGGAAAAGGAGTTCTTCAACATCTCCTCGCTTAGTACGACATACCAGTATGCTGCCAAGATTGAGCAGAAATTCAAACAAAAGAATCAAGACTTTGGATCTGCGAATCAAAAGCAAGGGAAAGGTGCCTCCAAACCATAGAAAAAAGGACAAATCTAAGGAATGGCGGCCCAATATAACCTACCGAAGCTGAAAGAAAATAACAACCCCACGAAGTCAAAGAAGGACACAGGAAAGTGGTGTGAGTTCCATAAGAGCTCCACTCACAACACAAGTGAGTTTCGGGCCAAGAAGTCACTAGTGGCTGAGATGAGGGCTTTTAAATCAGATGCATGCTCTGACTCTGAATCAGAACCCTACAAGGGGAATGAAAAAGGGAATCATATTATTAATGCTGAGCCCAACGCCACCGTTGCCACTGCAAAGATCCAGAAGGAGGAACCGAAATATCCAAAGGAGGAGGAGTGTCTCTTCCAATCTCAAATGTTGGTAAACGGTTCCCCGCTACAGTTCATTGTCGACGGTGGGAGCCAAAATAAACTCATTTTAGCAGAGGTCATGAAGCGTTTATGCTTTCGAACCACAACACACCCACAACTGTACATAATTGGGTGGATTCACCAAGGATGGAGTTATATGTCAATTTGGGCACCATTCCCAATGACCTGGTTAATTGGACATCATCTCCAGAACCAATGAATAAGTTATATCATCCCCTATCATTTTAGTTGTTACATGCCCTAAGGAAAAGAACAAGACAAATCATCCATGAATTTCATTGCAAAGGTTTCCAAGATTTGAGGTTTATATTATATCATATGAGAGCTTATCAATGTTGCCTCTCAAGGGACTAAGTGTGTTTCATATGCAGGTAACCCCACTTAAGGGTGCTTTGCAACGCACTTCCCGACATTCATAGGTGTGTTGGTCACATTGGGATTGAAATTCTCATTGTTTCGAAATCTCCACTTGGCCAGTGCCTTATAGAAGAGTTCACATGTATCAAACTTCGAATCCATGTGTCCATTTTACATCTCTAAGATTGGGAACATGTCTTTCCTATTATTAGACATTCATTGATTGTAAAACTACCTTCAATTCATCTATAAATTGAGCACAGATCCTAGTTCTTGAAGGGAATAATTTGAGTAGAGAAATGTTGGTGGAATTTCAATTGAGGAATTGATTTGAGTGACATGCTGTTGGAGAGATGTGCATTGTGATGAGGCTCGGATGCTGCTGGAGATGGTGATACTAAATCAATCACTAGGTTGTAACCTCCCCTTCTATCCATTAATAAAGATTGTTGCTCACTTTCCCACATATGTATCTGTATAAGCTCATGTGTTTCATATTATGAATTCTTATCTGATGTATATGGTTTATGTTTCATTGATTTAACTAAATAACTTGAATAGACATCTGTATTATTGCTATCTTTTGTTGTTTAGTATTCATCTTTGCAGGAAATATATTCAGACATCTAGCTTGGATTTGAAGCTACAGCAAGAGAGACAGAAGGAGAATAGGAAGCGCTTGGACTCTAAGTAAGTTCTTTGATCTATTCTGTGTGTCTATTTACAGTTAGGAAAAGTAGTTGCAAAGTCTTTAACCTGCTGTTCTAGATGAGCACTACATCTAGGGAAGAATTTTTTATCCGTAATCCATAATTTCGCTTAAAAAAATGGCGACTCCACTCGGGAGTTTACACTTCATCCTTAGTGTATTTTCCTCTGATTTTCTTTGTTTAATCACCGAGTAGCATTTACTCATAAATATTAGGATTTTTTAAATCCAAATTTGCATTAGAAGTGTGTTAAATAGTTAGGTTTTCATTCTCTGACTGCGCCCAACGCACTATTGGACAAGACACAGTGCTTTGCAGAGCACTGTCTCCCATTCAGGGTTGCTTTGCAATGCACTGTCTCCCCTTAGAGACTGCGTTGCCCCCTGAAACCATCCAAATTCCTTTGGGTTTTTCATTGCATTTTTTTTCATCTTGTTGTCTGTTGTGTTTTAAAGAGCCTGATACCTCAGATTGACCAGTGGCCTTACCTACTCCTTCCTCCTTTGAAATAAAAGTTTGTTCAATGTTTGTTTAAAGTGTTTTTCTTTATCATTGATGAATTAATTTCAAAGTATTTTCATTGCTGCATTGGATCCATTTTCTTTTGAAAAAGTAAATTGTCGTTAAATTCTTCGCTTCCTGATGGGAGAAATTGTGGTTAAATTTCTCATTTTTCCGTCAAAAGAGAAATTGTTGTTTAAATTAATCATTTCTCAAAAGTAAAAGGCATTTGTTTTTATTGATTTGATGCACTTAGTTTCTTTTTTTGCATTCATAACATTAAAAGGACTAAAAAGAAAAACCTGCATTTGCATGAAGTGGATTGTGTGTTTTTCAAAAGGAACAATTAGGAAAGCTGCATTTTAGTTTTTTCTCTTTGATTGTTTGCTCTAAAATTGATTGCTCTTTCCCTCTAGTAGCTAGGATTTTCATTCAAAAACTAAAAGTGAAAGATTGCTTATAATTTTAGTTTTCATTTTAGGGATTTCCAATACATCATCATAGTGAACCTTGAAAGGAAAATTGATAAACAAGATCAACTTAAAATTTATCTCAATTTACCTAACAAAGCATTGGAACCATAATGATAACATTTAGAAGGTCTAGGCTAGAGACGTGTTCGGGCATCGTAAAACATAGCAGTTGTCGTTAATTATCTGTGATACATTCCGAGTGTGATACCTCACTCCACGTACGTAAGTATATTGTAGCTCGTCCACGTACTTTCGAGTATATCGGGCAGTGTTATGGTACGAAAAGTATAAAGGGGTGCTCTCATTGTGTGGTTTCGCATCAAACAGCGCTAATATGGACTTGGGCCTCCATGTACCTTCGGTTATATTTTGGAGGACAAATTTAGGTTTCTATCCATCCATAGTGAACCGAGTCGTCCGCCTTGTAAATTATGATACACCAAACACAACATTTGGGCAGATTGCCTGCCCATACTTCTTGGTTCGCTAGGAGGTATTATGCATTTCACAGTTTCTTGGTAAACCTTTTGCCTAGCATTACCCTTTTATATTTTATTTGTTTTTGGTTAAATAATTTTTTACTCCTGGTCGGCGAAGGCGACAACACTCTACCGAATCAAGTACTATTAGTACCTCAGGTGAAGCATCATCTTCCCATATACCAGAGTTAGTAAAATTTGTTTCTACATATCTCAGTTTGTTTAATGTTGTCGAAACGGATTCCTCGCAACTACTCGTGGTCACGATCCATCCAATTAGTGAGACCATACCTCCTGGACCCGACGTTGTTCAACCAGAAGTTGATCCAAATCCTATCTCCTTTTTGCCAGAACATCTGAATCCCAAAGTTGAACAACCAGAAGTTGTTCCTGCATTGGTCATCTCACAATTTTCTGTAGCCATTGAGTCTCCCATATAAGACAGTCAACCTCCTTAAATATACCTTGGGCCTGACGGAGAAATACTTCCACCTAGTTTCATTTCGATTGAAGAAATCCCATAAGACGAGACACTTTTAACTCCAACCCATTTTGGGGAGGACCTTTACCTGTACGATTATTTTCCTCAATCACCACCATCTTCTTTTTTTGATCTTGATCCTATTCAAAATCCCGTCGATCTAAAAGGGTATACATTTGGTCAAGTAACCATGCCTAAACCAACATCTTCAGTTGGGTTTTCTGTTCAAATTACGTCAGTACCTTCCCTCTCTACCCCGTCGATGTTCACAACTTCACCAGAGTCATATTTTCATGGTTTCCCTATGGTCCCATCAAGTTATAAATCTTTATCTATAATTTTCTCTGGTGCATATTTGGCAACCCACTCTGCCTATCCAACCACAACCCACAAACGATTGTACACTCGTATCAACCAGTTCAACCTGTTACACCTACATCATTACCACTTGTTAATACATCTTTACCCTTGTTACAGAATCAAAATTTTGTACAACAACCTTTTCAGGTGAGTCTTCCAACTCAATACCCTCCAGTATTGGGTCGACAGACTCCAAATCCTTCGGTTAATTTACAACAACAAAATGTACCTGGAATCATTTATTCACAAGCTGGTTTACCATTTTGTGGGATGTCACAACCACAACCAGGTTATACATATCCTCAACGGAATCCAAGTTATCCTAATTTAGGTTATAACATTGGTGGATAGACCCCTTGGTAGCCTTAGGCGCAAATGCCTCAATCTTCATTTCAACAAGTATCATACCCAGTTTTTGGTCAACAAAATCCTCAAGTGTTTTCTTTTCAAAACAACCCATATATGGGTTACCAACAGTAGATTCCTTATGTTGGTTCTCAAAGGCTTTTTTCTCAAGTAATTCCATCATACACTGGCTATGTTCAACCAAACCTTAATAGATAGTTTCCCTTTGTTGCAACTTTCGAGTTACCAGATTTAAATCGGCTAACCAATGATCCAATCAACTATGCTCCTTGGTGGCCAGTGATACCTCACAAATTACCCTTGAATATTCCTAAGTTCAATGGAAACCCTGGGGAATTCCCTTCGACTCATGTCATGACTTATCATTTGTGGTGTTCATAAAACTCCCTGAATGATGATTCTATTCGACTACGTCTTTTCCAGTGTACGCTCACTGGTCTGGCTGCAAAATGGTACATTGAGTTACTTAGAGCTTCTTTTGATAATTTCATTGCCCTAGCTACTGTCTTTTTTACTTACTTCCAGTTACCAATATGATATGAAACTGGAACAAAACTCTTGACCAATTTCAAACAGACTAATGCTAATCACATTTCTAATCATATTCATGAGTGGCATTGTCATTGTAGAATGGTTAATACATTTGTTCCGGATCAGCTCCTTGCTGAGTGGTTCATTAAGTCCCTGTTACCATCTATAACTGAGGATGTGGCTAAGGGTGGTTTCATCACAGAAGAGAGAGTTATCGCTCGTGCCCAATATTTAGACTTGATTTATACTCAGTTTGGCACGCTCTATGAAAACATTCTTAATGCACCGAGATCTAATTTTATTGTTCCTCCTCAATTAAAGGACTCTCATGCTAGAGATGGCTTCATTGGTACTGCAAGCACACATCATACTACTACATCTGATCTTGCACCTTCTTCCGAAACTAATTCCATGTCATTTGATAAGGGAAAAAGTGACAAGCAACCCAAAATTAAGAAAAAGGGGAAATCTAAGAAAAAGAAAACTTCTAACCCGCAAGAAATATCATCTGATCAATCGGTTGGACCTAGGAAACCTCGTTATCCATGCATAATATGTAATGAGGAACACTTTGTTTTGGATTTTCCTCACCATGATGAAGTCTCCAAAATCATTAAGACTTCTCATGCATCATTTGTGTTGATAGATCCGTTTCTAAATCCAGACACAAACTTGGTTGCTATGGATCCAGCTTCTAGTTCCCAAGTGCTTATGTTATCTGTCAAAAAACCTTAAACATATATTTTGGTGTCAACACGTAATAAATATTATGGTAGTCAGGCCACTGATCAACCTACTACCTTGACTACGAATCCGTCTACGAAATCAGTATTGCTTATTGCTATTCCTGAATTGACGATTAAGCCACCAAAGGGAGTCGTTCATAAATCGACATATAATCCTCAAGCAAAAGCTGCACAAAATTATAATATAGTTGAAGACTTGGCTCAATCCTCTTCATCTATTTCTACTCTTGAGGTATTACAAAATTGTCCCTCCCAAAAACAGGCTTTATTGTCGATTATTGGTGGAATTGATCCGACTGATTCTAATCTTGTCGTCTTTAATCATACGAGATATGTGTAGCAACTACCAACACAATTGGAATTTTCCATACAAATAAATGTTCTCAATCACCTTGTTCATCTCACTATTATTGATGAGGTAGCATCTACATGCATTATGTCTCTAAATTGTTGGAAGTCACTTGGCTCGCCACGCTTATCTCAATCATCAACGACATTAAAGGATTTTGACAAACATACATATAAGCCTTGTGGTATTATTAATAACCTGCGTGTTGAACTAGGGGGAAAAATAGTTAATGTTGATGTTGAGGTTGTTGATGGAACCCTTGACTATAATATTCTACTTGGAAGGCCATGGGTATATGCTATGAATGCAATTATTTCTACATATTTTAGAATGATTTCCTTTCCATATAAAGGTACTATCACAATCATCAATCAACTATCCTTCTTTGCCTCCACTTCGCAAGTAAATGGAAGTGTTTTTTTCATTCACACACCCCAAATAGAACTTCAAAACATTGGTGTAGGACTCTTAAAGAATTACACTCTCATGGAAACCTTTGCATTACCACCGTCTGCAACGTCGGCAGAAATTGCAAGTATAGAGACCTACTACATGATCTCTTCCACTCCATCTAGCTTAAGGAAGAGTACAAGTGATTCTGAAATTGTTACGTTGGATGAATTTCTATCGCCCAACCCTATTGAGCTGGCATAGCAATCAATCTATCTAGCTTGGGCAGAGAATCTGAAATCAACATTGTCAGTTGTTTGGGTTGATCATAGGCTTATAATTCGATACAACTTCTGATCCTTTTTCCTTAACATTTTTGATAGATGAGAATATTTTAGAAGCCATGATGTCAGAAGGAGAACAATGGGAAGATTATCATCATCATTCCCATCTTCCTGATTATGAAGAAAATAATCTCAGTGAAATATATCACCCATCAATCAAAAAATTCTTTCCAAATTCTTAACCAATTAATGCAATCGATTCGGAACAAAATCTGTCAAATATTGAAGAAACCATTTCTATCGATATTTCGACCAAACCTGGCGTAGTATAAAATATTCATGTCAGGGTATCTTGTTCTCCATCATAACTCGAATCATATCGCTCTCTATTTGTGAATTCCGTGATGTATTTTCTTGGTCTTACAAGGAAATGCCAGGCATAGATACTAGTATCATTGAACACATTATTAATATGTATTCTGATGTCAAACCAGTGCATCAACGCCTTCGTCCCTTTTATCCAAAGAAGGCTACTGCCATCAAAGCAAAAGTTGAGAAACTTTTGTGTGCTAGTTTCATTTACCCTATTCCGCTAACTAAGTGGGTTTCCAACATCGTTCCTGTCATTAAAAATAAAGGAACCATCAGAGTGTGCGTTGATTATCGGGATGTCAACATTTCTTGTCCAAAAGATAACTATCCTACTCCCTTTATCGACCAGATTATTGACGATTGTGCTGGATGTAAAATCTTTTTGTTCATGGATGGATTTTTCGGTTACAATCAAATCAATATCCGCCCAGAGGATCAACATAAGACAACATTCATCTGTCCTCGGGGCACATTCGCTTATAGGAAACTGTCGTTTGGTTTAAAGAATGCCAGGGCAACTTTTCAAAGAGAAATGGATTATTATTTCAATGACATCAAGCACATTATTCAACCTTATCTAGATGATTTACCAGCGCATTCATGAAATCAGACTGATCATCCGATGCATCTGAGAGCCATTTTCTTACGTTGTCGACACTACAAAATATGCCTCAATCCACATAAATGTGTTTTTCGTGATGGTTCTAGTCGTTTACTTGGATTCGTAGTCTCAAAAGAAGGAATTTGAATCGACCCATTGAAGGTTCGGGCCATTCTTGATTTTCTTGCGCCATCAAACTTACTTCAGATACAGAAACTTCAAGAAAATGCTAACTTCCTAAGGAGGTTCATACCCAACTATGCCGAAATGGCTAAAGGATTTACTCGGCTTTTGAAAAAGGTGGTTCCCTTCCATTGGGACCAAGTTGCGCAAGCTTCTTTTGATGTTGTGAAGGATACTCTTTTCTAGGCTTGATTAATGTATCCCCCTAATTATCATAATTATTATTTCCTATATATTGTCATGGCTGAAACGACCATCGCTATGGTATTGGTCCAAGTAGAAGATGGGATAGAACATCCAATTTATTATTTGAGTCGTAATCTCAATGATACGGAAGTTAAGTAGTCGTACGTAGAAAATATTTCCTTGGAAGCTATTCAAGCTGTCCAAATATTTCGCCACTATATCCTATTCCGAAAAACCATTATTGTTTCGGATTGCAACCCCATGACTTATATCTTATCACGTCAATTACTGGGGGGGAATATTCAAAATGGATTTCCATTTTGCTGGAATTTGATTTGGAATTCATCAAATCGAAGTCAAAGAAGTCATCAGTTTTGGAAGAGCTTTTCTGTGACCTTCCCTCTGATAGTACTGCTACTACGTCGAAACCATAAATTCTTAACGAGTCTCTATTTCTGATCAGATCATCTGATCCTTGGTATGGATATTTCATCATTTATCTCCAAACTCAAACTTTTCGTCCTGATACCTCTCGCTCTGAACAACGACGTATTCGATACCAAGCCAAATATTATATGATCGTCGGTGATACACTTTATTGTCGTGGTGTCAATACTATTTTAATAAGCTACCTCACTCATGAGGGGGTTGAAAAGCTTTTAAATGATTTTCATGCTTGGGTTTGTGGTGGACATTTATCTGGATATGATACCGTGCAGAAGATACTCTGCGCCAATTACTTTTGGCCTACCATATTTCACGACTACATTCTCACTGTCAGAAGTTGTCATGCTTGCCATATTTTTTATCGTAAAATCTGCAAACCGCTAACACCAATGCATCCTGTCGTCTTTGTGGGACCATTTTCGAAATGGGGTATTGACTTCATTACCCAGGGGGCATGGTTATATTATTATCGCAGTAGACTACTTTACCAAATGGACTGAAGCGATGCCTACATTCAACAACATAGGAAAGATAGTTGCATTGTTTTTATTTAATCATGTCATTGCATGGTTTTGGGTCCCACAGGCTATATTTATAGATCATGGGAAGAATTTTTGCAACCACGTGATGGATGAATTGACTGCCAAGTTAGGATTGTCACATGATAATTCTACTCCTTATTATCCACAATCAAATGGACAAGTTGAAGTTATCAACAATATTCTCAAACGTATGCTTCAACGAATGATAGGAGTTCGTAAAATAAATTGGCATTTGATCATGTACTCTGGCTTGTGGGCGTATCGAAACTCAGTGAGAAACGCAATTGGATTTACTCCCTTTCAATTGGTGTATGTTCTGGAAGCTATATTTCCAATCCAATTTGAAATACCTTCGTTAAAACTCACAATTGACTTGTTACTTGACACCTCAGAAGAAGAAGCCTGTCTTTTTAACCTCATCCATCTTGATGAAACGTGTTGTGAAGCCCAATTGGCCAACAAAGCACATAAGAGACATATAAATGCGCAATACGACAAAATTTCTAGCCTCGCATTTTCTCAGAGGGCGACTTGGTCCTTCTTTATGATCAAGAAGCTGATGTAATAGGTACAGGGAAATTTGAGCCAAATTGGCATGGCCCCTATATTGTCAAAAGATTTCTTGCTAAGGGTGCCTATGAGTTGGTTGATTACAATGGAATTCTGTTGGCACAGCCCAGAAATGGGTTATATTTGAAATGTTACTATGCTTAATCATGAGCATAGTAATCTTTTGTATTATATTGTATATATGTTGTTGATTTGCATTGACTATCTTAGTTTACTTTTTAGATTTTTCTTGACGTTAGTAATCTGCTCTAAATTTCATCACATATGTCTGAATCTTCAGAATCATTTGTTGGATATGTTAATGGTGCTATTCATAGTACGCAGAATATATCCTCTTCAACGTGGTCCATTTTCACTCCAAACGGAGAGTTAGTGAGTTTTGAAGGGATTTGTATTGGTAGATCAATGAACAATATCGCTGAATATAGCGTGTTGATTGAACTTCTGTCTAATGCCATTTGGTATTAACCGCATAATCATAAGGTTAGGCTCACAACTTGTGGTATTACAACTTACTAGTGTTTATACTGTTAGAAATCCAACACTGCATCGATTGTTCCTAAGAGTTCGACTTTTGGAAATACACTTTGATTTTATTCAATATCAACACATTTCTAGAAATTTGAACACATTGACTAATTCTTTGGCTAATCAAGTTTTAGATAGACATTTGAAACACATGTAAAACATTCAATTAATTGAATAGGATTGCACAATAAACATAGGAAAACACTGAAATCAAATAGATAGGTAGCTATAGGTTTTTACAAAAATTTGTGCCCAAGACACATTGGTCATCTGACCTCAAAATGTATGCAAAATGTCAACAGTAAACTAGTGGTGCTCATGGTAACATGCTATAGATCTAGCTATCCTACGCAGTAACCACATCCAATAGTTAGGAACACCTATGGTGTGACACTGCAGTCGAATGGGTAGCTCTTCAATCCGACAATACGAAATCCCGAAGGTCAAACCCTCTATGTGCTGCCGAAGCTCAGTAAGATTCTCAACCATATCGAGATCCTAAAGGACTACTCTCCTGACAGCCCTCTCTGCTGGCTCATCTGCCACACGCTCTGGTTCCTCCACCGGTTGAACTCGACCAACATCTGCATTACATCAAACATCTAGTTTAGTATTGGGAAAACATCAAAATACAAAAACATTGTATAAACCTTAGAAAAATAAAAAAACATGGTAAAAAAATTCTTACCTATTGCACCCCACTGAGCACCTTTTGGTAAACCTAAATCTGGATCTCCTCAGAAACCAACCCCTACGTATGCATACTCATCAATGGCAACAATTTGTCGCCTGGACTAGGCGAAGAATGCAATTGAGAACACAATGGTCGATTGGCCTGCATGCCTACCCATTAGTTGTGCCCATCTCTACATCCTCGGATCTCTAGGATTAGACACATCCAGTGTCACATGTTGTGGCTGCATCACTGGAATCCATTCCAAGGAAAATGCTATGAGGATCGGACCATAATTGAAGTTCTTCTTCCTTCCTCCCTTTTCTTTTTTCAGTTGTTCTTTTATCTGAGAAAGTACAGCTTCAGACCAATTGAATATTGTTGGCTCCATACACTCTAGTGCATACTGCATATACGATCTATTCACTACATGTAGTGTAACGGTGCCAACAAGTTTTGCGATCGTGAAAAGGATGGTTCTCAAAGGAAAATATCTAACATCTTGGATTTTTATCTTTCCATATTTGCTTGGCTCTGCCCTTGGATAACAATTTTGTAAAACATAATCTCTCATAGTCTCTTCTCCAAGAATAGACCCTGAGATTGAAACAGGAAAACCTCTCCTCGAAAAACCTGTAAGAAAGTATACATCCTCTACTGTTATGGGAACCACTTGGTTCTCAATATGAAATGCCTCAATATCTGGATCCCATGCTCAAACTAAGAACTCCAAGAGTTCTATTTGTTATCTCATCCCTGACAACCGAAAGTACTTTAACAGTCTACAATCTCTTAGGGCTCTTACTGTGCTCGGATCATTTAAGGAAATCATATCCTGTTCTTCATTTTCTCTTTCCCTCCATGTAATAATTATTGTAATCTGATGAAAACTTGAAATGTAACCATAAGAACCATTAGATTCCATTCAATGCAAAAAATTGGGCAAATTTTGGGCATAATGCAAAAAAAAAAAATGAAGATTGCGCTCAACGCAACCCTGGACAACATACAGTGCGTTGTATATGCAGATAGCCTTCATTTTAGCTGCTATGCAATGCACTTTTCGATGTTCAAGGTTGCGTTGCCCTCTTTGGGAGAAGAATTTATCCTAGAGACCCCAAAACCCTAAAAATTTACAGAGAAAGGAAATGAAATGATTACTGAAGGAAAGAGAAGGTTCATGGCACTAATATAGATCAAACAACAATGAAATTTGTCCATAGAAACGATCGCAATTAGCAGCTAAATTTGGGGGGGGGGAATCAGGTTCAGAGCTCCAAAATGCAAATGGTAACTATGGAATGGTAAAAATAAATAGTAAAACTCTTTTTAATAGTCATTTAATTGTTTGAAAATCATATTTATTGCTATGACTATGGTTTTATTATGTTTTTATCATGAAATAGATATTTTTAATCCATTTGATGTTGTTATGAACATGTTTTACAACTGATGAACAGATTATTCATGCAAATTTATTTCAAGAATGATTTGACCACAAAGCATACTTTTTATCCTTATTTTTCGAGCTTTGCTAAAAATGAAAAATTATTTTAAGTGCACTTTTATCTCTTTTTCGAGCTTCGATAACAGTGAAAAAGGAACCCCTGGAGTCTTCTTTCAGCGATTTTCAGACTTTGATAATGTGAAAAGATTGCGGGACACTTGTATTTTCGAGCTCACAAAAGTAAATGAATTGATATCTACTCAGTATAAGTTTAACCCTTTTCTGGACTGAGATAGATTATTTACGAAAAAGGAATACCTTGGTCACACATGACTAAAGAGGTTCTCTCAGATATTATTTTACACTTTTTCGGATCTAAGCGAAAACTTTACGAAAAAGTACTTATGGAGTTTTCTTTCGTCCTCTTTTTCAAACTCTCTAAATATGTAAATGGACTGAGCTATCACTGTCGTTAGGCTCATTAAAACATAAAATAGCTTCATGCTTGTCGATCATGCCAAGAATCGAGTTTCATTCATCGTTAGACTCATTAAATTATTAAATAACGATACTTTATTCGCCTGAAGGGTTGAATTATAGATCAAGAATATGTTATCCTCCTCAAGCGTGTTAAAAAATAAAGAGGTACTGGTCTACAAATGATCGGGGAAAAATTGGGAAAGTGAGATAAGCATTTTACGGTAGCAGGTCGCTCTTGAACATGATATTTCACTCCATCACCGTGACTGTTTGGGTTGGGTAATCTTCTTGACGATTCATTCATACCTATGGTTCATCATACCTTCACTTTGGTTTTGGGTCAATGTTGGCAACTCATCTCAGTGTCGCCGATATGTTCAAGAAAATTCATCCAGTGAATACTCATCCTTCTACAATACTCATAAGCCTTCATTCTCATTACAGTCATCCCTGAACATTTCTATATCAAGTCATACCTTTGTCTCTGAAATCAGTAACTCCCATTTCACAATAAGGTGGCTTCCTGTCAACGAAAAATCATTATCCAGGAAGTTCACTTAGAAACATCATATTCCAATACAATGAGGTTTGTTACAGCATCGACAAGATCCTTGCTTCTATACTTTTAACTGAAAGATTTTGTTTGGAATTCGACATCAAATCATCTATTCACGCCTTACAAAATGTACTGCAATACCTTGAGGGCCATTGACATCAATGGTGGTTCTCTCACATTTGTTAATAGCTCACATCATTGGCTGGTAATCAAATGATGTCTTACCATGTTCTACTACAAATCATATATTCGCATGGCCAGACTTGTACCCGAATGATTGAGTGAATGAGATAAGAAGACCCTGGATCTAGTTTTAGCAATCCGAGCTGCGATTTTAGGATTGTTGTAGACATCATCTATACGGTGACCTTACATACCAATAATCATCTGAACATGGGCCTATATCTCTAGGCATGTTTGTATTGGGCAACATTCCAATGTAGACGAATTTTTGCACTATGTACATGTTATTAGATAGTGTATGTGTTGAGCATGGGAATGTCTTCCCTTAGAAATTTATGATCAAGAGGATATATCATGATGTAATGTATTGTAAGATTGATGCAGGTCACCACTTTGCTTCATCTCCAGCCCATCACAATGTAAAGAATCTCAATCAAAATATTGTTATTATTATTCTGACTTCATGCTTTAGGGGGCAATTGTTATAGGTCAATTTGGGCACCATTCCCAATGACCTGGTTAACTGGACATCATCTCCAGAACCAATGAATAGGGTATATCATCCCCTATCATTTTATTTGTTACATTCCCTAAGACAAAGAACAAGAAAAATCATCCATGACTTTCATTGCAAAGGTTTCCAAGATTTGAATTTTATATTATATCATATGAGAGCTCACCAAAGCTGCCTCTCAAGGGACTAAGTGTGTTGCATATGCATGTAACCCCACTTGAGGGTGCTTTGAGAAGCACTTTCCAAAACTCATAGGTGCGTTGGTCACATTGGGAGTGAAATTTTCATTGTTTCGGAATCTCCACTTGGCCAGTGCCTTCTAGAAGAGATCACATGTGTCAAACTTCGGATCCATCTGTCCATTTGAAATCTCTAAGATTGGGAACATGTCTTGCCTATTATTAGAAATTCATTTATTGTAAAACTACCTTCAATTCATCTATAAATTGAGCACATATCCTAGTGCTTGAAGGGAAGAATTTGAGTATAGAAATTATGGTGGAATTTCAATTGAGGAATTGATTTGAGTGACATGCTGCTGGAGATATGTGCATTGTGATGAGGCTGGGATGCTGCTCGAGATGGTGACACTAAATCAATCACTGGGTTGTAACCTCTCCTGCTATCTATTAATAAATATTCCTGCTTACTTTCCCACATATGTATCTGTATAAGCTCATGTGTTTCATATTATGAATTCTTATATGATGTATATGGTTTATGTTTCATTGATTTAACTAAATAACTTGAACATAAATCTATATTATTGCTATCTTTTGCTGTTTAGTATTCATCTTTGCAAGAAATATTTTTGGACATCTAACTTGGATTTGAAGCTACAACAAGAGTGACAGAAGGAGAATAGGAAGCGCTTGGACTCCAAGTAAGTTCTTTGATCTGTTATGTGTGTCTATTTATAGTTAGGAAAAGTAGTTGCAAAGTCTTTAACCTATTGTTCTAGATGAGCACTACATCTAGGGAAGAATGTTTTATCCATAATCCATAACTCCGCTTAACAGATGGGATCTCCGCGTTAGCCAGCAGTGTCGCCTTCCCTACAACATCAATCCTTTCACAGATGAGGTATTATGTGACGTTTCTCCTCTTGATGTCTGTGATGTATTATTAGGACAACCATACTTCTTGAAGCGACATGTTGTGTATGAGGCCCAACCTCATGTTGTTATTGTTACTTTGGGCAATAAGTTGTACAGGATAACATAGGTACCACCGCCTATGGCTATCTCTTTGGTTGCTGCAAAACAATGTAGTAAGCTCATTTCCAAAATCGGGAAATTTGTTTTCCTGATGATCCGCCCCGGGGCAAGAAGAATACTATGGCCATGACCTCTAGACAGACCTCCTCCTTACGACAACAACAAATGGACAAGGTCGTGGAGGAGTACGGGGACATCTTCACCTCACCCATAGGGGTGCCTCTACACGGTTAGGTCAAGCACCTCATCGAACTGACCCAAGTGCATCGCTGCCCAATGGACCGATCTATCAGCGCTCTGTTCTGGAGAACGATGAAATCGAGAGGCAAATTCAGGAGCTGATGCAGAAAGGTCACATCCAGCCAAGTTCATTGCACTGTGGGAGCCTAATCATGTTGGTGCAGAAGAAGGATGGGACTTGGAGACTCTATATTGACTATTGGGAACTTAACAAGATCACTGTCCAGAATAGGTACCTGATCCCATGGATTGATCACCTTTTGGATCAACTCAAAGGGGAAAAATATTTCAACAAGATTGACTTGTAGTCTGGGTATCACTAGGTACCAATTGAACCCTCCTATGTGTGGAAGATTGCCTTCAAAACCAAGGAGGGCCTTTTCGAATGGCTCATCATGCCTTTTGGGTTAACGAATTCTCCCACAACCTTCATGAGGTTGATGGACAACATCTTGTGGCCATTCACCAACTCATTTGTAGTAGTGCACTTGGATGACATCCTCATCTTCAGCCAGACTTGGGATGAGCACCTCCACCACATCTTATAGATGCTCCAAACACTGCAACAACACAAGTTGTGTGCTAATTTACAGAAGTGCACTTTTGGCATGACCCAGGTTCAGTATCTAGGATATATTATTGATCAACGTGGGGTGCATGTGGATCCAACCAAGATCCAAGTAATTTGGGATTGGTTGGCCCCAACCACTCTAACAGAGCTTTGCAGCTTTCTGGGTCTTGCTAATTTCTATCGCAGGCTCATATTGGGATTCTCTCATATCACTTGGCCCTTGAGTCAAGTCACCAAGGGAGGAGTGAAAGAAAAATTCTTTTGGTCAGAATCTCATTAGAAGGCATTCATAGAAATGAAGCATCGCCTCTGCTCTACCCTAGTGCTCATATTACTAGACTTGTAACAACCATTTTAAATCAAGACAAATGCCTCTGACTATGCTATTGGGGCCTTTTTTAATCAACATGGGCATCTAGTGGCATATCACAGTGAGACACTGTCTGAAATAGTTCGCAAGTATCCCACTTATGACAAAGAAATGTATTCCATTGTGTAGGCGTGCCGCCAATGGAAGCATTACATTTTGGGGAAGGAAACGGTCATCCACACAGACCACCGATCCCTGCAGTTCATATAGACACAAGGGCAGTTGTAGAACGATCGCCATCAGAAGTGGTCCACATATCTGCAACAATTTCATTTGAACATCAAGTATAAGAAGGGTGGCACCAATAATGTTGCAGACTGCCTCAACCGACCATCGATTGTGGTGCTAACCACCATTATCAACTCTTGTGGGCACAATACTTTTGATTGGCCTCTTATCTACATGAGCGATCTGGAATTCCGCCACACATACAAGAAACTCTTGGAGGGTACGCAAGTTCCAAATTTTCACC
Organism: Pinus albicaulis; assembly: GCA_034641835.2. Lineage (NCBI taxonomy): Eukaryota > Viridiplantae > Streptophyta > Pinopsida > Pinales > Pinaceae > Pinus > Pinus albicaulis. The sequence continues at coordinate 941,957,526 of CM076579.1, read as the reverse complement.
TCCAGGATGCATTGCTATGTCACCTAGGACACCTTTGTGTTCCTTCAAGCGAGCATGCCAAGATGACTTGGGAAGAACACTACAGTCGAGTCGCTGGGCATTTCGAGGTGGAGAAAATAGTGACAGTTGTGAAAAATTATTTCTATTGGTCGAACCTTCGACAAGATGTTGGTAAGTACATCAGATCCTACACTACTTGCTCCATTGCAAAACTGACCATCAAGAACCAAGGCCTCTATACTCTGCTACCTACCCCTAGTCAACCTTGGGAATCCATATCCATGGATTACATGTCGGGCCTTCCTTCTAATAAGTATGGAAATGACTGTTTTTTCATTTTGTTGACAGATTCTTGAAGATGGCCATTATGTCGGCCTGCAAGAAGAATATCACAGAATAAGCCACTGCTAAACTCTTCTTTGAATGAGTGTGGGTGCACATTGGGATCCCATAGTCTATCATCTCAGATCGGGACTGCAGGTTCCTTGGGACATTTTGGTCCAACCTCTGGTCAATGCTGGACACCAAGCTCACCAAGTCCACAACTTTCCATCCCCAAAATGATGGCCAGATAGAGGTCGTCAATAGGATGGTTGTACACATTCTGTGCATGTACAATTTAAATCATCCACGCACATGGGATGAGATCCTTCCCTATGTACAACACAGTTATAACTGGGCTCTCCATAGCTCAACCGGCCACATTCCCTTTTAGGTGGGCCCAGGGTTCCAACCACTATGTCCCATTGACATAGCCATGCCATTTGTGGCTACTCAGACCGATTCAGCTCATGTCTAGTCTGAAGCTGACAAAGCAAACAACTTCATTGAGCACATTTAACACATCCTCCAGCAGGTTCATGACATATTGGACAGAGCCAATTCTAACTACAAGCAACGAAATGATCAACATCAGGTGCCACACCACTTCTAGGCAGACGACAAAGTGTGGCTATATTTGTAGAAGGATCGCCTCACTAGAACCTACTACAAGATTCGCTTGATCTGATATGGGTTGCACACCATCAACAAGGCTATAGGTAACAATGCCTTTGAGCTTAGTACTCCACCATTCCTTGGTCTACACCTAGTATTCAATGTGGACCACCTTCGACCCTATTTCCCACCTCTACTGAACACCTCTGACATTGCAGAACAACTCATACCAATAGAGTTAAACCTAGACTACATGGAACATGCCACCACAGATTGTATTATGGACATGCAAATCAATAACACTCGCCAATAGAATATCCAACTGTATTGGGTTGTCAAAACTGGCCAAATCCTACACCAAGGCAAGTGGTTCACCAGGGACCAAGTTCAGCAGAATTTTCCTCAACTCATGGAGGAACTCAATGCAATGGGGACCATTTATTCCTAAGGGGGAAGGAATGATCCAGGTGGATATTGGTGGCAACCCACCTATTCCACTTGGGGCCCCACCATTGTTTCTTTCAGTTTTTCAGTTTCCTTAATTATAGCACAATTTACTATTTTTAGCAGTTTTTCGGGTCCTAAACTTCTGGAGCCGTTTTGAGGCCCTAAACGACATTTTTTGGGCATCAAAACTTCGGCGAATATGATTCCATTTCGGACTCAATGTTTGTGGTTAATAGTTGTAGTCCTTGGATAGACCTTTCTAATGATCTATCATGTGCATCAAATAGAGATAGGATGCCAAAATTACGACCTCGGGAAATTAATGTACCAATTTACCCCAACTGGGCCCATATTCTCGCGTTTCATCTCCTAGGGTTAGGTTTTTGGATATTTATGGTTTTCCATTATTTCTAAATAATATATAGGCCTTCGAGCCTCATTGTAACATAGAGTTCAGAGGCCTGTAGCCACCACATCTCTTCTCAAAGATAAGCTACCAACGCCCTAGCTAGTTTATTTCCATTCTTCATGTAAAAAAATTTCAGTTCTTTGATATTAATGAAATGAAGTGTTATTTACACTGCATTTTTATATTTATGGTTATATGTGTATTTTGTTGTGTTCCTGCATAAATCTGGATTAGATATAGTTGTCGATTTTTCTATACCATGATCTAGGTGCTTGCTTAAGTCCATAGAGCGCTTTCTTCAACCTGTAAACTTTATCTTCTTTACCTTCAACCTCATAACCTGATGGTTGATGCACATAAATTTCTTCTTTTTGAATACCATTCAAGAAGGTTGATTTCAGATCCATCTGATATACTTTCCACTTGTTCTAAGCTGTTATGGCTAGAACTGCTCTTACAATATCTAATCTGGCTACCGGATCAAACGTTTCTCCAAAATCTATTCCAGGTTGTTGTGAGAATCCTTTTGCTACAAGTCTTGCTTTAAATCTGTCAATTTCACCTTTCTCATTCAAATTTTTCTTTTACACCCACCTCATACCAATGCGGTTTTTATCCTTTTGAAAATTAACCAAATCCCATGTATCATTCTTTTAAATAGTTTCAATTTCTTCATCCATGGCTTGCACCAAATTTTCATCTCTGATTGCTTCTTCAAATGAAGAAGGTTGGAATGAAAACAATGCAAACTTTGAAATAACATCCAAATCATCATAAATATCTTTCAAACTTCTCATATTTCTCTTACCATTTCTTGATCCGTCACTAGATTGGCTGCTGGAAGAATTCTCGTCTATTGATATTCTTGAAGATCCATGTTGCTCTGAAAATCTTGGAGTCCTTTCTCGTGTGGCTCTGTTTGGTGTCTACTCTTTTTATTCTTGCAAGTCCTTTTTTTGATACATCATCCTCTTCCATCAATGGTGCTTGTGCATCAATTGTTTTGTCTACAATCCCATTCCATGACTCTTGTTCTTTGAACACAACATCTCTGCTAATTATTGTCTTCTTGGTGATAGGGTTATACAAATTGTAAGCTTTTGATTACTCACTATAACCAGTAAATATGAACTTTTCACTTGTATCACCCAGTTTGTCTCTTATCTACTTAGGTACATGTGCATACCCTACACATCCAAAAACTATGAGATGAGATACATTGCATGACATACCTAACCATGCTTCTTCTGGTACTATGTTCATCACACTCTTTGTAGGTGATATGTTTATCACATAAACAACACATGCAACGCCCAATACTCATTATAAAAGTTTCTTCCTTTCAACATGTTGATTGTCATATTCATAATGGTTCTGTTCTTTCTCTCTGCTACACCATTCTGTTGTGGTGTGTACCTGGTTGTAAATTGTCTTTTGATTCCATGTTGCTTTTAGTAATCATGGAATGCCTTTGAAACATATTATCCACCATGATATGACCTCAATACCTTGATTTGTTGATCGCTTTGGTTCTCTGCTAAGGCTTTGAATTCCTTGAACTTTGCAAAAGTTTCAGACTTCTACTTCAAGAAGTCAACCCAATTATTTATACTATAGTCATCAATAAAAGCGAGGAAGTAACAACTTCCACCAATCGACGATGTCCTCATAAGTCCACACAAGTCTGTATGCACCAACTCAAGAGATTGTCTTTATTTGTATAAAACTCCTTTTGGAAATATTTCATGGTGTTGCTTTCCCAAGATGCAACACTCACAAGTACTAGCAGGTTCTTTGATGGAAGGTAATCCTCTGGCCATCTTTTTCTGTTGCTACAATCTTAAACCAGAAAAGTGCAAGTGTCCAAACCAAAATTTCCATAACAAATAATCATTAGAACATGCAAATGTAAAATAACTGACCTCATCAATGTAATTCATAATAAGAGGAAAGAGTATGTTTCTCATCACCTGCATCTTTTTTATCACCTGCTTGCTTGGGGGTTTGTCATAAATAACGCATTCTTGTCCTTGAAAGATAACTCTGTATCCTTTCTGCGTCAATTGACCAACACTTATCAGATTATGTTTGAGTCCAAAGACATAATATACCTCTGATATTGTCTTAGGCTCCCCTTGCTTGGTCATAATGTTGACCACTCATTTGTCATCTACATCCACAGTCTTGTCAGTCCCCAACTTTACCTTTTTCTTCACATATTGATCCAAATTTGCAACCAAATTCTTGTTTCCTGTCATGTGGTTACTACAACCATTGTCTAATAGCCACATCTTATCATAAGGTTCATGCATGGTATGACAAGCTAGGAACATGGAGTTAGTATTCTCTGTAATAACATTAACTCTCTGATTTTCTTGATCAACTATATTCTTCCTGCAATCACGAGCATAGTAACCAAATTCATTGCAATAATAGCATCTCACCTTTGATTTGTCAAACCTTTGGTTATTGTTGAAGCCTCTGTTGTTGTTTCCACTTTCATGTTCATGCTCTTCTCGGCCATCTGTCTGAACACCATGTATTCCACTTCGTCCTCTACCTCTCGATCTACCTCTGCCTCGACCTCTTCAAATATAAACTTGATTTTGAAAGCAGTTTCTAAAGTGGAACCATTATTTCTATCTATCCTTGTCTCATACGATAGAAGTGATCCCATCAACTCATTAACTGTCAGTGTTTCCAAATCCTTGGCTTCTTCTATGGCTGCTACCACAACATCAAACTTGGTAGATATAGATATAAGGACCTTCTCAATTACGGTTCGATCTTTAATATCCTCACCATAAATTTGTAACTGATTTACGACATATATGACCCGATTCATGAAAGAATCGATGTCCTATGTCTCTTACATCTGCAGTCTTTCAAAATCGCTCCTAATATTATACAATTTAATAGTATTGACTTTGGCCATACCTTAATAGCTTGTCGCCAAAGTTTCCCATGCTCCCTTTGCTGAAAATGTGATCATAATCTTCTAGAACACTGCTCAGTCCACTCCTTGCTGGATAAGAAGCAACACTTGTGCATTTCTGATTTTGTCTTTCTTCCATTGTTTCCTCTCTACATTACTGAGAGCTCGTTCTCCTGCTTCATTCTGAGGTTTTGAAAAGCCAAACTTGACATGATCCCAAACATCATGTGCTTTTAAGATGGCCTCCATCTTAATGGCCCACATATTATAATTCTTCCCTGTAAAAGAAAGAAGTTGTGGTTGGACTTGATGTTGCCATCTTTATTCAAAAAAAATCTTCTCTAATAAAACCCTGAATTTCTCCTTTTATGAAACTTTGCAAAGCTATTTTAAAAAACCTTTGCATTTGTTTTTTATATAATAAATTCTTTTATAAATTTTTTTTATATATAAATGAAACTTTCATAAAAACCCTCTCTTAAAATCTTTATTTTAAAAACCTTTTAAAAAAAATATGATAAAAATACTTTTAAATTTTTAATCCTTTTCGAGCTTGCCCACTCCCCACCTTAAAAAACGGCCCCCAGCTTAAGAAAGTGCGGAACTTGGGGTGAAAATATATATTGAATATCGATCTTAAAGGGCGGGTTCTCAGATTGAGTGCCCAGGGCTCGATGATGTAATTAGTTGCACCCAAGTCTCTTTAGCTGGAACTTGCCACTATATATCAAAACACACATGTTTCCTTCTGTAGCCTGTAGGTTGCTAGTTATGTTATAACTTAATTTCTGGCTCCACAAACTTTTCATGCGGGTTTTGCATGAATTCCATAAGCCTCACGATTCGATGAATCGGTGTGATTCTGCAAATACCAACACCTGAGCATGATCGAACTTTCAAGAAATACTAGGGCGAGCAGGGAATGAAACAAGCTACAATAAACTTCAGTTTGATTGTATGGTGAGAAGAATCTCATCACCCAAGCCAGTTTGCTAAACCAGCACTATGACCACCATGCATCAGCACCCGGTCAAACCAACACTATGACCACCATGCATCAGCACCCGGTCGCATCCTTTTAGGTCTGCATGTTTTGTTTTGTTTTTTTAATATTATATTGAGCTAAGGTCTCTGTATTAGAGGGACGAAAATTGATTAACACACAATGAAATGCTTATGACTAAAATTGTACAAAGCCCACAAACTAGCCCTTGCAGAATTTGTCCCATTGAACAACGAATTAAATTGTCCAATCGGCACCCAACAATGCCATGGTTTTCAACAGTTTAGCTGCCCTTGTCATCGGTGCCCACAGCCACTTATACTCATCGGCGATCAGCCAAACTTCGTTCATTTTCCTTACAGTGAGCGCTTTTCAACGACTTTTCTCGTACATCGGCGTTTTGATGGAGAACTTCCTATTTGGTCCCTTCACACTTTACATCGACGTAATAATTATCCTTTTAAAATTGATGCCACGTCGGCTGGTACATAGACATGTTAAAATGGCCTGTTAAAATAAGCAACCGGACATGTACAGGGATTTCAGAAGCAGGTCATAACTTGTCACTCCAACCAACCTTAAAAGTAACAAACAAAACAACCATCCTAAAAGGATTTTAGAAAGTCATAAGTTCTCATTTCAACTTTAGAATTAAGTGACAAAAATATTTTATACAAATTCAATAATTGGTTTTTAGAGATAGATTTAATTTATCTAATAAATAATTAAACAAATACAATAATACTAAATGGAGATTTGACAATTTAGTGAACGGTTTAGTATGTGATAATATTTATTTTTGATAATCAATAGAATTTTTAGAGGTTTATGTTTCTCAAGTAAGTGGTATTTAATGTTTATTAAGAACTTTAAGATATATATTTTTATAGCCTTTAGCATTCTTAATATATTATTATTTTAGACAATCTTAATAATATCAATATAATGTTATCACGTTTTTGAATTATATATGTAATATATCTCTACCAAAACTTGTATGCACACCTATTGAATTTAGCTTATTTGACACCTCTTAATCCTACAACTACAATCCACTTGTTACACATTTGATATATCAATTCAACCTTGTGTGTGACCTTTTTTTTCTTGTTCCCAACAAATGAGGAAAACAAAACCCCTTCCCTAGCCTTGATCATGGATGAAAAACCCTAGCCTATGGATGCTTACATCATTTTCACATAGCATTACTCATTAGAGATTGTGCTTCCCTCCCACACTACCCGACAACTTTATCAACATTCAAGCATGGATGAAGATCAAGTGAAATACAATTAGAATGCTTAGCATGTCCACATGTGCTCACTTGCCTAGGCTCAAATGCATGGCTTTAAATCCTACCATGTGGTTCTCCATTGTCAAGTTACACATTGTTCGAACATCTCACTTTGTATGATGTAATGATGAATATGTTATATTAAGGTAAATTATGGGTCGAGTTGGAAATAAAAATTTAGGTCTCACAACAATTGTTTTAAATCTGAAGATGTTGGCAAGGGGCTTAGGCATCTACTTGGAATGGTGCAACCCCCTCAACAAGCCATGCTCGTTATTTTTGCAATCTTGCACAAATTTGTGAACTACCCCCAAAAATTCACCAACGTTAAGGTATTTCACATGGAAAACTAAAATAAATCAAACACACAATTTTCATAGAAAATATAATTGTGCCTCCATATTATTGCATGAAAGTTTATTAATAATTATAAACTAGTTATTCATCCAAATGCCTATAAATGGTTGACATGTACATCAATCTATACATATAAACATTTTTCTCTTAGAAATATGTTGACTAGTTCTATGATTAATAAATAAGGTCATAAAATCATGTTTCTAAATCTATAAAAATTGCATCTCATTCCTTCCTAATCTTATCATGTAGTACACAAACTTCTTAACCCTCATATTTAGAGATACTCCCTCTAACATGTATAATGAAAAATATAATGGATTTAGAGATACTCCCTCTACATGCATAATGAAAGATATAATGGTGTCTAAGAGGTATAGTGAGATTAAGTTATGATGGCTCTTTGGTGATTCTAAAATATTTCTATTTTTTTATTTTTTTTGTAAGCTTGGTAGTTCCTTCCATTTTTCACTTTTTTTCTCTTTTTTTTTTTTTACTCCATTTTCATCAACATGTCCACATATATCACCCCGATCGCGAAGGAAATTGAACGTGTGATGAGTGCTATAACAGCCTGCCTCATCACCATTTAACCAAGACCCCACAGACTTAATCATTTACATTTTTAATTAAAAGTTAAGAATAAAATTTTCATTAAGTAATGATGTGAATTAGAATTTTAATGATATATATGTCCTAAAAAAATTATAAATAAATCTATATCATTCTTAAAATATTAAATAATACTTACAATACTTTTTAATTTTCCAAAATTTACTCTATCTTATTTCTATCACTTTTTTTCAATTATATTATTTAATTGTTACTTTAAAATGTATTCTCTTTCCCAAAACCTCAATGTTATAACATTATTGTTGTTTTGTATTTTCATGGGATCACTTTAGTAGTTATGATTCAATCACAATAACTTCCCTACAAATTCTCCTTAACTAAGACATGCGCCTCTTTAATTCCCTACAAATTCTCCTTAAATAGTGCATGTGCCTATTTAATCGATAATGCCTTATGGCCATGCAAATGGAGAAGTGAACGATCTTGGTCAATATGGGTGTAGACAAGTAGTGATATACTTGGATTGGATTTCCTTAACCAGGGGAGAGAACTCTTATATGATACACTACTTCCCGCGTAGAAGATATTTGTAAATAATTGGAAAAAAAAAATCAATATCGCACATTCAAAGTAACACTAGGCAAATTGCTAGCTAGAAATGAAATGATTTGGCTATTTTCAAACCCAATAACCGTATTTGGTAGGGCAGTCATCAATATCGCACATTCAAAGTAATTCACTGGTCAAATTGCTAGGTAGAAATTAAATGATTGGCTATTTTCAAACCCAATAACCGTATTTGGCAGGGCAGTCAAATTATTATTTGAAATAAATCATTTCTCACAAATCAAGGTTATTATATGTAAATTTAATCAAGAAGCTGGGATTGAAATTAAATAGTAATTACTACATTAAAGAACTTAATTATATAAAATTCAAATTATTATTATTATTTAAAAATTAATACTACAGTGTTATGATCCTCAAAATTCATCACTGCGAGTTTGGAATAAATCATTGATCACAAATCAAAGTTATTATATGTAAATTTAATCAAGAAGCTGTGATTGAAATTAAATAGTAATTAATTAATTAAAGCATTTAATTATATAAAATTGAAATAATTATTATTATTTTTAATTAACTAGTACAAAGTTATGATCGTAAAAATTCATGACTGCTTAGTCTTTCCAAACTGTAACTTGTTGATTTTTAAGTATTTTTACTTGGAGTTTTCTGAGTACGCGATCTTAGAGTGCAATACCATTTCTTGACGATAATATATCTAATGGTTTCACCCATTGCTAACTCACGATAATAACGAATGGAATGATGTTATTCACTTGCGTGTAAATTCATAGCTTTGTATGTTTAATTAAACTTTTATGGAGAATTTTTGAAAGTGAAACTTAATTATAATATAATGATAAGGATAATTAATGATAAGGTTTAGTTTGATTATATAATTTTTATTAGAATTTGGTTATATAATTTTAAGTAAGATTGTGATTTTTGTTGTTATTTAAAATAATTTTTAAATGTATAAATGGATTCAACACCTTCAGAAACTTTAGAATTATACAAATTAAACAACTTAAACTCAAGTTTTTAGAATATCTAATTTTGATTAAAATTAACCAAAAAACTACACTAAAAAAAATGTCATTTCCTATATATGTTAGACACGCCTAATGATAATATGTATTTCCTTAGTTTAATTAATGGATATGATGTTTTCATAGTTTTTCAAGGTGCTAAATCTATTTATGCATTCAAAAATGTATTTTAAATAACAATAAATCATAGTCACAGTACTAGCCTATATCCATCTTAACTCGAGATCTACTAAGTGTCAAGAGGGATCCTCTTTTGACTCTAAGAGAGGTTTGCATCTCAAAAGATTTGTCTTGGTAGATCGAGAGTTAAGGTAGATCTAGGTTGGTTTAATTTCCCCCTTTAAATATGATATATTCTAAATGAATACAATGGGTCAATACTATGAGTTGAATACCATGAAGTTATTTTTATTTTAACATTATTTTTTATTTATTTTATTTTATTTTGACAAAGTAAAAATGTTTTCATGTAGGGTTATTTTTTTTCACCTAGTTAAAAAATGAATAATTTTCATATATATATATATATATATGATGATGATGATGATGATGATGACAGTGATGGTTACCTCTAAAGGAAATGCTGATTCTATGGACCTAAAGAAAATTCATTGGTGATTTAAGATTTTATTCCTATGCTCAAAAAGCTTGGATAGAAGCCTCCCGAGCTCACTATAATTTTGACATCTTAAAAGGCTAGGAAGGTCAGTATTGCAACAAAGATTATGAAGTTGAGCTCTAATGTGGTTGTACGTGGGGCACTCTAAAAGGAAGTTATTTTCATCCTCGATGTTCATATTCTCATAGAGATGGCAGATCCTTTCCATCCATGGTGTTTTAGGAACTGTCTAATGACCCGTTTCACTATGGAGCTCATGAGAGTTCGTTCTAATCTTGGATATATTAATTTTCTTCTTTGAGCTAGTTAAAACATAGAGATACTTTTGATCTTCTAAGGTGGGGTTGATGACCTCCTTATAATACCTTAATTTTCTTTTAGCTGCTAGATCTTTCTCACACCACATTGTTTCTTTGAACTTAGAAGTAATAATTTTTTTAATGTTATTGATGTTTTGCAATGCAACATTCTCATCGATCTCCCAATGGTTTAACCAGGCCCTGGTGTCTTTATACCAACCTCGTTTAAGCCTTAGGTGGTTTTCGCTGGAATTTAAAGCTAGCTTAGGAAGTCTATGGTCTCCTATGCTATTTAGCTTGTGCTTGTACAACATAAGCCTAGTCATAGCTAGGCTCTCGATAGGGGAAAGAGCCACTTCTATAAGGAGAATAGGATAGGGTGTATTGCTTTTAATTTTAAGGTTATACATTATAAAACGCTTCTGGATTTGCTCAATATTTCTCCAGGATTCTCTAGAGATGCTGCAACCCCAAACCTCACAACCATATAAGATAACAGGAGTGACTAAAGTTTCAAAGAGGAACTTCTTTCTATCCCACATTATGAGGTTTGCAATTTTACAATTATTTTCAAGACCAAAATAAGCTTTCCACCCCCCATTAATCCTTTTCTGAATGCTATAGTTCCAGCTGAGCTTGTGATGAATATCAATTCCTAGGTACTTGTAAGAAGACACTTCCTCCAAGTTACTATTGTCATACATAAAATTAGCATAAGTGTACTTCTTGGATTTGATAATCATAACTTTTGTTTTGTCAGTGTTAACAGACATACCCATGGTAGAGTAAAAATCCTTAAGAAGTCTAAGTTGCTTATCAAGATCAGATGGGCACCTTGCGAGAAGAACAATGTCATCAGCATAGAGAAGAAGGATGATGACTATCCTAGCTAAGATCATGCCAACACATCATGCTTCCTCTAAACAACCTTCTAGCTTGTCGATGTAAATGCCAAATAGGGTAGGGGAGAGGGGGCAACCTTGTTTAACTCAATTATTACACTTAATATCTTTTGACCACCCCTCATTGCTCTTTAACTTGGAAATTACATTCTCGTATAACCTTATAGCAGCCGCTCTTAGCTCGAAAGGAACATTTAACTCTTCTAATCTATTCCATAGGTTATTTCTAGGAATCGTATGGAAAGCCTTTCTAAAGTCCACAAAGCAACAGAAGAGATTGGATATATCATTGCGGCATTCCTCCACAATGATCCTAAGCATAACAAGGTGGTCCGTTGTTGAGTGTTGCCTTCTAAAACCCACTTTGCCTTTAGCCCACTTACCTTTACTTTGAAGCCAAATGCTCAACTTCTTTTCCAAAATAATACCATATAAATTGGCTAAGAGAGGGTTGATCATAATTATTCGATAATTATAGGGGTTATTTGTATCCCCACTTTTAAAAATAGGGATAATGAGGCTCTGAGTCCAAGGTTTAGGGAACCCTTGCTTGACCGCTTGGTTGAAAAGCTTGTGGATGTGGGGGATGAGGACATGACCTCCAATTTTTAAGATTTCCGCCTAGTAACCTTCAACGTCTTTAGCTTTCCCATTTTCCAGGCGTTTAACCCCAAAATCAATGTCTTCTAATGAGAAAAGTTCTTTCGTTGTGAGCAGGGTTTCAAAATCCCTAGCATTTGGAGATTCATAAATCTTTTTAAGATAGGAATTTCAGTCGTGTAAAGAAATTGTATTATTATATTTAGTTTTCCTAGTTAGAATCTGCCTCCAGAATTTCTTAGGAGCCACCTTAGAGAGGTGTAAGAGATTCTCTTGTCTTTTACGAATATATTGCCTTTTTTTCCTTTTAGTTAGGGCTTTGTAGATTTTTATCTTGTTAATTTTGAGAGATTCATCAACAGCTTCCTTAATTTCTCTCCTCGCACTTTTACAATCTTTGTCATACCATGGGTTGGTTTTGCTATTTATTTTATTACTTGAGACTTCAATTGAGAACTTGTTAATAGAATATGAGAGGGTTGTAGTAAAATTATGATAGAGGTCATATATGTTGTCTATACTAGATAAAGGAAGCAAATTAGTTTTTAATTCATTTAGAAAGAGATCGTTTTTATTTCTATCAAAGATTAAGTTATTTTGACTATAAGGATTATCTTCAATGGGATCTCTATGCATGACAAAATTGAGAGTTATGAGTAAAGGCCTATGATCAGAGTCAGGCTCGTGGTCGTCTAAGATGTCAAAATTTATTATTTCGTTGTATAAAGGGAGATCGGAAATAACATAGTCTACCACGCTGCTGCCAAGCCCATGGATGCAGGTCATCTGGCTAGAATTGGGCCACTTCTTTAGACCGTTGCAAATTATGAGATCCTGAGCACTACAGAGCTTGACTAGCTCCGACCCAAACAAATTATCCCCGAGGTCTTCAGAGCTCCTTTTGTATCGGCTAGCCAGAGTAAGGTCTTTGTCTAACCAAAGAGGATTGGGGTTGGAATGATTGCTTAGAAGAATAGCTTGTTTGCTTGAAGTTCGAGCATTAAAATCATCCATTAAAAGGATATTACCTTCCTTCCTTAGGCTAGAAATATCATTCTCTAAACCACTGTAAGGACTATTTTTATCTAGATTCTTTTTCTTATAGAAGTTAGAATTAATGGGGAAAAATAACAGATTGCTATGTAGGTATTTTTATCATTAATGTCAGTAATCTCAATCCAACTATATTGGTTGTAAGGGTCATTTTTATAAATCCTAGCATGGGAGGATATGTTCTTCTTAATGTAGCAAGCTATGCCCCCAATGCCTCTACTGGAGGATCGCTTGTTCCAAGTAGACCATAGTGCAAAGCCATCTATGTTAGGGACCTTAGATTCTCCGTGCTCCCAAGTATATATATATATATATATATATATATATATATATATATATATATAATTTTTTAAAATAAAAATATGAACCACATTTTGTATTTAGAAAAGTGTTGATATGAAAAACATTTATGTAACTTATTTGAAAAAAAAAATCATTTTATAAAATATTACAGTTTGAATATTATATTCAAAATGTAGAGTCCAAAAACTACCAACCATAAATTGACTACCTTACTTTAATCTTATTCCAAAAACTACCAACCACAAATTAACTACCTTAATTTAATCTTATTTTAATTATTAATTTTGTTTTATTTAATTTTATTTTTTCTATTTAGGCGATGATCTGAAAAATATTTATGTGACTTATCTGAAAAATTTATTTTATAAAATATTACACTTTAAAATATTATATTAAAAATGTAGAGTCCAAAAACTACCAACCATAAATTGAGTACTTTACTTTAATCTTATTTTAATTATTAATTTTGTTTTATTTAATTTATTTTTTTCTATTTTGTATTTTTATGTAATTTGGCTGAGTCAAAATTTTAAACAAGATAGGACAAGACAAGACAAGATGGGACACTACAACATCTCTACCATACTAGGCTCGAGAGCACATCTCGGCCCAATAAATTGTATTGTGAGATTCTCTCTAAAAAGTCGTGTAAATTAGTCAATTAAATTTAGATTGGGTGGTTGGATGAAATAGTTTTTATCCCACGCACGTTCAAGTCTCATAAGTTGCTATGCTTAAGCTATGGAATAGTGTAACTATTTGTACTCTTAAGCGAGTTTAGCGTAGTACCAACAAGCTCTCTCTTGCTTGTTGAGACTAACTTTCTTTCCCAGAAAAATACTCAATCCTCAAATTTTGTATTTATTAAATATAAATTAATTATTTTGTACATTAAAGTTAAATTTTATAAATACTCATTAAAAATAAAAATTAATTATAAAAAATAAAAACTATCTTAAAATTTGTGAAAATATAGTGAAACTCAAAAATAAAAATAAAAAAGATAAAAAAATATTCAAACTCAATAAAACATCTCACCATATCAATATAGCACAATTAAAAAAAAAAAATCATTCTTTTATCCCACGTTAAAGCGACTAAATCTCGAAAACTAAATCAAAGCAAAAAAAAATTATGACATTCAACGACACAATACTAATCAGATTGGTTGGTTATATATATATATATATATATATATATATATATATATATATATATATATATATATATATATATCGAGAGAGAGAGAGAGAGTCATGACGATGATGAAGTCATCTAAAATTGTTAGTTGAATCAACTAATTCCATGACCTCACCAGTCGCGTTTTTTTGAAGTAGAGTGTCACCAAAAAGAGAGATTTTATTATGAAACCATCTCCAAAAATAGAAGAAAAGAGAGATCATTGCCTTAGAAATCAGCCACTTCGAGGGAGCAACCTCCAATACATTAATTAAATGAATAATTATTTGATGATACAAATGAAAAACCCTCCTTCTATATATAGGAGTCCACAGGGTCACAATATAATCCTAGCCGACCTAACAATAATAATGTAAGGGCACAATAATAACAATATTGGGGTTACAGGGGTACAACAATAACAATAAGGGGGTTACACTAATAACAATAAGGGACTATACTAGTAATATAGGGACCCTTTCCTTGCCTCGTCCTCGTCTGCTATGCGTTCTGTGTCCTTGGCGTGCTTGTCCTCGTCTTTATGCTCAAAATTCTCATCCTCCCATGTGGAATCTTGGTGGTAGGTCTCACTTAATGAATGCCTCACATTGATTTGTGAATTTGTAGAGTTCTTGTTTCCGTGACCGCTTCCGGTTCCAATATGATTTTTCCTTCCTCATCAAGTTCTGGCAATATTGTTTGAACTGGAAGATTTTCACCTATAACCTTCTTTAAGCACGAAACATGGAAAACTGGATGTACTCGCGAAGAAGCAGGAAGCTCCAATTTGTATGCCATAGTACCAATCTTTTGCAACACCTTGTAAAGACCATAGTACTTTGGCGATAATTTATTATCCTTCTTAGCTTGCTTGAGGGACATTTGTTTGTATGGTTGTAGCCATAAAAATACCCAGTCTCCTACATCAAAACTTCTCTTGTTGCGATGTTGATCTACATGTTGTTTCATTCTATTTTATGCCAAATTCAGGTTGTCCTTTAAGAGTTGGAGAACTTCTTGTTGATTCTCGATGTGATCTTCCACTGCTTGAACCTTCGAATTTTCTCTTAAAGATGATGTGATGGATGGTGGATGATATCCATAAAGTGCCATAAATGGGGTCATTTTTGTTGCGGTATGGAAGGAAGTGTTATACCACCATTCAACGAGAGGTAACCACTTGACCCATTGTGTTTGTTTATCAGATACAAAACAACGAAGATATCCTTCCAAACATTTATTTACTATCTCAGTTTGACCATCAGATTGAGGATGATAAGATGAGCTACGAGCTAATTGAGTACCCAAACAAGAAAATAACTCCGTCCAAAAATTTCCAGTAAAAATGGGATCTTTGTCACTCACAATAACCCTTGGGCTTCCATGTAGCTTTTGAATTTTTTCCATAAATGTAGTAGCAACTGTACTTGCTTTAAATGGATGAGATAATGCACAAAAGTGTGCATACTTGGTAAGTCTATCAACTACCACCATGATGACACTCTTTCCTTCAGACTTAGGTAAACCTGTGATAAAATCCATTGAAATCTCCTCCCAACGTTGACTTGGAATGGATAAAGGTTGTAGAAGTCCTGGGGTCTTAATTGTCTCAACTTTATTCTGCTGGAAAACCAAACATTCCGCCACAAACTTTTAAATATCAGATTTAAGGCCATCCCAAAAAAATTCTTTCTTCACCCTGTGGTAAGTTTTTAAAAATCTTGAGTGTCCTCCTAAAGGAGAAGTGTGCAATTCAAAAATAATCTTTTGTTTTAGTTGGGAATTCTTACAAAGATATAAGCAATCTTTGTACCATAAGGAATCATTTTTCCAACTAAATGTATCATATGTACTAGGATCTTGCTGCAACTTTTGAATGAGTGTCCACACTTCTTCGTCCTTCTTCCATTCATCCCTTGCTTCGGTTATCCAATCTAGTTGGATAATATAAATGGCACAAAGCAATGCTTCCACCTCTTCATTCTTTCTTGAGAGTGCATCTGCAACAACATTAAGCTTTCCTTTTTTGTAGATTATTTCAAAGTCATAACCCAACATCTTTGTGACCCATTTTTGCTGCTCTTCTGAAGATAGTCTTTGTTCCAAAAAGTGTTTCAGACTATCATGATGAGTTTTTACCTTGAAGTGTCTTCCCATTAGGTAAGTTCTCCATTTCTTTAGTGCATGCAGTATTGCTAACATTTCCTTCTCATAAATAGGTTTCTGCAAATACTTTCCTTTGATTGGACGACTTTCAAAAGCAATGGGTCTTCCTTCCTGCATTAAAACTGCACCAATTCCATTTCCTGAGGCATCACATTCCACAATAAAGGTTTTTGTAAAGTCTGGTGTAGCTAAGACCGGTGCTAGGCACATTGCCTCTTTAAGACGTTCAAAGGCCTTAGTTGCTTCAGGAGTTCATGAAAATGCATCTTTCTTCAATAATGTTGTTAGAGGTGCTGCTATTCTCCCATAATTCTTAACAAACTTGCGATAATACCCTGTTAACCCGAGAAATCCTCACAACTGCTTTATGGTTGTGAGGAATTTCCATTCCTTAATGGCTTTAATTTTGTTAGGGTCTACTTTAACACCCTCGTGAGATACAATATGACCCAGATATTCCACCTCTTGTACTCCAAAGAAACATTTGGATTTTTTTGCATATAATTGTTTCCCCTGCAATAGTTTGAGCACCCTGTCAACATGTTCAACATGATCCTTCCAAGACCTGCTGTAGATTAGTATATCATCAAAAAATACTAGCACAAATTTTCTAAGGAAGGGTTTGAAAATGGAATTCATCAATCCTTGAAATGTATAAGGTGCATTGGTAAGGCCAAAGGCATGACCAAAAATTCATAATGACCCTCATGAGTTCGAAATGTTGTTTTCGGAATATCTTCAGTCTTCATTCTAATTTGATGATATCCTGAATGAAGATCCAACTTGGTAAAATAAATTGCTCCATGTAATTCATCCAATAATTCATCAATCCCAGGTATGGGAAATTTATCTTTAATAGTGAGATTATTAAGCTCCCTATAATCTGAACACATGCGCCATGATCCATCCTTCTTGTGCACCAACACTACTCGAGAAGAGAAAGAACTTTGACTAGGTTGAATTATACTAGCGTCTAACATTTCTGCAATCATACGTTCAATTTCATTCTTTTGGAAATAAGGATATCTATAAGGCCATATGTTTGGAGGAACACTTCCTGGAATCAAATGAATAGCATGATCATGATCACGAACAGGGGGGAGTCTTTTGGGAGTTTAAAACACCTTGGAATGATTGTCCAATACTTTTTGGAAATCTGGAGAAATAAATGATTCTGATGTTGGAACTTCTAGTGAGAATAATTGTGAAATTACGCCTCCTTGTTCTTTCTTCATAAGCTTTTCCATGACATTATAATTTATTATCTTTCTCGGCTTCCCTGCAATACCCCGTAATTTGACTTCCTTTCATTCCAAAAAAAATTTCAAGGAAACCTCTTGAAAATTAAAAGCTACCGTCCCCAAAGATTGTAACCATTGTACTCCTAGTACGACATCAACACCTCCCATTGGAATGGAAAGCATTGGACTATTCAATACATATTCCCCCATGGTTAGCTTGATATTATGGAATTTTCCAAAGAAATTTATAATTCCTTCTTTTGTAACCATCACTTGACATTCTAGTGCTAGGTATAGGAAACAATTCAATTCCTTGGCTATCTCAAAATGAATAAAATTATGGGTACTATCTGAATCAATCAACACTATTACCTTTTTCTTCTTGATATGTCCTTCTATCTTGAGAGTTTGAGGAGTGGCAATCCCTGCCAATGCATTACACGATATGGTCAGACTCATTTATTCTTCTTCTAGGGTTGGTTCCTAGTGTATATCCTCTTATTTTGAAGTTTCTTGTTCATTTTCTTCCTCCTCTTCACAATCTATGTAAAATAGTTTTTTTCTCAACACAATTATGACCTTTAGTGTATTTGCTATCACAACTGTAGAAAAGCCCTTTTACTTTTTTTTCTTCCAATTTTTGTGGTTTTAGCCTTGTAGGTTGTGGAATTCTAGGAGTAGCAACACTTCCATCTTTATAGATGTGAGTGTTAGGCTTCCTTGTCACCATAATTTTACATTCAATTTTTCTTGCCAATCTGAATGCCTTCTCCAATGAATCAGGTTCCCAAACGCAAACTTCATGTTGGATGTTATCCTTTAAAGTCCCTATGAAGACATCAATCCCGTGTTCCTTTGGAATATCAGTTATCCTTATATTCAAATTTTGGAAGTCCTCAATGTGCTCCACCACTGAACCCTTTTGTTTGAGACTTATCAATTGGCTAAAGAAGGTGTTGCTCTTTGTATCATCATAATGTGCTATCATTTCCTCCATAAAATTTGACTAAGTGACAATTTTTTTACGGGAGCAAATCCATCGATACCATACAACTGTATTTTGTTCTAAATGTAAAGTTGCAATGCATACCTTTTGTGTTTTTTTCACATTATTGAGATCAAAATATTTCTCCATCTATAGTATCCATGATACGGGATCCTTGCCGTCAAACTTCCTCATATCCATGTTTGGAATATGGTGGTTCTTCCACCCAACATTAGAGTTTATGAAATAACGATTAACATTTTTTTTGTTCTCATCATGAGTTTCCTCTACTATATTTTCGCCATTAGGAAAAAATTCTTGTGTCAACTTTGTCAAACCTTCCATGTCTATTTTTAGATCATTCTTCATTTTTTCCATGTTGTCTTTCATTTTTTCTTCCATGTCATCCAGCTTAGCATCCATGCCAGTTTCCATGCCCTCCATATTAGCTTCCATGTCATTCTTTCCTTTATTCAAACCATTCATCTTAGCTTCCACGCTTTTCTTCAAAACTTCCATTTCATTTTTTGTTTCTCTTTGTGAGAGCGAAATTTGGTGCACTTTCTCTTGTAATTTTGATATGTCATGTTGTCGTTATTCGTCTTCATGAGTCATAGTAGAGCCTTCTAAAGGCTTAATGGGTTTTGAATTATTTTTAGGGGGAATTTTAGAACCCAATACTGATATCTATTCTACAATATGCCCTTGGAATTAATTCAAAATGATTTTTAGCACAAGACTTATGCAATTTGAAAAAAAAGACACACACATTTTTCTTACTTTTGAGGAGCTTGATATTGAAACTGAATTATCTCTATGATTTAGAATATTCAATATCTTAAATTAGGCTCTGTAATAGCCCTCTGAAGCTTCTTTCAAATGCCACAGGTTTGACCTGATTTGGATTATTCAAGGAAAAGTTATGCCTAATCTCCCACAATGGCCTAATTATGGACTAGTTCAGTAGAGGAACTTGTATGGTGTGCCACATGTCACTGTTTCCTCCTTCAGCTCTGAAATTAATTAAAAAAAAAATACAGTCTGTGTACTTGCGGTCACTTTTTATATAATTCCAATCTGATACTAAGAGAGAGAGTTATGATGATTTTCCCACGGTCACCTCTTTGAGATGAAATTCAGGAGCCTGAAAAAACCCTATCTTCCATAGATCATATCTCCGAAAATATTGGAAACCAAGATCCGAAAGTTTTGCACGATGTTCCTCAGGATTTCTACTTCGCTCTGTAAACATTTCAGCTTCTGAACCTTCGTAGAAAAAATTTATAGTGAAAATTCCACGATAACTTGTTTAGGTTAAATTCGGGAGCCAGAGAAAAACCTAACTTCCAAAGATCATATCTCCCAAACTATTGTGAACCAAGATCTGAAATTTTTACACAATGTTCCTTAAGATTTTGGATTTGCTCTATAATAATTTCAACTTCTAACCATTCATGGAAGAAAAATTATAGCGAAAATTACACTATGACTGTTTGAAGCAGTGAAACCCTAGAATCCAAAGCTATGATACCAAATGTTATGAAACCAACTCCAAAAATAGAAGAAAAGAGAGATCAACACTTCAAAAATTAGCCACTTCGAGGGGGCAACCTACAATACATTAAATAAATGAATAATTCTTGGATGATACAAATGAAAAAACCTCCTTCTATATATAGGAGTCCACAGGGTCACAATATAATCATAGCCGACCCAACAATAATAATGTAAGGGCACAATAATAACAATATTGGGGTTATAGGGGTACAACAATAACAATAAGGGGGTTACACTAACAACAATAAGGGACTATACTAGTAATATAGGTACCTAACAGTTTTACACAATTTTTTAAGTTTTGCAAAATATTTGGTTTTTTCCTTGGTCCAAGAAAATGCTTCATTCTTCATTAAAGGTGCTGCAATTTTGTTATAATTATTAACAAACTTGAAATAACATCCTATCAATCCTAAAAATCCTGAGTTTTTTTTATTAACAAACTTGCAATAACATCCTATCAATCCTAAAAATCCCGAGTTTCAAGGTGTTGGGGATTGGAAACTCATAATTTTGATTTTGTTAGGATTTAGTTTCAATTCTTTATAGCATACAAACTGATCTAAATATTCCACTTCTTGAACCAAAAAAGGCCCACTTGGAAGGCATATTATATAGTTTTTCCTCTTCCAAAAGCTTTAAGACCTTGTTAACATGTTGTACATGCTCTTTAAAATATTTGTTGTAGATAAACATGTTATAAAAAAAATACTAACACGGTTTTTTAAGGAAGGGTTTGAAAATAGAATTCATCAAGCTTTGAAATGTTGAAGATGCATTTATAAGTCCAAATGGCGTTACCAAAAACTCATAATGGCCTTAATGTGTTCTAAAGGATATGTTGAAAATGTCTTCTTCTTTTATTCCTATTTTATAATATCTAGAATATATATCCAACTTACTAAAGAGTGTTGCTCAGTGAAATTTATTTCATAATTAATCAATGACATCAATAAGAAACACATATTTTATTTTGTTTTTGTTGAGTTGAATGTAATCTGGACACATATGCCATGAACCATCCTTTTTTATAACCATCACCACTAGTGAAGAGAAGTCACTTTGGCTAGGTTGAATGATGTCAACCTCTAACATTGTTTCAACCATATGATTTATCTCACTTGTCTTTGCATATGGATATCTATAAGGCCTAATGCTAGGTGGTACACTTCCAAGTTGCAAATGAATAACATGGCCTTGATCATGAGCAGGTGGAAGACCCATAGGAATTTATTATGATACCTTGGAATGATTGTTAATAACTTTCTAGAGATCCATTGGAGTAAAGGATATAGATGTTTGAACATCTAATAAACACTATTGTGCAATTACACCATGGTATCCATTTTTTAGAAATATTGTCATTCTATTACAACTTACCACTTTACAGAATTTACAAGGATACTTCTAAGCTCAATTTCCTTACCATTTGAGGAAAATTTTGTTTGAATGCATGATTATGGGTTACACTTTTAGGCCAAATGTGACAATGAAATTTCAAAAATTTACTCTTTTATCAAATTGAAGCCCTCAAAATTCACATAAGCATTGTGAATTTTGATTCAGAGTAAAAAGACAATTTGTGGAGAATTATGTTGTTGTTTTAATGATATTTTTGTAAAAAAAATTACTGTCATATAATCTGCCAATTTTCCATTAAATGAAATGTGTGTCGTCGCAATTTTTTGCACATCTTACGAGGTATGCGTGTCCTTACAAATTTTCACACATCTTACGAGGTATGTGTGTGTTCACGTAGCATAACTTAGTCTAATATATATATATATATATATATATATATATATATATATATATATATGAACTGCAGAGAGAACTAAAGTTTTCATATTAAAATATTATTTTTTTATGCAAAATTAAATTTTTTATTATTTTTTGAAGTTGGAAAAGTATATTTCAATTGAATTTTGTAAACACGTGTGTTCGCATAAGTTTTTTTTCAAATATTTAATTAAAATGGAAAACCAAAAGTACCCTTTTGAAGAGGACTCATAAACGAATATAGTGGTGTTTTTTTTTTTAATTTCATTGTGTATGTTTTATGTTATTGATTTTTTGTTCAATCCCTTTAAAACTGTCCAAAAAAAATTAAGCATTATGTTTAAAAGAAATTAGATGAAAAGTATCATGTGAATTCAAAAATTTCAAACTCATATGCCATTGGATAGAGGATTCCTTCATGAATCCAACATGATAAACTCCGCCACTTAAGGAAATTATTTTTCCCTAAGCCTGCCAGAGTACAAAATGGTGTTGATCTAGATTTAAGGCTTGATCTAGCCTATAGCTTGATCCAACTTTAAGGATCGCTCGAGCTTTAAGGCTCGATCAAGCCACATTTTTTAATTTTGTTTCTAATATGTATTGGCGAGAAATTTCAAAAACATGGCTCAATCGATATTATTTCTTAATCAGGCCACTAGCTTCATTGAGCTCCTAGATAACCTTGAGATAAAAAAGAGCCTGATCGAGGGTTTGTTTTAATGCTCGATCGAGTGTTGCAAGATTTCTCGATCGAGCGCTTAAAATGGCTCAACCGAACTATTTTTTTTCACCCAAAACGCACCCTTGCTTGCCAAAAAGTGTAGCCCAACTTCATGTATTGACCCTCTAGAAAACCCTTAAGGTATGGTAACACCATAGAACTACCCCTTAAGAAAGGAGAACACTCCACAATCCTTATGCTTGTCAATACAGAACAATACTCTACATCTCTCCAACATAGATTCTCTAGCCTCTATATAGGCTTCATACATATAATACCATGGGTAATGTCATGAGACCTAAATACCATGCATCCAATACCATGGGCTTCTTTCATTTACATCACATTATTTCCTAACTAATTTTGGTACCTTCCATAATGTTGGTTAACCACTTTATTTATTAGCTATGGCCCATTAATTCAGTATCCTTAACTAAATGACTAATTGAGGTCCCTTTATAATGAGTGTCAACCACTTACAAGCATTATTAATGTGGGTAACCACTTACGTGTTTCATTTACTAAAATAACTAATTGTGGTCCCATTTTTACATGACATTATTCCCCTGGGTACCTCTCTATCTACCCCATATTATCCTCCCCTAGGTATACTACATTCCACCCTACTTAAAGCATGTTTCATCCCCAAAACATGAGAACACAAATAATATGATATACTCAAAAGTGTAGTCCATGGTACCATGCATGTGTATCTATCCATATAAGAGAAAGGTGAAGAATTGGTCTAGCAGTTGCCTCATTCACTTGATATGGAGGTTGGTTCTTGAGGTGCCCATGTGTTGATGCGTTGTGGTGTTACTCTCTCTGTGTCCTCCAAGTTCCTCCATCCTTATTTTTAATCTAGCTTCATCTTGATGGTTGTTGTCTCATTGATTGGAGTCTTATTGGGTGATGTGGGTGGTGATATGTAGAAGCCTTAACTGACTATGTTTCCTTATTTTATTCCCCAAGTGATGGTGCCTGAGTGGTGTCTGGTTCCTTTTGTGGTGACTGCTTTGGTTTATGTGCTAACTTATCTTCTATTATTGCTTCCACCAAGGAATCATCATCTGATGTGTTAGTGCCTGTAGAGATTTCTACATGTGCCTCCTCGGTCTCTACTTGGTTACTAATGGAAATATCCACAAGGTAATTTTCTTATTTTTGTACCGTAACTTCATAAATTTCCTTTGCACATTCACATCGATTGTACCAACTGGGTCCATTTAACGATATCCCAAAACAACATCCTACCCATCCATATATAAAGCATAAAAGTATGAGTGTAATACATATTTACCCATGGTAACCTTCAAGTCCTTAAATATTTGAATATGTGAACCATCAACTTTTGTGTTTTCAATGTGTCATGGAGGAACTGTCAATATTTTGGCCAAATTGATATTGATAAGATTATGCTTGAAACTAGTTTTAATAGAAACAATGACCTTATCCTCGTGAATACATCCATGAACCTATAATATGGAGATATCAGTGGACAATAACCATTTATGTTTCTTATTAGCTTGATTTCTAGCATGAGACAAATTTTTCAAAAGGTTTTTTTTCAAATTCTTCATTGGAAACTTCTTGTATCTTGTCATGGTTAAGTGAGTACCATGTGGTATCCTCATCTTTGAAATCATTATTTGGTTCATATAACCAAGTTAATGGGCATATTGACTTCTTATATTTTGGGTATTATTCAATAGTAGGAAAATCCTCTTTTTCCTATAAAAATCATCTTGCTTGAACCCATAAAATAGTCTAGTGAGGGTTTTGAAAAAAAATCACTTACTATTCGGAAAAAAAATTGGAATAGTCACAACTCATCCAATACAACTCAAAATTATTATTATCACTTGTTTTTGGAAATGGAAAAACTACTCTGCATCTTCCCATGTGTCTAGAATCACAATCTGGTCACTCTGTGAACTCAAATCTGCATTGCCAATTTCTTGTTGTCACAAAATTTTCTGAGAATATAACTTAATTTAAATCAACAAGATCTCCTCCAAAAAGACTCTGATTCAGGATATTTTTTTTTTGAATTTGGGTATTTTCTTGAGATGAATTCAGATATGTAATTATTTTCATAAAATACCACACCAAATCTCTATTAATTTACCTGAAATCCGTCACCCACGGTTTCCTGTTAGAAAATTTTCTGAAAAAATTGATTTTAAATGAGCGAGATCTCCTCTGTCCGGAATTCGATTAAGAAGTTTTGTTTTTTTTTTTTAATTGGGGTGTTTTTTCATGAGGAACTAAGATCTAGAATTTGTTTCTAGAAATTATACACCAAAATTTCCAGATCTTATCTACAAACTCGCCATCCACTATTTCCTTAAAAAAAACATTATGCAAAAAGAAAACAAATACCCCCACTTTTCCAAGGAAAGAGATCTAATACCACTTGATATGAACTTGAAAAAATATTGAAACCTTTTATAATCAAAATTCAAGAAAAATATAAGAATATATATAAATTATTCTCTCTTTATTAATAGAAAACCCTTGAGTTATGGTAACACCATACAACTACTCCTTTCGGAAAGAGAGAACTCCAAAATCCATATGTTTATAAATTCAAAACAATACTTGACATATCTCCAATGGAGAGTCTCTAGCCTCTATATAGGATTCATCCATACAATACCATGAGTAATACTATGAGCCCTAAATACCATAGGATTATTTAAATTACATCACATTATTTCCTAACTAATTGTGGTTCGTTCCATAATGCAGGTTAACCACTTTATTTATCAGTTATGGCTCGTTTATTTATTATCCTTAACTAAATAACTAATTTGTCCCTTTATAATGAGCATCAACCACTTAAAATCATCATTAATATGGGAAAATGCTTACATACTTTATTTAGTAAACTAACAAATTGTGGTGCCATTTTTTACATCACATTATGCCCTTAGGTACCCCCCTATGTACCCCATATTATCTTCCCCTAGGTATACTGCAACACCCGAATAGGGAAGGGTATTGAACTGGTGACTTAATATCTAGAAGTGCCTTAACAACACACCCGATCACCATATGTAAAGGATCCCATGGAAAAAATACATTTCAGTCTTAATATTATGGAACTTCCATAAATAATTTATAGTACCTCTTTCTACAAGCATTACTTGAAATTATGGTGTTTGATATAAAAATCAATTAAGAAGTTTTTGTAATTTGTAATTGATGAAATTATGGGCACTCCATGAATCAATCAATATTGTTACATTTTCTTTTTGATATATCCGTCTATCTTGAGGGTTTGTGGAGTATTGATTCCAGCCAATGTGTGACAAGATATCGTTGCAGTAGTATCTTCTAACTCTATACTTTTTATCGTTCCATTCTTAACATTATTCATCTTCGTGGTCTATGTAGAATAATTTATTCTCATTGAATTCATGCCCCTTGTTGTAATTGTTTCCATAGTTGCAAAAAATTTCCTTTTCTCTTATTTCATCTCTTTGTTGAGGTGTCAATCTTCTTAGTTTAATAGAGGGAGCATGATTTTCTTTATATTTATTATTTTAACCAATTTTATAGAATCCATATGTTTACTTTCAACCTTCCTTGCTAAATTAAAATAATGCTCCAGAGAATTAGGTTCATAGAGATGCACCTAATGTTAGAGTGTTTCCATTAAATTTCGCATAAATAGGTCTAACAAGTTATTTTTTGAAATGTTCATTACCCTAAGACTCATCTTTTGGAATTGTTGAATGTGCTTCGTAACTAGAATTTTTTGTCAAATATTTACCAGTCTACCAAAGAATGTATTTCTTTAATATCCTCATAATGTGCTATCAGTTTCTCTATAAAGATGTATCAATATGCAATAGAATCCTTTCTCCTTTCACAAAGGAATTGATTCCATACATGTGGATCGTGTTATAAAATCATGGATGCAATATTTACCTTTTGTAAGGCTTCCACTTGGTGTAAATAAAATTATTGCTCCATCTAGAATGTCCACGTTATAGGATTGTTACCATCTAAATCTCTCATATCAAGCTTTAGAACATACTAGTTCCATGACGCTCACTTGATGACCTATTGATATGGATCGAAAATTCATGATTATGGTTATATGGTTCAATATTTGTTTTATCCAATTGTGATAAATGCTC
Source organism: Pinus albicaulis (assembly GCA_034641835.2). Classification (NCBI taxonomy): domain Eukaryota; kingdom Viridiplantae; phylum Streptophyta; class Pinopsida; order Pinales; family Pinaceae; genus Pinus; species Pinus albicaulis. The sequence continues at coordinate 941,930,401 of CM076579.1, read as the reverse complement.
CCAACATGTGATTAAGTCTCAACACCGTGCTTATCCTTCATTTCATGGTTTCCTTGGATCTTCATATCCCTTTTAGGGAGAAGCTTTAATATATTGAATTGTAATTATTTTATTTCTTCATTGATTTATTTTGTATATATTCCTTGACATTTTCATTTCTTCCTTATTTTCATTCATCTTCTTTTTCATTTATTCCATCATTTCTCTTTTAAGGTTTTCATTAGAACCTAATAAATCCACCTTTTTCAACATACTACCATCCATTTCATTAATTTTCTATTATAATCAGGAGTGTTACCACTCCGTAAATCCGTTTAGGCTGAAAAAAAGAGCTATAGAGGTAACCACAAACCTATTTTGGTTAAAAACTAGTCCTCTCTAACTGGAGGGGACTCCCTCACTAGAAAATGGCTAAATATAATTACCCTAAAGCTCAATGACTATAGAGACCATATCTATAAGAATCTTAGAATTCATGACAAATGTTGGGAGATTTAAGAAAAGGCCATGGAGGAATGAAACCATTAGTATATTTCAAATTCTCAAACCTATAACTTCAATTCATACATTATCCATCTAGATAATGGAGGCAACGTAGGCACATATTCCAAGTTAATTATCAATTGTAGTATAGTGAATAATGATGGAAACATAAAAAAATCCAGTCAAATGCAAAAAAGCATATGATTATTAATTCTTCTACATAAATAATGACCAAATATTCAAAAGAACCATGACAGAGAAATGAAGAATTCCATCATGTATTAGATACACAATTATCCTGAGCATCTAAGGATGAAATCAAGACAAAAAAATCTAGAAATGGATATCATATTAACATAAAGAAAACACAAACTTGAAACCACACACCACATGAATCTCTGGCAAAGTGTTGAATGTTTTGCACCGATAAATTTATTTATGTTCAGAAACTAAAAATACATACACAACCTTCTTCTCCAAAGTCCAACCCCTTCTTTATATTTTATTTGATATTAAATACAAATTTTCAAAAGAAATCCATTTCACTAGATATAGTGTACCTTTATCCAACAAGTGGATCGAATCCGCCTAGTTGTTTTTGGGATAAAAACTTAAAAGACAATTCTATATAAAGATAGAAAAATAATCCTAAAGAAAAAAACTATCTTTATCTCTAAAATATCTATTCATCCATTCCTATATTATCTGACAAGATTTATTCCTAACATTGAAGCCTCAGACTGATGATGAAAATTGAAAAGGAAACTCAGGTTGTGTTGCACAACAACTACACAATAGTTCCATGTTGGCATTATTTCTTATGTGCTAGAGGAAATTTCTCTAATGACTGGGCACTGAGTAGACCTCTGAGTAGGAAATGGACCATTCCACATGTTCCCTAACACTTGGCATACTCAAAACGCTCCATTCCACCTGTGTGCAATAGTTGTGCAGTGCCTACGCAGTGGGCCCACGTTTTGGGAATATATACCAAAAGGTAAATCCAATTAAGCATAAATTGTTACAACATTTTAATATCATCATGCCACACCTCCAAATGAAATTTTAGACAAATATGACTCACGGATATCAAGAAAATCTAAAAATGGTTGTAGGTGGCAATAGCTTGTTTCTCAAAAACCATGAAGGATTTTGAGCTAAAATTAACTAGGTTTGTTCATCTCAGCCCCATACATTTGTTGTAAATTTTTTAGGGAAAATGGGTGCATGGTTTAGGAGATATAGATAAAGTATGGCAACTACTAGTCACACGGTGAAAACAATGTATTTTGTGTAGCACTTTGGAAATGGTAGATTAACCTAAGTCAATTAACCACAAATTATGATTACGAACAAAGATTAGGCTTAGGAACTAGAACTCCTACCTCATACTTAGATGAAAGTGAAATTCTAACCCATGTCGATGTCTTACAGGGTCCTGGAGGATCGCTCCATAGCGGCTGTGCAACACTATGTAGCGAACAATCTGGGCATCACTTGTGCGTAGCAGGCTTTCAACTGTAAGGGTGATCCTGTCCCTTCTTCACTGTTAGAAAAGGATCAATATGTGGCTTGATGTGTTGATATTTTATATAGTGATTAGCGTAAAATGTGTGTACAATTCATGAGATTAAGGTAACATGATGATTTTGAATTAGCCCCTATCTTTAACCTATAGCGCAATGATGTTTGAACTGATGTTTTGGAGTGCTCCACTTAACTTTTCATGTGTAAAAAGGTATGCGGGAATAATTTAAATGTGATAAATATGATACCTCTTAGGTATGGCGGGGTTGTATGTCTTATATGAGGGTTGTGTAATTTTATAAGTTATGGTAGTGATACTGTGGGGGGAAATAGGTTTAGAATGGGGGGGGCAAGGGAATAAATGTATTAGGATAGGAAAATGGGATGTGAGAAAGGTATAGGGTGTAAGTTATGTTAGGTGAATGACATATAAGAAGGTAAGTTAGATATGAAGGGGTGTGAATGAAAGGGAAATAAGTGAAATACAATACGAAATAGGGAAGCATGGGATATATAAGAATAGGGGATAGAAATGTGGAATATATTTAATGACCACACCTCATGACCATCAGACTCTGATTGCAATAAAATCAATTTAGACAATTCTAATTGACAAACAACAAACACATAATCCCTTTTTAATTGACCATATAAAAATGTGCGCCATGACTCCCATTAACGTGAAACTCTTCCATGCTTTGGGTGAAACTTTTATAGTAGAGTTTTGACGATGTCGGACAGTGACCTTTGAGGCTTTGACAACAGCAGTGGTCATAGGCCCAACTTATTCAAAAACCGTAAATTTAAGGATATAGAAAATACATTTGACGGTGAAAACTAATGACCCTAACATTGGCTTCAATAGGGATTCCAACCTCCTAGCAAGGTTCCAAGAACAAAACTCCAAACTAGTAGCCTATTCAGACCATTTGGAAATGGAGTGAATATAAAAATTGGAGTTGGCCGACTAATATAACTAACTTATTACTGTAACTAATTGAATGATAGAAAAACAGATTACATTTATTCTCAAAACCATTGTACAAGCAAAAAATTGCAGATGAAATAAGGAAAATATGACAACACATCACCAAAGTCCTAGGGCCTTATCCTTGGGCTTAAAACTCTAACAATAGTTGTCCACACCAAATTGGTAATACTAATCACTTGATCCACAAGCTACCCTTAATACTGAAAAACCACATTGCTACAGCTAAAAAATTGAAGCATGCTCCTTCCTATGATATTATTTATATACATAGCAACCTACTCTAAGATGATATCTGAAAAAATGAATCAGGTAATACTAAAATGTTAATACAACTAGTCCAATAGTTGCTCCACTGTGGCTTCTTGACTGAGTTTCAGCAAAATCTAAACTAGAACATATACATGTAAGGGAGACTAATTGCAGACTTGGTATTCACAACATAAACATAATCAAAATTGCGTAGCAAACAATGCCTCCATATAGACAACTATGGGATCATGAAAGATATTATTTTTTTGTTAATCCTCAAAAATTCTAGTGGGTAGATTATTCTTGTTGAGCAATCAAATTGTGCTCTCTTCTCCATCATACAATTTCAACTGTGAGTTATCAAATCCACTCTAAAAATGCCCCTCATTCTTAGTATCAAATGGAAACACTACCACTTCTTGTTCTGATTGGAAAAGGTTCCAAAATGACTAATTTTGACATTTCAAATGGTGGGACTGAATTTGGACATCTAATACTTGAAGATATTTCTAAAAATATTCAAAAAAATATTCTAAATTTTTTTTCTTGGATTTAGAGATACATTTACATGACTTTAAATAAATAGATAAGAAATTAGAGAAAGCTTCATCAATTTGATCATCATAAAAATCATAAAATTATCCCAGTATTCTTTGAAACCTTTAATAGAAATAGGGTCTGCCACATACCCTGTCATCTTGTCTGATAAGCAACTAGATTAAACTTTGAATGCTTTAGATAGTGGAGTCACCATGAGTGTTATGCAATCTAGATTCTTTGACAATGGATTCACCAGGGGAATGATTCATCCTTCTGGTGTCTAACTGTTATCCATCATCAACAACCAGATCTAGAATTCGATGATATTTCCGTGGGAAGATGAAATCATTCACTCCCCGGCAACGACGCCACTATGTTAACACTTTGTAAATCCATTTAGGCTGAAAAAAGGGCTACAAAGGTAACCAAAAACCTCTTTGGGTTAGAAATTATTCCTTTCTAATCGGAGGAGGATCCCTCACTAGAAAATGGCTAAATATAATTACCATGAAGCTCAATGATGACAAAGACCAAATCTAGAAGAGTATTAGACTCCATGGAAATTGTTGGGAGATTTAAAAAAAGGCCATGGAGAAATGAAACCATTAGCATATTTCAAATTCTCAAACCTATAACATCAGTGCATACATGAGCCATATAGATAACAGAGGCAAGGTAGGCACATATTCCAAGTCAATTATCGATTTTAGTATAGTGAAGAATGAGGGAAACATAAAAATATCCATTCAAATGCAACATAGCATATGATTATGAATTCTGCTACATAACTAATGAACAAATATTCAGAATAACCATGACAGAGAAATGAAGAATTTCATCATGTATGAGATCCACAATTATCCTGAGCATCTAAGGAGGAAATCAAGACAACAAATTCAGAAATGGATATCATATCAACATAAAGAAAACACAAACTTGAAACCACACACCACATGAAACTCTAAAAAAGTGTTGAATGTTCTACACTGATAAATTAACTTATGTACAGAAACTAAAAACACATAAATATCCTTCTTATCCCAAGTCCAACCCCTTCTTCATATTCTCTTTAATATTAAATACAATTTTTCAAAAGAAATCCATCTGACTAGATGCAATGTATCTTTATCCAACAAGTGGATTGAATTCATCTAGTTTAGAAACATCATGTTTTTGGGATAGAAACTTAAAAGAAAAGATTATATAAAGCTGACAAACTAATCCTAAAGAAAAACTCTATCTTTATCTCCAAACTACCTATTCATCCATTCCTAGATTATCTCTTAATATCTCTTCCTAACATTGAAACCTCGGACTAATGATGAAAATGGAAAAGGCAGGGCAGGTTGTGTTGCGCATTAGCTACACAACAGTTCCATGTTTTCATGCTTTCTTATGTGTTGGAGGATATATGGGCGATGACTGGGCACTAAGTAGACCTTTGAGTAAGAAATGGACCATTCCACGTGTTCATTAACACTTGGCATCTTCAAAACGTTCCATTCCACCTGTGTGCAGCAATTACGTAGCGAGACTGTGTTTTGGGCATATCTCCCAGAAGCTAAATCCAATTAAGCTGAAATTTTTATAGCATGTTAATATCATCATGGCACACCTCAAAAAAAAAAAAATTCCAAAGCTGACTCGTAGATCTCAAGAAAATACAAAAATGGTTTCAGGTAAAGTAGCTCATTTGTCAAAAACCGTGAATGATTTTTAGAAAAAAATTAATTGGGCTTGTTCATCTCACTCCCTTACATCTATTGTAAAATTTTCAGGGAAAATGGGTTCATAGTTTAGGATATATATATATAGAATATATGGTGAATGTTTCTCACACGGTGAAAACATGGTATTTTGCGCAACACTTTGGAAAAAGTGGATTAACCTAACTCAATTAACCATGAATTATGCTTATGGATAGATATTAGTCTCAGGAACTAAGAATCCTATCTCAGACTTAGCTAAAACTGAAATTATGACATGTTTCAATGTCTTGCAGGGTGTTGGAGTATCACTATGCGGTGGTTGTGCAGCATTGTGCAACGAATTGTCTAGGCAGCGCTTGTGCATAGCAAGCTTTCAACTATAAGGTAGATCATGTTCCTTCTTCACAGATACCCAGAGATCGATCTATGGCTTTTTTTGTTGATATTTTATCCACTTATTAGCGCAAAATGTGTGTACAGTGCATGAGATTAAGGTGGCATAGTGATTTTGAGTTAGCCCTTGTCCTTTTCCTATAGCACAATGATGTTTGAACTGATGTTTTGGAGCACTCCAGTTAACTTGGCACGTGTAATAGAGTATGGGGGGATCATTTAAATGTGATGAATATAATAGCTCTTAGGTATGGGGGGCTGTATGTTTTACATTAGGGTTGTTGGCATGTTATAAGAGATTGTAGTGATATCATGGGGGGATATGTTGAGAATGAAGGGGGGGTGTAAATGTAGTAGGAATGATAGGTAAATGAGATTTGAGAAAGTTATAGGGTGTAAGTTACGTTAGGTGAATGATATATAATAAGGGAAGTTATATATGAAGGGGTGTGAATGAAAGGGAAATAAAGGAAATAGGAAAGCATGGGATAGATAAGAATAGGAGATAGAAATGTGGAATATTTTTAATGAACACACCTCATGACCAATAGAATCTGACTGCAATAAACTCAATTTAGAAAATTAAAATCGACGGACAATAAACACATAACCCCTTTTGACTTGACCATATAAGCATGCGTGACCGTGACTCTCATTAAATTAAAAATCTTTCATGCTTTGGGTGAAACTTTTATAGCATAGATTTGATGATGTCGGATAGTGACCTTTGAGTCTGTGACAATAACAATGGTCATAGGCTCAACTTATTCAAAAACTACAAATTCAACGATCTGTAAAATAAATTTGACGATGAAAACTAATGACCCTAACAAGGAGAATCTAAATTATAAGAATTAAATTCTTCATAAGTCCTATATGAGCCTTTAGGACGTTTATTGGTACATAATAACTTTCTTTGGAGGCATAATACTGAGTAGTCCTTTTTATTGCAACTTTTAGTCACCAAATTTTTTTTGATCTTGTAATCAAATTTTATGTCACATGTAAGTTATATACCTGTAAATACTTGATTTGTAAAATATATAAATGGATAACATTTTTCTTGATATATATTTGATATTTGATCCCTTCTAAATCTGAATTTTTAGCCTTCAATTCTCTAATATGTCTTCTTTGCAACTCCATAGGCCTGACCAGAATTTGATGTACCAAGTGAAATTTATGGTAAATTTACCAATTTTTGTTGATATTTGGCCTCTTCTCAAGAGTATATTGTATTACATGCCACTTATCCAATTATTCCAATTTGATTTCAAAAGTTTTACTTAAAATACTTCATTATGTCTCCTCAAATCTCTAAATATTTCATAGTCTAAAGTGTCCCAACAAAACATTTGTATCCAAAATTCCTTGATAACACATTTGAAACCTATTTCAAGACCATTCACAAACCATAACTTCCACTTGGTATATCTCATAAATTGTTGTGAACTAAAATCTTACTTTTTACTAGATGTACCTTGTGATACCTTCTAAAAATTTCAAAGTTTGATTGTTTGAAACATCTAAGAAAAAATTAAGGGAAAAAAATCCAAGAAAAATAATATAGCCAAAATGTTGAAATGACATTGTTGGACCTTCCAACATTCAAGGGTGTCTCCCCAGTATGTGGTCCCAATTAGACCTCACACCCTTTGTTATAGGAGCCCAATCTAAAATACAACCTGAATATTGTCTACTTAAATATTTTCCTTGGCTTTAGCTCTCAGCAAGAGAGAGAATCAAATATGTGTCTTTGAAAAGAAAGCAAGTGTGCCTAGTGAATTTTAAGTTGCAGGTGCATCAAGGTTCCTTTATTGTATAGGGGAGAAAAGGTGAGCCTATAAGAGAGAGGTAATAGTACCACTCTAATAAATACACACATAAACAAGAATGTTTCGTCTAACATCCAGTGAAATAGTCCCCAAAGATGTGGCGATTATTATAACCATTACAATATATTCTCAATAAGATAAGCACTAAAATAACCAAAATAATTCAACTACCTTACTACTAGTGAAAGAAAACATGAATCATATACATTCACAGAATGGTATTACAAACATTTATAACCCATGTATTAAAATGTGTTGGCCATCATGCTTCAAATATTAAGTAAAATTCCCAAGCTGCATGAATACAACGAACATCACTTGCTCCAATAGTGGAGCATTAGAGCAACTACTTGCTCCCCAAAAGTACTAACTTACCTCTCTTATGCCTTATGGGAGAAGCCAAGATTAAAATTCCTTTACATGAAAAACGATGATCTATTTATAACTCGAGGAGTGACCTTTCATATCCTCATGATTCTTGACTTTCTAACTTCTAGTGACCTTTGGGATTCTACAATATTTGAAGTTCCAAATAACTTTTGGAATTACATATGACTTTTGGTATTACATTTCCTTTGGACTTTCATGACTCTTCAGTTCATACATGACACTTGGACTTCTACTTTGTTTGTCTTTTACAATGATCACAAAATTACATGTTGACTTCCACATCATCACATGATGAAGATAGACACATCAGTATCTTATATGATTGGGACTAAAAGTGACTGATGACATGGATTTTCTCTAGTGGTGACATAGTTTCCATTATATTTGTTCTTTGTTCATATTCTTATCATAATGCTTCCACCCTCCAAAGGGACTTTAATATTGAAGTACTTAGGGTGCTTTGATCATCAAGTTTCAGGTGTATTCTTGGTTCTTTTAGTGTTTCCTTTTTTTATCCTCTTTGCTCAATATTCCTCATGTGTGCTTTCCATGAGGTCCATGTAATACATGGTTCTCCAATCACTCATGACGAGCAACTATTAGTCTAAAAATATCCTACTCTACCATGTTTTGTGAAAATTTTCTTGTTCGTACATTTTTGGTGCACTTAAAATGGTCAAAGGAGCTTCAGGGTGCAAGGGCACACTCTGAAAGGCAAAATGAATAAGAAGGAGGAGCTTTGAGGCTTCAGCATGTGCTCATCCACTCAAAGGAAGAAAACAGTCAAGGAAGGGCACTATCGCAAGTCCAAAGGATGAAGGGGAAAGCTTCAAGCTTCCCAAGTGCATTATGCACTCAAGGGAGAGAGGGAGGATGTAGGGTGCACTCCCAAAGGGTGAAGGTTGAAGCTTCATGCCTTCAGGGTGCACTCATGCACTAAAGAGGCCTAAAAAAATGTATAGGGTGAATCCTTGAAGGCTGAAGGTTGGGCCTTCATGCCTTCAGGGTGTGCTGATGTGCCCAAGTAGTTCAGGAGGGCGCATGGCGCATAGGGGAAGGATGAAGGATTTAGCTTCAGGTCTTCAGGATTCACCAGTGCACTCAAGGAGGACGCACTTCTTCGAGTTGAAGGAGTGCGCTCAAGGAAGAATTAGTAATTTTTGGAGGGTTCAATTTGGAACAAGGAAAGGGATTCATGCCTTTTTGGTGTGCCCAACTCTCAAGGAGCGCACAGGGTTCACTTCTAAATAGTGAAGGGTCTCCCACCAAGGCTTTAGAGTGTGCTTATGTGCCCTTCACCTTAATAGCCTTTCTTTGTAACCAAACTTTGTCTAAGTATGAATGATCATTCAAGGGGTGAGAAAGATGATTTATAGACATAAAACTGTGTGTAACACATGCTAACTCATTGATAGAAATTAGAAAATCTTGATAAACAATGAATATACATCAAAACACCACTTTATGAACATTTCCCAAGTACAAATAGTGAAGTGTGTGCAATTGCAACCCGAAAGTGTCGATTTACAACAAAAAAGGTGTTATGACCATGAAATGCATCTAGAGATGTGTTGAGGCCTTGAAATTCGCTGTAACAACATGGGGGATGACCACCCGGTCTGGACCTTAAAGCAGTTCCTTTTCCATTTGGAATGGTGGCTCCAACTGGTTTAACTAGGTCCAGTTACCTTCTCTCAATCTCCATTGGCTTAACATATGAATTTTGTCTACCAATGGGAAAGAGATGTCAAATCATTTCTCTTGCTGATCAGGCAAGAAAGTGATCCTTAAGTTAATTTGGGCTTAGCCAGGCCATAACTAAAGTTTTGCCTCTTTGAAAAGAGGACTTTTTAGGGATGTAGAATTTAATCTAAATGCAATATTATTCTAAGATACAAGCAAAAGAAACTATTTTAATCCTATATCAATTAGGAAGATATAGATCCATCCCAGCTGAGAGCAAGATGTTTTAAATAATTGAGATTTAAATATGTTTATTTTAAATGAATATTAGGCTAACGAAATAGTTTAATTAACTGATATTGTGAATACCAAACACATTCTATCTAGAGACCTCTTAACTGAAATAATCAATCAACAACACTCAAGAAATAGTTCTCAAAATGATATTGATCATTTAATCAGTAAGTTGAATAACTAAACAATAACATGCAAAAATGGTTCACAACATATTACTATTTAATAAATCAGTTTTATAAGACATATTTCTGAGTAAATAGTTACTCAGAAATCAAAATTCAACCTATAAGAGTAGAGACAAATAATAACATAAATTGAAGCAAATTACTCATACTGACAGAAGTGCACAAGTATGTGAATATATTGACACATTCATGTTATCATAAGATGAAACCAGCATTTAAAATAATAGTATTAAAAATACCAATTTATTAAGTCCATTTCTCCAGCTCCAGTCTCTAATAGTATTTTACAATACCTGAACTTCTGCTTTAAAAATCAGAGCTACAGTAGTGCAAGACTCTGTTCATTATACATAACTTAGAATGTAAAAGAAAAAACTCAATAATCTCCAGATCTGAGATTCCTCTCCTCTCACCCTACACCTCTAAATCCTATAGAAAATAGTGCTATCAAGAGTTCCAGAATTGCAGAGGAGAGAAACCTTTTCTACATTTTGCAATCTTCTATTTATAATATTTACAAAAATAATTATTCATAGGAAAGTTTGTTTGAAGAGTGGTTTTGCTCAATCAATTTTCATTGGTTCAAATAATATTATTCAATTGCTGGAGTCTTCTCATTGATTGAGAGCTTATTCTTCTCATCCCTTCAACTGTTTTCCTGCAAAAACAAATCAAAACAAAATTAAAATGTAAAAATAAAATCAAAATGCAAAATCTAGAAATTAAAATAAATCCAATTGAAACATAATTAATTAAATAATTGAAAATGAAACATAAGCTTTATTTTGATGTTTGTGCTGATCTAATTGGCCAAGGAGAACATATATGAATGGATTTTCACTCATAAGAAGTTGTAGCAAATTAAAATACAAAGAATAAAATTCAGAAAATTAGTTTTGTTTAAAAATTTGTAGCTTGATCTTTTGCTGAATTTTAGACCCAATAAATGATCAAATCTAGAAATTAAAACTCTTCGGGAATAATCTCCATCATTTTATCTTTCCAATGAGTTTTCCTAGGCCTCATTTGGCCAAGTAAAACTCCATTTATGAGCCTCTAAAGTTGGTATATTAAAATTACCAAAAATCTGAATTTTTTGTTGATTGAGCTAAAAAATCAAAATTTTAAATTAAATTCTAATCCTAAATTAGATTATGATATTTAATTAATTAATTCTAATTAATTTGTAATTATATTATTCATCTGATTTAGTTATAATCTAATTCTAAATTAAAATTAAAATTATCTATTAATTATTTATAATTACATTATTAATTATAATAAAAACTAATTAAAAAATACAATTAAACTAATTAAAAAATGATTTATTGATTAATTAAAATATTAAAATATTATAATTAAAATTATATTAAAATTATAATTAGAATATAATATTAATTATAATATTATATAATGTTTTATATTTTAATTAATAACTCAAAATCTATATGAAATATACACCACGTGACAGAGAGAAGGGAGGAGGAGAGGTGAGTGAATGGAAGTTATAAGTTGACGTGAGGGTGCGGTAAGGTAAATGAGTCAAGAGGCATAAGGAAGTCAATCCAACCTTACATTAAAAAATATAACCCCTTGCATTAAAAAAAAAAAAAAAAAACAAATCACAAATGCAATCGGAGTTTCGGCGCAATCAGAGTTTCAGCGCTTTTAAAATATATGCACAAAAATAAAAGTTTGATATTGCGATATGCGATTTGCAGTGTATTGCAATCGGATTTCAATAGTTTTAATACAAACGAATAAAACAACTATAAAATATTTGCAATATGCGATTTGCGATGTTTCGCAATTGCAATATCGCATCGCAACATTGTTTCTGATCGCACACTTGAAATTGTAATTTTTAGATTGGATTTTGGAAGGAATGATGTGTTGGGAAATCAGGAAAAAATGTGAAAAATAATAAAAATGAAATGAGGTCAATATTTACAATGAATGACTATTTTATCTATGAGAATTAAAATATTGGTACACTTTATACATTTTTTAACCCAGGTGAGAAAATAATCAAAACTTCAAAGGAGTGTCATTTGCAAACCATTTGACCAAATGAAGTGAAATAAGTATCGTTGGAAAGCTTATGAAAAACTAGATTCAATGAAATAGTCAAAATAGAAATCCGATAAAAATGAAAAATTACAAAATTACAAAATAATTAACTTAATCAAAATCCTAAAGGGTGTTTAGCCATGAATTTTGTAGAAAGGGTCCCCATTATTTGAAGTGTATAAGTCAAAAAATGGGGAGTTGTGTTTTACCACCACAATGGCGACATACGGGAGAAGAACCAGTTATCTCTGATTAAAGATAATGAACTTGAATTTACCCAAAGGTTAAAAATAATGGAAATCATGAAATCGTCTAACAATAAAACACTTCCATAGGTCCCACATAAATAGATTAAGCAATGCGTGTTTGTAAAGATGAGTACTTAAACCAAACCTGAGTAAAAGTGATGAATCCAAATTTGGAGAAATTTGTTTTTTTTTTAATTTTCCTCATGTAAAAAAAAATAGAAGAAGGTAGAGATAGGATTTTTTGATAGAGAATATATCCATTTTGTGATTATCTCTGGCATCGCTTCGCTGCCAGCGAGCCTGAACAGTACCTCGACGAAGTTGACTTTTATGCCATACAAGCCTAGTCCGCTGTCAGTGAATGTCCATAGCCCCGACAAGTTTGCTTGTATTTCCCATGCTTCCTCCTTTTATCACTCTTTTGATAAGCACATTTGCAAGCTTTTAGTTTATGATGTATTTGAGTGAAAGAGGTGAGATAGTAAATAGATATTTATGTTTAATGGACATAATACTTTCATAATGTTTACTCCAAGTTCTTTCCCTGCAACTATCAATCAGAGGATTTTTATGTGGAAGGGTGGGAGGGATTCATTGAATTAAACTCAAATCAGTTCTTTTCTTGAAAAGGTAAACTCAATCACTTAGAAAGGATGTGTGTTCCTCCATTAAAAAAATTTAAAGAAAGATAGTTTTATGTTTCCATAAAGATATGTCTTTAATGATAAATGAAATTCACTTAATTGGATAGAGTAAAAGATTTCTCATGTATGTTAACAATTGTAAGGTAAGGAAAATTCCTTTCACATAAACCATGACAAAGTCACCAAGATCAAATAAAAAATGAAAACAAAAAGGAAAATAATTCCTAAACTAAAGTAAGAAACGAAATCAGTAAATAAAAATGAAGAAATAAAAAATTGAAAGCAAAACAAAATTTAAAAGCTGACTCTAACAAGATTTCTTATATGAATTTCTCAACAAAGGATTAGAAAAGAAAATAAACATGTGTACGTTCATTCCTATTTTGAGATTTTAAATTTTTTATCTTGCAGAGTTATATAGAAATAAGGCTCTCAAAATGTAGAAGGTGGATAACAGTTATGATAGATAATATGTTGAATGAGAAGTTTTTGTCTGTTGCAAATTTTATTTTTCCAGGCAAAAGCTGCATGAAAGCATCTTCACTATTTTCTAATAAAATTAATGCTTTAAAGAAATAGACTAAAGGTTCAGAAACTCCCCAATCTAGCTGATTCGATGAGGATCATTACTGCTTCTCTCAAGAATCTCAAAGAGCAAAAAGAAATTTTTAAAATTGATCTGGTAGAGGTGCGAATGATTCATGAATATCTGTAGAAACAGAGTTCGAGATCAGCAAAGACTACAACAAAAATGAAGAAAAGTGAATAAATGAAAGTGGGCACATAAAACTTACCATTGGAGAACAACATTTAAACTTACCTGAGAGAGATGATTTTATCTAATGCAAGTTAACTTCTTTCTTTAATTAAAATTAATAGCATGAAGAAGTTTTATTAACCCAAAATCATTATTTATTAAATCTAAATTAAAACAGGCAGTAAACTAAAAGAAAACAATGTTTCATGTTCAAGGAATTAGAAAAAAATAGAATCCATCATAAATGAGGATGAAATTATGCTTCTTTATAAATTGTAGCAATGAATGTTATTTTTTATTTTTTTCAATCTGAATTTATATCAGCCCCAAAGTATTGAAATTGATCCAGAGTCCTTCCTAAATTTTTTGCATCACGAGATTCTTTGCCATGCATAACTTAAAATCTATGACTTTCACTTTTTGTGATATGTGATTAAGATATTTATATAAAATTAAAAGATAATAGTGGAAAGTCAAATATTGAAGTTTATTGCATCAAAAGATCTTCAATACAAAGCTTCATTTAAGTTTAGCAATGCGATATAAATTTTGTGATGGCAAAGTTGCGATATGAGAATGTGCAATGGGAAAATGTGAAGGGATGAATGTGATATCGGAGAATAATCATATCAGAAGATTAATGTTTGTGAATGATATGAAACGCCGATATAATTCTTGCGATAATGAAAATGTGGTAAATGATTGATGCAATGTGACTACAAATATTCAAATATATGCGTGGAACTTTGGTTTTGCAACCCACACAAATGGTGACCAATCAAGCACGTTTGCATTTCACATCTTTTATAATTTCCCTTCCCGCAGATTTCAAAACTTAATTCTTTTTCAATTTTGCAATTTTGTAATTTCACAATTCATAGTGAAGTCCACATCGCTGGTTGCAAGTTTTATTGTTTAACATATTACTTATCTCATACGATATGCGATATGTGTGTTATCGCATCGCAATCTCCATACCTTGTCATTTATCGCATCACAACTAATATAACTTACCAAGTGAAGTTTTAACAATAACCACTAAAATTTCTGATATGCAAAATGAATTTCGTTGATGTGTCAATGTGTGGTTAAGAATGGACCTGATATTTTATTATATGAATTGTAATTTCATATCAGATCTGGGACATCAGAACTTTTAAATATATGCCCCTACCATTATTGCGATTGAATGGACGCAATATTTTATTAAGAACTTGATTTAAATTTTATATCACGTCTAGAATTATGTGGTTATTACAATATTTGGATAAATCAATTATCGAATAAATGAAATACGAAATGCGATATCATTTTGAGATAGAATGAGTTAAAAAGAACATCAAAGGTATTGTATCAGCAATTTTTATCAGTAAATGCTAAGAGTCGCTTCTAATGGGAAATTGTGATACAAATAGTTGTGGTATGGATGATGTGATATCAGACGGAAGGATCATCGGAAATTGGAGGGAATATGAATATTGGGAGATCAGAGATATTTAATGTATGTTCATTTCAGAGCCTCTGATATGTGATTTGCAATATATAATGAGCCATATGTGCGATCGATTATTTCATTAAAGTATTTAATTCAAAAAAGAAAGTGAGTGATTTAAATTTGCTTTATAATAAATAACCCTTTAATAATTTAACTAACTGTCGAAATTTTTTTATTGGAAATAAATTTTATCATAACTTTCTTATAAAGAGAGTTGTGAAATAAAACGATTTGATATGATTATTCCGACAATTTATTAAGACTTATCAAGATTTCAATAGAAGAAAAATTTAGATATCCTTCAAATTCAAATGAAATAACAAATAGTTCCTTGAACATGTTGCAGATTTTGGAAACAAGGGTTGGCTGCTTGCTTATCTCAGATCTACACAATCAAGTTAATGAAAATCTGCACACAAAAACAAAATAGAAATAAGAAATGACCTTTGAAAAAAAATAAAATAAACAATAGATGATGATGAACCTGTAAACACATACTTGGAAGATAACTTATTGTAAATTTTACCTCATGAATCTTCAAGTTCTCCCAATTTTTCTCAAAAGTTGCATGAGTTTAACATCACCTTCTTATTTTAATCTAAAATGTTAAGTAATGAATTTTCTTAAATTGCATCCTTTCCAAAATTACATCAGAAGACAAGAGTGGTAAAAATGAGTTCTTAGAATTGCTTATGAATAAAAAATTGTAAGTGGTAGAAAATTCATGGAATTTTTTCATGTATGATCAATGTTATGAATTGTGAAAAAAAAGAAAATTGAAGGCTTGACAAATAAGTATGATTTGATAATTCAAGAACTTCTAAAATGCTCAAAGTTTCTTTTCTATAATTGAAATGGGATGCTCAAAAGAAATTGGATCCATTACTTGTTTTATTCAAAATCTGAAATAATGAAATAAATGCAAACAGAAAAAAAAAAAAAAAAAAAAATAATCTATTCCTATTTATAACTCAATGAAGGAAACATGACTAGGTATAGTCATACTTCTAATGTAACCATGTAAGCATTTTAATTCCTACATGTATGTACATGTCAAACATTAGTAAAAATGAAAATATAATTAAACTACAAAAACTAGATCTAAAAACAGAATGTATCTTTATTGTTAGTAGATTATTCACTATTACCTTCTTTTGAAATGTTCTTTCCAACTGAATTTCAATTGGATCATAGAAGTCTGGATGGATTTCCATTATTGAGTGGGAGAGGTTTAAAAGAGAAGATGACAGGCCAAGTTGTAGAAATGATCTTTCAGAAACAATAGCCTATGTGATTTTGTTAGTGTTATGTTTAAGTGCTAAATTATTAGAAATCTTCCGTGAAGGAAAACTTTCCAAATGTCTTTCAAATTGATCAATGAAAAATGGATGGAAGTACGATAAATCCAATAGAAGATTATTAATTGAATTGGATTGTTGGTTATAAAGTAAAAATGCACTTTCTTTTTGGCACTGCTCTTGAGAAGTAAGAAGTAATGGATAAGGAATGAACATTAATTGAAATTGGAAATTTAATAACTTTTGATGTTCACAATTATGATTTGAAACTTCATTTTTCCATTGAAGTAATGCATTAATTGAGTGTTCAACATTGAGCTGCTCAATATGTCAGCACAACGTATCTAAAAATCTAGGACTAAAAACAGAAAATATATCGGAAGTTAAAAATAAATGCTGAAAAAATAAAAAAATTGAATCATAGTTTAAACTAGTGTTACAATTATTGTTACAATACAATTGGGAGTGATTTAAAGTAATTTCTTTTCACAAGAATTAGGCAGAATAATGCAATTAGAATGATTGTTGATACCCACTTGTGAATTAGAGATGAGGTTATGACTTTGAATAGGAATCCAAGCTTGATCATCATATAAATCATAGATTGGAATGGTTTCTTGAATGCTAAAATCATAAATATGATTATTTGTTTGAAAATGAGAACTATTTAGAACAATTTCTGAATTAGATTGTTCTTCATTTTCACATGTGATTAGACTTTGGTTATAAGGATTCAGTTGAAAAGAAAACAAATCAATATCCTCAATGTCAAAGTAGCTATCATAAATGACCTCAAGACATTCATTAGAATTCCCTTTGATCTTATTCGATGTATCAAAACAAGAAGGAATATTAAGCTCATGTTCATTAATGCTAGAAGAATGATCATTAATTAATTCTCTACCCCGATAAAAACTAATTAGGAATTTATTCAAATCAACCTCTTTTTTTTCTGAAATATCTTTAATGTGAATAGAGGTTAAATTACTATTAGAAAAATTATCAGGATAAAGAGAAAAATATGAATCTGAAACAATGCATTTGAAAATATCTCTATTTGAGAATTCTTGTGCATTTTTTCCATTGCAAATTTCAGATTTAAGATCATTTACTTGGCTACTTACGCTTTCTTGAATAATGTTTCTTTGTTATTCTTAATTTGGAATTTGCTCATCATGAAAGAATTCAAAAATTTGTACAGTAGATTGCACATTATTGGAAACTTTAATCGCTGCTGGTACTTGCCAGATTATGATCTGATTTTCTGATTCTAATGCATACTGATTTTCAGATTTGAAAATGGTATCTTCTTCAAGGCGTTGCTAATATTTTATTGCAATTGACCAGTGAAATTTTCCAAGCTTCATGGTTGAAATTCATTGACATCTAAAGGTGCACCTTGATATTTCTCAATATTGTAAGAAATGTGCAGAAATTGAAGGAATTGATTATACAAAATAGAGGCCATTTCATCATCATTTGTTTGTTCCTCCATATTGAAATTTTTACTTATGTCAATGAAATTAGAAGGAGATTGATCAAAGTTTGAAATAATTTCACATGGGTTATGAATGGAAGGAAGAGAGAAAATATGTTCAAACCAATCTAATAATTCTTCTTTCAAAGGTTTATCTTCAGTTTTAAATTTTAAACAATTTAAACAAAACCTGATGGTAAAATCAATTAAAGACTCACCTTCAAACCTTCGTAGATCTTCAAAATCGTCACATATCTGCTCGTAGATATATCCATCATATTTACAAAGGAATATTGTGATAAATTGTTCCCAAGTGTGTATTGAGGCAACTGGAAGTGATTCACACCAGTTTCTAGGTTTTTCCAAGAATGTAAGAGTAAGAATCCTGCATAAAATACCTTCATCAATTTCATGAAAAGTAGAATTTGAAAATTTTTGAATGAATTGTAAAGTATGATTAAATGCAGAAGTATTCCTCTTACCGTTAAATTTTATCTGAGACAAGAGTCTTACTATTTCTGGTCAGGTATTGGAAGATACACTTCCAGAAATACAACTCCAAATTGGAAGTTTTAAAGGAGCCATTATAATAAAAATAAAATATTATAATACACAGACTCTTAAGGAAAAAAAATCTCAAGCCCTCCTTCTAGCACCAGAAATGTTGAGGCCTCGAAATTCGCTGCAACAACATGGCGAATGACCACCCAGTTCGGGCCTTAAAGCAGTTCATTTTCTATTTGGAATGGTGGCTCCGACTGGTTTAACTAGGTCCAATTACCTTCTATCAATCTCCATTGGCTTAAAATATGAATTTTTTCTACCAATGGGAAAGAGATATCAGATCATTTCTCTTGCTGATCGGGTAAGAAAGTGATCCTTATGCTAATTTGGGCTTAGTCAGACCGCAAATAAAGTTTTTGCTCTATGTAAAGAGGAATTTTTAGGAATGTAGAATTTAATCTAATTGCAATATTATTCTAAGATACAAGAAAAAGAAATTGTTTTAATCCTATCTCAATTAGGAAGATATAGATCTATCCCAACTGAGAGCAAGATGTTTTAAATAATTGAGATTTAAATATGTTTATTTTAAATGAATATCAGGCTAACGAAATAGTTTAGTCAACTTATATTGTGAATACTAAACAAATTCTATCTAGAGACCTCTTAACTAAAATAATCAATCAACAACACTCAGGAAATAGTTCTCAAAATGATATTGATAATTTAATCAGTAACTTGAATAGCTAAACAATAACATGCAGAAATGGTTCACAACATATTACTATTTAATAAATCAGTTTTATAAGACATATTTCTGATTAAATGGTTACTCAGAAATCAAAATTCAACCCATAAGAGTAGAGACAAATAATAGCATAAATTGAAGCAAATTACTCATACCGACAGAAGTGCATAAGTATGCAAATAAATTGACACATTCATGTTATCATAAGATGAAACCAACATTTAAAATAATAGTATTAAAAATACCAATTTATTAAGTCCATTTCTCCAGCTCTGGTCTCTAACAGTATTTTACAATGCCTGAACTTCTGCTTTCAAAATCAGAGCTATAGTAGTGCAAGACTCTGTTCATTATACATAACTCATAATGTAAAAGAAAAACCTAAATAATCTCCAGATCTGAGATTCCTCTCCTCTCACCCTATGCCTCTAAATCCTATAGACAATAGTGCCATCAAGAATTCTAGAATTGCAGAGGAGAGAAGACTTTTCTACATTTTGCAATTTTCTATTTATAATATTTACAAAAAGAATTCTTCATAGGAAAGTTTGTTTGAAGAGTGGTTTTTCTCAATCAATTTTCATTGGTTCAAATAATATTATTCAATTGTTGGAGCCTTCTCATTGATTGAGAGCTTCTTCTTTTCACCTCTTCAATTGTTTTCCTGCAAAAACAAATCAAAACAAAATTAAAATGTAAAAATAAAATCAAAATGAAAAATCTAGAAATTAAAATAAATTCAATTGAAACATAACTAATTAAATAATTTAAAATGAAACATAAGCTTTCTTTTGATATTTTTGTTGATCTAATTGGCCAAGGAGAACATATATGAATTGATTTGCACTCATAAGAAGTTGTAGCAAATTAAAATACAAAAGATAAAATTCAGAAAATTAGTTTTGTTTAAAAATTCATAGTTTGATTTTTTACTGAATTTTAGACCCAATAAATGATCAAATCTGGAAATTAAACCTCTTCAGGAATAATCTCCATCATTTTATCTTTCTAATGAGCTATCCTGGGCCTCATTTGGCCAAGCGAAACTCCATTTATGAGCCTCTAAAGTTGGTATATTAAAATTGCAAAAACTCTGGAATTTTTGTTGCTTGGGCGAAAAAATCAAAATTTGAAATTAAATTCTAATCCTAAATTAGATTATGATATTTAATTAATTAATTATAATAAATTTGTAATTATATTATTCATCTAATTTAGTTATAATCTAATTCTAAATGAAAATTATAATTATCTATTAATTATTTATAATTACGTTATTAATTATAATAAAAACTAATTGAAAAATACAATTAAAATAATTAAAAAATGATTTGCTAATTAATTATAATATTATAATATTATAATTTAAATTATGTTAAAATTATAATTAAAATATAATATTAATTATAATATTATATAATGTTTTATATTTTAATTAATAATTCAAAATTTATATGAAATATACACCACATGAGAGAGAGAGAAGGGAGGAGAGATGAGTGAATGGAAGTTAGAAGGTGACGTGAGGGTGTGGTAAGGTAAATGAGTCAAGAGGCATAAGGAAGTCAATCCAACCTTACATTAAAAAATATAACCCCTCGCATAAAAAAACAAAACCAAATCGCAAATGCAATCGGAGTTTCGGCGCAATCAGAGTTTCGACGCTTTTAAAATATATGCACAAAAATACAAGTTTGATATTGCGATATGTGATTTGTGATGTATCCCAATCGGATTTCAGCAGTTTTAATAAAAATGAATAAAACAACGATAAAATATTTGCGATATGTGATTTGCAATGTTTCGCAATCGCAATATTGCATCGCAACATTGTTTCTAATCGCACATTTGAAATTGTAATTTTTAGATTGGATTTTGGAAGGAATGATGTGTTGGGAAATGGGAAAAAAAGGTGAAAAATAATAAAAATGAAGTGAGGTCAATATTTACAATGAATGGCTATTTTAACTACTAGAATTAAAATATTGGTACACTTTATACATTTTTTAACCCAAGTGAGAAAATGATCAAAACTTCAAAGGAGTGTCATTTACAAACCATTTGACCAAATGAAGTGAAACAAGTATCATTGTAAAGCTTATGAAAAACCAGATTCAATGAAATAGTCAAAAGAGAAATCCGATAAAAATTAAAAATTACAAAATTACAAAATAATTAACTTAATCAAAATCTTAAAAGGTGTTTAGCCAAGAATTTTGTAGAAAGGGTCCCCATTATTTGAAGTGCATAAGTCAAAAAATGGGGAGTTGTGTTTTACCACAACAAGATGTTTTAATCAATGTGATGACACTTGAGAAAGAAAATTCAAGAATACTTAAGACATATGAAATACCACAAAACGACACTTGATGACTAAGGCGACACTTGATACGACAGTGAAGTAGGCTTCAAAATTCGAATGTAGTGAGATTTTGAAGGGCGTTGTAGAAACGAAAAGACTTGGAAACACATTGGGTGGACGTAAACTTATTTGTCTAGGAATATCTTTCAATTAAGGGTCAGACTTTTAAGAAGCATTGATTTCCCCAAGTTCCCCTTTCAACCCAATTTCACACGTAGCATCTTCTCTTTTCTATACCTGGTTGAAATCACATAGAGATACACCATATAAAAATTAGTTCAATTTAGGAAAGGGTTATGTGTGTGACGAGTTTATATTATTCAGAATATAGAGTTTTCATCTTTGGTGTTTCTCCACTGCCAGCAGGCTTGGACAACACCCCAGCAGAGTAACTTCAGGAGCACAAACGTTGATTCATTGCCACCGAGCCTAGAAAATACCCCGATGAAGTCGCTTTCTTCACCTCCCTGTGCATGAAGCCTTTATCTTCTTTCACCCTTTATTTATTTATTAAAAATAAATATGCATTGACACTTATTATTTTCAGCAGGTGGAAGAGGGATCCCAACTTATTCAGAGTAGAGGAGGTTTCTCCTTTAGAGAATTATTTTAATACCTTTGATTTAGGTTTTCTCGCTTTAGATTTTCCCCTTATCCCTTCTCTATTATATTGGACAACCATTAAAAAAAAAGTGTCAGACATATACCAAGTTGAGTAGTTCAAGTGCTAGCATAAGTGTGGATATAATAGGTTCCCTCAAGGTTCTCCTATTGGATGAATCATATTTTCCATATAGACTTTCCTCAACCTATGGTATTTTACCAAATAAAGAAGGAGAATAAACAAAAATCCAAGTACTGTAGTTCTCACACTTCTCTTTGATTTCACTACAAACTCTTTGGGTCATGCACTTTACACATAGGTATTATTTATTTACAATGACCAACAATGATACATGTCATGACATGACTACATAATGGACATATAACTTACTCAAACAAAAGAAAAAGAAAGCACAAAATAATATGTATAGGAAGTGCAACTTGTAGCTACTACTGAAATTAATGCTTATAGTATTGGCCATTTACGGGAAAGAGGTCAATCCTCCCATCCAAATATTTTAGCTTGAAGGTGTTGTGGCTGAGACTCTCTTCAAATGTGAATGTTACAATCCATAATGGCTATAACTTAGTGTGTTTACCTTTTTCTTCATGGGGTTTATCCCATTTCAAAACTAGGTCACCCACATCAAAGTTCTTTTCCCTTGCAGATTTTCTATCAAACCAACGCTTTACATAGTTTTAATGTGCGGTAAATCGGTCTTTGGATTTGAGACTATCTTCCTCAAGTTTGAGTAAAGTGTTTATCCCATTCTAAACCAGTAGGAAATTCTTTCCTTGTGACACTTGGGAGAGATGCAAGGCTAGGAGATATAGGTACGGGGGCAAGATAACTTCTTTATTGTACACTAGAAAGTATGGTGAGGTTTTCAGGGAAGGCTTTGGAGTTACATGGTCAACCCAAAGAGCATTAGTCAAAGAAGTATACCAGCTCTTCTATTTAGATAAAATGGTCTTCTTAATTATGTGAATAATATTTCTATTTGTTGATTCAACCTAACCATTTCACTAGGGATAATAATTAGATGCATGTTTTAAAACAATCCTATTTTATAATGTAAATTCATAAAGTCTTGATAATGAAAAGTATATTGCATTATCCAATACAAACGACATAGGAACTCTAGACCTAGTTATGATGTTATGTTGCAAAAAATGAATGACTTCTTGGTCATTTACTTTTCTGAGAGAAACTGATTTTAACCACTAGGTGAAATAATATGTAATCGTGAGGATATAATAATGTTTCTTTAATGAGTGTGGGAAAATCTCTCTAATAACATCAAGGCTCTACTATTGGAATGGTTCTTCAACTGCTACTAAGAGCAGTTCGGCGACTAATATTTGATCATGACAGGTGAATTTTTTAAAATATTGGCACTTGCAAACATAGGTGTGCGCATCTTTGAAAAGAGTGATCCAAATCTAACCAACCCTCACAACTTTTTGTGTTGTGGTGTCATCCACAAAGTGGCAACCTTCTAGTCCATCATGTAAATCCTTAAGAACCTTCTCCATATCTTTCGACTCAAGGAACCTTAGTAGAAATCCATTGTGGTTCTTCCGAAAAAGAACTTCATTGACCAATTGATAAATTAGAGACTTTAAATGAATTTCCCTTTTCTATTTTTTCGATAAGTGCGAGGAAAAGGTGCCATGCTCCAAAATTTTCAGTAAGTCTACATACCAGGACGATGTAGACATGGACTGAGGAACGTGATTGACATTATACATTTCTATCTACTGCTCCCATGCTGAAAGATCTTATTTGGGAGCATTGTTAGCTTCGATTGCTAGTCTGCATAGGCCATAACCATTTATTGTATGAACTGGTTTGAATTCCAAGTCATATTCATGAATAAAGGTCATCCAAGTAGCCCTTTCTCACCCATCTCTTGTTTTACAAACAGTGTTCTCACTATTGGATGAGGTACAAATAAATTTGTATGAGATTTTAGTAAATAGGGCTGAAAATACTTAATTTCCTTGTAAACTACATATGTTTTTTTATCAATGGAAGGTTCATTTAATTATGGGACCTTGTAGACTAACACTCATAAACGATATAGGCCATTCATTTCCTTCATTGTCCTTTTGATTTAACAAGGCTGAGATCGATAAATCTAAAGCAAATGTATATAGAAAGAAATATTTTCCATAATTTGGATTGAATAATGTTGGTGTGCCAACTATGGCTTGCTTAATATGAGCAAAAGCATATTCTCCCATTTTCCCCATTTGTACACTGCATGTTTTTGGATCATCTCTTGTATTGATTTGACTATATGTGTGTAATCAAAGATGATTTTTCCAAGAAAAATAATTTTCCCTAAGAAAGAATGAATTGCTTTCTTCTTCAATGGAAACAGGATTTGTGTCATAGCCTTGACCCTCTTGGGATCAATTATGATACCTCTCTTTGCTATGATGTGCCCTAGTAGAATCCCTTGAAACACACCAAATATGCTCTTCTTAGGATTAAGGGAAACCCCATACTTCTGACACCACACGAATACATGATTTAGATGATGTACATGATCCGACCTTTTATTTCAAAACATAGTAACATCAATTAGATAAAAAACAATGCTTTCACCTATTATGGCACGAAAGATTGTCCATCGCTATTTAAAAAGTTTCATCAACATTGATTAGTTCAAATGAAATAATTTTGAAAGCGAACTTTTCCCATTTAGTCTGGAATGTAGTTTTCAATCTGTATGGTTCCATCACTAGAACTTGATTATAGCCTCTGTTATCACTCTAATAATTCTCAAAATTAGTGAGATTTTTTATTTTAGTTTTAAGAATATCAGAGGTAACCACAAACCTACTTTTAAGCCTTAGGATCTAACTTTCCTAATGCTCAGAAAGGGCTTTCTCTATATGATTTAACTTTGTTGATTATATTTGATTTTAGACTAGTTATATGGGGAAAACTGGTTTTGGGGTTTTGATTTGATTTGGTGGTGCAATCACTTACTTAGATGGATAGCTATAGATATGTATCCCATTGGGAAAATGGATTCAATGTGTGAAGAAGTCAGATTAGGATCAAGGTATAAAGGTAAATGTTTACAGGGAAAGATAGTTGAGTTACTTCAGATCTTCAAAGGCTGATGGTGAAATGGTTTTGATCGGGATAAAAGAGAAATTAAGGGTTCTTAAACCCGGATTAAGAGTGAAAAGTCAGAGGTCAATCGAAATCAGGGAGAAATTAAGGGTTCCCTAGTCTGGATATCAGTTGAAAACATATAAACGAAAATCAGTCAAGACAAAGTGCTTTTAACAAATTCTGAAATAGCAATTTTTGATTTATCATTTAGACTTAGAACACATTTATGAATAGATGGAAAAAATAATAAAATTGACAAGATGACAAGTGAAATACTTCACTACAGTGGCCCAACACATGAATCATGTAATATGATGCTTTATTTCCTGTGATCCAGTCTGTTGACTTGAAATTGATACAAAAATCCTTAGGTTCAGAATAGTATCACTACAGAAATTTTCAGCAATTAATCCACACTCAATACTTCAAATGATGAAGTATTTATACAAAAACTTGTACAAAATATCCTAAAATAAACTTAGGAATTTTTCTTGCAAAATAAATATCTTCATGCAAGAAGATAGTGACAACTGCCTAACAAAATGCTAGCTGTCATTTTTATTGAAATAAAATAGCTTTCTATTTTAATTTTATCACTACTTTATCTCTTTACTATTTGATTAAGGATGCAGCTAGACAACCGAGGTGTCCTTCATGCTGGCAGTTTTATTTTTAATCTGATTTTTTCTTTATCTTTCATCTGATACACTTTCATCCTGATACTCTTTACTGCCAAAACTATTACTGCTGATGTAAAAAACAAACTCTGTTTTTTCTTTTACTGCTCTGTCCTCACTGTAATCTGATCTTACAATAGATCAATCAAATTCTCCCAGAACTTCGCCTCTGGCAATTTTACTTCATAATTCTTCTGAATTTTTCATCAGTTTCAGTGTATTTTGAAAATGTTGGTTTGTTCACAAATAGGTGTTTTACTTCATGCTGCAAGTAAAACAAATTTCAAATTTTTTATACAATACCCTCCCTGTTGGGATTCCTTGCAAATCTGATTTATTTATCTATTCTTTAGCAAATTATCTCATATTTTTGTCATAATCTTCATGTTTCATTAATTTTTCATTGATTACCAGAGGATTTGGAAGGCCCTTTTGCCTTAAATTCTCAAATTTAATCATAAATCTTGTGATTTCCATTTCCATGTTCTGTCACTTTTCCTCTAATTGTGTCATCAAATTCTTCTTGGATATTGCCTTCCTTACTTCAAGGATGGTCTCTGTTCTATCTATAATTCCAATTTCATCCAGTTCTTGTTTATATTTGGAATTGAGAAATTTGATAATTTCTAAGGCATCCTTAGGTTTTTTACCTAGCTCTTCTTTTGTCTTCTGTATTGCTTCTTTTGCTGCTTTCAATAAATCTTTCTGCTTATAGATTACTTATCTGGATGGCCAAGTATCATTGACTGCTTCAATGATATTGGACCATAATTGCTGCTTAACATGTGCCATAGGTTATTTCAAAGTTAATTATTTTTCCAACTTCTTGAGTTGTTCATCCAAACTATTGGCCTTTTGGTATTCATTCTTGGCATCTTCAAGATTTTTATTCTGTTCTTTTAACCTGTTTATTTCATTGGTTTGGATAGACATGTCTTGCATTGCCTTTACCAATTTACTTGCCTCATGTGATTGTTGTGATGTTGTTGCTGAAGATTCAGTGGCAGAAGTTGTAGATGAGGTTACTAGGACTGCTATGGCCATTGGAACGTTTGGAGCAAGTGTTTCTGCCAGAGTAGATGGTACAACTATTGTAACCACAAGAATCACATTGGCAGGAACTTCCTGTGTTTTTTTAGCTTCTTTTTCTTGGACCAATTTGTCCATTTCAATCTTCGTTTCTTTAATTTGGGCTGACAGCTGCAAAATGAGACTCATCATCTCATATTTTTTATTAGAATCCTGTAAAATCTCCTTACCCTAAGGATTCTCTGTAGGAGGTAGTTTCAATTGTTTCTTAAGTACAACAATATCAACATTCTTCTTTTTGATCAGTTCCTCTACAAATTTTATGTTTTTAGGATCATAACCTACCTCAATCACTAACTCCTCCAAGGATTTGAATCTGATATCCTTTGCATATGAAGAATATTTCTCCATTTTGAGCTGATCTCTTACATTTATCAAAGTATTTTGAAGCTTTTTTGCACTCATTTCCTTAGTAGTCATTGTGGAATAAAGCATCTCTCCTGCTTGTTTATGAAATTCAATTTGGTCCAGAGGATGAATATCCTAGACTGGAACTTCAAAATCAACATTTTTATAATCAAAGGATGATTTAGGAGTTGGTACTGTGGGCTGGGGCACTATCATCAACATGTTTTTTTTTTGTAATCAAAGGTTGAAAAAGGCCTATTTTGTATGTTGGAATTCTACTTTATGTACTGAGAATATATATCATTTTTTATTTCTTCATTTTTATCTTTAATCTCCTTGTATATTTCCTTTGTTTCCATATCCTATTTGCTTTGATGATGACACTTCTATATTGTGTTGTTTTTTAATCAACTGTGTATTGGAAGTGGTTGGTTGCTGGTCATTTAAAACTTCTGTAGGAGACACAGTGTCTTTTTCTGCAATTTCTGTGTCTATGACCTCTGTTGTCTCATTTTCCTTACTGGAAGGATTAATATTTGGATTTTTGTTGTATCTGAGTTTGAATTTTGTCTCTATAGTAGTCTCAGTTGTGTAAGACCCTTCTTCCCTATTTCTTTTCATACTTCTGTCTTCCTGGGCTGGAGTCTGCAAAGTTTGAATAGCATCACTTTGCTTCTCAGGCTCTACCAGTGTATTCTCTAACCATTCAGACTGGTTTGAGAATTTTTCAATATCAGGTTTCTTCTCATGTATGTATGGAGTCAATTTGAACTTGATTCTCATTTTGCTGATTATACCAAGGGGATCATAATACCAAAGAAAACTAGGACTGAAATTGTACTCTTGCAACTATTTTTCTGCCTCTGGACCTGCTTCTATGTTATTACATATGAATGGACCAACCTGGTTCTTCAGTTTGAATTGTGTCTTCTTCTTTGCAATCAAGAAATTTACAGCATCTGAATTCAAATTTTGTCTTATATACTCTAGAGAAAATAACCTCATAGGGAGGTATTTTGGCAATTTTTAAGGCATTAGGCTTGATCCATAAACTTTGATTTCAATGTGATTTTGGTATAAATACCAATCACTTGTCCTGCTTTGTTTAGACAATTGTAAAATTTTCTTGATTTCATTGCTAATCCTGGGTTGAACACTATTGTTTAGAAAATTAACCAAGGGATGGATAAAAGAATTTGTAAACTCTAAATAGGTAAACTCATTTGACTCCTTTCTTATCAAGGAAGTCTAGAATATAATAGATTGTGGATTTCCTTCCACATCAAGATTTTGAAGAGTTATAGGAAACTTTTCAGACTGCAAATAAAGGAACATGTGGAAAAGGAATGAAGAATACCTAAATACACCTTCAATACGTAGTTTGAATAGTTGCTCATGGAAGTTATCAACAATATACTGGGCAAAGTTAAAGATAACTGTAGGGGGCTGGCTATGTACAAAAATGGACAAGAAACCAAGTACTAATGCATCAACATGTTCATATGTGAAATATCCAAGGATAAAAGATAACATTGAATAATATGTCTAGTTCTTTCTAAGAATTTTGCAGAGAAGTATGGAGGGTTGAGTTTTGGAATTTCCACATAGGATGGCATGAAGGTTTGAAAAATTTGGAATCTTTTGGGAAAATCCAATTCTAAGTAGAAATTTGTGAGGGCCTAAATAGATAAATGAACTTCATTAGGATCAGGCTGCAACTGAAGCATCTGGTTGATAGATTCAGTTGTAATGGTAAATAACACTTCTTTTTCAAAATTCATAATAGCTCTTTGATCTGGAGAATAACATGGCTTCTGGGCATTGGTGAGTGTGAGGGACAACATATTTATAGGCAGATTTGATTCCCAAATAAACACCTCATTAGCTTGGTCTAGGGATTTTTCTTGGCTCCAACAGTGGAGCTCAAGAAGGTTAAACTCTGTCACAAGATCTATAATCTTGAAATCTACATCTTCCAGGGGAATATGCTCTACATCTACAATAGGAGGTTGTAAAGGGTTGATCACAATAGTGCCTTTGGAAGCCATAGATTTGTTTGATTTATAAATTAAATACTTTTTACGTTTAAAAACATTGATTTAGGCTTGTTAAAACACTTCTGTAAGTTTACGCAGTTTACATAAATTTTTTGGATATGACAGGGTTTCTATCTTTCACTGAAAAAGGAATAATTATGATCAATTTGACTCAAATTTTATTTTCTGTATCAAAAGAGAAACTTTATGACTTTATAGCCTCAAGAAATGATATCAAGGGTTTACAGTACACTTTATGTGATAAAAGTATCTTTATATATCAAAGGATACTTAAGAACTATAGGAAAGGATTTTTGAAGGTCTCAGAGGCTTTCTCAGGTCAACAGATGGCCAAACTCAAGTAAAATTTGTGTTTAAACCAGGTCAAGGCTTCAAAATCTGTAAGTAATGCTTAGGGTTTGTATAATTGAGGATTTATTAAGTAATAGGGTATTCTTGAGGTACACAGGTTCCTAAATGATTCATTTAATAGTATAACTCTTTCAGATTGATGAATGAGTCTTTTTTATCTGAAGAATACGTGTAAAATTCGAAATTTTGCTGTGAAGAAGGGTTTCTGGGGTTGGAAATCTTTCAAAAGTTTTTTTTGATCTTTATATGCACTCTGATTGCTTCTGTAGTATTTGTAGCAGTCAATTTCAGTAAATTTTGTTTGGTTTTTGGGCTAAAATAGAGTTGGCAATGGTCTAATCTCAGTATGGAATGCTCTTATGCATAGAAAACAGTAACAAAAAGGATTGAATGAATGTATTCTGGCATTTTATAACAAATTTCACTGAACAGTGACACATTCATTGCAGGTCAATTCAAAATAGGTAAGTGGTTTGGGCGCGAGGGAGGGAAAACAATCAGGTGGTTTTCCCATAGTTGAAAGGTGGTAAGTGGGTTTAGATCAATCAGTGTGATCGAATGGAAATCAAACACGTGGAGGTGAGAGAAACCTTGAAAACAACTTTTTTCGCAAGGTTCGGGTTTGTTTATCGATTGCGCAATGAAATGTGTGATGGGGGATCTCCACCATTGGATCCGGGAGATGGGGAGTGAACAATCGGGATCATGTGATGAAGCTGTAGGGTTGAAAGGCATGGGGCCCGAGATTTCTATGCAGCGGGATGTTTGTAAAATTTATTAAAACATAAGTTTAACACATAGTTTGGTTATGAAATAGGATAGGCAGGTTATTATTTTATTCAAAAAATGAAATGGATATAAGTGTAATATTAACATTGGCAGGGTTAATATATAATAGAATAGTTTTAACCTATGGGATGGAGAGGGAATAATATATCACATGGAGAAATAATACATAGGTTAAAAAATATGGGTTTGGGATATATTATATAAAGGAATTAATATAATATGGGCTAAAAGGTTAATAAAGGAGCTAATATATAGATTAATGTTTAGTAATGAAATGCAATGAGGGAGATAAAATAAACTAAGCCTAATGTAAAACATATATAGGATAAGTTTCATTGTTGAGGGTCCCGATATAATATGTTTACATTTAAACTTAGGATAAAGTATTTTTTGGGTTTTTGGGTATTTTTGGGGTAAAAGGGGAATTTATTCAAAGGGTTTTACTTTCCTTAAGTATAATGAATTTTACACTTAGGAAAAGGGGATTTTTTTAAGTGAAACTGAATGATGATGGGAAAATGAAAAATTAAGGGGAAAGAATTAAAATGGTGGGGATGAAGTATTTTTGCAAGGGGGTGATTTTTGAAGGAAGTTAGTGAATAAATTGACCAATTTTTTCTTACCCATGATTGTAAAAACTACTTCTGCCTACCCATACGCTACCCTAAAAAAAATTCTTCATTTTACTTGGGTTCATTTGAGCTTGCAAACCCTTGTTCATTTTTCTTTTAAAACAACAAACTAACTAATTCTTTACTTACTTCTTCCAAGGGCTCAGATTAAGTTGTTGAGCTCCTTATTATTCTCTACCTAACTACTGATCTACCAAGATTAAACTATTTGGCTAAATCTTTTTTCTTTATCTATCAGCATGAAATTTAAAGCATGAAAAGTCAAGATTAAGTTATTTGACATATCATGGATTATGGAATTTTGAGCAAGCTGCACATAATCTTTATTTTTATAGTAAAAGTAAATTGTAGTGGCATTTGGATTTGCATCACTTTCATGTTTTATTTTCTCTTTTTGTTTGGGGTCCATTTTCTATTCTTTTTGATATTTTTTTCTTTTAAGTCCTTTGATTTTTCTTTTGGGAATTTTACCCTCTTTACATTTTTATTTTACTTTTCTGATATGGGAAAACAATTTGTAGAAAGAAAAGTATGTACATATTACAAGACTAATCAAAGTTAATTCAAAAATTATGAATCTTATTATTATAGGATCCTAATAGTGGCTCCACATGGGGATGGCATTTACTATTGAAATGTCAAGAACTTTGAGACTATTAGCCTTTGAATTTTGATTATGCTGGCCTTGGAAATGTTTTTGGAGCTCTACATTATTCATACTTATGATATTTTATCCTTCAAAGCTCAGGGCATTCTCTTCAGCCTTCAACTTTGCTAGGAAAAACATCTAATCCACTCTAAAAACTGCAATGTTATGTACAATGAGTAAAGTAAACAAAGTGAACTATTTGTTATTCTGAGGAATAGTAATACTTCAGCATTCTACCATTGACAAGTCCACCTAGAAGATCTGATCCATCCAACTCCTTCATAAAGAAAGCATTGTTACCTCTGTAACCATAAATAACATAAGGTCCTTTCCATAAGAAATCAAATTTCCCATGTTTACCTTTCTCTTCTCTCCTTGAATCCCAGTTTAGAACTTTGTCACCTATAGAGAAATCATCTTCTTTAGTCTTCTTGTCAAATATGTTTTTAATCTTTTCTTAGAGAACTTGAGACTTAAGATAGACCTCTTCCCTGGTTTGCTGCAAGTGTATGGTTTGGTTTATTATTCTTTTAATATCATTAGTTTCAACTTGCAGTACTTGAATTATCTTCATTACTGGTACTCCTAAACAAGATGGAAAGACAACATCCATCCCATAAACAAGCTGGTAAGGGGATGTACCAATAGATTTCTTTGTGGTAAGTCTATCTACCCATAAGGCATTCAGTAACCTCTTGTTCCAAGTTTTCTTATTATCTTCTAGTAGTTTCTTGATGATGTTCAAAGGGATTTTATTGGAGGATTTAGCAAGGCCATTACCTTGAGGGTAGTAAGAAGTAGAATGGCCAGGGATAATGTGGTATTTATGACAGAATTCAATCATATTTTTGGACTTGAATGCAACTGCATTATCAGTGATGATATTTTAGGGGCATCCAAATCTTGAGAGTATGTTGTTTTCTAAAAATGAAATTATGACAGTGTCAGTGGCTTGCCTAGAAGGTATGGCTTCTATCCACTTAGTGAAATAGCCTGTGGCTGTCAAAATCCACTTATGTTGGGCTGAGGATGGAGGGTGAATTTCACCAATGAATTCAAGACCCCATTGTTGAAAAGGAATTTATGTTGAGATGGGCTTTAAGGGAGAAGGTAGAAACTTTTTCTTTCCTTCAAAGATTTGACACTTGTGACAGGAGGTCACATACTTTTTTACTTCTGCAAACAAGGTAGGCCAGTAAAAACCAACTCTCAAGATTTTATCTACAGTAGTCTTCGAGTACAGATGTCCTCCACATTCACCTGCATGAAATTCTTCCAAAACTTTGTCAGCTTCTTCTTTAAGTAAACAATTCAATAAAATTCCACCATGATCTTTCCAAAACAATGCATTGTCTATGATACAAAATCTTATTGCCTTTAACTTTAAAAATCTAGCTTTAGTCCTTGATAATCTAGGAGGAGCTTGTAAATTTAGTAATACAAATATAATATCTACATACCATGGTGAATCTGAAAAGGCTTCATTGATCTTTGGAGTCGCCATCTCTTCCTGATCAGCTACTTGGGAAATAAAATTAATATCTAAAGCATGACAATTTGATTCAACCACGAGTTTGGCTAAACCTTGACAATTTATGAGTTTGGTGGGTTTGATTTCTATGTCATATTCCAAAATGGTGGCAATCCACTTGCCTCTTTTACCATAAGGTCCATTCTGTGTTAGAATGTCCTTTACAACTACATTTGGAACATAAGCAATGATATGTGAATAAATGATGTACACTCTAAAGTCTTTGATGGCATTTACTAAAGCTAGTGCCTACTTTTCCATTATGTTATACTTTAAAGTGGCATCTCTAAGTGACTTTCTGAAAAAATAAATGGTCTTCTCATAGCCCTGATCATTTTTCTGCAGTAAAACTGCAACAATAGTGTGTTATGAAGCAAAGGAAAAAATAATGAAATATTTTTTGAAATCAGGACTTATGAGGACTGGTGTTTTTGTCAAGGCTTGTTTAATTGATTAAAATGATTTCTTAGCCTCCACATTCCATTTAAGTACTAAGTATTTTTTCAACATATTGTTAAGTTCTCTAATTATTTTAGCTAGATTTGAGATGAATCTTCTGAAGAAGTTAATTTTACCTAAGAAAGATTGCAATTATTTAATATTCCTAGGAGGACTAATGTTTAGAATGGCCTCTATTCTAGTTGGGTCTATCCTAGTTCCCTCTTTAGATATGATATTTCCTAATAATTTACCTTCTTCCAGTCGAAATAGCTTTTTTAGGATTTAGAGAGATGCCAAATTTCCTGCATTTGAGAAAGACTTGTCTGAGATGATTTAGATGTTCATTATTAGTCTTAGAAAATGCAGTAATGTCATCTAGATAAATCACAACAAATTCATGAATTTCTTTCGCAAAGGCTATATCCATATCTCTTTGAAAAGTGGCTCCTGCATTCATTAATCCAAAAGGCATTTTCACATAAATGACAGTGCCCCAAGGAGTAGTAAAAGCAGTTTTAGGTTGGTCTTTTGGTTGAACCAAAATCTGATTACATCAAGAGAATCCATCAAGTAATAAACTGGAAGAACCTTCCACCCTCTGTAAAATGTGATCCATCTTAGGGAGAGGGTAGTTGTCTTTTAAGGACACCTTATTTAAATTTCTGAAATCAACACACCGTCTGATTTCTCTTGTCTTTTTCCTAGTGGGAACTAGATTTGAAACCCAATCAAAATATCTGATTGGTGTAATTATTTGGGCTTCATACATTCTCTTGGCCTCTTTCTCAATTAAAGGCATCAAAATAGGATTGGTCCTTCTAAGCTTCTGTTTGAAAGGTTTTTGATCTTCTTTTATGGGTATTTTATGTTGTATTATGCTAGTGTCATAGGATTTTAAGTCCTCATAACTCCATGCAAATACATCCTGAAATTCCTTAAACAGAGATATGGATTTTAATTTTTCTTCATGAGGTAAGGCTTTTTAAAGTTTTATCATCTTAGGATTTAATTTTGTTCCTATATTGCACTCTTTAGTATCAGATCTTAATGGTTCCATCTTAGGCTTCTTTGCAACATCATTAGAATCAAAAAGATGTTCTAAAGGGTCTAATCCCTTAGGTAAAGAGTTGTTTTTAAGGTTCAAAATGTCATAATCATCATCTGCTAACTATTCAATCTCTACTTTCTCTAAATTATCTATTTATACCTGAGTAAATATAGTGGGTTTAGCAAAATATAAGTTATTTACATATGCATTGTTCATATCAATCTCACTATCTATGGTTTGATCTACTGTACAATCTGTGTCTATATTACAACTCTGAAATTCTCCTTCATTGTTCGAAATGATAAATCTGTTCATCCCGTGAAAATATTTGCCAATATTTAAGATTATCTCGTATTGTAGGCCTGTGTTTAACTTCTGTTGTATATCTATGATTTGGTTGAAATGGCAGATTACAGGTAGTAGAAAAAGTTGCTAAGTTGTGGGCCTGTATATTCTATTTTCTAGGAATTGCAGCAAAGTCACATTCAAGAAGCTCCTTAATCAGATCTAAAATAGTTTCTCTATATTGGCTTAATCTTGGATTATATACAGAATATTCTCTTGTTATCTATTTCACAATTTTCTCAAAGTCTCCCATGATTGACACTCTTTTGGCTCCTAAATTTCTAACGATCTGCAGTCCTAAAATAAGAGCTTCATATTCAACCATGTTGTTTGTACATTTGAAATTTAATCTAAAAGCATGACCTTCTGCATGATTATTTTCCATATTGTATATCCAAACTCCTGCTCCTGCTCCTAATTTATTAACTAATCCATCAAAATCTAGGTGCCACATTCATTCATGAAAAATATTGTCACTATCTCGTGGTTTCTTTTTCTGTTTTAGTTCAGTATTGTTTTCAATGATAGTTTCAGAATTACATAAAAGGAACGATTCCATATCAGTAGGTGTAGAGTAAATAGAATAGTTTCGAGGTCTTTCTACACTACTAACCATGTACTTCATTAATGTCTCTCTGTAAAGTTTCTTGAGTTGGCCAAAAACTGATATTGTTTCATAAGACATATCAAGTTGTAGAGATGCCTACAATTTAGCTCCCCATGAGCAAGATAAGAGCATTCCATATTTGTGAGGGATGTCATCTACTAAAATATCCATGACTATGCTTTTTCCAAGGTATTGAACTAAAGTAACACATAAATATTTTATCAAGCCTAAACATTTCACTTTGCTGGAGTCAAATGATAAGAGACCTTTGTAAGGTCTAGTGATGTCTAAATTTAGGGTTTCCATTATTTCTTTTGTCATCAAATTGTGTGAGGCCCCTGAATCTAGAATTTTATTATGTAAAATTTGATCATGAGCAGTTAAGCTAATGTAGAAAGGTGGAACTGCTCCACCTTGGTGTTTCCCATTAACATCGGAACCAAAGATTAATTCTGGTTGATCATCACTCAAATTTACTGAATCTTCTCGATCATTCATATTCAAATTTTCAGTGATATGTGTTTTGTATAGGTCATGTTTTACCAATTCTATCAAAGGAATTGGTATTTTCAATTTAGCAATTTCAGCTTGTATATTAAATGGTGCTTGTGATTTTCCTAGCTGAATTATTTCTTCTTTTGTAACTGTAGTTTGGGTATGTTTGTCTTCTTTTTCTACAGTTGGTTTTTCATTCTTTGTTTGTATTTCTAATTTCTTACTGCTTTTGATTTTCTTTTCAGGGACAGTTTGAGAAGCAGTGGAAGTCTTTGCAGATTTTATGGTTTCAACAGTAGTTGTTTTAGGATCAGCTGTTTTGGGATCAACAGTGGATGTTTTTGAGTCTGAAATTGATGTTTTAGCATAATTTGTTTTCTTTTCAGCAGCATATTTTTGAGGATTTGTTGATGTTTCATCTGTGATATCAACAATTTTAGGACTAGGTGAAATTTTGGGACTTGAAATTATCTGAGTTGAAATAGAGTTTTGCTTGGTTTCCCTAGGGAGAATTTGCAGAAATTTATTGGTAGGAGCCTCTACTGTTTTATTTTTTTGAGTTTGAGAGGATTTTTTAATAGAAGGCTCTACATTTTTCTTACTTCTAAGGTTATATTTCTTATGAACTT
Source organism: Pinus albicaulis (assembly GCA_034641835.2). Lineage (NCBI taxonomy): Eukaryota > Viridiplantae > Streptophyta > Pinopsida > Pinales > Pinaceae > Pinus > Pinus albicaulis. Next base: position 941,893,092 of record CM076579.1, on the reverse strand, counting down.
CATTAATTTCAAACTCATAACCTTGCTTGTAATCAAAAGACTCACCAGAATCTAATTGTAGTTGTTGTAATTCATATAACTCTTGTTCTTCTTATGTAATAAAAATGGTGTTATCATCATTAATACCCATTAGATTAATGGTGTCTTCATCATCTTCATTTTGATGAGAACTTTCAGCATAGCTCTCTTGGAAAGGTGGTCTTATTGTTTGATCAGGTATTGATTCTCTAGATTTTCCAGTGTTGGTGTGTTTCCTGAAATTGGGATTTTTGATTTGAGGTCCTTGTTGTTGGTTATCCCACAGTGGCTTCCTTTCCATATTATCTAACCTATCCATCATTATTTCTAATTTTTTTTCTAATTGATCTATTTTCAAATCCGAAGTACATGTTTCTTCTTTTATTTCCACTCTCCTTTCATTTCTTAATCTAGCTTTCTTTGCTAACAAGTTTGCCTCTACACTAATAGCATTACTTTGCATCTACTCTAGGGTTTATGGATTTCTCTCTCTCAGTCGATAGGCTAGATCTGTATCAAATCCATCAGGGAATTTGATAAGGATAGAGTCTGGAGGAGGTTTAAGATTAGCAGGAATTGCATTATAAATACTGTTATATCTAGTACAATAATCTTGAATTGTTTCATTTGTTGCTCGTTTTATGCTTTCAAATTTATATAAGATTTGTAGTGGATTTTTCTTTTTCTCTCATATATTAAGAAATAATCTATGAAAAACTTCTAAATCAGCAATAATACTAGCATTCAAACCTTTAAACCACTTTTTTACCTCACCAACTAAAGTTTCAGCAAAAAGTTTCATTTGGACATCAACATCATCAATTTCATGCAACTCAGAATAGTCTGTCATCTTATTAACATGTTGTCCTGAAGTATAGTGAGTGGTTCCATCAAATTGAGGGATTTTACTTTGATAATCCTAGGGCATGTCATGTAACTGTGTTGGTAGGACTAAGGGAGCATATCTGGCAGCCATGGCTTGGATTCTAGTTTGGATAGGAGGTATTTTTGAAGTGCTTGGTGAAGAGGTAGAAGTACTTGCTAATGTAGTTAAAGCACTTGCAGATGAGATTGGAATATAAGAAGATGTACTGGAAAATGTGGTTGAAAAACTAAAAGATGAAGTTGGGATGCTAGAAGAGGTGCTTGGGAATGAGAATGATGTATTAGAAAATGCAACAGAAATACTAGGGGATGAACTTGAGGTGGTGAAAGATGGAAATAAAATTCTAGGTTGAATTGCTTGCTTAGGAAAAAATGGATCTGTGGAATGAAGTGTGGTGGAAACAATGGATGAAGTGGTAGCGAATAGGGATGAACCTACAGATTCTAAAAGGTTGGTTTCTAAGTGGCTGGTAGAAGGCTTAGGGGTATAGGTTGATAAAGCACTCAATTCAAATGAATTTTGTAAATAAGCTTCATCTATTTCTTTAATCAAAGTTGCAGTTATGGCATCAATCTTATCATAAACTTCAAAAAAAAATTCCTCATAATCAACTGAAATAATTTCCTTCTTAGTTTCAATGAATGAAATAAAATCAGGATCTATTATAGTATTATATAGATCACTTTATACTTTAGTTCTAAACAAAGATTGTTCAAAATTTAAATCAAATTCAATGTCTTGTAAACTTGATAGCTATTTGGGAAGGGAATTTTCTTTTACTAATGAAATCTTATTACCTAAATCTTCTACTCTCTTTTTTTTCTTTCCAATTCTATCAGGATTATCTACTATGACAGCAAGTTGTGGATCTGGATTGGACCTAGTATAGTAGACTCTTTTGGAAGCCAGAATTACATTTTTTTATGAAAATATACTTACAACTTATTTAAAACAATCTTAAGTTGAAAAAATAAATGAAAATATTTCTTTTAAGATGTATTTTAAAAACTGAGGATTGGTTAGTTCCCCAGTGGAGTCGCCAGTATGTTATCACTCTAATAATTCTCAAAAGTTGTGATATTTTGTATTTCAGTTTTAAGAATATCAGAGGTAACCACAAACCTACTTTTAAGCCTTAGGATCTAGCCTTCCTAATTCTCAGAGAGGGCTCTCTCTATATGATTTAACTTTTTTGATTATATTTGATTTTAGGCTAATTATATGGGGCAAATTGGTTTTGGGGTTTGATTTGATTTGGTGGTGAAATAACTTACTTAGATGGATAGCTATAGATCTGTATCCCATTAGGCAAATGGAGTCAATGTGTCAAGCAGTTTGATTAGGATCAAGGTCTAAAGGTAAATTTTTACTGGGCAAGATAGTTGAGTTATGTCAGATCTTCAAAGGTTGATGGTGAAATGGTTTTGATTGGAATAAAAGAGAAATTAAGGGCTCTTAAATCCAGATTAGGAGTGAAAATTCAGATGTCAATCGAAATCAGGGAGAAATTAAGGGTTCCCTACTCTGGATATCAGTTGAAAACATATAAATGAAAATCATTCAAGACAGAGTGTTTTTAACAAATTCTGAAATAACAATTCCTGATTTATCATTTAGACTTAGAACACATTCATGAATAGATGGAAAACATAAGAAAAATGACAAGATGACAAGTGAAATACTTCACTGCAGTGGCCCAACACATGAATCCTGTAATATGATGCTTTATTTCCTGTGATCCAGTCTGCTAACTTGAAACTGATACAAAAACCCTTAGGTTCAGAATAGTATAACTATAGAAATTTTCAGTAATTAATCCACATTAAATACTTCAAATGATGAAGTATTTATACAAAAACGTGTACAAAATATCCTAGAATAAACTTAGGAATTTTTCTGGAAAATAAATATCTTCATGCAAGAAGATAGTGACAACTGCCTAACTAATTTCTAGATGTCCTTTTTATTGAAATAAAATAGATTGATGTTTTGATTTTATCACTGCTTTCTCTCTTTACTGTTTGATTAAGGATGCAGCTAGACAACTGTGGTGTCTTTCATGCTGGCAGTTTGTAATGTTCCAAATTTTTCTTCAATAAATTGGAATATTAATTTTTGTTTAAATTCATTTAGGAGATGAATAATTGGGAAAGGAGGCCCAATAATAATAAAAACATAAATTAAATCCCTCTAGTATGAAAAGGGATCAGCCATGGAACTATATTTCACACCCCATGTGTGAAAAGAGACATTTACAAAGAGGTTTGACCAAGTCAACCAGCACAGGGTATGAGGGGGAAAGCACTACATGGACAACGTAGGAGGGAAGCTTCTAAAGGAAGGGAAACCCTAATTCGAAGTGGGGCCCACAGAGAGCCTTCATTTTCTATATATGGAGAGGAGGAGAGCCATTTCCATCATTTGAGTTTATGCATTTTGAAGCTGGTCATTGCAAATTTGAGCACGCTGGTTTTTTAGCCTATCTGCAGCGCTGTTTAGCACATTGAATGTCTCCGTTTGGAGATCTCGCCCTCAACCACGGGGAACTTCGAGTGCCTGCTCAGGTGAGGTAGTCCCATCAGTGTTGTTGTAGGAGGGTCGATTTGTGGCATTTTTGGAGGAGCAGCGCATCTATTGATTGCGCAGTCCGGAGAGGGAGGACGCAGACCGTATTGGGGAAGCTCCTGTTGGTATTCTTTGGAGGATCTTGGTCAGGTGGTTAAGCGCAGGAATAGCCGGCGTCTATTGGGGGCTTCTGATTGAGAGGGTGATCATATTATTGAGGATCCCAGACAGTTGCGGCATGACCCTTGGAAGGATAGCACAGATCCTCAAGGGAGGTATTTCCAGGCAGCTACATAGCTATTTTTCAGCAGCTAGAACGCAGATCAGAAGCACAGCCATTCCATGCAGCGTTCTGCGAATATTTCTTAACTTGCCTTGTGCAATTTTAGGTGCCATCACTTAGATCACCTATTGTACTCTCTATATTTCTCAGTATAATAAAATGTCTCAGCATTCTCTTCACATTTCCTGAGTGCCTGTTACATGCTATTGTATGCTTGCATTACTGTTATTTTTCTCCTCTAGCATTCCAGTTTCTATACCATGTGATGTGTTTACCCCATACTCTTAGACAGAGTTTGGAAAGGGCCAGATAGCCTCCAGATCTCACCCTCTTTTCAGAGGTGAAATATCTGGTAAACACCCTCCCAATCCATCTCTGGTTGGAGTTTTCTTGTGTTTTAAAGATATCCCTGCAAAGGGATATTACAATGGTATCAGAGCATAGATCTGGCTCAGCCTGTGGAGCTAGTTGTCTATGACACCGGAAGAGCAACCATGGGGATATTTTTCTATGAACAAAGGGGGTAGGTAGAATCTTACCCACCAAACGCAGTAGAGGTGGAAAATATGGGGGTCTCACAATAGTATGTCCAGCATTTACCAGCCTTCAGTGGGCCAACCAAGATCACGATGCCTACATTATTACCACCGGTACCGAGTGAGAAAGGGAGGCAGCATGATCATATACCCTTTGGAGATTATTTCCACGAATGGCAATCCATGGGGGAAAACTTTAGAGCAGCTTTTCCCTTTAGAGATTACTGTCATCTCAGGTGGGATGAAGAAGGAAGTAACAATGGGGGATCTAGTACTCAGAGTTCAGAGTGGTAGCGCACCACTAGGAGGTCACCTTTTTCCACATATGATGGATCCACTTCTTTCACGGTTTGAGTTCAGGTGGAAAAGTTGGATACCTCTTTCCAGCTTGATCGAATAATGGAGGGGGAAGCCATCAAAATGGCTACCTCACACTTGGAGGATGAGGGCACACAGGATCATGGGGAGCATGTGGATACACCCAGTATGACACAGGGGTCGCCTTTGTTGGAGACTCCTTTGACCATATCGGTTGACACCTTAGTAGAGAGTATAGAGCTTACCCCAATAGTGCCATCCATTGAGGTGATGACCGAGGTAGTGTCCGAGTCTTCGGGTGGTAGTAGCTTTCTTGGCTCAGCCTGTGAGTCTAAGCCCAAGAAGATCAGAACATTGAAAAATATGAGTTTATTCTCATCTATTTTCAGATCCAGAGGAGACATCTCCAAGGAGGTCAAGAAGATTGAAGAAAAAGAAGAGGAAGTACCATGCACTTCCTATCCTCATCAAGAAGAAGATATTGAGCATGGAAGATACTTGGATCATCAGATCCTCAGTGATTACCTTTTTGAGTATAGATCTTAACCTAGAGCCTTTAGGGAGACTCTAGATTTTCCTCATTTCATCCAGCTGAAGGAAGAGAAGAGACCATGTAGCAGAAAAGAAATCAAAGGCAATACATTTTTGTTGTCTACCTTTGATGGGTCATCTAATGCAAGAACTTGGGTGAGAAAGTTGGAGGCATTTTTCCTACTACATCCTGTAGCAAGGAAAGAGGCTGTTGAAATCTCAGCGCTGCACTTGGAGGGTGAAGCCTATGATTGGTGGTGCAGCCACTTGAGGCATGCAAGGGTGAAGAATTTTGCAGAGTTCACTCAAAGGTTGATCCAAACCTTTGATGGAGAAAGAGAAAAAAAAGAAAAGATCACATCACCTCTTGAGGAGGCTTGTGATAACGTTGTCACACTCATGGAGGAGCAGCCACATGCATCAACAGTTGGGGCAGCCAACACTTTTGAGGAAGGGATTCTTGTAGCCTTGCAAGAAGTTCCAAATGCACATCAAGGTATGAAAAGATTTCCACATTCCATTGTTGCAGCAAATTCTTTTGATAAATGTGGAGATTTACTTTTGCACGACCAAGGGTCAAATCCCATTGCTACTATAGAGCATATTGGTTGCACTGCGCTATGCAACATGAAAAATTTCAAGGGGGAAACAAACCATCATCTTCGTGAGCCTTTGTTGGATTGCATATCACATTGGAGGTTGGGGTTTGAAGCCTTGAGGAATGATGGTAGACATCTTGCAGTGAGAAGACACTTTCTCAATGAGCTCCTCTCAGCTCAAAGAGGAACTTCTACTTTCAGATCCAAGACCTCAAGGGTTTTGGAAAACTATGGATGAGAGGGAGGTCTCAAGGAGAGATCTCATTAGAAGTGCACTTCAACACACCATGGAGTGCAATGATTTTCTTCCTTTCTCACAAGAGCAGATAGAAGATGGAGGACATCTTAGGATGGATAACATATCTCATGCTTGTTTTGGACATTCCTTGAGCCATACACATCACGATGAGAGGTTTTTTCCTACCACCTATTTGGGTCTTGATAGGGTCTCATTGATCCTTGAGGAGGTTGCATTTCAAAATCCCATGAAGTGAAAAGACAGGAATGTGATTTGGGAGGATGATAGCCCTCATTGGAGGAGTACCAAGATGAGGAGAAGAAGGAAGCATCCACAAGAGGTTGAGTGGATGTGGTTGATGGGCAGGGAGCTAGGCGGCTACTTGCAGATATATGATACCAGACAGCAGGAGGCTTGGCTGCGCTGGTTACTCTTGAAAGAGTTTGGCCATCACTTGGAAAACACTTTTTCTAAGAGTAGGAGGAAAGATACTTGCATCATTGAGCAACATAGAGTATGGGTGCATGATGTTGATGTGATTATCATATCATTCATTTTGTCTTCATCCCATGAGTTGTATGATGGAGGTATGTGGAGGCAGCAAAATGTTTTGTTGCTTTGCTTGTTTCTGGGAGAGCAAGAGAAGATTTTCTCTCACACTTTACACGTTGTTGCAGGAGGAGGAGATGGAATTATCTCCTTGGTCTTAGATGATTTTGAAGCTCTTCTATATTTGGGAGTATTCCATATTTTTTGCAGCATTATTGAAGGAATATTTGACAAGGAGCATGTCCGAGAACAGAGTTTTGTATTGACAGGGGCTTATTTGCAAAAACTCACAGCGCTGTCACTTGGGAGCAGAGACTTATGGATGAAGTGTGCCTAGCAGAAATATGGTGGATCCATAACCCATAGGTCCCAGGATCACTTCATATTTGTTGCACTTGATGAACAAAGAGGAGGTAATGTTGATAGAGACATCTATCACTATGGCATATTCTTCTTGACTTGGGTTTCCAAGCATAAGGAGGATTATCTTCTTGCAGCACATGGTTCATTCTTCTTCATAGCATGCTAAAACACTATGGAGGACCCATGTACCATCTTACTTCCAGCATATGATGAGAATTTTGTTTATACATTCATTTATTTGCACACTCTTACCATTCTTATGCAGTGCATTGCTTCACAAGAGGGCAAGCTTGTCAAACTTCTCTAGGAGTTGTATTGGGCCAATCTACATGATGGAGGAAGCCACCTCTTTTGTGACCTTGAGAAAATGTTTTATCACCACATGTATGTTCAGTTGCTGCACTATAGCATGTATCATATAAAGACATGCATGATTAACCATGTAAAAAGAAACATTTTTCCATGTACTTTTATCAAGCAACAACTTGTAAAACTGCGCTGTCACTACTGGGAAAGTTGTTGGTACCTTCTTGCATCACTTGTAACATTCAGCATTTTCTTCATTTTTCTGCTGATCATGTCTTCATTTGATGATATAGATCAGATTTGTATGGGAGGCTTGATTATGAGGGAGACACATGATCTGCATGTGTCCTTGAGTGGGAATAATTCTCACAATTTCTGCACTACATGTTCTAATGGGAGCATGAGGGGAGATATAGCCACCATAGCCAAATGTGTGTTCTCTTTTGAGGTGGGCCATAAGATTAATATTCATCCATTACACAACCATGGGAAAGTGCTTGATCATGTACTGTTGTTACATTCAGTCATTTACTATCCTTTAGTAGATGTGATGAATCTTGTACATTGTTTGCCATGTAATTTTCTGAAGTTGTAGTGGGTGGAACTACGTTGTATCCTTGTGAGATATAGTTTTCATCATGCATCATCATGTAGAACTTTCAGCAAACTTCTCCTTGGGATATTCTATGATGACCATGTCCTATTCATCATGGATAATATGTTTTGGGCCCACATGTTCTTCATTGTTGGAGGAGAACTCTTTGGAGGATTTTTCTTCATTTTTCCATTTGAGGGCAATAATTTTGCAACCCAGGATTAGCATACACTCTACACTTGTCATGAGTGGAGAGAAGGACAGCATGGGGTAAGCTATGATGCTTTCCAAGTTCAGATTTTCAGCCCACCTTCATTACCAGAGCTTGAGGTGGAAGGAGATTTTCAGGAGTTACCTTGTTGGGAGGTGGCTCATTGCTTAGGGATGGAGGATCCACATGAGGGAGATGTTCCTCACCATATTTTAGACTCCATGCCTTGAGTGGAGACTTTCCAGTTCTATCCTTGCAGTTGCTTAGGGACAAGCAACATTTGGGAGGGGAGGACTGTAATGTTCCAAATTTTTCTTCAATAAATTGGAACATTAATTTTTGTCTAAATTCATTTAGGAGATGAATAATTGGGAAATGAGGCCCAATAATAATAAAAACATAAATGAAATCCCTCTAGTATGAAAATGGATCAGCCATGGAACTAGATTTCACACCCCATGTGTGAAAAGAGACATTTTCAAAGAGGTTTGACCAAGTCAACCAGCGCAGGGTATGAGGGGGAAAGCACTACATGGACAACGTAGGAGGGAAGCTTCTAAAGGAAGGGAAACCCTAATTCGAAGTAGGGCCCATAGAGAGCCTTCATTTTCTATATATGGAGAGGAGGAAAGCCATTTCCATCATTCGATTTTATGCATTTTGAAGTTGGTCATTGTGACTTTGAGCACACTGGTTGTTTAGCCTGTTTGTAGCACTGTTTAGCGCATTGAGTGTCTCCGTTTGGATATCTCGCCCTCAGCCCCGGGGGACTTCGAGTGCCTGATCAGGTGAGGTAGTCCCATCAGTGTTATTTTATGAGGGTCGATTTACGGCATTTTTGGAGGAGCAACGCGTATATTGACTGCGCAGTCCTAAGAGGGAGGACGCAGTCCATATTGGGGAAGCTCTAGTTGGTATTTTTTGGAGGATCTTGGTTAGGTGGTTGAGCGCAGGAACAACCCGCGTCTATTGGGGTCTTTTGATTGAGAAGGTGATCATATTATTGACTATCCCAGACAGTTGCGGCGTGACCCTTGGAAGGATAGCACAGATCCTCAAGGGAGGTATTTCCGGGCAGCTACACAGCCGTTTTTCAGCAGCTGGAACACAGATCAGAAACACAACCATTCCATGCAGCGTTCTGAGAATATTTCTTAACTTGCACAAGGAAATTTTAGGTGCAATCACTCAGATCACCTATTGTACTCTCTATATTTCTGAGTATAATAAAATGGCTCAGCGTTCTCTTCGCATTTCCTGAGTATCTGTTACATGATCTATATACATGTTATTGTATGTTTGCATTACTGTTATTTTTCTCCTTTAGCATTCCAGTTTCTGTACCACGTGATGTGTTTACCCCACACTCTTAGACAGAGTCTGGAAAGGGCCAGATAGCCTCCAGATCTCACCCTCTTTTCAAAGGTGAAATATCTGGTAAACTCCCTCCCAGTCCATCTCTGGTTTGAGTTTGCTTGTGTTTTAAAGATATCCCTAAAAATGGATATTACACAATTTTATCTTAAATTTTATTTTGTCTTTATCTTTCATCTGATACACTTTAACTGATACACTTTCATCGTGATACTCGTTACTGCAAAAACTGTTATTGTTGATGTAAAAAACAACAAACTCTATTTTTTCTTTTACTACTTTGTCCTCACTGTAATATGATCTTACAATAGACCAGTCAAATTCTCGTAGAACTCAGCTTCCGGAAATTTTATCTTCATGAGTCTTATGAAGTTTTCACCAGCTTCAATATATTTTGAAAATGTTGGTTTGTTCACAAATAGGTGTTTTACTTCATGCTGCAAGGAAAAAAAAAAATCAAAATTCTTATACTATACCTTCCCTGTTGGGATTCGCTGCAAAGCTGATTTATTTATCTGTTCTTTAGCAAATTCTCTCATCTTTTTGTCATAATCTTCCCATTTCATCAATTTTTCATTGATTACTAGAGGATTTGGAAGGCCCTTTTGCCTTAAAATATCAAATTTAATCATAAATCTTGTGATTCCCATTTCCATGTTCTGGCACTTTTCCTCTAATTGTGTCATCAAATTCTTCTTGGATATTACCTTCCTTACTTCAAGGATGGTCTTTGTTCTATTTGTAATTCAAATTTCATCCAGTTCTTGTTTATTTTTGGAATTGAGAAATTTGATAATTTCTAAGGCCTCTTTAGGTTTTTTACCTAGCTCTTCTTTTGTCTTATGTATTGCTTCTTTTGTCACTTTCAATAAATCTTTCTACTCATAGATTACTTGTATGGATGGCCAAGTATCATTGATCGCTTCAATGATATTGGACCATAATTGTTGCTTAACATGTGCCATAGGTTATTTCAAAGTTAATTCTTTTTCCAACTTCTTGAGTTGTTCATTCAACCTATTGGCCTTTTGCTCTTCATTCTTGGCATTAATTTGTGCAAGTTTCTTGGCATCTTCAAAATTTTTAATCTGTTCCTTTAAACTGTTTATTTAATTTATTTGGATAGACATGTCTTGTATTTCCTTTACCAATTTACTTGCCTCATCTGATAGTTGTGCTATTGTTACTGAAGATTCAATGGAAGAAGTTGTTGATGAAGTTATTGGGACTGTTGTGGCCATTGGAACATTTGGAGCCAGTGTTTCTTCTAGAGTAGATGGTACAACTATTGTAACCACAGGAATCACGCAAGAACTTCCTATGTTTTGTTAGCTTCTTTTTCTTGGACCATTTTTTCCATTTCAATCTCCATTTCTTTAATTTGGGTTGTCAGCTGCAAAATGAGACTCATCATCTCATCCCTTTTATTAGAATACTGTAAAATCTCCTTGGCCTGAGGATGCTCTGTAGGAGGCAATTTCAATTGTTTCTTAAGTGCAACAATATTAGCATTATTCTTTTTTATCAGTTCCTCTACAGCTTTTATGTTTTTAGGATCATAACCTACCTCAATCACTAACTCCTCCAAGGATTTGATTCAGATATCCTTTGCCTATGAAGAAGATTTCTTTAGTTTGAACTGATCTCTTACATTTATCAAAGTATTTTGAAGCGTTTTTTCACTCATTTCCTTAGTATTCATTGTGGAATAAAGCATCTCTCCTGCTTGTTTATGAAATTCAATTTGGTCCAGAGGATGAATATCCTGGACTGGAACTTCAAAATCAACCTTTTTATAATCAGAGGATGATTTAGGAGTTGGTATTGTGGGATGGATCACTGTCATTAACATATTTTTATTTTTGTAATCAAAGGCTGAAAGAAGTCTGTTTTGTATGCTGGGAGTCTTCTTTAAATACTAAGAATATATTTCATTTTTTATTTCTTCATTTTAGCTTCAATCTCCTTGTATCTTTCATTTATGTCCATACCCTTTTCTTCTATTTGCTTTGATGATGACACTTCTATATTGTGTTGTTTTTTAATCAACTGTGTATTAGAAGTGGTTGGTTTTTGTTCGTTTTCAACCACTATAGGAGGCACAATGTCTTTTTCTACAATTTCTGTGTCTATGACCTCTACTGTCTCCTTTTCCTTGCTGGCAAGATTAATCTTTGGCTTTTTGTTGTATCTGAGTCTGGATTTTGTCTTTGTAGTAGTCTCATCTATGTAAGACCCTTCTTCCCTATTTCTTTTCATACTTCTGTCTTCCTGGGCTGGAGTCTGCAAAGTTTGACTAGTATCACTTTGCTTCTCAGCCTCTACCAGTGTATTCTCTAACCATTCAGATTGGTTTGAGAATTTTCAATATCAGGTTTCTTCTCGTGTATGTATGGAGTCAATTTGCACTTGAGTCTCATTTTGCTGATTATACCAAGGGGATCATAATACCAAAGAAAACTAGGACTAAACTTGTACTCTTGCAACTGTTTTACTGCCTCTGGACCTACTTCTTTCTTATTACATATGAATGGACCAACCTGGTTCTTCAGTTTGAATTATGTCTTCTTCTTTGAAATCAAGAACTTTACAGCACCTGAATTCAAAATCTGTCTTATATACTCTAGAGAAAATAACCTCATAGGGAGGTATTTTGGCAATTTGTAAGGAATTAGGCTTGATCCATAAAATCTGATTTCAACATTATTTTGGTATAAATACCAATCACATCTCCTGTTTTGTTCAGACAATCGTAAAACTTTCTTGATTTCATTGCCAATCGTGGGTTGAACACTGTTGTTTAGAAAATTAACCAAGGGATGGATAAAAGAATTTGTAAACTCTGAACAGGTAAACTCATTTGACTCCTTTCTTATCAAGGAAGTCTAGAATATAACAGATTGTGGATTTCCTTCCACATCAAGCTTCTAAAGAGTTATAGGAATCTTTTCAGACTGGAAATAAAGGAACATGTGGAAAAGGAATGAATAATACCTAAATACACCATCAATAGGCAGTTAGACTAGTTGCTCATGGATGTTATCATCAATACATTGGGCAATGTTAAATATAACTGTATGGGGTTAGCCAGGTATAAAAATGGACAAGAAACCAAGTACTGATGCATTAGCATGTTCATCTATGAAATATCCAAGGATAAAAAGATAACATGGAAATAATATGTCTAGTTCTTTCTGAGAATTTTGTAGAGGAATATGGAGGATTGAGTTTGGGAATTTCCACATAAGATGGCATGAAGGTTTGAAAAATTTGGAATCTTTTGGGAAAATCCAATTCTAAGTAGAAATTTGTGAGGGCTTCAATAGATAAAGGAACTTCATTAGGCTCAGGCTGCAACTAAAGCATCTGGTTGATAGATTCAACTGTAATGGTAAATAACACTTCTTTTTCCAAAATCATAATAGCTCTTTGATCTGGAGAATAACATGATTGGCAGAGTCTAATAGATTCTGGGCATTGGTGAGTGTGAGGGACAACATATTTAGGCAAATTTTATTCCCAAATAAACACCTCATTAGCTTGGTCTAGTGATTTTTCTTGGCTCCAGCAGTGGAGCTCAAGAAGGTTAAACTCTGTCACAGGATTAGTAATTTTGAAATCTACATCTGACAGGGGAATATGCTCTACATCTACAACAGGAGGTTGTAGAGGGTTAATCACAATAGTGCCTTTGGAAGCCATATATTTGTTTGATTTATCAATTTAAATGATTTTTACCTTTAAAAACACTGATTTAGCCATGTTAAAACACTTCTGTAAGTTTAAAAAATTTACAGAAAGTTTTTAGAAATGACATGGTTTCTATCTTTGGCTGCAAAAGGAATAATTATGATCAATTTGAATCAAACTGTATTTTCTGTATCAAAAGAGCAACTTTATGACTTTATAGCCTCAACAAATGATATGAAGGGTTTACAGTACACTTTCTATGATAAAACATTCTTTAGATATCAAAGAATACTTAAGAACTGTAGGAAAGGATTTTTGAAGGTCTCAGAGGCTTTCTCAGGTTTGCAGATGGCCAAACTCAAGAAAAATGTGTGTTTAAACCAGGTCAAGGCTTCAAAATCTGTAAGTAATGCTCAGGGTTTGTATAATTTAAGGATTTATGAAGAAATGGGGCATTCTTGAGGTACACAGGTTCCTAAATGATTCATTTAACAATATAATTCTTTCAGATTGATAAATGAGTCTTTTTTCTCTGAATAATACCTGTAAAATTCAGAATTTTGCTGTGAAGAAGGGTTTCTGGGGTTGGAAAGCTTTTTAGAAGCTTTTTCTAATATTTATATGCACTTTGATGGCTTCTTCAATATTTGTAGCAATCAATTTTGGTGAATTATGTTTATTTTTGGGGTTAAAACAGAGTTGGCAGCAGTCTAATCTTAGTATGGAATGCTCTTATGCACAGAAAACGGTAACAAAAAGGCTTGAATGATTGTATTCAGGCATTTTATAATGAATTTCAGTGAAAAATTAACACATTCAATGTAGGTCAATTTAAAATAGGTTAGTGGTTTGGGCGCAGTGTAGGGAAAACAGTCAGGTGGTTTTCGCATGGTTGAAAGGCAGTAAGCGGGTTTAGATCAATCAGTGCAATTGAATGGAAATCATACGCGTGGAGGTGAGATAAACCTTGAAAACAAATTTTTTCACAAGGTTAGGGCTTGTTTATCTATCGCGCAATGAATTGTGCGATGGGGGATCTCCACCGTTGGATCTCGGAGATGGGGAGCGAACGATCGGGATTGTGCGATGAAACTGCAGGGTTGAAAGGCCTGGGGCCCGGGATTTTTATGCGGCGGGATGTTTGTAAAATGTATTAAAGCATAGGTTTAATACGTAGTTTGGTTATGAAATAGGATAGGCGGGTTAATATTTTATTCAACAAATGAAATGGATATAAGTGTAATATTAACATTGGCAAGGTTAATATATAATGGAATAGTTTTAACCTATGGGATGGAGTGAGAACGATATATCACGTGGGGAAATAATACATAGTTTAAAACTAAAATATTGGTTTGGGATATATTATATCAAGTAGTTAATATAATACGAGCTAAAAGTTTAATAAAGGAGCTAATATATAAATTAAATTTTAGTAATAAAATGCAATGAGGGAGATAAAATAAACTAAGCCTAATGTAAAACATAATATAGGGATAATTTTCATTGTTGAGGGTCCCAATATTATATGTTTACATTTAAACTTTGGATAAAGTATTTTTTTGGGTTTTTGGGTAATTTTGGGGTAAAAGGGGAATTTAGTCAAAGGGTTTTACTTTCCTTAAGTATAATGAATTTTACACTTAAGAAAAGGGGATTTTTGTAAGTGAAACTGAATGATGATGGGAAAATGAAAAATGAAGGTGAAAGAATGAAAATGGTGGGGATAAAGTATGTTTACAAGGGGATGATTTTTGAATGAATTTAGTGATTGAATTGGCCAATTTATGCTTATCCATGATTGTAAAAATTGCTTCTGCCTACCCATATGCTACCCTAACAGTTTTTCTTCATTTTACTTAGGTGCATTTGAGCTTGCAAACCCTTGTTCATTTTTATTTTAAAATAGAAAACTAACTAATTCTATCCTTATTTCTTCCAAGGGCTCAGATTAAGCTGTTGAGCTCCTTATTATTCTCTGCCTAACTGTTGATCTGCCAAGATTAAACTATTTGGCTAGATATTTATTCTCTATCTATCAGCATGAAATTTAAAGCATGAAAAGTCAAGATTAAGCTATTTGACTTATCACGGATTATGATATTTTGAACAAGTTGCACATAATATTTATTTTTACAGTAAAATTAAATAGTAGTGGCATTTGGATTTGCATCACTTTCATGTTTTATTTTATCTCTTTTTGTTTGGGGTCAATTTTCTATTCTTTTTGATATTTTTTTCTTTTAAGTCCTTTGATTTTTCTTTTAGGACTTTTACCCTCTTTACATTTTTTATTTTATTTTTCTGATATGGGAAAACAATTTGTAGAATGAAAAGTATGTACATATTACAAGGCTAATCAAATTTAATTCAAAAATTATGAATCCTATTATAATAGGCCCTAACAGCCTCAAACCCCATATAGTAGCAAAAATATTTCAAACCCAGATACTATTTTGAATATCTTCTCCATGGATGGCACTGGATAGTTATCTTTGTCAGAATCCTGATTAAGATTCCATAAATCAGCATATAAATGTATTTCACTAGACTTATTTACAATTGGGACAAATTTGGAAACCCACGTAGAATGTCTAACTTTGAAGATGATTTGGGAATCCAACAACTTTCTCAATTCCTTCTGAATGAGGAGTTCCAGTGTTGGATGCACTTTACATAATTTTTGTTGGAACTGTTTCACCCCTTCCTTTATAAGAATTAGGTGTTGGATAATACGAGTGTCATAGATCTTTAAATCGTTGTGTGTACATGCAAACATGTCTCTATATTGCTTGAATAGGTGAATAAATGCTTTTAGTTCCTGCAAGAAACAACAGGTACCTAGGTTCACATATTTTGGATCTTGTGGGGTTCCAAGGTTGACTTTTTTAGATGTGAGCTTTGAAATATGAGTCTTTGTATTAGTTGGTCATTTGAATCGATTGTAAAAGTTGTATAATTTCTCCAGGGACACCACATATTTTGGCATAGTGTTTCCTTTTGATGCTTTAGATGCTTCATGTAGAGCCTGCTCATTCTCATCCTCCTCTATGGTGACATCTTTAAATATGTAAACATTCACCATAAAGTGTTGTTTGTGATTAAAAATGTGTAAATTAGTAACATTGTAGGGTACAAATTTTTTATATAAAATCTAAATAGAGAAACCATTTTTCAATGGTGACATCCTAGCAGCAGCATTTGCTAATGCATATGCTACAACATTTCTAACTCTTGGAACATAAAAAATATTAAAATCTTTAAAATGATTTATTAAACGACATACCTCTTGCTGGAAGTTTTTAATATGAGGTGAAACATAGTGTATAATATCTCATACGTGATGAGTGACTACCTTTGAGTCACTAATTACATTTATAAGCTCTAACTTCAGGTTTATAGCTTTCTTCGGGTCTACAAATGTCTTCATTCCAAGTACGAATGCTTCATATTTGGCAGTATTATTAGTGCACTCGAAATCTAGAAAGCATAAAAGTATATGTTTCTCATTGTGCATGTATGTAAGTACATAACTATATATGGAACCGTCATGTGTCTTAGAACCATACAAATAAAGAGTCCAAAATATTTCCTATATTATTATTCCTACTAATGGTAGCGTTACTACTATTATGTACATCTATATTACATAGTTCATTTCCACAAACTGGAGAATAAGGAAGGATTCCCAGTTGTGTATCTAGTGGAATGGGTGATGGTTGTGGAAGGTAGCACCCAAGGTCAGTTTCAAAAAAATAGTTATTGAAAATTAAGTTTGCGGAAGAAACAAACTCATTTTTCCCTTCGAAGGGTGTAATAGTGTATTTCATTTAAGGCTCATATTCCACCCAGATTTGGTTATTCTTTCCCATATACAAAAGCTATAAATGCAACCAATCAGTAGCAAAATACCCCTATAATTTTCTTGACCAGTCCCTACTTAGCAATACATTGTAAGCTTCCAGGGTGTCCAAAATCACTATGTTTATGCATTGGTGGACTCGGTGATTGGATGATAAGCAAATGAGAATATTTCTTATTTCTAAAATATCTTGGAAAAGAGACATATCCAAATAAATAATATTTTCATCGGTCATATCCGATTTGGCGTCGATTTTTTTGGCAACAGATAATGGCATTACATTTACAGATGCACTAGAGTTGACAAAACAACTATGAACATTGTAATTGAAATTATTAAAATTCAATAAAAAGAAGGGAAAAGAGTATTAGCTTCAAATGTTACGACATTAACAACTGACTCCAGGAGACCACAAGACTTACCAGACACCTTCTGTGAAGAAGGTGAATTATCACCTGATGAGTATTGGGCAAGGGCTTGGACAAGAAGTTCCTGTTGGATGGTTATCCTCGTAAGCTCAAAGATTGAAATATTTGTGCGAGCTTTCTTCATATCTTCCACTACGTTGTAATCGAGCGTAGAAAGAATTGTCGTAGTGTTTGGAGGGGTAACCTTCTTTTCCACTTCCAGAATGGTAGAAATGCTTTTACTACTGGAGGAAGTGTTCTTTTTTGTGACAACACCTCCAGACTTGTTCTAAGCTTGGTTGAAAAGCGGTGTGATTTTTCTTAACAAATGTTCCTTCAATTTTTTCCTAGTGAGCTCTTGCTCAGGAACAGGCCCTTGAATTCTCAACTTGTATCGATTGTTTTTCTTCTGAGCTCAAGCCTCATTTAGTGGTGGTTATTCAACGCTTTTCTTATTAGTAGTGAACACACAATTGAAGGTATTTATTGCGTGTCTGACACCCACAGTTTCTTCATCAGCAACAAATCCTTATTTTTCTTCAGTCTTCTCATATGAAAGTACCGATTCAATAATGTGCACATACAGAGCGTTCATGTTGTGATTCCACTGTGGGTATCTCTTTTATAAGTGATATTATTAAGGAAAATAACAGTATTGGTCCATGCCCATGCTTTCGACATTCAAGCTATGTGCATACTTAGTTAATTGATTGTTGTTTTTGTTATTATTGTTATTCCTTCTTAGGAAGTTAAACTTGGGGGGCTTGCGGTTGACAATTTTCTCGCTTTTCCTTTGTTTTAATTTTTCCAATTCATTGGACGGAGTCTTGATATTCTAAGTCAAGATTTCAAGATCAACAACTTATTTATCCTTGGGCTTGCTCGAAGAGGCCTGATACATTTTTTCCGTCTCCTTGGAGTATTTAGATGATTCATCATTGAAAATGACTCTGATTGCATGCAATTCCTTTTCAACAACAATGGCTTCTTCAAAATTTTGTGCCAAAGTTTCTTTCACATTTCTCTTCATGAAATTTGCAATGCTTGTCGAAAATAAAAAAGTGTAATAATCAATTGTGATGGATTCATGAGGTTTTTTATCTGTGGGAAATTTGTTCAATATGTGATTGAAAATCTGATTAAAATATTTAACCTTTTCTTTCTACTCCATATTTAGATTCCCTAACTCTAATAACATGGTTGCGGTTTTTTCACCAATGAACTTTTCAAGGAAAAAAATTTTAAACCTCTTCCAATTATAAATTGAATTTGCAGGAAGACTATGGTACCAAAAAATTCTCTACCATCTATGGAACATGGAAAGAGTATACATGCAAAATCGTCATAATGTACCTCGAACATCTGTAGGTGCATGTAGAAGTTATCAAAATGGTCTTATGATTTGATTTCCTTGTCATGGTCATATTTCGTTAACAAATTTTACGGGTGTCTTGGCATCTTATGTAAAATACCTGGAAGACCGAGTGGGCCATGAGAAATACAATCGAGATCTTGGTCTACTATGTTCTCGTCTCTACGCTCCTAATATTTGTAAGAATCTGAGGAATATTCTCTGTGACCACCCACCCCATGGAAAGTGTCATCTGAGAGCACAACGTTGTCCCCATACCCCTCATTGTAATATGGAGGTTTCTCTATTTTTCTTGTGTTGTTTGAAAATTCTGCTAAATATTCAAGGGTAGTCAAAACCAAATATTCCACTATAAAAACCACTATCCTAGTAGGAGTTGTTTCTTTATTCTTTGGAAAATAAGGAATATTATGTGCTCCATGAATTAATCCAATAGCCTTCGCAAAGCGACGGGTTATAGGCCGAATTTCCCAAATGTGCTCGTAGGAAACTTCTCAAGCTTATTCTGGGTCAGGACGAGAAGATTCACCTACTTCGGGAATATGATTCAGAGAGGTGTTGGGAATGGTTTTGCCTTGTCTAGAATAATTCTGGTGTGGGTGGGTGGATTTATTAGCCATAAAAATTCAACTTTCCTCCTTCTAGCCCCATAAACAATGAAAGTGCTGGACTTACCAACATTCAAGGGGGCCTCCCCAATATGCAGTCCCAATTAGACCTCACATTGTTTGGTATAGGAGCCCCTCCGAAATAGGACCTGAATTTCATCTACTTAAATATATTCCTTGGCTTTAGCTGTCAACAAGAGAGAGAATCACATATGTTCCTTTGAAAAGAAAGAAAGTGTTCCTAGTGAATGTTCGATTGTAGGTGCATCAAGGTTCTTCTATTGTAGAGGGGAGATAAAGTGAGCCCCTAAGAGACATGTAATAGTACCACCCCAATAAAGACACACATAAATAGGAATGTTTCGTCTAACATACAACGGAATATTCCACAAAGATGTGATGATTGTTATAACCATTACAACACATTCTCAATAAGATAAGCACTCAAATAACTGAAATAGTTCAACTACCTTAGTACTGGTGAAAGAAAACATGAATCATAAACATTCATAATCCATGTATGAAAAAGTGTTTTCCATCAAGCTTCAAATACTATGTAAAAGTCCCAAGATGCGTGAATACAATGAACATCACTTGCTCCAATAGTAGAGCGTTGGAGCCACTACTTTCTCCCCAAAAGTACTAACTTATATCACTTATGCCTTATGGGAGAAGCCAAGATTAAAATTCTTTTACATGAGAAATCGGGATCTATTTATAGCTTGAGGAGTGGCATTTCATATCATCATGACTTTTGACTTTATAAATTATAGTGACCTTTAGGCTTCTACAACATTTGAGGTTTCAAATGAATTTTGGAATTACATATGAATTCTGCTATTACATGTCCTTTGGACTTCCATGACCCTTGAGTTCATACATGACTCTTGGAATTCTAATTTTTTGTAGTTAACAATGATTACAAGATTACATCTTGACTTCCACATAATCATATGATGAACCTAGACATGCCACTACATTGGATGACTCGGACTGACAGTGACTGGTGACATGAATTTTCTTCAGTGGTGAAATAGCAGCCACTGTATGTGTTCTTTGTTCATCTTCTGATCATAGCGCTTCCACAATATAAAGGGTATTTAATATTGGAGTCTTTAGGGTGCTTTGATTATCAAGTTTCGAGTGTGTTCTTGGTTCTTTTCGTGCTTCCTTTATTTATCCTCTTTGCCCAATATTCCTTGTGTGTTCTTTACATGAGGTCCCTGGAATATGAATTTATGAAATCACTCATGATGAGCAGATATTATTCTAAAAATATCCTACTCTACCATGTTTTATGTATATTTTCTTATTCATGCATTTTCAGTGCGCTTGAAACAGTCAAAGGAGCTTCAAGGCATACAGGAAAAATCTGAAAGGCTGAAGGACTGAGAATGAGGAGCTTCGAGGTTTCATCATGTGCTCATGCAATCAAAGGAAGAAAGCAGTCAAGATAGGGCACATGTTGCAAGTCCAAAGGATATAGGGGAAGCTTTAGGCTTCCCAAGTGCATTATGCGCTCAAGGGAGAAAGGGAGGGTGTAGGGAGCACTCTCGAAGGCTGAATTATGAGGCTTTTTTCCTTTAGGGTCTGCTCATGCACTCAAGAGGCCTTAGGAAGGGTGCATGGAATATTATTGAAGACTGAAGGCTAGGGATTCGTGCCTTTAGGGTGTGTGTATGTGCTCAAGAAGTTCATGAGGGCGCAAGGTGCATAGGGTAAGGCTTAAGGATTAAGCTTCAGGTCTTCAGGGTGCACCAATGCATTCAAGGAGGGTGCACTTCTTCAAGTCGAAGGAGTGTGCTCAAGGAATATCTAGTCAATTTTGGATTGTGTATTTCATAACAAGGAAGGGGATTCTTGCTTTTGGAGTGATCCAAACTCTCAAGGAGGGCATAAGGCACACTTCTAAATAGTGAAGGGTCTCCCATTAAGGCTTTGGAGTGCGCTAATGTGCTCTTGGCCTTAATGAGCTCACTTTGCAACCAAAACTTGTCTAAGTCTAGATGATCGGTCAAGGGGTGAGAAATGTATATTCTAGAAATAAAACCATGTGTAACACATTCTAACTCATCGAGAAAAAATAGAAAAACTTGATCAACAATGAACATACATATAAATTCCACTTTATGCAAATTCCCCAAGTTCAAACAATGAAGTGTGTGTGACTGTGACCTAAAAGTGTCATTTTACAAAAAAAAAGGTGTTATGACCATGAAATGCATATAGAGATGTTCTAATCAGTCCTAAGATACTTTATAAAGAAAATTCAAGAACACTTAAGACATATGAAACACCAAAAAATTACACTTGATGCCTAAGTCAATACTTGATAGGATAGTGAAGTAGCCTCCAAAATTGGAATGCAGTGAAATTTTGGAGGGTGTTGTAGCAGCAATAATATACTTGTTTGAAAAGGATTTCAATACCAATTAAAAACCCTAAAATTTCATATCATATATCTCATAGAATATATTGAACCAAAATATGAAATTTTTACCAAATGGTCCTTTAGGTCTCTCCTCAATATTCACAAAATTATACTATCTAGAATATCCCATGAAAAAAGTTGTAGTGAAAATTCAAAGTTGACCTATTTGAAGCAATAAAATTGTAGGTTCATATGCTATAATACCAAATGCTATGAATAGAAATGATAATAAATCAATCATTACAATTCACTTCAAGGGTGGAAATCATTTTACGATGAATACAATGTATATGACAAGATTTGATAATCCTAAGACTAGGTCTCCTTAGTATATATATAAAGGACAATGGGTAAAATTATAGTAAAATGGTATAATGAACGTTTCTAGCCCACATAAAAATTGAATCACTCAATATCAAGATGTTAATAATGGGGTTTATGGTTAACATGCAGCTATATAGAGCTTAATATTTGATGAATGTGGTCCCAAAAAGGTTTTCACTGCTAAACTCAATTAAATGTCTTGTCTTGAATTAACAATCATTTATGAAGGTAAATTCTTCTTTTTATCAATTTGGGAGTCTTTATATCTTTAGCTCCATCCCATTTTGATTCATTTTTAATCATCTAATTTCACCTTAATTTCCATTATGTTGATATGGATTTCACCAATCAAGTGTGTAGACTAAGTCAACGAAGATTATCATGATGTGAGATTTCACATTTGATTAATATTCAAAGGAATATCATTTTAATTTGGTTCCTTTTTAAAAATGCAATTTCACCTTTAGTTGATAGGGATTTCATTAATCAAGCGTTCATACAAAGTCAAAGAATATTATCATGATGTGAGGTTTCACATCTGAATAATCTTTAGGGGAATTTTATCTTGTCCAATGAAATATGTTAAGCATTATATCCCTTCGTTACTTCTCAGATGTAATTTACTATTATTTTGATTTCCCTCACTTTAGTGAGGAATATCGTACTTACAATTGGTCAAGAGTACATCATTTATGATGGGAAAAACTAAGAGATGCATACCACTAGCCAAAAATTTATGACACTCTGAAATGGGACTTTTGTCAGCATATAAGACTAGGTCATATTTCTTCCAAAATATTTGTTCTCCCATAATAAAGGATCATGTATCACTCCAATATGTATTTTTTCCTGCCATAAAAGATTCAACTATCACATCAAGAAATGTTTTCTCCCATAATAAAGGATCCATGCATGGCTCCATGAAGTGTTTTCTCCCATGATAAAGGATTTATGTTGCTCAACATATCATTTCTCTAGTGATTTCCAAAAAATGAAATTTTCTAATGATACAAAGACATGTATCACTACAGATGAAAAATTATTAATCATACAAAGATATGCATAGTGAAAGATGCAAAATTTTTGGCAAGACATATGTTAACTCATTTCTTACAAACAGTAATTCACTAAGAAATGAAATCAAATGTAAATTTCTCAAGGTCTTTGATAAATTTGAGCCAAATGTAACGCACGAAGTTAGTTCAAAATACTACCAAAGGAAGTTGAACTTATATAGGAATGGGGTTACAATGACGGATTAACTCCAAAAATCCATCATTTGTAACATTATCATGTAGGGTATCATTTTTAACACCCTTTTGTCACATCTACACAAGTAACCAACCAATTGAGGTAAACATGTGACGAGAGGCTACTATGATCTGATTCAACCTCCTAGGTCACCTTCAGGAAGTGGAATTGACACCATACAACTACACAAACCTTTTGCACCTACTACAAGACACCTAGGAGCCATCCAAACCTTTCAAGAGGCTAGCCCCTGAGACAAGCTGACCCTTTAGTGCATCAATCCCCCAGTCACTCCCTTGACATGGGCAAGAGTACGACTGGAAAACTCCAGTCACTCACACAACATGGGTATGCGTGCGAATGGATAATTTTTCCAGTAGTTTTGAGCCTACAACCCAAATTTATGTGCCACTTTTGCAGGCCCAGGGCTCAGGTCATTGCCAAAAAATCCATGAAACTTTCAAGAATGAAATATAACATTGGAAAAATGATAAAAATATAATTACTTGAACAAGGACTTGACTGGACCCCTACTAGCCCTGAAAAACATTTCATCAAACATGTCATAAATATGTAATATATAGGTTTAAACAACAGATCTAAGCATAGGGGTCTCATACTTATCTGAGAATCACTAAGAATCATTGTTCCCTTATATCATTAGTCTCATTATCATCTATTAGGTCATATATTCATTGCTCATTCATTTACAAATCAAAACATGATGACAGCCATATATTTTCATTGTCATAAAATACATTCATAGCTGTTATCACTAGAAAATCGGACAAGCAAAGGTGACATTATTTAATGTCAAGAAGAAGGATTTACAGGGCTGAAAGACATTAGAGAATCTAAAAGTATTTAAAAATTTCTAAGGTTTGAAAGGAAAAATCAAATTGCACACAAGAAGAACCAGTCAAATGTGCCTTTTTCACACAAAATTCTTCGATAAGCTCGCCTTTGCATGCCTTTGCACACAAAATTCTTTGATAAGCTCACTTCTGCACGCCTTTGCACACAAAATTCTTCGATAAGCTCTCCTTTGCGTGCCTTTTACTAAAAAAGGTGCGCAATCCTGGGAGTGGCGGAAGTCACTTTCCGGGACCACAAGGCACACTCTAGGACATTGATTCCACACTTAAGGCCACCTAAGGACAGTTGCCCAAGCCTCCTTAGGACCTCAAGAGAGCACACAATGGAATAATTTTGGCACACAATGGAATCACCCTCCTCTCTTGGGTCACTATCCACAATGTACCAAGGGAGGAAGGGAGGATTTCAATTCTCCTATAAAATGCCACCAAGAGATGAACAACATGAGAGCACATTGTTATGCTGGCCCAAATTTCCACAAGAAATACCAGCAGTGTGCGATCCGAAGTAGAGATAGAGGGGACTCAGTTTTTGGCCATCCAACAACTCCAGTCCACCATAGTATAAAGAGGAAGACTTTGTGCCAAGGTAGCTCGAAAGTAAAGACATACTTGCATCAGGACTTAGAACCCCTAGTTCTAAGGGCCCCTTGGCAAGTGGGTTAAAGTTTCATCATCATTTCCTACTAGCACTCAATAAGAGGGGACGTAAGTGCCGCCGTTTGGATTATTGAAGTTTTTAAACTCTATTTAGAGCTTTTGTGTTATTTGTTTTAGTTTTAGTTTAATTTTTATGTTTTAATATGCATGCTATTTCTCTATTTAGTATGTTTATGTTTGAGCATGTTCCACTAACTTGCTTGACTCCATTTATTTTCTGCCCGTGACCAATAACTTAAGAAGGAAAAACCACCTCTCTTAAGCAAGTGTGATATCGTACATTCGTGCACCAAACACACCAACACAAGATTGGCAACTCCATTGGCTTTTATTTCCAAGTTTATGTGGTTGTGCCTTTTTGCAGAGACCTTCATCTTTACTGTGGAGTTGGGATGGAATTGCGCCCTTTCTCTCCTTCATTTCCTGGTTCATCCCTAGTGATAGACTAAAGCAAAAGAGCTCCCAAAAATTACTCTACAGGAAAATTGTGCGCATTTCTCACAGATAGGTGTGCCCTAGTACGCGCATTCAGAGGTGACCCACATGAAAAAATCGTGCATGTTTTGGCCTTTTGCGCGCAAAAACTAAAAGTTGAATTTTCTCCACTAATTCCATATTTTCCTACTTGTAAAGGTGACTGGCAGTGCATAATGCATCTGCTAGCACTGGTTGAGGTGCCCCACAACTTGCTAAAGCTCACTCTTAGCTACTTTTAGTAGTCTAGGTGTTAGTTTTATTTCATGTTGATTTTTGCAAAATTAACACATAGTTTAAGTAGGAGGAAAATTAAATTGCATTCCGAAATAATTTATGTTTTGCAAATTTAGGTGCCAAAAAACCTAGATAATTAGCCAAAGTAAGTGGCCCAAGTCCACGCATGCTTAGCTAGTTCTTTTTTCTAGTGTAAAAGTCATTAGTTTAGTTCAATTTTTGCACTAGGATAACGGGACCAGGATCGAATTATCGATAGAAGAGAAAGTAATATCTACTACCTTTGCACCCTCCTGTCATCCTAGACAAGCATATGAACACTCTCTATTCACAACTCACCATCTCCCTATAGTTGATCACATATATTAACTAGGAAAAATTGAAAGTGGCTCATATCCGCACATGTTTTTCTTTTGAGGAAGGAACAATAGAACATAGTTTAAATAGGGGATTTTGAAAAGGATCATCACATTTCCACATGTTCAAACTATGTGCTTGTTCACTTTTTTCTCACACACATCCACACACTAAGTAAAGTAAAGACACCTAAAACTAACTTGACAAAACTCACTAAATTCTCCCCATAGGGGCCACAAAAGAATTTATAGTATAAGTTATGATCAAGGGGGTAGGAATCCAATAAGACGCCTTGGTCATTCTTCATCTTGAAACATAGAATTTGAATATTTAGGGAACTTTCAAATCCACCTAGCAGCCCATGGAAAATAAAACCCGGGTGCGACAGAGACCGATTCAAAGGGGGTTAGGCTTAAGCGCAGTGCGTGTGGTATCAGTTGGGGCTACCTGACCCGACTAATACTCAGTACTGTTAGCTGAACTACCAAGAAGCCCAAGACTTAAACGCTCACATGGGATGGTGGTGCTTAGTGGCCAAAATTAGGGCATCCTTTCCCTATAGGTGACGATGCAGGGAAGCACTAGACCCTCTACCCTTACCTTGGTGGATTTTGTTCAATTGACTAGGGCGTTGCCAGTTCCTTCAGGACGGTGTGCCAGCATTCAAAAGATGTCTTCTCAAGGCCCAATTACATTTGAGCGTCTGAGGATTATTAGATCTTCTAGGATTTGAGTATCATATGCAAACAACAAAAAACCATATTTTTTGATTGATTGATCACATAGGATTAATCTAAAGGGAAATTTTATTTTATTTTCGCTTTGTTTTATGCATGTGATACATTGTGTTTTCACAAGTCGCAATGGCTACAACCAGGGATAATTTTAGGGGTGAATTTTAGCCCAAAGGCAATTTTTAAGGGATTTTAAATTTTATTAGGGCGAATTTTTTATATAAAACCCATTTTTTATAGTTTAATAAAGTTAGCCCAAAAAATATTTTAAAAATAATTAATTATTTAACATTAGCCCACCAAAAAAAAGGGCGCACAAAACAGGGAACATGAAATTCGCCCCCGATTTTCCAGGTTTCCATGGCATTCGCCCCATTTTTTCATTTTTCAATGGTTCGGAGAGGTGGATGGGCTTTGTGCACACCGAATAATGCACCCCACCGCCTTTGCCACCTTGCAGCAGTTCTAATCATTCTGTAAAGTTGTTAAAAATAGGAGATGGCTTCAACTACTTTGCAAATCAGTTTGTGGAGCCTCTTAAAACTTCTGGATTGGTAGATTGTCAACAAGCCTGCGAGAGGAATTTCTCCTGCAGTGCTCTTTTCTTTGATAACAAAATAGGTGGTTGCTATCTATACAATGAAATCGGAAGCTTTCAGGTCTCTGAAGATGATTCCACTGCCTTAACTGCATATTTCAAGGTCCGCAGCTCAACAAATGAGTCAAGCACAGGGCGAGGTATGGAAAATAACAATGACTCAAGCACTGGGCAAGGTATGGAAAATAACAAACACTTCCCTTATCTTATCATCATTGTGGTCTCAACTGCACTAGTACTTGTTGCCATTATGTCTTTCGGTTACTAGTTATGCTAGAAGAATCTTGCACGAGGGACTCCAAATGATTCTTTAGAGGATGAAAGATTCTTAAACAATATACCTGGACTGCCCACCAGGTTCTCTTACAGGCAGCTTCAAAGTTCCACAGACAATTTTAGCAGGAGACTCGGGAGAGGGGGTTTTGGGTCAGTTTATGAGGGCACACTGCCAGATGGTAGCAAAGTGGCTATGAAGCAGTTGGAGAGTATTTCCCAAGGTAAGAAAGAGTTTCATGCAGAGGTGGCTACCATAGGTAGCATACATCATGTTCATCTGGTAAGGCTTCGAGGGTTCTATGCAGAGCACATTCACCATTTGCTTGTGTATGAATACATGGCTAATAGGTCTCTTGACAAATCCCTATTCAGTGATAGGAAGCAAGGTTTTGTCTTAGATTGGGACAAAAGGTATAACATAGCTCTCAGTACTGCAAAAGGATTAACTTACCTACATGACGATTGCATTGTGAGAATCATACACTGTGACATAAAGCCAGAGAACATTCTTTTAGATGAGAACTATAACGCAAAGGTGTCTGATTTTGGGCTTGCAAAACTTATGACCAGAGAACAGAGCCATGTTTTTACAACATTAAGGGGTACACGGGGTTATCTTGCTCCTGAATGGCTTACAACATATGCTATCTCAGAGAAGAGCGACGTATACAGCTTTGGCATGGTTTTGCTGGAAATTCTTGGAGGAAGGAAAAAAATTTATTCAGAAGAAACTTCAGAAAAATGTTACTTTCCAGGTTATGTTTTCAAATAGATGGAAAAGGGGAAGTTTGAAAATATACTTGATGCAGAGCTTCAATACGATCCTTCCGATGAAAGGCTATCTAGGGCAGTCAGAGTTGCACTATGGTGTATTCAAGAAGATTTTTCTTTAAGGCCATCAATGGGAAAGGTAGTTCAAATGCTTGAAGGTGTCATGCACATACCTGACCCGCCAGTTTCCTATCAAACTGGTTTCCGAATGCATCAAAGCATGTTGTTCCTGAAGCCTATCAGTGATGAAGGATCTTCTTCTAACCCTTCTGACTATAACAGCCTGGATATGGTCTCTGCAGTCCGCCTATCTGGACCAAGGTAAGGGGGGAGAAATAATAATTCAATTCATCATTCATATTCTTCATATTCTTAACAAGCTAAGTGGGAAGAGTTAAAAAATAATTCATCATTCACATTCTTAATAAGGTAAATGGGAAGACTTACAACTTAATTTTAGAATTCGTATCTTAACAGGGTCTTTTGTAGGAGAACATGAATCTAGGAAGTCCCTCACTGAGATCAACCCTTCATCCCTTGGTTATAAGTTTATGGTCAGAACATAACTCCATGCACCCATGCTCTCATGCTGACTTAGGAGGTTTTGCATTAGCCGATTAGAACCAACTACTCTGTAATGGAAAAGGCTATATTAAGGAAAATTCGAAGTGTCCACATGTAAGTATTCACGTGTTCATTTTCAGAATGAGGTAGCGGTCATCTCAGTTTTGGTATGGTATTTTATTTTTCTCAAGTATCTATGCAATTCAGTTGGAACTTTATTGTCTTGTGAGCTGAAGACAGGGTAGATCAATACTATTGTACAAATATCCTTTTCCCTCTTGACACAAACTAAGACGATCTTGTGTCTGTTTGTTGATCAGAAGATAGGCATGCATAAAGTTAACAGCATTACTTGTTATTTTCATAATCAAATGGAGATGTACATCTAATCTTATTAGGTTAAAAGGAACTCTCAGTTTTAGCATCACCTGTACAGATGAAGGGAAGAATTTTCATTGACCTGTTGCTACATATAGTTGATATAGTTGATATGCATTGCGTTTTGCATTGGTTTAACGTGTGGAACCTGTTCTGCATCCTAACCTCATTCTTGTGCAATGGAGATTTCTGTTTCATTTGGGCAATTGTTGATGGCTATGACAGGCTTGGTCAGGAACCACCTTGAAATCTGCAACCATGATTATATACATTTAGTGAATTATAGAGCTGCGACCATGATTATATACATTGAGTAAATTATAGAGTTGGAAAGCATTTTTCCATGTTTATTTTGAGTTCTGTATTTATGTTATGAGGTCATAAAAATAGACTTTGCAAGATTGTAGTTATAAAAGAGGTATTGTTTTTATGGGTCAGTCCTTTTATCCTTGATTCATTCTCAATATAGTTGTTGAGAGGCTAACATGCAAATCAACTTTCTTATCAACTTTCTTATTGGTGATAGGATGGCAACCATCCCTGTAAACTATTCAAGTGAGATGATAGAATATAGGAAAAACAACAAATACTTCATAATGTAGCATTAATCACTATACATACATTATTCAATTTAATACTTTATATTGTAAACTAGAATATAGGCAAAACAATAAATACTTCATAATGTAGCATTATTAACTAATAAATACTTCATAATGTATTATTAGTGACTAGATATATTTAAGGCATTTCATGTTTAATGTTGTATATTCTAGCCTATATGCAAATTATCAATGGATTTTAGAATCATTAGTATTTATCATAAAATATGACTATCAACCAATTCTCATAGCCATAGCCAAAGTCAGTTGAAGTTCAATGCCATTTTTATTGTGGAAGTTGGACTATTTAATATGCATTTCCAACTTTACATCTCTATTGTTACCAAATAAATAAATATAAAAACCATTAAAATTGAAAAGATCACTAGTATCTCAATGTAATTGCTCACATATACCTTTAAATAAAAGATAAAATAAAAAATAAAGAAATGAAATCTATAAAAAAAAGAAATTGTGAATGAAAGCTTGAAATAAAGCATTTTTATCCTCTATACAACCAACATTCAAGGCTTTTAATCATGCATACATAAAATGCAATAAAACAATTAAATAGTAACGTTCATTCAACAATTGCTCCTTGTAACAATAGATAAATGGATGAAATGCATAAATATAAAAGGAGTTACAAACTTGGAAATAAAATATTTTATCTTTAGGCTACAATCAACAGGGAAGGATTTTAATTATTGCATCAAAACATGTTTTTAATCACTGATATGCACATGTTAGCTCAAAAAATATTAATTAATTTAAAATAAATATAAATATAATGTTAATTTACAAAAAATAATTATAATATCTTATTCATAATGAAAATAACAATAATATAGATTAACATTTATGTAATTTTCACATTTTATCTTCACACAACAATCAATAAGTAAGGTTTTTAATAATTACATCAAAACATGTTTTTATCACTTAGCTCAAAAAATATTAATTAATGTAAAATAAATATAAATATAATGCTAATTTACAAAAATTAATTATAATATCTTATTCATGAAAATAAAAATAATATAGATTAACATTTATATAATTTTTTATGTTTATAAACTTAAATGCTTTTAAATACAACTGATTTTTGGTAACTTTCATATCTATCTAAAATGTACATGATTACTCATACTAATATATATGTTCAAATATTCTATATCTTAAAAATTTAGAAAAATATGATTTGAAGGTTCAAACATAATTATAAACATACAATAATTTTGCAATCAAAGGTAGAGAAATACTACATGAACTTAAGTGTTCACAAATTATTACATAGCAATGTGAATTCAAAGGTAACAAGAAGGCTAGATATGGTAACCCTTAGCCTTCCCACAACAAATAATGTACCTAATTGATGAGTTAAATGAAAAAAAAAAAAAAATTTGACTTATTTTAACACTTAATAAAGAGAGGTCCCAAAATTCTATAGAATATTAAATCACATTTTTTCACAATCACTATTATAAAGATATCTCTAAAGTTAGAATAAATATCTAGGCATTGGCCCTATAATAAGAACACGTAGAATAAGTAAGATTAAATAATTAGGACTTTGATTGCTATAGCAAGATAGAGTACAAAATAGTGGAATATATCAATAAGGATTCCAGCAAATTACACAAAACTATATAACATGTTAAGATTAAACTAACATAGATCCATTTTAACCTTGGATCTATCAAGCATGGAGACCACTTTTGCAAGAAATTAAAATGTTTAGTAGACCACTTTTGCAAGAAAGTCTCGATACATGGAGAACAGATTGAAGGTATTTTAGATTCATCAAAATTGTATCAACAAGGTGGACGCTTTCCTGAAACAATGTGGAAGCAATATCTTTTTTTGGAGAATCCTAATGAAAACGGTGCTATAACAAGATTATGGAATACTTTAAGTGCTATCCAATACCTGAAAGAAAACATAACAGAATATTTTAAATTAGCAGATTTGTGTCAAACCATGATTTTGGGATCAGTGGAGGATGAGAGAATGTTTAGTGCACTATCATTTTTGAAGTCAAAGTTGAGGAACAAGCTTGATAAACATGTGGATACATGTTTAAGATTATATGTAACAAAGTATGACATTGACAATTTTCCATATGAAAGAGCACTAGCGCTTTGGCAATCAGATTGTGATAGAAGGGGAGAAAACAATATAACAAATTTATCTAATGAACTTGATACAGAACATAATGTTTTGGAGGCTCATAATGACAGTACATCTGGAGAAGATCATGTTCACAATGTAGAAAACAATGACCAAGATGAGAATTTGGAAATTGAAATACCCTAGGACTCTTATTTTGGTATACATGTTCCGTTGATCATGCAAGATTACTACATGTCAAATTCAGGTAAAAATGGGTTCTATATTTTGTATTTTTCATTGTAACATTGCAGCTACATTTCTTTCATGTGTGTTATTTTAAGAATGATGTTTCATATTTAATCCTTACATTGTTTGCTTCTTATTTGTGACAGGAAATGAAGCTGGATTTGATAATTTTGGACCTATTTTCACATAGATAGCCTTTGACTAGTATTAAATGATAAATAACTAATTTAACAAGACTAATGCAAAGCATCAATGGGCTCATTCAAGTACATGAAACTACCTTGATGTCTAGCTTTAACATCTTAGAAAATTTTAATGGTATATATGTTGCTTGTGTTTGGGGAATTTTGCTGAGTTTCGAGTTTTATATTTTCTTGGAAAATAATTATTGATATTCGGAAAATGTGTGATTTTATATTGGTATTGGAAACGAAGCTAGTTTTGATCTTTGATTGGAAATGAAATCAGATTTGATGAAGTTGGGACCTATTTCTTTTCACATAGATAGTGTCATAGTATTAAATGATAAAGAACTAATTTAAGAAGTCTAACACTAAGCAACAATGGGCTTATTCAAGTACATGAAATTGTGTTAATGTCTAGCCTTGATATCTTTGAAAATTTTAGTGGTTTGTTTGTTTCTTGTTTAGAGGATTTTGTTGAGTTTGAAATTAGTCTCTTGAATGCTTATGGTTCTCATATCATGCATATATCGATAGATCGATAGATCTAGTTCTATTATTATAATCATTATTTTTTTCTTTATATATTTGGTGGTTTGAGGAAAGATATTTTATTTCCTTTCGCTTTGTGGCATGATTTCGACATCTTCACCTTTTAGAATATAGTAAAATATTTTTCTTATTATAGATTTTTATTGGAAAAGAATTATTGAGAGTTAGGTGCAAATGCACAATGTTGTGTAGCATTAGTGTGATAAATATGGGATAGTGCAAATCATAATTTTGAAGATTAGTCTAAGTTGACTCGTACCTAATCAACTCAGTCAAGTTGATTGTTGATTGAATGGCTAATTGTTGGTTCAATGGACAGAAGGTCTTGCAGGCACAAATACCAAAGGGAAAAATGGAGCCCATCATGGGGTACTCTTTGTAATTCTCCACCACTGCTACCTTTCCTCAAACTCCTCTCCAACCTCAATATCAGTGCTAGTAGTAGCATGACAAACAATACTACGCTTAGTAGAACTAGAAGAACGTGTTTTCCAAACTACACGAGAACTACTTCCCTCATGAGTCACCATGTGCCATGCTTGGTCTCGGTGGTTCTCTTCCTTCTACTCCTGGTTCAATTACCATATCTTCATTGGAACCAACACTCTGAACTCCACTAGACAACGATTCACCATTTTGTAGTAGTGATTCGCCATTTGTACTAGTGATTCACCATGATTTTACAGGATAATATAATCTCATGAGAGATTCGCCAAAAAATTATATATACATATTATATTATTAATAAAATCGCCTTCCATTTTTCCTTTGTATCATGGGGATTCGCCTATTTTTTATATATATAAATTTAGGGGGGTTCTTAAAATTATCCCTGGCTACAACCTCGCAGTCACCTTTTCCAGCTTCGTTAAATCTACCAGATTAACCAAGTTGACAAATTACCCCATTGCACACAACCCCATATGGCCTCCCATGCCCACGAAGCTCCCTTCGGACATTCCAAAATTTGAAGGGAAGCAAGCAAAAGACCCCGGAAATCATGTTATGACTTTCCACCTATGTTTTTCATCGAACAACATCATTGATGATACTATTTGACTAAGACCGTTTCAACGCACTCTAACTGGAGTGGCAACGAAATGGTATGTGGAGCAACCCTCTGCTACACATGGAACCTTTAGCACCCTTGCCATTGTGTTCCTGACCTATTTTCAGTTGCCCATCCACCACGATTATGTAATGGAATTACTAACCCAATTTAGTCAAATCCATACCGTCCATATCTCAGACCATCTCCACGAATGGAGGCGGCGTCGTATTTTGTGCAAAGCCAAACTCAACGATTGAGATCTGTTAGACCTGTTCCTGAAAAATCTCACCACAGAGATTTCGAAGGATGTGACGCAACAAAAACCCATATCCAAAGAGGATGCCATCAATAAGGCCCAACAGCTCAAGCTGATCTATATGCAGTCAAGGTATATTTACAATATCTTGCCAAGCTCCCCACGCCTGCAAACTTACAAAGAATTGCCAGGCGCATCGAACTCTGCAGGCTGTTTAATTGGGTCATTGACCCAAAGTCACCCAAGTAGTAGCATTCAATACCTCGGTTACATGTATGATTCTACCCAGAACATACCACAACTCGACTACCAAAGTCATCACATGCCTCCACAAAAATTGACCAGTAGGGCATACTCGTATCACCATCAGCATGGAGGACCCTATCCTCCAGCTCAGGGGACCCAGTACGCAGATAGACATGCTGACGAAAGAGCTCCTCCCAAACAGCCATTTACAAACCAGGGACCACATTATGCTTAGTCCCTGGCACAAGACCTGCCCATGCAGAATAATGCACAGGTGAACTTCATACAACCTTCCCAAAACCAAGCATGCTAGCCATATAACCATGAGAATCCAAATTATCCTCCTAATCTGATTAAGAAAAAAGGAAAGAACAATCCTAAGGGAAATCCTGGACAGTGGGGGAAAAATCAAAAATGCCCTCGGTGATCTCACGCTGGAGGCAAGTCCAGCCAAAATCAAAACCAAGAGCCAAGAAAATCCCATAGGAAAAACAAAAGGAAAATTCTTCGAACAAACCACTCTTGTTCGATCTATGGTGAGTACGACCATTACACTCACCACTGTCCTGACCTCCCTGAGCTAAAGAAGCTACAAAGTAACCGTGGATAAGGGGGATCCTCCCAACAAACAAAATTCATGCAAGAGCCCTTCCCCCATCAAGGGACAATTAGCACACAACAACAAACTCCCGATGATTCCGAAAAAAACAGCCACAAAATCTACATGAATGGTGAAGAAATGTTTTTTCAAACACAAAATCAAAATTTTGATACCCCACAGGACACCAACGTGTCAGGGTTTAGTACCATTGCACCAACAACACCTTTGACCATATCAAATATGCCTATTGAATCTTTTTCAAATATGGCTAAGGGACCAACTAGGGGAGCAGGAAACTATTCCAAAGCAACCCATAACTATAGCATTGTGGATGATCTAGCTCAATTTCCCGTCGTTATGACAACTTTGGAGGTATTACAATCATGCCCAAAGCAGCGGAAAGCCTTAATTTCTGCATGAGGTGCCATCGAACTTGTAGATTCGTGTATAATGGCTTTTTATTTAGATAAAGCCACCCTGAGGCTTCCTTCAATGGTCGCCTTCTAGATACCAGTGTCGGTCCAAAAAATTACCTTTCACCAATGTATCACTGATGAAGGTGCATCCATATGCATCATGTTAAAGACCATTTGGCATAAGTTAGGGTCTCTCGAACTAAAGCCATCGGACATTACACTTAGAGCATACGATGATCGCCCTTCAGCCCCCGTCGGTCTCTACCAAAATGTTCCGGTCTGCTTAGCCGAAAAGACAGTCCTTATAGACATTGAAGTCTTGGATGCCCAATTGGACTACAATATACTCCTTGGCCGGAGTTATATGTACACCATGTCAGCCATTGCCTCCTCCGTCTTCTGAACTATGATGTTCCCCCTTGAGGACCGCATCGTTACTGTCAACTAACTGACGCATAGTGAAATGCGGCCCCTAACAAATACCGATGTCATTATACCCTACGTAGACACATCTACGGATGCTCTTTCATGGTACCATAAATATGGCCTCAACCAGTTCAAACCATCGTCCATCCTAAGGTCATTGCTAGGAGATCCCCTGTCATACCTGAGTCATCACCTGAAGTCACAGGGGCTCCAATGTGCATGATTTCCACATCAAGTGTCGAAGCTATTCAGGACATGGACACAAGAAGTAATTACATCGATTCCTTAGCCATGCCAACCTCTCTAGCCTACGTCACCTCCCAAATCCCTTTCTTCTACCCCCCAACTAGTTTCGTATCCCAATAGATATTGGCCACTGTGGTGTTACCAAACATATATTTTGCAATACCAGTTTGGTACCTCATTCCCCCTACTAGGACAGGAGCCACACAAATCACTGCTATAGGGTTAGTTCCCCTCAATCCTGAGGAGGCCCCACCCATTCAGGAAATTGACGAAAACATCCCTGCAAAGGAAATTCCCATTGCGAAACCGATGATTACGACTAAGAAAACTGAGAGATGAGGAAAGAAGGTGGAGAATCCCACCACGCAATGGGAGTCACCAGGTTACGCCATATGTGATGTAGTAGGAAACCTTAACCACATCTTCCTAGAGCTGGATGAATTAAAATTGCTCCTTAGCTCTACGATAGATATTGTGACACCAGGTTCCCGTAAAAAGGAACCTGCCACCAAAATTCAAGACAAAGCATTGCATACCAATCACACATGCACTATCTACAACAATTATGGACACTATACCCATCATTTCCCATAAAATCCCACGATATAAGCATGCCTTACACGCCATCAAGCAATCCTATCAAGAGGAACCCTCCACCCAGTGATCTGGAGATGAACCTCGCACCATCATGTACCTATAGGAGGAACAAACGTCGCTAGAAAGACTCACGTTCATATTTCCCCCTCCTATCATACGTTGCATGTTGTGTGATGAACATGGTCACTTCATCGAAGAATGTGTAGCCCTGGAACTCATCCACAGATGGTATCCTATAGAGCTTTTTTATTATGTTGGTTTGCGGGCAGTGCCATTCACATGTCCTTTATGTGCCGACAACCACATTCTAGAAAATTTCCACTACATCCCCCGATTCTTCTTAGCGCTGGCTAGTTTTCACTTAGCCATAGTCCACCTCTCCCAAGAAGATGGCTCAGAATCAGAATCAATTAACATCTCAACAACCCAAGAATATGTGATGAGCAGATACATCCTCTTCCTGTTAGCTAAAAAGCGACCAATCAGGGAACCCTTAGTTACCCCCAACCTTTCTCTTCAGCGAAGACCAACATGCGCATTATGTAAAACGCCCAATCATGTGGTCGCCACCTACCTTGACATAGTAGAGCTACAACACTGGTACCCCGTCACACCACCAATTGAGCATGATGGGCACCTCATATCTAGGCTATTTTTCCCAGTATGTCAAGGAAATCATTGTGGACAACGTTGTACCTATATCTCGCAAGTTAGTCCTCTAATTGATATTATTCATACATTAGAGAAGAAAGAGGACGATCTCCTCAAATGGTATATAAATTATATCACCCCCAAGCCAAAAACCCCACACCCACATCGGCGTGATGAAAAACCTAGAATGACACACCAACCAAGCATGGACCAGGTCCAACCTAGGACAACATGCGGACTATGCGACCTGATTGGCCATCGGGTCAATCAGTGCAAAGAACTAAAGCACCTAGCAAATAATTTTCATGCAGTCTCGTCTCTCCCACAAATACTTCTCTCTAACCAAGAGAAAATAATGCATACTTATTGCCATATTTGTTCACAATTTCATCATATAATTAAATGTGAGCATCTCCCAAAGCTAAGAGCAGCAATAGCAACGTTAATTTAACACTCCCCAAAATATCTAGACACACCCAAGCCAACAACACAGAAATGGAAGAAGAAGACCTCGTCTTCTACCACAGATCCTTTCCAAGCATCCACATCTGGGACGAACAATAGTGTTGATTCCCACACAATATACTCAGTTGGCACAGTGGTACCATGCACCATCTACACTTGCAATAACCACAAACCAGAGGCAAGCCTGCTAATGGAAACATTCATTCACCTTTGCACCAGGCACAATTTCCATTAACAGGAAATTGACCATCCTAACGAGGGACCCAACCTTGCGCTTACGCAAACTCCCATCACAGATATTCTTCCCCCACTAAAAGCTGATGACACGATACACCATATAAAATTCATATCATCATTTGGAACCAGGACTCGGGTCACCCACACGTCGTGGATTCCCAACTCTGTTCCCATCGTAAAAAATCAGGGCACCTTACGCTTTTGCAATGATGTCTGCGAGATCCCGAATTTACATGTTGCCATCAAACTCCTCGATAATACCCAGCCTCTAGAACAATGTCTAGTACAACTAGAGCTCGTCGAAAAAAGCTGATGACAGTTTCTCAACACAATGAGGCCCACAAGAAAAGGGTAAAAGCATTGTTCGACTGCCACATCAACCCTCACTCATTCACCAATGGAGAACTAGTCCTCCTCTACGATGTCGAAAAAGAAGCCCT
This sequence comes from Pinus albicaulis, assembly GCA_034641835.2. NCBI lineage: Eukaryota > Viridiplantae > Streptophyta > Pinopsida > Pinales > Pinaceae > Pinus > Pinus albicaulis. Next base: position 941,854,525 of record CM076579.1, on the reverse strand, counting down.
AGGGCCAAGAAATTTCAAAACCCTGTGGAAAGGACCTTACATCATAAAACATTTCCTCCTGAAGGGAGCATACATCTTAACTGAACTGGATGGGACATGCCTCATTAACCCCGTCAATGGCCTTTACCTCAAGAAATTCTACCCATAAGGGCAAAGTAGGCCCTGCACTAGAGTCAACGTACACAAACCCAACTACTTTAAATTTTTGACCAAAAGATTTGTTAAAAAACGCGCTTGAGTGTCACAATGGATTACCAACTCGAACCGTACTTCAGATTTGCTGATGGAGCATCAAGGTGGTCTCAAAGTTTAGCAGCAGCCGCCTGGGTTATCTATCACCCTGACCGATCACCACTCTGCACCAATGGTGTTTGTCTCGCTTCAGCAACAAACAATCAGGCAGAATATGACGTCTTTATCAGACTTATGTGCGACGCCCTCCATCAAGGCATATGCCATATGCATATCTACCTCGATTCCCAGTTAGTAGTGTCACAATTAAAACAAACATTTGAGACAATAAATCCATATATATTTAGAAATTATTTGCGTGCAAAAAGATTAAGCAGACAATTTAACTACATTACATTCACACATGTAGCAAGGAGTCAAAACTAAATAGGTGATCGCATAGCTAACAATATTCTAAACTGGAATGCATCTCGGATAAACCATCATTCATAAAAAACAAAAACATAGAAAACATAGATATCCATTAGCATAACATAATCCATAAGAAAAAATAGGGGGCACACCATGTAGAGCTGCAAAAAATATCTCTCGTATATATATCACAATGTATGTGTCTGAGTATAAAAAATAGTGTCTCTGACCCATCAATCAGCCCAAAAGATACACATATAAGTCATCAAAAATAGGGGAACCATCCTCATAATGGGTTCTTTCCCCGTGTACAAAAAGACTCTAGGGAGGCACTCGCCACAGGACGACCAAACTTGCCAACATCTACAAGAGTAACCAAAACTATGTCTGTGTCATCATAAATACACATATAAACATAGATACTAAAATAATGCAAAAAACACAAAAGACATACTTGTTGGCCCCAAATCGTATCCAGTAGGAAGACCCATGTCTGGATATCCCCGAAAGTCCATCCCCACATAAGGGAATGACAGTAACATCTAAGGATTGGCCTCAAAACAAGCCTCTGCGGTGGCATTCTAGTAACGCCCCCACCCTACCGTCACCTCCTTGAGGCATCACAAGAGCCCACCTCCTCAAACGAGGCTCCCATGGACCCCCAGCAAGCACCGCCACCACCGGTCTAAGTAGCACCACCTGCTCTTACATAATGCTACATAAAATGCTAGCTTAGGTAAATAACTTGATCCATACCAGACCTTGTAAAGTTGTGCCAACATCCCATCGTAACAAAAATGGGAAAAGTTGAAAAAATTCCCAGCCCTCAGTCGGTGCAAGACACCAAACTACAGATGCTCAATGCGGAGAAGATGACCTTTCCAGTTGCACAATGGTTTCCAAATCACATTGCTCGGTCAAATCTATCCCCATGGTGATGGCTATGCACCCCTCGATAAGGGGCACCCCGCTACAATGACACGCCCGGAACCAATCAAGATCCACCCTTCCAAAAGGAAGTGGATACTGAAGTGCCTCACCCTAAGGCATAGCTCGATCACAAATTAGATATCCGTCACGAGATGGATAGTGAGGTCGCTCCCACGTAGCACCATCACCTTGCGCCGCCTGTTCCAACACTGGATCAGGTAGCGCAGAAGTTGTTCCTATGACCAAAGAAGGTCATTCTCCACGAATTTCAGGAGACCCCATCGCTCCAAATGTTGGTGCACCTGACCATCAATAGCTAAAGTAGTGCAGAGCTCAGGCCAATCTCGCTCCCTCCACAACATCCTGTGATCAAAACAAGAGCACATCAGCAGCATAAAAATACCAAAAAATAGGAAACTTTTCCAAAACAATTTGACAAAATTGCATTGGCTCTCTGCGCGCATGTCCCTCATACAAGCGTGAAGAGGGCACGCCTATTCCTCTCATAGGCATGCAAAAGGTGTGCAAAAAATTTGGACATGCATGCAGAAGGCGCGCAAAACTTTCGTTTTGCACACAAAAGGTGCGCTAATTCCCTGATCACCCACACACTCAAGGAAAAACCTGTCTCAAGATCTGTACAAACCAATATTGTATTGACCCTGGCACTTTGAGACTCAAAAAATTAAAATACAAGAAGTCATGGAGTTTACCTAGACAAAAAATCGCTAATCCGGGGTGCTCAAGCTGACCGCAATGGCAAGAAATGCTCCGCAGAAGCCTCTGACCTATCAATACTCAACAGACACAAATGACCTGAATAAGAGTCATATTTTCCTATATGTTAGCCTTTTTTAAAAACTTTGGAGGACCATAACGAGAGCTTAGAAGGCCCAATCACTGGACATAAAGCAGCACTATGATCAACACTCCATAACGCTCAAGGGCGGTGCCACACATTCACACCCCCAAAAAAATAAATTTTCAGCACCGACAAGTATGCCCTCTCTCATCTTCTTTTCTAAGTACATGCCTTTCAAATAAATATTTGGATAAAGAAGATGCTTTCACTTGGGGTATTTGTTTTTGCAGGTAGTATGCAAACCATCCACAGCTCCATCCACTGAAATTTCCAAAGTAGGTATCATTTTACCCCCAGCATGATAGAGTCCCAGAAAAATCTGCATATCCTGACATCATTTCCCCATCAAAAATGAACCATAGATTCCACACACCTGACCATGTTTATCATCACCTCACCTTGCACATGATAAGCATCCTTTTTGGTCGATATAGCCTCCCCTCCATGGTGCTCGTCACCCAAAGTAGACCGTATATCACAGCAATAGTGATGTCATTGCCATATCACCTTAGTCCAGGAAACACCTCATGCCCATTCACCCACCATGCATCAGGTCAAGTTTTATCATATCGAAATAAAACCCCTTTCCCGAACGACCAGGTTGTGCAATCAGATCGAAAAAGTGCACTACCGCGCCTCACATTTGACCTACCATACCTCCATCAGCATAACCCATCTGCGACATTTTTTCATCCGCTTCATCGACCTCACACATGAGACCAACCAATGGGGCCCCCAACCTCAGCAAAACATCCTCCTCACATCATCAGTGAGCGAACACTTTCATGTTTTGGGGCACCCGTATTTGTGTTTTGTACCAACCAAACCCCACTATTTTATTCTTTTGGTAAGTGTACAAAGACCGTAAACAACACACTACATTCCCCACCCACCCATTCATTTTTTTCTCCCATGGCAGTAGTCCCTAGTCACCCTTGGTCAGAGTATCACACCCTCATGCAAAAGCCACCATGACATTCATAACCAGGTTATTCCCACCCTAGACGTCCTATTGACTCCAGGGATTTCCACATCAGAAATAGTTATGACTGTCGCCAAAGTTGCTTGTTCTACTCCTACCTACCTCGGGCCACTGAATTCCCATCATCAGTTTTTAGTCACCCCTCGCCATCATGATTATGTTAAACCCATCACATCCAGGATCCTGATCCTCCGTATCAGTGACCCCCTCATTCGGTTGAGGCTTCCATTTTTTCGACATCAACACCTATTTTTCAAAAAGGAAGTAATACCTTGGATCACCCTTCTCCATAAAAGGGACATCTTCAAGTGGCACTGTGGGAGACATCATTGCCCACAGATGTCATCGATCCTCCTGACAGTAGACTACAACACAAGCTTTCATGTCAAGATGGTATCGTACCTTACAACCATTTCACTTTGATCAAATTCATCGAAGACCCGTGCCTTTATAAGCATCTCTGTCAAGCAACGCTTACATGGGAGGTCCCAGCCAGCGCCTATGCGTACAATGCGCATTTATATGCCATACCAAGTTTACGCATATGGGTACCACTTTCCACCTATAGTCAAAGAAAAAACGTCCCTGAGGGCGTTAGTAGTCATTGTCATCAACCAACATATCACTACCATACTAGTGACACAGACATCATCTGTATCTATCAAATAGATTTTTTTAACTAGCCAAAGCATTAGGAGCATGGGAAATGCCCGCCTCATAGCAAATTTGTATATATTCTATTATATCGTTTCTTTCAGGGATCCCACAGGACATGGTCGCTCTTCAACCTGGTGCAGGGTGCCTCTAATTCTGAGATACACACAGGTCTCTCTCTCTCTCCACATAGTATAAAGAAAAGAAACTATAGTGTATTTCGGTTATACAGTTCTTCCTAGACCTCACACATTAGGGGGAAAGTGTTATCACTAGAAACTCGGACAAGGAAACGTGACATTATTTAATGTCAGGCAGAAGGATTTACAGGGTTGAAATACATTAGAGAATCTAAAAGTATTTAAAAATATTTAAGGTCTGAAAGGAAAAATCAAATTGCGCACAGGAAGAACCAGTCAAATGCGCTTTTGTGCACAAAAATCTTTGATAAGTGCGCCTTTGTGCTCTTTTTACTCGAAAAGGCGCGCAATCCTCGGAGTGGCAGAAGTCACTTTCCAGGACCACAAGGTACACTCCAGGGCATTGATTCCACACTTGAGGCCACCTAAGGATAGCCACCCAAGCCTCCTTAGGACCTCAAGAGAGCACACAATGGAATAAATGTGATACACAATGGAATCACCCTCCTCTCTTGGGTCACTATCCACAATGTACCAAGAGAGGGAATGAGGATTTGAATTCTCCTATAAAAGGCCACCAAGAGATGAACAAAATGAGAGCACATTGTTATGCTGGCCATAATTTCCCCAAGAAATACCAGTAGTGTGTGATCTATAGCAGAGATAGAGGGGACTCAGTTGTTGGCCATCCAACAACTCCAGTCCACCATAGTAGAGAGATGGAGACTTTACGCTAAGGCAGCTCGGAAGTAAATACATCCTTGCATCAGGACTTAGAACCCCTACTTCTAAGGAAACCTTGGCAAGTGGGTTAAATTTTCATCCTCATTTCCTACCAGCACTCAATAATAGGGGACGTAAGCGCCACTGTTTGTATTATTGAAGTTTTTTGAATCTATTTAGAGCTTTTGTGTTATTTGTTTTAGTTTGATTTTTATGTATGAATATGCATGCTATTTATCTATCTAGTATGTTTATGTTTGAGCATGTTGCAATAACTTTCTTGACTCCATCTATATTCTACCTCTGACCAATAACTTAAGAGGGAAAACCCACCTCTCTTAAGCAAGTGTGATTTTATACATTCATGCACCAAACACACCAACACAACAACCATCAAATAAAGAACAAAAGTTTTGAGGATATAGCAGCCATAAATTCTACATAGAATCTAGTACATTTTCACATAACTTTCCAACGAAAGGAACTCTTATTCATGAATGAAAAATTCAACCCAGTATGGGACTACCATGTTCCACTCTAACATATATTGGTTGAGCCAAATCTCTCTTAAGCCAATCACCTCGTGTCATATTTCAAGCATGAATGTGGGACTCAAACCAAAAGAACCAACCATGGATTCTCGAGACTGAACTGCCTCACCCTCATCAATAGAAACCCGCTTTACCACAATATTCCTGAGACCACTAGTACATAACAATAAACATGTAATAACAAGATTTACCATGATCTCCACCAGATCACTAGGCCAAAACAAGCATGGATTCCATCAGATTTCTCAACCTACACCTTGAGAAATTTTCTTGTCTCCTATTCTCTAGGCTTTACTGCAATCCACACCACATCGCTAGGCCCTAGCCGAGACTCCACCCTCCGGGCTTTACCATATATCTCATCTAGGGATTCCTAGGCCTGATGGAGAGTACCCACATCTAGGATTTACCATATATCTTGGCATACATCGATCAAGGATTCCTAGGCCCACCAAGGCAACACAAAATCCAGCTTTACCATAACCTACATTCTAGTTTAGGGGTTACTAGGCCATGTGTTCTTTTATTCAAAGATTCACCTCACTTAGCTTCGAATCCATTCAGCAATCCAGCTCAAAAAAAACATGAGAACCCCATACCACCATGGCTATCTAGAAATGGAAAGGCTAGGCTAAAAGACATTGTCACACCTAGAAAAACCAATGCCCATGACATAATGATATGAATATGGACAAACTATTTTTGATGTGCTAGCTTCTTCATCAGCAAAATAAATGTGTTTAGGATCATCTCAAATTAGCCAGTTATGTGAGGGTTTATGTGTCAAGTTTTGTGTGTCTTTTATGAGAAATTTATTAAGTAAATTAGTTGTTAAAAACACATGTACAACAAGTAAATTGTAGAGAAATGATACACAACAAACACATTATGCAGTAGCTGATAATGAAGTTCACCCCTCCTAGGCTACATCTCCATGCACTTGCTTCAAGGGCTTGGACCTCTTTGGATTAATGGTCAATTATCTGATTACATGCACCTATAGTGCTCCAAAGGCTTTACAACATGCTTCATTGGATTAAGAAGACCCAAAAACCTCAAAATACACTCTTTTGGCTCTACAAATGGTCTTAAGGTGATCTAGACATGGCCTCCTCTCCTGGTGGCCCTAGGCTTCTTTAATCTTCAAAGTGAAAAAAAAAAACTTACAAAAGTGCTCCTCTACCTCTACAACCTACACCATCATGCTCAGAGCATCCAAATCATCTAGGATTGACTCTTTTTTAGTCTCATTTGGTCGAAATATGCTAAATTTATGGCTTCTTCATTATTTCCTAGAAAAACTCCTCCAAAACTAGAGAAACTCCGATTAACTCCGCTAATTTGGGAGTTCCGCTGAAAATGGAGAACTCCGCTATATATTAAGATTCAAAGTAGTAATATAATGGTATGGTTTGCGTGTTGCATGGGGGAGGTTGTGGGGTTGACCCTGACCTCCGCCTGTCCTCTGACAATAACTTTGCCACACTATATAAATGACATTTGAACTTTGCACAACCAAATTTCGGCCTTTGAGGGGGGGAAGGGGGGCACGTGGTGGCCTCCGAGCTTGCTGCGTGTCCTCTTCCCATTGGTTCATTCCAAATCCAATAAAAACATGAAAAATTAGCCAACTCAACCACCAACCATGAAGTGACACTTGGCATAGTGTCATTGGATGAATTGAAGGAATATTCCCAGAATATTATTTTTTTCTGACTAGGCTGCCATGTCACCATTCTGTCCTTTTTGCAAAAAATTTAGTTGTTTAGGAAAATGAACAACAAGCTCTAACTTCCACATACGGAGTTGGTTTTTGATGAAATGAATTGTGTCAGATTCATAGCGACGAGACCTATCTGTTCATTCTAGTTTGGATTGATTCTGAGAAATTTGAATTTTTAGCAATTTTTTGCCCCCAATTCGGTTTCTAATCACTCCTTCCCATTGATAGGCTTTTGGACCCACAAAATTTGGTTATCTGATGAGAGTTGAATACTCTTGTCTTTCCCAAGTTTTATCATCTTGATTCTACTTGGAAAAATCTCCATGACAACCACTTGGGTTCACTGACATGCTTTGCCTTGCAAATGGCTTGGCACTGCAACCAATGTCCTCATTTCGCTGCTGACCCAATCCAACACTTTTTGGCTACTTGTTGACTGGTTAAACACCTTTTCATACCAAATAGATCCCTCTGGGCTTCAAAATCTGACTAATGGTCTTCCCATCGAGAATCATGTTCCTCACACACATGCATTCGATGCAAGCTTCTCCTTGGAAAAAACTCTCCCAAGTTAAGCCTATCTGAGTGAACTACAACAATGAGTTCCAATATCATTAATCACAAGAAAAGAAATGACCATTATTTTTTTACCTCCACAGTTCCAAATTCCACATTTGGAAGAATGCATCTTCCATCTCTTTCACTTCTTGGCGTAACACATCAAATGGTCTACAATGGTTGCTACTTTGGCTGCAAACTTTTTTGGCATTTTTTCCACTTTCTACTTATTAATTCCATCATCCTCCAGTATTGACATGCTTCCCATGCCATTATTTTATAATGAAGGCTAATCATAAGCCTTTCGCTCAAGAGTGGACCTTCCAAAATCCTGAGACATCTTGTCACAAGAAAAACAAGAAACATAACTTGACGACCTCTTTTTTTTGCTCCTTCAAAGAAATGAATGTCACATCATGTGAACATCACCATGTACTCTTACATCTTGGTGTACAAACTCATCAACAAAACACAAGTCGACAAAACACGCCTCTTGAAACAACTAACTCTAGAGTCAAACAAAAGCATGTACAAATTTCCATCTGTGCTACATTTAATTGAGTTAACATAACTCTACTTTTCAACCATCTTGCTTCGTGCAATATGCAACATACTTTCAATATAAAATAAATGCATTGAATTGGAAAATAAATGTATCAATAAGGAAATATTTGCATCAATCATCAAAAGAAATGCAATACCTTATTTGGTTAAGAAATCTAACCATCTCTTTCCAAACCACTTCAATGGTTCTTCTTTCAGCTACACTTCATCATGTGTGTCATCCTGACTGACATAAATTATAGAATCCTGTTTTCCATTCTTGTCAAGATCTCTCTCCACCTTCTTCAAATGTCATGGATGACTTATTGGATACAAAGTACAACACTTGTCTACAAGCTAACCCTACTTATGGCAATGAGTGCAAAATAATTGCATCTTCTTTTCAACATGGTTTTCATTATCCAATGGACCTTTGGATTTTTGTCTCCTTTGTTTTGAAAGTTTCATGTGCATGGCTATCTTCTTCCAACACCTTGAAACAGTATGGTTATTTAAACCACAAAAGGAACATGTGAAATTTCTCCAAATCTTATGTGAGGATTTACCATGTTTATCATAATCAAAAGCAACTTGATTAAAGGCAGATTTATACCTTGCACATTCACCTTTATAGTCTTCTTAAGGAGGTGAAATTGATGAGGTTGTGGTTCTCTTCGGAATACCAACAATGGCTTCAATGACTTTAGAGCTTTCAACATCCTCTTGTTTTCCATTTCCATTAGTTGCATTCTTATGACCATCTTCTTGCAAAGTGGGTGTAAAACTTTTGCATTCCCCGTGAACACAAAATTCACAAGCTTGAGGTAATGAACATGTAATGAAAGTCCTTCTTGGAACAACTTCATGTGCCTCCTTGGCTTTGGAGCATTCTCCATCATGTTTTCCATAACCAAGACCCAAATACCTAGGCCTTTCCTCAACAACAATTGGCTCTACTAAGCCTTGTGCATGCTTGCCCAATCCTTTACCTTCATAGCCGATATTCATAAATAATTTGGACCCTATTCCTCTAGCGTTTCTTTAAAAAGAACAAAAACATTCATCTCAAGAGGAAATAGAAGATAAAATCGAATTTTTATGTGAGGGTTTTTGTGTCAAGTTTATTGTGTCTTTTATGAGCAATTAATTAAGTAAATTAGCTGCTAAAAACACATGTATAACAAGTAAATTGTAGAGAAATAATACACAACAAACACATTACACAGTAGCTGATAATGAATTTCACCCCTCCTAGGCTACATCTCCATGGACTTGCTTCAATGGCTTGGCCCTCTTTGGATTAATGGTCAATTCTTTTATTACATGCACATACAATGTTCCAATGGCTTTGAAACCTGCTTCATTGGATTAAGAAGATCCAAAAAGTTCAAAATAGACTCTTTTGGCTATGCAAATGGTCTTCGGGTGATCTAGACATGGCCTCCTCTCTTGGTGGCCCTAGGCTTATTTAATATTCAAAGTGAAAATAACACTTACAAAAGTGCTCCTCTGCCTCTACAACCTACACCATCATGCTTAGAGCATCCAAATAATCTAGGATTGACTATTTTTTAGCCTCATTTGGTCGAAATATGCCAAATTTATGGATTCTTTAATATTTCCTAGAAAAACTCTTGCAAAACTGGAGAAACTCCAGTTAACTCCGCTAATTTGGGAGCTCCGCTGAAAATGATGAACTCCGCTATATATTAAGATTCAAAGCGATGGTCTAATGGTATGGTTTTTGCATTGAGTGGGGAAGGTCGCAGGGTCAACCCCGACCTCCGCCTGTCCTCTGACAATAATTTTTCCAGACTATATAAATGACATTTGAACTTCGCACAACCAAATTTGGGCCTTTGAGGGGGCACGTGGTGGCCTTCGAGCTTTCCACGTGTCCTCTTCCCATTGGTTCATTCCAAATCCAATAAAAACCTAAAAAATCACCCAACTCAAACAACCAACCATGAAGTGACACTTGGCCTAGTGTCATTGGATGAGTTAAAGGAATATTCCCAAAATATTCTTTTTTGCTGACTAGGCTGCCATTTCACCATTCCATCCTTTCTACAAAATTTTTAGTTGTTTAGGAAAACTAATAGCAAGCTCTAACTTTCACATACAGAGTCGGTTTTCAATGAAATTAATTACGCTGGATTCCTAGCGATGAGACCTATCCGGTCATTCTGGTTTGGATCGATTCTTAGCAATTTTAATTTTTAGCAAATTTTTGCCCCCAATTCAATTACTGATCACATAAAGAAAACCAAGAACACACATGCAACAACATGCATGCCAAATATAGAAAGGAAAACACACATGCAAATCGATACTTGCAAAGAATTCCACTATAGCTGCTTGATCCTACTCTCCCTTGCTTGATCCCTGCTTCCTCTTTTCCTTCTTTTCCTTTCTTGATCCAATCCTGAAATGCTCCAAGAAAACTCTAAGTTTCCAAGAGTGAGAGAGAGAGAGAATAGAGAGAGAGCTCCAAAACTGAACTGACAAAAGGTACCAATTGATCCTCAGAAGCCGTTTTATCAATTAGGTCTCTATTTTCTTCATTTTCCATTATTTTCCTTCATTTTCCTCCTGACATGCAACCTGTGATATTTCACCTTCATTTTCTCCTAATTTTCATTAATTCCATAAATAAATGCCAATAAATTCCATTTTTCCTTTCCAAATGCCTTTTCTATTTCCTTTTCAAATTTCCTTAGCCATAATAAACCAAATGAACACGCACACTAGGATGCTTTTCCCAAAATTCATCTTGGAATAAGTGTCCCATAACCATGGTTATTATTTTTCCTTTATTATCTTTTATTGCATGGAATTTTCACCAGGGTTGTTACATCATTCACATGTAAAAATGATATATTTTTTCATATAAATAGATAATCATAAATATTTGAATCTCTACAAGTGTAATAAATTCTCAAATGATGGAGAAAATTCCCTCTTAACAAGGGAAGGATTCAAATTAGTTATATTCCCCAAGTCATGTTATGCCTAAATAGTATGGGCATAAACAAAAATCATGTATGCCACAATCTGGTGCACAATATCAAATGTACCCAATTTTCCTATAGCAAGGCTTTCTTTCAAGGTTTAAGGAACATACAATCCAATGCCATATATTTTTCCATGGTTTCTTACATGTAAATCATTAACAAGCCACCCTTAAAACCATAAAAATTCTTAAATTCTACAAATTTTTAATGCAATTATATTATGAGCCTTTAATCTCATTAGCAAGAAGAAATTATTGGACGTGCAAGCTTGGACCAATCCATCCTCTATACTAGCACTATGGGAATTTCTACAATTCAGTATAAAAAGATGATGTCAAGGTTAATTGTGTGGACAATGCTAATGCCAAGAAAGGCTTAATGACACAATGATTAGCTTAATTATTCGTATTTCATACTTGGTGGGATTCAAAATCCTTTGATGCAATGTAGCATAGTTTGGATGTTGAGTATAATTGTAAGAATAAAACAAATGTAACAAACATGTAGCTTTATCAACTAAAGTAAAGGTTCTTTCCCTATTCTACTACATCACATATCCACACATGAATTTCAAGGGTTGAGTAGAAAACTCAACCATCCATTGGATAAGGTGGAAACTAAGGTATTTGTCTTCTAGAGTACCATGCTCCTAAAACCAGAAATTAACTTTGAAAACACTTAAGTTTGTACACAAGTATGTTATTTTCTAAGAGCATGGAGATTATAAATATTGTTGTAGATGGCTTGCTTTAATTTAAATAGTCAAGTTTTTTTAATACCTCAATATCAAGGGCCCAAGGGGAAAATTAGGAAGCTTACATAACCCAAAATTTATTAAAATTTCATGTACTTACAATTTTTTCAGTGTGGGTATACTTAAAGGTATGTTGAGTGAGTACTCATTGGATGTAGAATTCGTAGAAATATAATTTAGTGTATGTATACTCAAAGGTATGCAAATTGGGTACTCATTGGATGTTGAATTTACATTTGAGTAAACGTATAAAGAGATAAGTCAAACATACAATAAAAAATAACAAGTTTCTTCTATTCACCCCAAAAAAAATTATGCCTAAAGATAACATCATCATCTTGAATGTTATTAGTTCCTTCAAAGTTGAATATGTCATGACATTTTCTTTTCAGACTCATTTTTTTACCTAAAAACTTCCTTAATAATTGAATAACTTATTTACGATTTCCAACATGTAGAATTAGAAAACCATAAATGGTTTATAGTTCTATTATATCTATATATTTAGTGTTAGGACTTGAAGAAAATAATGTGTGAGAGGTTTATCTTGTTTCTGTGCTACTGAAATTTCTCTAGAATTTTACTACTGCTAAACACTCTCATTGAGAACACATGCAATTCATATTGTAACCATTTAATTGTTGAAGAATACATAGAGTGTGTTGGAGTATGGGTTTTTGTATGGGAAGAGTTTTCTCCATGATGTCATGTTATTTATTTCATTTGTTTGCAACTATTTTTTATGTTTCTAAACATTCTTCTCTTATTAATTAGGGTAGCAAATCATATTCTAGACCCCTACTTCCTTTTAGGAATCTATGGGCAAATGGTTCATAATAGTAATTTCCAACATCCATAGGAGTAAAAGGAAAGAAAATTTTGAATAAAAGATAAATCTTTCGAAGTGGGGCAATGGACAAAAATACAATGCAAAAACAGAAAGAGAGCTAGCCATAGTGTGTGAGGAAGATCGACCAATAAATTAAGTTTATACCACCTTGAGAATAGTTGGAAAGTTGGGAACTTACTTGATACACACCCAGGAACATTAGAGGGTTTTAGGGGCGGGGGAGGATTCTAAAAAATTGTGTAGTAGAGAAGGGAGTTCTCTCCTTATGTTGTGTAGGTAAATATTGGAGTGTCCATGAGTCATTTTTAGTTTGTAAGAACTCAATGCTTTACTTTTTGGTAATTTAATTCTTAGAAAATCCTTGTGAGTGTCAATTTCACCCTTGTAGTATTATGGCCTAGCTAGAGAGTGCTTTCTTGTAAAGAGAATTCACCCTTGTGGTATTATGACCTAGCTAGAGAGTGCTTTCTTGCAAAGAGATTGATGTGCAACAAAGCTTATGATTAAATGCAAAATTATTCACCCTCATCATGGTTTGAAAAAACAACTTTTAATATATAAATTTCTAATACATGCTCTCTAAATTCTATGTATATAGTTTTAAAAATGTAACTTATGAAATGAAGAGTGATGTTAAATGATTCGAAGAATGAAAATATTGCTTTTCTATAATTTTTGTATGCACCCATGAATTAATTGTTGGCTAATTCCCTTTAGGCCGTAAAAATAAAAGTCACATTCTGAAGAGTAACCATGTTTAATTTCTAGAAAATGAGGCTATGAATGATGTTTCCATCTCCATTCTGAAAAGTAAAAATGTTTAATTTCCAACAAAATGAGGCTATGAATGATTTTTCCATCCCCTTACTAAATTTAAGATATGAATTGAATACTTTGTGGGTGATTTCTAAATGGATGTGCCATGGCTTTGGGCATCCTATGTTGTGATTTCATATACTTGGAGAAGAATAGTGATGTGTTTTTAGCATGCATCCCTTTTATTTCGACGATATCACCCCTTCACTCCCGAGTTTAGTTTTTTTGAATATGAAATGGGTGGTCCTAAAGTAAATTTGATTGTAAAGATGTTCTTGGAAAATGCAGCCAAACAGTTGTGTTTAAATCACTTGAAAACAAATTATATAGCTATAAAAAATGTTGTGAAATCTATTGAATATCGGTCTTAAAGGTAGGTTCTGAGATTGAGCCCCCAGGGCTCTATGATGTTAGTTGTACCCATCTCTCCTTTGCTAGAACTTTCCATTCTATATCAAAACACCCATGTTTTCTTCTTTTAGAATATGTAGGTTGCTATTTCATGTTATAAATTAATTTTTGGCTCCAGAAAATTTGCATACGGGTTTCGCATCAATTCCAAATGCATCCTGACTCGAAGAATAATGGATGTCTCTGCAAATACCCAACACCTGAGCATTGGCCTCACATTTCCATTAGTGATGTTAAACCCAACCTTCTTTCGAAACCAAATCGACCAGCAATGTGTTCGAGGCGCTGACCTTGCTAATGATCCTCGGGTGGAAAGAAAATTGATGTTAGTGACGGAATTTGTCCCATTGAATGATGAGTGAAATTGTCATAATCTGCACCCAACCATGCCTTGGTTCTCAGCAGTTTCAGGGCCTTGGATTTTCCTTACCATGAGCACCCTACAACGACACCTTAGACTTTTCCCAGACATTTCCATTTGATAAAATACTTTCTATTCGGTGCCTTCACACTTCCCGTCGACCTAACGATTAGCCTATTAAAACTAGCATGTGCACGAAGAGGTGCAAAGGAACGTTGATATAAGAAGACTGGAGAGTTGTATAAGTTTTATAAGTAAAAAGAGCACAATTATCTCATCATAGGCTTAATACCTAGTTGTGAGGCTGTAACATTGATACCTTAGATTTATGCCCATGAATTAAAAATATGTTAACATTTTGTACTCAAGGCATACCTTCATGCATAATTTAGAAATGACAATGAAATTGCAAGTGTGTTGGTCTGATACATGCTATAATTTTTTATTTGTTAGAATACACGGTTCCTTAGTAATTGAAACAATTCTCCTCACTTGGGTGCCTAATAAACATAAAGTTATATTTAAGCATTGAACTTCACCAACTCAAAATCGAACTATCCACATTTAGAGAGTTCTTGCTATAACAGATAATGTAATTCATTCATAGTCAAGGTACATAAGGCCATCGGCATAAAACTTTTTTGGTTTATTGGAGTTTTGGTATAGTGTATGGCCTCACATTTCATAATTGTCATTGAGATTCACAATTATTGAAATTATAATTAATTCTAGTTTCACTAATTCCATAATTCAAAGACTCAAAATATACTAACATACAATATTGTTCAAACCTGTATGCAATATGTGCAATCTGAGTATTTCTTGAATCCCATAATCCCACTTCAATTTACAATTTTTTCATCACTCACTAAATCAATTGTATTCATTAACCATACTACTCATAATCAATAACAAAAATATTTTGAATTCCCTAACATACACACCAAAACCCTATACCAATCTTAAATCACTCAAAACATAATAAACTTCAATCCATCATCATAAACTAATAAAATAATCCAACATGGGCACCAAAAAACAAATCAAATCAAGTCTTGAATGATTCTGAGAATTTCGACCAACAACCTATTTCCATTCGAGAAAAATTAATTCTTAGCTAACAAAATAATTTTAATTCATAATCCAATACCAATACCAATGCAAGACGACAATTATATTATGAAAAAAATAATGTAAATTAACAAGACAGAATATATTAAAAAAATAAAAATTATAAAGTGCAGTAATGATATTTTGAAAACACAATAAAGATACAAGGTGCAGTTAATTCTAAAATTGGTAGAAAACAACGACTAAGCTTAGGTGGAGAGAACTGAAATTTGTAGAAATTAGCGAGTACGCTTAGGTGACAGAAAACTGAAATGACTGCTATCGAGATGGAAAAGTGATCAAATAATAAATTAAAGAGAAAAGAAATTAAATCTATAATACTTTATTTTTTCTCACTCATTTATCAAAACCCTAAGATAAATCATAATACATATAAATATCAAAATAACACCATAAGATAAATCAAAATAATTATAAAAATCAAAATAAACATAAATATTTGAACAAAATAACACCATACCTTCAAATAGAAATTATCTTGATGATGCAGCTAATTAATGATACAAAACAACATAAAATTACAGAGATTTACATTTTTCAGCATCCCAATTTCTCAATATTTCATACATGATGAATGGACAAAGCTAGGAGTGTGCGCCTTCATACTCTTCAATTTCAGGAGTAATTTTTAAATCGACTCTCCAATTTCGATATGCATCTCATGAGGTATGTTTCTCATTCATTCTCTCAAGCCTTTAACCTATTCTGGCGTTGAACTTCCACTGAGTGTTCGAGGGAATGGCGGTGGGCGTTGCAGAGATCAAGATGGGGGCGTGGAAAGCACTGATGGCGGTGTGTTTGCACAAGGTGTTTCCGGACGTAGCCATGGCTATCGCGTTGCTCTGGATGATGCCCAGTAAGTCATTCCTGTCGTGCGTGGGATATGATTTAGCGTTTGGCATATCGAGCCCCGTGGGAGTGAGCATCGGCATCGTGGTAGAGTCCACGACAGGGAGCCACGTAGATCGCTGGTTGTTTTCAATTACGATGGGTTTGGCAACCATAATCTTCATTTAGGTTGCTCTCAACCATCTGCTCGCTAGCACTTGCGTTCCCCACAACGAAAGGAGCAGAGTGTAGGGAGGAGAAGAAGAAGCAGCTCACAATGCTCACAACAACGGCAATAACATGAACAGAGCAGGTCAAGAATATTCTGGTAGGCTAAGAGAATCAAGGGGCTTATTGGACAGACTGAACCTCCGTTCTCGGGGGGCTTCAAGATGATGGAAAGAATTAAAGTGTCACCAAAACCAAAACCGCAAGTGCATGCTAAAAAAAAATCTTGATCGACTGCGATTTCGTGGAGGAAGGCCAATCTAGGAACACAGTGTCCTGACTTAAAACCTCATAATTGAACGCCTTCAGCGTAAATAAGCAAATGGATATGTACAAGGATTTTAGAAGTCATAACTTCTCACTCCAACTTTAAAAGTAACCAATAAAACAACTGCTGTACAAGGATTTTAGGAAATCATAACTTCTCACTTCAACCTTAGAATTAAGCAACAAAACGAGCACCTTAGAATTAACCAAAACAAACTAGCATTAGAAAGCTCTTTATGAGCTAAATCAAACTAAGAGCTTAGAATTATATTTGAAAGCATATTTTTATAGAAAATTAAAAATTGGCTTTTAAAAAAAAAACAGATTCAATTTATTTATCATAAATAATTAAACAAATAATAAAAATATCAAAAGGAGATGTGATAAAGTTAGGTAAATGGTTCAGAATGTGATAATAATCATTCTTGATAATGAGTAGAATTTTAGATCTCGATGCTTTTCAAGCAAGTGACATTTAATGTTTATTAGGAACACTAAGGTATATATCTTCAGAACCTCCAACATTCTTAATATACTGTCTTAGATAATCATAACAATATAAATATAATGTTATCATGTCTTTAGATCATGTATGTAATATATCTCTACCAAAAATTGTATGTACACCTAATGAATTTAGCTGACCTCACACCTCTTAATCTTACAACTAAAACCCATTTGTCACACATTTAACACATAATTCCAAACTTGTGTGTGACCTGTTCGTCTTGTTTACCATTCCACCACCAAATGAAGACAATATCTAACCACTCCTCTAGCCTTGATCTCTAGCCTTGATCATGAAAGAAAAAACCTAGCCTATGGATGTTTCCATAATTTGCACATAGCATTAATAACTGGAGATTGTGCCTCCCTCCCACATTACCCCGTAGCTTTACCGACTTGCAAGCATGGACAAAGATCACGCGAACTATGATTAGAATGCCCAGTATGTCCAGATGTACTGAGTTGATATGATTAGAATGCCCAGCATGTCCAGATGTACTCAGTTGACTAGAATTAGATGTGTAGGTTTAAATCTTAGCATGTGGCTCTCCATTATCAAGTTACAAATATTCAAATATCTCTCTTAGTGAGGATGTGTTGATGAATGTGTTGTATTTAAGCAAACTATTGGTCAAGGTGGACATTGAAGTTTAGGAATCACAAAATATTGTTTGAAATTTCAAGATACTGGAATGGGGTTAGACATCTATTTATAAGGGTGCAAACCCCTAACAATTTAGGCTTGTCATTTTGTTAATCTTACACAAATTCATGAACTACCCCCAAAAAGTTCACCAACTCTAAGATATTTCACTGTGGAGAAGTAAAACGAATCGAATCCACAATTTTTGGCATAGAAAATACGATGACATCTCCATATTATAGTAAGGAAGTTTGTTAACAACCATAAACCACTTATCCATCAAATATTGGTACATAAATACATACATATAAACCTTTTTATCTTAAAAATATGTTATCTAATTCTATAGTTAATAAATAAAATCATATTTCTAGATTTGTAAATATTTCACCTCATTCATACCTAATCCTATCATGTAATACTCATACTTATTTTCCCTCATATTTAGAGATACCAAACAATTTCCCTAAGCCGTGAATAATGAAATATGCAATAATGTTAAAAGGTGTAGTGAGGTAAATTTATGATGTTTTTTTGGTGCTTTTAAAAGATTTATAAATTTCATCATTACATTGTTAATATTGATTATTTGTATTTCTAATCAGAAATTATATATGAAAATTAATAATGATGAATTAAAGTTTAGATGTACAAGAAAATTACTAAATAAACTTCCGTGCAAATTCTCCTTAAATAGCACATGTGCCTATTCAATCTATAATGCCTTATGGCATGCAAATGGAGAAGTGAACGATCTTGGTCGATATGGGCGTCGACAAGTAGTCATAGACTTGGATTTCCTTCACCTTGGGAGAGAAGTTTCTAAGATGCACACTTCGGGAGTGGAAGATATTTTTAAATAATTGGAAAAAAATCATTATCTCATATTCGATATAACACCGGTCAAAGCGCTAGGTAGAAATTAAATGATTTCGCTATTTTCAAACAGAATAAATGATTTCGCTATTTTCAAACCGATTAACCGTATCTGGTAGGGCAGTCAAGTCATCATTAGAAATAAATCGTTGATCACAAATCAGGGTTAATTCTAACCTGAGCCCAGATTCAAATTAAATAGTAATTATTATATTAAAACATTTAAGTATATAAAAATTTAAATTATTATTATTATTTAAAAGTTAAGTACAACAAAGTCATTATCGTCAAAATCCATTAGTGCGAGTCTTTCTAAATTATAAACTTTAGAATAATATCAACTAAATTTTAATGGCTATTTCCTAAAGAATTTTTTCACCTTTATTTTTTATTTTTGAAATCTTTTTTTCTCACTTTTTTATCTTGATAATGAATAGTAGATAGTTCGAAACGTTGATTTGAACAAAAATCTAATCTTGATCTGGAAGACAAAACACAACATAATATTTAAGCCTGTGGGGGTAGATTGATTTTTTCACCTTTATCCTGAAGATAAACCAACTCTGGAACCGATGCATCTTTGCTATTTAACCAATTCCAAACCGCTAACTTTGGAACCATATGCATCTTAACTATTTAACCTTGCTAGATAGATTGATTTTTTCACCTTTTTCCTTAAAATAAACCATATTAGATGGGACCTAACTTTATGATGTGATTAATCCCAAAGACATTTCATAATCCATATGGATCACAAAAACTTAAATCAAGCTTCTTGATTTTTAAATAATTTTACTTAGAGTTTTTTGAATAAATGATCTTAAACTAGTAATATTATTATTTTTTTACGATAATATCTCAAAGGGCTCACCTCACCCCATTGCAACCTCAGACTAATAACCAATGCAATGCTACTATTAGTTGGGTTTAAAGTAAATGTTTTGCATGTTTAGTTCAAATTTTATAGTATTTGTAGGGGTAAATTAATTGCTTTATATATTTAGTGTAAATTTTAAGAGAGAATTTGAAAGTAAGAATTAATTTAAAAAATAAAAAGTATTTTAAAAAATGTTAACATAATGAGGGTCTAGAGTATGCTTTAAATTTCTTTTGTTTGGTTAAGAACTAGTCAGAGGTAATGAAACAGGTTAATGACATAAGAAAGAAGAAATCAATTATTCTAACGTTTACGAGGCTAAAGATAGTCTATGTGACAAATTTCTTCTCCTCTTTTATTCAGTCATTTTCCTGTGAAGTCTCACAATAAACACTCCTAGTTTCTCGACAAACGCCTCACTGAATAGATTATCCCAAGCTTGTTGTCTTTGAAGGCTTCACATTCTAAAATGAAATTCTTTTCTGTTTCTAGTTTTCTGGAAGAGAAAAAAAATACCCTCTTTCCTCCCACACTTCTTTTGGTCTTTTCCAACACCTTGTTTCACAATGGAGTTGATGAGAATTAGTCCTTAGTTGATAAATAAGAATTTTGGCTCTCCAAGAAATATTGGCCCCTATGTACGCTTTTTGTTGATGATTATGAGTGGTATTAAACTCTTCATTATAATACTTTTTCTTTCTCCCTATCTCCTTCTCCCAAGTACATTCATGGAACTTATCCATGAGAATAGCTTTTATATCTTTATTGTTTGTGGGACACATGCTCAAGAAAATACTGCATTTACTAAACCATTTGTTCTTTTGCCACATCCAAGTTTTCTTTCTTTCGTGCAATATGTCATTAAACACAACCTTAGGCCATCTACCCTCTTCCATTTGTTCAATTTTTTTTAAATACCTTATGACTTGCACCATAGCAATTGCTTCAATAGGAGCAAATCATGTTTCACTTAACAAGATAGCATAAGGAAGTGCACTTTTAATTTAGAATTTTTTTGTAATCAAACACATCTAAATTTTCTCAATTTGTTTCCACTACATGTCAGATGGATTGTTCGCTCACAGTTGACAACCATATAGAATCACCAAAATCACTAAAAGCCCAAAAAAATATGGTGGTTTTCCAATCCCATAACTCTGCCTCTCTACACCTATTTTGAAAAGCCTAAAATTCTTTCCAACCCCTCAAAGTTATTTTCTTTCTACAACCATCCCAACTTAGATTTATGTTGAAGTCAATTCTGAGGCATTTGCAATCCACAACTTCTTCCAAAATGTTGCCTTCAAAGTAGAACTTATGTTGGTTATGTTTTCTTTTGTTAGATAAAACCACTACTTTCGTTTTGCTAATATTGACTTGCATCCCCACCCTTCTACAAGATTTCTCAAGGGAAATTAAGTGCTTTTGCAAACCAAAAGATGATTTAGAAATCAAAATAAAGTCATTTGCGTACAAAATAAGTCTTATAACAAACTTTCCCAAATGAATATCATCACCCCCTTGCGAATTCAGCCACTCTTCAAGCTTATCGATATATAACCCAAAAAGGGTAGGAGATAATGGGAAAGCTTGCTTGACCCTGAGATTGCCTCTAAAACTTTCAGAAATGCCTACCGAAGAGTATAATTTTGAATTTCACCTCTTCATACAGCCTATGCACCACTGCTCTCAAATTCCTGGGAAACCCAAGTTCCTCCATTATGTGCCAAAGCTTCTCCCTAGGAACCGTGTCAAAGGCTTTTCTGAAATAAAAAAAGAAACAAAAGGCTTCTTCCTTTTTCTCGCTAACTTTTTTAATGATGTGTCTTAAGGTTATACAATGATCAATTGTGCAATGTTTAGGTCTAAAACCTGCTTTCCATTTAGTACGTTTATCTCTTTCTTCTGCCCACTTGTTGATTTTATTTTCTATCATCCTTCCAAATAAGTTTGCAAACAAGGGGTTTATCATTATGGTCCTATAATTGGAGGGATTATTGACATTTCCACTCTTGAAAAGAGGTATTTACAGACTATTTTTCTAATATGTGGGGAACACTTTTTGCATAATGTTATTGAATTTTTTTGTAATGTGAGGTGCAAGAATTTTTAAGCCCCACTTTAGATACTCTGGTTGGAGTTCAACTAAGTCTTTATATTTTCCAACACCCAAATTCTTGATACC
Source organism: Pinus albicaulis (assembly GCA_034641835.2). Lineage (NCBI taxonomy): Eukaryota > Viridiplantae > Streptophyta > Pinopsida > Pinales > Pinaceae > Pinus > Pinus albicaulis. The sequence continues at coordinate 941,832,508 of CM076579.1, read as the reverse complement.
CATCTCTAGCACTTGCACCGCGAAGTGTTTTGTATTAGTGTTGACCAAGGGAGGAGGGTCAAGCTTGGGATCCTGCTCATAAAGTTGTCGTGCATAATCAAACCATTTAGAAGTTGTAATATTGTTTTCAGTTTGCAACTTTCTCGGTTGGAGCTCCTTCGAAAATAATTTGGGGTTATTTATCCCAAGGAAGATTAGTTCTTCTCTCCTCGACACCATGAAATCAACCTTTTTATTTCTTAATATCTGCCTGTACTCTTTGAGATTTATGTTATCCTTGTTTGAAAATTTCCACATTCTCCTTGACTTCTTTCATTCCTTGTCAAACCAAATATTAACCAAAAATAAATTTGTTTCAAACTTCTTAATTTTTTCTCTTTTTCACTCTGCAAATGCGCTTTGAATTAAATGTGTTAATTCACGACTATGAAGGCCATGAAATGATATTTTCTCCTTCTCAAAGAGCCTCTCTAGTGTTATTTTGAAGGTATTACAAATTTCTAAAGTCAAAATAATTCTTCCCTTTGGGGGATTTTGTTGAACACACTAAGTTTTTGACCCTAACTACTTATTTCTCGTCTAAGAGAAACTTAAATAAATTGGCATGTGATCTGATTTTAAGTCCCAAAGCTGATCTCTAATAAAAAATTCCTCTATTTTCTCACACAAAATATGCGAGTAAATTACATATTCTACTACACTTGCTCCATTGTAAGTATTTCAAGTGAAATTACCAGACCTTTCCCATCTATTCAAGTCATTACAAATTACTAAAAGGAAATCCCCACATAGAGTAAGCAATTGTTCACCAAAGAGATTGCATCCCTTATCCTACTTATGACTACTCTCTTCTATAATCCAAATAGGGTCGTAGTCTTCTTTACAACAAAGGGTGTTAGTTTTCTCACTTCCAATCCTAGCATTGAAATCACCCACTATAATGACTTCACGTAACTGATAATATGTTGCAATATCTTATTTTAAGATTGCAAAGGGATCTTTTTGGTCAAGCACTCTATTTTTGTAGATTTTTGAAACTTGCGACGCAAAATAACATGTTGCAATTGTGATGTGATTTCCATTTTATGATATTTTAAACCAAATGAATTGATTATTCGATTTTTATTTTTATAGTTGAATAAAATGACCTTCTTCTTCTCTCACTAATACCATGATACCCCTGTGTCCTTTTCCATTCCCTACCACCTTGTTCCATATTATTATCTTCCAGTACCCTTCAAACAAAGGTGTCTTTCACCCTTCCTGCTAATGTGTTTCCAAGACCCAGAGTGAAACCCTGCCCCCTTAGGGACCACCAGTAAGTAATTTCAAGTGGGGTGATTTTCCTTGATAACGGTGATGAGTCAGTGGGCATTTGAAAATAGCAACCAGCGATGGTTGTCCCCACTATTGGTTTGACAACTGAGTTACCTTAGGTTTTACCACTTTCTATAAAAAAACAGATAGACCCTTGTTGTTAAAAAAATAAATAGAACCTAATATATATAAAGTTATTTTTTTTAGGAATGGACAGTTCGGTTGGTCTTGTACTTTCATGATGGATTCTATTCCAATTACCACTACAATGTCTACATTTTTGGCCCTTGAACCTCGAACACCCTCACACATAACACTACATTTTCATGTCATATAGATAAAATAAATACTTTAGTTTTATTTATCGGTTATTCTCCTAATTTCACTTGTGGGAATTAAACCTAAAGAAGATTTCATCCTTCCTCCAAACCACCCAAAATAACCTTAATTAACAGATATATAAAATTAATTATAAAAAATAAAAATTATTTAAAAAATATTAAACTCTAAAAATTATCTTCCTCTCAACATGTTATCACTTAGGGAAAAACCTGGGTGCAGGGAAAAACACCAAGATAACCTCAAAACCTCTTTTAGGTTCAAGTTGGCCCTTCAACCCGAAGAGGGATCTCTCCATAAATCTCAACTACCCTATGGTCACTGTAGTAGAAGGGGTTCTATAATTGAGTTCAGGTGGCCAAATTTAGGTCTAGGGATGAAATTGGTTGGGTGATATTCAAAACCTACCATTGGGCATGGAGTCCATATATTTAAAAAATGAGATCACGGATCTAATGAGCGAGTTGTACAAAGAATGGAAGCAATGGATCCAATGAGAAAGTTGGGAAATTTAGAATAAAGTGGGAATGGAAGAAAACAAATTTTATAAATGATCTGGAATGACTGTATTAGTTTTGTTGTGCTAAGTGTCTTTCAGTTTTAAAAAAATGTGCATAATTGCCTCTTTAGTTTGCATAAGGATTAAGGAGTTTTTCCATGGTTTGTAGATGATTTTTAGTGAATTAGAAGCATGAAATAAGCATATATAACACTGAAAAGCAATATAAAATAGATAAATAAGTCACCACATGAAATTTACATAGCATGCATGATGAAGCAGTTCACCCCTCCTAGGCTACATCTGCTAGTCCAACTCCTAATGGCTTGTTCGTCTTTCATTATGCGTAAAATTTTACTATTACATGTAGTTATAGTGGTCTAATGGTTTTTTTTCTCTGCACCAATGGCTCCAGAATGCTCCAATTAGTAAAAAATGACTCATCATTCACTCAAAATGGTTGAAAATTGGGCCTCCTACACTTTTTCCCAGTATCTCCAAGGAAAGCTCCACTAAAAATGGAGAAATCCAGTTAACTGGAGTTAATTTTAGGTAGGCTGCCAAACATGGCACATCCCTAACCTTTCCTCTGACTTGATCGCACATTTAATTTAACAGTTTGGGCAGTGGCCACATGCACACCCCCAAACCGTTACATACCCTGACGGTTAGGCGGAACTCTCGTTGAAACTACGGTTGAACTGTTTGAACTGCGGGTTGATCACTATCGGTTAGCGCTGAATGCGTGGTGGATGTTAATTTTAACGTTGCCATGTGACTATACAATGGGGACCGCTGGTGGTTTGGGACCGTCGGAGGTTCCCAACCCCCATTTGCATTTGTAATACAACATAAATATAACCCGTGTACATAAGGGGTTAAGAACTAATGCGTCGGATGTTAAGGTGTGTGCATACCCAGAGGGAGGTCAGGGGGTCGATTCTCGCCACCTCCCATAAAATTTTATAATGTGGTTTCAGGGCCACGTGGCAGCCTGAGGGCTGGCCACATGACACCCTATAATTGGCTCATCCAACCCCGTACCACAAATAGAAACCTGACACTTGTCATCCAACGATTGGTCTTGAGAAAGGAATATTTCAAGGAATATTCTCTTTTTTTATGATTGTACATCCACTTTGTTGACTATGCATCCCAGTCAAACCTGGTCAAACTATCGTAATTTTACATGTTTGCCATTTCGATCAGAACACAATATATTCCTCATACGACATTGGTTTTTCGAACTGTTCACAATGCCATAATCAGGAAGATGAGATCTAAGAAACCATCCTAGTTTCAACCCAATCCTGTAACTTTGAATTTTGAGAAAAATTTATGAACTCCTGGGCATTCCTCCACATTGGGAAGCTTTTGGACCCCAAAAGACTTGATTACCTGTTAAGTAGATGATGGTACAACTCTCTCACCTTTCCAACCTCCATCCATTTTTCCTTGCTTGGTTTAGTGCATCTAAGCCGAACTCGAAGGTAGTCAACACTTCCCCTCTTCGATGCTCTTGTCCTCCTGTCAAGAATTTTATCTTGTTTGAGCTCATCCAGAAATTCTGGCGAGAAATATTCAATAGAAGGTAGTTGAACATCACTTCCTTGATCATCGATCAAAGGTGGCTCATACAAGCATAAGTTTTCAACATTAACAACTGAATACATTTGCATATAAGAAGGAAAGTCAAGTTGGAATGCATTATTACCAACTTTTTTTATGATCTTGAAAGGACCATAGCGAATAGGTTTGAGCTTTTTACCTTCCCCTTGCATCCTTTCTTTGCTAATGTGCAACCATACCTCATCTCCCTCTTGAAACTTGTGATCAACCAGGTGTTTTTCATGCCTTTCTTTGTATTTTCTTTGACTTTTCTCAAGTTGTTCTTAAACTTGTTGATGTATCATCTGAATTTGCTTAATAAACTTTCAAGCCTTATCAATATCAATATGGCCATAAATTGAAACATCCTTCCCAAATATGAAGTCTAATGGGGATTTTGGCAAATACCCAAAGCATACTTCAAAGGGTGAGGTTTGTGTTGAAGAGTGCTTTGCTCGGTTGTAAGCGTGCTGAATATAATGAAGTTTTTCATCCCACGACTTAGGATTCTTGCTGCAATATCCTCTCAATAGATGCACAACTATTTTGTTCACCACTTTGGTTTGTCCATCTATTTGTGGATGAAAAGCGGTACTGTTTTTCAACTTTGTGTCCATCATTCTCCATAGATTTGACCAAAAAATCTGAATGAACCTAGAATTCTTGTCACTAACAATAGAAGTGGGAAATAAAAAATGAACCCAAACATTTTAAAAATAAATTTCAGAAATTTGTTCAGCAGTAATGGTTTTATTACATGACATAAGTATACACATTTTAATGAATCTATCCACAACTACAAAAATATAATCATATTTCTTTCTTGGCATAGGTAGACCTCCAACAAAGTCCATGGAGAAGCTCTCCCATGGCCTTGATGGTACCGATAGTGGCATGTACAATCCAAGCTTCCTATTACTAGTCTTACTTGTTGCACACATATAACAACCTCTTATAAAATTTGACACACTATCTATCATGTGAGGCCAATAAAAATACCTGTGTAGATGTGCCACCGTTTTGCTTACCCCATAGTGTCCAGCAATAAGAGAAGAATGATCTTCTCTCATGGCACTTAGCCTCTCTCCTTTTGGAATACATAGCTTTCCCAAATGAAACAAAATTTTTTTATGCATGTGATAATATTTTTCTTCAACTTGATTCCCTTCACTCAAACTAGCATACACATCTTGAGAATCAATGTCATGTGCATATTGTTCTATGTAACTCTCATGTACAACAGAATCATTTTTGAGTAAAGTAGAAGCACTAATGATTGGTATCGAAAGGATATTTGCAACTTTATTGAATATACTATTTTTTGACCTCATAACCAAGTGAAATTGTTGAAGAAATCCCATCCATCTGAAATGTCTTGATTGCTGCAATTTTGTTTGCGACTACAAGTACTGTAATGGTTGGTGATCAGTGTGTACAATAGTCTCTTTACCCATCAAGTAGTGTTTCCACTTCTTGACACTTTGTATCAATTCATATAGTTCTTTGTAATATGTAGGATAATTATTCAAAACATTGTTAAAAGTTTCTGAATGAAAGGTGATAGGCTTACCATGCTGCAAAAGAACTGCACCCATGGCATATCACTAGCATCAGTTTTTATCTCGAATGGATGTCTCAAATTTGGTAATGCAATGACTGGAGTTGAACTGATCTTGTCTTTTAAAGCTTCAAAAGCTTGTTGTTGTTTTCCTCCCCATTGGAAGCCTTTATTCACACTTTTCACTACATTCATAGGAGCTACGATGGAATAAAAGTTAGCAATAAACTTCCTCCAATATTGAGCTGCACCTAAGAAACTTCTTACCTTGATAATTGTTTTGCGTGTGAGCCAATTCACAATGGCCTCCACTTTAGAAGTATCAATCCTCAATTCTCCTCCTCCTACAATATCTCCCAAATAGACCAAATAAGTCTTTCCAAACTCACATTTTGACATCTTAAGAAACAATTTCTCTTTCTTCAAAATATCAAGCACTCTATTCACATGCAAGACATGATCTTCTCTTGTTTTGCTAAAAATTAAAATGTCATCTAAGTACACAATAACAAAGTAATCAAGGAATGGTCACAAAACATTATCCATCACTTGCATGAAAGTTTTTGGTGCATTACATAAACCAAAAGGCATAACTAGGCACTCAAAGAGGCCTTGTTTGGTTTTGAATGCAGTTTTCCATATATCACTTTCTGCAATTCTTACTTGATGATATCCACTTCGTAAATATAACTTACTGAAAATTTTTGATACTTTCAATAGATCAAGAAAATCATCTATTCTTTGGAGTGGGTAATGATTGTTTACCGTAATCTTGTTTAAAGCTCGAAAATCTACACACATGCACCAAGTCCCATATTTCTTTGGTATCAAGACTATGGGTAAACCTCATGGTGAGGTGCTTGGCCTTATGATTCCTTTATCCAACATCTCTTTTATTTTCCTCTTTATTTCAACATTCGCCATTATTTACATGCGATACATACTGATGTTTGGAAGAGGACAATCATTCTGTAACTGAATCTCATGTTTAATTTCCCTTTTTGGAGGCAATCCTTTTGGCTCCTAAAACATCTCATGATGTCCATTAACCACATCATATAAATCTGATTTCAACTTAGGATCACATCCCTCAAAAGATTCATTATTAATATCAGCTTTAGGCTTAATCATAAGAAGAAGAAAAAATTCTTACTTGAATTTACCATCTTCTTTACCTGTCCAGCATTTACCAAAGTAATGTTTGTATTCTTGCGATGTTCTCTTACAATGAACTCCTTGCCATCTTTGAATAAATGATACTTGTTCTCATGGTGATAGAAGATCGCTTTCCTGTCATACAAGTAAGTACTCCCTAATACAATACCAGTTATGTCAAGCGGAACCACATCTAATTCAACTCTGTCAACAAAGCTTGTAGTGATTGCAAACCTCAATATACATTTCTTTGAAACCTGTAGATTTGCATCCTTACAAATCCAACCAAATGGATATGGTTCTGGATGTGGTATGGTCTCAAGATTAATTTTTTTGACCAAATCTTCAGAGATTAAGTTCGCTTGTGACCCACTGTCAAACAATGTGTCAATCTTGGTATGCTTGGATATGACCCTCACATGAAACAAATCTATTATTTCTTCTTCATTTGGAGTGTTTATGTGATAGTTTGATGTACCAGTACTGGGTTTAGTTTCAATTTATTTTCCCTTAATGTTCTTCAATCCCATGGTTGTGATTTTAGTTTCATCACCTGAATCAAATCCTAAATCATGTTGAGTTGTAGTAGCAGTTTTCTGTTTCCCTTTGTTATTGGGTTTCTTTGGCCTCAATTCACGATGTAATTTCCAACAATGAGTTTCATCATGGCCTTCTTTTGAACATTGTTTATAAGTCACTTTTTCTACCTCTTTATTAACAGATGCATTTTTTTTTATACCTTTTGAGATCTTTTCCTTGGCTTTACCCTTAAAATGTTTCTTTCTACCCTCTTCAAAAATGTTCTTCCCTCTAGCTTCTAGATGTGTGGCCTGAACACAAACTTTATCTAGACTGGTGGGGTTAAACATGAGAATAGTATGTTTTAGGTAGCTATGTAAGCCTCCTATATACTTTAGAAAAGTGTCTTGGATCTGAAAATCCACCCCTAATAAAAGAGCTCTTCTCCTAAATTCCTGGGTGTATTCTTGCACATTTTGTCCCTTTAACTTTCGAAAGTTCTGCTAGTTCTTCATGCCTTTATTCATATGATCTAATGGATAAAACTGTTGTTTAATAGCAGCAATAAAATTTGACCATTATAGAATAATCTTACCATGTTTCTTGATTTCCTCCTTTGTCTTGGCTTCCCACCAAATAAGTGTTGCATCTTCCATTCTCAAAGAAGCTAATTGAATTTTTTTATCATCATCTTGAAGGTTTTGTCTTCTCAAATAGACCTTCAATTGTCTAATCCAATTATCTAGATTTTCTACGTTTACTTCACCATTAAACATTGGCAATTCAAACTTAACATCAATTTTTAATAAAGGAGATTTACCAGTGCTCTTGGACTTGTGTGGTTGATGTACTAAAGAATAAGTAGAAGATGATGATGATGATGAGGGTGAAGATGATGGCTCTCCATTGCCTCCATTTCCTCCATTTCCCTTCTTTGACTTGTCTTCATCATGTTGACCTCCTGAATATCCTTGTCCTTCCTTTTTATGTTTAGATCTTTCTCCTTCCAGTCTCTCATTCCTTTCTTGATAAAGAATTATAACCATCTTAGTCATGTCAAGAAATGCTTTCCTGAACACTCTTTCTTCCTCCTTAGGGTCAACTTCTGCATGAATTTCTCCCTCCTCATGAGGCATGCTTAATGGAGCTTCTTCTTCTTTAGGAGGTGAACTAGGTGGTGGAGATTGTGGAAATCTTGCTCTCCTTTGCTTTGGATCCTTTTGAGACCCTTCTCCTTCCACTAGTTTTCCTTCTCCTCTTTTGAGATTGAATCTTGTAAGCATCTAAAGCTTGCAAATAATTAAACAATTATTTGCACTAAACAACACCAGAGATTAAAATCTAGCTCTAACACCAATCTGATCTGAAATGACTATATTAGTTTTGTTGTGCTAAGTGTCTTTCAGTTTTAAAAACACGTGCATAATTGCCTCTTTATTTTGCATAAGGATTAAGGAGTTTTTACATGTTTTGTAGACTATTTTTAGTGAATTAGAAGCATGAAATAAGCATAAATAACACTGAACAACAGTGTAAATTTATTTGGATGTGATTTTTACTAAAAGATTTTTTTCACTGAACAACAATGTAAAATAGAGAAATAAGTCACCACATGAAATTTACATAGAAGACATGATGAAGCAGTTCACCCCTCCTGGGCTACATCTGCTGGTCCAGCTCCCAATGGCTTGTCCATATTTCATTATGATAAAATATTTTCTATTATATGCAGTTACAATGCTCTAATGGTTATTTTCTCTACACCAATGGCTCCAGAATGCTCCAATTAGTCAAAAATGACTCTTCATTCACTCAAAATGGTCGATTATTCAACCTCCTACACTTTTTCCCATTATCTCCTAGGAAAGCTCCACTAAAAATGGAGAACTCTAGTTAAATGGAGTTAATTCTGGGCATGCTGCAAAAAATGGCGCACCCCTAACCTTTCCACTGACTTGACCGCACATTTAATTTAATTCTTTGGGCGGTGGCCACATGCGCACCCCCAAACCTTTACATACCCCGCTGGTTACGTGAAACTCTCGTTGAAACTGTGGTTGAACTGTTTGAACTGCGGGTTGATCGTCGTCAGTTAGCACTGATCGCGCAGTGGATTTTAATGTTAACGTTTCCATGTGACTATACAATGGGGACCACTGGCGGTTCCCAATCCCCATTTTTATTTGTAATACAACATAAATATAACCTGCATCCATAAGAGGTTAAGAACTAATGCGTAGAGCAGATGGTAAGGTGTGCGCATGCCCAGAGGGAGTTTAAGGGGTTGAGCCCTGTTGCCTCCCATAAAATTTTATAATGCGGTTTCAGGGGCACATGGTGGCCTCAAGGCTGGCCATGTGGCACCCTATAATTGGCTCATCCAACCTCGTACCACAAATAGAAACCTGACACTTGTCATCCAACGATTGGTCCTAAGAAATTAATATTTTGAGGAATATTATCTTTTTTGCTGACTGTACATCCATTTTTCTAACTGTGCATCCAAGTCAAACATGGTCAAACTATTTTAATTTTACATGTTTTCCATTTTGATCAGAACACAATATCTTCCTCATACGACATCGGTTTTTCGAACCGTTCACAGTGCCAGAATGAGGAAGACGAGATCTACACAACCATCTTAGTTTCAACCCAATCCTGTAACTTTGAATTTTGAGAAAAATTTATGAACTCCTGATCAATAAATGAATTGGAGGAAAAAATATTAATGAATTATAATTTAAGAGAGGAGCATTAAACGAAATCTAATCTCATAAACTAACATTCTCAGACATAGAAAAAACAATTATAAAACAGATAAATACTGGCAGGGAGATGTAACACATGAATTTTCTACTAACTACTCACTAAACACTGCAAATACATTCAAGATTGCTGAAATACATTTAGGCTTCGAGTGTTTTTCCAATAATTTCCAACCCTATTTTATGATTCATAAATTGTTTATATAAGGCTTACATACTAAGCTTACACAATAATAGTCACCACATAATTACAAAATATAAGATATTTAAAATATCTTTCAAGTTCATGTATGCAAAAATATAAAGTTAAATATTTTGTTTCTCCTAGAATAACTATAGGAAAATATGGTAATATTGAGGCAAAAATAAAGTACCTAGTCAACTGCCTCCGTGGAAAGTAGAACAGTTCCCCAAACTGTAGGTCAACATCATTGATGGAAAAATAGGTCCCGAGTCTACAAAACTCTATCAAAACACTGCTCTTTCATTCATCCTGTTTTTCTTTAAATCCACTGGAAAAAAATGATGATAATGTAAATGTGATCGTTATCTATTTTATGTTCATAGTTTTCGCTTACAATCGGGAGGTCAGATTTTCCACCTTTTTTAATGTTGCTGACAACATAGATGTCAATGTCCCTAGTTTGCTTCAAAATTGGTGACAGGAAGATTGTCGACCTTTCTCCTGCATCATTTTCTTACTAACCAACATGCATAGTTTTTCGTTCAAAAGTAAGAGACAGAGGCCTTTTCAAGCTTATAAAAAATGTTGAAAATGGTATTGTCAGCTCTCCCAATTATTATGATGTGTATGAAATTACCAAGTTGACTACCAATGATAAGGTAAAAACTGTGTTTTTGTTTAGACAAGTAGAAAAAATTTGATTTTAATACCCTTTCATCCTAGTTGAGGGTATTGGCAGCTTCATGTAAGACATATAGCTTCTCCATCCTTTGTTTTTCATTTTTTCTGGTCTCCATGGGTTTCCCTTTCACCACTTCTTTTTTTTGGTTCTTCCTAGAGTTTGCAGGATTCTTCTTGGAGTATGTAGGCTTCTTCTTTATGTTAATGATCAATTCCTTCAGAGGCATATCATCAATATCAATTACCTCTTTGGCCAACTACTGATTACCTTTAATTTTTATTTTGTATCTCAGTTTTTTGGTTGCCCTGGTATGTTTTCTCCCCTATTTTAAGACACTAGGTGATGGCTCATCTTCTTTGTTCTCTACCACTATTTTTTTTCCTTCCAAATCCTCTGGTTCAACTGTGTCTACAGGGGAGGCTTCTAAGGGTATATCTGAAGTATGGGAGGGGTCAATACCAATTGATATATTCCTAAGTGATGCAGGTTATGGCTTATGAAGTCAAGCAATCCTTCTCTGATACACCTTAGGGATTTTTAGACCAGATGAGGTGGATGGGATCTTTAAGGTTTCTTGTCTGGTAGAGGGTTCAACAAAAGCCTGATTTCTTGTTTTCTTCACCTTCTTGGTAGTCTATGGTCTGCCCCTTTTCCTCCTAGCGGGTTGAGGTTGAAAACCTCTCCAGAAAAGGAAATGACCCCTTATTCTCCCTGATTTGGTTAGCTGGATTTCTATCAACAACTTAATTAATGCATTATGGTATATGAAATGAGATCAAGGGTTAACTTGGGCTATGTATCTAGTAGGCATATGTCTAAGGCTCTCTAACAGGTAAAAATAGGGATTAATTATGATTTTTCCTGCTAGATGAGCTAGGAAATGAAAATGATACAAATTCACTTTATTATATCGACCTTCACAGGTAAAATAATGTTGATAGAGGTGAAGGGGAACATACCACTAATCTAGCAACCAATCCTTTTGAACTCCAGCCTTCTAATTATTCCCTTTGTGTTCTTATTTAAATAAGGAGGGAACATTGATGCCTATCAAAATGTGGCTATGAAATATCTTCTCACCATCGATGGGTAAGGTTGTAGCTTCAGTGATGGTGTGATCTATGACTTCAAATGATAGACCTCCCACCTCCACATGGTTCCCATCGAACCCTAATGCAAAATACTGAGCCACAATTCATGGTAATCCGAGCAACGGTAGACAAAATGCTCCACCCTGCCTGCTGAAACAAATGAAGAAGATCGAGGTAGATGTCCAGTAATTCCTACATATTGGGCTCGATCCAGCCTAGCTTGCCCCCTTTCCCATTATGGCGTATGTTATCCCTGAGATTTGATCCTGAAATCCTGCAATGAAAATAAATCTCAATATCCAAGTGTGAAAGATCCCAGATTAATCACCAACTAACTGTTTACAGGACAAACTAAGCTGTTTAACATACAGTTGAGGTAATAATATGGTAAGTTAAAACTCAAATCATTCTTATTTATGATTATGAACATAATTTGTATCATACGGAAAAAATAAGTCACATGACCTTTCAATGATTAAAATGGGTAAACATGATTAACCATGTACTTTACCCTTTGTAATATCCCAAACTAGGAATAAACAGTAATATAAAGCACAATAGACTGAAAACTACAACAAAATAGAAAACATCATCAAGAAATAAGAAATGAAGCAAAAGCTACCTGAGCCATTTTATTAATTTTTTTCGGAAGAGTACAATGAAAGTGCTTGGAAGAATCGCACCTGGGCCTCCTCAAGGAAGGCTGAAGAACTAATCTAAATCTAGACAAAAACATTGTTGAAATGATGCCCTGCATGGCTCTTCCTCTGCACCGCCAGTACTGGAACTATTGTTGCTGGCTGAATTTGGAATTATCCTAGGCTTAGCTACGATGCTTAGAAAATTTCAGGCTCTTAACCCCACACTATACTCAAAATACCCACAAAAACCCGCAAAGGGTTTCCAAAAATCCCGACCCCAGAAAATGCCCCCCTTAGTCTTGGCACATTGCTCTACTAGGGAAATCGGCCTCCTTGATGGAACTGCTGGAAAGTGCCTCCAAAACTCTGCCCAAATCCTAGGTAGGAGGTGGCAAGCCTCCCCTCCAAATCCTCTGGCTAAATCTGCATCGCTCCTCCACTTCTCGATGATTCCTCTAAGCTGGACTGCACAATCACTATGCAGTTTGGGCTGCCTTTGCATTGTCTTGAAGGGACTATGTGCTACTGTGATATATATCTGCAAGATCCTCAAAAAATAGATGAAATTACTCTCCTGAGTGGGCACTCAAATTCCCCAGAGGGAGAAGGTTGATATTTCCTCCTGGAAATCTCTGTGCTAAACAACACTGCAGACTTGGCTAAACATCTAAAGCGTGCTCAGTCAATGAAGACAAAAAATTAGATATATGAATGAATGAGGATTGAGATGCTCTCAATCCCTTTTGTCAAAACTGAGCCTCCAACATTCCCTTGGGCCCACAAGGACTGCGCTTCCCCTTCTCCAGCCTACCACTACGCTGCTTACTTCATGGCACAACCATGCAGCCACCTAAGATGCTACCTCCACTCAATGGGTACCCTAATAATGCCACAATATTTCCTTAGGAACAATAGGGAAATTCTTTTAGCTGCTTAATTATTATTTTTGGGTCCCCTTACCCACTTTATTCCCACTCAACATTAGAAATAACAAAAAATAACCAAAATAATATTCCAATTAGCTGATTGCTAATTTGGAATATTACAGTCCTCCCCACCAAAATTTTGCTTGTCCTCAAGCAACTGCAAATATGGGTGTTGAGTTATCTTCTCCCCCTCCTAAGTGGCATCCCCATCCAGGAGATTCTTCCATCTGATCAGGTACTCCTTCACCACCCTACTCCTAAAGCGCCTCTCCATAGTGTCCAAGATGGCTTCCGGTTGTAGCAATAAATGTCCCTCATCATTCGTAGGAGGGAGCTCAGTAGCTGTTGTCACCTGTTGTCCCAAAGCCTTTTTTACACATGACATATGGAAAATGTTGTGGATCCGACTTCCCTATGGCAACTCCAGCTCATAGGATACCTCTCTAACTCTTCGAGCAACTCTATATGGCCCATAGAAGCGAGGCTTGAGCTTTTCAACTCCTAGCTGCTTCAGTGTAGACTACCTGTGTGGTTGAAGCTAAAGATACACCAAATTTCCCACCTCAAACTGCCTCTCTGTGTGTCCCGTGTCTGCATATATTTTCTGTTGATTTTGTGTCATCCTCAAGTTATCCTTGAGAGCCTTGAAAATGTACTGGATCTCTTGGATCCATTATTTGGCCCTAGGGGCCTTACTTGCCCCAAACATAGCATCAAAAAAAATTTAACGCATCATAGCCATATAAAGCACAAAAATGGGACATATCAATAGACATGTGGAAGGTGGTGTTGTAGCAGCACTCCCCCAAGTGCAGCCAATGTAGCTTGACCTTCTGCTACCATGTGACATAGTTTCACAAGTAGCCTTCCAACCACTTGTTCACTATCTCCATCTGCCCCATCTATCTGCGGATGGTAGCTCGTGCTCGAGGTGAGCTCTATGCCCACCAGTCAAAACAACTCTTGCCAGAATGCCCCCATAAACCTGTGGTCCTTGTCACTAACTATGGTATTTGGGAGACTATGTAGTCGAAACATGTCCCTAAAAAACAACTCGGCCACCTATGAGGCTATGTACCAAGCTGAAATGGTAAAGAAGTCAACATACTTCATCAACCAGTCAACAATGACGAAGATGCAATATTTTCCTTGTGCCATGGGCAACCCCGTGATGAAATCCATAGAGATGCTTTCCCATTTCCCCCATGGAATGGTAAGCGGCTACAACAAACCTGAAGGATGGTTCAAATCCCCCTTATTCCTCTGGAAAACCACACACTCCCTGACATGCTGGAGTACATCCTCCTTGAGGCCCTTCCAAGAGAACCTATCTCTAATAGCTCTATAGGTATTTTTAAACCTCTAGTGCCCTAACAGTGGAGAGTCATGTGTCGCATGAAATATTTTCTCCCTCAACCGGGATTTGGCCATCAAAAATATCTCGTATTGATAATATATGACCTCATCCATCACCCAGTACCGGTCATCTGTCACCTGCCCATCCAACACCTCACATGCAAAATGGTCTTTTGAGTCCTCTACCAGCAACTGCGTCCTCCAATCTGCGTCTATACTCATCAAGGAGAGGGACGCCGGTCTCTGTGAAAATGCATTAGCTACAATGTTGTTCTTCCCTTTGAAATACTCAATGTCAAAGTCATATGCTTGGATATTTCTGACCCACTTCTATTTTCTATCCTGGAATTGTTTCTTCTCTAATAAGTACCGCAGGCTTTTGTGATCAGTCTTGACTTTGAACCGATTCCCCACTAAGTAATATATGAATTTGGCCAAGGAATGCATGATGGCCAACATTCCTTTGTCATATATGGGGTAGTGCCTCTCATGCAGAAAGAGGTTTCAGCTCTGAAAAGCAATGGGGTGTCCATCTTGCATCAACATGGCCCGAACTCCTACTCCAGATGCATCGCACTCCAACATAAAGGGCTTGGTAAAATTAGGGAGTACGAGTACCGAGCAACTACTCATCACCTGTTTGAGGCAGTAAAAACCTCCTACGTTGTGGGGGGGCAGGTGAATTCTCCCTTCTAGATCAAGTCTGTGAGGGGTGCAGCCAACTGTGAGAAGCCCTTCACAAACACCCGATAATATGTGGAGATGCCCACAAAGCCTCTCAGCTCCGTGACATTCTTGGGCACCAACCAATCTCTGATGGTCCTAATATTCTCCTCATGCAACCGCACACCATCTTCTCCTATGATGTGTCCCAAGCATAACATTTCTGCCAAGCCGAACTCATACTTGGACAGCGTAGCGTAAATTTTATGTTCCTCTAGAATACGCAGCACTGTCTCCACATGCTACAAGTGCTCCTCCCATGTCCGACTATATATCAAAATATCATCAAAGAACGCTAGAAAAATCTTCCATAGTTGACCACGAAAAATGTGGTTCATACATGACTGGAAAGTAGCTGATGCATTTGTTAGCCCAAAGGGCATCACCAAAAACTCAAAATTCCCATAATGGCACCTAGACACTATCTTGGGAGCATCCTTGTCCTTCACTCGAATCTGGTGGTACCCGTTTCTTAGATCTATCTTGGAGAAGAACTTAGCTCCCCTCAGCTCATCCATCAGCTCATATATCCATGGGATGGGGTAGCGGTTCTTCTATGTCTTCTTGTTCATGGAATTTTAATCAATGCACATCCTCAACATCCCATCCTTCTTCTTCACCAAAACAACCGAAGAAGCGAAATGACTAGAGTTGGGCCTGATGTGCCCCAAAGCCAAGAGCTCATGGATAAATCTCTCAATATCTTAAGATAGTCCTTGGAATGCTTATATGGAGTAGAGATCATGGCATGAATTTCGGGCTCCAACTCGATAGTGTGCTCAAATCCCTTGTCAGGCGGCTGCCCTAGTGGAATTTCCCCGAAAACCGTAGAGTAATGGTCTAGGAGGGCTTGGATATCGGGATGCGTAGGCTAGCCCGAAACACTTGCATCCAAAATTCTCAACTCAACTGCCCACTCTATGTCTCTCCAGCAGAAGTATTCCTCCATCCTATGCGCAAAAACTCTTTAAGGGGGTATGTATGCATGCCTGTGAACATCACCTTCTTCTCACTCTTCTTATCCATGAACTCCATCTCCAGTGTCTGCCAATTAGTAGTGACTCTACCAAGGGTGATGAGCCACTGAACCCCCAACACCATGTTGGTATCCAGAATTTCAACCACAAAAAATGGTCTGTCAATGAGTATGTCCCAATTGTCACCGTCAAATTTGAGACATAACGCATGCAGTGAATGGTCCTGGCCCCAAAAAATAGCACACAAAACCCATCAAATCTCTCCACCTGTAATTTTATGTACCATCTAAGCATTAATGAAGCTGTTCATAGCCCCAATGTCCATTAGCACCGAGACATGTTGTCACTGAACTTTCCCCTGGACCCTCAGCGTTAAGTACTTGGGTACCCCTTGCAAAGATGAAAGGACCCCTCCGGTAGGTGCAAACATTGATGCTCGTGCTACTAGAGGAGGTGGTGGTGGAGGATTCTCCTTTGGTGCTCCTGTTTTGGTATCTCCTCCCATCTCAAATAATGTCTCATATTCTTCCTCACTTTCGGAGAAGACCTCAATGTGGTGTTCCTTCCCTCTAGCACACCCATGACCCAGTGCCCATGGCTCTGGGTAGGTGAAGCAGAGCTTCTTCCACCTCAAATCCCTCTAAGTCTCATCATCCAATGGTCCTCGGTCCTAGTTCTCTCTCGGGCATGGATCTCTTGTGTCCCTACCTCTCTACTGGAAATCCGGTCTGTTGGGCATGGGGGGCCTTGTCATAGGTAGTGCATCTTGCAAATCTCTAGTCCTCCCAATTATGTCTTGTAGCGTAGCGGGCTGGGTAGACCTCACTAGCCCACGTAAAGGCTCTGCTAGACCATAAATGAAAATTTAAATTCTCCTTGGTTCTGAAAAAACCAGAACCATTACCGAGAGTCTCAGGAACTCTAAAATGTAGATCTCCAGGTTTCCCCATTGTTTGAGCTTGGTCATCTCCACAAAGTGCTCCTTCAGATCATTCTGATGAAACCTCTCCAACACCCTCCTGATAACATCATAATACGTTGTCACTCTTGAGTGACCCAACATGGTCATCCCATGAAACCACCAGTCATGGGATTATCCCTCTAGGTGTAGTGCAACCACCTTGATGGCCTCCACCTCCATCATATGGTTAAGTTGGAAATAGATGTCCAACTTCTCCACCCAAGCTTTGGCTAAAAATTTTGATGACCCATTGAAATTTGGCATGAAAAGCATGGCTATGGTACGTTGCAATTCATTTTCCTGCGTGTACCCTCCTCCTCTATTTTGGCCCTTGGGTTTGCTACTGTTCTTCTGTTGGAAAAACTCATTGACGGTGAGAGCATCTCCAAAATCTGGTCCATAGGACTGATAATCTGTGAAATAATATCCATAGTGAGCCACCTCTGGCTCTTGCAAACCTCCTGCTCCTTCTCCTAAAGCTAGAAACATGGGGATGGTAGAGCATGGTGGAGTGCGTCGCACCACTTGCTGCGCAGTGTCAAGACCAGGTGGACAATGTGAAGTATTGGATCCTTCCCCATTCTGGAATTCCCCTTGAATTCATTTTTTCTGATCGTCTCTGCCAATTTTATGCCCCATCTCCTCAATCATCTTGGCAAGGTCCTACACTAATTTCAAAAGGAGTTGAAAAAATTCCCTCCCCTCATATCTTTCCTATGCCATGGGTGCCTTTCCTCTTTCTTCTACCACTAGAAAGTTGTCAATCTGGTCGAGTGTAATCTCAAGCCTCCTTTTCCTGCTTATGTATCTCTACATCCGATATGTGATGTTCTATCTATCCTTCAGTGTCATAGAGTGCGTGCTCCAAAGGCTGAGCCAAGTCTATGAGCTTTGACACCATTGTAATATCCCAAATTTGGAACAAACAGTAATATAAAGCACAATAGATTGAAAACTATAACAAAATAGAAAACATCATCAAGACACAAGAAATGAAGCCAAAACCAACTGATATATTTTATTAATTTTTGTCGGAAGAGTACAATGAAGGTGGTTAGAAGAATAACACCTAGGCTTGCTTAAGATAGGTTGAAGAACTTCTATAAATCTGGAAAAAAACACTGCTGAAATGATGCCCTGCGTGGCTCTTCCTCTGCATTTCTAGTCCTGGAACTACTGTTGTTGGCTGAATTTGGATTGTTTTTATGCCTAGCTCTCGTGCTCAGAAAATTCCAAGCTTTTAACCCTAGACTCTACTCAAAAGACCCACAAAAACCCACGAAGGGTTTCTAGAATTACCGACCTCGGAAAATGGCCCCCTTAGGCTTGGCATGTTGCTCTACTAGGGAAATCGATCTCTTGGCTAGAACTCCTAGAAAGTGCCTCCAAAACTCTGCCCAAATCCATGGTAGGAGGTGGTTGGCTTCCCCTTCAAATCCTCCAGCTAAATTTTCACTGCTCCTCCATTTCTCGACACTTCCTCTATGCTGGATTATGAAATCACTGTGTAGTATGTGCTGCCTCTGCACTGTCCTGAAGGGAATTTGTGCTATTGTGATATCTCTTTGCAAGCTCCTCACAAAATGGATGAAATTCCTTTCCTGAGTTGGCACTCGCAGTCCCCCAAGGCAGAGGTTGAGATCTCCGCTTGGAAATATCTATGCTAAACAACACTGTAGACTTGGCTAAACAACTCAAGCGTGCTCAGTCAATGAAGACAGAAAATTAGAAAGATGAATGAATGAGGAATGAGATTCTCTCATTCCCTTTTTTTAAAACTGAGCCTCCAACGTTCCCTTGGGCCCACAAGGACTTCACTGCCCTTTCTCCGACCTACCACTGTGCTGCCTACTTCGTGCCAATCCCATGCATCCACCTAGGACGTTGTCTCCACTCGATGGGTAGCCACATGAACCCTACTAATGCCACAATATTTCCTTAGGGACTATAGGGAAATGATTTTAGCTTCTTAATTATTATTTGTGAGTCGCCTTACCCACTTTATTCCTACTCAACATTAGAAATAGAAAAAATTAACCAAAATTAATATTCCAATTAGCTGATTACTAATTTTGAATATTACACCCTTTCAGAAATAATAGAGACAATTTCAACCAAAAATTTCGACGCTGACATGTTTCTGCACAGTAGTCACTCTGAATTTTGAAAACTGGTTTTATCACTGACCATTGGCATGTCAGCCAATGGAGAAATGGTGCCACCCATGTTGTCAGCGATTTCTTCTGCGAGACCATATCGAGTTTAAAAAAACACTGATAGCCCTGCTATCAAAAAAATTTCCCTGTTTATTATAATTTTAATGTTAACAATGCAAATATTAGCACTTTACAAAAGAATTAAAAAATGAAATTTATAGTGATAAGACCATCTAAGCTGGAAATCTTAGACTATGACAACTAGTATCAAATTATACTAAATTGGTATTGTAAACCACAATTAATTTTAAAAAAATGAACTTAGTAAACTACCATAACAATAATCATAATGACAACCCTAGCATTCAAAAACACTATACCAAGTGGATTGGTTTATCTACTATATATATTGTTAGAGCCATGAGGATGATGAAGTTGTCTGAAAAGGCATCCATATCTTTCATACATGATGAAGTCTCACATAGATTGCAGATTGCAACCACTTCTCATTAGTAGTTCACATAATGTATTACTCCACACATTTCACTGAGGTGTATGTATTTTGTTCATGTCCAGCATGAGAAGTTACACAGGACAACACATGCATATGCATTTTCACATACATCATCGTTGTTTAATATTTATATATTTTGGAGTTTTTTGTTGGATTCTGGTAAAAAAAATATTTAGTTAAATTTTTGTTTTTATTTTTTAAAATGAGTGTTTGATTGTATATATAGATTCAACACTTTGAAAAATGATTGAAGCTCTCTACTATGCAAAGTTCACAACTTAAACTTGTGATTCTAAAAAATGTTAAAATAACTATAGGAAAAGTAAATCTAAAAATATACTAGAAAAACTTCCAAAAAGATATAAAGATAAACTACAATCTCAAATATATATATATATATAAACTACAACTATCATATTCCATTCTTTTTAAGTGTAATTCTTGGAGTGGATAAGTACTATTTTGAGTTTGGTGGACCATTTGATTTAGGAATCGATTAAATTAATTGACAGACAAATCCATTTCTGTGAAAAAAATTCATCAAATATGACAAGGATTTTTGTATAGCATCAAATTTTCTCTGAAACTTAATAAATAGAAATGATCATCTTCGAAACTTAATAAATATAAACTTTCCCAAAAATATAGAGACAAAATACTAAGATTGAATTTGTCATACTAATTATCTCCCTCTCCCTTGCAACGATTAGACTGTCGAGGTCCCTTTCCCCACATGATAAAGTCCTCTTACAATCGTTTTGGTAGATGGGATATTACAACAATGAAAATATGTGTCATGGGGTTGTATTTTCTCATCTAGACTAAGGACATTTATGATATTAGGACATTTCTTCAAAACCAACTTAAAACAAGGCAGATCATCCACCTCTACATGGAGTTAGTTCATAACCCTACCAAAGCAAGCTCAACCTATATAGGAATGGGGGCCATTAATTGGTCGGTTTTCTTAACCCAAGACTTAGTTTGTTCCATAACACCAAAAACCATAAGTTGTAACATTATCATGTAGGGTATAATTCACATGTCAAAATTCATATACGCATTCATATAAATATATAATCATAAATGTTTACAAGTGTAATCAGTTCTCAAATGATGGAGGAAATTCTCTCTTAACAAGGGAATGATTCATATTAGTTCTAATTCCCAAGTCAAGCTATGCCCAACTGTTATGGATCTAAAAAAAATAATGTATACCACAATTTGGTGCACAATATCAAATGTATGCATATCTTATAGAAATGATTTATTTCAAGGTTTAATGAATATACAAGTATGTTTCCTATATGTTTCCATGATTTCTCACTTGTAAACCATTAACAAGTCACCTTAGTACCATAAAAAAAAAAATTCTACGAATTTTTAATGCCAATGTACTTTGAGCCTCTAATCTCATTACCAACAAGAAATTGTTGGACATGTAAGCTTGGGCCAATCCATCCTCTATACTAGCACTATGAGAGCTTATACAAATCAGTGTAAAATAAAGATGTCAAGGTTAACTGTGTGGAAAATGCTAATGCCAAGGTCTTAATGACACAATGATTAAATCAATTATCAATATTTTATACTTGGTGGGATTCAAAATCCTTTGGGGAAATGTAGCATGGTTTGGATATTGAGTATAATTGTAGGTATAAAACAAATGTAACAACTTGTAGCTTTATCAACTATAGCAAATATCCTTTCCCTATTCTGCTACATCACATCAACATAGGAATTTCAAGGGTTGAGTATGAAAAACTTCCATCCATTAGATAAGGTGGAAACTAAGGCATTTTGTCTCCAAGGTTACCATGATCCTAAGAGCATAAATTAATTATGTTCTTTACACAAGTATGTTCTTTGCTAAGAGTGCGGGGGATTATAAATATGGTTGTAAATGGCTTGATTTAATTTAAATTATCACATTTGTTTTATACCTCAATATCAAGGGCCCAAGAGGAAAAGTAGGAAGCTACTATAACCCAAAATTCATTAAAATTTCATGTAGTTTCAATTTTTTAGTGTGGGTATACTTAAAGGTATGCATAGCGACTACTCATTGGATGCAAATTTTTTATAAATCCTTTTTTTCTTGGTGTATGTCTACTCAAATTTATGTAAAGTGGGTACTTATTGGAACCAAAATTTACATTTGAGTAAACCTATGAAGAGTTAAGTGAAAAATACAATTAAAAAAGTAGTTTATTCTATTCAATCCAAAATATTTATGACTAGATATGACATCATTATCTTGAATATTATTAGTTCTTTCAAAGTTGATTGTGTTAGGAAACTTTATTTAGACTCATTTACCAAAAAGTTTCCCTAATAATTGAATAACTTATTTGTGGTTTCCAATGTATAGAATTGAAAAATAATAAATGTTTACGATTTTATTATTTCTATATGTTTAGTGTTACACCATTTTTTTGGTCATCTAACCTATTATTATTAGATGAACCCAAGTACACCATGTAAGACCAATTTTACCCTAAGTAAAATTTCTTTCACCATATAAAATAACCTATTTGGTCATATTTAACCCAAAATAAGGAAACTAATTAAATAAATCCTCATTTATTTAATAATTTCCTAAGAATAAGTTATTTAAATCATTATTTAAATAATATTCTTAGTTCAATTTGACTAAATTATCCAAAAATAATTAAATAAACCATTATTTATTTAATTATATTCCCATCATTTCCCTAAAATGATAAATAAATCATTTATTTATTTATTATTTATAAATAAAGGAATTGACCCAAGTCAAGAATCCTTTTCCCTCCAAAAAAAATAATAAAATATTCCTAAAGGGTACTTCTAGAATTTGATTAATAATATTTTATTCATGCACCGAGTTCTAGACCGCCCTAATATTTTGTTATAAATAGAAGGGTTTTCCCCATTCATTAATCACCTTCATTGCATTAGATCACTCTGGATCTTCTCTTGGTCACCATTTTCCATTTTTCTTTGTGAACTCCCATTGAGTTCTATGTTTTCTTTTCCACATCCATAAGAGAGAGAAATGCTAGATCTGAAACACTGAGGACTTCCAAGAACCCATCCCACTGAAGAGAACCGGAAAACACCTTTCTTGTTTTCCTCTCAGGTGCCCCATTCTTTAATATAATACAAAATTCTTTCATATACATTCTTCTTGTCTTGTTCATTGGATCTATGGAGCTATGTTATTTTTTATTTGCTTAATATCTTTTGTGCTTAGATCTGAATTTGTGCAACAATCTTAAAGTTATTTGGCAGCCATAATCGATGTTAGGGCTATTTTTTATGCGTAGCTAAAGTGATATTTTACGATGAAAGATTCATACTAACAATTGGCGACTCCACATGGGTTTTCTTTTGCGACCACTGTCGTTTTATCTATTCCTACATATCTAGCTGTTTCAAACCCTAGGGTTTCTCTTCCATTTTTTGTTTTTCCTATTTTTATGGTGATTTTCACCCCTAAAACCATTTAAATAGTCAAATTTTTAACTTCTGTGTGTTTCTGGCCTTATTGTGCAGGTGACAGACATCAGCCGCAGCTGAGATGACAATTTTTTTTTGAAATCTGCCGCTGAGACAGCCGGATCTGCAGGTTGCACTTATTGGCCCAAAAAGTGTGACCTGAGCCTCAAGATGCACTTTTCTGCCCCAAACATGCGACCTGGACTGAAAACAGGTCAGAACCTGTGACCTGCACGTTTTCTGCAAAATTTTAAGCACTTTTTCTGGGTTTGTCTGAAGCTTCTGTCAGGGTTTTCCAGCCTCTGTCTCTGCCCGTTTAGACCTGTTTCTGATCCGTTTCACTCACCTAAGAGGTAATATTTCCCCTTAGGGCTCTAGTACCCTCCACTATTTGTGGACGAGTCTTTACTGTTTCAGACGTCTGAATTTCCAGAGTTTCAGCCCTCTTTTTCTTAGATCTGATACCTCCTTTTCAGATCCCTTTAGATCAGCTCTTCTCCCTCTCAAAACCACCTCATTCCATTTTGTTTGGGTTCCTTTCTAAGGCCACTACCTTGCCTCTCTGATCTCTCAGCTGATCTCCCCCTTTTTAGCAGCAAACCTTGCCTCTGCCTCTTTGTTGTTTTCTGCACTACTTTTCAGCAGATTCACCCTTTGGATCCCAGTCCCTCCGGACCTTAGATCTATTGGCCTCTTTTAGTGTGCTTTGCCTGGTTTTTTCCTCTTGTAGACTAGTTTTGAGAGACCCGCCTTTTTTGGGTTAGATTGCTGCATTATTGGTTGTTAATTTTCTGTTTTTTCAGTCTTATTTACTGCAGATTTCTTTTCCATTACGCAGCACACTTTTTCCTTTACTCTCAAAAGATCTGGGTTTAAACAATTAAAATTAACACACGCCACACACTGACCCTAAGCGAAGAAGCACATGGTTAACACCACCTGGCAAAGACTGTAAAATCAATTTTCACTACACCTTTTCTGCCCTTGACCTCACTTGATTTTGTCCCTTTCTGCCCTTGTCAGTTTTCTTCTTCCCGTCATCATTGCGCCCACAAGGCGCCTTTCCCAAAGACTTGTTGGCCTCCACCCTCAGCTTTTGCTTGGTTGACTTCCTCCTTCCCATCGTCATTGAGTAAGTCCTCCCCCGAGTCCACCCCCCCGACTCTTCCCCTTATTGTTCAGGTTCTCCCCCTAGTTCTAGTTCTCCCCCTGTCACTTTCACCATGTCTACTTCAGGGCCTACTACCAGCAACAACCCCAGTACTACTGCTGGTTCTGTTTCTAGTGGAATCACTATGGGACCTACCTCGACTGCCCCATTACTCCCTTATATGGCCGGCCTTAGTCTCCCCGACTTCAATCAGCTGATTAATGATCCTATTCGCCACGATGTTAGTTGGCCTGCTATGCCAACCAAGCTCCCCTTTGACATTCCCAAGTTTGAAGGCCTTGCTAGTGAGTATCCCTCCAACCATATCCGATCCTTCCATATGTGGTGTTCCTCCAATTCCATTACCGATGACTCCATTCGTCTTCACTTGTTCCAACGCACGCTTACAGGCGAAGCTTCTAAATAGTATGTTGAACAGGCCACCTCCTCCCATACCACTTTTTCCACTATTGCCCAAGCCTTTCTATCTTATTTCCAGCTCCCTCTCCAATACGACACTAGTAATGAGCTTTTAACCTCTTTCCATCAATCCTCTTTGACCCGACTTTCTGCTCATGTCCAGGAATGGCGGCGAAGACGGAGCTTGTGCCGCACTCCCCCCTTTGAAGATCGGGTTTACATGGACTGGTTCCTTCACTCCCTCTTACCTCCCATTGGCAAAGATGTCGCATCCCATTTTCCCCAAACCAAAGAAGCTGCCCTCCAAATAGCCTTGAAGTATGACCTTATCTACGCCCAATCTGGTTATGTTTATACCGTCCTCACTGACCTTCCCAAACCCGATGGCCCTAATGCCTCGGGGGCATCTCACTCTGCCGACGGTATCATTGGAGCCCTGTCACATACCTCCGCCCAACCTCTTCCAAGTCATGGTTTTCCTTCCAAAGGGAGCCTTCTACGACGTTTTATCCCTCCGTCCAACGTGTATTCGAGCTACGGCATGCCCTCCTCCTTGCCCACCCTCCGCCCCACCCCTTCTGCTTGCCCACTACCCCTTATCCTTATCCGCAACCTATTCCCCGCTCCTCCAGCATTTGGACCTTCCCCTCCCGTACCTTTTCCACCCCCACAACCACCCGTCCTACCCCCTCCCGGGGAAAGTATTTTACAACGGGGGCACCTGAATTCCTCCTTCTCAAAGAAGGAGATGAGGAAATCCACTCGCTGCTGCGTGGCCAATGGTTCCAATCCTTCAATATCGACTCTACCTTTGCCAACTAGCCACGGGGCTCTTGGCGAGACCGAACCCGCCGCTTTTGATAAGTCTTGTTCGTGTTGCGTTGTTTGTAATTACTACACTCACGATTGTCCCTTATTACCACAAAGGCGGCAACTTTGGGATTCTCAGGCCACCGTACGGGGACATCACTCCTCCCCTACTGCCCCTCCCACCCCCGTTACTTCTCAACTTGCTATGTTTACTGATCCTATCCCACAACAAGTATTTGTGGCCACTCAACCACCTCACACCCCGGTAACCACTCACCCTTCCCCTTCTGGTTCCTCTGATTACCAGATTCTCATGATGGCTTCTGACCCACCTCTCACTATCGACCTCAACCTTCAAACTAGGTCCCGTCAGTATTCCACACCTCCCGTCACATCTGTCTCTGAGTCTCCATCGTCAGGTTCTACAGAGCCTCTATCGACACCCAATGGTCCCTTACAACTCCCTCCACCCAAAGTCGCGGTTCATCCCAAGCCTCCTAAGGGACCATTATGTCGAAATGATGCCTCTGGTCAGGCTGCCCATTCATACAGCATAGTAGATGATCTGGCCCAATCTTCGGCTGCCATTTCAACACTGGAAATCCTCTAGTCGTGTCCTTCTCAAAAGAAGGCTCTACTATCTGCCATGGGCGCTGTAGATCCTGCTGATGACCAATTGATTATTTTCAACACCCGTCAGTCAGAACATCCCTGTCTTCCTCCTTCGGTTGCTTTCCAAATCCCAGTCAAGATCTGAAACACCAATGTTGCTCAGTGTATTATTGATGAGGGGGCATCTACCTGCGTAATGTCTGCTTTGGTTTGGAAACAACTTGGATCCCCTAAACTGGCCCCTTCCACCATCACCCTTCGTGTGTGGGATGGTCATGCCTCCCAACCCATTGGCCTATTCCGTAACTGTCCCATTACCCTTGCCGGCAAGACTGTTTGTGTCGACGTTGAATTAATTGACGCCTCTCTTGACTATAACATCCTTTTGGGGCGTAGTTACACCTATGCCATTTCTGTCGTCCCATCTGCAGTCCACCGTAAGATGTTCTTCCCCCATACTGGAAAGATTGTCACCATTGACCAATTAACCTACCATGAACCAAAATCTCAGACCTCCCCTGAATCCACCATCTCTACTGTCACCAATAGACCAACAGTTGATTCCTTGACCAGTGTTTCCCCTACAAAGACTCCTCTTTACTTGGAACTTTTCCTGGTCCTCCCCCTCCTCCAGTCTTTGACCCCAACTCAGCGAATGTTTGCATGATGCAATCGTCTGAGGCTGGTCTTCTGCAGCCTGCTACGGTTAGTCAGCAACCTCCATCTCGCCCACCGCCTCCTGCTCCTAGCCCTTCGCTTTAGTCAACCGACCCTTCTTCACCTAACCCTTCCCATCACACTCTGGCACCTCCTGAGTCTGTTCCCTCAAGTCTCCACCATATGGGAGCCGTCCCCCCTGGTCATTACGTCACCGGTCAAATACCGTTCATTGTCCCGCCCCCCACTGTCTATTCGGTCCCCGTCATGGCCACTCTTTCCCTACCTAATTTAACCTTGGGAATTCCAGTATGGTATCTTACTCCTCCAGCCGAGACCCCACCAGGCCACCCCAAACCATACATAGCTGTGACACTGGTACAACCGATTCCCTTCGCTCCTTCCACCACCATAGTGCCCCCAGCCCCTCCACAGAACCCTCCTCATACTGCGACAACTAATGGCAAGAAACGGAAAACTCGCAAGGGGGCATCCAATGACAAGGCCACCACTCTTGACCCTACCCCGCCCCCACCCACCAAGCCTTGCACCTTGTGTGATGGTATCGGTCATCCCACCCATACTTGTCTTGAATTGCCCCGTATCCAACCCATGGTTAAAGTCGCGTTCCCTGAATCTACGATCCCTGAGACCTCTGTTTCTTCCTCATTCGTAGCTAAGAAATCGAAGACTCTCTGCACCAACAAACCCTATGCTTTGTGTGGTGTCCATGGAAATTATTCTCACCATTTTCCTCACCTCACCCATTATCGAGCCTCTCTAGAGGTCATCCGCGAGGACAAGGTTGAACACAATCAATCCGCCTCTCCCATCCTTGCTCAGTATGCGTCCACTCTACTTGAGGATCCCCTTGCTACCATTGAAATTCCTTCCCCTAATGTTGAAATGTCTGACCCCGCTACTCCTATTCTATACCTATCATCATCCACACGTTCCCCGGTGTACATTCCTTCTGAACCCACTCCCCCTATTGCGCTTGTTTCTCCTCTAGACACAGGTTCCTCATCTTTCGACCATCCTTCTACTTGCTCTTCTCTCATTCCCCGTGATGACCCGTATCTGCGCATCTCTTCCCATAATGATAATTTTGGTACCTTTGCAGCCTCGTCTGGTCTCTTTGACCCCCCCATTCCCTCTCCTCATCACGATCATACCATCTGTATCTTCGATGTTCGTTGCAGCCTGAGTACCCGCCCTCCCTCCCATCATCCTCCTTCCTCTCCTTCTCATCGACCCATGAGTCCTAGACTTCCTACCTGAACTGCTACCTCCTGTAGCCATCATTGGAGGTCTATCCCCTACTCACACTGCCCTCCTTTGTCTCATCCTTCCCCTTTCTTGACTTATGCGACTATTACATTGGCATTTTCGTTCGGACCTCATCTGGGCTATGCCGATGGAGCAAGTCGTTATTCCTGTCATCTCGCTTCCACAGCATGGGCCATCTTTACCCTCTCGCATACCCTAGTCCTTGCAAATGGAGTTTGCATTGGTACGGCCACCAATAATCAGGCCGAATATGATGCAGTTCATGGTCTCTTAACCGATACCCTTTCTCACCGCATCCTTCATCTACATGTTCATTTAGATTCCCTTCTTGTTTTCCTACAACTTAACGGTGTCTATCGTGTGCATAACCCCCTCCTGTTTAGACAATATTTACGAGTGAAACTCTTGATACGTGAATTTAGATTCATTACATTTCACCACATACCACAAGATCAAAATCACTACGTAGATCAGATTGCAAATCATATTCTAGACTAGCATTTATCACACACAACACAAAAACATTTAACACCACCAATCAAATGCATATGCATCATATATATTATATATCATGATTTTTAGAGTCCATCTACTATGAAACATACGACATGCCCATAGCATGTTACAATAACACAACTACAAAAATGGGGGGCACCACTTGCTCCTACATAGACACTGGGGGGCACCCCCTGCCCTACATCTAATGACTCTCTCGAGGATCCCGAGCCAATGGCTCTCCTCCCGCTGCTCGCAGATCACGCACATCCTGACCGACCATTTCCATGCGTCGCATGATCCCTCGCCACTCCGAGAGTAGCCCAATACATAACTCTATGTACTGGTCATCTAAATCCTGCCAACCATGCTCTGATACACCGGTCAGCAGCCCTTCACATCTGCGACGAATTTCCTCCACCAGAGTAGCCATATCCTCACTCTGCGCCGTCCTCGAACCACTTGCACCTGTAGCTCCTGTCGTCGCAGGTCGTCCCATATATCCAACCGGTTTTACCAGAGCTATATCTACATTCCACAAAACATCACGATTAGCCCCATATAGACTAGTCACAAGAATCTAAAATAAACATAACAGATTAGTTGCTTGTCACTTACCATCGGGCCCCCACACTCGCCCAAGCGGAAGTGGAAAGTCCGGATCTGCCCAATAACTCATCCCACTATAGGGATATTCGTCTATGTATAATGGCATCTGATCCCAATGCGTGAAGAAATCTGGTTGGCACACCCATCCGACTGCCCCTCCCCCTCCTCTACACAGTAGTCGTCCCCACCGACGCATCCGGGGCTTTCTCGGACCTCCATCAGGCAACTGTACATGAGGTCGTAGGGTCGGGATCTTCTCAAAGAATAAAGAGCACAACATCATCCCATAGGCGCAATCATGATTCACTTGCCGCTTGCATAGCGAAAGCTGTCGTTTCACCGACACCAACAACATCCGGTCCCACCCATAGTAGGCCCCACTCAGCACACTCTCCACGATCATCATTTTCCCTCCAGTGATGTGATGGAATGCTTGGCTACCCAAGATCCGCAACACTGCCGTGGCCACCGCCCGGGTCTCCAACTTCTCGAGATCACCAATGGATATGCGAGTCCCTTTGACTCGGACACCCGGTCGACAATGTCGCTCAACAAACTCCATAATGTTACGCCCATGCGGTAACACTGGCTGTGTATTTCCCAACATCCCTAATGGAGGGAGACCAGTCAAGAAATACAAATCTTGTACCGTCACCTCGATCCTGTGCCCTTGCACTACAAACGCCTCCTGATCTGGATCCCAATAACTGATAATACGGGCCGACAAGGGCTCTCCTGCCCTCATCAAATGGTTCTCCAAAAACTTCAGAACCCCATACCTAGCCAACACACGATGGACACCCTGATCCGCCTGGATCTCCGTCCGTAATGTATCTAAGTCTCTCTCTCTCCACTGGATCAATAGATCTTCCATATCTGCACAAAACCATCATTTTTGTCAGTCTCCAGATCAACAAAACTGATTTAACTTACATCCAAATAGAATCTCAGCCCATGACAGCACTAAAACCCCCACATCTCATAGGTCGCACTTTTTAGACCAAACCTGGGCCAGGTCGCACTTTTGAGGCCAAAACTTGTGTGCCAGGTCGCAGCTTTTTCCCCAAAAAGTGCGACCCGACCGTAAGGACGCAGTAGGGGCACTTACTGAGATTTAAAGCCCTAATCTACAACTTTAATCCATAAAAAACAAAGCTTAATATTAGGCCTCTTACCTCCAACTGACGGATCACAATTCCAATGGTTGGTTTGTCAGCTACGATCACCGCAAGATTTAAGGCCTTCTCTCCTCTCCACATTCACCACAGCTACACAAGAAAATGAATGATTTTTGAGGGAAAACACCCTATTAGAAGAAAACCCATGTTTTCTCTTTTGCCCTCTGCGACTAAACCGTAGCCCTGTTTGACACACCATCTGCACCGTTGGAAAGCTCTCACCAAGCACTCAACTGGGTATTTGTCAGTTTTTTATGTTTTGATACTTCACCAGGAAAAATTTTGTCCATGAAGGGTCTATTCACCTCTTCTCAAAATCGAATTTTTTCACTTACGACACTTGTACTTGGGGCACCACTTTGCCTCCTTACTCGTCTTCGTTCGTGTCGATTTTCATCATGATTTACCCTATTGTACTCATGCTTTTACAGCTCCCCATTGGACCCATTTTATGAGGCAGCACCATCGAGTCGCCCTTGTTTGGAGCATCCGCGTCGAGTCACCCGCAGATTCATAGAGTCTACCTTGAGTCCATTAGTACCCCATCATAGTCCTCCATCCTTTCCTACTTGGTCCCTCTCTCATGTCACACATTATGGCCTTCAGTACCCCTGTCCACTATCCTTCACGAAATTGTGTCCGTCGCTGCCAAGCCATTCATCCACTTGATGCTCTAACAAGGGAAGTCGTCCAACCGCTCCTCCATTCCTCTCATTCCACCACCATCATCAGTATCTACTTGGTCATCGCTCTACTATTTTACCCCCCGTGCCGTAGTTGGAGTTCCCTTATTGCCTCACCTATGGCAGACCTCATTCTGTCGACATCAACTCATTTATTCCAGAAGCCAGGTCTAAGGGGCAGTGTACTTTGGTTCGAGCTCCTATCAGCATGATCGTGATCTATACACTTGATCGTCCAGTGATGCAGCATCAGCTATTGGTGATTCCTGGGCATGTGTGAGATGTCTCAACCCTCATGAGGGGGTGGCCCTGTAGGTAGCCCCCCACATGCCCGGATGACTTCATTTCTGCCCCTGATACAGCTCCTCCCATTCGATGATATCAGCCTACACCGCTTGCGGCGCTTCTTTGATTTGAACGTATCAGTCAGATGTTGCGAGCCCTTCCCCGCGTGTAGGGGGCATTTGGGTATATTTTTATCTCACGTCCTACCATATTTTTGGATAAGTCCTGACGCTTATTCCAGGCATCGCATGTATGTGGGATCCATCATGTTATTTATTTGGCTCATGTTTCGGCCAGCACATGCTTCATTCTTGCGTTTCGTGGTTTTCCGGGCGCCTTATTCTTTGTACTTATTGCGTTCCATGGTTTTCCGGGCGCCTTATTCTTTGTAATTTGTCTCGGCGGGCATAGGTATGCCTCCCCCGCCGCCTTTAGTACAGGTACCACCTCATAGAGACTTGTTGCACCTGTAAGTCTCGTCTCCTCTGGGTCTAGTCCTTTAACACATCAGACACCATTACACTTCTCTCTCTCACTTCCCTTTTGATATTTAGTGATTTAGTTCTTACAACATACTTCGGTCATACGATTTTCTCCTAACACTCGTACGTTGGGGGGCAATCTGTTACACCATTTTTTTGGTCATCTAACCTATTATTATTATATGAACCCAAGTACACCATGTAAGATAGAATTTATATAAAGTAAGGTAACTGCCATATAAAATAACCTATTTGGTCATATTTAACCCAAAGCAAGGTAATTAATTAAATAAATCATTATTTATTTAATAATTTCCTAAGAATAAGTTATTTAAATCATTATTTAAATACTATTCCTAGTAAAATTTGACTAAGTCATTTTTTAATATAATTAAATAAACCAGTATTTATTTAATTATATTCCCCTAATTTCCCTTAAATAATAAATAAATCATTTATTTATTTGTTATTCATAAATAAAGGAATTGACCCAAGTCAAAAACCCTTTTCCCTCCAAAAAATATAATAAAATATTCCTAAAAGGTGCTTCTAGAATTCGATTAATAATATTTTATTCATGCACCGAGTTCTAGACCACCCCAATATTTTGTTATAAATAGGGGGGTTTTCCCCATTCATTAGTCACCTTCATTGCAGTAGATCACTCTAGATCTTCTCTTGGTCACCATTTTCCATTTTTGCTTTATGAACTCCCATTGAGTTCTATGTTTTCTTTTCCACATCCATAAGAGAGAGAAATGCTAGATCTGAAACACTGAGGACTTCCAAGAACCCATCCCACTGAGGAGAACCGGAAAACACCTTTCGTTTTTTCCTCTCTGGTGCCCCATTCTTTAATATAATACAAAATTCTTTCATATACATTCTTCTTGTCTTGTTCATTGGATCTATGGAGCTATGTTATTTTTTATCTGCTTAATATCTTTTGTGTGATCTGATATTAGTAGCAATAATCTTAAAGGTATTTTGCAGCCATAATCGATGTTAGGGATCTTTTTTATGCGTAGCTAAAGTGATCTTTTACGACGAAAGATTCATACTAACAAGTAGAAGACAATGTGTGTAAGTTTTATCTTGTTTCTATGCTACCAATATTTCTTTGGAATTACGTTACTACCAAAAACTCATAATGAGAACACATGGAGTTTATATTGTAACCATTTAAATGTTGAAAAATACATTGTATGTGCTTGAGTATGGTTTTTTTTTTAAGGGAATCATTTTCCCCATGATATCATGTTGTTTATTTCATTTGTTTTCAACTAATATTTTAATTTTCTAAACATTGTTCTCTTATTAATTAAGGTAGAAAATCATGTTATAGAACCTTTATTTTAGGAATTTATGGGAAAATGGTTCATAATAGTCACTTCCAACATGCATGGGAGTATAAGAAAATAAATAATACCATAAAATATAGATCTTTCGAAAATGGGGCAATGAACAAAAATGCAATGCAAGAAAAGAAAGAGTGCTAGCCTGTAAACACCCCACCTTACCCTTGATGAAGTGCTTACTTGCAAACCCAATTTCCTCAGTATAGTAAGATAAATGGGGTAATTATATATATATTTTTTATTTCTTTCAAGTTATCTAAACTCAAAATAGATGTCACCATCACACTCATCTTGGCAAGAAGATTATGTTTCTCAATTTGGACTCTGGAATCCAAAGTTAGACTCTTTTAAAGTTTCATTAATTTTAAAGGGTCATTTATATATTTTTTGCCATGTGGTACTCCCGTGGAATATCTCCATGCCACTACTTTGCAGAGGATCTCAGAAACCCTAGGGACATATGCCAATGTGGGAGATCCCATGTGGCATTCCTATTCTCACTACACAATTATAATTCCACTCGTATTTGCATATATATATATATATATATATATATATATATATATATATATATATATATATAATGAACTTCACTACGGTGTAATCAACCATCCATATAACCAAGAATTACTCCATGCCAATCCTTTATGCGGCACTGTATATATCACATATAGGATATATATGCATATATTTTCATATGTATTAGCCACGACATGCTTATAGTTAACATGCGCTATATGTATGTTTCATATGGGTGGAAATATTTATATGTAAATCAAAATATATACAAAGTCCTCATGCACAACTAATGGACATGGACCACACTTACGACCCATCTGATGAAGGAGGATGAAAGTGATACCCCTTTTCCCAATGATGTCACCAGGGGGGGCCTTCTGCTTCCAGTGTTCTGGATCAAGGTTCCCACCAGTGATCCAACGGTCTGTCGCGCTAGGCCTCATTTGAGGGTGTGCAGGGCCTCACCCCTTCCCCGCTGGTGTAACAAGTGAGTGGGAGTCTCGTCAACATCTTAGCCATTTATTTCCGAGAGGTTATTGGTCGGTTTTGATTGAAACGGGGCTTCCATCTCCCTTGTTGACATCACAGGGGAAAGGCCCCACGTGTATCATGTCTATCGATCCTCAATGTTAAATCCCCATCATCCAAGAGATAGCCTCCACCCTCAGTTACGACGACATGGCCATATGGGATTGTTGGCCCTTGGGCTAAGGCCCTTACCTTTTCCAAAGCATAGGGTTATATGGCACGGTCATAGCCCTTGTTTATGCCTGAATTACCTAGGTTATATTGCATAATATGATGGAGCTTTAATACATTGTGTGATGCACCATATGGGAAATTTCTCATGGTTACACCCAAATGTAACTGATGTATCATCGAACGCCATACACATAATATACCAATTAACTACCCTCAATTCATTTGACTCACCATGAAAATTATAATTATAAACAATCAATGAATAGTGGCTCATTTCACTCATCTTCAAGCACATTTTATCTAGCACCATACTTATGGTTATAAAATGATAAAAAGTTTCAATTATGGCACTGAATGAAATGTATCATGACAAAATCCCACCAATATTTGGCGTACAGAGAGACTAAATAATGATGTTATTTTAAATCCAATGATACTTTTTCATTGCAAAGACATTTGAATTATAGACTTCAAGGGGATTTTGCAGACCCAGGGACATTAATATAATAGGGCATCTCATTGGGTTATTTATTGCATTGATTTACTTGAGAGGTTTACAATCCATGAACATTTAGAGCTATTTGCTTAATTCAATACTCTTTATAAAAATATCTATTTGGTTTCTCAATGTATTTGTATTTGACCTCTCAGAAATTCAATTTGGTAGAAGTAGGTATATTCTCTATATTTGTGACGAGAGAGGGAGGGATAATAGAAGTGACCCTTCAAGAGTGAGGTATATCATTAAAAGTTCTCTCAATGTATTCTTATTGTAATGTAAAGCAATGCACAGTCCCTATATTCAACCTACCATCAAATATAACACATGCAGTTCCAAGCTAGCTACAGTGATTTGGATTTAGTATGATGATTGAGCTTTATTTCTGGTTTGACTTTTAATTGTGTCCAACATACTACAAAGACTAGTAGTTGTCTTCAACTAGATTGAGGGATATACCTTCCAATCTAACCTTCCTAAACATATTTCTCCCAAGATTAATAGAACCTAGATCTAATTATAACCACACCAACAAGAACATGTAGAGTGAAGTTCTTAACAATGAAAAAATAGTCCTCATCATTAGTATAACATAAATTTAGATGTCACAACAAGTGTAGGGTGTTGGGGGCATAGAATTGAAATATCAATAAAATGAGATAGTCTCATTGAAAATACAAAGAATAAGGCATTATTTCTTGAGCTTTGATAGAATGCATACTCGAGAACCTAGGAATATATTACTAGAATACTTGGAATGATATCCATGTGAGATTAATAGGCCAATAGGCCAAGAGAGGAATAAATCATCGGTATTACTACATAGAAACATGAATAGTACTGGTAAGTACTTTCAACAAATACAAGAAGTATACCATTCTAAATATGAAAGGAATTACAAGTTGTTCACCCTTAGAAGGTAACCAATACACACACACTATTTGAATTTAAAAATCTTGGCTAAGCATCATAGATAAAACTATCTCCTCAGTCATGGACTCATCACTTCATTCCAACACCTTTTAAAAAATGTCAACAACATACCAGTCAACTCATATAAGCAATAAAACTCAATCCAACACTCATGCAATAATTGTATCAATTCAAATAAAAAATGTAAACATATATTCATTGTTATTGAAAACATGGGAACCACTTATATTGAAATCTATTGGGAAACTACACCCAACCATAGAAAATTGTAGCCAAATTCTCAATTGTAGTTGTCACCCATGAGCCAGATTCCACAGACTGAGGGTTTTTTGCACAAAAATTAAACTCAACTTCCAGTTAAACTAGGGATTCTAGATGTTCTCCCACCTACACCCAGCAACTGATTTGCAATCAAAAATGTAAAGGGAGTCTAAAGACCTATTGTCTCTACCATTCAGAGTGTAACACTATGGTTCCACCTAGCTTGGGGACTCCAAAACCCACAATAAAACCAAGCTACATCAAGGAAGTCTCCAAAAATCCTCCATGAATTTCCAATAACAATTTCTCAATCCCATTCGTCACGAACTCAGAGAAAATCCATCTCTTTCCTCTGGGTAATGGGGAATTGAGAGAAAATTAATTCCTCACATGGAAATCATTTCCTCCTAACATTTTTCCAACCAAGAAATCATTTTCTATGTTATTATGCACTCCTTCTAGCTTGTTCGATCTTTCTTCTTTGTCTTTCTCTTCATTATTTTTTTCTAGACCTTCCTCCTTTTTTTCTTTACTCTCTTTAAATGTCCAAATTCTCCCTCCCTTACCTAACTCCCTGAATTATCTCTTCTCTGACTATTCAAATGGTCTCCTTCCTTGTCTCTGATGCTTTCCAAATGTTTGAATGAGTCCCCCTTCCCTTTTTCTCCTCTCAACAGTTTGAATTGTGTTTTTCCTTGTAAAACCTTCACACAATTACCTCTTTTTGCTAGAATCTTGTCAGCGAATGAGGAAAGTGCCACCTGCCCACATGTTCCCAAGTTTCTAAATGTTTGTTAGTTTGTTTTAGTGAATGGAAAACACACCATACCAATTGAAAATATATCCATTTTCCTTTTTAAATTTATTTTCCCTTCTTTCTTGTCCACAACTATAAAAAGCACAATTGATAAGAAAATACAAATTGTCCCTTCTTCCCAACTATCAGCTGCTATGTACCAAATCTTTTTTTTCTATAACTAAATCTTAAAATATCCCAAAAAATAACCTCCCCAACCTATATAATTTGTGTTCCATTACTCAACCCATTTTTTTTTTTAAAATCTCTACATTGCATGCATGAGTGAAATAATAGGGGTTGTCACAAACCCCTCCCCCTTGGGGGAACACCATCCTTGGTGTTCTCTTTTCATATACAACATAAAAAAAACATATTTAAAAACAAAAAAAATGCATCATGGAGATTTATAAGTACAAATATATACAATATTTAAAAAATTTTATATATTTCCTTCAACTTGAAAACAAAAAAGGATATGATGCCCTCATTAAATTATCCATTTCCCAAGTGGCTTCCTTCAGCCCAAAGTTCCTCCATTTCACTTTAACTTGCTCTACTGCTCGATTCCATAGCATAAGGCTCCTCCAACCTAGTATGAATAGTGGCTCTGGCTAGAACTCTCATTCAGGTTCCACCTATAGCACATACAAATCAATCACATGATTAGAATCCTGCACATATATTTTAAGCAAAGAAACATGGAAACCGTTAATAAATTTCACTGATGGAGGTGAGGCCAACCTATAGGCCATTGGTACAATCCTTTCAAGTATGTCAAAAGGCCCAAAAATTCGTGGTGCCAACTTGGCACATGACCCAATATTCAAGGAGCTTTACTTGGGTCTAATTGGAACTCTTTATACACCCTATGATAATCTGAATAGATTTTTTTCCTTTCATGCCCCACCTTTAATGAATTTGTTGTTGCAGTTATTTTAGAAAATCAATCCCAATAAGGACCTTGTTCACTGGATCACTCCATTTGATAGGATTATTGCAACTCCTTCCATAAAGTGCCTTGAATGGGCTTATCTTTACAGATTCCTGGTACCCATTGTTGTATGCAAACTCTACAAGTGGAAGGTAATATTCCCATTTCATGGGTTAGTGCATCACATACATCCTCAAAATTTCTTTAAGGATTTATTGGTCCTCTAATGTTTTCCATCTGTCTATGGATGATAAGTTGTACTGAAGTCCAATTTTGTTCCAAAGCTTGAAAATAGTTCCTTCCAAAACCTTAAAGTGAACCTCAGATCTTTGTCTAAAATGATTTTCTTGGGAAATCCATGCAACCTCATAATCTCCTTTATGAATATTTGAGCTATCTCACTAGCTGGATTGGTGGATTTTATTTCTACAAAATGAGCTACCTTTCTCAACTTTTCTATTACCACCATAATTGCATCATGTTTCAAGGAAGTTCTTGGAAAATTGGTGATGAAATCCATGGAGATCACTTCCCACTTTCATTCCAGAATGGGAATGGTTTGCAATAAGCCTATTGGATGTTTACATTCAACCTTCACTTGTTGGAATTCAATGCATTTAGCAACAAAATCGACCACTTTTCTTTTCAAATTAGGCCAATAATAAAAAAAATTGATGGCCATGAGAGTCTTTTGGTGTCATAGGTGGCTAGAATATGGTTTAACATGGAAATATCTCATAATTTATGTGTCTCCTCAAATATTTATTTCTTGGCACATATATTATGTTCTTGAATCTAACTAGACCATAATTTGTGAGATGATATTCCTTGTTCTCACCATTTTTTTGTAGCTTTTCTCTTATCTGTTGATACTTCTCATCATGTTTCCCTACATTTTTTACCCTTTCTACTAGGTCTAGTCCATAAGAACATATGGATTCCAAGTGATTCAATTGAATCCTTATACTGATTGCATCAACATCTATGTTCTCTTTGCCCTTGGTGTACTTGATTTCAAAGTTCAACTCACTAAGTAAAGCCAACCACCTATCTTTCCTTTCATTCAAATTAGTTTGATAAAAGAAATACTCAAGTCCTCCATGGCCTGTCATGACCGTATATATTTTTACGAGGAGGTAATGCCTCCACATTTTCAAAGCATGGATAATGGAAGCTAATTGTAAATCATGAGTTACATAGTTTGCCTCATGTTAATTTAGCTTCTGCAACTCATAGAAAACTATATTCCCTTCCTGCATAAATAATCCATTGATCCCTTCCTTGTAGGAATTTTTACAAACCACAAAATATTTTTCTGGATCTGCAATCCTCAACACTAGTGCATTGGTGAGAAAATGCTTCAAATATTCAAAGCTTGTTGCACATTCATCTGTCCACTTGAATTTATTTGCTTTCCTCTGCAAGTATGTGATAGGGTGGCCTATCTTGGAGAAGTTCCCGATGAAGCTCATGCAGTAGCTTTCCAATCCCATGAAAAATATAACCTCATTCACATTATTCGGTGTTTGCCACTCCATTATGGTCTTGATCATTTATGGGTCAATTGATATCCACTCCTTGGAGACAATGTGCCCAAAATAGTGTACCTATGACTGGAAAATTTCACATTTACTTAGATTTTCCTAAATTTGGTGTTGCCTTACCAAGTGTATCATAATATCCAGGTGCTTTTCATGTTCTTCTTTAGTACTCGAGTACAACAATATGTCATCAACAAAGACAATCATGAACTTGTATGAGTAAGGACATGGCACAATTTTCATTGAACACGTGAATGTGGCAAGGGAATTGGTAAGCCCAAAGGGTACCACCATAAACTCATAATGGACGTATCTAGTTTGGAACGTAGTATTATGGACATATTATTCCTTGATGTGCTCTTGATGATATCTTGACCTAAAATCAATCTTGTAGAACATTTTTTCTCACCTTCGCTAGTCAAATAAATCATCAATTTGTGGTAACATATATTAATTTTTTATGGTCATTTTATTTAATTTCATGTAATCAATGTAGATTTTAAGTGTACCATCCTTTTTCTTCACCA
The DNA here is from genome assembly GCA_034641835.2 of Pinus albicaulis. Classification (NCBI taxonomy): domain Eukaryota; kingdom Viridiplantae; phylum Streptophyta; class Pinopsida; order Pinales; family Pinaceae; genus Pinus; species Pinus albicaulis. Next base: position 941,792,316 of record CM076579.1, on the reverse strand, counting down.
AAAATATTGGATCTCCCCATGGGGACACACTTGGCCATATATAGCCTTTATCAAGCATCTCCTTAAGATATGATTTTAACTCAACCAGCTCAGGCGTACTCATCTGGTATGTTGCCTTGGAGGTTGGTGCCATTCTAGGAATCAATTCGATAAATAATTCTACCTCTCTGTGAGGAGGTAATCCTAAAAATCCGTTGGAAATAAATCCTCAAACTACTTTAATATGGGAAATTTCTTAAACACTTCAATTTCCTCTTGTCCCACATTATCACTAGATTTTTCACATCTAAAAATTTGTACAAAAATAATTGGTAGCCCTTTCAACAACTGCGTTTGGCTTGCATGGATTTTATCGGCCTCATAAAAATGGGATTTCATTTTCCCTACAAAATTTTCATTTCTCCAACATCATTAAGGCATTCAATTGTATTTTCAAAACAACCAAATTTGGTTATGTGTGTGTACATTAGTCCATGCCCAACAACATATTTTACACAACCAATGAAAATAAATTTAAATGTGATACTGTTGACATGTCCTGGAGCTCAAATGAACATGCTTTAACCCACTAGTTAATTTTCCTTTTTGTTCCTGTTTCCAATTGAACTAACCATGGATTGATATCTTATTCTTTGGAAAATTGGCATTTTCTCACAAGATCTGGGTTGATGTAGTTGTAATTAGAAATAGGATCAATCAAAAGAAAAATAATTTGATTACACAACTTAACTTCCATCTCAATTATGGACACTTGGTGGTATTCCTTACACTTGTCCATCACTACATAAATTATGGGCAAGATCCGTGCTACATCACCCACGATACGATTTTCCTGAGCACTGCAAATTTTTGGTCACACATTCTTCTCATGTGGATAGTCCCTTTTTCAACGATTCTAATCATATGTTCAAAATTTTAATGGATATTTTGTCTCATTTCTACGCTACTCTTCTATAATCTTATGCACATGACACTTATCAATTGGACCGATTTTTTGTTGAAATCAACTTGTATTGGATGTGTGCATACATTCCTTCTTATATACGATTTTCTTAGGCCATTTCTTTTTATTTCTAGCACTACTCTTTGCTTCCCAATCACCTTTAAATTTTGGTTTTCACTTTTATTTTTCATAGCATTTTTTTAATTCTTAATGCCATCTTTCAATGTATGAGTTTCTAGAAGTTCAATTCCTATCCGAATGCTATGGGAAACTCACTGATAAATATTTCTATTTTTTATTTCTCACATTTAGGATATGTCACATAACTTAGTGATTCCAGAAACTTGGTAAGATATTATTCGTCTGATATTTATTCCATCCTAAGATCATAAAATTATTTTCCTTTACTATTATAATATCACTCTGATAAATATTAATTTATGAAGATCCTTTCAAACTCACGCCAAGGGAACTTCTTTACAGTTATGCCTTGGACATTCTTCACATCTTCCCACCATATGTCTACTTTTCCCTTCAAACTATAGGTGGCTACCTTGGATTTCATGTTCTCAGAACAGTCATGTATCCTGAAGAATTTTTTCATTCCAAGCAACCAAGCCTCTGGAATATGGTCCCTTTCTATTTTTATCTGATGATGGAAATAGTGGTAATGATGATGATGGCTCCTAGTAGCAGAGGTAGAATGTCTACCAAAGTGATGTACATAAGTTATAGTTCTTCCTTATGTGGTACTCAATGGTGAATTCCCTCTCGTGGTGTCTTCACTTTCCCTTTTGTACCTCTTCCTAGACCTGCTACCATCTACTCCATTTTTTCTCTCTTCTCATTCCAAAGGGCTCTACCAATCTATATGCCTATCCCCCAACCCATGCTGACCCTATCTCTAAAATTTCGAGAGGCTATCCCACAACTTATGCTACATCAGCTTTCCTCTCTTAAGCCCTTACCAACCTTTCATTATCTTCTTTGAAACTCTTTATCTCAACCCTTAGGATCCTCAATGTATCCATCTAGTTAGTAGAGTTTTCCTCTCCCCCTTGACCAGCTGATATCTCTTCCTCATTTACCCTTGTTTCTTCATATCTATGCTATGACTAATCAAATCTATATTGTACCATTAATATTGTCCTCATTTCCTTTGTTTATTACTATCATTTTCTTCTCGTGATGTGTTGTCATTCACACACAATTTTTTAGCTGGCATCATAATATAAATAATTGACACAAAATCATGCTCATGATCTTTCTTTTGCATATCTAGCATGGAAAACTAGTTGTAAGAACTAACCATGTCAAGACATCAATGTCATTCAATCATCCAATCATTAGCACTAATATACATATGTGAATTAAATAGTATGAATTTATATGAAATCAATCTATATAAAAAAACACAATTGTTAGCTCATCACTAACGATGAAATTATATCATCAACCAACTTTTAACACCTAATTATTTGTCTAATTAATTTCCTAAAAATCAACACCGGACCACTTTGCAGGAGCTTGTTGTTACTTTCTCATGATAGAGCCAATCCAGTCTAAGTGTTGAACCAGTATGCTTTGTTACCACCTGTAAACACCCCACCTTACCCTTAATGAAGTGTTCACTTCCTAACCCAAACTTCCCCTGTATAGTTAGAAAAATGGGGTAATTATAATTTTTCTTTATTTCTTTCCATTCCTCTCAACTCAAAGTAGATGTCACCATCACACTCGTCTCAATGAAATGATTCAAGTGATATATATTTTTTCTCAATTTGGACTCTGAAATACCAAATTAGACTCTTTTAAAGCTTCATTAATTTTCAAGGGTCATTTCTCTCTTTTCTGCCATCTGGCACTCATGTGAACTACACATAGTGCCCATGTGTCATATCTCCATAACACTACTTAGAAGAGGCTCTCGAAAACCCTAGAGAAACATGTTGATTTGGCATATCATAGGTGGCATTCCTATTCTCACTACAAAATTATCATTCTACTCATATATGTGTGTGTGTGTGTGTTAGAAATGTCTTCTCTTTGATGCAAAAGGTGATGATGATGAAGATTGAAATAAGAATGAAGATCAACTCAAGGTATGTAGAATGCAATGGTGGAGATGGTACAGGATATTTGAAGCCATTTATAGATCTTAAGATATGCTACAATGCAACTAGAACCCACTTAGATGAATAAATATATGAGAGAGATTTCAAGTGGCATATGGAAGTTTCAAAATGACCTCCTAGATCACAACTTATTGCAAGTCAAATTTTAGTAACCCCAAATCAAAAATTTGGAGAGTTAAAGTGTTGGAGGACCCATTGGAGCAAGCTATGTTTGGTGCTATTACCAAATTTGGCGGAACTAGTTGGTGGAGCAGCTATCAAAATGATTGGGTAAATGTGGCAAACAACAAAGTGGTGGAAAGAATTTTTATCTACTCATGGTTGAGCCCTTCCATAACATGTAATCCTGGGAGGAGTCTTTCCCAGAATGTTCAAATTTGAGTGCATAAGGGAGCACCTGAGATGACATAAGAATTGGGAAGACATGGATTGGCAACACACAGTGAAAGTTTCTTTTATTGGCGCAAAGTATTAAAGCGAGAGGTCCGAGTGCCATTTCATCCTAGCGGGTAGAACCCCTAAAGGTTTCAAAAGTGTGTTCGGGTATTGAAGCCCAATATGATGCAAGCCCGACCAAGGGGGTCCTTCCCTGGAAGGTAAATGTGCAACATTTTATAAATTCCCAAGATGAGTCAGAGCTAGGTTGGCATGGTAAATCAAGATAGAAACAATAACCAATAGAGAGGAGGTTGAACAACGTGGTGTGAGGAAAGGTGTAGCATGTATAAAAGGGCTTCAACCTACTATTTTTTTATCAAAAACTTTAACAAATAAATTTGTTGCAAAACAAATGGCATGGGACCCTTTTCTCTCTCCTCTGTATAGGACTTGTGGCATAATTTATTGTCCCATGATGACTCCCTCATGATGTTAGTGCAGAGGATACCATGTAGGTATATTCAACATTTTCAGGTTCCCTAATAGGCCAAATTGAAGCAACACATGTCACCACTTAGATGGCATAACATGGCAATTGGTGGCATCATCATGACAATAACCCATAAGGGCTTGCCAAAATATTTTTGAGTGGTTCACAGGTAGGAACACTAGGTTGACTAAGAATTAGTCGCATGTGGCAATTAAATGTAATTCTAACGTGGTTATGATTGGTGGGCAGGTACAAGAAACAAACCAACCTTGACAAGTCATCTCGATCCCCATACCTCAGAAGGATTTAAGTTATTGCAACATAGGTACCTTTAGGCCGACACAATGCTGGGATGAGTTGGCAGCTGATAGCAAAGATACGAGGCAATGGATTAAGGCGCAGGATGACCCCACACACCATTTTATATCAGAAGGTGAATCCTGGAAGGAAAGAAAAGGGGCACACAGGAAAATGGTCGTGATGACAGGCCCGAGAGACAAAAATATTGTCGATAAGTGACATTTCGTCAAGTGAATATTGAAGGCACACTAAAGTGGTGGTTTTATGGAGACTTCATGTGTATTTTCATTGAGGGCCTTCAAGCTATAATCAATACAAAACACCACATTCACATTGAAAAAGGCTTAGCGCATTTGTATGAGTGGGTTGAAAAATATGAGTTGAGCCCTTAGGGCCATAATGCAAAGAATATATATATATATATATATATATATATATATATATATATATATATATATATATATGTATGTATATGTATATGTATATGGAATTTTTTTGTATAAAAATTCTTGGGCTTGTAGCATATCTACATTCTTGATTTAAAAGCAGTTTTCGCCTATATTGAAGGCTTAATCATGAAAAGGGTCAGAAACGCTAATGCCAAATATAATAAATCACTAAATTGCATTAAAAATCAAGGATGAAAGAAGATTAGTGGAACAAATAGTTAAGAGAGAGATTTTCCTGAATAACTAAATTTGGTGAAGTGCTAGAATTAGATTGAGCACTACTAAATCCTGTAACAAATTCCATAATGGCATAATTGATGAGTTAAGCTCATTTTTTCTTCAAAAAATATGTGAGGAGTATTTGAAGAGTTGAAGTGCACATTTATATGACTTGACAGAAGAAATACAAAGGCTAAAATACAATATTCACGAAAGAATTGAAGTGACGATAAAAAAAGTTTCAATTCCAAAAATATCAATCAAAATTTCTTTATAAGAATAATTGAATGAGAAAGGAGATAATGTATGCAAAAGTGAAATTGTGGTGAGTATGGTGAATTGTTAAATAATCATAGGCTATTGAAAGTGTTTTAACAATGGTTTTGGTGAGTGAGTAAAGTGAAAAAAGTATTTTTTTATGTATGGAAGTGGCCTTCATGATTTGAGTATGAAAATTGTATGAAATATGAATCATTGAGGTCATGCAAGTTGTAGCTTTCAAGTTAGTGGTTGTAGCTCCTTCTAGTGGTTGTTGGAAAACAATTAGGGGTTGAAGCTGCTTTTAGTATAAGGTGATAAAAACTAGGGGCTTTAGCTCTTTTCAGTTGTAGCTGATAAATCGGGGAGTAGTTGTTTCTTAAAGGTTGTAGCCATAGAATTTTGTAACCACAAATTGTAGCTTTTATTCTGAAGATATGGAATAATTTTTTGAAGAAACTATGTGTACTATTTGTGATTGTTATGTTGATTCTTTTCATGCTCATATGAATTAATTATTTAAGTATGATGCAAGAATTCTGCTAGAAAGCAGATCCCGCATATAAGAACACAACTGCTTCACGAAATCTGAAAATGCTCAAAATTTCTATAATAAAATCATGAAAAGCATTCATCTCAATTTTTACATGAAGGCGAAAAGAGCCATACAAATCAACTCTCTTAACTATTAAAATTTTGTGGCCAGATATTACATTGGGCGGCCTCTTGGCTCTTGGCCCTTTAAACCACTCCTCACTCACTCCACTCTCAACTCTCTCAGCTCTTCTATTATTCAAGTGTTTCCTTCTCACAAAAACACTCATATTTATACATAAATAATGAATTTAATTCATTCCAAAAATCTCTCCACCTAATCCTCAACTAAATCTAATTTAAATTCATTTTAGGTGTGGACTCAACAAAGTCCCGTACATAGAATTCCTACTCCCTAATTTTGCTACCTAATTCTATTTTCTCTCATATCCTTTTAATTAATAAAAGAATATATACAAAATTCTCACTTTTATAATTTATCTCCTATTTTATTTAAAAATAACAAAATAATTAATAAAACAATCAAAATGTCACACCCCCCTTTATTACATATTTAAAAATGAGAATTGGCCTTGATGCTCTTGCATCAGACTCCCAAGGTTGAAATTAATCATGATCTCTTGATCATGTGTTCGGATCTGTGTATGCCTGGATCCCATATATTGTGTTGCAACTTCCCACTTGTTGTTGCCTCTATCTGTTGTTCTTCTCCAGGTCTCCATAATTTACGTTGATCGCCCCACTGGCTATGCTTTCACAATATTTTGTTGTCTTTCCCTTGCTGCTTCTTCTTTGTTTCACTGCTGCTAGCCTCTTCCGGTATACTTTCATCATCATCAGCCTCATCAGTTCAATTTCTCTTTCTAATAGATTTTCTCCAGCATCTGCAAGAAAACCTTTACTCACAAAACAATTGTTAGAATAAAAAACATAAGGGCTTCAGTGCCCCTTTCGCTACTGGCAACATTCCAGTATGCTGCTCTGAAATTCCCTCATCCATCAGCACATCAGTATGCTGATTCAATTCCTTTGTGAGACTATCAATTTGTCCCTCCTCCACATCATCTTTTTGAAAAATGTTTCCCTGTTCTGTGTCTTTCAGTAACTTTCCCTGAACATAGATCCTCTGCTTTTCCAACTCCCTTCTCTGAAGATCTAACTTCCGATATAACTGAACAATCTCAACTGGAGTAGAACTCAGAAATTTTACACAAATTTCCATACCTTCACTTGCTGTTGACCAATCATCAAATGGTACTTCTTTCCCTGCTTCAATATTCTGTTGAATATTTCCATAAGACCCCTCTGTCTTCATTTCTTCCTGAGATCTTGCTATCTCAGCATCATTCTGAATAAATTTCAGATTCAACTCTTCGTCTTTAACAAACTTCAAAGTTTTTCCAACACCCTGTGATATGCCTGTAGTCACACACCAATCATTAGTCTTAAACACGCAAGACTTTGTGATCTCACTGGATGCTTCAGTAGACATCTCTCTTTGTTGTTCTGAATCCTTCATTTGATTCAGTTCTTTTGTATATTTCCCTTCAGTCTCATCACTACTTCGATTCTCCCTCTGGCAATCTTCCTGAATTTTCCTGGTTTCAACATCATTACATTGTAAAATTTTGTCAGCAATCCCATTAAACAAATACACTTGTGTACCTCCTTGGAATTTTCCTTCAGCATTTCCACTTTGTTCATGTTCCATAACAACTTCGACTTGCTGTCTTATCCCAAACAAGAAGTCATTTATGATTTCTCCCTATTGTAACCAATCAACACATTCCTTCTCTGAAAGGAATTCTCTACCAGACTTTACCTCATGAATTTCATTCTCCTTTGTGACAGTTCTATCAGACTGTTCACCGCCTTTCACATATCCTGTAAACATACATAAACTGTGAGAAAAATTGCAAGGCTTCATAGCCTCATCTGTTTCTCTCGGCATCACCTCTTCAGATGCTTCTGAACTATCCCAATAGTTCATGAGATCCTCCTCAATGATCTCGTCACCCAAAATTTCGCCATGTTCCGAGCCACAAATGGAAACATCCATTTTTAATTCAACCTCTCTAAGTTCTTCACAATTCAACATCTGCTCGAGCTTCCTGAGCTCCTCCATCAACTGTATGTTTACCTGCTTTTCCCTCTTTGCGTGCAGCTTTTGCCACTTCACCTTCTTTCTCATGGTCCAACCATGTGTCTGGTTTCTCATATTTTCCTGCAACAACTTCATTAACAATTCAAGGTGAATTGTTATCTCAGCCTTCTCCCGCTCATACTCTTCATTAGATCTCTGAAAATGACTATCAACAGTCATCTTCCCCTCCTTTGTGAACTGCCTCTGTTCACGTGTGGACTTCATTTAAGCCACTTCCCCACAATCCTTCACACTTGTCATTCATTAAAATGCAACTCCTCCTCCTGCGTTTGGCTTCTCTTTATCCTAGAACCAATCTCGGACAACCTTCTTGCTACAATTTTCTGCAAACAACACTTTAGCAACTCATGTGTTACAATAAAAAATTCTTTGGGTGTCGACCTCCCCCGATCATGCACCCAATTACATTCAGACTTTGTATTTATCGTACAACTCTTTGACTTCAAACTTATACCAAATTTTCATCTTGGATGAAAATGCTCAATCTTGACTCAAAACTATCCAAACTTCCATCTAACACATGTTTTCACTTCAAGACTCAACCAAAAATTATGACAATGGATGTTTCAAGTTTATACAATCTTCACTTTCTTTCATATTTCATTCTCTAAGAAAAATCATCCAATTCCCTTATCATTCCGCATGATACTGAAGTCTTTAGTCAATTGCAATTCAAGTGTTCCAAGATTTATTTAAGGTGAAAATAAATAACCATTCCATCTTTAATGTTCAAAAGTATCATACCTCATGCTCCTATGCAACCTCTATCCTCTGATTTCCATTCCTCTATGCCATCTTTGTCACTGTCAATACTTGCATTCTCACAAGTTTGTCATAATTTCCCTCTCATCGATCTAAGTGTGTCATGTCAATTTACCATGCCCCTTGCTTACATGCTCATATACTTTCACAAATCACCATAGTATACCCACTTGATAGCAGCCTAAACTGCTAACCCACATTCTCACTCTTCAAAAAATGCATGTCCATATATAAACCAAATATAAGTTTTAATCTGGGCAACCTCAATTTAATATGCGGAAGCTATATTACTTAAATAATGATTATAGAACCATTGGAATCCCCATTTCAATTGAATTCGAACCAACATTAGACCATTTCCATAAATCAAAGGTTTGGATTTCGTCCTCACCTCAAAAGAACTTCAACCAATATTCGAAGTTCACAAAACTTCATTTAAATGTGCCACGGCCAACATATATCCACATCTCCAAATCAAATGTTATGAATATTTACTAAGCTTTGGATTTCAAGACCCAATTCAATGGACTCTTCCTTCTTTGGATTAAATCTCAATTGCCAACAACTGCTTTTTCGGAACCATACATCAATGGTTAGTAAACAATTATCAATAAACATTTCATAAAATTCTCATGGCAACACCAACACCAAAGTAATACTTGGTTCCAGCAATTTAACACATAGCAATTCGATTGATCATTTACAAGTGAGGCGATACCACCGGTTTAGCAGTTCAAATCCTTCTTTACAGCTCAGCGCTCATTGAAACTTCTGCATTATCGAATTTCTATTCGATTCACGATTTCACTTAACCCAACATTCAACTATTTGTTTTTTAATTGAACTCTCACAACAATAATAAATCCCAATTTCAATAACACTTGGGCTCACAGTTTAACTTACCATTTTAACCATACGCTGCCTCATGGATACAATGCCATTAATTCTACCTCTTGCATCTCTGCAATCGATGCGCACTTTTCCCTTCATGATTCTGCATCCGAATCTCTGCAATGTATTCTTCCCTAATGCGCACAGAGATCAAACAACCTCTGTGTTAAGACTGATTCAAAACATCATTCCGGCAAATAGATGAACTCTGCCTCTGCGTTAATTATCATTCCGGAAAATAGATGGATACTGCCTCTGCGTCTTAATTGAGCCATCGTTGTCTTCAGTTCAATCCACTGCGTTTACAATTAACACCACTGCAATTGGTGAATATGATGATGCCGCACTTCAGCTCTGAGTTCCATTCTCACAGCTCTATGCCTTTGACCACACCAAATCATTTATATAATGACACAATTCAATATCAAGCAATGCATCCAGGTTATATTAACGCATAGCTTTATCCTGCTCGATCTCAAATTTTGTGTCCGGCTGTATTAAAACCCTGAAGATCGACTTGTTTGATACAAAAATGGGTATCGATACATACAGGTTTGTATCAATACATACAAATCAAACTTTATCAATTGGAATCAGCGTCCCTTCAATTCAAACGCAGAGTTTTAGAATTACCTTGATTACTTCTCCACGCAGGTTTTAAACGCCTTCAAATTTAGTCTTTCAAACGATGTGACTTCATCCATTCAACGTCCATGGTAATATATAAGTGTTTTTTGGTGACTCCGGATAGATTGACTACGGCATTCCTTCCATCATACAGCAACTAACGCATTCACGTTGGTTTATGGCTCCGGCTACACCATAACTGCACTCTTTTTCCTAACTTACAGTCAATCCCATCAACTCAGAAAACATCAAAACATATTGATATGAAAATACGCTATAGAAGGAATAATTACCTGCGAAATTCATCAAACTTCCAGCTTGCGTAGCTTTTCAACGCATTATTGTTGATCCAGACTTTATTTCTACCTTCACAATATATCATTTGATCAACCGACTCACATTTGACATCGTGGTTGTCATGAATTTGAGCGCAGAATGTCAACCCAAACCGTGGTCCCTTTGTGACTTAGCTATGCTTGCCAAATCCATCATTCGACCACCCATACATCATAGCATTTATGCGCTTTAAGGTGTTCTCTCCACTTCTGTCAACACCGTCCATACCTCATGGTGTTCCTTCATATCAAAACGATCTTTGCAGACATATTCTCACGTTGTTTCAATCTCTCTGTCCAAAGACTCTCTTGAAATTTCAAGGTGTATTCTCCACGTCGATACAACCAGCGATCATCAATGTAAGCTCTGATACCAAAATGATGTAGGAATTCTGCTAGAAAGCAGATCCCGCATATAAGAACACAACTGCTTCACGAAATCTGAAAATGCTCAAAGTTTCTATAATAAAATCATGAAAAACATTCAGCTCAATTTTACATGAAGGCGAAAAGAGCCATACAAATCAACTCTCTTAACTATTAAAATTCTGTGGCTAGATATTACATTGGGTGGCCTCTTGGCTCTTGGCCCTTTAAACCACTCCTCACTCACTCCACTCTCAACTCTCTCAACTCTTCTATTATTCAAGTGTTTCCTTCTCACAAAAACACTCATATTATACATAAATAATGAATTTAATTCATTCCAAAAATCTCTCCACCTAATCCTCAACTAAATCTAATTTAAATTCATTTTAGGTGTGGACTCAACAAAGTCCCATACATAGAATTCCTACTCCCTAATTTTGCTACCTAATTCTATTTTCTCTCATATCCTTTTAATTAATAAAAGAATATATACAAAATCCTCACTTTTATAATTTATCTCCTATTTTATTTAAAAATAACAAATTAATTAATAAAACAATCAAAATGTCACACCCCCCTTTATTAAATATTTAAAAATGAAAATTGGCCTTGATGCTCCTGCATCAAAGTATGTCTTGGTTTCCTAAGTATCATTGCAAGCTAAAGAAATTTTTTGTTGGGTGTGTGTTATATTCTTTCCATGACTAGTTCGATTTGTTGTGTGTTACACCAGACGCAGCGAGGGGGTAATAGTTGGGGTGGAAACTGTAACAGCCCTAGTGATAATTCCATGTAATTAAAGTTAATTAAGCAAAAATAATGACCATGGTTATGGGACACTTATTCCAAGCAAAATTTTGGGAAAAACATCCTAGTGTGGGTGTTCATTTGGTTTATTATGGCTAAGGAAATTGGTGATGGGAATGGCTAAGGCATTTGGAAAGGAAAAGTGGCATTTATTGGATTTTTTTTATGAAAAAATTGGAAATTAGGAGAAAAGGAAGGTGAAAGGTCACATGTTGCATGTGAGGAGGAAAATGAAGGACAATAATGGAAAATTAAGAAATTAGAGGCCTCATTGATAAAAAGGCTTCTGAGGATCAGTTGGTAGCTTTTGTCAGTTCAGTTTTGGAGCTCTAACTCTCTCTATTCTCTCTCTCACACTCTTGGACACTTAGAATTTTCTTGGAGAATTTTAGCATTGGATCAAGAAAGACAAACAAGGTAAGGGGAAGAAAATATCAAGAAAGTAAGAGCAAGATCAAGCAACTACAACAGGATTATTTGCAAGTATTGATTTGCATGTGTGGTTTGCTTGATAGATTTAGCATGCATGGTTATGCATGTGTGTTCTTGGTTCTCTTTATGTCAGTGGCATGGGTTTTTCTAGGTGTAACAGTGTTTTTCAGTCTAGATTTTACATTTCCGAATAGCCATGGTGTGATGGGGTTATCATGTTTTGGTTGAGCTGGATTTCCGAATGGATTTGAAGCTAAGTGAGGTGGATCTCTAAATGAAATACCACATGGCTTAGTAACCCCCAAACCAGAATGTGGGTTGTGGTAAAGGCAGATTTTGTGTTGCCTCGGTGGGCCTAGGAATCCCGACCAGTGAATGTCGAGATATGCGGTAAAACCTAGAGGTGGGTGCTCTCCATCAGGCCTAGGAATCCTGGGATAGGATATAAAGTAAATCTTGGAGAGTGGAGTCTCAGTTAAGGCCTAGTGATCTGGTGTGGATTGCAGTAAAGCCTATAAGCTAAGACACAAGAAAATTACTCACGGTGTAGGTGGATAAATCCCTGTCCCCCGTCTCAGGGTCGAAAGCTCAGAACTACTCGGAAAAATCCCCAGTCACATGCATACCAATTATATGCATGCAACTAGAGGTTTCCAGCCTCACCCTTTCCCATGTTAAGGGAGGGACTGGGGGATTGATGCATGAAAAAGCCAGTTTCATTTAGGGGATAGCCTCCTAGATGGTTGGGATGGTTCATGAGTTTCATGTTGAAGTTTTAGAAGGTCTTTGTAGTTGTGTGGTGTCAGTTCCACTTCCTTAAGATGACCTGGGAGGTTGAATCAGATCATAGTAGCCTCTCATCACATTTTTACCCTGATTGGCTAGTTACTTGGGTAGATATGGGAGGAGGGTGTTATAGAGTGTTATTAGAGTATGGTTCACCCATTGGATTGGATGGGAGGTGTGTGTTGGTCATGCATTCATGTCGTTTTCAAATGTGTTACTCATCCTTGTGGTCTATATGCTTGTTGCATATGTATGGTGATAGTCATGGTTGTAGTGATGTTGTCATGTGAAAGTGAGGGTGTTGTCATGGAATGTATCATCATGATTTTATGATTGGTTACATGTTGTTTATGCTTGCATGTTTCTAGTATACATTGGTATGTTTGTTGTTGTCAAGAACGAGGTAATGATATGTGTAGTTAATATGGTCATGCATTGATGACTTGACTCTATCTAGAATGATGATTATGTGTTGACACACCTATTTTTTATATGTATATATGTTTTATTATTATGTTTATACATTTATTATGCTGATGTGGTTTATCTTGTAGATGAGATATCCTCCATAAATTATGCTAAGGTACATTGGTTTATTGTGATTTGGTTTAGTTGACATAGTATTCTTTGTAGGAAGAAATCAAAGATGACTAGCAAGATGGTAGACTACATATATGTTTCCTATTAATCAAATGAGAAATGACGGTGTTGGGAACTATTTTGATTTAGAAGACACATTGAGAAGTTTGAATGAAGAAATAAGGAGTTTTAAAGCAGATAATGATAGAATCATGCAGGCACAAGAGAAATAAGTAGAGGTTAATGCAATACTCCTTCAAAGCTTGTCAGAAATGCAGTGACATGGACTACTTCATATTAGCCATGGGTAGGAGGAAAAAACTAATGGGGCATATGGAAGAAATTCTCATGGTGGTCACATGTCATATAGAGATGACATAGTGAGATATGGTAGGTTGTTGGATACTCCAGCTAGGAGAGGTGATGGATACAGGTACTATTCTAGTTCTAGTTCTGACAGGCGCTATGATTGTCACTATTAACATCCTTATAGGATGATTTATAGGGGATACTTCCTATATGAATTTAAGAAAGTGAAGCCACCTACTTTTGATGGAGATATGACGAAGTCGAAAGATGCATAGTTTCGGATACCTGGGATGAAGCAATTCTTTGAGTTGCATAATTACACCGATAATATGAAGGCCATAGTAGATATCTTCATCCTAAGAGGTAAAGAAGATATCTGGTGGGAAAATGTGAATCAAGTCAAAGACAGCAGGATAGACGACTTGAGTTGGCATTATTTCAAGAGGATTTTTAGGAAAAAGTACTTGTCACAAAGGTACTACGACAATAAGGTCAAAGAATTCTATGAGCTAAAGATGAGATCGATGAAATATGAGTACATGAATAATTTCCTGTAGCTATTGAGGTATGTATTGTATCTTAAGGATGGAAAGGAAAAAGTTTAGATATTTTTCAGTGGGTCACCATTAGCATTTCGAGATCGGATTGAGTATGATGAGCCTCGGTCACTTGAAGAATTTATTGGGAAATTGAAGCATTGCTATGAACAATCGAAGCATAAGAATGAATCTTAGCAAGGATGAAAATGGAAGGATAAATGTAAAGGTCAATGGCAGCTAAAAATAACAAGGCCTCAAAATGAAAAAGAGAAAGAAAATATGGCACCACATAAGAAGTTAAATGCAGCTAGACATGGACATGGATCACAACAAAAACATAGAGGTGATGGTACTGGACGATTGGAGTGTTGGACATGTGGCAAAGAACATCTCAAGAGATATTTTCTGCAGAATCAGGGTGGTAGGTCTCATATCTATAGTGCACAGGAGGTGCATACTATTGGGGATGTTTTTCATACCATTCCTCGTATCTATGCAGCACTCGATAATATGCAGGCAGACCATCAAACATTTATCATTGAAATGGACTGTAAGCTTTGTGATAAAAATTTTTCTATTTTGACCCTAGATCTAATTATAGTTATGTTAGTCCTAACTTGGTGGATATGTGTGAATGGAGAGTCTTGGTTAGTGCAGTTGGCTACAGGTATAAATAAAAGAGTCCATCATTGGGTAAGAGCTTGTGCATTTGAGTTGAATGGCATGTCTACATTAACACATATAAATCTATTACCGTTGGGATCATGCAATATGATCTTGGGTATCGATTGGTTATATACTCATAGGACAAGGGTAGTGTTAGCGCAATGCGTCACTCATTTAATACAAAAGGAGTAAGCCTTACACATCATAGTTCATTTCAAATTTAAAGGTTTTGAGTGGTGGGATGGCTTCTCAAAGAGTTTGAAATGATTTTTTATTCTTTAATAATTTCATGCATTTGGAAAGCTATGGCAAGTATAAATTGTATGGTTAAATTGGTTGTATAGGGAGTAGAGTATAACGAATGAAAGGAAATGGATAGCTATTACTTCCTCTAATAAATATTCATATCCTAAATCAGTCACACAACTATAATGATGGATCATTACACAAACTATGTTTTATGTAAAGTAAAAAACAATCAAAAAGTAGAGTACATGCATAAATTATTTCACAAATCCTTTATGAAATATTTACTAACATGTTCTATAACATATATATGATTTGCAGGAAGCTGGAAAGAAAATAATTTACTGTTAGATCCTCTAACAGTTTCTCACCCACACCTTACTCACTACTGCAACTCATAAATTAGAAGAAATTAACAAAAATAGAAACACACCATATGTTAGATAGTTCTTGACTCACAAAAACCTCCAACATGAAGTGAAAAAAAGATTTTCTTTATTATATTAAGTCTTCAGGTAGACTAATATCCCACCATGAAATGGTATTTACAAATGGTAAATATAGAAAGAGAGGCACCGACTCCATCTCTTCTAAAAAGAAGGAAACACTACTTCTAACATTACATAGGTGTCATAGGACATTAAAGCTATATCCCATCAAAATATAACTAAAAGGACAAATGTAGATGAAAGAAGAGAAGAGAATTTGGGTTGAACTACCGAGTATGCTGACATGCTACCCCTTTTTCTGTTGATTTGTCTCCTCATGTCTTTGGTTCTTAAATAACCACATGTATTCATTAAATATGACCTTGAACAACCTCATAACCACTTATCACCATCACTTGTTATATCCATATCATTATGATTCCTTATCTTTCCTAAACAAACTAGGAAATTTTGTTAACAGATGTCAAAAATCATTTAAAACAGTCGCTACTAGAAATTCCGGTAAAAATGTGTAACTGTGCAAAAATTATAATGCGATAGGAATTTCCAGTAGCGCTCTGTTTGTTTAAAAAAATGCACAGAAAACTCTTGAAAATCCTGTGCAAACTTATACACTTTGAAATTTGAGCCGTTGTTCAAAATTTCACATGATAAGAAAAAAGGTTTTTTTATCAGAAAACCTTTTTAGCTTTATTCCATATGGGTTGCAGCTTCAGCAAGCTTGTCCAAGTCTGATTTGTTGTCAGCAATTGATCTTGATCTTGTGGTTCTTGAGGTTTTTTCTTTGACAATGGCCTTTTACTCCTTTAAACCCTTTTGGATCTTTCTTCTTTTTAAGGGTTTTGTTTGTTGATCTGTAGTGTTTTTTTTTTTTTTTCTAATATCCCACCATGAAATGGTATTTACAAATGGTAAATATAGAAAGAGAGGCACCGACTCCATCTCTTCTAAAAAGAAGGAAACACTACTTCTAACATTACATAGGTGTCATAGGACATTAAAGCTATATCCCATCAAAATATAACTAAAAGGACAAATGTAGATGAAATAAGAGAAGAGAATTTGGGTTGAACTGCCGAGTATGCTGACATGCTACCCCTTTTTCTGTTGATTTGTCTCCTCGTGTCTTTGGTTCTTAAATAACCACATGTATTCATTAAATATGACCTTGAAAAACCTCATAACCACTTATCACTATCACTTTTTATATTCATATCATTATGATTCCTTATCTTTTCTAAACTAACTAGGACATTTTGTTGACAGATGTCAAAAATCATTTAAAACAGTCGCTACTAGAAATTCCAGTAAAAACGTGTAACTATGCAAAAATTATAATGCCACAGGAATTTCCAGTAGTGCTTTGTTTGTTTAAAAAAATGCACAGAAAACTCTTGAAAAGCCTGTGCAAACTTATACACTTTGAAATTTGAGTCGTTGTTCAAAATTTCACATGATAAGAAAAAAGGTATTTTTATTAGAAAACCTTTTTACCTTTGTTCCATATGGGTTGCAGCTTCAGCAAGCTTGTCCAAGTCTGATTTGTTGTCAGCAACTGATCTTGATCTTGTGGTTCTTGTGGTTTTTTCTTTGAAAATGGCCTTTTCCTCCTTTAAACCCTTTTGGATCTTTCTTCTTTTTAAGGGTTTTGTTTCTTGATCTGTAGTGGTTTTTTTTTTTTTTTTTTTTTTTTTTTTTATTTATTGGAATCATTAGTCTTTAACCCTTCAGATTTTCCTTCTACATCAATGGCCTCTATCAAAAAACTTGGATTATGCAGAGCCCTAGACTTGAGCCTAAACTTGTTGTTGTCTCTGGTATGTATTTTTCTGGTACCATCAACAAGTTTGGTCTCCTCTTTCATTCTCTTGCTACTTATTTTAGACCCTGCATCTTTGAGGAGCTCTTCATCAGACTTAGTGGGATGATACTCCTTCTGCATTTTCTATTGAAATTCTACTTCCGGAATTTCTGTTTGCACCTGTGATTTGGATTTTTTTGCAGTTAAATACCTTCCTCTTCGAGTTCTGGTATAGAAATTAGGAAAAGGAGAAATGGGAAGCACCATTTTCATGGATTTAGGTTTATTTATTGATGAGCTCTCTCATTTCTCCAACTTACTCTCAACCTTCAATGAAGGAGTCTTTTCCTTTCTTCTCTTGGCCTTATGGATATTCTCCTTCTTAGCCTTCCTCTTTATTCTTTTTGCAGGCTGAGGGTGTTGTTGTGAAGTTGGAGACAGTTGAGCTAGAGGTGTAGGTGTAGGTTGGCATGCCCTATAAAAAAAAAAGTGATCCCATGATTTATTTCTTTTCCTTATTTCTTCCTCAACTAACACTTTAATGAGAGCTTGATGATACAAGTTGTATTCTAAAGCATCAATATGTGTTTGAATCCTGGCTGACATATTTGTCAGGCTCTTCAATAAAAAGTATGGCAAGTTGAGGGTCTTCATACCTTCAACATGAAACATAAACCTCATATGATAAAGAAACACTACAGTATACCTCCTCTCATAAGTAAGGTAAATTTTGATGAGCTTAATATCTTTAGCCAATTCCTTTTTAAGGAAACTTCTTGGAATTCCTTTGGCCCAATTAGGATCTCTATGTCCATCTTTAAGAAAAATATACTTGAGGTCTCATCCAATGATGATTTGGCATTTAAACCACCTTTCTCCTTCTTGTGGAAGGTTGAATGCCTCAACAACTAAATCTGATGATACCTGCAATTTAAGACAATAGATGGTTGCTTCTTGTCCATTGAAATAATTTGAAAACTCCTAATCTACTCCTAAGTGAGAGCTTCCTAGTCTTGAGCACAAAGAATACCACCCTGCTTCAACAAATAACATTCTCACATTCGAATTTCCATCCACTAGGTCAACTCCTTGTGGTTCAATTTGTTTTAGCTTTCCTCCTCTTTTAATTATCTTAAGTAATTAATAAGTTTGTTTTCTAAAATCTGATAGGTGGCAAGGCTATAAGAGCTCACCTAACAGGTGTTGTTGTGTCTTCTATGAGATCATGTCTGAAATATAAGACTCCCTTCTCAAGATTCTCACTATAAAATCTCATTCTCCAACAACTAACCTCAAAACTGATAGTCTTCCTTCCTTATCTGTGGTTTAGAACAACTACATTGGTTCACCCTCCCATGCAAGAGATTTTCATTATGGTAATTATCTTAGACTGTAGCATGCACCATGTCATATAAATTATGATCTTCAGTTGGTTGCATAGCTTCAGATGACATGCTATAGGTGGCTGGAGATGAGTGGATCCGTGATTGGCAGTCACCTCTAGTGTATTTCAATTATTGGCCTAAATTTTCGGCAGCGTCTATGAGTGACCAACCAAATGGTCATCGCATTAAGACTATGGATCCACAATCAATTCCAACAAAAATTACGTACTTTAACATGAACCTAAACCAACTCAGCTGACAGACAGGATGGGATCAACGGTTGGTTGTGTTAACTGTGGATTGACACCTAGACACTACATGTATAACTGCGACTTAAACTTAACATGATATACTGCAAACCTTTCCTATCACGTGATTTAAATCATGACAATAGATTTAAAATTAATTTAAAACAATAACATGTGGCTTGAGACAAAGTGGGTGCGCTTTTTATTTTATTTTTTTAAATAGGGGAAGTTACTAGAATTTCTGGTAGCATCGCATTAAAAAAACAGACACAAAACAAAATTAAACATATTTTCCGAGAAGGATGAAGTAGACGCTAGCAGAAATTTTGATAGCGTTCAATTTTTTTTGAAATTTACAAAGTCTAATCCTCAAAACAATAAAATTAAAATAGACTCACGACTTAGCAAAGAATTGTGCTAACATTCACTTCTCAGGGGATATAAATCTCCCTGGGAGGCTCTAAGAATCTTTTGTAGTTTCAGTGCCTTGTCATTGGGCTATGGAGTCTTATTATGAAACACACAAGTATTTACAATGAACTTAGGCCACCAACAACCTTAGCAAAATAATTTCTTGAGAAAGATCCCATTGAATGGGCCTCCAAAGAGTTTTTTCCCATCGATATGTGGCAACTCAAAATTATTTTTCTGTAAAACATTGGAGATTTTGAAAGGACCAAGCCATAAAGCATCAAATTTGGAATGCTTACCTAGATCTTGATGTTGTGCATCCCTTTCAACACCAGATCTCCAATTTGAAAATCTTCATTTTTAGTTCTACAATCAAAAACTTGCTTTACATCTTGCTGATATTTTCTCACCAAATAATATTGTTGTTCTCACTTTTGTTGCACTTCTATGATCTTATAAATTCTCCTAGTCATTTCATTTGGCTCACCCTCATGATCTTATAGAAATTTAGCTATAGGAATGGCTAATTGGTCTAGAAAAGCAACATTAGTTCCATAAACCATTTCAATAGGTGATGTATTAATAGAATTTTTTATTGTCACCCTGTCAACCCATAAAGAAAACTTCAGTTTTGAATCCCAGGCTTTCTTGTTTTCCTCCAATAGTTTGGTGATGATTCTTACCAAACTTTTGTTTTATGATTCAGCTAAACCATTCCCTTGCGGATAGTAAGCTATAGAGTGAATAAGTTGAATACCATAATCTTCATAGAAATTTACCAATGGAGTAGCTTTAAAAGCAGTTGCATTATCTTCTACTAACCTTGATGGACATTCAAATCTGGTTATAATTCCGTCTAAAAATTTAATGATAACTTTATGAGTAGAATTCCTGGTAGGTATTTATTCAATACATTTGGTGAAGTAATCAATTTCATCAAGAATCCAACGATGCTTTCCACTTGAAGGTGGATGAATTTCGCCAATGAAATCTAAGCCCCATTGCTGGAAAGGTGCATAAACAAATATAGGCTTGAGAGGAAAATGTTGGAAACACGATTGCCATTATACCAAAACCCACAGGCGTTAGTATCCGCTACAATCACCAGAGTTAGGATCCACGAGAGGTGGTTATTCCATGTTGTGAAACACACGAGAAGCATTGAACCCAATGTCCAACAATCTCCCCCCCAACGCAAGCTGGGTGAGTTTAAAACTCAAGACCTGTTACTATGATACCAATTCTTGGAAACACAATTGTTGTTAGACCAAAACCTGCAGGCGTTAGTCTCTGCTACAATCGCTAGCTTTAGTATCCACGAGAGGCAGTTAGTCCATGTCGGGAAACACGCGGGGAGCGTTGAATCCAATGACCAATAGAAAAGACTTCAAATGTTTCTTACTGGTGAAATTTTGACACTTTTCACATGCTCTCACCTCAGCACATACATCAGAAAATAAGCTAGGCCAAAAATAGCCAGCTCTTATTATTTTGTATGTAGTGGTTCTCCAATAATGATGACGTCCACACACACTACTATGCATGTCAAAAATAACTTTCTTGGACTCATTTGGATCAATGCATCTCAAAAACAATCTTGTAGGATATTTCCAATATAAACAATTATCTTTGATGCAGAATTTAACAGTTTTTAGCTTCAAATATCTTACTCTACTTTTATCAAAATTTGGAGGAGGTTTAAAATGCTATAGAAAATAAATGATATCTTTATACCAGCTACACTCAAAAATATTTACATCCAATGTCATGCTATCTATAGGTTCTGAATTTTTTCCTTCAAAGTTGTCATCCATGAAATTCAAGCCCAAAACTTTACAATTTTCTTCGGATAGTAGTTTGGATAATCCTTGACATTTGAGTAGTTTAGTAGGCTTTATCTCTGAATCAAACTAAAGAATTTTAGTCACCCACTTACTTATTTTTCCATCAATATCAGGATGAACTAATATCTCTCTAACAATAGATGAAGGTACATAGCAAATAACTTGAACATGTAGAATATAAACTGTAAAAGATTTCATAGCTTTCACTAATGCATATGCATGATTTTCCAACATTTCATACTTCAATTCTGCATCTCTATGACCTTTGCTGAAAAATTCTATGGGACCTTCATTATTTTTTGAATCATTTTGTAACAAAATAGTAGCAGTATTATCTTGAGAGTTAAATGAGAAGATCGAGAAAGGATTTGATTATTCGCAATTTACCAACTGAGGTGCTTCAATGATAATTTTTTTTATCAGCTTAAATGAATTTCTGGCTTCAAATGTCCACTTGACTTCTTTTTCCTTCTTCATCATACAAGTAATGAGCTTCACCACTTCAAAAAAATTGGGAATGAACCTTCTTAAAAAATTAATCTTACCAAGGAATGTTTGAACATCTTTCTTGGATCTTGGAAGTGTTAAATCCTGAATTGCAAATCACTCTTTTAGGATCAATTTTCCCTCCATATTTAGAAGCTATGTGACCCAACATCTTACCTTCTTTGAGAGAAAAATGAGACTTCTTTTGATTTAATGATATACCATATTTTATGCATTTAACAAATACTTGTCTCAAGTGCTAAAGGTGTTCTTGATCTGAAGCTAAAAAAAAATTAATAACATCCAAATAGATGACCAAGAATTTGTCATTTTCTCCAATGAATGCAAAGTCCATGGCACCCTAAAAAGTAGCTTCGACATTCATAAGCCCAAATGGAAACTTTGTATAAATGAATGTTTCCCAAGGAGTAGTGAATGATGTCTTCTTTCGGTCTTCCGGCCAATCAGATACTTGATTATACTCGGAGAACCCATTGAACATGGAAATTCTCTCTGGCCCAATTACCTTTTGAAGAATATGCTCCATATTTGGCAATGGATAATTATCTTTCATAGAGAATTTGTTAAGATTCCTGAAATCTACACATAGTTTGACTTCACTACTCTTCTTTATTACTAAAACTGTATTAGAAACCCAATCTGAGTATCTCAATGGAATGATGATTTTGGCATCCAAAATTTTTTTCACTTCCTTTTCCATCATTGGTAACAATAGTGGATTGATTTGTCTTAATTTATGCCAGAAAGGCTTAGTACAATATTTCAATGGTATCCTATGATCAATGATGGTTGTATCGTATGTCTTAATATCCTCATATTTCCAGGAAAAAACATCAACAAATTCACAAAACAGCTTGTGTTATTCAATCTTTCTTTCTTCTGATAAAGCTTTCGATAACTTAACATACCACGGTTATGTTTCTATGCCCAATTAAATATTCCAATTCTGCTTCTATTTCACCTAACTATGGTTTGAATGAGACATCATTATGATCAAAGAGCTTCTCAAGTGGGATTAACCCCTTGGGAATATCATTGGTAGGCAACTGAATGATAGGCTAACCAACAATCTGTTTTTTTAGATTTTTGGTATCTTGCAAATCAACATCATTCTTCATGAGATCTTCATCCTAATCAATTTATAGGACAAAAAATTCTTCAACAGCTTCAATGAATCTTCTAATCTCCTGATCATCCTAAAAAAATTTCCAATGCTTGACATTAACATGAATGTTAGGTATGAACCTAACTTCCACTTCATATTTCAGCTTTATAGGTATTGGAACCTTGAATGAGTTTGTTGAAATAGAAAGTGAGTTAGCCAAAATATTACTTTCTCTTGGAACAAAAGAAATTTTAAAGGCCAGGAATGATTCTTCTACAATGCTCCATACCGCATTCCGGTAATCTATGAGTCTGGGATGCTTAGTTTGATAAACATTTCTGATTTGTTGAATAATAAGTTCAGCATCTAAAAAAACAAAAATTTCTAAATTAATATTCATGTCCCTTGTTGTTTTTAAACCAATCAACAGAGCTTCATATTCAACCACATTATTAGTTGCTTCAAATTCAAGCTTGAAAGAAAAAGTGGAGCTCTCTTTCAAAGGGTAAATGAGAACTATTCTTGCACCAGATCCTTCTTTAGAACATGATCCATAAAAATACACTTGCCACAACTTAGAGCCCTCATGACTGATTTGCTTTTCAGCGGGCTTCAAAATCTAAAAAATTTCTACAGGCAAGGAAAAATTATCTATATGTAAAATGCTTGAACCTACATCAATTGTTATAGCATAAATTGGATGATTAGCGGGGTCTTTGCTACCACTAATTATATATGCCAGCTAAGCTTCTCTATAAATTCTTCTTTGTTCTCCTCCAAAAACAGGGATAATAGCATAAGTGAAATCAATTTGCAAAGTTCCTCCCAACCTTGTAATCCATGACCTAGAAAGTAACATGTCAAATCTAGTTGGAATGTTAGCTACAAAAATATCCATCACCATCCCTCTCATGGGTAACTGAAAGAGGCTTACTGCAATGTCTTTGATGACACCAAGGCATTGAACTTTCCAGAAATCAAAGGAGTAGAGATCTTGGTATTCTCTAGTTACTTCAAGACCTAGTTCATCCATGACTACCTTGGGCATTAAATTATGTGAGGCTCCAGAGTCCATTAGGCAATTATGCAAGATATTATCATGAATATTCAAAGATAGATAGAAAGGAGGGATAGAGTCATCTATATATTATACCAGTGGACCTAAAATAACAGTGGGCTTGTCATATTGAACGTTAACAAAATCAGAAGCTACTCCGGTAGGTGGAGATTTAAGAGCTTTCATAAAATTCTTTTTGAAATCATCATTTTTCATGAGTTCAACAAGATTTAAGAGCTTTCCATAAGCACTTGAATAGTCAATTAGACTCCATCAAGTTCACGATGGAAACAGAAAC